>JARKIP010000091.1:0-2400000 GCA_029990175.1 Petunia secreta
GATTAAAGAGTGTGTTAGTTTCGAAGTTCCTTCACGCACCCGCCAGCCTTCTATGTCCAAAACTTGCGAACCAAATCAACGAATTACATCACACAACTTAATGGAAACTTCCTTGCTCCTCTTTCTACTTCATTCCAGATCTTTCCTATTTTACTTTGGAAATGGTTTCCTAATTTACTTGGGAAAGGGATACCAAATTTTAACCAATTACCCACTATAAATACACCTTACTTGTGCACTTCTTTTCTTCACACACAAGTATTAGCATCGCTTACACTTCTTGCATAAACCAACCCACAAAGCAATACTTTCTAGTCTTGTTATATTTGTTTCTCAAATTAGAAGAAAGAACACAACAATCATGATGATGTCTATATTCAGTTCGTTTGATGCTCTTTCTGGTGAAGTTTTTGGCCAAAAAGTTAACCTTCCTAATTGGCCATCCACTACTACTGAGAAGAAAAATCAAGAACAAGGGGTAGTTAGTCCTATTGTATCTGATCGCAAGACCGTCGCTTCTCCGCCATCTGCTTCCTCAACTGGTGGCCTAAAGAAGGCCGGAGAGGTGGCACCGCCGTCATCGTCGCGCCAACAGCAACAGAAGAGGCAGAGGTTTGCACTGGAATTGGATGGTGTCCACTGTTTCGAGACTATAGTTCCTTATTGATTTTTCTACTAAAATTCTAAGATTAAAATTCTTTATTCTTGTGTGGTCGTGAGCGTGACATTGGTCATGTAACTGTGTAAATTGCGAAGGTTGATATTCAATTTACTGTATCTGATATTCTGTTTTTTATTAGACTGAAATACTTCAATTTGCTAGGTACTACTATTTTTTTCCTTTGTCTGATCTTTTCCCCGATCTAATACGGTGAAGAGCCACTTTGACGACTAATGGATTCATAACTAATTTTGTAACATGAAAATTAATAAGAAGTACTGCAATCTTTGTATACTTCAAACTACAAACAAACATAGATTAAGACATGGAAATTAATTATTTTTACATAAAGAGAGTATTAATTTATGATTCGGTAATCCCTTTTAATTAGGTTTTCCTAAAACTTTTGAGATTGTTTGATTTGCAATAATCGGTGATTATTTAGTTTTGATGATGATAATTTATTTGGTTCATCGCAATAAAAATGAAATATAAGGGTATAATCCAAACTGCAAGAAGCCAATCAGTAGACCCTGCATAGATCGCGGAAAACTATTTTCAATTACGAGAGCAAAGAAGCAACTTGGTGGTGTATTGACCTAACATATTACTCCCTCCGTCCTAAATTAATTGTCACTTTAACAAAATGTGTTTGTTCCAAATTAGTTGTCATTTTAGAATTTCAAGGCTAAATTGATTAGTTCTTTCCAACTATACCCTTAATAATTAAAAAAATTTCCAAAAAAATTAATGGTGAAACATTAAATAGGGATAAGATAGTAAAATAAACACTCTATTTAATATCTTTCTTAATGAACGTGAAAAAATCTAAAGTGACAACTAAAATGGGACGGAGAGAGTACTAGACATTTTGGAATTGACATCTAATCAGTCTCCTACATGAAAGTTCGTAATGCAATTCATTGCGTGGAATAAAATTACTCGCGAAATGTATTCATGATGTTAAAGAAATCCATTTCGTGGGGAAATTGAGACTCAGTTTGTCTAAACAAGCAGAAGTTACTCACAAACTGGGGAAATTATTTTTCTATTCTGGATGAGTTCAACTCAACAACATGTTGATCATCAGAAAGTTTCTTAAACGTGAACTCAGAGCCAGTAATACTCTAATGTGTTAGATTGTTTTAAAATATATTCTAACAGTAACACATATACCATCAGTATTGTACAACAGTAACACAACTGATAAGTATATAGTGTCCCGTCAAGCTGAAATTCTTTGCAGCAACTTCAGTTTTCGTAGAAAGATTCCTCTTTTGGCTAAAGTTGAGAGGACTGGCTGCGCAATTTGCTCTCTGTAATATCCACCTTGAAGAATTTTGGATTTTCTTGCTCTCACTGTAACGGGATAGGTGTTAAATATATTACTTGTTTTCACTTTATTGTATTATCAAGCCTTTATAAGAAACTTAACAGTCATTTCAAGTGCGAGGGCAAATTATCGATTTTTCCTAGAAAAGTAAAACAAAGAGAACGAAAAATAAAAAGCGAATATGCTAAAGTATAGTTAAATACACCCTACTACATCTTATACCCTTCTTGGAGCTGAATTTACAATGTGATGATATATCATCTATCACTTAGTTGGAATTGGTAATTATTCACTTTTTTATCTGTCAAGGCAACTACATATTCTTTAGCTTTGGATATATTCCTCTTGGCTCATTCTTTATGGATTAACATAGAATAATAATAGGAACCCAAGCAGGTTGTTTGTCTTAAAGAGTACGCAGTTCTAATTACATGTTGATCAACAGCACTAGGTATCCTTCATATGAGAGCACCAGCACCTGCAGCTGCTCTACATTTATGCGATGGAAACTCTTATTGTAGTGGTTAAGAATCAAGGTATAGAATAAAACATATGATAACACCTCTGCCGCGTTTCTATAATTGTATTGATCAATAACACACTCTTGTATTACATATAACAATAATTGCTTGTATTGATCAGCAGTACTCTACTAAAAGAAAAAAAAAAGGGTTATCTACAGCAAATATATAGTACAGATGAATTTATAAGTCATGTCCTTGGACTTGCTCCTCTTCCTAGATTTCCAAATCTTTTAGCTACATTAAACAAAAGTGCCTTGGGTATGATTCCTCTGTCAAGGGTACAGGCAACAACCAAAGCACCGCCAATGATAAGCAGCTTTGGTATGTTTAAGCCATCAGGTTTTGCAGGTGATGAAACCTGTACTTCAGTACCTGATGATTCCTCCTCATCTTCCATCGACTTCAAGTATTGTGGATCGATTTTTGTATTAACTTGTGCCATAACAGCACAGCGAGAGATTTTCGTGTTAGATGCTCTTGATTTCTGGTAGGATCGGAATCCACGCTCAACCTTCCTTACAGTCCCCCACATACCCTGCCTTATTCCAAATTTTGCGATTTCCCATGGGATGCCCATATCTTCGTAATGGAAGAGAATCACCTCGCATGCAGTCAGCTGGCCATTTCCTCTCCTTGATTCCACTGTTTCATGCACCACAATGGAATTCAGAGTTAAGAAAATGACAATTTGGATTCAAAGATCATGAACTTTAACTAATGACTCGCAAAGGAATTGTAGGAAATACATGTCATACAACTACGTTGTTTACAAACTGAACATGATGACATCACCCAATTTAGCAATCCAATTAGGTGGTGTATGTTTGTTTTGATTCATAGATATGCCTGGGGAAATTATTCTTCCAAACTGGAAAACAATGAAGCGGAAAGAGGAAAGTAAGGCAGCCATACCTGCTCGAATATACCAACTTGAGTAATACAGGTCAACACGTCTTGGTTTATCCTTCCTGGGAATAGTAGGACATGGTACTCCCTGGTTAACAAATCAAAAGAGAAAATCATCACTAGATAGGAAAATATAGAAAAATCAGCGCAATGTCAAATGGAAGAGGTTAGTAAACAATCTTGTGACTCTTTCAAATAGGGTATGGAACCTTGTTACCATTTTTCTACCACCACCGTAAGTCTGAATGACAAAAAAGGTATGATCTGACAACTAGAGAACCTGATAGTTACACTTTGCCTAGAGAAATAGGAAGTGCAGCAAATATATGTCATCCACTGTTCAACTACCTCCCGAGGTTTCTGAATGACTCAAAGTTGTAGACTCTGCACCTAATCATAATAGGCAGCAGTGTCTACTTGCATATTCATCCAGTTAATAGTCCTAGACGTTCCTCTATGGAAGAAACTTAAGTAAACAGCACATTGTTCCACTGATCTTTTATGGCTTGGATCACAATCATGGAAAGAGGAAGCCACAGTAAGCATAACATGACACCAGCTTGAATTTAGTAAGCTGTCGGCTCCTGTGAGGCGTGAGCTGACAACTTGAAGAAATGAAGAGTTGAAACAAGAACAACTACGCTTCAATTCCAAGAAAGTGAAGTCACCAACATGAAATTGTGTCACTCCTTTTAACCTCGTCTCAATCCAATATTATATGGAATAATACAGAGGACGGAGAAGAAACTCAAAGTTGTACCTTTGTTACACAATAATATGACCTTCCTGACTCCCAGATTCGACGACCAATTATATACTCTCTGTCACTGCAGAAAAATGGGAACTGCACAAAAAGCATCCAATGAAGTAAGTAACAGCTAAACAAAATGTTGTGTGCATAAAGAGTACATCTAATGAATCTTCTTACTTTTCGAACCCAATGCACTATCATTGTTCCTGTTGTGGGACATTCTTCTATTGTTTCAGCATGTACAAGCATGTCATCCCACTTCAGCCGAAACTCATCATCCCAAAAGAAGTCCCTCAATAGTTCTGGTGATGCATCCTCATACACAGTCCTGCTACAATATTGAGGGGGACCAGTCTAGAAAAACAATACACAAAAATCAACAAACAAGCCAGGCAAAGAGAAAAATAAAAATATAATGAAGTAATAGATTACAGCCTTTCCTAGCACCCTGTCTTTGGTCTAGACCAAAACACATTTGTGATGTGTGAGATAGGGGCACGTCATAGGTTCGAACCTCACCATCGAGGTATTCAAGTGGAGAAAAGGAGTGGAAAATCCAATATCCCTTGAGTTTCAAATGGTGTGTCACAGTCCTATTTCTCAATTAACCAAAAAATACATAAAAAGACTAGACTTTACTACCTCAGGATCTCTCTGCCACCCTTGAAAGCTCATGGTAGAGGTAGAACGATCCATCATGTGTTTCCATGGAAGACCTCCATCTTTCCTCTCAACAAGATTCCATAAATATTCCAAATCTTCATCTCCTATTACTAAAGTGTCACCTTTATTCAACAAAGATGGACTACACAAAAGAATAAAAAAGATATCAATAAATAACTTTCCCAGTAAGCAAATAAAGGAAAGCTAGCTTCAAATTTGATAATATTAGAAACTTGACAACAAAACTAACCCGTTATCAAAATTTTCAATCTCTGAACCAGCTTCTATACAAGAACCAAAACTAGGTGTACGAGCCTTAGAGGAAGGAAAGCTATGTGGTGGAGGAGAAACCAAAGCTGCTGTGGGGCTAGAAGGAGCAGAAAAATCAAATTTACAATTCTTTAAGCTAGCCCATTTTGGTTTCCATATCCATCCTACTATAATACCAAAAAGGAAAGCAACCCAAACTGGACCAAAAAACACCATAATCCCTACAAATACTGATCCTAACGTTGGTCTTTCAAGAATCTCCATAAATGTCTCAACTAACACCATATCTATAACTATACAAAAAAATATAAAAAAGACAAGGAAGATAATATTATTGAGCTAAAGATTTTATGATATATGGAAAAAGACAGGAAAGGTGGTATATATGTTGCATAAAATTATGGGAAAAAATACTGCACCGCGGCAATTTGCTGTAGTGTTATTGAGAATGAATAAAATGGAGAATATTGTTATTACTAATGGATAAGGTGTTACGAGAATGAAGGAGCATGTGAGAGTTTTATTTGGTTTTGGATAAGAAGAAGGTATGAATAAGCAGGTTTTTGACTGGTAAGCTGCGGTTTGAAAGGAGATCGCTGGGGAATAGGCATCGTTAGTTATTTGCTGACTAATAATGGGAGAGGACAAAGGGACGGTTCTTCCTAGGTCGGTGTTCTTTTTGGCTTGGTATTATTCTAGACTAGATTTTGTGGTAATTGTGGTTTCTCGTTTTCCACGTTCTTGGATTGTCTGATTGTGTTTTTCATGGCTTATATAACTCTCTCCGTCCATCTTTATCTAGTACTCTCTCCGTCCATCATACATGTATTGGGTAAAAATCGATCCGCGGTGATCCGTCCCGGTCATACAAATCTTAACGACCGAACACGTCCAAGCAAAACAACCGCCGAAGCGATTGAGCGAGTCGCCGAAACCTTGAAACAGAAGATGCGTTACCGAAGGCGAGCCGTGAGCTGAGCTTCGGTAGCGATCACCTCGGTCAAGCAACAGGGCCAAGCCACCGAGGTCATTCATTCGCACCTCGGTGGATCCCCTCGGTTCAAGCGGCTTTGCAGCCCACTACTTTACCCCACTAACTCCTCCATTTAATGCCCAGATCGTGGGAGACGCATCAGCTGTTGGTGGAGAACGTGGGCAAGGCCTTCATGCCTATAAATACTAGATCATTTTGTATCATAGGCATCCAGAAATTTGTACTGAAACACTGCCCAAATTTGTAATCACATTCATATATTGAAATACCGTTATTTCCTTGCATTTACATCTTTTTCGCGTATTATTTCAACTTTGATACGAAGAATTGCTTGTATCCGAATCCAAATTCGATTTGTACACCTAAACTGATTTAGGCCCATACAATACAACAACAACAACATATTCAGTGATATTCGCATACCTTATCCCTACCAAAGTGAAAGATTGTTTTCAATAGACCTCGGCTAGAAAAACATTCCGAAAACATGTATGAAAATAAACATGGCAGGAATATCATAATAGCTCAAACACTCATACAAACTACAACACTCGGAGCAAACATGAGATATCAATCTATACTACTATGACTAGGGATAATAATGCTAATATCAATAAGAATAATAAAACTATAATGACAACAACAATCTATAATATCTAACTTTCTACCCTAATCCTCGACCTCCACACTTTCCTATCAAGAGTCATGTTCTGGGTGATTTGGAGGTGAGTCATGTCATGTAGGATAACCTCGCCCCAATTCTTCTTTGGTCTACCTCTACCTCTTCGTAGACCCAACGCTATCAACCTCTCGCACCTCCTCACTGGAGCATCTGTGCTCATTCTTCTCACATGGTCGAACCATCGGAGCCTCGCTTCTCGTATATTGACCAACACAGAGGCCACTCCCACCTTGTTACGAACGACCTCATTCTTAATCTTATCCATCATCGTATGCCCACACATCCATCTAAGCATTCTCATTTCTACCCATTTTCTGAATATGTGCTCGGAAAACCTTACAATCCGCACCGGCTACTCTACCGCTCGTCCTAAGTAGGAAGTCTATTTGAGTCTCCGTCCATCATAATATTATAGAATTATGTTTTAAGTCATTTATTTGTAAAGATACTATTTAAAAATATATATATTTGAAGCCTTTTTAATTTTTAAAAGAATCAAATATTATGAATTAAATAAAAAAAGATTACAACATCAAATCAAATAAAGTGGATCAAAGAGTATAAAAAATGATTTCTCCTTATTTTACTTGTCTACATTAACAAAGTTAAGAGAGATTTAGTGTCCGAGTGTCTATTTAGATTTTAAAACATGGTTAGTAACCAGGATAAGTTGGTAAAATTGTGTCCTTCATTAGAGCGTCTACTAATTTGGATTCATGTTTCTTACATTTCATTAAAAAGTAGGCGCTCCGATTAAGGTAGAAGATTCTCTGCATATAGCAAACTATTTTCGCTGGTGCACGCTTATATATTCATTTATGGGTCGTTCGGTTTGGCTTTGCTTTTACGCGGGTATTAACTATTAATGCGGGTATTAATAATGTGAGTATTAATAATATGTGTATTAATAATGTGGGTATTGATAATGCGGGTATTAGTTATGTGGGGTTTAATAATGTGGGTATTAGCCACACATATATTATAACGTAGGGATTATTTGTTGAACCACTGATATATTACAAATTAACAAAAAATATTATTATTTAAAATATTTATTTACTCCTTAAATAAAATTTTAAAATATCCTTATTATTATAAGGGTTAATTTTGTCATTTTAAATTTTAATACCTGCATTATTAATACCCACATTATTAATACCACTTTCTACCCCGCATAAAATAATACATAGATTCCCGCATTAATAATGCGGGTATTAATAATGCGGAATATACAAAAACGCAACCAAACGTTGCACTAATTTTATGCGGGTATTAAAATTTAACAAAAACCAACCGAACGCTGCGCTAAATTAATGCTGAGTTTTGTGCGGGTATTAATATTTAATTAGATTTCACTTCTTGGACATGATTTGGTTGATTTTTCTTTTTTTAAAGTATGCGATATTGATGAAGTTGAAAAAAATTATTTGAAAGTTGTATTTAGAAAAAAATAATATTTGTTCACAACAGTGGAGTTCTTAAATTAGGCAAGAGTGAGCTGTCATTAAAATATTTAGACGACCTTCCATAATGATAAATTATAGTATGCTTTTTTTTTTTTTCGAAAATGAAAAATGTACCTAAACATACACATAAAGTAGAATTTACTTTAGAAAAAATTAATTTAATCCCTTAACCTTTTGAATTTAGGTGAAACCTGATTGCTTTTGATAATAATATACTGGAAAGGACTTCTCTCGAAATTGTCTTTAAGTATTTGATTGTCCACACCATCTTCTGGTTCTTGCACTTAATTGTCCGTCGAGTATATAATGTTGGCCCCTCCTTTCTTATTTCAGTCCGTTCAGTAAATATGGATCAAAAGTAATTTAGCAATTGTAAGGAATAAATATGTAAATCAACCCTTTGCAAACAACTTATTTTTGGTATATAACGTGGATATCTTTTCGATGATTTTGATTAGTCATTTAGGAGATGAGATGTCAATATTTGTTACCAACTTCTTTGTCTTTATGTGTGATTTCTCCAATTACCAAAGCTAGATGGTTGAATTGGATTGGACACTTCAGTGTACAAATCATCCCACTCACATAAGGTTGGGAAGGGAGGCATCATTTTAAGAGGTACTCCCTCCGTCCCAATTTAGTTGTCGCTTTAACAAGTTTTATTTGTCCCAAATTAGTTGTCGCTTTAGCATTTCAAGATATTTTTTATCAATTCTTTCCAACTATGCCCATATTTAAAAAAGGAGTATTTCCTAGAAAAGTCAATCCAGTTTCATTTATTAGGGGTAAAATAGTAAAAGACATACCCTATTTATTGATTTCTTAATGGGCGTGCATAAGCCTAAAGCGACAACTAAAATGGGACGGAGGGAGTATGATGTATGCATCCTACCCTGATGCAAACATCAATAATTGTTTTCACAACCCTAATTCTTCTTTATAATCTTCCCGGCGTCATATTGGCAAAACGTTTCCAACACTAATTCTTGATGACTTGTTTATTATCTTTCTGTGTTTAGTTCACAGTATCGTCCTTTGACACATCATTCTCAACTGTTGTCACTTACGTGGTCGGTACAATTTTTACCAATGCACTTACAATACCCATAATATTTTTCTTTGATCGCAAAAGAGAAAGCCGTGTCAATATATATTTTTCATCATTTACCCAATTTGCAAAGAGGAAAACCGTGATATCAAAATCGATGAATGAAGTGTATAACTGTCAAATCATTTTATTTAGTTCAAAGAATGAAAACATAATTTAATTATATCACGTATAATAATTTTTAATTCAACAAACTAAACAACAGACAAAAAAAGAATAAACTTAATTGCAATAGTAATAACTAATTTATGTATTACTAATTCATATATAACTCGTTTCTATACCAAACGACCTCGTTAAATGCTAGTATGCTACTCTATTGATTCTGGTGGATTCAGTAGCTGAACTTGTGAAGTTCAAACAATTATTACAATCCCATGTTCCCTCCTAACCACTTACTAGTAGTACAATTTACAATCAACAGCTCATATCAATTTTCACACCCTTTCCCGCCCCAGCCCCCACCAATCCAATGGCGGCTTTGTAGCTTTCTGTGCAAACAAACATGGACTGTGTAAACCCTAAGCCCATTTTCCTAGTCCAATCCACTCATTTCTCATAAGCCCACCTCCTTTTCTCCACAATGCTCTGTTCCAATTGGCTCGACCGGCTCCGATCATCAAAGGGTTTCCCCTATAATGAATCTGATTCTAGTTGTCCCCACCCACAAACTGAGCTAAGAGATAATAATGATAATAGTAATAACAGTACCGGGTCAGAATCAAGCTCCGACCCGACCCGATCCGCAACCGACCCGGTTCAAATTCCGGCAGCACCAGAACTGTGTAATGTAGTTAGCAATGTTCTCTCGGAGCTCTTTTGTATGGGAGAAGAGTCAACTAATTTCCCTAAATTAAGGCCCTCCCGAAAACAAACAAACCCTAGGTTTTGTGCTTCGTCGGAAATTCATAATGCTAGGGCTGCGGAGAGCGGTGATGATAATAGTCGAGTCGAAAAAATTAAGGATTCATCAAAGGTGAAGTTATTAGAACAAGGCAATGAGAATTTGAAGTTAGGTGAAGAGGAGGAGGATAAGACTCATGGTAATTTGATGGGATTTTCGCGGACGGAAGTTATGGTGATCGATACGAGCTGTGCGCCGTGGAAATTTGAGAAGTTGCTTTTTAGAAAGAAGAATGTATGGAAGGTTAGGGATAAAAAGAGTAAGACGATGAATGTAGGTAAAAAGAAAAGGAAAGCTGATGTGACGGATGGAGATGTTGGTGGCGAAAAGAAACAGAAGGTTGATGTAAGTTCAATTAAAGCAATTGTACTTAGTAATATGCTTTTTATAGAATGTGATCAAATATTGATATCTATATATGGAGTGCTTCGTGTTATTGATGGAAGCTTGAGTAACTATGTAGAATACTTGTTATTTTATGTTTCAATATTGCAGGAAGCATGTTAAATAATGTGACGTATCTTCTTGGCCTTATATAGATTGTTGTATCAAATGCACGTCTAGAACATATCTCCATATAAATCCAAGTTATATTGCTTTGACGTTATGAAACTATGGATGCGCGGTTTATGATGCCTATTGATATTCTCATATATACGACCTTTGACCTACATCACGAGTGTTGATAGGAAAGTGCCGTCTTCCAGTGACACTTTTCATGTGCATTGTAATTACTTTTCATGTGCATTGTGAATTACAACGTAGACCACAATAGGATATATGAGGAATTGTTTTATTAAACTAGCAAGTCTGTCGCAACTTCTTTGGGTTATTTAGTTGCTTGCTTATTGAAAACAATAGATAATATACTAAGTATCGAGAAGAGTGGTCTCCCTACACAATTGTTTAATCTTCTAGTAGGGTGTAATAAATCCTGTTGCTGCTGTATCAATAATTTTCACATGGATATCAGGCTCCCGATGCAAGTGACAACTCTGATCTAGTACCTTGCAGTACTTGCAAGTGTACTTTTTCTGTGACCAAACTCCATTATATGATTATATCAGTTGATATGATGTCTTTCCTGGTAGTGCAAACTTCGTCTGTATCTATTCTTTCCCCTACAATGTCTTACTGGACTGACGAGCAACATTTTTCTTAGACTGGCTTCAATATCAGATTTATCCACCAGCGACATATATCTTAGTAAATAATTTTATAAAGCAACATTTCTAAGATGCTTTACCAGAGCATAGGCAGAAGTTTTTCTATAAATCTCATTGAAATGGCTTGAGGTTGGTGAATAAGATCGTACTTCACTGTTCTTCACATCTTCCCTTTTTATACAGATGCATAGTTTAGTAAGAACATGGTGGGTCTCAAGTAGTGATGTCACTTTTCTCCTGAGATATATTTGCTAAACAGTACTACAAGTTATGTCCTTATTGGCATATTCGTCATTGGCTCATTGCTATTAGTACTCAATTTTATCATTGTTTACTTGCATATTGAGAGTAATTTTACGCATAAATGTTACAAACAAACATAACTTCATGTATGTGTGTGTGTGTCTAGATAAAGTATAACAGTACATGTATATTCAAGTTTGTTACAGTAGAAGTCCGTAATTTTAATTCACATGCATTAAGGAATGAGAAGTTGGATAGAACATTTCTGTGCATTTAAGTAGAGAAGGGTTGATTAAGTGTGGATTCTAGGCATTTTTGTTGGATCAATTACCTAATACTTATCAGTAGCCGTCTTGGATTTACCGTTTGAATATTATCTCAATCATTTTTAAACTGTGTCTTGACTTGTACTGTCGTTGCAGAAGCTTCGTTTGAAAGATAAATTGGAAAGGACATCTGATTCTGTTGGCCAGGCTTCAAAAAAGAGGCAAGGGGACTTGTAAGCGTCACATTAATTGTTTGTCTTCCTTCTTAGCTTTCTTGAGTACGCGATCCATATCTCAATGTGATAATATCTTCTCGGTTTCACAGAAAATTGAAGAAGGCATCTTCGTCGGTTATCCTAATTAAGAGCATTCCAACAAGTAAGAAAAATGGGACAGGCATTGCTAAGAATTCTCTGAAGCCATCTCAGTAACAGTAACAAGCTCCATAATCAACTAACCCACTTCTGTGAGTGCAAGTTTATCTGCACCTCGCCATCTTTCGAGTAAGGAAGCATGAGATTTTCCAGAAACAAAAAACTATATAAGGTGCAGAATGGAGCAGGAAGAATTCTACAAGTACAGTGCGCAGGGAGCCCCATTCTTCATTTATGTAGCACTTGTTTTGCTTATAAGGATGTAAATATTCTAGATATTATGATTATTGCCCTGTCGTTCATGCCGAGTATGTTCATTCAATTTTTTCAAATATATCATTTTTCCTGTAGTTGTGAAGTTATTGATAGGGTCTGCTAAATATTTGCGCTGCTACTAGATGAATTTGTTTGAATATTATGGATTTGTTGACATTATGCTTGTTAATACTACTAGGGACTAGAACAATCATGGTAATTTGGAGCCTTCACTAATTTTGCCGAAGAGGGTGTTTGTTTGCTGTCCATGTTTTGCTTCATCCATTGTTCTCCTATTCAGTTTGTTGTTGAAGCAAGTGTAACCATGAAAGCAAGGGAAATGCGAATAACAATGGTTGGAGAAAAATCAAAATATTATCTGATGCGAAGGCCTTGGTGGATATGCTGAAGAAAACTATCAAAGTGCCGTGGGAAGTGGATGTTGTTTGTAAAGATATATGATATATGTCATCTGACTTGGATCATGTTGATTTTGTACATATTCCAGGATTTCGACTTCTGTTACTCATAACTTTATTCTGTTGGTTTAGATATGTTTCCAAGTTTGAATTGTAAATGTTGTTCACTCCTTTGGCCATATTATGTCCTTAATAAAATAATTGACCTTTTCTCGGTAAAGAAATAAATATTGGGTTGTATTCTAGGAAACATTCCCAACTATTTTCTTGAACCATCCTAGATCTGCAGTACAAATTTTTCCATTCATTTTTCATGCTATATGCAAACATGTAAAAATGTTTGAAATTAACGTACTTTGGCGCGCCTGAAATCTACCCAATGATAAGATAGTGTAAGTTTTAAAATTTGGTTTTTAACTCGTTGCTACTTGGAAACTGACGCTTTGTGGAGCCCCAGCATAATCCACTTGGTTTACTTCATCTTCTACCTTATCAGTTATCACCAACCAAAACTTGCAGAGTTGCTTCCTTTGCCATGTCGACTCCGCTCTCTCCTTCCCCTTCTTGTTTCTCTCGCACTTTATCTCCTCCCATAACAACTTTGTTCCCTTCAGCTTTGCTTCCTTCTCAAAAGCTCACTTTTTTGGCACATAAACAAGATAAATTACCTTTACACGTTTTGGGTACTCAAGATTCTGGATTTGTACAGCTCAAATGCAATGCTCTCGCCATCAACGAAAGCTCCACCAATTCATTTGTCGATTCGGGTGAGTTTCTTTCTTTGAGTACAATTATCAAACATCTGGTGTGCATTATTGCTTATTTCATAAATGCTTGTTTTTCTCAGGGATAATGTTATTTTCGTTGTTTCGAGAAATTGGGTTCAATGAGAAAGATACTGAAACCCTTTTGGACTCCCACCCTGTGGTTAAACTCACGCCTTTCGAATCTATACGTGCACGAATTCATTCTTTGCAGGGCATTGGAGTCAGTGGGCTCGCGCTTTCAAAATTGATTGTGAAAAGACCTGATGTGTTAACAGCTGAGGAAGTCGATGGCGTCGTTGGTTTTCTTCTTGATTTGGATTTGGTAGGAAAGATCAAATCTTCACAAATTGAACATCTTCTTAACTCAACAGAACCAAGGTTTCTTGCAGGATTTGAAGCAAAGGTTAGAATGTTACTGCAACTTGGCATACCCCAAGAAAAGATTGTTCATGTTCTCAACAATGCCAACTTAACAAAGGCGTTTTGTCTCAAATCATTTGAAGATATAGAAAGAATTCTCGCTTTCTTGAACCGTTTTGGTGGCGTTGATTTGATTCTTCGTCGTCCAGCACTTCTCAATTATGACCTTGACGCACAGTTGATTCCCAGGATAGGGTTCCTCTTTGAGCTGAGCGGAGGCGATGAAGCTGGAACTGCAACTGTGTTGCGTAAGTTGCCATTTATTGTAGCATACAGTGTTGACCACTTGAAAGATCATGTAGAGTTCTTGAAATCGTTTGCTGGCTTAAGTGAGGAGGAGATTTTTCGGATAGTTTTAGTTTATCCCAATATGTTTAGTGCAAGCAGGAAAAGGAAATTGCATCCTCGAATTGATTTTCTAAAGCAATGTGGATTGACTTCACATGATATATTCAGGTTTTTAATAAAAGCCCCTTTGTTTGTAAGTCTGTCATTTGAGGGCAATCTTGCTTATAAACTGGTCTTTTTGGTGAAGATTGGATATAAGAATAAAACAAAGGAATTGGCAATGGCAATGGGAGCTGTTACCAGGACTAGCTGCAAGAATATGCAAGAGGTTATTGGGGTATTTTTGAACTACGGCTTGACTTGTAATGACATTCTGGAGATGAGCATGAAGCATCCGCAGGTATTACAGTACAATCATGAATCTTTGGAGGAGAAGCTGGACTACTTGGTTGAGGAGATGGGCCGTGAAGTCGGGGAACTATTGGCTTTTCCTGCATTTCTTGGTTACAAGCTTGATGGAAGGATTAAACATAGGTATGAAGAGAAGAAGAAGATCTTGGGGGAAGGCATGTCGCTAAACAAACTCCTGAGTGTGTCTGCAGCGAGATTCTCAACAAAAAGCAAGAGAAGGCAACCAGTTCCTGCCATAAATGTCCTCAATGAGAGCGATGACTGATTGGGATGATTTATGGTACATATTTGTTGTGATAATCACGTGAAAACCTCTATTAAATGTTATACCTCAACGGTTTGACGGTTCAACTAGATCAATTCAGTTTTGAGGGTTCCCTGTTTTGCTTCCTTTGCCCAAGTACAGAAACGTGCCTATGAACATATTTGCAGGGGATTGGAAGCACTACTGGACAACGCCATCTTTCATTTGTAGAGCATTGAATGTTGGGTGATTGGTGTTCTTCATGGCTGAGTGCAAATGAAGTGACCTTTTTTGGTTGCCATTCTAAAAGAATCGGTTAGTATCCTTGCTTTATTTGAAAAGTAATACAAATTTGTATCACTACTGAAGTCAACGACAGACTAGAATTGCTGTTTCTGTCGAAGTTGTAGTACAGAGCTGCTGAGAAGCTATTGCAATCTGATATTGACACCTTTAAATTGTAAATCAGTAATACATGTCACAGATTCTAACTTCTAATGCCTATATTTCCCCCTTCTAGGACTTGGTGCATATGTGCTTTTCGGAGACAAATAATATATTGAACTAGAAAAAAATGATGTGATGTTTTTTTTATTTTTTATTTTTATAATTAGGTGTCTTTGTTTTCTGTTATTTGATCCTTGAAATGTCGTTGGTCTCTTCCTACTCTTCATTCGGATTTGGAACTGATGCATCATGGCTTGGCAGCACAAATCGTAAGTACTTTTCCTGGACTTAGTGGACTAGTTGCCGAATAGCTCTGGTCCACATAAACCATGGTTTCATATCCTTTATCTGTATTCAGATGGGCTTATCTCGGCAACCTTCTTAGAAACATCAATATTAAACGTGGCCCTTAAGGTGGGTTTTCTGCTTCTTGTTTGGATCTACTTTAATGTTGGCAATTGGTTTTTCAGTGTACATAATGTTTGAGACTCATTTCTCAGTAGTGAAGCCTTACCCTCTGGATCTCTCTAGAGTCGTTAATTAGATGTCCATATAGATTTTGTTGTAAAATCAATACATTTCCGCCAAAACTAGCTTGATTTTTCGTGGAGTCATTTATGTAGTTGACCTTTTTTTTTTTTTTTTTTTTTTTTTTTTTTTTAACAATAAGGATGGAGTTGACCTATATGTCATTGTGATTTTCATTTGGGAGGCTTTTATGTTGAACACATATTGACATCTGTGCATTGATCGGTGTAAGAGTTTTGGTAGTGCATGAAACCCATTTTATTAATGGTATTTCTACTCTCCAGTTAGTAATTCTACACAGCTGATTTCTGTTATCTTCAACTGATAAACTTTGCATATCACATATAAACTTCTTTTCTATTTTTGGATGGACCTCTGGCGCCTGAATTGGAATCTATAAAACTATTAATGCGCATCCTGGAAAAACAACTACAGCTAGTGGATCCTGAAGTCCTGCTATTAATTTTTGCACGTATTAACTGCTTGCTTGAGTTGCATCAACTAGTTAATGAGCACTGTAGCTTCTTGGATTGTGTTCCAGAAAGGTTTATGATTTTGTTATGGTGGAATGTACGCTGAACGGTCTACTGCTGATTATTGATTTAGCTAACTTGTTTTTATAAGTATTAACTAGTAGGTAGATTTACTCTCCAGTTAGGATGCATAATTTAAGATCTTAGGAGAGTGGTTTAATATAGAGCAAATTGAGAAGAGAATTACGTACTTCTTATGTGACTATGACTCTATTCAGCAGTGAATTTGAGGATTCTGTCAGTCTGAAATTTTAGTTTACCTCTAATCTTTGTTTAGTTTGTATTGACTTCTAACTTATTAAACGGATTAAAGGAAACACTGCAGAAGTTTTGTGATTTCTTAAACTCTAAAACGACCACTTCGTGGATGAAGTTGAAGTTGAAATGTTTCCCTTTCTGGAAAGCCACCTTTCAAATTCTACTTTAACCCATTTAACAGAGCACTTACAGCTTTCACAAATTAAGGGGGGGGGGGGGGGGGGGGGGAAGCTTTAGCAGCAGGATAACCTTTCTAGTTTAGTAGTTTTCATGTTTCATGACTAATGACTAAGAGCCTGCTTAGCCAAGCTTTTAAGGAGCCAAAATTAATTTTTTTCCCCTAAAAAAGTGCTTATTTTGAAAAATTGAGGTGTTTGGCCAAGTTTCTAAGAGATAAAAAATTGTTTTTGAGTGTCAGCAGAAACTATTTTAACTATTTTTCTGTTGTATGGAAGAAGCTGGAAAAAATAATTTTTTCTTAAAAGAAGAAGAAAATTTGTTTTTTATTTCTATTAATCTAAAAACGTTCCCTATTTATTTATACTTATCATTTGAAAATTATTCTTACCAAACATATTTATATACCTGATCCGCAGTACCTTCTATTTTCTTGACGTACAAAATGACTGACACCTAAAGTTAGTATGATGGACAGTGGGGTAGTTATGGGCTTATTGAAATCGAGAAGGAAGCTACTCAGTGTGGGCTGTAAATGGTAGTAATTCAACTTTGGTGGGTGAAGTATCCATAAGAAATCATCGGACATGTTTCAGAGACTAGGAACCCAATATAGGTTAAATGGACAATCGATCCAATTAAATTTTGCTACTGTAGTGTGCGATTAGGGGGCACTGTCACATATGTGATCTTGCACTAATATTTAAGTAGAGAATGGTAAATAACGGATCCGTTATCCACCTACTTTCAAATTGTTTTCTGATTATATCATTATAGAGCCCGTTTGGGTGAGCTTAAAAGTGATTTATAAGCTTATAAGTCCATTAATATATGTTTGGTAACTTAAAAATTTTTGGACTTATAAGCCATTAGTGGTTTAAAAGCCATTTTTTGAGAAGTTAGGAAATCCTAATTTTTAACTCACTTTTTGACTTATAAATCACTTAAAATAAGCTGCTGATAAGCCCACCCAAACAGGCTCATAATCAAGTGCAAGCAACATAGTATTTATTTGGGTACTTGATAGCCTTGAATCCTGATTAAAGAAGCTTTCTATGCCTCAACAGTCAACAGTGTCTTGAGTCTCCCATTTTTCTAATTTCTACTCAACTAAATTACGTCAGAATTAGTGACCAACATTAGTCAGTCAAAGTAATGATGCCACATTCATAGAAAAACAGAAAAGCTTCTAGCTTTTGAAAGGAACAACGACAGGACTAATTACTGACGTTTGTGGTTCGTGAAGAGATTATCATGATTTCCACGAGTTGCAACATTAGGGTCAGCCATCGTGTTTTTGACTAATTTCAAGTGGACATCAATTGCTTCTAAAATATATCTGGAAATTCATTCAGCAAACATGAATTGCGCTTGCACCATTCATATTTGATGTTTACGCTAAATTGTACCGTATTACCTTATACTAATGATCAAGTGATTTAATAAAACATGAGTTTATGTTATTAACCTTTTCAATTTTGCTTCTGATCAGTAAAAGGGAAAAATTCAAGCCTTTGGTAAACATTTGTAACATTTCTCTTTTCTAGCCCAAATACTGATTTTTGTTTTTTTTTTTTTTAAAAACAAAAAAATCATGAAAATAATCCAAAAGAGGTCCTTTTAATTTCACTCTGGGTCAAGTCGAGCTATTTTTTCGTTAATTTTTAACTCCATCCATTAATTATTCGACAGAGGTTAAAACCTTTTTTTTTTTTCAGTTTATAATCAAGTGAGAAGATATGTAATTTGATTAGCTGTGATCAAAATATCGTTAAGTTCAAACTAATGAAACTACAGTAGCTATTAAATATTAGTACTTGTTAGAAAACATTATTCATTAGAACAGGTCCAAGCACAATATCAAATTGCCCAATCTGCGGAGACTAAAAGTTTGGAAATCAGTACATGAAGACTTTATGTTAAATTAAAACAGATATAAAAACCAAAATAAAGTTACAACGGAGAGATATAACCCGTCATTTTCACAAACTAGATAATGTTTGTGAGCTAATGATGGAGCTAGCTAACAAGACAGTAGTGAACCTTCGTAAGCTAGCTAGCAAATTATAATAAAAGAGAATATCCAACACCAATTATTTGTTGTTGATGAAAGGGAATATTATGGATCGTTCACACTGCCAATTTGCCACAGTGTCTACCCAATAAAAATGGAGAGAGTACAACATTTTATGTGAAAATTTGAACAATGTTGTACTCTCTCCATTTTACGAAACCCTAGCGGTTTATTACTAAGAATTTTTTTCTCAATTATTATAAGAGAAAATCTCTCAAAATATTTTTTGTATAACTCAATCTCTCGTTCATACTTCATAGAGGCGGCCAAGACACGATTTCTTTTGCTGACTTAGATTAATAAACTTGTACGAGCCAAGTTTTCCTAGTTCTGCATGGATTTGTAAACCACAATCTTTTCGATCAGTCATGCCTTCACACACGGACTAGGTCCTCCACCAGATCCTTTGTTTGTCAATTTTCAAAATTCAAACATCATTCATCACAACACATCAATCAACCGATGTGTGACGCTTCGCAAAAAGACTTCTGAGAGAATTCCAATGCTTCCTATCACACGAAACTTCATTCCGAGAGCCCGAATTTGTGCCCTCCAATCAACGTAGAAGAAGTTTTTACCATTCCACCACGTCTTGGTGACGTTAGTAATGGGTTTTGAAATGGCATGATGATGTAGAGAATATAGTAGAAGAAAAGGTTAGTTGGTATTGTTAGATCTTAATTGTAGATTATACTACATCAACCTCAGGATCTACTATGTCAAATCATCAAGAATTATAAACTTAAAGCGGAAGCGTACCTGGATCTATAGCAACTGATGTGGTTCTCCTTTTTGTTGGTTTTGGGTCTTCCAAATCTAGACGTGAGTCGTTCTCTCTATTTAACTGATGATGAGATATCAGTTAATAAAACCTACGTCTGATTTGGGGACCACAACCCTTTTATATTAGAATATAGTTTATGTAATTCTAATTTAGCCCATCATTAAACTAGAATTACATCCGAGTATCTACACATAGGCCCCTACACTTTACGAGGTGTCTAAATAGGTCCACATAACTTAAACCTTAGTAGATCACGTTTAATCTTGACCAACCTTTTAATGATAGCAACTGACATTTAATTATTTACGTATTTATATGTGCAAGTCCATATAATCTTACAATCTCCCACTTGGACTACACGTATATACATACACATAACCTTATAATTGTATGTCACCTAATGAGCTCCAAATATTCGCTATCATAGACTGAAGTACCTCTAAACAATCTCGTCCATCAATCACGCCAGTATAGAATCAAGGCGGCTTTCGCTACATTTATATCGTAACTAAACCTTCCTTGATCACATATACCAACATAACCGAATGACATAGATCAAGCATGAATGTGTAGCATGGAAATTACATGTAATGTGATCTAAACATGCCTATTTCCAACTGGTCCAACCGAAAAATAAGTCAGGGAGGATAATAAACTGAATACTTTATTTCTGCAAAAATATTCTTAAAATATCCATACACTGAAAACCGTAAACTTGAACCAAAAACTGAAAACCAAATTGTGTCTATGAATAGAACATTAAAAGTTACAAACTCCCACTAAAACTGAATATCCTCAGATGACATAACACCCATACGAGCAGTGTGCTCATGAAAGACATTGGGTGGTAGTCCCTTAGTAAGCGGATCCGCAACCATGGAGTTTGTACTAATATGCTCTATAGACAGCTCACCTCCCTGAACCTTTTGCTTAACAACCAAGAACTTTATGTCAACATGTTTCTTTGACCTCTTGTTGTTATTAGCAAACCTGACTGCCGTTTCATTGTCACAGAATATCTTAAGTGGTCTTTCAATTCCATCTACAATTCGCAGCCCAGTGACAAAATCTCGCAGCCATGATGCACGTTCAGATGCCTCAAAACACGCTACATATTCAGCTGCAAATGTGGACGGAGTAACGAGTGACTGTTTAGCACTTCTCCAAGAGACAGCTCCTCCATCAAGCAGAAATATGTAGCCTGAAGTAGATTTTAAACTATCTTGGCATCCCGCATAGTCGGAGTCTGAATATCCAATGATCTCCAACTTATCCGACCTTCTGTATGTGAGCATGTGCTCTTTTGTTCTCTGTAGATACCGTAAGACTCGTTTGGCTGCTTTCCAATGATCCATACCCGGATTACTCACGTATCTGCCCAACATGCCAATAATGAACGCAATATCCGGACGCGTACAAACTTGAGCATACATCAGACTTCCTACTGCTGAAGCATACGGAATCATCTCCATTTCCTTATGCTCAAATTTATTCTTAGGGCACTGTTCGAGACTGAACTTGTCTCCTTTAGCCACAGGGGTATCACCTGGTTTACAATCTTGCATGCCAAATCTCTTTAATATCTTTTCAATATAGGCCTTTTGTGATAATCCAAGAATACCTCGAGAGCGATCTCGATGTATCTGAATCCCTAATACAAAATTTGCATCACCAAGATCTTTCATCTCAAAATTCTTTCTCAGAAATTTCTTGGTATCATGCAACAAGCCCATATCGTTTGTGGCAAGCAATATGTCATCGACATATAAAACCAGAAAAATATGCTTACTCTCACTGAACTTGTGGTATACACAATCTTTAACAAGATTCGTCTCGAAACCGAATGAGGTGATAACTTGATGAAATTTTTGATTCCACTGACGAGACGGTTGTTTAAGCCCATAGATGGATTTCTTTAATTTGCAGACCATAGACTTTGCATCACCAGACACAAAGTTTTTAGGTTGCACCATATAAATTGTCTCATCAATGTCACCATTGAGAAACACAGTTTTAACATCCATCTGATGTAGCTCAAGATCAAAATGTGCGACTAATGCCATCATAGTCCTGAAAGAGTCTTTCGATGAAACCGGAGAGAAAGTCTCTGTATAATCGATGCCTTCTTTCTGGGTGAAGCCTTTAGCAACAAGACATGCCTTGTACCTTTCCACATTGCCCTTCGAATCCTTCTTGGTTTTAAATATCCATTTGCAACCAATGGGTTTCGCACCTTCAGGCAATTGGACAAGCTCCCATACGTCATTGTCGTTCATAGACTTCATCTCCTCATTCATGGCATCAATCCACTTTTGAGAGTTAGAACTTTCCATGGCTTGACGGAAGCTGGTTGGATCAGCTTCAGTCATTCCAATGTCATCTTCATGTTCTTGGAGAAACACAAAATAATCGTCTGGAATTGCATTTCTCTTCTCTCTAGTGGATTTCCTTAATGACATTGGTTCTTGAGGCTGTAGAGTTTGTTCAATGACATTGTCTTGATCTGGAGTTGTTTCTCGAACAACGTCAGGTATAAGAGACTGTTCCTGAGCATTGTCAATAGCAATTTGAGGAATATCAATATGCTCATCTTCATAGACAAAGTCATTTATTCTTTCTTTCCCCGCAAACTCAACATCCTCAAAGAATCGCGCATTATTCGTCTCAAAAATAGCCTTAGTTGTGGGATCATAAAATTTGTAACCCCTGGATCTTTCAGAATATCCAATAAAATAACAACTGAGAGTCCTTGAGTCCAGTTTCTTTTCATTTGGCCTATAAGGCCTTGCCTCAGCTGGACATCCCCAAATGTGCAAATGATTTAAGCTAGGCTTTTTGCCTGTCCAAAGCTCATAAGGGGTCTTATCAGTTGCTTTAGTTGGAACTCTGTTGAGTATATATGCTGCGGTCTTTAAAGCTTCTCCCCAGAGTAATTCAGGCAAGGTAGAATGACTAATCATACTTCTCACCATGTCTTTAAGCTTTCTGTTTCGTCTTTCAGCAACACCATTCATAGTGGGCGAACCCGGCATGGTGTAATGTGGGACGATACCGCATTCCTCTAGGAATTTCGCAAATGGTCCTGGACGTTGTTCACCTGATCCATCATATCTACCATAGTATTTACCACCACGAGATCTAACGCTTTTAATATGTTTGCCAAGTTGATTTTCAACTTCAGCCTTAAAATTTTTGAACACATCCAGTGATTGCGATTTTTAATGAATGAGATATATATAGCCATATCTTGAAAAGTCGTCTATGAACGTTATGAAATACTGTTGACCATTCCAAGAAGCTGTAGGGAATGGTCCACAAATATCAGTATGTATTAGTTCTAAGACGTCAAGTTTCCTGTTGGCTCCAAATCTCCTAACATTTGTTTGTTTCCCTTTTATACAATTCACACATACATCAAAATCTGAAAAATCAAGGGGATCGAGAATACCATCGGACAAAAGTCTTTCTATTCTCCTTTTGGAGATGTGACCTAATCTCTTGTGCCACAATGAAGCTGAATTCTCGCTGGTTAATTTGCGCTTTTTACCAATTATATTAACATGCAAGGATTCATTATACGAAGCAATTGTGTCTAGTAAATATAGATTATCATAACCTGATAAAGAACTAGATCCAACCAATTTTGAATTATGAAAAAGACTAAATTTTCCATTTCCAAATGAACAACAATAACCAAATTTGTCCAAAGCTGAAATGGAAATCAAATTCCGTCTAAAAGACGGTACAATAAAAGTCTCATTCAAATCCAAATAAAAACCAGTTCTTAACAATAATCTAAAAGTTCCAATTGCTTCGACTTCCACCGTCTTGCCATCACCTACGTAGATGTATCTTTCACCATCACTTGGCTTTCGGCAATTCAGGCAACCCTGCACAGACACACTGATGTGAGTTGTTGCACCAGAATCTATCCACCACGTGTGTCTTGGCACTGAAGTCAAATTTACCTCTGAACAAACAAAATTAAGAAGCGTACCTTTCTTTGCACGCCAAGCGTGATAGTTGGTACACTGCCTCTTCTTATGCCCTGCAGCTCCACAAAAGAATCAACCATCATTATCCTTAGATGGTTCCTTATGTTGCTTCTTTTGTGTTGCCGTATCCGCAGCTTCCTTATTCTTTCTTTTCTTGTCTTTCCTTTTGTCCTTTGGCACAACGGCTAAGTGAGCACTTTCTGTCCTTTCTTGCTTCAATCTATCCTCTTCCTGAACACAGTGTGAGATGAGCTCATTCAGAGACCAAGTCTCTTTCTGACAGTTATAGCTCACCTTAAACTGGCTAAACTGTGGAGGAAGGGATATCAAAACCAGATGCACCAGAAAGTCCTAAGAGAGTTCCAGCTTAAGTGCTTTCAACTTTGAAGCAAGATGAGACATTTGCATAATGTACTCCCTGATGTTACCTTTTCCTTGGTACCTCATTGAAATCAGACTTGTCAAAAGTGTACCAATTTCAGCCTTTTCACTCTTGACAAATACTTTTTCAATTTCAGCTATAAATTCCTTAGCCGTATTCACCTTATCAGACATAGTGCCCCTGAAAGTTTCTGGAATGGCTTTCTTCATGATCATCATACACATGCGATTTGATCTCTCCCACCTTTCCATCTCTTTCTTCTGTTCAAAAGTACTGTCATATGTAAGAGGTGGTGGAGAATCAACCCTTAACGCAAGGTCGAGATCCATGACTCCGAGAACTATATTGAGGTTCTCTTGCCACGATTTGAAGTTAGTGCCATTTAGCATAGGAATGGAATTGATGTTGGCAGTAATACTTGCAGGAGTAATTTCAGCTGAATCAGAGAACAATAACAAAATAAGCTCACATTAAATTTATACCAAAACTGAAAATAAATTTGAATAAAGGTAAACCCCATCTCAAGATACCGGACACTCCATTAATATTTCATATTTGGATAAAATATTAACTTGTAAGTGGTATCTTGTCGTAGTAATCAAACATTGATAATAAAATAACATGTCAAATAAAAAATCTTAATCTTCCTTTGGGTCGATTTATTATTCACACGTAAACCAAAGATAATCACATGTTTATTACCACAAAATATACGTGTAATTCTGTCAAATATTTACCTTCCTTTGGGCCGATTAATATTCACATAGGTTACACGCACACAGCCTTTTATATTTCAAAACGAATAAATCTCCACAAGAGAGGTCACTTTGGCAACATCTGGCTTCAATTTATTCATCTCAAAATATATATACCAATACTCAAATTTAAATTCACCAAAATAGAATACATAGATTCTGAACTTAAATTAAACTGATAGTGGGCAAACTTATAACTTAAAGCATACTGCCAGGTTGCCATTTATTAAGTAACAAATTTAATAATTAAATAATGCAAACTAAACTAAATTATTAAACAAGTAAAACAACTCTTAATAAACCTTAAGGCTCCTGACAGCCAATTAGTTCTTGATGTCGTCATATTTGACTCTCCTCAACAAGGGTTCCCAAAAAAAAAATGCAACAGTACCGTGAAGGCTAGAATTTTTTTTTTTTTTTTTTTGAAAAAAAAAACATGCTTGATTACTGCACTAACAGAACCCTTAGCTTTACATATATGATCTAATCAAATTGCATAAAGCAAGTAGATAGTTTCACTAAAACCAAAGCAAATCATTACAGAAACATTGTAGGAGACTATAAACTTCATATTCAAAGCCGACCGATTTGTTTTTAGCGGATTAGGGCTCTACCAAATATTTTCTTTTCGAAACAGAAAACTGTTCAAATATATATATATATATTTTTGTTACCCACAATCCGTATACATTAGCAGAAAATTTAGCCAGAATTTATTCCTAATGATTTCACATAATAGAGGCTCTTGATACCACTTTATAGAACTAAATTGTAGATTATACTACATCAACCTCAGAATCTACTATGTCAAATCATCAAGAATTATAAACTTAAAGCGGAAGCGTACCTGGATCCATAGCAACTGATGTGGTTCTCCTTTTTGTTGGTTTTGGGTCTTTCAAATCTAGACGTGAGCCGTTCTCTCTATTTAACTGATGATGAGATATCAGTTAATAAAACCTACGTCTGATTTGGGGACCATAACCCTTTTATATTAGAATATAAGTTTATGTAATTCTAGTTTAGCCCATCATTACACTAGAATTATATCCGAGTATCTACACATAGGCCCCCACACTTTACGAGGTGTCTAAATAGGTCCACATAACTTAAACCTTAGTGTAATCACCTAATTTTGACTAAATTTATCTTTAATTAGGATGTTAAATTAACAAAAGTTACTTGTTATGTGTTTATTTGCAATCTATGTTTAATTGTGATGATTAGTGTAGATTATGTGATCTTATGTTTATTAATTTTGTACGTAGTGCCTTTTAAATGGCTATTTGTAAAAACAATGCAGCCCAATACATTGGCCCATCAGCCCATATCTATAACCCGGCCCATACTCACTAACTATATAAGCCAAAAATAACATTTTTCTCTCATTTTTACACAAAAAATCAGAAATAGGCCAAACCATGCCCAAATTTCCTCTCCTCACCGGAAATCTCCATCCGCCGCGGCTCCGCCGCACTGCCGCCGGCCGGCCACCACCTCCGGTGGCCGGAAAAATACAAAAATACACCATCTTAAAGATCTCGGCCCCCTCTTTCCATTTCCGCTACTAGTTTTCTCAAAAGGTGATCCAATTTTCGTAGATCGGGTTTTCAAATTTGGTCAAAACTTCAAACTTGGTAAGTTTTTCACTCTTTTGATTTATTTTATCTATTTCTTACCCTCCCCGTTACCCCGTTCCCTGATTCTTCTTTTTCCCCGTTCCCTTTCCCGTTTCCGTCCCCGTTTCTGTTTCTCTTTTCCTTCTTCTTCTCATTTTTTCTTTTTCTGTTTTTTTTGTTGTTGTGATGACGAGGGTGAGGACTGTTCGGATTTGTTTGGGTGGAGACGTTGTGTTTCTGTGGAGGCTAGACGACGGGGGTAGCAATGGCGACACGATGGCGAGGCTTGAGGGGGCTGTGACAACAGTGGAGCTGGCAGCAGTTCATGGCAGTGGCGACGCAGTGATGGCTTCGGCAAGGCAGTGTACGGGTCGTCGAGGCGGTAGCTACGGGTTAGACGACAACTGTGACTTCTCTTCCCTTTTTAATTTTCCTTTTGTTTAGTTTAGTTTGTGTTTAGTTACGTTCATATAGTATTGGTGTTTGAACGTCGATTCTACATATGAAAGCTTGACGTGTATAGATTTGGAAATAATGAGTTCATAAAGATTTGAAAATGTTTTGTTGTTTCAATACTGTCAAAGTGGAACTTGGTTAAGAATATTGCTAATGTTAATGGCTGTGAAGCTTTGCTAGTATAAGTACGAGTTTTACTTGATCTGTTGTAACAACATGACGTGAGTTGAAGTTGTCGTCCATTGAATTAAACATGAAAGTTGTGACTGATCTTCTCTGTATGTTCCTTCTTATAGTTTGATTCAAGTAGTTGTATGTACTAGTTTTAGTTAGTGTGTCAAAAGTATTTTTTTTAGATAACGTGAATCAGTTTATTATCATTAAATGTTAGCGTAGTAATTAGATTGCTGATGTGTTTAACTTAGTTTCTTACGGTTAGAGCTTATGTGTGTAATCTGATTCATGAGGAAAACATTTGGTAGCATGGGGAGTTATGCCATGATCTGAATACATGGTGTAGCAAATCTGTTAGTTTTTTTTTTAGTCTAGTTGTTCATTTTGTAATCAACTGGGATTTTGATCAATTGTGTAGTTTAGTTGGTTTGATTGGTTTGAAATGGAATGATAGTTGGACTCTATGAAGTCCAAAATGAACTTGTTCTAGTTTAGTTATAATCTGTTTGTTTTAGTTTAATTTTAAGTTAGTTTGGTCTATTTTAGTTAGTCTTGGGGCTGATTTAGTTGTCTAGTTTGGTCTTGGTTTCCCTCTAGTTATGTAATGAGTATTGGGGGTCCTTTTAGAGGACCCTACTTGTAGTATTTCAGCTTTTGGAAGCTGTTTTGGTAGCTGAAACAGTCCTCTACAGCTGCTGTACTTTTTGCTTGAAAAAATGGGACTAAAAGCACTCAAGTGTAGGGTGTGGGCTTGTACTTTTGTACAAGTCCACACCCCACCCTTTAGCCCCACCTTTAGCTATAAATAGAGGCATTTACTACCCTCTTTAGGACACAACAACAAGCTGAAATTTGCACCAAAAGAGAGCAAAAACACTTCAAAAAAAATATAGTAAGTTCGATAGTAGGATTTAGAACCAAAAAGCCTTTACACTAAGGGTCTTTTTGGGGTATAAATCCACAAGTCTTTAAGGTTTAAATAGGGTGCTAAAGGGCTGTTTAGTGGCTGATTTTGGAGTGAGTTTTGTCGCTTTGGCTTGCTATTTCATTTGTTTCATTAGTTTGGGGAATTGCTACACAAGGTAAATACTTTCTTAACCATGTACTTATTTTAAATATGTTTTGGATATGAAAGTGAAATGAAATCTAGCATGTTTGTAACCCCAAATAAGTTATATTCGTAGCGTGTCATTAGTAGTCTCCTAACGTAAAATCACGACTATACTATGCTAAAGTAGAATAAATTGTTACAAATATTTCATGAATGTTTGTCTTCTTTAATGAGTTTATATTTGTTGTCTTGAGCAAAGTATGCATGAAAGAGGAAAAAAAGAAAATTTTGCAAAGGCCATTTTCATCAAGTAAAGATTTTAGATAATTGGGCTATTTTTCGCAAACTGGTCATATTTGCAAATCTGGAAATTCTGAAAATTATTTCAATGCTGAAATGAGTAGGCAAAAATAGATATAAGTGCACAGTTGGTGTTAAAGGTGCAAATCTGGCTATTTTTGCAAACTTGTACGTTTTTGCAAATCCACTCAAATCTGGCCCTTTTTTACAAACTGGTGCAATCCTGCAAATCTGGAAAACGTTAAAGTTGTTTAAGGAAAAGAGATATTTGGTGCAAAAATCACTCCAAAAATTAGCCTAGAGTTGCAAACCTTTGAAAGCACAAATAGCATAATCATATTGTATATAATTTGCGAATTAGTTTAGTTCCAAAATGGCATTTTAACTTATGGCCACAAGTCTTCATTAATAACAAGTTTATTAGAAATGCTAAACATTTGTGTCGTTCATTTCATACCTAAAATTAGCCAATGTGTTTTATTTTGATATGATTAATTATCCACCCAAGGTGTAATGATTAGGCAAAATAATAGGATGTAAGTTCGATTAGGCAATTATAAGTATGATTTGTGATCTACTTATTAGGCAAAAAGTAAAAAAAATATATAAATTTTGTCCAAGTATACCTTGTGGGTTACTTGACGCGATTTCGGTTTCGAACAATCAAAGCGTAACTTTAAATGAACGATAAAATATAACAACCATATTTAATAAATTAAAACTGCGACAATAAAGCAACTGTGCTCGGCACAGGACTCGAGGGTGCCTAATACCTTCCCGAGAGTCAACTGAGAACCTTACCCGAATCTCTAAACGCAGACCATTAGACGAGTCAAAGGTGTTCCAAGGTACCTTCTGGTGACTTGGCACACCTTAAACTATGTCAAGTGGCGACTCCGAGTTCTCTAAATAAATTTGTACCTTTTTGAACACCAGTCACGAGCCTTTAAATAAATAAACTCGCACCCGCGCAGTTAATAATAAAAAATATTTTTTAGGGCGTGACAGCTTGGCGACTCCGCTGGGGAAATTAGTGAAAACTAGAATCTCCGGCTTTGATAAATTGTCGCATGTTTTAATTTATTAAATATTTGGTTGTTATTTTATTGCCGTTATCACCTGAAAAGTTGAATGTTACTGCTTTGATATCGTTGAACTGTATATATAAACTGTCTTCCTCCGCAACCCTCTGAGTCTCTGAAACACACACACACGTACACTTACCAGATTGCTTGTGGCATCTGGGACTTTCTTACTAAATTGCCCATGATTTAGGAGGAAGGCGTGACGGGGTTTTAGGCCGGACACACTGTCTCCGGATGGCCCTGATGCGCTTTCCGCCCGGTTTGTCCACCGGGTTTTCAGCCAGTCTAGACACTGAGTCAGTTGTGTCACCTAGAGTTAAACCTTTAGGCCCAATTATCTGCATCATATCCGACTTAATGAGGTGCGATACACCGGTATTGCACTTGTCTAGGTTGACTACCTGTTGTCTGAACGGGACCCACTTCCCGGGAAAGACTTGTCTGAAAAAAGCATTCTATGTGTTGCATGCGATTAGGAAAGGTTGTTATGCTGACCAAGTTGGGGAGAGACGGATTTCAAAAGAAAAAAAAATAAATAGAAAAAAAAAAAAAAAAGGAAGAAGAGAAAAATGAAAGGAAAAAGTGAGGAAGAGGTTGAATTTTATGTTTTAAATGTAAATGTTTTGCTATTTTTATAAAATTGAGTCATACTGCTGTAATGGCAAATTTTTGTAAAAAACGTCAGTGTTTGCCGTCTTTTGTATATGTCAGTTTGTGTCGTTATAATGACGAAAATTTTACAAAAAAAAAAAATATATATATATATATACATACTTAGTAGTTAGAAAGTCAAAAAATTTTTGTGTCAGTTTTCACGCCGTTACAATGGCGAATTTTTAGAAAAAGGCCCGTATACCGATGTTGGGAGTTTTTGAGATCCAGTTTTTTTTTCACGTCGTTATGCCGGCAAATTTTTGCAAAAGTACTGTAGTGTTCATCACTGGAAATGAAATTTTGTTTTGGTGTCAATGTGGCGTCGTTGTAACGCCGAATTTTTTCTTTTATAAATTACATCTAAATACCAATGTTGGTAATTTCCCGGAGTCAGTCCTGATGCCGTTATGATGGCAAGATTTTTCGATTCTCTTAGGGTCAACTTTACGTCATTACAATGACAAAAGTTTTGTTGGAAATTGGAGTTTCGAATTAGCAGTTTAGGCATCTGTTTTGCTCTGTCGGTCAGTTGTTTTAAGTTGTTCTCAGGCTTTCAAACATTTGACACATTTTTTTTATTAGGAACAATGGCTGCATCATCTTCTAGGACAGTCAAAAGAAAATACCCTGCTGATGCCATTCCACCCTCTATTATGATGACTGATGGCCCACCCAAATCGGATAAATCCCTAAAGTCTTGGTGGGACACAATGAGTGAAATGCAGAAAGATATAGTCCAGGAGAAGATTGGTTTTCTGACTGACCTTGTGACTAAAACTATTGTCCCGCGGCGAGACTTGGTCAGTGCACTAGTCGGGTTTTGGAACCCAAACCAAAATACCTTCTGTTTTAAGGGGTTTGAGATGACGCCGACCCTCGAGGAAATAGCTGGGCTTCTTAAGCTGGATTTTGAGAAAAAGAATATGATTGCTCCGAGGAAGGTTAATGAGCGTGATTTTTTCAATAATATCAAGCTACGGACGGACCTCTCAATCGCTAGTGTTCGTCAAGGCTGGATTTCATTTGATTACCTTTATGATCGTTTTGGGGCCGATAATGGTTTTAAGAAGTATGGATTTGAGTTCCACGATAAGCTGAAATATGAAGATTGGGTACTCCTCTGTCCTAAGGTCTTTGTGTTCGCTTTGCTAGGGTTGTTGGTTTTCCCACTACCGGATAGAGCGATATCCATTAAGGTCAGCTGGACCATGGCAGCTTTGTATGGTGGAGCACCAGATGCCACTATCATCCCGACGATTCTGGGTAGTATGTTTCATGCTTTGACTCGATGCCACAAGGGAGAGAGCAGTTTCTTCGAGGGGTGTAACCTTCTATTACAGGTCTGGTTCTTGGAGCATGTATGCCCTTGCCCACCTCGTGATATTCTTAGGTGCTGTGACATCGATTATCTTGAATACCATCTCGAACACATCGAGAGGTATAAATTCCCAGGAAGTGAGCCGGATTGGAGGTCTTTCTTGAACTCTCTCACGCCGGACAAGATTTTGTGGCAGTGTAGCTGGTTTCCTAAGAGGGAGGTTGTACACAGATGCGTGGATCGTCCTTTTCTCGTTCTGATGGGTTTGACAGCATCCCAGCCTTATGTTCCTCTGCGTGTACTTAGGCAGTTGGGTCGAAAGCAGGAGATCCCTATAGTTGAGGACATGAGTGCATATGCCTCAGACTATCCTCTCAACCCAGCTACTCTTAGAGGTGAGATCCTGCGCCTGTGGGATACTAGGAGGCACCTCGCAGAAAGCACACAGGTTCAGGATGGACTTAAGGGGGAGGTCGTTCGGGAGTATAAGTTCTGGTATTACCATCAGCCCATACCCAAAGAGATGCCCGCGAGGTCGAGAGCAGGCACGGTTGACACTGAGGCCAGGCTGGATATGCAGGTTCAGCTTGCTAGGCACGAGATTAGGAAGGAATGCCGTGATACCATACAAAGCTTAATTGCAGAGAGGGATGCCGCCAGAGCAGCTCAGTCAGAGAGTGAGGGTTTCGCGCATCAGCACCTAGACACAGTCAGACGACTCCGTGCCATGCACTCACAGGCATTGACAGAGCGGGATGCCGCCAGAGCTGCTCAGGCAGAGAGTGAGGGTTTCGCGCATCAGCACCTAGACACAGTCAGACGACTCCGTGTCATGCACTCACAGGCATTGACAGAGCGGGATGCCGACAGGGCAGCTTTGTTGGAAAGCAGGAAAAGGGAAGAGTATCATCGCCAGGATGCCATAGATTCTCGAGCTCGACTTGACAGGGCATTAGAGCAGGGTGAGCAGCTCAGAGGGCTAGCACAAGACCGACTTCGAGATATACAGGCTGCAGGACGGACCATCAGTGTAGCTTATCGGCAAGTTTTTGACTCCGCTACATATGTGGCACGGTCCATCGATGAGTATAGGAGGCTTCCCGCAGAGGACATACTCCCACATGTGCTTCCCTTTGTCACTAGAGTTGCGGCGGATTTGAATGGATTGCGTCGTACTTTTGCAGAAGGCCCGCCAGCAGACCCCGTGGAGCCATTTGAGTTCGACCCAGAGGAGCCAGCTGACTTTGTGCCCCAGTCACCCTAGTAGATACATCAGGCCAAGATGATGCAGATTATTGCTTTTTTGTCATTTATTTTACATCCTGGCATTGTTGTACTTTATGTCGCTTTTAAATTTGGCATGTTGTAATTTATTTTCACCTTTTAAGTCATTTGTACGTTCCTTTTGGTCGTGCTCCGGAAGCACCGTATGTACTCTTTCTTTTGAAGTAATGAAAATATTTTGCTTATTTTTATGTGTCAATTCATTTCATCCTCTAGCCTCACTTAAAAAAAAAAAAAGAAGAAAAAGAAAGAAAAGAAAGGAAAAGAAAAGAAAGAAAAAAAAAAAGAAAGAAGAGAAAAGAGATCAAATAATACACTTGGGGATCTAATCTAAACCAATTTGGGATGATGCATAACGACCTTAGGCATTGTTTAGGCCGACGAGCAAATTCATATTCCATGCTATCTTGTTGCACTAACGTGTCTTGATTTGTTTAGAGCTTGAGCAACTGCCGTGCTGGCCCCATATTCCTATTCCACCAGAATCAAGGGACCACTGCCTGTTCCAGAAGTGGTTGAAGCACCTCTTCAAGAAGACACTCCAGCAGCGATGGCCGAAGAAGCTGAGAACACTGAGCTGGTTCGCTTGGCTGAACAACAGGCTAAGATGGCCGAGGACTTCACGGCCATGAAAGATATGATGATGCAACTGGTCCGTAACTTGTCGGCAGTTCAGGCACCTCCTGCTCCGCCAGGTGCTGCTGGTTTCACGGCGAATGCTCAGCCACCAGGGCAAGGGCAATCTACAATGGCAGAAGACCCCCGTTATCCTCCAGGGTTCGGTCCACATCCAGAAACTGACAACGTAGCTGGACCCTCTACTGTACAACCTGGGGCACAGTTCCCACAACATGGACAACATGGCCAAGCCCAAGTTCCTGCCACAGTATTCACTGTTCCTGCAGGACACACATTGCAAAGGTCAAACAGTGACCCACAGTTGAGGGCTCGTGATCAACAATTTGACCAAACCCGGGGCAATGTACTCCGCCCCACTGAGTCGTATGATCATGGACACCACCCAGAATCACATGCTGATGTCGAAAGATTGGGGAAAACAGAAGAGGCTGACTTTGCTCGGAAATTGAAAAGCTTGGAGCAAACTGTGAAAAACATCCAAGGGCAAGGGGGTAAAACCAGTATTTCATACAAGACATGTGCTTATTCCCTCATGTGCCATTGCCTGAAGGCTTTGTTGTGCCCAAATTCGATCCGTACACTGGACAAAGCGATCCAAGGATCCATGTGAAGATATACCTCAACAAAATGAGGGGTATCGAGAAGGACGAATTATTGATGGCGTACTTTGCGGACAGTTTGGGAGGACCGGCCACAGAATGGTTTGTGCAACAAGATGTTTCCAAGTGGGTCACCTTTGACGACATGGCCAGCGCTTTCTTGAACCATTATGGCTACAAAATGGAGGCTGCTCCTGATCGTTCTTCTTTGAAGACGATCACAAAGAAACCAGGCGAAAGCTTCAGAGAGTATGCCTATAGATGGCGCGAACAGGCGGCGCGTGTGAGCCCTTTGATCCCAGACGATAAAATGGTTGAAGAATTCGTCGAAGTACTTGACGAAACATACTACCAAGCAATGGCCTCTGCCCTTGGGAAGCAATTCAGTGAAGCAGTAAAAATTGGGGAGATGATTGAGAGAGGAATCAAAGCAGGCAAGATTGTTAGCCAAACAGCTTTGAGAGCCACGACCCAAGCGTTGCAATCAGGGTCAGGTACTTATGGGAAGAAGAAAGAGAAAAAAGATGAGGTGGCAATGGTTGGTCCTGGACCGAGAAGAAATGATGGGAGATACAACGACCGTCAAGGGTATATTCAGGCACCCCCGCCACAACAATTCTATCCAACTCACGGCCAACAATTTGCCATGCCGCAGTTCTCATTCCCTGTAAATGCAGCATCTTATGCTCAGCCGCCATCTGGTCCACAATGGCGTCCACCCCCTGCTCCAGTCCAATATAACAATCAACAGGCACATACTCAATTTCAGGCTCACCAGGAGATGCCTTACCGACCACGAGGTCCACCGGGCTTTCGTCCAAACATGCAACAGAGGAACATGCAACAAGAGAAGAGACAGTTCACCCCACTGGGGGAGACTTACACTAATTTGTTTGAAAAGTTGCAACAAGCCAATCTGTTGAAGCCAATCCCGGGAAAAGTGAACCCCAACGGAAGAGTTGATCATTCACGCCATTGTGCATTTCATTCTGGAGCACCTGGACACGACACAGAATCCTGCTGGGAACTCAAAAGGGCAATCCAGGCAATGATAGACAACATCCAGATAAAAGTCGTGGGGGATGAAACACAAAATGTAAATCAAAATCCCTTACCAGCTCATGATGTTCAAAACAACGTACACATGGTAGGGATGGTATGCATAGAAGAGGACATGAAAGGGAAAGCTGCCAAGCAGATTGTGGCAGTTGGTCCCTCCCCAGACATCAAAGGCCCTGAACCGTTTATTGTTGTAATCAGGGGAAAGTCTAGTGCGTCTGTTGTCAACAAAGCAAAGCAAGATACTGCTGTTGAGCCAAGTTTCACAATTCCGGCTGCAAAGCAGGAAAAGGTTCATGACAGTGCACCAGTATTTATTGTGCAAGGGGCATCATGCCAGAAAGCTCCGGTCTTCGAGGTCAAGGCAAAGAAGTGTGAACCAGTTATCATCACTCAAGCAGCGCAACTCCCTGTCAAAAGTACAAAGGCCGTTCCTTGGAACTACAACAAAACAATTGTGTCTTACAACGGGAAAGAAATCATGGAGGTTGCTGCAGATGTAAATGGTCTAACTCGGTCCGGGAGATGTTTCACCCCGGAAGAATTGAGAAAGGCAAAGCCAGGTCGAGAAGACCAAGGACCCATCAAAGAGCCTGTGTCTGAGAAAGAAGCTGAAGAATTTTTGAAGAAAATGAGATCGACAGATTATTCTATCGTCGAGCAACTGAGAAAGACTCCAGCTCAGATATCACTCTTGTCTCTACTTATGAACTCTGAAGCACATCGCAATGCACTGTTGAAGATATTGAATGAGGCCTACATTCCTGAACAAACTACTGTGGCTAATCTGGAAGCACTTGCTGGCAGAGTATTTGAGACTAATCGTGTGATGTTCACCGATGAGGAGCTGCCAGCAGAAGGAACCGGTCATAATCGAGCGCTTCATGTCTCAGTTAAGTGTGAAGACTCATATGTCACACGTGTTCTAATAGATGGCGGCGCAGGATTGAATATTTGCCCTCTGTCTACACTGAAGTGTCTAAGGGTGGATATGAGCAAAATCAGGGCAAGTTCCTCTGCTGTTCGTGCTTTTGATGGTGGAGTTCGAGAGTCTTTGGGTATCATCAATCTTGAGTTAACCATTGGTCCCGCTACCTTCAGCATTGAGTTCCAAGTCATGGAAACGGATGCATCGTACAATCTGTTATTGGGCCGACCATGGATTCACATGGCTTGTGCAGTACCATCCACAGTTCATCAGGTGGTCAAGTTTACTTGGGATAATCAAGCTGTCGTGGTTTATGGAGAGGATGACTCACAGTTCAACAATAGCCTGGACGTACCAGCCCTTGAAGCCGTCACTGCACACCCGACCATCATGTATCAAACTTCCGATGTGGTGTATGTGGAAAAGGTAACAGAAGGGAAGCCTATACCCATCCCAAGAGTGTCAGAGACGTCTATAATGATGGCATCTGAAATGTTAAAGCATGGTTTCCAATTTGGAAAGGGTTTGGGAGCATCACTACAAGGCAGGGTAAATCCAGTTTATCCAAATGGTGTGCAAGGCACGTGGGGACTAGGTTTCAAGCCAAAAGCAGCTGATCGAGCAAAGAAAAAGAAGTCGGAAGTTTGGTCTCTCCCAAAGCCAATTCCGTGTCTCGCTCAGTCTTTTGTGGGTTATGTTATGAAACCAAAGTTTGTCGCTACAAATGTCAACACAGTGGAAGACAATCAGGATGCACCATTTGATCTAGGTGGCATTTTTGAAATCTGCATGGTACAACCGGGTAAAGGCTCCAGTAATGCTTCAATTCAGTACATTGGCCCGGACGTGCACCTGACTAACTGGAATGCAACTCCCTTCCCCATCAGGAAGGGGTCTTGGTAGACTGTTGTTTTACAGTTTTCTTTTGAATACACTTGGATATTCTAAGGGTTGTATGCCAAGTGTATTATTTTGCTCATCTTTCCTTTTGTAATTCAAACCCTTTTTCATTAATGAAAGGCCAAGAGCCAAGCTTTACTTCAATCTCTGTTCATATTCCTAATTTTATTCTATTTTTGTTTATCTGTAGTGATATATCTGCTGGTCCTGATATCATGACATGTTCAAGGAACTTATCGTCCATCCAGGGACCGCAATCTGATTTTGGCTCCATAACCATAGTTGAGGTTGAAAGTGACGAAGAAAACATTGAGGAATCTGTTAATGAGATCGAATATGACGGGGAACAGGCAGATTTTGAGATAGGCCTGGAAGTTGAACGCCATGAGGGCAAGCCTAAACCCAATTTGGCTGATACAGAGGATGTTAATCTTGGGAGCCCCGACGATGTGAGGGAAACCAAGATAAGCATGTACGCCCTACCTGAAGTGAAGAACGATATTCGGAAAGTGCTCTTTGAATATCGAGATGTTTTTGCATGGTCATATGATGAGATGCCGGGGTTGAGCTCCGAATTGATAGTCCATGAATTGCCAATTCAACCAGGTTTCCCTCCAGTGAGACAAATGCAACGGAAGTTCAAAACTGATATGATCAAGAAAATCCATGATGAAATAATGAAACAGTTGGATGCGAAAGTAATTCAATCGGTTCAGTACACTACTTGGGTTGCAAATGTTGTTCCGGTTCCTAAGAAAGATGGAAAAACAAGGATATGTGTCGACTATCGAGATTTGAACAAGGCAAGTCCCAAAGATAATTTCCCATTGCCTAACATTCACACTCTCGTAGACAATTGTGCCAAACATGAGATACAATCCTTTGTTGACTGCTATGCTGGATATCATCAAATCCAGATGGATGAAGATGATGCATACAAAACGGCATTCACTACTCCTTGGGGAACATATTGCTATAGAGTGATGCCGTTTGGTTTGAAAAATGCTGGGGCAACCTACGTGAGGGCCATGACTGCCATTTTCCATGATATGATGCATAAAGAAATAGAAGTGTACGTGGATGACGTGATCATCAAGTCTAGAACTGCTGAAGATCACGTGAGAGATCTCAGAAAGTTTTTTGAAAGGCTCCGTAGGTACAATCTGAAGCTGAATCCAGCCAAGTGTGCATTTGGTGTGCCTGCTGGAAAACTGTTGGGTTTCATTGTTAGTAGGCGAGGTATTGAACTGGATCCCGCAAAGATCAAAGCAATACAAGAACTACCTCCGCCTCGAACCAAGAAGGATGTTAAAAGCTTTCTAGGCAGGTTGAATTACATCAGTAGGTTCGTTGCTCAACTTACCACAATATGTGAGCCGATCCTCAAGTTGTTGAAAAAGAATGCATCAATTGCATGGACCGAGGAGTGCCAAGAAGCCTTTGACAAGATCAAGCAATACTTGTCGAATCCTCCTGTTTTGGTTCCGCCTGAGCCTGGACGACCTTTATTTTTGTACTTGTCAGTCAATGAGAACTCTTTTGGTTGTGTACTGGGGCAACATGATGCCTCGGGAAAGAAAGAACAGGCCATTTATTATCTGAGCAAGAAGTTCACGGATTGCGAGGCCAGATACACTTTGTTGGAAAGGACGTGTTGTGCCCTAACTTGGGTTGCACAAAAGTTGAAACATTATCTTTTGTCCTATACCACTTATCTGATCTCCCGGATGGATCCATTGAAGTACATATTTCATAAGCCGATGCCAACTGGCAAACTGGCAAAATGGCAGATCTTGCTCACGGAATTTGACATAGTTTATGTCACCAGAACTGCAATGAAAGCTCAAGCCTTAGCTGATCATTTGGCTGAAAATCCAGTTGATGATGACTATGAGCCATTGAAGACTTACTTCCCTGATGAGGAGGTAGACGTGCTCGAAGAATTGATTGATGAAGAAGAGCACGTGTGGAAAATGTACTTTGACGGTGCTTCTAACTCAAAAGGTCATGGCATTGGAGCAGTCCTCATCTCTCCCACGGGACATTATTACCCGGCAGCTGCCCAACTCCGTTTCAGTTGCACTAATACCACATCTGAGTATGAAGCATGTATAATGGGTTTGCGTATGGCTCTAGACATGGACATCAAAGAATTGCTGGTGATCGGAGATTCAGATCTTTTAATACGCCAAATGAAGGGTGAATGGGGGACTCGAGATCTTAAGTTGATTATGTACAAGCAGTGTATGGACGACCTTCGCCAAAAGTTTGATGTTCTAAAGTTTAGACATGTCCTCAGAATACATAATGAGCTGGCTGACGCATTGGCTACACTAGCCTCGATGCTTGTCCATCCTGATAAAGCCCATATTGATCCGTTAGAGATTCAGGTCCAAAGCCAACATGCATACTGCAATGTGATTGAAGAAGAAATTGACGGTCAACCGTGGTACTTTGATGTCAAGAATTTCCTTCAAGACGGTACATATCCTCCAATGGCAGAAAATAATCAAAAGAGAACGCTTCGACGACTGGCAAGTGGTTTCTTTCTGAGTGGAGGGGTGGTGTACAAAAGGACACCTGATTTGGGACTATTAAGATGCGTGGATGCAACTGAAGCCACGAAAATTCTCAATGACATGCATTCCGGGATCTGCGGACCCCACATGAGCGGGCACGTGCTAGCTAAGAAAGTACTCAGAGCGGGATACTTCTGGCTTACCATGGAACATGATTGCATTACTTTTGTGCGAAAGTGTCATCAATGCCAAGTACACGGTGATTTGATACATTCACCTCCTTTAGAGTTGCACACAATGTCAGCCCCTTGGCCTTTTACAGCGTGGGGGATGGATGTTATCGGGCCTATTGAACCAAGAGCATCAAATGGGCACAGATTCATTTTGGTTGCAATAGATTATTTCACCAAATGGGTTGAGGCCGTGACTCTCAAATCCGTGACCAAGAAAGCTGTGGTGGATTTCGTTCATTCTGACATTATTTGTCGCTTCGGTATCCCAAGTACCATCATCACTGATAATGCGGCAAATCTGAACAGTCATTTAATGAATGACGTGTGTGAAAGATTCAAGATCATACACCGAAATTCCACACCTTACCGACCAAAGGCAAATGGCGCGGTTGAAGCAGCCAATAAGAATATCAAGAAGATCCTTAGGAAAATGATACAAGGATCTCGTGATTGGCATGAGAAGTTGTCTTTTGCTTTGCTTGGTTACCGCACAACTGTGCGCACTTCCATAGGTGCAACCCCGTATTCATTGGTATACGGAACCGAAGCAGTCATACCCGCTGAAGTTGAAATACCATCTCTCAGAATCATTGTGGAAGCAGAAATTGAGGACACGGAATGGGTCAAGACCCGATTGGAACAATTGTCATTTATTGATGAAAAGAGGCTCAATGCAGTTTGTCACGGTCAATTGTATCAGCAAAGAATGGCCCGAGCCTACAACAAGAAAGTGCGCCTCCGCGACTTGAAAGAAGGGCAATTAGTCTTGAAAAGAATCTTTCCTCATCAGGAAGAAGCTAAAGGGAAATTTGCTCCAAATTGGCAAGGGCCATACTTGGTAAAGAAAGTATTGCCAAATGGCGCCTTGTACCTTACGGATCCAGAAGGCAGGACAGCTGAAATACCCGTCAATGCAGACGCGGTCAAGAGGTAGTAACATTTGATTTCAAGATGGCTTTCAAACCAGGATGAATGCAAGGCTTTTATTCTCTTTTGCTATCCCAAATTGTATCCCTTGTTAGCATTTTGAACGTTGTACTTTTGAGACATGTTCTCCGTTTGGAATCAATGTAATTGTACCAAGATGTAATGAAACTGCAAAGCATCAAAAAGAAACCTGGGCATTTGCCTAGAGCTACGTCTGACCTGATTCCTCTCAAAAGGATACGTAGGCAACCATTTCGGTGCGGTCGCAATAAGAAAAAATTCCTCTTTCCTTGTTCATATTGACGCAAAACTTGCCTCCAAGTTTGCGGCCAACATCAAAGGAAATTTAGATCCCCCTTTTCATGCTAAACTGGGGCAGAAGTTTGTTTTTATTTTATTTCATAAATAAAATAAAATAAAAACAAACTTCTATCATTTTTGTATCATCTATTCACATTTTTCAAGAGATGTTGGTGTTGTAAATTGAATTGAAAAAAAAAAAAGGAAAAAAAAAAAGAAAAAAAAAAAAGAGAAAAGAAAGAAGTCTTGTCGGTGAAAACCTGAGAAGGCGCCGCAAGACAAACAGTGAGGAAAAAGATCAAAGAGAGAGGCTAGTTGGCGAAAACCCAAAAGGGCGCCACTAGTCGACTTGAGAGTCACCTCAACTTGGTTATGGTTTGATATCTTCCGTGGATCAACTCTCAACAAACAAGTGGTACTGGTCGGACGAGGTCATCCAAGATACATGTCATGATCATCAAGGCCGCCAGTTTATTGCCAGATAAGTTTCCCTTTTCAGAAAGACGTTCTCTGTCCAAACGACTTTCGCCCTTAAACTTTTTATTTTATTTTATCCCATTTGTACATCTTGCCTCACCATTAATTCCTCGCCTTTTCGGCGCTAACCTCACATGAGCAACAAAAGAAAATTGCAAAACTCTATCTTTCAGGATTCAGGTTTAATTCCAGCGAGCAGGGCACACCCTCGACAATGGAAAAGTTCTCAGCAAGTCATGATCAACATTGATAATTGGAGCCCAGCACCGACATCAGGCCGGAGGGACGACATACCAAAATTGTATCATGAAGAGTGGATACGTTTGGGAGAAGCTTTAGGCGTTGTTCATCCCACAGTACTGTGAAGAAATAGAACAAGAGTCACTAAGCTTATTTGCAAGATCCGAAACAGGGTGTATCCACGATGCAGAAAGTAAGTGTGACATTTGCTATGTTGCTAAGAAGAGTTAGGACCACTTGAACTGGGATAGTTGCGCTAGATGTCAGACGGAACTCCATTCTCTCTTCGAAGTCAGTTTCGCTCAAAGATAGCGTCATTTCATTTCATGCCAAGATCTGCTAAAAGATAGCGATCATTTCCTTTTCGAAGTCAGTTTCGCTCAAAGATAGCGTCATTTCCTTTCATGTCAGGATCTGCTAAAAGATAGCGATCATTTCCTTCTCAAGTCAGTTTTCGCTCAAAGATAGCGTTATTTCTTTTCCGTGTCAAGATCTGCTAAAGGACAGCGATCATTTCCTTTTCAAGTCAGTTTCGCTCAAAGATAGCTTTATTTCTTTTCCGTGTCAAGATCTGCTAAAGGACAGCGATCATTTCCTTTTCGAGTCAGTTTCGCTCAAAGATAGCTTTATTTCTTTTCCGTGTCAGGATCTGCTAAAAGATAGCGATCATTTCTTTTTCGAGTCAATTCGCTCAAAGATAGCGTCATTTCCTTTCAATGTCAAGATCTGCTAAAAGATAGCGATCATTCCCTTTTCGAGTCAGTTCGCTCAAAGATAGCGTCATTTCTTTTCCATATCAAGATCTGCTAAAAGATAGCGATCATTTCCTTTTCGAGTCAGTTTCGCTCAAAGATAGTGTCGTTTCTTTTCCATATCAAGATCGTTAAAAGATAGCGATCATTTCCCTTTTCGAGTCAGTCTCGCTCAGAGATAGTGTCATTTCCTTTCTATGTCAAGATCTGCTAAAAGATAGCGATCATTTTCCTTTCAAGTCAGTTTTGCTAGAAGATAGCACTCACATGTAGTTCAAGTCATCTGCGCTCAAAGATAGCAACCACTCCCTTTTCAAGTTAGTCCTGCTCGAAGATAGCGACCATCCCCAGCTTCAAGTCAAGACCTGTTTGAAACAAGTGCGACCATTTCAAGTTTCAGATGGTGCCTGCCCATACAACGGGTGACGGAGTTTGTCTTTCAAGCCAAGATTCACCTCAGGGAAGCATGAAGATTTAGGCTAGGGATTGTAATTTTACATTTTTCCTTGTATTTCCATTCCTTGTAAAGCAATGACCACCAGCAAGCGACCAGTAATCAGCAGCGACAGCCTCTTAGTAGTCTAGAGTGTCTAGTATCAGCCCCAAGTGTGTCTAGAAGAGCCTCTGGTTTGTCTTAAGTAGTCTAGAGTGTCTAGGTTTGTCTTAGTGAGTCTTGGTGAGTCTAGTGTCTGTTTGAATGCGGTAGTCCCAGCTACCGCACGTAAGGAACTACACTGACCTGATTCCTTAGTCCGGGATATGTAGGTAACTTTGTTCTCGATTAGAACCGAAATTCAAGGTACGGTCACTGTTTTGAAAAGCATGCTCTCGGGTAGAACCGAAAAGCCAAAATTAGTTGTCGATTACTTCTTTGTCCGAAAACTCTTCGTGTTCCCGAACAAAGAGGGGCAGCTGTAATCACCTAATTTTGACTAAATTTATCTTTAATTAGGATGTTAAATTAACAAAAGTTACTTGTTATGTGTTTATTTGCAATCTATGTTTAATTGTGATGATTAGTGTAGATTATGTGATCTTATGTTTATTAATTTTGTACGTAGTGCCTTTTAAATGGCTATTTGTAAAAACAATGCAGCCCAATACATTGGCCCATCAGCCCATATCTATAACCCGGCCCATACTCACTAACTATATAAGCCAAAAATAACATTTTTCTCTCATTTTTACACAAAAAATCAGAAATAGGCCAAACCATGCCCAAATTTCCTCTCCTCACCGGAAATCTCCATCCGCCGCGGCTCCGCCGCACTGCCGCCGGCCGGCCACCACCTCCGGTGGCCGGAAAAATACAAAAATACACCATCTTAAAGATCTCGGCCCCCTCTTTCCATTTCCGCTACTAGTTTTCTCAAAAGGTGATCCAATTTTCGTAGATCGGGTTTTCAAATTTGGTCAAAACTTCAAACTTGGTAAGTTTTTCACTCTTTTGATTTATTTTATCTATTTCTTACCCTCCCCGTTACCCCGTTCCCTGATTCTTCTTTTTCCCCGTTCCCTTTCCCGTTTCCGTCCCCGTTTCTGTTTCTCTTTTCCTTCTTCTTCTCATTTTTTCTTTTTCTGTTTTTTTTGTTGTTGTGATGACGAGGGTGAGGACTGTTCGGATTTGTTTGGGTGGAGACGTTGTGTTTCTGTGGAGGCTAGACGACGGGGTAGCAATGGCGACACGATGGCGAGGCTTGAGGGGGCTGTGACAACAGTGGAGCTGGCAGCAGTTCATGGCAGTGGCGACGCAGTGATGGCTTCGGCAAGGCAGTGTACGGGTCGTCGAGGCGGTAGCTACGGGTTAGACGACAACTGTGACTTCTCTTCCCTTTTTAATTTTCCTTTTGTTTAGTTTAGTTTGTGTTTAGTTACGTTCATATAGTATTGGTGTTTGAACGTCGATTCTACATATGAAAGCTTGACGTGTATAGATTTGGAAATAATGAGTTCATAAAGATTTGAAAATGTTTTGTTGTTTCAATACTGTCAAAGTGGAACTTGGTTAAGAATATTGCTAATGTTAATGGCTGTGAAGCTTTGCTAGTATAAGTACGAGTTTTACTTGATCTGTTGTAACAACATGACGTGAGTTGAAGTTGTCGTCCATTGAATTAAACATGAAAGTTGTGACTGATCTTCTCTGTATGTTCCTTCTTATAGTTTGATTCAAGTAGTTGTATGTACTAGTTTTAGTTAGTGTGTCAAAAGTATTTTTTTTAGATAACGTGAATCAGTTTATTATCATTAAATGTTAGCGTAGTAATTAGATTGCTGATGTGTTTAACTTAGTTTCTTACGGTTAGAGCTTATGTGTGTAATCTGATTCATGAGGAAAACATTTGGTAGCATGGGGAGTTATGCCATGATCTGAATACATGGTGTAGCAAATCTGTTAGTTTTTTTTTTAGTCTAGTTGTTCATTTTGTAATCAACTGGGATTTTGATCAATTGTGTAGTTTAGTTGGTTTGATTGGTTTGAAATGGAATGATAGTTGGACTCTATGAAGTCCAAAATGAACTTGTTCTAGTTTAGTTATAATCTGTTTGTTTTAGTTTAATTTTAAGTTAGTTTGGTCTATTTTAGTTAGTCTTGGGGCTGATTTAGTTGTCTAGTTTGGTCTTGGTTTCCCTCTAGTTATGTAATGAGTATTGGGGGTCCTTTTAGAGGACCCTACTTGTAGTATTTCAGCTTTTGGAAGCTGTTTTGGTAGCTGAAACAGTCCTCTACAGCTGCTGTACTTTTTGCTTGAAAAAATGGGACTAAAAGCACTCAAGTGTAGGGTGTGGGCTTGTACTTTTGTACAAGTCCACACCCCACCCTTTAGCCCCACCTTTAGCTATAAATAGAGGCATTTACTACCCTCTTTAGGACACAACAACAAGCTGAAATTTGCACCAAAAGAGAGCAAAAACACTTCAAAAAAAATATAGTAAGTTCGATAGTAGGATTTAGAACCAAAAAGCCTTTACACTAAGGGTCTTTTTGGGGTATAAATCCACAAGTCTTTAAGGTTTAAATAGGGTGCTAAAGGGCTGTTTAGTGGCTGATTTTGGAGTGAGTTTTGTCGCTTTGGCTTGCTATTTCATTTGTTTCATTAGTTTGGGGAATTGCTACACAAGGTAAATACTTTCTTAACCATGTACTTATTTTAAATATGTTTTGGATATGAAAGTGAAATGAAATCTAGCATGTTTGTAACCCCAAATAAGTTATATTCGTAGCGTGTCATTAGTAGTCTCCTAACGTAAAATCACGACTATACTATGCTAAAGTAGAATAAATTGTTACAAATATTTCATGAATGTTTGTCTTCTTTAATGAGTTTATATTTGTTGTCTTGAGCAAAGTATGCATGAAAGAGGAAAAAAAGAAAATTTTGCAAAGGCCATTTTCATCAAGTAAAGATTTTAGATAATTGGGCTATTTTTCGCAAACTGGTCATATTTGCAAATCTGGAAATTCTGAAAATTATTTCAATGCTGAAATGAGTAGGCAAAAATAGATATAAGTGCACAGTTGGTGTTAAAGGTGCAAATCTGGCTATTTTTGCAAACTTGTACGTTTTTGCAAATCCACTCAAATCTGGCCCTTTTTTACAAACTGGTGCAATCCTGCAAATCTGGAAAACGTTAAAGTTGTTTAAGGAAAAGAGATATTTGGTGCAAAAATCACTCCAAAAATTAGCCTAGAGTTGCAAACCTTTGAAAGCACAAATAGCATAATCATATTGTATATAATTTGCGAATTAGTTTAGTTCCAAAATGGCATTTTAACTTATGGCCACAAGTCTTCATTAATAACAAGTTTATTAGAAATGCTAAACATTTGTGTCGTTCATTTCATACCTAAAATTAGCCAATGTGTTTTATTTTGATATGATTAATTATCCACCCAAGGTGTAATGATTAGGCAAAATAATAGGATGTAAGTTCGATTAGGCAATTATAAGTATGATTTGTGATCTACTTATTAGGCAAAAAGTAAAAAAAATATATAAATTTTGTCCAAGTATACCTTGTGGGTTACTTGACGCGATTTCGGTTTCGAACAATCAAAGCGTAACTTTAAATGAACGATAAAATATAACAACCATATTTAATAAATTAAAACTGCGACAATAAAGCAACTGTGCTCGGCACAGGACTCGAGGGTGCCTAATACCTTCCCGAGAGTCAACTGAGAACCTTACCCGAATCTCTAAACGCAGACCATTAGACGAGTCAAAGGTGTTCCAAGGTACCTTCTGGTGACTTGGCACACCTTAAACTATGTCAAGTGGCGACTCCGAGTTCTCTAAATAAATTTGTACCTTTTTGAACACCAGTCACGAGCCTTTAAATAAATAAACTCGCACCCGCGCAGTTAATAATAAAAAATATTTTTTAGGGCGTGACACTTAGTAGATCACGTTTAATCTTGACCAACCTTTTAATGATAGCAACTGACATTTAATTATTTACGTATTTATATATGTGCAAGTCTATATAATCTTACAGGTATACCTTAATCCTATTTTTTAACAATGCTCTAGAATGTATAAATATTTCTACTCTAGAATATCTAGATATTCCTACTCTTGAATATCTTAAAAAAATTTTAGCACAACAACAATTACCAAAGATATTATACTACATCTTTCTAAAATCTTTCCTAAATTTCTATGATATCCTTTCCAAAAAATCTTACTTTACATTTTTCCACAGGTGGAACAAATATATCACCTTCGGAGTCATAAGAGACAAACCACTATATTGGCTATTGTTGAGTGAAATATTCATGGGCCTCGACATCACTAGGTCTATATTCGCTGGTGGAACCATCAATTATAGTTCAAAGGTTGAGGATTGTAGGCCCTCATTCACCATTGAATGGGTTAAATTATTTTTATTTTTAACAAGTTGTGATTCTTTTTTGAATGGGTTAGACGAAAAATATTACCATGTAAACTAGAATAAGATTAATAAAAACTTTTTATATTTCGCCTATTCAAAATGTATGGAGTAAAATACAAGTAGAAAGTGCAACCTTTTTATCCCAAAAGAATATCCAAAAGCAATCCTCTAGTTGGAAATTGGAAAAAAACAAATACTAACAAACTTTCTTGAAAACAATAACACCATTTTATTTTAAAGGAAATATTGTTAAATTTGTATTTTTTTGGAAGAAACAAGTAATGTTCCGGCAATGGTCAACAGGTAAGCAATATTCAATTTTCTGGAAGAAGTGAAAAATCTCCAAAATAGAAAATTGTTTGCTTGTCATGTTTCCATTTTAATTCTGTTTCTGTAACTAGTTTGGCAAGGTTACCTTTTTGTTGGTCGCATGGTATAACTATTCCTGTGTCCTGTCTGCCTGAAAATTATGTCTCATTGAGATGGCAGGAAGTTGTCAGCCGCGGAATACAGCAGGAAAAAATATTTATGAATCTTCTCAACTGTCTTATGTGATATGGGTGTTCTGTGAGACTGGGAATAGTGGGAGAACCTTGATGCAATTTTGAAAACTAGGCTCCAAAAACTAGCTATTAAGGTGGCAGCTCAAGGCTATATAAGCGGCTATTAAGGTGGCAGCCAAGGCAGCCCTATATCAGGCTCAACCCCTATTCATCGATGTTGGACTCAGGTCTCATACTTTGTAAGAAACTAACAAACCACCGCGTTTCGCAACTATCGTCCTTGATGGCTGAGTGCTAGACAATTTCTAGCCCTTGGCAAACACTGCAATGCCGGTGTCACCATGCAAAGCATGGTGCACGAAGGGTGGTTGCCGGTTCTGATCCCGTTAATACGACTATTAAAACAGGAGTGTCCAAGATTATATAAGCCCGCACATCAGACCCATCTGGCTGGTGTAGGACTTAACTCGTGCCTTGCAAATGGACCATAACACACCTTGAACTGTTGCATGGTTTTTTACCCTTTAGCTTTTGTCAATGGCTTAAATTAACTTATCTTGATGACTCGTTTTCAACTTTTGGCAATGGGCTAGGCCTACGCATGAACTTGTCGCCTCTAACCTTATTCCACTGATCATCCATTGGTTAAGAAGATTTCTACATATGTGTGGCTAAAGACAGCATACAACCATCGCTCCTATTCTTGTTCTCTGTTTGTAGTAAACTTTACACTTTTCTTGAGATTTTTAGGCTTCTAGATACTCGCATATTAAATTAATAGTCAGATAAACATGAAATGATTCTTTTCTTTTTTATCTTGGTAAATTAAAACTCAATCTGCAGTTGGACTAGATAGCGTTACTGACCCAATTTTTCTTGTGACAACAAATATGGAGGACTTCATCACGTGCGTGAAAGATACTTCCAAATGTAGGAGAAAAGTCTTGGAGTACAATGATACTATAGATGACTATGATTCCATGATTAGTGAATGATTTGTGAAGCAATTGAGAATGGAATGATAGAGAGGAAGACTGTTCATGATTTAAGTTACAGAGAAATGACATATATTTGCAGTTTCTACCGAATGGTAAAAAACTTAAAAGAAAAAATCGAAAATTTTCCAACTATAAAAAACTATTATAAATAATGGAAATGATGGCAAAGGTTGTTAACTACTATTATAATTAAGTAGTTTCTCTGTATCTCTGTTTAACTTTGGACACAGCACACAAAATGAGCGGCACATACTGTCTTCCATTCAACTTGGCTTTCATTTTTCTATTACTTCTTTTGAACCTATCGGACATCTTAACAGTTCATGCAAATGATGACAAAGAAGTGAGTTGATCATAGATCAAGAGTCAATAACACCTTATCAGTATTTTCTTTTTTGACTAGCTAGTCTTCATGATAATAAGTATGTATCAGCTATTGTAAAGCTAATAAGTATCAGATATAATTGTTAAATATAGGTTTATGTTGTTTACTTGGGAAGAAGGAAACACGATGATGTCGAACTCACAACCTCAGCTCACCATCAAATTCTATCTTCAGTCCTCGGAAGGTAACTGAGAAAAATAAAGCAGATTGATTCATCTGGTTTCATCTATACTTGATATTCCTAAAACAGGAAGAACATGTTATGTTTTTGTCAATTTTTCTTCTGTTGCAGTTCGGAGGCAGCAAGAGATTCTATCATCTACAGTTACAGACATGGCTTCTCCGGCTTTGCAGCCAAGTTAACAAAAGCTCAAGCCAAAAGGATTGCAGGTATACTTTATATGTTGTCATCTCTCTCTCTATTTCAGTACTAGTACGTGGTTAAGTAATGCTTGATGGTCAAGAGTCTACAAAAGAGGCATGCTAGATGGGTAGCTAAGTGATGCAATTGGGGGAGAGTAACAAAGGCAAATATTGCATAAAGCTTAAACACCATCTTTCAGTTGCACTCTCGTATTGTGTTTGTTGCAGAGTTACCTGATGTGGTCCATGTAGTTCCAAATCACTTCTACAAGCTGCACACAACAAGGAGCTGGGATTACCTTGGCATGTCCACATCATCTCCTCCAACAAACCTCCTTAATCAAACCAACATGGGAGATGGTGTCATCATAGGTGTCCTTGATACAGGTTTTCCTCTCATTTTCTTTCTTTCCTAATTCTTTCACCTCACGCATTCCCAAACTAAATTCTGGAATGAATCGAGAAAGTATAAAGGAATAAAAATTTACACTTAGAAATTTAAAGAACTCTATTATTATTTGTTTATCTAACAATGAATATCAACCCTTTCATTGCATCCAGCAAGAAACGAAGCTGTAGTAAAATCTTAAACGAGTACTCCTTGTCTTGGTAAAAGCACCAAATACAGCACGAATCATGTTTTTACTTATTACTACATCTCTAAACACCTGCTAACCCAATATGCAGGAATATGGCCAGAAAGTGAGGCATTCCATGACGAAGGCCTGGGGCCAATCCCTTCACGATGGAAGGGCCACTGTCAGTCTGGTGAACATTTTGATCCAGCTAAGGCATGTAACAGGAAATTAATTGGAGCAAAATACTTTATGAAGGGTTATGAAGCATCACGTGGAGGGTCATTTGATCATAAAATTGAGTTTGCGTCACCAAGGGATAGTGTTGGACATGGCACACACACGTCAAGCACTGCCGGTGGCTCCTTGGTACCAAGTGCAAGCTACCATGGACTTGGTTATGGGACAATTAGGGGTGGTGCACCCAAGGCCCGGATTGCTATGTATAAAGTGTGCTACATTGGTGGCGGATGTAATTATGCTGATGTAATAATGGCCATTGATCAAGCAGTTCATGATGGAGTTGATGTTTTATCAATGTCCATTGTGGCCGATCCACCTCTGTATCCTGATGTTGATTATCGAGATGGTGGTCCTTTTGCATCTTTCTATGCTGTCATACATGGAATTACAGTTGTTTGTGCAGCAGGAAACAAGGGGCCACTTCCCCAAACACTAGGTAACATATCACCATGGATGATAACTGTGGCAGCTTCAAGTATTGATAGGTCCTTTCCCACACTTATTACGCTAGGCAACAACCAGACTTTCGTTGTAAGTTATGTTACTTAGTTAAAAGTATTATCCTTAACTAGAATAATAGAGTACCAAGAAAAATGTTTATCTTGCTATGCTGATGACATTATCTGTAGGGTCAGTCCCTTTATACTGGTAAGGAGACTTCCTTTCTCAACATTGCATATCCAGATGATGATGATGTTGAGGATAAACGGTATGTTTCCTGAACGAGACATTGTAATGTATCACCAAATAATTCAAATAAAATATGCTTGTTCATCTTGTTTAGGCAAACTCTTGAGTGCAAATTTGGTATCTTTTTGGACTTTCATTTTCATAACCATATTGTTGCAAACTAAAATAGCATGCATTGTTTGCATTTGAAGCTATTGTGACAATTTTACTCCAAATGATACATCTGTGGCTGGAAAAGTGGGGCTTTGCTTCCTTCAAGGCAATGAGTTACAATTATCACCAATTGTAGAAATTTTTAAGCTGAATGGTGGCTTGGGACTGATTGTTGCTAAGAGTCCAAGCAGAACTCTGGAGTATTTCACTTATGACTTCCCAAGTATCGGAGTAAGTTATGACATCGGAACTCAAATACTCAATTACATCAGGACCTCCAGGTAAATGAAGGTATCTATATTTCTTTTCCTTCAGCTACAGAGAAATCTCCCAAGTACTGGTGTTTTTAAAGCAATTTTTAAGAAATAATGCAGGAAGCCACATGTAAAACTAAGTCCTGCCAAAACTCACGTTGGGAAACCTATTTCGACGTATGTTGCTTCCTTCTCATCTCGAGGTCCCAATTCTATTGACCCTGCTATACTTAAGGTATGACCTTATTACTGATTGCCAAGTTGCACAGTAATATCTCAAGAATCCAATATAGTCATGCTACCAAATAAATGTTGGATATTGCAGCCGGATATAGCAGCTCCAGGAGTCGTTATATTGGCTGCCGTTCCTCCTAAAGAGAGTATTCCATACGAATTTATGTCAGGAACGTCCATGGCAGCTCCTCACATTTCTGGCATTGTTGCCTTGCTCAAATCCCTTCACCCAAAGTGGTCCCCAGCTGCTATCAAGTCTGCACTTGTTACAACAGGTCTTTGCAAATCCCATTTCCATATTTTTTTTTGGTAATTAAACTTTTTATTAATCACCAAGTGACAGTTACAACAATCGTTCAGCTAGCTCAGCTATACTACTCAATAAACAAGAAATGATACAAAACTCAGAAACATACTAGCCTAACTCTGTACATTTGTGAACTAAACATTTGAATTAGAAACTTAATTTTTGCATGGGTCGCTGAATAGCCCCTGTCGCCCTGGTGTTACATATGCAGGCGATTTCCTTAGGTATCCCATTGTAGTCTCTTGCTTGTCCCTCAAAGACTCTTGTGTTTCTTTCCCTCTATAGAGCATTGAAAAATTCTGTATACACCATTTTAAGCACCTGAGCTTGTAAAGATTTCCCTCTGGACTTGTGTAATATCTTTCTTTACTGCCGTGTCCAAGTATTCTCCATGATATCCTGTATGTTGAGCCAAACCATAAGCCTTTTCCATAAGTCCTTTGTGAAGCTGCATTCACAAAAAAGATGTCCCTAGATTCCAGCTGGATATCACACAAGCTACACATTGGGTATTACCATTTCTTAAAGAGCTTGTATTTCAGTTTGTCTTAGAAAATCTAATGTTTGAAATAATGATGTTCATGCAGCGTGGATAAAAGACCCTCATTCCGGGGAACCAATATTCGCGGAGGGAATGCCATTTAAGGTTGCTGATCCATTTGATTTCGGTGGTGGACTCGTGAATGCAAACGGCGCAAAAGATCCAGGCCTAGTCTATGATATGGGATTCTTGGACTACTTTACTTATCTGTGCTCAATGGGTTATAACAGTAGTGCCATCGGTAGCATCATTGACGGATATGCAACTTGTCCAATCAAGAAGCCTTCGATTCTTGATGTTAATCTCCCATCTTTAACTATACCAAGTCTCAAAGGTACAGTTACTGTTACAAGAACCGTCACCAATGTCGGACCAGTGGACTCCAAATACAAAGCCATCATTGAACCTCCACTAGGCATTACCATAAAAGTAAAGCCTGACACTTTGATATTCAACTCCGATACTGAGACAATCTCTTTCACTCTCACCATTTCAACCAGACACAAATACAACACAGAGTTTTATTTCGGGAGCTTGACATGGACTGATGGGGTGCACCGTGTACGAATCCCGATATCTGTGAGAACCGAGTTCTCTCAACTTGTTGGCTAATGTACATGAAGGATGCAAAGCTACAGTTTGCTAATATATAAGTCAAATCTGTTATATAAGTATGAAGAAAAGTATTCACGGTTGAGTTTCTACACATATATGTTTCCCAAGTTCTCAAGTTAAGCAGACTCGTTCATACGTACTTTTGTAAAAGAGTGACGATGAATGGACAATATTTTTATAAAAGGTATAATATTTTTATGATTCACCTCTTGTTTGTGATCCTGCAAAAGCCTCTTTCATACCAGGATATATTGGCAATCAATCCAATTAGCCACCCAGTCAAAGACAATTCATAATTTTGCAGTAGCTGCATGCAGTGACGGAGCCAGGATTTTTGTTAAGAGATATCAAAATATAAACAAATTAACATATAAAAAAATTAAAGGGACTCAACATATAGTATATACACATATAATTTTTTTTTTTACCCATCTACACAATGTATTATTCCTGTGAAGGGGTATCAATTGGTACCCCTTAACTACATGTAGGTCTGCCCATGGCTGAATGTGTTGATTGAGGTCCATCAACTAGGTGAATTTTGTGAAAACTGTTTGAACTGGTCTAAGATAATTAACGGTAAATGATTGGTCAAGATTAAGGAACTTATGAAGTCAATGTCTTATTGGTCTAGATTAAAGAACTTATGAAGTCAATATCTTGTCCTATTAACCGGCTTCAAGATGGAAGCTACTCTTATAAGGTTTACCTTTGAATCATCATCAAATTTTCCAGATTGTTTACGCAATTATACAGGAAATGACCCAATGCAAATGGGGACAATTAACGATCTGCTTTACTCTTTTAAAAAATAAAAAAATTACCACTCTATAGGCAAATTTCTCTTCACTTCTAACTTTTTTTGTTATTTCTCATCTGATGTCCGATACTCACTTTAGAGTTTTTTTTCCACCAAAATATTGATACTTACTTCGAAGTCGCACCGAAGAGTTCCACTTAGAAGCTAAAGCGCTCACTTCAAACTCTTTCTAAACTAGAAAAGAGTGATGAAAGATGAGCTTTTTGTCTTTGAGTTATATTGATTTTTCCCCTTATCGAATAAAGTTTGCTAAACATAAGTGAGGGTTAATTTCATGGATGTCCTCTATTTATTTTATTGCATCAAAGTCACTAAATTACTTTTCTAATGAATAAAAAATCTCATAACTTTCCTTAAGTATTTTAGAAAGTCACTAAGCAAATTTCTTTAACCAAAAAGTCATTTCCGAACTAGATAATATTCCTGTCGTGATAGTACTTTTTTTCCGTTAAACTGGACAATGTTCGTAAAGAATAAGAGTGTATTTGTGTTATTGTGTGAATTTTCACCAAAACTTATAAATTGCACTCGAGACTATGTATTTTTGCCAACAACTTTTCGTCGAAATTAAAGCTAGACCTATTCAAGATTAGTGGAGATCAAATGGTGAATTCCAACGTAGCAATTGGAATAACCAAGTTTAATACATGCGGCAAAGTTGTCTCTTTTCCCTTAATTTTGAATATGAAATTTTTGTGGTCATTAATTAAAATCTTTCCAGTGCTATTTACGATAGATGGTGCGAAAGAGTCACCTCCAGAGTGCTACTTTCTCCAATATTCTTCAATGGCGGGATACTCATGACATTCCAGTTCCGTTTTATTAGAAAAAAGTATTTATCCCTAGAATTCGTTCTGAAATTTTGAATTGTAATTTTGTAAATAATATGTGATTTTATATATCTACGTTAAAAAAATTAAATGCCTGGAACCACTGGAATTTCATCAGCAGATTTACGTCATGTACAAAATTAGAGATACATAAATCTAATCTGTTGTCCAATGGAATAATGATATATGATGATGACTGATTCACCAGATGAGCTATAACTTTGGATTATCATTCATCTCCATTTAATAATTTGCTACTCGTTTATTAACCTACTTTTGTATGCTTAAATAATTTTATAAGATTTCAGTAAGTTATTTCTTGGTTTTCCTTTTCTTTTTTACCATTAAACATTATTTTTGAGAACCTAGTTAATCTGGGTGATGAAAACTAATTCAAAGTTGATATAGGAAACTCAAGTTGTCCAGGATTTGATATTAAATTTAATTCATGTTATTTGTCAAATCCATATTGAAATAGGTTTTCTAGTTTAAGTAGGTTTTGTACTATTATAAATATGGGTGCCAATTATTTTGAGTTTACTGAGATTTTGAGACTAACTATTTTTTAGATTCTCGTTTGAGTGCTAGAGCTTTTTAGTTCAATGGCTTTTCTAGGTCTTGCTCGTAGATTTTCTTCTACTCCAATGTCATGTCTCCTCTATTCTAAAAATCACTTTTTAAACCCAAAAATCACAAGTTCCGTCTTTACAATCTTGAATCGCTACTACTACAATTCAATGACACAGCAACATTCTTCTTCTTTCGAGAAACCCTCTTCAAAGTACTATGTGAACCCTCCTTCCACTAATTCAGTGAAATCTTTATCGTCCCTGCTCCTCCTAAATCCTAGTAGTACATATTTTTTATCAGGGGCAAGATACGAGAACCCATCAAATTTAAATCAAAGACGGATATGGTGTAGTAAATTTACATCAGAACATAAAGAGGTTCTTGATATATTACCCAAGGAGCTCTATAATGTAACGCTGGAGGAGTTCCTTAGAGCAACCAAGATATTGTCGTCATCAATGGAGTTATTGAAAGAATTGTACGTTGTTAAGATTGCAGTTCCTCTTATTGTATGGCACTTTATGGGTGATGCAGCAACAACACCTGTTATACTCTATACGGGTGTGTTGATACGCAGGGCAGTTCAGGAATACGTATCGGTGACTCGGGTTGATCTATTAGGATTGCTGCAGGAACTTGCTGGTAATAACAAGTTGCAGACTCAGAATCTTGTTTTTCAACTCCTCAAGGAATTGAGTGACTCGGATTCTCGCTATGGGAGAGAGAAATTCTATCGTCGTGTGTTTCTACTTGCTGTTATGATCATATGTGTATTCAATTTACAGGATGATTCAACATCATTGTCGGAATCTGAATAGATTATTTATATGTAACATTTTTAAATACAAAAATAAAATCTTGACAAAAATTATTGAATTTTGACCGGCGTATAACAAGGCTTCTAAATTCTGTCCCTGACTCTTGATTCTCTTAGACTAGATCATACCTATTTTATGCTTATTTAATTTGTTCTTTTTTGGGATAAAACGAGCTAGTAGTGGTTTTAGAAGTTCAATCCCAAAGTTGTTTTATATGTGAACATTGTTTTTATGAACTTCTTAAACTTAATTTCCATGTCATATATCTAAAAGAGAAATTGCGTGCCATTTTTCTAAATATACGCTCCTAGTAGAAAGTAAAAGTGAAGGAAACAAGCTTTTCTTTGTCTCATGAGTTGATTATACGAATGAATTATAAGGGTCATGAAAATTCACGGTGGCAACTCTCCAGTCCTTATTATATACTACTACTACTATGACTGTCTTTTCCAAATCACTTTAGATTTTATTGCAAGTGAAAGAAAAGACCATGTACTGTCCTTGGAAAGGTAAGATCAATAAAATGTCCGCTCTAATTAACAGAAGTTATACATTACTCCAAATAACATAACAAGATGGCAAGAAAGAGCATGCATCCCAGGATTAATGGATTTTGTGGCTCTGTGGGGAAAGATTTACACGAATAGCCTATTTTGCATTACTTTTGACCCCTTTAAAAAAGTTCTACGAAATGGAGTAGCATTCTCGACAGAAACTTGGTGGCACTTTATGGAAATTCTTATGGTGGATCGTCAGGGCTTTAATACAAAACAGTCCCAGCGGTGGATCCGGGTCGTCGTTCGCCGAAAGACTATTTTTTCATAGTAATTTCTTTATCAAACACTACTTTTTTTTCAAATGAAAGAAGCCTAAGAGGTGAACAAGTGTTGGGTATCTATTTAATACTCACTCCATTCCAAAATGAGTATTTATCGGTTCGGAAGGGAAATATGTTGGTCTAGCAGAAAGAATTAGAGGATTTCAATTGATCTGAATTTGACATGGGGCAAAAATTAAGAAAATATAGAAGACTTTTGAATCTTGACAATTAAAGTTGTGTGTAGTGTGGGACAGTGTCTTCAAATCTTGTGGTCCAAAATAAATTTTAAAATTAAAAAGTTACCAAATATGAAAAAAAATATTATTTTCGGGACAGACTAAAAAGGAAAGATCGATACTCATTTTTTTTTTTTTTTAGTTCAGTTCAAAATCCCACAAAAAATCCTGCAACTTTGAATTTTAAGAATTATTTTTCCTGAAATTTGAGTAGTTTATCAATCAGTGCTTTAACAAGTGACTATTGAGCATAATTACCCTTGTGCAAGTTCTGCCACGTTACTGCTTATGTTTTATAAAATTTTCAGTAAATAGTTTCTTGGTTTTCCTTTTTTTACCACTAAATAAATAATTCGTTTCTTGGTTGACAAGAAATAAAGATCCTACTTAACTAGGGCTTTTTGGTTGGCAACTTTAGAAACTAACAATTGATCTTGAGCTGCAGCAATGGCTTTTCTACGTCTCGCTCGTAAAGCTTCTTCTTCTTCATCACTCTCATACCTCACCTACCCTAAAGATCACTATTCTTTAAACCCAAAAATGTCAAGTTCCTTCTCTTCAATCTTCAATCGCAGTTTCTACAATTCAATAATCCACCCACATTCTTCTTCTTCTTCTTCGGAGAAACCTTCTTCAAAGTCGGATGCTTCCACTAATCTAGTAAAATCTTCATCATCCCAACCTCTCCTCCTAAATGCTAATAGTGTATATTTTCTATCAGGGGCAAGATACGATAACCCATCAAATTTAAATCATAGACAGATATGGTGCACGAAATCTGGATCAATGCATAGAGAGTTTCTTGACCTATTACCCAAGGAGCTCTATAATATAACGCCAGAGGAGTTCCGTAGAGCAACCAAGGTGTTGTCATCATCAATGGAGTTAATGGAATGGCTGTATATTTTGAGAATGGGGATTTCTATTAGTATATTATACACTATGGGTGATGCAGCAGAAACACCTTTTTATCTCTATGGGTTTGTGTTTATATTGGGAAAATTTGAGAGATATGAGTCGATGAAGCAGGTTGATCAATTGGTATTGCTGCATGAACTGGGTAGCAACGTGCAGATTCAGAATCTTGTTTTTCAACTCCTCAGGGTAGTGAGGGAGGCAGATTTTTGCTCTACGATTCAGCGATACTGTTTTCGGGCATTTCTACTTACAATCTTAATCAAAGGCTTATACTCTTTGGTTATAACTTGTTGAGAGCTGGTTTTGAAGTATGACAAACAGGAAGGACACTGAGGTTCATGAGAAGAACCTAGTCCTTGAGTTGAAGGGCACGCTTGATCGAAAAGATTACGGGTTGCAAATCCCTGTGGAACTAGGAGTAGAGGCGCGTGGTTGAAGACATATCCTAGTCAGACTAAAAGAGGCGGTGTCCAGGCTGTGTCTTTGGAGTGTGAACAAGAGTTATACCTCAACATGGAAAAGAGTTACTGCGAATCTTCAAATACCATAATTAAAGAGGATTCCCAGTAGGACTCAACTAGGGTTGCAAAACTCGTATAAAAGCAAGTAGAAGACAAAGCCGAAGTTGGTTTTTTGAAATAGAGAGTTCAGAGCATATAAAGGCGATCTGAAGAACTGTCTACGTAAGAAAACTGAAGAAGACAACTGATTTGCATGCAAAGTATTTGAGTCTAGAACTCTTGTCTAGATCTATCGAGTTGTAAGTTGTCTCGGTTACAAGTATTCATTGTTTTGTCTATTAGCTTATCTCAGAAGCATATGTATTAGGCAAACTACTTTGTGATTACTAGGAAAGCTAGAGTTTAGCTTTATTTAGTGATTAGGGTCTAGAGTGTAGCCCCTTGGTTACAGAGTTTGTAATCAGAAACGTTGCTCTTGTGTTAGTGGATTCGGTGTTAAAATCCCAGAGTGTGGGTCGTGGTTTTTCTCCCTTGAGCAAGGAGTTTTCCACGTAAAAATCCTTGTGTCTTTTGGTGAGTGTTTGGAGGTGTGTTCTAAGGTAGAAGGCTGCATAACAACGAACTGAAGAACCCTGTTCTACTACTGAAGAACAAGGTTCTTGCAACGAAAATCGGAGGACACTATTCAACCCCCCCTTCTAGTGTCTCTAGGAGGTGCATAAAGTATAACAAGTGGTATCAGAGCAGGTCTTCTCTTGTAAGGCTAACACCTTGAGAAGGATCAAAATGAGTGCACCACCTACTATTACTGAAGGACAGTCGGTTCTGAGGCCACCACAGTTCAATGGGCAATACTACGCATGGTGGAAGAATAGGATGGAGAATTACATATGTGCTGAAGACTATCAACTCTGGCTGATAGTCTCAGAAGGAAATCTGATTCCCACCAAAATAGTCGGTGAAGGAACCACGGCTACAAAAGAACCCAAACTGAAAGAAGAGTTCGATGAGACGGATTATAAGTGTCACGACCCTTTTTCAACGCGCAAAAACTAAAATAAATAGAAATTGCGTATTTAAAAGGTTATGACGAGTGTTAAAGGTACACAATTATTCAAGAGAAAATCGGAGTCGCCACTTGACAAGTTAAAGGTGTGCCAAGTCACCAAAGTGGTGTACCTGGAACACCCTTGACTCGTCTAATAGTCTGCGTCAGAGATTCGGGTAAGGTTCTCAGTTGACTCTCGGGAAGGTGTTAGGCACCCTCGAGTCCTGTGCCGAGCACAGTTGCTTTATTGTCGCAATTTTAATTTATTAAATATGGTTGTTATATTAAAGCCATTAATTGAATTTAAACTTTGATTCGAAAAAATTTAAAAGTGTTAATTCTTTTCCAACCTCACAGAGGAACTGGAAGAATTTATACTTTGATTCAAAATAAAATAAAATGTATTGCGTATTTCCAACCTTACAAAGGACTGGTCTATTTTTAAAGAGAATTTGGTTAACTTCAAAAATAATAATTAATTTAAATCAGTTTAGTTTTTCCTTTTAGCCTAATAAGTAGATCACAAATCATACTTATAATATTGCCTAATTGTGCAAGTTTTCTTAGTCCTATTAATTTGCCTAATCGTATTAAATATTGAATAGTAATATTCGATTTAAAAGTTTAACAAGAAAGCCAAAATATGATTGTTTTATCTAAATAATGATCGTTTTATTAAATAGAAGCTGTCTTGTGGGCTGTTTATGCAATGGAAGAGAAAAACTTGTAAACTGGTGCTAATATGGGCTGAGTTGTTTTGCAAAAATGAACTACTTTATGGTGTCGTTTGAAACAAAGTGTCATTCTATTTTTACTCACAAGTAGTGGCTGTTTGAAAAAAATAAAGACGTTCAATTTAAAAAGTGTGTTGTTTATCAAAGAATGGGCTGATGTGTGAAAATATGAATTATTTGCCAAAAGGACAACTGTTTAAGAAAGTAGACTGTTTATGCAAAATAAAAATGTCCAGGCGTTGTTGGTCACAGACTGACTTGAATTGCGAAAATGAGCTGATTTAAGACTACCTTGCAAAGTCATTCCATTATGTTAAAATCCCAGTGACGACTATTTCGTCAAAAAAAAAACGTGGCTATTTCTGCAATTCTTTTTTTTTGTGCCAAGTTTCGCTTCAGATTGTTGCTCCATTTATGTTGGCCCAATTTCAAAACTTTCAATTAAAGCACATCCAATCTAATTTTAAATTTATCCTAAACTTGCCAAATATTTGCAACATGTCCAGACTATACTTTCACATTTTTAAACAAGTTAAAATTTCAACTACAAAGCTAAGTTAACCTTGGCGCAATCCCAAATTTACTACTTAATTCAAATCTGTCAAAATCCCAAAAAAGTAAAGTTTTCCATTGTATGGGCTATTTGTTTTAAAAAAGAAAGAAGAAAAATACATATAGTCCACATTTACGTGCCGAGATTTAAAGCAGATTATGGAATGCATAGATACAGTACATGTAAAAACTCATTGTCCATCATTCTATTTCATTTTTTTTTTTTATTTCTTATACATACAGGTATCCCTCAAACACAAATAGATCTTAACATATGAAGCATGCACTTACTTACTAGTAATTTCCATAATCAATGACATATATACAAAGTTATATCACCCCTTTAAAACACACTGATTCATGCCATTTTTAAAAGCAAAATGCCTAATATAAATACAAGGTTATTATGTGTTTACCTTGTGCCGAAAATTCCAAGCCAAAAAGCAAATGAAACAAAGCCAACTAGAACCAAATGAGACAGCCACTAAACAACCCTTTATGACCCCCTTTTAACTCTTAAAACTAGTAGATTTATACCCCAAAAGACACTTGAAGTAATGGCTTTTGGTTCTAAATCCTAACTCTCAAACTTACTATTTTTTTTTAAAAGTGTTTTGCTCTTTTTCTGTCAATTTCAGCTTGTAGTTCCAGGTGTTAGTTCCCTCTATTTTCAGCTTGTAGTTCATGTGCTTTCAGCTGAGAGTTGGTGTTGTTTTCAGCTGTTGTTGGTTATTTTTCAGCAGCTGTTCGATGTCAAAGAGGGCAATAAATGGCCCTCTTTATAGCTGAAATTCAAGGCCAAAAAGGTGGGGCTAAAAGGTGGAGTGTGGACTTGTATAAAAGTACAAGCCCACACCCCTATACTTGAGTATATTTTGGCTATTTTCAGCATAGTAGCTATTTCAGCAGCCAAAACAGTTCAAAAAAGCTGAAAATGCACAAGTAGGGTCCTCTAAAAGGACCCCCCATTACTCATTGCATTACTAGAAGGTAACTAGGACCAAACTAGCCACCCTAAACCAGCCCCAAACTAACTTAAACTAAACTAAGGTTCTATCAGATTTCACTAAACTGACCAAAACCTTCCCAGGATTGAACATTAACTTGAAGCAAAGGAAACATCAGCTTATGCTAACTTGAAACATAACAGATTGAAATAGGAAAATAGCCGCAAGCTATACAATTCTAACATTCAATCAGTGAACCACTAAGGGGACAACATATTCATAATTTTCAGCCTTCATGAACAGAACATTTCCACAACTTTGAACATACTAAACTCCATTGAAATGACAAGATCGATCAATTTCACGCTTGAATGAAAACTAAAACGGGAAAGAACAAATATACAAGATTCTGTCAAACAATTCCATGTTTAAACCGAACGAAACAGAAATAAACAACGTTTCCACTTTTTATTTTTTATTTTAGAACAACAAAGGCATGTTCAAACTTAAAATGGTTCCATATCATGACTTTAACATGCTAAGCAAAGATACAATGACATGAGAATTGACACACCAACAGAGGTATTATCTTCAAAGCAAACGATGCGATTCCACAAGTGTTACTACTGCAAGTACTAACCCATGGCAAAACATCCTAAACATACTTCCAATTCTAAGGATAAAATCCGAAACGACAAAGATGACAAAATAGATAAGGAAAACAGGGGAACTGGGGTTAATTTCTAACCCGTCGAGGCAAACTGCCTGGCCTCACACACTGATTCGCCTTGATCAAGTCCAAACATCCGCTGCCTCGCTTTGTTGTCGTCAACACCACGGCATCATCGCCTCACCAAAACTAACATCACATCCGCCATTCACAACGAAACACAAACAACCCGCTGCCTTAACACAAATCGTAGCAGCCCCCCTCCGTTCAATCAACAAAACAGCCCCGCCCCGCTACATTGTCATAACCCGAAACAAACCAGCGTCGCCACTGCCTCATCGAACAGAAACAGCCCCGCCACTGCCTAGCTTCCACTCCATCATTTCATCATCGCAGTCCCTCGTTCCAATTTGGTCGCTATCACAGCCCCTATATCACACCGAAATACCCACACCAAACTGCCGTAACAGCCCCTCCTAATCGACTCACCACTCGACATCATCCTCTTCACCTCACTAAACAAAATTATCACAGCCTCACCCTCCATAAATCATAACAGAAACAGAGAGAAAGTAAGAAGAAGAAAAGCAAAGAAAATGAAAAAAACAAGAACGGGACAGAGAGAGAAACGGGAACGGGGGCAAAGGGTATTGGGAGATGGGGTTTTCAAAAATGGGGATGCGAGGGTGAGAGAGGAGGGTGAGGAGAAGGTAAAAATACAAAAACTTACCGGAAAAAGTCAATGTCGCCGGAGTTGAAGTTTGACCAGATCTTTGACTTCCGATCTACGCGAATCGGTTCACTTTTTGGAGAAAATAATTGTGGAAATGGAACCAGGGGGTCAAGGCCTTTCCGATGATATATATATATTGTATTTTTCCGGCCACCGGAGGTGGTGGCCGGCGGCGGAGCAGCGGCGGCTCCGCCGTGAGAGGCGATTTCCGGCCGCTTGGGAAAAATTTGGCAAGAGTTTGCCCCATTTTCTGATTTTGTGTAAAAATGGCAAGAAAAAATGGGATTTGTGTATATATATGTGTGGTATGGGCTTGGGTAATGGAATGGGCTGATGGGCCAACGTTTTGGGCTACTATTTTTTTATAAATGGCCATTTAAAAGGTCTATACTTATTAAAAATACACACAATCAGCTAGAATTAAACCACACAAAATTGTAATATTATCACAATTAAACGTAAAATTATAACAAAACACATAACAAGTATTTTTTGTTAATTTTCAGTTTCCTTTTTCATTTAATGACAAATTTTAGCAAAAATAAAAGATAAGATTCTAGGAAAAATTCGACAAAAATTGATATGCAATTATCAAGGCTATTTGAGCAAATTTTAGGAATTTTGGTGCCAAAATTAGGTGATTACAGCTGCCCCTCTTTGTTCGGGAATACGCAGAGTTTTCGGACAAAGAAGTAATCGACAACTAATTTTGGCTTTTCGGTTCTAGCCGGGAGCATGCTTTTCAAAATAGTGACCGTACCTTGAATTTCGGTTATAACCGAGAACAAGGTTACCTACATATCCCTGGACTAAGGAATCAGGTCAGTGTAGTTCCTTACGTGCGGTAGCTGGGACTACCGCATTCAAACAGACACTAGACTCTTCTGGACTCACTAAGACAAACCTAGACACTCTAGACCACTAAGATGACACTAGACACTCTAGACTACTACGACAAGAGACTCTTCTAGACACACTTGGGCTGATACTAGACACTTTTAGGCACACAAGGGCTGTCGTTGCTGGTCACTGGTTGTTTGCTGATTGGCGGTCATTTCTTTACAGAGGAAATGAAAGTACAACATTGAAAAATGTAAAGTTACAATTCCTATTCTAAGTCTTCATGCTTTCCGAGATGAGCTTCTTGGTTCTTGCTCCCCTCACTTGTTGAAAAATAAAACCACCGCTCTTGGTTCAGGTGGGTCTTGCTTTTGTAGAAAAGATAAACCCTCGATCTTGGCTCAGGTGGATCTTCCCTCTTTACAGAATGGATTCCCTCGTTCTTCAGGTGGGCACCTGGATTTCTTCAAATGTATTCCCTCGTTCTTCAGGTGGGTGGCCTGACCTTCTCTAAACTACTCCCTCATTCTCCAGGTGGGTTCCTTGACTTCTTTAAAAATACTCCCTCATTCTCCAGGCGGGTTCCCTGACTTTCTCTAAACTACTCCCTTATTCTCCAGGCGGGCTCCCTGACTTTTAAAATAAAATCCCTCATTCCCCAGGCGGGTTCCCTGACTTCTAAAATAAAATCCCTCATTCTCCAGGCGGGTTCCCTGACTTTCTCTAAACTACTCCCTCATTCTCCAGGCGGGCTCCCTGACTTTTAAAATAAAATTCCTCATTCTCCAGGCGGGTTTCCTGACTTCTAAAATAAAATCCCTCATTCTCCAGGCGGGTTCCCTGACTTTCTCTAAACTACTCCCTCATTCTCCAGGCGGGCTCCCTGACTTTTAAAATAAAATTCCTCATTCTCCAGGCGGGTTCCCTGACTTCTAAAATAAAATCCCTCATTCTCCAGGCGGGTTCCCTGACTTTCTCTAAACTACTCCCTTATTCTCCAGGCGGGCTCCCTGACTTTTAAAATAAAATCCCTCATTCTCCAGGCGGGTTCCCTGACTTCTAAAATAAAATCCCTCATTCTCCAGGCGGGCTCCCTGACTTTCTCTAAACTACTCTCTCATTCTTCATTCTTTTGCTTTCTTGTATTTCAATGGCCTTCGACACAGAACATCATGCGGCCAAGTGTTCCAACTAGTCATTAGTCAAACTTTGTTAGGAATGGTATATTTTCCTGATAGTCTCTTTTGTGGTGCAAACCTTGGCATGTCACTCCAGATGCCAAACTACCTCATAGGCATTCCATTATCCAGGCAGGTCCTGACCGTGCTCTGCTACAACTGCAAAACAGGTGAACAATTTTTGCGAAACTTTCTTTTGCTCATTTCGATGTTATTGTGAATGAAAAGCAGAAATGGAAGAAATTTCGGATAAAGGACTCTGAATGAGAGATGCCCTTTAGGGAAGTAAAAGGACTTATCTGGAGGTGAAAGCGATGACCTCAATAACATGACGTGCATCTTGGCCTCGAACCCTGATCCATTCATAACAGTTGTCCCTCGACTCTTTCCCCAATAGAAACATTCAAAGCAATACTCGTCAAGCCCCACTTGACGACAGTTACCAAATCCCTCATTCGGTTAGCGACGCCCCTTTCAGGGTTTTCACCGACTAACCTCTCTCTTTGTTCTTTTGCCTAACTGTTTGTCATGTGGCGCCCTTTCAGGTTTTCACCAACAAGACTTCATTCTTTTTTTTTCTTTTCTTTTTTTTTCTTTTTCTTCCTCCTGCGGACCTCTTTAGTTCCACCCATAGATGATGATTTTTGAGCTAACTCTTGCTCGATTGCCAGTCTCAATATTGGCCAAAATGGTCTATTGGACATTTATCTGAGTTTGGAAGCAATGTTTGGCCTGTAATTTAGGGTGCCTTGAGCATCCTCCCCCCTTTCAAGAATGAATGAATGGTACAACAAAATAGAAGTTTGTTTTTATTTTATTTTATTGATAAAATAAAAATAAAATGAAAACAAACTTCTGCCCCAGTTTAGCAGAAACCGCGGATTCTGGATTTCCTTTGACTTTGGCCGCAAACTTAGAGGCAAGCTTTGCGTCAATGTGAGATAAGGAAAATGAACTTTTTTCCCTTATTTTGAAACTAGGGAACCTTTAGAACTTTCTTTGATGCGACCGCACCTGAATGGTTGCCTACGTATCCTTTTGAGAGGAATCAGGTCAGACGTAGCTCTAGCAACTTAATGCCAAATTTGTTTTGGATCTTTCTTTCTTCATTCATCGCAATTACAAAGATTCCCAATAAGGGTTTACAAAAGCAATACAAAGCCAAAGGCTAACAAGAGGGGTACATTATCTGGGTAAGGGAAACAAAGACTTTCGTTACTCCCCCAAGAACATCAAATGTAGTACCTCTTCACTGCATCAGCATTAACAATCATTTCAGCCATCGTGCCCTCGATGTCTGTCAGGAATAGAGCACCATTGGGCAACACCTTCTTTACCACATACGGTCCTTGCCAATTTGGAGCAAACTTGCCCTTTGCTTCTTCCTGATGTGGAAAGATGCGCTTCAAGACTAACTGGCCTTCACTGAACTTGCGTTGGCGCACTTTCTTGTTGTAGGCTTTGGCCATTCTCTTCCGATATAGTTGACCATAACATACTGCATTTAGCCTCTTTTCGTCAATCAAAGCCAATTGCTCCAAGTGGGATTTGACCCATTCAGTATCCTCGATCTCAGCTTCAACAATGATTCTCAAGGATGGTATTTCGACTTCTGCCGGAATGACTGCTTCGGTCCCATACACCAATTCATATGGAGTTGTGCCTATTGAGGTGCGCACAGTTGTACGATAACCCAGAAGAGCGAATGGCAACTTCTCATGCCAATGTCGCGATCCTTGCACCATTTTCCGAAGGATCTTCTTAATATTCTTGTTTGCTGCTTCGACCGCCCCATTTGCTTTTGGACGGTAAGGTGTGGAATGCCTATGCACGATTTTGAATCTTTCACATACTTCATTCATCAAATGACTGTTGAGGTTGGCCCCGTTGTCGGTGATAATGGTATTAGGGATACCAAATCGACAGATAATACTCGCATGGACAAAGTCGACCACAACTTTCTTGGTTACTGACTTGAATGTCGATGCTTCCACCCACTTGGTAAAATAATCAATGGCGACCAAGATGAATCTATGCCCGTTCGACGCCTTTGGTTCTATTGGGCCAATGACATCCATTCCCCATGCAGTAAAAGGCCAAGGAGCCGACATTGTGTGAAGCTCCAAGGGAGGCGAATGTATCAGATCGCCGTACACTTGACATTGGTGGCATTTCCGCACGAACCCTATGCAATCTCGCTCCATGGTGAGCCAGAAATAACCTGCTCTTAAGATCTTCTTGGCTAGCACATAGCCATTCATGTGTGGCCCACAGATTCCAGAATGCACCTCGTTAAGAATTCTTGAGGCTTCTTGTGCGTCCACACATCTCAACAGTCCCAGATCTGGAGTTCTTTTGTACAGTATCCCTCCGCTCAGAAAGAAACCGTTTGCAAGACGACGGAGGGTTCTTTTCTGATTGCTTTCAGCTAGTGCCGGGTACTCTCTATTCTTGATGTAGTTTTTGATGTCTAGGTACCACGGCTCCCCATCAAGTTCTTCTTCAACCATGTTGCAATAAGCATGTTGATCCCTAACTTGAATCTCGAGAGGATCAATATGAGTTTGGTCAGGATGACTGATCATTGATGCTAATGTAGCCAAAGCGTCAGCCAACTCATTGTGCATTCTCGGGATGTGCCTGAATTCAATAGAGTCAAATCTTTGGCAAAGATCTTCCAGACACTGCTTATACATGATGAGCTTCCCATCTCGAGTTTCCCATTCACCCTTGATTTGATGTACGAGAAGGTCGGAATCTCCGAGAACTAGTAGTTCTTTGATGTCCATGTCTATCGCCATGCGTAGACCCATGATGCAAGCTTCATATTCTGCCGTGTTATTGGTACACCAGAAGCGAAGTTGCGCAGCCGCCGGATAGTAATGTCCTATTGGAGATATAAGAACAGCCCCAATACCATCACCTTTGGAGTTAGAGGCCCCATCAAAATATAGCTTCCAATAATGATCATCTTCTGAAGTCAACTCCTCAATTGTGCCAACCTCTTCATCAGGAAAGTATGTCTTGAGAGGTTCATACTCATCATCCACTGGGTTCTCGGCCAAATGATCGGCCAAAGCCTGGGCTTTCATTGCAGTTCTTGTGACATAAACTATGTCGAACTCTGTGAGTAACATTTGCCACTTGGCAAGCCTTCCTGTTGGCATAGGCTTCTGAAAAATGTACTTTAGTGGATCCATCCGGGATATGAGGTAAGTAGTGTATGACAACAAATAATGCCTCAGCTTCTGTGCTACCCATGTGAGGGCACAACACGTTCTTTCCAGCGAAGTGTACTTGACCTCGTAATCCGTGAACTTCTTGCTCATGTAGTAGATCGCCTGCTCTTTCTTGCCTGTGGCATCATGTTGCCCCAGTACACAACCAAATGAATTGTCCATCACCGACAGATAGAGGAACAAAGGTCGTCCTGGCTCCGGCGGGACCAACACTGGTGGATTTGACAAGTATTGCTTAATTTGGTCAAAGGCCGCTTGACATTCCTCAGTCCACTTGACTGCAGCATCTTTCTTTAGCAGCTTGAAGATTGGTTCGCAAGTTGTAGTGAGTTGAGCGATGAACCTACTGATGTAGTTCAATCTTCCGAGGAAGCTCATGACTTCTTTCTTATTCTTTGGCGGAGGCAACTCTTGTATAGCTTTGATCTTTGAAGGATCCAATTCAATGTCTCGCCTGCTGACAATGAAACCCAACAACTTTCCAGCTGGAACGCCGAATGCACATTTGGCCGGGGTTCAACTTCAAATTGTACCTTCTGAGTCTTTCAAAGAATTTCCTGAGGTCTTTAACATGATCCTCTGCTGTTCTTGATTTGATTATCACATCATCCACATACACCTCAATTTCTTTGTGTATCATGTCACGGAAGATGGTTGTCATGGCTCTCATGTATGTTGCCCCAGCATTCTTTAAACCAAATGGCATGACTCTATAACAAAAGGTTCCCCAAGGCGTGGTGAATGCCGTCTTTTCTGCATCATCCTCATCCATCAAGATTTGGTGATATCCGGCATAGCAATCCATGAAAGACTGAATCTCATGCTTGGCACAATTGTCTATGAGAATGTGAATATTAGGCAAAGGAAAATTATCCTTGGGACTGGCCTTGTTCAAATCTCGATAGTCAACACAAATTCTTGTCTTCCCATCTTTCTTCGGCACGGGCACAACATTGGCAAACCAAGTGGAATACTGAAGAGATTGTATCACCTTCGCAGATAGCTGCTTCATGATTTCCTCATGGATTTTCTTGCTCATTTCTGTCTTGAATTTCCTCCGAAGCTGCTTGACCGGAGGGAAACCAGGATTAATCGGCAACTTGTGAACCACCAAATCTGTGCTCAAACCGGGCATGTCATCATATGACCAAGCAAACACGTCTCTATAGTCAAACAAAACTTGGACTATGTCATCTTTCACTTTTGGTTCAGCGTGCATGCTTATCTTGGTTTCTTTAACATCATTGGCACTTCCCAGATTTATATTTTCCGTGTCATCCAGATTAGGCTTAGGCTTATTTTCAAATTGTTCTAATTCCACATTTATTTCACTCTCGGCTCTCTCCTCATCATATTCTTCCTCAAAGATTTCTTCTTTATCAGCCTCTTCCATGTCGTCTACCTCCTCAACTGTCGTTTCATACTCACTCCACCTCCCATCATTAATTTCCTTTACTTCTTGTTGGTTCAATGAGACCAAGTTAAACTGTGTGTTTAGATCAGTGCGTGATTTCAGCATGCATGTCATGTTATTAAGGCCATCAGAAACATAGCTACAGAAAGAAATAAAACAAAATCAGAAATGTAAAGAGATAGAATAAGGAGACAAGAAGCAATGTCTTGCTTTTCATTGAATTTGAAAGATAAAAGGGTTTGGCATCATAACGAGCAAAATAAATATACTTAGATTACAACCCTTAGAATAACCAAGTATACAGAAAGGATAACAAAACTTGCTACCAATAGCCCCTCCTAGTGGGGAGAGGCGTAGATTCCCAGTTGTTCAGCTTCACATCAGGGCCAATGTCTTGGATTTCTGCATTGCTAGGTCCTTCGCCAGTTTGCACCATGTTGATGCCAAAGACGTGCCTCAGGTCTGACAGCATCTTTTTTTGCTCTTCAGTCTCCTCAGCATTTTTGGAAATAGACTTGCCCTCGTTGGACCTCGTGAAAGATTGAGCGAGGCAAGGGACAGGCTTCTCTAGAGACCATTCTTGTTTCTTCATCTTCCTAGCTCTTGCTCTGTCTGCAGCTGTGGGCTTGTATCCCAGACCCCAGGTACCTCGAATGCCAAGTGGACTAATTGGACGCGACATTCCTTGTAGCGCTGCCCCGAGACCTTTCCCGGGCTGGAAACCGTGCTTCAACATTTCTGTAGCCATCATGACTGCTGCTTCTGACAACCTTGCTTGGGATAAAGGCTTGCCTTCAGGAACCTCCTCCACATGGACCGCTTCAAATGCTTGATACATCAGAGTTGGGCTATCATTAGTGACCTCAATAACTGGAATAGACGGATCCTTGTAGATTGACAAATCTCCCTCTCCGTGTACCATGATCATCTCACGATTCCATTCAAACTTGATAGTCTGGTGTAAAGTCGATGGTACTGCGCCTGCCATATGGATCCAGGGTCTTCCCAACAACAGGTTGTAAGACGAATCCATATCAAGAACTTGGAAATCGATAGCAAAATCCACAGGCCCGATTGTCAGTATCAGTTCTATCTCACCAATCGATTGTCGTTTCTCTGCATCAAAAGCGCGGATACTCATAGTGTTTGTCCGAATCTTGTCCATATTGACTTTCAATCTCTTTAATGTAGACAATGGACAGATGTTCAAACGGGACCCACCATCAACCAGTACCCTTGTGATATAAGAATTGTCACACTTGACAGTCAGATGTAGTGCTTTGTTGTGCCTTCCATTGGCAGTTCCTCGTCAGTGAAAGTGATCCTGTTTACCTCAAAGATACGACTTGCGACTTCTTCCAGATTGCTGACGGTCATCTTCTCGGAGACATGAGCCTCATTTAGTACTTTCAACAGAGCATGACGGTGTGCCTCAGAATGCATCAACAAGGACAACAAAGAAATTTGAGCAGGGGTCTTCCTCAGCTGCTCCACAATGGAGTAATCTTGCACTCTCATCTTCTTCAGGAATTCCTCCGCCTCTTTCTCGGTGACAGGTTCCTTGATGGGGCCCTGATTTTCTCTAGCCTGCTTTGATTTTCTTAACTCTTCCGGGGTAAAGCACCGCCCAGAACGAGTAAGACCGCCAACTTGTGTTGTTTCCGCCACAACCTCTTTTCCTTTGTATGTTACCAATGCCTTATCATAATTCCATGGTACAGCATTAGTGTTTTTCATAGGCATCTGAGGTGCGCTCTTTATGAAAACAGGCTCACGCAGCTTGTTTTGATCATCTTCACAAGGTGCCCTTCTTATAACCAACTTTGGTTTGGCCACACAATCCGCCTCCTCTCCATTTTTGTTGGTCCTTTGGATTACCAATTTTGGTTTTTCAGCCACCTCTTCCTTTCGCTCAACGGCTCTTCTCAATGTCAATACTGGCTTGTTTGGCTGGATAGGATGCCCCACTTTCCCCGGCACAACCGAAAGAATTGGTTGCATCCTTTCCACTCCAATTGTTATAGTATCGACTGACACTATTGGCCTTGCTGATTCGTCTTCGAATCCCCCTTCACATGTACCCACCATGTGTACATCATGGACCGGCAAAGGATTGCGATTAATGTTTGGTGTTTCTGCATCTTCGATCACAATTCGGTTATTGTCAATCAGATCTTGCACTGCCTTCTTGAGGTAATAGCAATCTTCTGTATCATGTCCTGGTGCGCCCGAATGGTATTCACAATGCCGAGAGTGATCCACTTTCCCAATGGGCTGCATGTTTCCTTGAATTGGCTTTATCATATCCAAGGCTCTCAATTTCTCGAAGATACTGGTGTAAGATTCTCCGATTGGCGTAAATTCTCTCTTTTTCTCCTCTCGGGCTTTCCTGAATTCAGCTCTTGGACGGAAGCCTGCAGGACCTCTTGGTCGGTAGGTAGGGTTTGGCGGAGCCTGATAATTGTTAGGTGGAGCTTGGTGAATGTGATATGCAGGCTGTGGGGCCGGGGCACGCCATTGCGGATAGGATGTTGGAGCATATGGTTGTGTTGCATGCACAGAGTATTGGGGTGGAGGCATGGAGTATTGTGCATTTTGTGGTGGGTAATAGTGTTGTAAAGGGGGTGTTTGTGGAGCTTGGTATGAATTATGTTGACTGTATCGCTCCTCGTTCCACTTTCGCGGACCTGACCCTACCATGGATACCTCATCTTTCTTCTTCTTACCAAACCCTGCTGCCCCGGTCTACACAGCCTGTGTAGTCGCCTTTAGTGCAGTCTGGCTCACAATCTTACCAGCTTTGACTCCTCTCTCAATCATTTCTCCCATCTTGACGACTTCACTGAACGGTTTCCCAAATGCGGCGATCAATGAACCATAGAATGCCTCATCCTGCGCCTCGATGAACAAACGGACCATGTCGTCGTCCGGGATTGCGGGGCTCACTCGAGCGGCCTGCTCGCGCCATCTGAGGGCGTACTCCCTAAAGCTTTCACTTGGCTTCTTTTTTATCGCATCCAAAGAGGATCGATCTGGCAAAACTTCAATGTGGTACTTGTACTGGTCATAGAATGCCTGTGCCATATCCTCGAATGACAACCATTTAGTTAAATCCTGCCTCATGAACCATTCGGCAGCTGCGCCCCCCAAGCTTTCAGAAAAATATGCTATCAACAGTTTGTCTTTCTTGACCCCTCTCATTTTGTTGCAGTAGGTTTTCATATGAACCCTTGGATCTCCTTGCCCGGTGTATAGATCAAACTTTGGCACTATGAACCCATCTGGCAATTGCAATTCAGGGTAGGGACAAAGATCCTTGAAAGAGATGTTAGTATGATATCCATATCCTTGAATGGTTCTTACTGCTTGTTCTAGGCCCTTCATTTTTCTCAGAACCTCGCTCTCATCAAGCTTTCCTGATCGATCAACCTCAACCTGAGACTCGCGATGGAACCCCTGATCGTATGAGTCACTGTGTCGGAAATTGGGTTCATGGTGTTGATCATAATGATGATCCCCAGCCTGGAGATGCGGTTCACTGTTGGATCTGGCCATGGCAGGTCTAGCTGGGCCCCGAAAAACTGGAACCTGTGGAGGAGGTGGTCCATACTGTCCCTGTGGGGGAGGTGGTCCATACTGTCCCTGTGGTGGCTGTTGTCCATACTGTCCTTGTGGTGGAGGTGGCGGTTGTGGCGCATGAGGGCGCACTTCAGCTTCTTTCGTTGCACCATGGTTAGGGCCAAAACCAGGGGGATAGGTCGGATCCTCGACCGCCGTAGATGTGCCTGGTGCTCGCTGGCTAGCTGTTGGCACAAGCCCCTCCAGGAGGTTTGGCATGGGAGGAGGTGCCCGTCCCATGGTTATCGCATGATGCATGTCTACCAGGAATTGCTTCAGAGTCAGGGCCTCTTCTGTCGTCCTATCATTTTCTTCAGAGCCGGCATCAGATTTGTCTCCTTCAGTTGCCATGTTACCAAATGGAATTTCAGATCCCTTTTATAGTGGGGTAATGGCAGAGTGCTGCACCGAATCACGGGTAATCTATACTTGTCTGCAAACAAAACAGGATATGAAACACAATTTTTACAAGTCAATCGTGCCTACAAGCCTAAGGTCGTCATGCGTCATCCCGAAACGGTTTAGATTAGATTCCCAAGTGTATTGTTTGAGTCTTTTTTTTTTTTTTTTTTTTCTTTTCCCTTCTTTTTTCCTTTTCCCTTCTTTTTTTTTTCTTTTTTTTTTCAAAGAGAAGCCAGGGGGTGAAACAAATTGACACATAAAAATAAACAAAAGATTTCCATTTCTAAGATAATGCAAGACATACAGTGCTCTATGGCACAACCTTAGAAACGTACAAATGACTGAAAAATAGAAATACATAACTACTACCAAGAGCAACATAAAATACAATATGTCGAGATGCTAAATGAGTGACAAAACAAAACAATAAGCTTCATCATCTCGGACTGATATATCTGCTAAGGCAACCCTGGCTCAGCGTCAACTGGCTACTCTAGGTCAGACTCGTGTGGCTCCTCGGGATCTTCTTCTGCTGGTGGCAAAGGCTGGCTCAAAACATCATGCAATACGTGCACTCGCTGAGATATATTCCTGGCATAATCAGGAGCCTCAATGAGGATAGTCCTGTTGGACGAGTTCCTATGATCTTGGCACATCCTAGCAACATAGTCGGCCAGTTGCCGCACGTGTTCCTGACCTTGACTAATGACTCTCTTTGACACGGCTATCTGCTGAAGCTGGCCCGTGGCTAACCTTAATGCATTATTTTTCAAAATCACTGTCTCATCAAGTCGTTTGTGAAGCCGATCGATGTTCCCCAGGCACTTATCTGCAAATCTGTCGCTCTCAGCCTGGGCGGCTAGAGCGGTGTCCTTCTCAGTCAAAGCTTTACGATGCAAGTCATGCAATCGCCTGATAGTATCCGAGTATTGATGTGTCAAGTCCTCGCTTTCAGACTGAGCGGCTCTAGCAGCATCCCTCTCTGCAACTAAACCATGTATGGTAGCACGGTACTCCTGTTCAATCTCACGCCTGGCCATCCGAACCTGCATCTCCAATCGAGCCTCAAGGTCAACCACGCCTATACTCGACCTAGCTGGCATCTCCCTAGGTATGGGCTGGTGGCGATACCATGACTCGTACTCTTGAGTGACCTCCCCTACGAGTCCATTCTGAACCTGAGTCTCTTTCGTGAGGTGACGCCTAGTGTCCCACAAGTTCAAGATCTTTCCCCTGTGGGTAAACAGTCCTGGAGGATAGACTAAGACATAAGCACTCATATCCTCAACTATCGGAACCACCTGTCGTCGCCCCAACTGCCTGAGTACCCGCAGAGGGGCATAAGGCTGGGCTGCTTCAAGACCCATCAGAATTAAAAAGGGGCGCTCGATGCATCGGTGCACAACCTTCTCCATAGAAAGCCAGTTATACTGCCACAATATCTTATCTGCTGTAAGGGAGTCCAAGCACGACCTCCAAGCACGCTCGCCATCTGGAAACTTAAACTTCTCAATATGTTCGAAGTGATAACCCAGATAGCCAAAGTCAAAGCAACCAGCAATGGGATGAGAAGGGCGGGGGCGTATGTGTTCCAAAAACCACACTTGCAATAGGAAGTTACACCCCTCGAAGAACTCACTTTCGCCTTTGCAACACCGAGTCAAGGCATGAAAGATACTTCCCAGAATTGTCGGAACGATCGTGGGATTTGGTGCTTTTTCAAACAGGGCCACCATAATCCAACTAACTCTAATGGATATCCTTTTGTGCGGCAATGGAAAGACCAATAACCCTAGAAGAGCAAACACAAAAACCCTCGGACAAAGTTGCACCCATTCATTATATGTTAGCTTGTCATGAAACTCGAAGCTATACCGTTTGAAACCACTATCACATCCGAATCGAGCATAGAGGTAGTCAAATGAGACCCAACCGTGACTGGTACTAGCAATAGAGGTATCTACTCGCATCCGGATGTTTTGAAAGAAATCATTGGCATTGACATTTTTTGGGGCAATCATTCTCTTTTCATGCAAATCTAGCTTAATGAGCCCGGCTATTTCCTCGAGTGTAGGCGTCATCTCAAAGCCTTTGAAACAGAAGGTATTACTGTTTGGATTCCAGAGTCCGACCAGTGCACTAACCAGATCTCGGTGTGGCACAATATCTTTAGTCACAAGGTCAGTCAGAAAGCCAATCTTCTTTTGGACAGAACCTTGCTGCATCTCGCTCATACTCTTCCACCAAGACCTTAACAATTCGGGCGGGCCGTCAGTCATCATGATAGATGGTGGGGTGGCATCAATAGGGTACTTTCTCTTGCTAGACCTAGAAGACGATGCAGCCATGGTACCTAAAACATATGTCACTCAATTTAGACAAAACAAAAAGTACCTCGAAACATTGACAGACAAAGCAAACTGATGTTTGAAATCTCCTCAAAATCTAACATGTGTTTAACATTTGAGACTCAGATTTTTAACAAAGTTTGGCCATTACAACGGCATAAAATTGACCCAAAAAGACTTTCGGCCGACCGAGGCATTTGCTAACTGTTGGAAAAATTGCCATTCTAGAGACGCGAATAAATTGACTAAAAATACTGTCGCCAACACGAAATAGACTCTTGGACTTTCCACAAAATTGGGCATATGGCGGTCGCCACAATGGAACTCAGCTAATTTTCAAAAAAAACTTACCATTATAACGGCATAAAATTGAACCCAAAGAATCCTTCGACCAACCAGGGCACCTGGAAACTTAAAATATTTTGCCATTATAGCGGTATCAAGACTATCTCTAAAAAGTTGACAACTTCGGTATGAAAATTCCTTTCCTTTTCCTTTCTCTTTTTATTTTTATTTTGAAAAATTTCGCCATTATGACGACGTAAAAACATACTCAAAATTTTTCTGCCACATAAATCTTTGCAAAATTTTGTTTCGACATCACGACCCCAAACAGGAAATGTATTAAAACACAAAATCTATAAAACTGAAATTCACCCTACTTCCTCTCTTTCTTTCATTTTTTTTTTCAATCAGTTTTTTTTCCTTTTCCTTTTCTCTTTTGAAATCCGCCCTTTCCCGATTCGGTCAGCATGACGACCTTTCCTTCTAAATGCAACACAAAAAATGCTTAAGACGTATCTCGACGCCAAGGAGTCATCCTAGACAAGTGCGGTACCGGTGTGCCGCACCTCACTAAGTCAAACATGATGCAGATAATTGGGCCTGAAGGTTTAACTCTAGGTGACACAACTGACTCGGTGTCTAGACTGGCTCATAACCCGGTGGACAAACCGGGCGGAAAGCGCATCAGGGCCGTCCGGAAACAGTGTGTCCGGCCTAAAACCCTATCACGCATTCCTCCTAAATCATGGGTAATTTTAGTAAGAAGGCCCAGATGCCACAAGCAATCTGGTAAGTGTACGTGTGCAAGTGTTCCAGAGACTCAGAGGTGTACGTGGAGAAGACAGTTTATATACAATTAAACAAAATCAAAGCGCTAACATTCAACTTTTCATGTAATAACGGCAAACATATAACAACCAGATATTTAATAAATTAAAACATGCGACAATTTTATCAAAGCCGGAGATTCTAGTTTTCACTATTTTCCCCAGCGGAGTCGCCAAGCTGTCACGACCCTTTTTCAACGCGCAAAAACTAAAATAAATAGAAATTGCGTATTTAAAAGGTTATGACGAGTGTTAAAGGTACACAATTATTCAAGAGAAAATCGGAGTCGCCACTTGACAAGTTAAAGGTGTGCCAAGTCACCAAAGTGGTGTACCTGGAACACCCTTGACTCGTCTAATAGTCTGCGTCAGAGATTCGGGTAAGGTTCTCAGTTGACTCTCGGGAAGGTGTTAGGCACCCTCGAGTCCTGTGCCGAGCACAGTTGCTTTATTGTCGCAATTTTAATTTATTAAATATGGTTGTTATATTAAAGCCGTTAATTGAATTTAAACTTTGATTCGAAAAAATTTAAAAGTGTTAATTCTTTTCCAACCTCACAGAGGAACTGGAAGAATTTATACTTTGATTCAAAATAAAATAAAATGTATTGCGTATTTCCAACCTTACAAAGGACTGGTCTATTTTTAAAGAGAATTTGGTTAACTTCAAAAATAATAATTAATTTAAATCAGTTTAGTTTTTCCTTTTAGCCTAATAAGTAGATCACAAATCATACTTATAATATTGCCTAATTGTGCAAGTTTTCTTAGTCCTATTAATTTGCCTAATCGTATTAAATATTGAATAGTAATATTCGATTTAAAAGTTTAACAAAAAAGCCAAAATATGATTGTTTTATGTAAATAATGACCGTTTTATTAAATAGAAGCTGTCTTGTGGGCTGTTTATGCAATGGAAGAGAAAAACTTGTAAACTGGTGCTAATATGGGCTGAGTTGTTTTGCAAAAATGAACTACTTTATGGTGTCGTTTGAAACAAAGTGTCATTCTATTTTTACTCACAAGTAGTGGCTGTTTGAAAAAAATAAAGACGTTCAATTTAAAAAGTGTGTTGTTTATCAAAGAATGGGCTGATGTGTGAAAATATGGATTATTTGCCAAAAGGACAACTGTTTAAGAAAGTAGACTGTTTATGCAAAATAAAAATGTCCAGGCGTTGTTGGTCACAGACTGACTTGAATTGCGAAAATGAGCTGATTTAAGACTACCTTGCAAAGTCATTCCATTATGTTAAAATCCCAGTGACGACTATTTCGTCAAAAAAAAAAACGTGGCTATTTCTGCAATTCTTTTTTTTTGTGCCAAGTTTCGCTTCAGATTGTTGCTCCATTTATGTTGGCCCAATTTCAAAACTTTCAATTAAAGCACATCCAATCTAATTTTAAATTTATCCTAAACTTGCCAAATATTTGCAACATGTCCAGACTATACTTTCACATTTTTAAACAAGTTAAAATTTCAACTACAAAGCTAAGTTAACCTTGGCGCAATCCCAAATTTACTACTTAATTCAAATCTGTCAAAATCCCAAAAAAGTAAAGTTTTCCATTGTATGGGCTATTTGTTTTAAAAAAGAAAGAAGAAAAATACATATAGTCCACATTTACGTGCCGAGATTTAAAGCAGATTATGGAATGCATAGATACAGTACATGTAAAAACTCATTGTCCATCATTCTATTTCATTTTTTTTTTTATTTCTTATACGTACAGGTATCCCTCAAACACAAATAGATCTTAACATATGAAGCATGCACTTACTTACTAGTAATTTCCATAATCAATGACATATATACAAAGTTATATCACCCCTTTAAAACACACTGATTCATGCCATTTTTAAAAGCAAAATGCCTAATATAAATACAAGGTTATTATGTGTTTACCTTGTGCCGAAAATTCCAAGCCAAAAAGCAAATGAAACAAAGCCAACTAGAACCAAATGAGACAGCCACTAAACAACCCTTTATGACCCCCTTTTAACTCTTAAAACTAGTAGATTTATACCCCAAAAGACACTTGAAGTAATGGCTTTTGGTTCTAAATCCTAACTCTCAAACTTACTATTTTTTTTAAAAGTGTTTTGCTCTTTTTCTGTCAATTTCAGCTTGTAGTTCCAGGTGTTAGTTCCCTCTATTTTCAGCTTGTAGTTCATGTGCTTTCAGCTGAGAGTTGGTGTTGTTTTCAGCTGTTGTTGGTTATTTTTCAGCAGCTGTTCGATGTCAAAGAGGGCAATAAATGGCCCTCTTTATAGCTGAAATTCAAGGCCAAAAAGGTGGGGCTAAAAGGTGGAGTGTGGACTTGTATAAAAGTACAAGCCCACACCCCTATACTTGAGTATATTTTTGCTATTTTCAGCATAGTAGAGCTGCTGAAATATACTATTTCAGCAGCCAAAACAGTTCAAAAAAGCTGAAAATGCACAAGTAGGGTCCTCTAAAAGGACCCCCCATTACTCATTGCATTACTAGAAGGTAACTAGGACCAAACTAGCCACCCTAAACCAGCCCCAAACTAACTTAAACTAAACTAAGGTTCTATCAGATTTCACTAAACTGACCAAAACCTTCCCAGGATTGAACATTAACTTGAAGCAAAGGAAACATCAGCTTATGCTAACTTGAAACATAACAGATTGAAATAGGAAAATAGCCGCAAGCTATACAATTCTAACATTCAATCAGTGAACCACTAAGGGGACAACATATTCATAATTTTCAGCCTTCATGAACAGAACATTTCCACAACTTTGAACATACTAAACTCCATTGAAATGACAAGATCGATCAATTTCACGCTTGAATGAAAACTAAAACGGGAAAGAACAAATATACAAGAGTCTGTCAAACAATTCCATGTTTAAACCGAACGAAACAGAAATAAACAACGTTTCCACTTTTTATTTTTTATTTTAGAACAACAAAGGCATGTTCAAACTTAAAATGGTTCCATATCATGACTTTAACATGCTAAGCAAAGATACAATGACATGAGAATTGACACACCAACAGAGGTATTATCTTCAAAGCAAACGATGCGATTCCACAAGTGTTACTACTGCAAGTACTAACCCATGGCAAAACATCCTAAACATACTTCCAATTCTAAGGATAAAATCCGAAACGACAAAGATGACAAAATAGATAAGGAAAACAGGGGAACTGGGGTTAATTTCTAACCCGTCGAGGCAAACTGCCTGGCCTCACACACTGATTCGCCTTGATCAAGTCCAAACATCCGCTGCCTCGCTTTGTTGTCGTCAACACCACGGCATCATCGCCTCACCAAAACTAACATCACATCCGCCATTCACAACGAAACACAAACAACCCGCTGCCTTAACACAAATCGTAGCAGCCCCCCCCCCCCCCCCCCCGTTCAATCAACAAAACAGCCCCGCCCCGCTACATTGTCATAACCCGAAACAAACCAGCGTCGCCACTGCCTCATCGAACAGAAACAGCCCCGCCACTGCCTAGCTTCCACTCCATCATTTCATCATCGCAGTCCCTCGTTCCAATTTGGTCGCTATCACAGCCCCTATATCACACCGAAATACCCACACCAAACTGCCGTAACAGCCCCTCCTAATCGACTCACCACTCGACATCATCCTCTTCACCTCACTAAACAAAATTATCACAGCCTCACCCTCCATAAATCATAACAGAAACAGAGAGAAAGTAAGAAGAAGAAAAGCAAAGAAAATGAAAAAAACAAGAACGGGACAGAGAGAGAAACGGGAACGGGGGCAAAGGGTATTGGGAGATGGGGTTTTCAAAAATGGGGATGCGAGGGTGAGAGAGGAGGGTGAGGAGAAGGTAAAAATACAAAAACTTACCGAAAAAAGTCAATGTCGCCGGAGTTGAAGTTTGACCGGATCTTTGACTTCCGATCTACGCGAATCGGTTCACTTTTTGGAGAAAATAATTGTGGAAATGGAACCAGGGGGTCAAGGCCTTTCCGATGATATATATATATTGTATTTTTCCGGCCACCGGAGGTGGTGGCCGGCGGCGGAGCAGCGGCGGCTCCGCCGTGAGAGGCGATTTCCGGCCGCTTGGGAAAAATTTGGCAAGAGTTTGCCCCATTTTCTGATTTTGTGTAAAAATGGCAAGAAAAAATGGGATTTGTGTATATATATGTGTGGTATGGGCTTGGGTAATGGAATGGGCTGATGGGCCAACGTTTTGGGCTACTATTTTTTTATAAATGGCCATTTAAAAGGTCTATACTTATTAAAAATACACACAATCAGCTAGAATTAAACCACACAAAATTGTAATATTATCACAATTAAACGTAAAATTATAACAAAACACATAACAAGTATTTTTTGTTAATTTTCAGTTTCCTTTTTCATTTAATGACAAATTTTAGCAAAAATAAAAGATAAGATTCTAGGAAAAATTCGACAAAAATTGATATGCAATTATCAAGGCTATTTGAGCAAATTTTAGGAATTTTGGTGCCAAAATTAGGTGATTACAATAAGATGATCGAAAAGAATCACAAGGCCAAGCGGTTGGTCATATGTGGTCTTGGTCCAGAAGAGTTCAATCGAGTATCATCGTATAAGACGGCTAAGGAGATATGGGATGCCTTGCAGGTTGCACACGAAGGAACCACAGAAGTAAAAGACTCAAAAAGAAGAATGCTGAAAAGGCAATTTGAATTGTTTACAATGGGTGAAAGGGAGTCAATTCAGGATATGATGACCAGATTGACCATGATCACAAACGAAATGAGATCGTTGGAGATGGTATTACCTGAAGTAGAGATGGTTGACAAAATCCTTAATGTGCTGCCTGAAGCATGGGAACCAAAAATGACAGCCATCATTGAATCAAAGCCCTTGAAATCCATTAAGCTTGAAGAACTGGTTGGAAGTCTGAAGACGCATGAGATGATGAAAGACTCAAAGGCTAAACCTGTAGCAAAGAAGGACAAGACCCTTGCACTGGAAGCAACAGAAGAAACTGATGACTATGTTGATCTTCAATCAGTGGAAGCTGCAATGGTAAGTGCGTTAAGACAAAAACTCAATCTGGGAAGGTTTAAAGGGTTCAAACGAGGAAACAAGGAGAGCTCTAGTAGGAAGAACATAGTTGACAGTCCTGACTACTCTGGGTGCTTCAAATGCTTCAAGAAAGACCATGCTGTCATGGACTGCCCGATGTGGGAAATAGAATGGAAGAAGAACAGAGCTGCTAAGGAAAAGGAGAAGGAAACCACTAAGGAATATGATACAGACAAAAGGAAGACAAGACGGCCCCCAAACTTCAGAGCAGAGCGAAGGAAAAAGAAGGAAGCTTTCTATGCCACATGGGGACCAACTGATAGTGAGTCTGATCATGAAAAAGAGGCTGAGGATGACTCACCACTAGCACTAGCAGGTATGACAGATGTCAGCTGTGATGAAGAAGATCCTCGAGAATTTAGAGGAGGAAGAGATCCATCAAAACCACCAGTGTTCAATGGGACTCATTACAATCACTGGAAGAAGCAGATGAAAAATTATCTACAGGCAACTGATTACAGCTTGTGGCTGATTGTGAAAAGAGGACCTCATGTTCCGGTGAAGAGAGTTGTACATGGTGTCCTAGTGCCAAAGAAAGTAGAAGAACTAGACCCTCAAGATCTGGACTGGTTACAAGCAAACTCCAAGGCTGTGGGGTATCTAAGAAGAGGACTCACTGAGGATGTGCATGCACGGACACTGGAGTGCAAATCTGCCAAGGAAATATGGAGGAAACTGAAGGAATTGTACATTGCTGACAACATCAAGAAGGACTCTGCTCTTATGGCAACTGATGGAGAGGAAACAGGAAATTCAGCTGAGGTATGTCTATCTGATCTAAAAGAAACTTTACATACATACTCTCCTGAAAATTTAATTCTAATCACAGCCACCCTGATTGAAGGGTATGAAAAGGAAAAACTTGAAAAGGATAACTTAACTGAAGAACTGAGTAATCTTAGAACTAAACACAAGAGTCTCCTGGAACAGAATATTGAACTTGAAGAAACTAATGCTATCTTGAAAGGGCAGACTCTTGTGTCAAACTCTAAAATTACTGAGCTTGAATTGGAATGTAATCAGTTGAGGGAGAGTAAGAATGGTAAGCAAGTTATGAGTGAAGTTCAAACCTTTCTGGAAAATGAATTGAAAAGGACAAATGAGATTTTGTATCAAGAAATTGAGAAAAACGGGATGTTAAATCAAAAGGTTGAAAACTCAAAACTTGAACTCACCAGACTTACAAAATGGAATAAATCTTCAGAGGCAATGAATTGGATCTTTGAAAATCAAAACAAAGGAAAACAAGGTTTAGGATTCAAGAAGCCCCTGCCCTCATATAATCCTAAAAGCAAATATGTAGGATTACCTTGCAACATGTTATGCACTTTTTGTGGTAAAACTGGTCATACTAAACAAGAGTGTATTAATATTGTCAAGGCAAGAGCCAAAAATAAGAAATGTGTTTTACCCAAATGGGCCAAACAAGATTTGATTTATCCATTCTCTCATAAGAAGGGACCCAAGCTTGTCTGGGTTCCTAAGGCTAACCTCTAATTGTCTTGCAGGCTGGAGTGAGGGAGAACAACTCAAGCTGGATTCTTGATAGCGGTTGTTCCAGGCACATGACAGGAGATAGAAGAAATTTTCTCTCACTCGCAGCATTCCAAGGAGGCAGTGTTGCCTTCGGAGGAGGAAAAAGTGGTCAGATAGTAGGCATTGGGAAGATTGGGAGATCTCTGGAACATGCAATTGAAAATGTTTATTGTGTGGATGGTCTTAGACACAATTTACTAAGCATCTCTCAACTATGTGACAGAGGAAACGAAGTGAGCTTCTCCTCTTTAGGGTGCATCGTGAAGAACCTACAGAGTGGAGAAGTGGTGATGGAAGGAAAAAGAGTGAAAAACGTGTACAAGGCATCACTGAAGTCCTTACCTGAAAACAATCTGACATGCTTGAATGTGCAAGATAGTGACTCTCAGCTGTGGCACAAAAGACTGGGCCATGCAAGTCTCACTCAATTAAACAAGCTGGCCTCAAAGGAACTAGTTCGTGGATTGCCAAGAAAGAAGTTTGAAAATATAAAAATGTGCGATGCCTGTGTAAAGGGAAAGCATGTAAGAACGTCATTCAAGTCAAAGAAAGTGGTCAGCACATCTAAGCCACTGGAGCTGGTACATATGGATTTGTGTGGACCTATGAGAGTAAAAAGCAGAGGAGGAAAGAGGTTTGTGTTCGTGATTGTTGACGACTACTCAAGGTATACATGGACCTTGTTCTTGGCCTCTAAGGATGAAGCTTTTGAGAACTTTAAAGACTGGGCTGGTGTGGTTCAGAAAAGGCTAAGTCTTGAACTCATCAGTATTCGATCAGATCATGGAACTGAGTTTGAAAACTCAAAATTTTCTGAATACTGTGCAGGGAACAACATAGATCACAACTTTTCTGCACCAAGAACTCCCCAACAAAACGGGGTGGTTGAGAGGAAGAACAGGTCGTTGGAGGATATGGCTAGAACCATGCTGCTGTCAAGTGGACTAGCAAGAAACTTCTGGGCTGAAGCTGTAAACACTGCATGTTATTTGCTAAATAGGTGTTCCATCAGAGCCATTCCTGACAAAACTCCATATGAGTTACTCAGAGGTAGAAAGCCAAGCATTGCCCACCTAAGGCCTTTTGGGTGCAAATGCTTTGTTCACAACAATGGCAAGGAACCCTTGGGAAAGTTTGATGCTAGGAGTGATGAGGCAATATTCTTGGGATACTCCACTCAAATTAAGGCATACAAGGTACTCAACAGAAGGACACAAGTAGTAGAAGAAAGTATGCATGTTGTGTTCGATGAATCAGATAAGGAAATAGGAGAAGATGATGCAGATGATCAGGTGATTGGCTTAAGAAGAGAAGAAAGCATAGATGAACTGGAGGACTCGGATGAAAAGGAGAGCAAAGTCATGTCAGATGAAGGAGTCAACTTGACAGGGGGAACTTCTGATGAAGCTGAAGATCAAGAAAGTCAAGAAGAATCTACTCAAGACGATGCTGCAGGTTCTTCTAATCAGATTCAGATCAAGCCATGGAAACATCAAAGTTCTCACCCTTTGGAGAACGTTCTATCTGAACTGGATACAGGAATTATGACTAGGTCAGCATTAAAGAACTTCTGTGCATTCTTTGCTTTCCTCTCAGCCTTGGAACCAAAAAATGTCAAAGAAGCACTAGAAGATCCAGATTGGATTATAGCTATGCAGGAGGAACTTCATCAATTTGAAAGAAGCAAGGTGTGGCACCTAGTTCCTAAGCCAAAGGACAGATCCATAATTGGAACTAAATGGGTGTTCAGAAATAAGCTGGATGAACATGGCATAGTTACAAGAAACAAGGCAAGGTTGGTTGTTCAGGGCTACAGTCAAGAAGAAGGAATAGATTATGATGAAACCTTTGCACCAGTGGCACGAATGGAAGCCATTAGAATGCTGATTGCTTTTGCTACATACATGGAATTCACACTGTATCAGATGGATGTGAAGAGTGCCTTCTTGAATGGGTACCTGAATGAAGAAGTTTATGTAGTACAGCCTCCAGGTTTTGTGAGCAATGAATTCCCTGATCATGTGTACAAACTGGACAAGGCTCTGTATGGTTTGAAGCAAGCTCCTAGAGCCTGGTATGAAAGACTTTCAGGATTCTTGATGAAAAATGGCTTTTCAAGAGGTAAAATTGACAACACACTATTTCTCAAGAAGCAAGGAAAGGATCTACTGGTAGTTCAAGTGTATGTCGATGATATCATCTTTGGAGCCACTGATGAGGAGCTGAGCAAAGGTTTTGCTGACCTGATGGGAAGTGAGTTTGAGATGAGCATGATGGGTGAATTGAATTTCTTCCTTGGGTTGCAGATAAAGCAGACACCGGAAGGAACTATGATACACCAGCAAAAATATGTCAAGGAATTGTTGAAGAAGTTTAACATGGAAGGAGCTAAGGAGATGACTACTCCTATTGCTCCTGGAACAAAGCTCGATATGGATGAACTTGGTCTTTCGACAAATGAGACCAAGTATAGAGGAATCATTGGCTCACTTCTTTATCTCACAGCAAGTCGACCTGACATAGTCTACAGCGTAGGACTGTGTGCCAGATTTCAGTCAAAACCTAAGGAATCGCACTTGACAGCTGTGAAGAGAATCCTGAGATACTTGAAAGGGACTCAGGATCTATGCCTTTGGTATCCCAGAGGTGGAACTTTTGAACTAATTGGTTTTGCTGATGCAGATTATGCAGGTCATTTGGTTGATAGGAAAAGCACTTCGGGGATGGCACACTTCTTAGGTCCTTGCTTGGTGTCATGGGCTACAAAGAAAAAAAACTCTGTTGCCTTGTCAACTGCTGAAGCTGAGTATGTGGCAGCTGCTTCATGCTGCTCACAATTGCTATGGATCAAGCAGCAACTGGAGGATTTTGGAATCAAGTGTGGGGCAGTGCCAATCTTTTGTGACAACACTAGTGCTGTGAACATTGCCAAGAACCCAGTCCAACACAAAAGGACCAAACACATTGATATTAGACATCATTTTCTGAGAGACAATGTAGAAAAGGGTCTAATCACTATGAATTCATGCAGGACTGAAGACCAAATTGCTGACATATTTACCAAAGCTTTGAACAAGGTGCAGTTCGAGAGGAACAGGTTGGAGTTAGGGATGACCAAAATACACGGATGACCCAGCAGGTAATCCCCTGGTGATTGGCTAGTTTAGTAGTAAAAGTGTCTGTTAGGAATTTGTCATTACTATCTGGACTAAATTTGTACTTGAGTAAGTACACTCATTTTTAGTGTTTTGAGCATTAGGTACAAATAATGTGATCTCATGAAGAACCTACCGTGTACTGAGGAGGAACCAGTCTTAACGTGAGGAATCGTGTCCAGGTACAGTAAACCTACTCTATTTGTTAGTTGTCACAACTGGAATTAAAATTGTCTATTGTACGTGCATCATGGGAGATTCTCCATATTCTCATAACTGTCCAAAATTATAGGAACACATTCCTTTTTAGGATAGAACTCCTTTTAAATTGCTTGGACCCCACTTCTTGAAAAGGGTATATTTAAATTAAGTTCATAACCGTCAAATCTCTTAACTTCTCCCGGTTCTCAAAAAGTTCAAAAAGCTGCCCTTCTTTATACTCATTATTTTTTTTGCCTTCCCTAGACATTGTCACTTCACCAAAACCCCTTCTCTTTCTACAGCACTCCTTCAATCTCTCATGATCTCATCCACCACTTCCAATTGAACATCAAAATTCTCTCAAGCCCTAAAATAGACAAACCGTCAACAAACTCAGAAATCTTTACAAAATTCTTCAAGATGTCTGAAAGACCACCTCCATCCACTCTTGCTGAAAGAATTGCTAGGGCTCGCCTAAAATTTCTCAAAAAGGGGGACAAGAAACTGGTCAAGAAGTTAAAATCAAGAGCCGTTCCTTCGACACCCACTACTCAAAGTTCATCTCAACCGTTACCTGAGGTAATTCCTGATCCTATTCCATCTACACCTGTTGGTTCAGTTGATATAGCCAGTCCTGGCATTGTAGAAACTGAAACCCTAGTTGCTGAATTAGATAAAATAGTAGATGTTGAGCAGAGGGACAACATAGATAGGGGGAACCCACGTGAGGAGGAACAAGAAACTAAAGAGAATGAACCTAGAGAAGATGTGCAGGGTGTTGTAGACGGTGTGTCTAGAGGCGAGTTAAATATAGCCGAAAAAATAGAAGAACAGTTGAGTGAACTAGATAATGATGAATCTCTGGGAAAAGATGTTGGTGAGTCAAGTAAAGATGTGAGTGGAACAGGGGTGTATTTAGAGGATTCTGTGCCTAAAGGTCCGGAGTGTGTTGGACATGCTACTGCTGAAGCTTCTGGGGGTGTGGGACAAGAGCCAGTTGCTTGTCAAAACCCCACTGGAGCTGAGGATGCAGAATTTAGCTGGACAGAATCTGATGAGGAAGGGAACAAGGAAGTTGTTGTTGAAAAGCAAGAGGGTGACAAGAAAGAAGAAAAATCAAGAAGAAAAAGAAAGTTTGGGGCAGAGGATGAGAAGTTGACTGGTGAGGAAGAAGAAGATGAGGTGGTGTTTGTAAAAGAAAATAGAATAGAGCCTGAAAAAAGAAGAAGGTTGGTGAGAGATGGTAAGCCTGTGTTGAAAACTAGGTTGGTAGATGAAGATAGTGAAGAAGGAGGTGATAAAGAGGCTAGGGAGCCTGTTGTTAGAAGAATGGGTACTAGGTCTGCTTTGAAGACACAGATGGAGAAGGTTGAAAAGCTGGGAAGGACAATAACTAATGTGAAGATAAGGGAAGAAGAGAAGAAGAAAGAAGAAGAGGAGAAGGGTGCCAGGGAAGAAGAGCAGGAGAGTGAGGCTGGGAGTTATGTGGAACCCAGTGATTCTGACACTGACAGTGAGATTGAGAGTAAGAAGAAAAGAAAAGAAGTGGATAGGGAAGCCTTTTTCTCTAAACATCAGGTGCTGCCAGGCAGCATTCTGGATGATGTAAAGGAGTTTCATATGAAACCCTTGTTGAGGATGATAGGAAATCAGGGTTGGCTGAGTGTGTTTGTCAACAAAGACAGGAAGCTGTTTGTGGATGAAGTCAGGGAGTTTTATACAAATTGCAGGGTGGTAGCCAGGAGGGTGTTTACCACTGTGAAAGGAGTGGAGATTGAATTTGGGAGACCTGAATTGGGAGAAATTCTGGATGTACCTGCTGAAGGGTATTGCAGGTATATCAAGCTAAAATGGCCAAAGAGAATAGATAAAGTTACTCCCTTAGATGTTGTGAGAAAGTTCTCAGGGAAACCTAGATTGAGGAAGGAGAGGAAGGTTGAGAAGAAGGAGATGGAGCCTGCACATCAGCTGTTGTTTGAATTTGTGCATAGGTTTCTTCTACCTAGGGGAGAAAGGAATTGTGAGGCTAGTGCTCTTGACCTGACATATATGGATCTGATGGACAGAGGGGTGAAAATTAATTTGCCTGGGCTCATTATTAGGCACATTAAGAGAATTTGTGATACTGATCAGAAGCCACACTCTCTTGTGCACTCTTACATCATCCATCAGATTCTTGAGCGTTTTGGAGTGCCCTTAGAAGCAGGAAAGAAGCCTACCATCCATCAGAAGTTTGGGGTTAATGTGCTGAAAAACTGTGACTTCTTTCAAGAAAGCAGGGTTTCCAAAAGGCCAATGCAGGTTAAGCAGGAGCAGTCAGAGGACAGTGAAGACTATGGACCTGATGAGGCCATTGGTGCTGTGCAGGAACTGGAGAAAATGGTTCTTGAAGTTAATGAAGAAAATGCAGAACTGCACAGACAGTTGAAGGTGAAGGATCAAGAAATTGATCGCTTGAAGATTGATTGCCACAAGTATGAGGCCGAGCTGGTGATGGAGAGGGCCAAAAATACGAAACAACTTGAGGCACTCGTTAAGCACTTCAACCTTCAGCTGTGATTCTTCCAGTCCTGTCCTCCTATCTTTCTCTTTTCCTACCCCACCTGATCTTTACTCCTTCCTATTCTCCCTTGTTTGCATGATTTGGATGTTTAAGACAATTTCTATTTTGTTGTGTAACTAAATAGAGTGGTGCTGCTGTCACCCTCTGGATGTTGATTTTAAATTTCTTATGTTTGTGACTGTTTCTTGTTTCAGTACTTGGTTCCTTGTTGGGCCCTTATTTTGATATACCTATGTTCTTGACACTGATGAGTTGCCTTGTGCTCTAGACTAGATTAATCTGACAGGTTCCTGCAGGTCTTTGAATCTTTTCGATGATGCCAAAAGGGGGAAGAAAGAGTGTTGGGGTGTTTGTGACCTAACTCATCTGTTTTTTATTGTTCTGTTAGTTTTGTTTTTTCTTGGTTTATGTCTATTCAGGTTCTTGAGCAATATTTGTTTGTCATCATCAAAAAGGGGGAATTTGTTGAGAGCTGGTTTTGAAGTATGACAAACAGGAAGGACACTGAGGTTCATGAGAAGAACCTAGTCCTTGAGTTGAAGGGCACGCTTGATCGAAAAGATTACGGGTTGCAAATCCCTGTGGAACTAGGAGTAGAGGCGCGTGGTTGAAGACATATCCTAGTCAGACTAAAAGAGGCGGTGTCCAGGCTGTGTCTTTGGAGTGTGAACAAGAGTTATACCTCAACATGGAAAAGAGTTACTGCGAATCTTCAAATACCATAATTAAAGAGGATTCCCAGTAGGACTCAACTAGGGTTGCAAAACTCGTATAAAAGCAAGTAGAAGACATAGCCGAAGTTGGTTTTTTGAAATAGAGAGTTCAGAGCATATAAAGACGATCTGAAGAACTGTCTACGTAGGAAAACTGAAGAAGACAACTGATTTGCATGCAAAGTATTTGAGTCTAGAACTCTTGTCTAGATCTATCGAGTTGTAAGTTGTCTCGGTTACAAGTATTCATTGTTTTGTCTATTAGCTTATCTCAGAAGCATATGTATTAGGCAAACTACTTTGTGATTACTAGGAAAGCTAGAGTTTAGCTTTATTTAGTGATTAGGGTCTAGAGTGTAGCCCCTTGGTTACAGAGTTTGTAATCAGAAACGTTGCTCTTGTGTTAGTGGATTCGGTGTTAAAATCCCAGAGTGTGGGTCGTGGTTTTTCTCCCTTGAGCAAGGAGTTTTCCACGTAAAAATCCTTGTGTCTTTTGGTGAGTGTTTGGAGGTGTGTTCTAAGGTAGAAGGCTGCATAACAACGAACTGAAGAACCCTGTTCTACTACTGAAGAACAAGGTTCTTGCAACGAAAATCGGAGGACACTATTCAACCCCCCCTTCTAGTGTCTCTAGGAGGTGCATAAAGTATAACATAACTAATTGAAGTATCTAATCTCTTTTATTCTTCACTCTATCGATTTTACTGTTGTCATTTGAGTCTCTAGAATTTCCTTTATGTTTGTAACTTCTATCCAAATGTTGAATGAAAATCTATTTTTGTTTTATCTCCATTTTCTTTCTTTTTTATCTAGTGTTCTTGTTCAAGCCGATTTCAACCATGGAATCGCTACATCGTTATAAGTTTTGAAGTTGATGAATTTTTAGACCATAAATCTTGGACATGCATTGGCATGTATTGGTTGAACAATTTAGGAAAAATTATCCTTGACATTAACTTGGACTGACAGGGTGCAGAGTAAGAATCCCTGTACCTGTGAGAACCCATTTTCCCGAAATTGCTGGCTAGAGCCTAGAGAAATGAATGGATGCAAGAGCTTTCTATTATCTTAAAGCACTTGTGTAATCTAACTATGAACATTGTGTTAGATATAAAGAACAGGAAACAATGAAGAAAGAGTGGTTTCGAGGCACGAAGGATCGCTATCTTTCAAGAAATATTGCCTGTATTTCGAAGGGGATTACAGATCAATTACAGATCAATTTTCTTAAAGGATACAACAAAACCAAAAGGAATACTGCAATTTTAGATAACCATTTCGTGATAGGAAATATGAATTTATAGGGCAAAAGTCAGATCTTTTAAGAAGAGACACAACACAACTCTTCTTTAAACAGATGTTTCAATTTTATTTAAACTCAAATTTAAAATTCGAATTTAAATTAATTGAATTTTCTGTATGAAAAGAAATAAAAATAAATTAAATACATGTGTGTATTCAATCAAGTGGACAAGTGGGACAAGACTTTAAAAAGTCTTCAAAATTGGTTTATCCCACCGATGTGGGACAAACCTTTCCTTCACCCTTAACAAACTACTCCAACACATTGCACCTCTGTTAATGAACCTTTGGATTAATGATTCAGTTTCTGTCCAAAATAAATCTCTGATTCTTCTTTTACTATACTCCATAAGAAAAAGAAAGTAATGCCCTGCAATGACTTGAAAGGCCTAAAGTATAACAACAGGAAATATAACTTTTTAAACTGTTAGTGGTGCAATATGACTAAATACTAGACCAAGTAAAGGAGAGTTTATTCTTTAAAAAATAAGATTTCACGAGTTCATTTAAATTGTTCTGTTCATGAAGAAGAAATTTCTCAAGCTAATCATATGCGCGTTTGCATTTGATCAATCTAAGAAATTTCTCAAGCTAATGATTTTTTAAGCCTAATGCTCTTGCTAAGGAGATAGCAAACTTTCTATTTTAATGAAAGTTTTTCAGGCAATACTTTTCATGTCATAATTCATATCCATCGAACTTCACTGCAAACTGTTATCTGTAAATCACACTAGGAGGTTAAGGATATATTCCCAGGTCGTTGGAGACAACATATAATCGTTAAACCTGGTACCCGCACACGACAATAATGAGTACAAGGGTCAGGGCTGCTTTTAGACTTTTGTTCTTGGCCAACATATAAGCTAGTATAACTTTTTTTATGATGCCTCTATTTTTTGGATTTTGGTATCAAGAAAGGGCCGAAAGGCCACGCCTATGGCCATTGGGAAAAGCTCAATTGGAGGCCAAATAGCACAATGTAATTTGCTAGTATAAAATTGCGGAGATATATCAATGGCAAATCAAAACTAGTTCTGTTTAATTTGGCCTAGCCAAGACATATAGCAAAAAATGAGCATCACTCAATTTCTTCCATGTAAATTGGTTTTCACTGCTCTAGTGCTTCTCTTGAACTTGTCACACGCCTTAGGAATTAAAGCAAATGATGAAAGCAAAGTGAGTACATATTACAACCACCTACTCCCTACCGAAAACTTAGGCAAGTTCATCATGTGTTTCATAGTTAATAAAACTACTAATTGTTTCTTAATTCTTAAATGTAGGTTCATATTATTTACATGGGAAGAAGGCAACACAATGATGCAGAACTCATAACGTCAGCGCACCATCAGTTACTTACTTCAGTCCTCGGAAGGTAAGTAAGGAAAAATCAGTACAATGTTTTCTTTGGTCTCCTCTAAACTTGAAAGTCCTAAACGTTCATACTCTTTAGTAGTAGTTCACAACTTCATCTCTTTTTCGTATGAAAATGAGTAGTAGTATATATACTTTGATCAACCAGGGAAGGTGCAATATACGCTGTTCAAAAAAGGTGTTATCATTTATTTCATGAATATGTACTTCTGTTAAATTTTTAAGTTTTAAAAGAAAACTAAAATATTTATATTCACACGAACACACACACACACGTATGAGTATAAAATATGAAGTCCAAGTCTTGTTCACATGTATTTATTAAATGTCTCGATTGCTTATGCAAGGATACTTGGTGGATTTTCATATTTAAGACTTCAAATTAACAATGTCCCACCAGTGTTGGACTTACCTTGCTAGAACAAGTGCAAACTACTCAACACTTCTTCCATGTTTCTCATGTTGCAGTCCAAAAGCAGCAAGAGATTCAATCATCTACAGTTATAAACATGGTTTCTCTGGCTTCGCAGCCAAATTAACAAAATCTCAAGCCAAAAGGATTGCAGGTAGAAATTGTAGTACTTTGTAACCTTTCTCATTCTAGCTAGTTAAGTAGGACTTTGAAAAGGTTCTGAGTTGACATACTTATTGGTTAAATTTGGTACATAAAAGCTTATAACGCTATATTTCAGTTGGATTCTCGTGATACTTTTACGCATTCCCTCGTTAATTGTTGCAGAGTTACCTGATGTGCTCCATGTAGTTCCAAATCACTTGTACAAGTTGCACACAACAAGAAGCTGGGATTACCTTGGCTTGTCCACATCTTCTCCTCCAACAAACCTCCTTCATCAAACCAATATGGGAGATGGAATCATCATAGGTGTCCTGGATACAGGTTTTCCTCTTTCTTTCTTTTTCTTTAATCCTGATTCTTCCACCTCTCGCATCCCAAACCTTTTTTAGAAATTTCTTTTTGGAAATTCACTTAATCCTTTTAAAAAAATCACACATCAAGGGAGGGGGAAGGGGGAAAGCCGAAAGGGACTACTTATGGGACTTGAACCCTCCACCTCAACAGTAGAAGTAGTGAGCTCAGCAAGTAAGTAGGCTGTCCCTCAACGCCATTTGGTAAAAGCACCAAAGGCAGTATAATGTCACTTGTTATTTTTTCATACAACTCTAACTACTCATCCAAATTGCAGGAATATGGCCAGAAAGTGAGTCATTCAATGACAAAGGCATGGGACCAATTCCTTCAAGATGGAAAGGCCATTGTCAGTTCGGTACAAAGTTTGATCCAGCTAAAGCATGTAACAGGAAATTAATTGGAGCAAAATACTTTCTAAAGGGTATGGAAGCAGAGTTAGGACGGCCAGTAATCCAGGATCCTGATTTTCTAAATCTTGAGCTCGCGTCACCAAGGGATAGAAATAGTCATGGAACACACACGTCAAGCACTGCCTGTGGTGCTTTAGTACCAAATTCAAGCTACCACGGACTTGCTTATGGGACAGTCAGAGGGGGTGCACCTAAGGCTCGGCTTGCCACATACAAAGTGTGTTGGAACTGGCCTACTGCAGGAGTATGTACATTTGCTGATATAATAATGGCCATTGATGAAGCAATTCATGATGGAGTTGATATTTTATCCCTATCCCTTGGCTTAGAAACACCTCAGTACGCTGATGTAGATATGCGCAGTGGCATTAGTTTTGCATCCTTTCATGCTGTCGCGAACGGAATTGTAGTTGTCTGTTCGGGAGGAAATGGAGGGCCAATTCCCCATACAGTAGCTAATACATCACCATGGATCCTAACTGTGGCAGCTTCTAGTATTGACCGGTCTTTCCCCACACTCATTACATTAGGAAACAACCGGACTTTTGTTGTAAGATTCTTACTTAACTGAAGATATTATACTTGCAAAAAAAAAAAAAAAAAAATGAACACCTAACAAAATAGTTAATCAATTTGTTATGCCAACATTATCATCTGTAGGGTCAATCCGTATATACTGGAAATGAGACTGGTTTTCTCAACATTGTTTATCCAGAGAGCTCTGATCTTGAAGACAAACGGTATGTTTCTAATAACATGTTTTAATTCATCAACAAATATGCCATTTTTAGGGTCAAATTTGGGTCTTCAAAGAGGTTCTTTTTTATATTTTTTTTGTTGCAAGCTAAAATAGCACGAATTCATGGATTTTGAAGCTATTGCGGCGATTTAAATCCAAAAGATGTGTGGGCAGCTGGAAAAGTGGTGCTCTGCTTCCACGTTAAAGGCAAAGGGTTTGATGTAGCATCAGTTCGACAAGTTGGCGGCTTGGGATTGATTATTGCTAAGAATCCAAGCAGGAACTTGGATTATTACGCTTCTGACTTCCCAAATATTGCAGTAAGTGTTGATGTTGGAGCTCAATTACTCGATTACATCAGATACTCCAGGTAAATGAAGATATCTGAGTCTTTTCATTTTGCTTCATATGGAAATCTTAAATCACTTATATGCAGGAAGCCACGAGTAAAGCTGAGTCCTACTAGAACTCATGTTGGGAGACCTACTTCAACACATATTGCATCCTTCTCATCTCGAGGTCCCAATTCTGTTGCCCCTGCCATACTTAAGGTATGCCTTTATTACTCATTACAACATGTCTAGTAAACAGAAAATTAATACTCCTGGAAATTGTTCATTCTATCATTGCATCACATCTCTAGTAAAATTACAGCCGGATATAGCTGCTCCAGGAGTCAATATATTGGCCGCCATTCCTCCCGCTGAAACTCCTTATGAATTTGAATCAGGAACATCCATGGCAGCTCCCCATGTTACTGGCATTGTCGCCTTGCTCAAGTCCCTTCATCCACATTGGTCCCCAGCTGCTATCAAATCTGCAGTTGTTACAACAGGTATTTAGAATTCGCATTTTGCCAACACACTTTAAAATATCTTAGAGATTCTAATGTTTGAGTTAATGATAACATTCATGCGACATGTCTTTGCAATATTTTCATCTGTTGTCATTTAAATCAATTTGTTTTACCAATAACATTCACTAGTTACTGTAAGTTTGAATTTATGTGCATGCAGCATGGACAATCGACCCTTATTCTGGGGAACCGATTATAGCTGAGGGCAATACAAATAAGATTGCTGATCCATTTGACTTCGGTGGTGGACTCGTGAATGCAGATGGTGCAAAAGATCCCGGCCTAGTCTATGATATGGGAACCTTTGACTATATTCTTTATTTGTGCTCGATGGGCTATAACACCAGTGCCATCAGTATGCTCATTGATCAAGCTGCATCTTGTCCAAGCAAAAGGCCTTCAATTCTAGACGTCAATCTTCCTTCTGTAACTATACCAAGTCTCAAAGATACAGTAACTGTTAGAAGAACAGTCACCAACGTTGGACTAGTGGATTCCAAATATAAAGCCATCGTCGAGCCTCCTCTGGGCATTACCATTATAGTAAAGCCCGATACTTTGATATTCAACGCTGATACCAAGAAAGTATCTTTCACTCTCACAATTTCAACAAGCCACAAATACAACACAGACTATTATTTTGGGAGCTTGACCTGGACTGATGGGGTGCACAGAGTAAGAAGTCATTTATCTGTGAGAACCGAGTTCCCAGAACTTTTTTGCTAGCAAAGATGGGTGCAAGATTTTCTAATTTATCTCATGTACTTGCATCAACTAAGTATGAATCAATCGATTCACGACTGAGCTTCTATGCAAAATAAATCTTTTTTCTGGCCTTCACTATAATCCTTAGAAATAGCAAATATCCCCTACAATTAATGTCTAAAAAAGCTCAAAGTATAGAAACATAAAATAATCGTATAAGCTATAGTAACTATTAGTAGTGCAGTCTTGAAATAGAATTAAATTTGCGAATACTAGACCTAGTTAAGGGGAGTCGATTCTTGAAATAGAATTAAACTAACTGAAATCTACTGCTTGCTTCAATATATTTCAATCTTATTTAATTCATAACAAGTTGACGAAGACAGTTCTCCGTAAATGATCAATAATGAGACCAGGAAATCATTTGGATCCATCACATTTACGGTGGTATTATTAGTTATCTTCTGCTACATTGACAGAAGGAACTCCATCAGTTATTACTTTCTAAAATATAGCTAAGAGTAAATTTTCCTAGTTCCATTGTCAGATCTTGTGTTTACACTTATGTCTTTTTAACATTTAACCTGTTAGCCAATTTTGGAGCATTCCTACTATAATCTAAGTTAACGCTTGTTTGTTCAAACATAGAAAGTAATACTTGCATATGAGGAAAATGACGAAAGTCGTTAAATTTGAGAGTCTCCATATGCAATTAAAAGCCTTCTCAGAATCCTAACATGAAAATCTGCATTATTATTCAAAGCCACACAAAAAGTGTCTAAACAAATAGTTATTCCACTAGCTAGCAGCTAGCAAGAGCTACGCTACGTCGGAAATCAAAGTAGTTGTACAGATATGTTTGCCATGGGAAGCGTTCTCGAAAAAGAACTAGATATCACCGGTAAGATCTTGCTTATATTCTTCAAGTCATCCTCCCACTTTGACATTTCTTCTCTTTTTGAGTTAATAATCTCAAATTCATTCGTTAGTTTCTTTATTTATTTGGGAGGGTACATGTTGTTGTGTTGATAGATAGCAACAATTAAAAACATAATAAAAGTACCTTGGTGTGTTTGGTACGACGACGCAAAATATTTTTTGAAAATCCTTAGAAGAAATAAGTTACACCGAAAAGGGAAGTGATCTTCCCCCACACTTAGGTGGAAGTCATTTTCCATATCACTACTTTAATCCAACACTTTAACATTATTATCAATCTTTAGTAGTACTAAATATTTCCATGAAAATATATCCAGCTTACTAATATTATTAGCAAAGTTCCTTTTTTCCAATCAAACATGGGAAAAATTTTCTGGATTCGTCGTATCAAGAGCTATCATATGTGTGCGCATTTTCCTTTACCAGTGTATGGTTATGAAATAAAGTAAGGTGGAGGAAGAAAAGACGCTAAACTTTTGATCTTTTTGCTAATTTTCACAGTCCAAGAAGAAACTGAAGAAACGAAGAAGTTGGAGCAGCCAAATGTTAAACCTCAATCATTAACGACGACTACTACCAAGGTTGGTAAATTCAAGAGATGGCTCGATATAGGGATTCACACCTTCATTGTCCTGGCAAGCCAGTCAGTAGCTACAATACTTGAAAAGCTGTATTACGACAAGGGTGGAAACAGTATATGGTTATCTTCACTTACTCAAACTATAGGCTTTCCCTTTCTTCTTCCCATCCTTTGGATAAAGACAGCCCCTAAAGAAGATTTGGAAATAATAAGACAAAACATGAATTCTCCTTCCATAATGATGTTGTTATCAATCTATGTCTTTCTTGGCTTTCTACTTGGAGGAGGCTGCGTGTTGTATTCAATTGGCCTTCTATATCTTCCTGCCTCAACATATTCTCTAATTTCCGCCAGTCAATTAGGCTTTAGTGTCTTGTTCTCACTCTTGTTGAAACTTGAAAAGATAACACCCTTTGTGGCAAATTCAATTTTTCTCCTTACAATTTCATCCATTCTCCTGGCACTACAACCTGATGATGACGACGCAGGTTCAACCAAAACGGAGCAGCGTTATCATCATGTGATAGGGTTCACATGCACACTAATTGCTTCAGCTGGTTATGGCTTACTATTTACCACAACAGAACTCATGTTTAGAAAGATCCTAAAAAAGAATACCTTGAAAGAAATTATGGACGTCATAATTTGTCAGTCATTTTTTGCAACATGTCTCATCCTTATTGGCCTATTTGTTAGTAAAGATTGGAAGAAATTGAAAGTAGAGATGCAAAACTTTGAGCTTGGAGAAGTGTCCTATATCATGATATTTTTCTGGACAAGTTTGTGTTGGCAGCTTTACACGGTTAGTCTTCTAGGGTTGATTATGAAGGTCTCTGCTCTCTTTGCAAACGTGATTACCACTTTTGCAGAGCCGCTAGTTCCTATCCTATCAGTTATTATCTTCCATGACAAGATGAGTGGGGTGAAAGCAATTTCCATTGTTTTGGCTGTCTGGGGATTTTCTTCCTATGCTTATCAGCAGTACCTTGATGAGCAGAAGCACAAAGCTGAAATTCTAAGCTGCAGCGGAGCATCTGAAGAAATAATGCTTAGTGAAAGTGGTTTGACATGCAAAGAAAATTCAACAGATTAGGGTGGCTTTTTTCTTAATCGGTCTTATCATATCATCATATTTACTATAAAACATATCCTCCAAAAAAACCAAAAATTAGATTACCAAAATATCCTTCTAAATAATATTATTATTATATGAAACAAAATGGTGTGAAATGTGATTGTCACGACCCCTTTTCAACTTAAAAAGAAAATTAATTATGTTTTAAAAGGTCTGTGACTGGATGTTAAATAGGTACACAAAATTAAGAGATTTTCGGAGTCGCCACTTGACAGGTTAAAGGTGTGCCAAGTCACCAAAGTGGTGTACCTAGAACACCCTTAACTCGTAAATGGTCTGCGTCAGAGTTCCGGGTAAGGATCTCGGTTGACTCTCGGGAAGGTGTTAGGCACCCTCGAGTCCTGTGCCAAGCACAGTTGCTTTTATTGACGCATTTCGACTCTTTGAAATTGTTTTGTTATATTTTGCCTTGATTTGTTACACTTCGAGTTATAATTTAATTTTACCGTTTGACAATTAGAAACTCGAATCGAATATAATCGCGCGAGCACTTCACTCGTTCGAAATCTTCCGACTTAGGTCAATTAAATCGCGCAGGCACTTCACCCGTTCGAAATCTCTCGACTTAAAGTGAGTTCCCATGTAAACAAATAATTATTATTTAGTTAAACTTAACTCGGCCTATTAGCTTGCCAACTCGTATCTCATTTATAATATTTATTCTCCAAATCATCGCTATGAGTAGCGCTTATTATGCCAAATCTCTATACAACTTTGACCGTTTCAACTTACCAATTATACATTACAATATAGAATAGAAGTCCACTTCAGCTTGCCAACTAAACTTTGCATTAATATCTAGCTTTGCACAACCATTTCTAAATCATCCATTTTTACACAATGTTTAACAAACTTACAAAATTGTAAACACGGTCGTGGATCAGATTTATGAGTTAAAGTATATATTTGCAACTTGAGTTTTTGCATTGTCCTGCGTTTGCCTACTCATTTCAAATTCGTCCACTTTACACAAAGTTCACCTATCCAATATTTCTAATCTAACTTTTTTAAATACAAAAACAAATGCAGGAATTATATAACATGCCTCCACTTGGACTTGCGTTCACGTCACATTTTGCTTCTTTTTATTTACCTTCAACTATTTTTTACAATTCCCAAAATCAGTACAAGTAGCAATAACAGCAAAAATATGACAAACTTACTAGGCCTTGAATGGGCCCATCATTCATACTTCACCATATTTAGAGTTTTGGGAAAAAGCCTAGAAATACATACAAAACAATAATAATAATTGGAAATTTTACCTAGTGTAGTAAAAATTCCACAAGCCGGAAACTTTGAAGATCTGCTTAGCCAAACCCGAAATGACACAGCCAACACAGCAACAAGGAGCAACAAACCAGACAATTTCCTAACTCTCCAGCTTTTACACAAAAAGACTCAAAGTTTTGCTACATTTCAGGACCCTTTCTTTTGCTTTCTTTTCTTTTTCTATCACACTTCCTCTCTAAATTTTTTCTCAAAGTTTATGTTTTTCCTAGACCTCTGGATCTATTTTTCTTTTCAGATCTCTTTTCTCTCTACTAAACTACTACCTTTCAAGTTTTTTGAGTATTTTCAGATCCTCTCAAGTTGAAAGATGTTTTCAGATTTCGTGTATGTGTTGGAGGACTGTTCTCCGTTGAGGAGTGATCTGTGTTTCAGCTCATGTGTAGTGTGTTCTGTGTGTGAATCCCCTGATTCTCCTCCTCCAAAGGGGAAATAAGATGTCCTCATTTATAGAGGGGGGGAAGAGAGCAAAACCTAGCTGTTAGGGGACAACTGGTGTAATGATGCCAAACCCAAGGCCATCAATGCCATATTACCTCTTTTATGCTAAGGTTTTCACCAACCAAAAGGGTGCAAAACCTTTTACCTCTTTTGTGCTACACCTTGCTTTTCAGTAAAGTAAATGTTGAGAGCTGGTTTTGAAGTATGACAAACGAGAAGGACACTGAGGTTCAGGAAAAGAACTTTGTCCTTGAGATGAAGGACAACCTTGTCCTTGAGATGAAGGACACGCTTGATCGAAAAGATTACGGGTTGCAAATCCCTGTGGAACTAGGAGTAGTGGCGCGTGGGTGTTGACGTATCCTAGTCAGACTAAAAGAGGCGGTGTCCAGGCTGTATCTTTGAAGTAGTGGACAAAAGTTAGACTTTAACATGGAAAAGAGTTACTGCGAATCTGATATTGCCATAATTAAGAGAATTCCCAGCAGGACTCAACTAGGGTTGTAAGACCTGTATAAAAGCAAGTAGAAGAGACAGCCGAAATTAGTTTTTCCAAAGAGAGAGTTGAGAGCATATAGAGGTGATCTGAAGAACTGTCTACGTTGGAAAACTGAAGAAGACAACTGGTTTGCATGCAGAGTATTTGAGTCTAGATCTCTTGTCTAGGTTCATCGAGTTGTAAGTTGTCTCTGTTACAAGTGTTCATTGTTTTGTCTATTAGCTTATTTCAGAAGCATATGTATTAGGCAAACCACTTTGTGATTACTAGAAAAAGCTAGAGTTTAGCTTTGGTTAGTGATTAGGGTCTAGAGTGTAGCCCCTTGGTTACAGAGTCTGTAATCTGAAACGTTGCTCTTGTGTTAGTGGATTGAGATTCAAAATCCCAGAGTGTGGGTCGTGGTTTTTCTCCCTTGAGCAAGGAGTTTTCCACGTAAAATCCTTGTGTTCTTGGTGAATGTTTTGAAGTGTGTTCTTAAGTATAGTTTGCATAAAAGAGAACTGAGGAACCTTGTTCTACTACGGAAGAACCAGGTTCTTACAACAAAAATCGGAGGACACTATTCAACCCCCCCCCCCCTTCTAGTGTCCTTAGGAGGTGCGTAAAGTATAACAAGTGGTATCAGAGCAGGTCTTCTCTTGTAAGGCTAACACCTTGAGAAGGATCAAAATGAGTGCACCGCCTACTATTACTGAAGGACAGTCGGTTCTGAGGCCTCCACAGTTTAATGGGCAATACTACGCATGGTGGAAAAATAGGATGGAGAATTACATATGTGCTGAAGATTATCAACTCTGGCTGATAGTCTCTGAAGGAAACCTGATTCCCACCAAAATAGTTGGTGAAGGAACCACTGCCACAAAAGAACCCAAGCTGAAAGAAGAGTTTGATGAGTCTGACTATAAGATGATCGAAAAGAACCACAAAGCCAAGCGGTTGGTTATATGTGGTCTGGGTCCAGAAGAGTTCAATCGAGTATCATCGTATAAGACGGCTAAGGAAATATGGGATGCTTTACAAGTTGCACACGAAGGAACCACTGAAGTAAAGGACTCAAAAAGAAGAATGTTGAAGAGACAATTTGAGTTATTTACTATGGGCGAGAAGGAATCAATTCAGGATATGATGACCAGGTTGACCATGATTACAAATGAAATGAGATCTCTGGAGATGGAACTGCCTGAGGTGGAGATGGTTGACAAAATCCTGAATGTGTTACCTGAAGCATGGGAACCAAAAATGACGGCCATTATTGAATCCAAACCCTTGAAATCCATCAAGCTTGAAGAACTGGTTGGAAGTCTGAAGACGCACGAGATGATGAAGGACTCAAAGGCTAAACCTGCAGCAAAGAAGGAAAAGACCCTTGCACTGGAAGCAACAGAAGAAGCTGATGAATATGTTGATCTTCAATCAGTGGAAGCTGCAATGGTAAGTGCTCTAAGACAAAAACTCAATCTGGGAAGGTTTAAAGGATTTAAACGAGGGAACAAGGAGAGCTCTAGCAGGAAGAACATAGTTGACAGTCCTGACTACTCTGGATGCTTCAAATGCTTCAAGAAGGATCATGCTGTCATGGATTGCCCAATGTGGGAAATAGAGTGGATGAAGAACAGAGCTGCTAAGGAAAAGGAAAAGGAAACCACAAAGGAAAACGATGCAGATAGAAAGAAGTCAAGACGGCCCCCAAACTTCAGAGCAGAACGAAGGAAAAGGAAGGAAGCTTTCTATGCCACATGGGGACCAACTGACAGTGAGTCTGATCACGAGAAGGAAGCTGACGATGACTCACCGCTAGCATTAGCAGGGATGACGGATGTTAGTTCTGATGAAGAACATTCTCTTGTAGTAAAATGGGGAAGAGATCCATCAAAGCCACCAGTGTTCAATGGGACTCATTACAATTACTGGAAGAAACAAATGAAGAATTTCTTGCAGACAACTGATTATAGTCTGTGGTTAATTGTGAAAAGAGGACCTCATGTTCCAGTGAAGAGAGCAGCAAATGGAGTCTTGGTACCCAAGAAAGTAGAAGAACTAGATCCACAAGATCTGGACTGGCTACAAGCAAACTCCAAGGCTGAGGGCTATCTAAGAAGAGGACTTACAGATGATGTGCTCGGACAGATACTGGAATGTAAATCAGCCAAGGAGATATGGAAGAAACTGAAGGAGTTGTACATAGCTGACAACACCAAGAAGGACTCTGCCCTCATGGCAACTGAAGGAAAGGAAGCTGAATGTTCAGCAGAGGTATGTTTATCTGATCTTAAGGAAACTTTACATACATACTCTTCTGAAAATCTAATCCTAATCACAGCCACATTGATTGAAGGATATGAAAAAGAAAAGCTTGAAAAAGATAAATTAATTGAAGAACTGGGTGATATTAGAACTAAGCACAAGAGTCTCCTAGAACAGAACATTGAGCTTGAAGAAACAAATGCCATCTTGAAAGGGCAGACTCTTGTGTCAAACTCTAAGATCACTGAGCTTGAATTAGAATGTAGTCAGTTGAGAGAGAGTAAGAATGGTAAGCAAGTTATGAGTGAAGTTCAAACCTTTCTGGAAGATGAATTGAAAAGGGCAAATGAGATTTTACACCAAGAAATTGAAAAAAATAAGATGTTAAATCAGAAGGTTGAAAACTCAAAACTTGAACTTACCAGACTTACAAAATGGAATAAGTCTTCAGAAGCAATGCATTGGGTTCTTGAAAATCAAAATAAAGGAAAACAAGGTTTAGGATTCAAGAAGCCCTTGCCTCCATATAATCCTAAAAGCAAATATGTGGGATTACCTTGCAACATGTTATGCACTTTCTGTGGTCAAACCGGTCATACTAAACAAAGGTGTGTCAACATTACCAAGGCAAGGGCCAAGAATAAAAATTGTGTTTTACCCAAATGGGCCAAACAAGATCTGATTTATCCATTTTCTCATAAGAAGGGACCCAAGCTTGTCTGGGTTCCTAAGGCTAACCTCTAATTGTTTTGCAGGCTGGAGTGAGGGAGAACAACTCAAGCTGGATTCTTGATAGCGGTTGTTCTAGGCACATGACAGGAGATAGAAGAAATTTTCTCTCACTCGCAGCATTTCAAGGAGGCAGTGTGGCCTTCGGAGGAGGAAAAAGTGGTCAGATAGTAGGCATTGGGAAGATTGGGAGATCTCTTGAGCATGCAATTGAAAATGTGTATTGTGTGGATGGTCTTAGACACAATTTACTGAGCATCTCTCAACTATGTGACAGAGGAAACGAAGTGAGCTTCTCATCTGTAGGGTGCATCGTGAAGAACCTACAGAGTGGAGAAGTGGTAATGGAAGGAAAAAGAGTGAACAATGTGTACAAGGCGTCACTGAGGTCCTTACCTGAAAACAACCTGACATGCTTGAATGTACAGGAAAGCGACTCTCAGCTGTGGCACAAAAGACTGGGTCATGCAAGTCTCACTCAATTAAATAAGCTAGCCTCGAAGGAACTGGTTCGTGGATTGCCAAACAAGAAGTTTGAAAACATAAAAGTGTGTGATGCCTGTGTAAAGGGAAAGCATGTAAGAACGTCATTCAAGTCAAAGAAAGTGGTCAGCACATCTAAGCCACTGGAGCTGGTACATATGGATTTGTGTGGACCTATGAGAGTAAAAAGCAGAGGAGGAAAGAGGTTTGTGTTCGTGATTGTTGACGACTACTCAAGGTATACATGGACCTTGTTCTTGGCCTCTAAGGATGAAGCTTTTGAGAACTTTAAAGACTGGGCTGGTGTGGTTCAGAAAAGGCTAAGTCTTGAACTCATCAGTATTCGATCAGATCATGGAACTGAGTTTGAAAACTCAAAATTTTCTGAGTACTGTGCAGGGAACAACATAGATCACAACTTTTCTGCACCAAGAACTCCCCAACAAAACGGGGTGGTTGAGAGGAAGAACAGGTCGTTGGAGGATATGGCTAGAACCATGCTGCTGTCAAGTGGACTAGCAAGAAACTTCTGGGCTGAAGCTGTAAACACTGCATGTTACTTGTTAAATAGGTGTTCCATCAGAGCCATTCTTGACAAAACTCCATATGAGTTACTCAGAGGTAGAAAGCCAAGCATTGCTCACCTAAGGCCTTTTGGGTGCAAATGCTTTGTTCACAACAATGGCAAGGAACCCTTGGGAAAGTTTGATGCTAGGAGTGATGAGGCAATATTCCTGGGATACTCCACTCAAAGTAAAGCATACAAGGTACTCAACAGAAGAACACAAGTAGTAGAAGAAAGTATGCATGTTGTGTTCGATGAATCAGATAAGGAAATAGGAGAAGATGATGCAGATGATCAGGTGATTGGCTTAAGAAGAGAAGAAAGCATAGATGAACTGGAGGACTCGGATGAAAAGGAGAGCAAAGTCATGTCAGATGAAGGAGTCAACTTGACAGGGGGAACTTCTGATGAAGCTGAAGATCAAGAAGGTCAAGAAGAATTTACTCAAGACGATGCTGCAGGTTCTTCTAATCAGATCCAGATCAAGCCATGGAAATATCAAAGTTCTCACCCTTTAGAGAATGTTCTATCTGAACTGGATACAGGAATTATGACTAGGTCAGCATTAAAGAACTTCTGTGCATTCTTTGCTTTCCTCTCAGCCTTGGAACCAAAAAATGTCAAAGAAGCTCTAGAAGATCCAGATTGGATTATAGCTATGCAGGAGGAACTTCATCAATTTGAAAGAAGCAAAGTGTGGCACCTAGTTCCTAAGCCAAAGGACAGATCCATAATTGGAACTAAATGGGTGTTCAGAAATAAGCTGGATGAACATGGCATAGTTACAAGAAACAAGGCAAGGTTGGTTGTTCAGGGCTACAGTCAAGAAGAAGGAATAGATTATGATGAAACCTTTGCACCAGTGGCACGAATGGAAGCCATTAGAATGCTGATTGCTTTTGCTACATACATGGAATTCACACTGTATCAGATGGATGTGAAGAGTGCCTTCTTGAATGGGTACCTAAATGAAGAAGTCTATGTAGTACAGCCTCCAGGTTTTGTGAACAATGAATTCCCTGATCATGTGTACAAACTGGACAAGGCTCTGTATGGTTTGAAGCAAGCTCCTAGAGCCTGGTATGAAAGACTCTCAGGGTTCTTGATGAAAAATGGCTTTTCAAGAGGTAAAATTGACAACACACTATTTCTCAAGAAGCAAGGAAAGGATCTGCTGGTAGTTCAAGTGTATGTCGATGATATTATCTTTGGAGCCACTAATGAGGAGCTGAGCAAAGGTTTTGCTGACCTGATGGGAAGTGAGTTTGAAATGAGCATGATGGGTGAATTGAATTTCTTCCTTGGGTTGCAGATAAAGCAGACGCCGGAAGGAACTATGATACACCAGCAAAAATATGTCAAGGAATTGTTGAAGAAGTTTAACATGGAAGGAGCTAAGGAGATGACTACTCCTATTGCTCCTGGAACAAAGCTGGACATGGATGAACTTGGTCTATCGACAAATGAGACTAAGTATAGAGGAATTATTGGCTCACTTCTTTATCTCACAGCAAGGCGACCTGACATAGTATACAGTGTAGGACTGTGTGCCAGATTTCAGTCAAAACCTAAGGAATCACACTTGACAGCTGTGAAGAGAATTCTGAGATACTTGAAAGGGACTCAGGATCTATGCCTTTGGTATCCCAGAGGTGGAACTTTTGAACTAATTGGTTTTGCTGATGCAGATTATGCAGGTCATTTGGTTGATAGGAAAAGCACTTCGGGGATGGCACACTTCTTAGGTCCTTGCTTGGTGTCATGGGCTACAAAGAAACAAAACTCTGTTGCCTTGTCAACTGCTGAAGCTGAGTATGTGGCAGCTGCTTCATGCTGCTCACAATTGCTATGGATCAAGCAGCAACTGGAGGATTTTGGAATCAAGTGTGGGGCAGTGCCAATCTTTTGTGACAACACTAGTGCTGTGAACATTGCCAAGAACCCAGTCCAACATAAAAGGACAAAGCACATTGATATTAGACATCACTTCCTTAGGGACAATGTTGAAAAAGGTCTAATTACTATGAATTCATGCAGGACTGAGGATCAAATTGCTGACATATTTACCAAAGCTTTGAACAAGGTGCAGTTCGAGAGGAACAGGTTGGAGTTAGGGATGGCCAAAATACACGGATGACCCAGCAGGTAATCCCCTTGAAATTGGCTAGTTAAGTAGTAAAAGTATCTGTTAGAAACTTGTCATTACTATCTGGGCTAAATTGGTACTTGAATTAGTACACTCGTTTTTAGTGTTTTGAGCATTAGGTACAAATAATGTGATCCCATGAAGAACCTACTGTGTACTGAGGAGGAACCAGTGTTAACGTGAGGAATCGTGTCCAGGTACAGTAAGCCTACTCTATTTGTTAGTTGTCACAACTGGAAGTAAAATTGTTTATTGTACGTGCATCATGGGAGATTCTCCATAGTCTCATAACTGTCCAAAATTATAGGAACACATTCCTTTTTAGGATAGAACTCCTTTTAAATTGCTTGGACCCCACTTCTTGAAAAGGGTATATTTAAAATAAGTTCATAACCGTCAAATCTCTTAACTTCTCCCGGTTCTCAAAAAGTTCAAAAAGCTGCCCTTCTTTATACTCATTATTTTGTTTTGCCTTCCCTAGACATTGTCACTTCACCAAAACCATCTCTCTTTCTACAACACTTCTTCAATCTCTCATGATCTCATCCATCTCTTCCAATTGAACATCAAAATTCTCTCAAGCCCTAAAATAGATAAACCGTCAACAAACTCAGGAATCTTTACAAAATTCTTCAAGATGTCGGAAAGACCACCTCCATCCACTCTTGCTGAAAGAATTGCTAGGGCTCGCCTAAAATTTCTCAAAAAGGGGGACAAGAAACTGGTCAAGAAGTTAAAATCAAGAGCCGTTCCTTCAACACCCACTACTCAAAGTTCATCTCAACCGTTACCTGAGGTAATTTCTGATCCTACTCCATCTACACCTGTTGGTTCAGTTGATATAGCCAGTCCTGGCATTGTAGAAACTGAAACCCTAGTTGCTGAATTAGATAAAATAGTAGATGTTGAGCAGAGGGACAATATAGATAGGGGGAACCCACGTGAGGAGGAACAAGAAACTAAAGAGAATGAACCTAGAGAAGATGTGCAGGATGTTGTAGACGGTGTGTCTAGAGGCGAGTTAAATATAGCCGAAAAAATAGAAGAACAGTTGAGGGAACTGGATAATGATGAATCTCTGGGAAAAGATGTTGGTGAGTCAAGTAAGGATGTGAGTGGAACAGGGGTGTGTTTAGAGGATTCTGTGCCTAAAGGCCCTGAGGGTGATGGAACTGCTACTGCTGAAGTTCCAGGGGGAGAGGGACAAGAACCTGTTACTTGTCTAAACCCTACTGGAGCTGATGATGCAGATTTTAGCTGGACAGAATCTGATGAAGATGGAAACAAGGAAGTTGTTGTTGAAAAGCAAGAGGGTGACAAGAAAGAACAAAAATCAAGAAGAAAAAGAAAATTTGGGGCAGAAGATGAGAAGGTGATAGGTGAGGAAGAGGAGGATGAGGTGGTGTTTGTAAAAGAAAATACAGTAGAGCCTGAAAAAAGAAGAAGGTTGGTGAGAGATGGGAAACCAGTGTTGAAATCTAGACTGGTAGATGAAGACAGTGAAGGAGGTGACCAAGAGGCTAGTGAGCCTGTGGTCAGGAGAGTTGGTACTAGGTCGGCTTTCAAAATGCAGATGGAGAAGATTGAAAAGCTAGGAAAGACAGTAAAAAATGTGAAGATGAGGGAAGAAGAGAAGAAGAAAGAAGAAGAGGAGAAGAGAGCTGGTGAGGAAGAGGAGGAAAGTGAAGCTGGGAGTTATGTGGAACCCAGTGATTCTGATACTGACAGTGAGGTGGAGAGTAAGAAGAAAAGAAAAGAAGTGGATAGGGAAGCCTTCTTTTCTAGACATCAGGTGCTGCCAGGGAATATTCTGTATGATGAAAAGGAGTTTCATATGAAATCCTTGTTGAGAATGATAGGAGATCAGGGTTGGTTGAGCTTGTTTGGAAACAATGACAGGAAGCTGTTTGTGGATGAAGTCAGGGAGTTTTATACAAATTGCATGGTAGTAGCCAGGAGGGTGTTTACCACTGTGAAAGAAGTGGAGATTGAATTTGGGAGACCTGAACTGGGAGTGATTCTGGATGTACCTGCTGAAGGGTATTGCAGGTATGTTAAGCTAAAATGGCCAAAGAGAACAGATAGAGTTACTCCCTTAGATGTTGTGAGAAAGTTTTCAGGGAAACCCAGATTGAGGAAGGAGAGGAAGGTTGAGAAAAAGGAGATGGAGCCTGCACATCAGCTTTTGTTTGAGTTTGTGCATAGGTTTCTTCTACCTAGGGGGGAAAGAAATTGTGAGGCCAGTGCTCTTGATCTGACCTATATGGATCTGATGGACAGAGGGGTAAAAATAAATCTGCCTGGGCTCATTATTAGGCACATAAAGAGAATCTGTGATACTGATCAGAAGCCACACTCTCTTGTGCATTCTTACATCATCCATCAGATTCTTGAGCATTTTGGAGTGCCTTTAGGTGCAGGGAAGAAGCCAACTATCCATCAGAGGTTTGGGGTTAATGTGCTGAAGAGCTGTGACTTCTTTCAAGAAAGCAGGGCTTCCAAAAGGCCAGTGCAGGTCAAGCAGGAGGAGTCAGAGGACAGTGAAGAGTTTGGACCTGATGAGGCCATCGGTGCTGTGCAGGAACTGGAGAAAATGGTTCTTGAAGTTAATGAAGAAAATGCTGAACTGCACAGGCAGTTGAAGGTGAAGGATCAAGAGATTGATCGCTTGAAGATTGATTGCCACAAGTATGAGGCCGAGCTGGTGATGGAGAGGGCCAAAAATACGAAACAACTTGAGGCACTCGTTAAGCACTTCAACCTTCAGCTGTGATTCTTCCAGTCCTGTCCTCCTATCTTTCTCTTTTTCCTACCCCACCTGATCTTTACTCCTCCCTATTCTCCCTTGATTGCATGATTTGGATAATTAAGACAATTTCAATTTTTGTTGTGTAACTAAATAGAGTGGTGCTGCTGTCACCCTCTGGATGTTGATTTTAAATCTCTTTCAGTACCTGGTTCCTTGTTGGGCCCTTATTTTGATATACCTATGTTCTTGACACTGATGAGTTGCCTTGTGCTCTAGACTAGATTAATCTGACAGGTTCCTGCAGGTCTTTGAATCTTTTCGATGATGCCAAAAGGGGGAAGAAGGAATGTTGGGGTGTTTGTGACCTAACTCATCTGTTTTTATTGTTCTGTTATTTTTTGTTCTTGTTTTTGGTATATGTTATGTAGGTTCTTGGGCAACGTTTGTTTGTCATCATCAAAAAGGGGGAATTTGTTGAGAGCTGGTTTTGAAGTATGACAAACGAGAAGGACACTGAGGTTCAGGAAAAGAACTTTGTCCTTGAGATGAAGGACAACCTTGTCCTTGAGATGAAGGACACGCTTGATCGAAAAGATTACGGGTTGCAAATCCCTGTGGAACTAGGAGTAGTGGCGCGTGGGTGTTGACGTATCCTAGTCAGACTAAAAGAGGCGGTGTCCAGGCTGTATCTTTGAAGTAGTGGACAAAAGTTAGACTTTAACATGGAAAAGAGTTACTGCGAATCTGATATTGCCATAATTAAGAGAATTCCCAGCAGGACTCAACTAGGGTTGTAAGACCTGTATAAAAGCAAGTAGAAGAGACAGCCGAAATTAGTTTTTCCAAAGAGAGAGTTGAGAGCATATAGAGGTGATCTGAAGAACTGTCTACGTTGGAAAATTGAAGAAGACAACTGGTTTGCATGCAGAGTATTTGAGTCTAGATCTCTTGTCTAGGTTCATCGAGTTGTAAGTTGTCTCTGTTACAAGTGTTCATTGTTTTGTCTATTAGCTTATTTCAGAAGCATATGTATTAGGCAAACCACTTTGTGATTACTAGAAAAAGCTAGAGTTTAGCTTTGGTTAGTGATTAGGGTCTAGAGTGTAGCCCCTTGGTTACAGAGTCTGTAATCTGAAACGTTGCTCTTGTGTTAGTGGATTGAGATTCAAAATCCCAGAGTGTGGGTCGTGGTTTTTCTCCCTTGAGCAAGGAGTTTTCCACGTAAAATCCTTGTGTTCTTGGTGAATGTTTTGAAGTGTGTTCTTAAGTATAGTTTGCATAAAAGAGAACTGAGGAACCTTGTTCTACTACGGAAGAACCAGGTTCTTACAACAAAAATCGGAGGACACTATTCAACCCCCCCCCCCCCCCTTCTAGTGTCCTTAGGAGGTGCGTAAAGTATAACAGTAAAAGAAAACCATGTGAAAGACCCCCTTTTCTTGCTGACTTATGTACCTTCTTATGACTCACTTCTTTTTTTTAACTTTTAAAAATTCCCAGATTTTATAACTCTAACTAAACATATGACTCAAACTACACTAAACACTAACTAGACAATCAGACAAGCAAGCCAAGACAAACGTTAACAAAGGCAGCATTTACACATGACTTTATGCCAGTTTTCACACAAAGCTTACGCTAACAACTGAAACTAAGTGAGGCATCAGACCAATTACATGAGGTGGGCGTTGATCCACTTCACCATTGACAAACTAATCAGATTCACTACATAACTCACATGATAACTAATGGCTCTTACTTGACAAAAACAGGCAAACGACCATTTCATTACTTAAGCAAAACCAAACAAAACAAACTCCAAACGTGATTAACTAGAACTAAACATGTTACGAGTTCAAATTTGGATATTTAAGCAAGATCGAAAGACGTTAACACTCGAAACCTCACTGAGACGAGCAATACATATGCAACCAAAACTCACAGTTTTATTCATTCTTGTCATCAAGATTCATAAGCCATTATCAACAGGTTCAATTTCTTAAAACATCACTAAGCTATTCAGAAGACCAAGATAAATAAAGAGAGGAGGTTGCTTCCCCTAACCGTGAAAAGCCAAAAGCGAACACTGCCATTGTCGTGCCAACCGGTCACAGCCTCACCTCACTGCTGCATTGTTCTCTCACAACTCACTATCGCTCCATCATTTTCATTGCCTCGGCATTATTTCAATCACCACTGTCCTCGCCCCGTCACTGCCACCCTCGGATCAGATTCATATCAAACAGGTCATAGCGCCACCATGAATGAAACACAGTACCACATCCGCCAGCCATCGCTATTGAATCAGCATCACACACACATAGCCTTCAACAACATCAAACATGCTGCACACTCACTAATATATCGACATCACAAGCTGTTTCGCTTAGCCTTTGCCATTTTCAAAGACTCCATTATCACACAGCTAACACCCATGGTACAACTCCAAACAGCCTCGTCATCAAAGAATATCATCACAGACCCCAAACCCGCTGCCTCGCTACCACTGTCAACATCATACTCCATCGGATCACACTAAACTGCCAAGTCCCATCAGCACAGCCTCCAAGTAAACAAACAGACGCCTAAACAACCCGAGCTAGAACTCATCACCCTGCTGTTTTAAGAAACAAGCATCATCGCATCGCTATCCCATCCCACACACCAGCTTCTAATTATCACACCACCATTCACAAGCATCACCTCAAGCGACATCGCGCACAAACATAGCATCGTTACCAGCACTGCCTCGTCGAGCCACTGCTCTAATCAGCCACCATTATCACAGCCATACCAGCTACCCCATTTTACCACCAAAACAGAAACAACAAAGCACCAAGGCCATGGGAAACGGAAAGGTGCCGAGATGAAGCAAGAAATGATCGGAGAAAGCGAGACAAACCTGTGGACGTAAAGATCACCAGAGTAGGGTTTTGGCCGCACCTTTAAGTCTATATTTGCGCCGAACGAGTGAGAAATTGGAGAACTAGACACCATTTTCGGAGAGAGGGGGGGTCACGGCGAACCTAGGGATGTAAATTTGGCCAGAGAGGGGTTGTCTCCGTCGACGCTGGTGGCGGAGATCGACGGGTTTGAATGGCCTGTGTTTTGCCTTATTTTTTTTTCTGATTTTGCTAATTGGGAATTGGGGTAATTTGGGACATTTAGAAAGAGGATGGGCCGGGTCATGGGTGGACTTTGGGCTGATGGGTTAGGGGAGATTGGGCTACTATTTTCTACATATGACCATTAAATGGTCTACATTATTTAGAACATACACGATTAACTTTAATTAAAACCACATAAATTTACAATACTATCATAGAATCAAAATTAAACACGTAATAAATATTTTTGTTAATTTTTTTCATTTTTTTCTTCATTTAATGACAAATTTCAGCTAAAATAAAAGATAAAATTCTAGGAAAATTCGGCAAAATCCTAAAATGTTAGCTCGGCTATTTTGAGCTATTTCAAGCTATTTTTTTGGATTTTCGTGCCAAAATTAGGTGATTACAGCTGCCCCTCTTTGTTCGAGAACATGAAGAGTTTTCGGACAAAGACGTAATCGACAAACTAATTTTGGCTTTTTCGGTTCTAGCCGAGAGGAAACAAAATTGCGACCGTACCTTGAATTTTGGTCCTAACCAAGAACAAGGCTACCTACATATCCTCGGGCTAAGGAATCAGATTAGTGTAGTTCCTTCCGTGCGATAGCTGGGACTACCGCATTTAGACAGACACTGGACTCTTCTAGACTAACACTAAGCACTCTCTAGACATACACAGCCTAACTCTAGACACTTTCAGAACTAACTGGGACTGGCTCGACGCTCATAGACTTACCCGGACTGACACAAGACACTTTTGACACACTAGAGTTGTTGCTGCTGGTCACTGTCGCTGGTTGCTGGCTAGCTGGCTGGTGGTCATTGCTTTACAAAGAAAACAAAATTACAACATTGAAATGTAAAATTACAATTCCTAAGCTAACTTCTTCATGCTTCCCAAACTGATAAACTGGTCTGAAGCTCCCACTACCAAGTGGGTCTTGAAAACTTGAATTTGCCGCACGGGCGGGCTTGACTTGAAAGTTGAATTTGCCGCTTTGACGGGCTTTGAAATTGCCGTTTTGACGGGCCTTGACTTGAAAATTGAAATTGCCGCTTTGACGGGCTTTGACTTGAATGAAATTGCCGTTTTGACGGGCTTTGACTTGAAAGTTGAAATTGCCGCTGTGACGGGCTTGACTTGAAAGTTGAAATTGCCGCTTTGACGGGCTTGACTTGAATGAAATTGCCGTTTTGACGGGCTTTGACTTGAAAGTTGAAATTGCCGCTGTGACGGGCTTGACTTGAAAGTTGAAATTGCCGCTTTGACGGGCTTGACTTGAAAATTGAAATTGCCGCTTTGACGGGCTTGACTTGAAAGTTGAAATTGCCGTTTTGACGGGCTTTGACTTGAAAGCTGAAATTGCCGCTTTGACGGGCTTGACTTGAAGGATAAAAACTGGAACCACCACTCTGGTAGGTCTTGCTTTTTGTTGAAATTCAGAAACCATCACTCTGATGGGTCTTGCTTATGCTGGAAATTGAAAACCATCACTCTGATGGGTCTTGCTTCTGCTGAATTGAAAACCATCACTCTGACGGGTCTTGCTTTTTTACTTAATTGCAAACCATCACTCCGATGGGTCTTGCTTTTGCTGAAAATTGAAAAATCATCACTCTGACGGGTCTTGTTCATGCTGAATTAAAAGACCATCACTCTGATGGATCTTGTTTGTACTGGAAATTGAAGATCATCACTCTGATGGATCTTGTTCTGACTGAAAATTAAAAACCATCACTCTGATGGGTCTTGCTAAACCAATCACTCTGACGGGTCTTGTTCATGCTGAATTGAAAGACCATCACTCTGATGGATCTTGTTTGTACTGGAAATTGAAGATCATCACTCTGATGGATCTTGTTCTGACTGAAAATTAAAAGCCATCATTCTGATGGGTCTTGCTAAACCAATCACTCTGACGGGTCTTGTTCATGCTAAATTGAAAGGCCATCACTCTGATGGGTCTTGCTCTTGCTGAATTGGAGACCATCACTCTGATGGGTCTTGCTTCTTTACAGAAACGGATTCCCTCGTTCTTCAGGTGGGCGCCTGGACTTTCTCTAAACTACTCCCTCATTCTCCAGGTGGGTGCCTCGGCTTCTCAAATTACTCCCTCATTCTCCAGGTGGGTGCCTCGACTTTCCTAAACTACTCCCTCATTCTCCAGGTGGGTACCTCGACTTTCTCTAAACTACTCCCTCATTCTCCAGGTGGGTGCCTCGGCTTCTCAAATTACTCCCTCATTCTCCAGGTGGGTGCCTCGACTTTCTCTAAACTACTCCCTCATTCTCCAGGTGGGTGCCTCGACTTCCTCCAAACTACTCCCTCATTCTACACAAGCTGATGAACTGGTCTGAAGCTCCAACTAATCCAGTGGATCCTTGAAACTTGAAATTGCCGCTCGGGCGGGCTTTAACTTGAAACTTGAAACTTGAAACTGCCGGGCTTTAACTTGAAAGTTGAAACTGCCGCTTTGACGGGCTTTGGCTTGAATGAAATTGCTGAAACTTGAAATTGCCGCTCGGGCGGGCTTTGACTATTGAAAGCTTGAAATTGCTGCTTGGCAGGCTTTGACTTGAATGAAATTTTTGAAACTTGAAATTGCCGCTCGGGCGGGCTTTGATTGTTGAAAGCTTGAAATTGCTGCTTGGCAGGCTTTGATTTGAAATTTAACTGCATCTTGAAATCTGCATATCCTTTGATGATCTCCTTCATGGTACACTCCTTGGTGTGGCATACTTTGTGCCGATGTAAAACATTGGGCTCCAATTATCAAGGTTGGTCCTGACTTGCTCTAGTACGACTATGAAACTTGTAAACGAGCTTGCGAAGCTTTCTATTGCTCGAAAAGAAATGAGAAGAAAATAAAATGAAAGAATTTCAAGAGGAGACATTGAATGAAAAATGTCTCCAGAAAAGCAGAATTTATCCGGAGGTGAAATAACGACCTTATTAAGCATGACATGCATTTGGAATCAACTCTTCATCCGTTCACATGATCTTATCCCTGATTTTGCTCCCATTCTTCAAATCTTGTATGATGGCAAATCTAACGACCCTCATTCGATTAGCAGTGCCCTTTCGTGTTTTCACAGACTAGCCTCTCTCTTTGTTCTTTTAACTCACCGTTGTCTTGCAGCGCCCTTTCAGGTTTTCACCGACAAGACTTCACTTTTTTCTTTTCTTTCTTCTTTCTTTTTTTTTCTTTTCATTTTTGTCATTTTTCGCTCTTTCCCAATCGACCTCCGATCTTTCCTTGCTGCTCGACCCCGTCTTTCTTTTCTTCCTTCAATTTGGCCTTTATCTTGATTCCTCGGAGAATTTCTCCTTTAATGACATTGGTTCTCCCAGCTCCCAAATGCGATTGTCGGCTTATAAGAATGCGACTACAGCGTGGAACTTATCCCTTGATAACTACTCGGCTTGACATTCTCAATGATCGGTCAGAAGGGTCTTTATTTGGACTGTAACATTGGATTTGGTTAGGCTATGAAGAAAAGGATTCAGCATAAAAACTCAGAAACATCTCATGAGACGACTAGAATGAGCATCACAAGATTCGAAATCACCGCTTTTGAAAAAAATAAACCAAACTCTTCCCAGTTTAGGCAAATTGGGGATTCCCTTTTTTTTTTTTTTTTGGTTTGATGAGCGGTATGAAAGCATCTCATGAAACGACTTGGTAAAATATTACAACCCTTGGAGTCATTTCTTTTAAAATAAAAACCAACTGAGGACCCAATTTATTGAAAAATCGAGGAATTATATATATATATATATATATATATATATATATATATATTTGAATTTTCTGATATGCAAACATAAGGGATATTGAGACTATCCCCCGAGATAAACACAATGAAAGAAAAGGATATTGACTTTCTTCTCTTTCTTTTTTTTAAAAAATAAACTAAACTTCTGCCCCAGTTTAGGATAAACTGGGCGCTTTGACTTTCTTCCTCGATTTCGAGACTGATATCTCATGAAACATATGAATAGATTGTACAAAAACATAGAAGTTTGTTTTTATTTTATTTTATTTTTTTAAAAAATAAAATAAAAACAAACTTCTGCCCCAGTTTAGCAGACATTGGGGATTTGAATTTCTTTTGACATTGGCCGCAAACTTGGAGGCAAGCTTTTGCGTCAATATGGAATAGAGGAAAAATGAACTTTCCCCTGTTATGACCGCACCCGAATGGTTGCCTACGTATCCTTTTGAGAGGAATCAGGTCAGACGTAGCTCTACCACTGAGGTAGATTTTGTTGTTTCTTTTCAATTTTTTCTTCTTTTTTTTTTATTTTTTTCTAATTTCAAGCACATTGATTCCAAAGGAGGGTAGGCCAAAGAAAAACCAAGACAAGGCTAAAAAAAAAGACTGACAAAAGGATATAGTGTTTGGGTAAAAGAAACGAAAGCCGTTCGTCATCCCGACCCGAGAATGCCTCACACAAATAATGGTTCAATCAATTGACCTGGATTGATCCACACGTGTCCTCGACCTCTGCTTCGACGATGGCTCTTAAAACTGGTGTTTCAACTTCGGTCGAAGCGACCGTGTACGATCTTGAACTTCTCACCGATCTCCCTTATCGGATAACTACAGATTAATTTCCAACTCAATTCACTCCTTCTTTTATCCCTCATTACTACTCAGATAGCTCACAATGTCAGACCACGTGTTTAGATCAAGACGTAAATTCCGCACGCATGTCATGTTATTAAGACCGACAAAACATAAGACAGAATACTAAGAAAACAAGACCGAGAAAGAAAAATAAGAGAAATAATGTCGAGACGAGAGAAAGATCTCGCTTTTCATTGAATTAAAGATAGAAGGGTTTGAACATCAAAATAAACAAAATAATGCACTTGGGTTACAACCCTTAAATAAACAAGTACACAGAAAGATTAGCAAAACAAGCTACAACATTTCACAGTCACTCAATTGCAAGTCAGGACCAGTTCCCTGCTTTTCATGCATTGTTGAGCCCTTCACATGGACGCACCATGCTGATATCAAAGAAATTCCCTGAATCTGGCAACATCTTCTGCTTTTCTTCACTTTCTCCAACCCTTATTGGGGTAGACTTCACTCTTGGGGACTGATGAATGACCCGGTAAGATATGGAATTGGCTTCTCAAGAGACATGTTCGTCTTCTTCATTTCACCACCTCGTACTCTGCCTACTACCCCAAGCTCGATTTCAGGAACACAGTTCACTGTCACAAGCATTTGGTTAGTCCCAATTGACACATCACCAACAGGTACCATCGGCATTGCAGATTCAGCTCTCAAATCTTCTACATCCACCATACCCACTATATGCACATCATCACAGACAGGCAGTGAGTTCCGATTTATATCTGGTACATCTGAACCCTCAACTTGAATCCGACCGTTATCAATCAAAGCTTGGATATCCTTCTTGAGAAAATGGCAATCCTCAGTGTCATGCCCCGGTGCACCTGAATGGTAAGCACATTGACGAGAGTCGTCAATCCTATCCCTAGGATGCATTCCTCCATTGATCGGTTTCAGTATGTCCAAATCTTGCAACTTCTGAAAAAGTTCGGCATACGATTCTCCAATTGGCGTGAACTCATTCTTTTTCATTTGATGCACCTTTTTATACTCAACCTTTGGGCGAAAGCCTGGCGGACCTCTTGGTCGGTGGGGAAGGTTCGGTGGAGGCTGGAATTGGTTATGTGGAGCTTGGTGAATGGGATATATAGGATGTGGGGCTGGAGCACGCCATTGCGGATAAGATGATATTGGAGCATATGGCTGTGCTGTTTGGATTAAGTATTGGGGTGGAGGGACGGAATACTGCAGATTTTGTGGGGTGTAGTAGTGTTGTGGAGGGTGTACTCGTGGAGCTTGGTATGAGTGGGTTTGATTGTATCTTTCCTCGCTCCACTTTTGTGAACCCGAACCCACCATGGCTACATCATCTTGATTCTTCTTCCCCAAGGCTTCTTCCTGGGCTCGCAAAGCTGTTTGGCTGACAATCTTGCCTGCCTTGATTCCTCTTTCAATCATTTCTCCCATCTTGACGACTTCACTAAACGGTTTCCCAAAGGCGGCGATCAATGCACCATAGAACGCCTCATCCTGCGCCTCGATGAACAAACGGACCATGTCGTCGTCCTGTATTGCGGGGCTCACTCGAGCGGCCTGCTCGCGCCATCTGAGGGCGTACTCCCTAAAGCTTTCATTTGGCTTCTTTTTTATCACATCCAAAGAGGATCGATCTGGCAAAACTTCAATGTGGTACTTGTACTGGTCGTAGAATGCCTGCGCCATGTCATCAAATGCCAACCATTTAGTTACATCCTGCCTCATGAACCATTCAGCAGCTGCACCTCCCAAGCTTTCGGAAAAGTAGGCTATCAACAGCTTGTCTTTCTTGACCCCTCTCATTTTGTTGCAGTAGGTCTTCATATGAACTCTTGGATCTCCCTGTCCGATGTATGGTTCGAACTTGGGAACTATGAACCGATCTGGCAACTGCAATTCAGGGAAAGGGCACAGATCCTTGAAAGAGGTGTTGAAATGATCTCCATATCCCTGCATAATTCTCACAGCTTGTTCTAAACCCTTCACTTTGCGCAAAACCTCGCTCTCGTCCAGTCTTCCCAACCGATCGAGCTCAACTTGAGACTCGTGATGGAAACCCTGATTATATGGACCACTTTGCCGGAAATTGGATTCATGGGGCGGGTCATAGTGTTGGTCCCCAATCTGAAGATGTGGGTCACTGTTGCACCTGGCCGTGACTGGCCTAGCTGGGCCCTGAAAAACTAGAACTTGTGCTGGAGGTGGGCCATATTGTCCTTCTGGTGGAGTTGGTGCATGAGGATGCACTTCAGCTTCATTTGTTACGCCACGGACAGGGGCAAGACCAGTAGGATAAGTAGGATCCTCAACTGCCGTAGATGTGCCCGGTGCTCGTTGTACCGCTGTCGGCACAACCCCATCTAGGTTGGTTGGAATAGGAGGAGGTGCCCGTCCTGTGGTCAGTGCGTGATGCATGTCGGCCACGAGTTGTTTCAAAGTTTGGACATCCCCAGTCAATCTCTCATTTTCCAGTGCCAAGAGTTCCTGAGCACCGGTCTCGGATCTCTCTCCATCAGATGGCATGGCTACGGGTGAAGTCACAGGTCCGCTTGATTTAGTTCTGTACGGATGGGTCGATGCCAGAATTCTGTACCAAATCTCCAAATTGCAAAGCTAATGCAAACAAACCGGGTTAGCACAAAAGAAAGCACGTATTGCAAGCCTAGGGTTGTTATGCGTCATCCCGAGACGGTTAACGGCGTAAGCCGGGTGTACCGATCGTATCCCCGAAAGATTGCTTATGTGCCTTGATTAAAATTAGAACAAAATTGTAACTGATACATAATTTAAAACAAAGACGAGCTTGGAGTTTTTTTTTTTTTTTTTTTTCGAATATTCCTTACATCAAAGTAATAGACAAATTTAAACTACGACACTAGACCGACTCAATAGACTTTTTTTTTTTTTCAATTTTCTTTCCTTTGTTTGATTTTTTTTTTTTTCAAAAGTCCTTTCTGACTCAACAAACATGATTTTAACAATGATACTAGACCGACTCAAAATAATATGCTTGACATGATGCACGAGTCAAAAATATATACAAACTGACACATTGGGCGGGTACACCCAGACGGTGAAAATAATGGGACTCGACATTTAGCGGAGTCGGATTATTTCACGAGGATCGACACAAAATGCAACTTAGCTAATTACAATTTCTCGTCTATACCCTGACTTGACTTTAAACAAAACAAAATAAAGTGGGTTTCCAATTTTTTTTTTTTTTTTTTTTTAAAAATGAAAAATTAAACTCAACCCGAGATTCAAACTGAACTTAAGAACGAATTGTGAAAACAAAATCTTATATATTTTTTTATTTAATATTTTTTTTTTCAATACTAAAATCGAACATTACGACATCGTAAAGATGGGGCACAAATGATTTTTGAAACAAACTCTTCAATCTAATTTGAAAAATGAATCTTAGAGTATTTACAAAATCTGGCAATTGGGACGACCCAACGACACAAAAATATTACACAAACTAGACACAAAATTGATTTCTAAAATTGGCCATTATGACGGCGTAAAACCCCGATAAATTATTTTTCAAAATATGGACTTGATTCGGACACAAACTCAGCACAAAAGAGTGCCAAAATTTCGCCATTATAACGGCGCAAAACCAGTACAAATCATTTTCTAATACTTGAGACCAAACCCGGACACAAAATTAGACTCTAAGGGTTCTTGAAAAAATTCGCCATTATAACGGCGTAAAATAACAAAAATATTTCGAAACACGGGACTAAAACCAATTTTTCTATCATTTTTCCCTTTCTTTTTTTTTCTCTTTTCTTCAAAATTTGGCTCTCGACCCTCGGTAATCGGTCAGCATAATAACCTCTTGACTAAACAAATGCAACACATAATATGCCCATGATATATCTTTCGGGGACACGGGCCCCACTATGACACGAGGGAGTCAGCCTAGACGAGTGCGATACCGGTGTACCGCACCTCACTAAGTCTAATGACATGCAAATAAATTGGCCTAGATAAAAGCACATGTTCAACTCTAGGTGACTCCATGGGTTCTTGTTCTACAGTTTCTGGCAATTTGGAAGTGCCTCGGGGGTACCGGTCGACAACGTCTAACGGCCTAACCCAACGCACCTCCTCCTAAGAAGGGTTAACTTTTTGTGTCCTGAGACACGACAGAAATTCCAGACGCCGAAGCGAAACTGGCGTGCATGTGTGCAGTGTTCCAGAAGACTCAGAGGTGTACGAGAGAAGACAGTTGTGTATATACAGTTCAAATAATATTAAAGCAGTAATATTCAAGGCAACATATACAAACAATATTCAAAAGCCGAAAGCGACAAATTTTAAAGCTTGAGACTCTCAGTTTTCACTTTCCTCCCCAGCGGAGTCGCCAAGCTGTCACGACCCCTTTTCAACTTAAAAAGAAAATTAATTATGTTTTAAAAGGTCTGTGACTGGATGTTAAATAGGTACACAAAATTAAGAGATTTTCGGAGTCGCCACTTGACAGGTTAAAGGTGTGCCAAGTCACCAAAGTGGTGTACCTAGAACACCCTTAACTCGTAAATGGTCTGCGTCAGAGTTCCGGGTAAGGATCTCGGTTGACTCTCGGGAAGGTGTTAGGCACCCTCGAGTCCTGTGCCAAGCACAGTTGCTTTTATTGACGCATTTCGACTCTTTGAAATTGTTTTGTTATATTTTGCCTTGATTTGTTACACTTCGAGTTATAATTTAATTTTACCGTTTGACAATTAGAAACTCGAATCGAATATAATCGCGCGAGCACTTCACTCGTTCGAAATCTTCCGACTTAGGTCAATTAAATCGCGCAGGCACTTCACCCGTTCGAAATCTCTCGACTTAAAGTGAGTTCCCATGTAAACAAATAATTATTATTTAGTTAAACTTAACTCGGCCTATTAGCTTGCCAACTCGTATCTCATTTATAATATTTATTCTCCAAATCATCGCTATGAGTAGCGCTTATTATGCCAAATCTCTATACAACTTTGACCGTTTCAACTTACCAATTATACATTACAATATAGAATAGAAGTCCACTTCAGCTTGCCAACTAAACTTTGCATTAATATCTAGCTTTGCACAACCATTTCTAAATCATCCATTTTTACACAATGTTTAACAAACTTACAAAATTGTAAACACGGTCGTGGATCAGATTTATGAGTTAAAGTATATATTTGCAACTTGAGTTTTTGCATTGTCCTGCGTTTGCCTACTCATTTCAAATTCGTCCACTTTACACAAAGTTCACCAATCCAATATTTCTAATCTAACTTTTTTAAATACAAAAACAAATGCAGGAATTATATAACATGCCTCCACTTGGACTTGCGTTCACGTCACATTTTGCTTCTTTTTATTTACCTTCAACTATTTTTTACAATTCCCAAAATCAGTACAAGTAGCAATAACAGCAAAAATATGACAAACTTACTAGGCCTTGAATGGGCCCATCATTCATACTTCACCATATTTAGAGTTTTGGGAAAAAGCCTAGAAATACATACAAAACAATAATAATAATTGGAAATTTTACCTAGTGTAGTAAAAATTCCACAAGCCGGAAACTTTGAAGATCTGCTTAGCCAAACCCGAAATGACACAGCCAACACAGCAACAAGGAGCAACAAACCAGACAATTTCCTAACTCTCCAGCTTTTACACAAAAAGACTCAAAGTTTTGCTACATTTCAGGACCCTTTCTTTTGCTTTCTTTTCTTTTTCTATCACACTTCCTCTCTAAATTTTTTCTCAAAGTTTATGTTTTTCCTAGACCTCTGGATCTATTTTTCTTTTCAGATCTCTTTTCTCTCTACTAAACTACTACCTTTCAAGTTTTTTGAGTATTTTCAGATCCTCTCAAGTTGAAAGATGTTTTCAGATTTCGTGTATGTGTTGGAGGACTGTTCTCCGTTGAGGAGTGATCTGTGTTTCAGCTCATGTGTAGTGTGTTCTGTGTGTGAATCCCCTGATTCTCCTCCTCCAAAGGGGAAATAAGATGTCCTCATTTATAGAGGGGGGAAGAGAGCAAAACCTAGCTGTTAGGGGACAACTGGTGTAATGATGCCAAACCCAAGGCCATCAATGCCATATTACCTCTTTTATGCTAAGGTTTTCACCAACCAAAAGGGTGCAAAACCTTTTACCTCTTTTGTGCTACACCTTGCTTTTCAGTAAAGTAAAAGAAAACCATGTGAAAGACCCCCTTTTCTTGCTGACTTATGTACCTTCTTATGACTCACTTCTTTTTTTTAACTTTTCAAAATTCCCAGATTTTATAACTCTAACTAAACATATGACTCAAACTACACTAAACACTAACTAGACAATCAGACAAGCAAGCCAAGACAAACGTTAACAAAGGCAGCATTTACACATGACTTTATGCCAGTTTTCACACAAAGCTTACGCTAACAACTGAAACTAAGTGAGGCATCAGACCAATTACATGAGGTGGGCGTTGATCCACTTCACCATTGACAAACTAATCAGATTCACTACATAACTCACATGATAACTAATGGCTCTTACTTGACAAAAACAGGCAAACGACCATTTCATTACTTAAGCAAAACCAAACAAAACAAACTCCAAACGTGATTAACTAGAACTAAACATGTTACGAGTTCAGATTTGGATATTTAAGCAAGATCGAAAGACGTTAACACTCGAAACCTCACTGAGACGAGCAATACATATGCAACCAAAACTCACAGTTTTATTCATTCTTGTCATCAAGATTCATAAGCCATTATCAACAGGTTCAATTTCTTAAAACATCACTAAGCTATTCAGAAGACCAAGATAAATAAAGAGAGGAGGTTGCTTCCCCTAACCGTGAAAAGCCAAAAGCGAACACTGCCATTGTCGTGCCAACCGGTCACAGCCTCACCTCACTGCTGCATTGTTCTCTCACAACTCACTATCGCTCCATCATTTTCATTGCCTCGGCATTATTTCAATCACCACTGTCCTCGCCCCGTCACTGCCACCCTCGGATCAGATTCATATCAAACAGGTCATAGCGCCACCATGAATGAAACACAGTACCACATCCGCCAGCCATCGCTATTGAATCAGTATCACACACACATAGCCTTCAACAACATCAAACATGCTGCACACTCACTAATATATCGACATCACAAGCTGTTTCGCTTAGCCTTTGCCATTTTCAAAGACTCCATTATCACACAGCTAACACCCATGGTACAACTCCAAACAGCCTCGTCATCAAAGAATATCATCACAGACCCCAAACCCGCTGCCTCGCTACCACTGTCAACATCATACTCCATCGGATCACACTAAACTGCCAAGTCCCATCAGCACAGCCTCCAAGTAAACAAACAGACGCCTAAACAACCCGAGCTAGAACTCATCACCCTGCTGTTTTAAGAAACAAGCATCATCGCATCGCTATCCCATCCCACACACCAGCTTCTAATTATCACACCACCATTCACAAGCATCACCTCAAGCGACATCGCGCACAAACATAGCATCGTTACCAGCACTGCCTCGTCGAGCAACTGCTCTAATCAGCCACCATTATCACAGCCATACCAGCTACCCCATTTTACCACCAAAACAGAAACAACAAAGCACCAAGGCCATGGGAAACGGAAAGGTGCCGAGATGAAGCAAGAAATGATCGGAGAAAGCGAGACAAACCTGTGGACGTAAAGATCACCAGAGTAGGGTTTTGGCCGCACCTTTAAGTCTCGATTCGCGCCGAACGAGTGAGAAATTGGAGAACTAGACACCATTTTCGGAGAGAGGGGGGGTCACGGCGAACCTAGGGATGTAAATTTGGCCAGAGAGGGGTTGTCTCCGTCGACGCTGGTGGCGGAGATCGACGGGTTTGAATGGCCTGTGTTTTGCCTTATTTTTTTTTTCTGATTTTGCTAATTGGGAATTGGGGTAATTTGGGACATTTAGAAAGAGGATGGGCCGGGTCATGGGTGGACTTTGGGCTGATGGGTTAGGGGAGATTGGGCTACTATTTTCTACATATGACCATTAAATGGTCTACATTATTTAGAACATACACGATTAACTTTAATTAAAACCACATAAATTTACAATACTATCATAGAATCAAAATTAAACACGTAATAAATATTTTTGTTAATTTTTTTCATTTTTTTCTTCATTTAATGACAAATTTCAGCTAAAATAAAAGATAAAATTCTAGGAAAATTCGGCAAAATCCTAAAATGTTAGCTCGGCTATTTTGAGCTATTTCAAGCTATTTTTTTGGATTTTCGTGCCAAAATTAGGTGATTACAGTGATACTACTAAATTAGTTGATGTTGTACCACTATAAACTATAATGGTGATTGAAGTGATAAAAAACTACTACTACTACTACTAAAAGAGTACCTCTTTCTCCCCATATTTAAACTTTAGTTGTTCATCTTTGTAGAATCAGACATTATTCAAATATTTTTTTTAACCTTAAGAAACAAGTCAACACATAACTATTCACGTTGATCATTCACATAAGTTTGTAATTTATTTTTTTTATCTTAGAATTATTTATTCATTATTTTGTTATAGTAGTAATATAATATTGGTATTATTTTACAACATCATATACTACAAAACTCGAATACACGTGTACTGCACGTGCCGAGAGATTAGTTTCTATTAAAAGGATGTTGCTTAATGTTGTCAGTTATTCCTTTTCGAAAAATATACATGAGTTCCTTAATTGTGGAAATATAATATATATGAGTTCAAAGAGAACGTTATATTGTTTAACTTGTTCAAGTAAGGTTTCCCCACAACATAACAATACAATGTTTTCGCAAAACAAACAATACATTGTCGAATATAAATTCCAGTATTTCAGTTTGGATCAACCTGATGCACTTATGATGCATTAAAAGGGGAAGCTAAACCTTTAGGAACAAAATGTCCCAATTAAGAAGCCCGGGGTGTGAATTCTCAGGGGAAATAGATCATTCCGGGAACGATTCAAGCAAGTAGACGTAAAATCAATTGTAATTCATTGTTCTCACTGATGTATTAATACAAGCATTTACGCTAAATAATCACTAGCTAGGGAAGTACTTGAACACTAGCTAAATAATCACTAGCTACGCAAAAACTTTATTGCTTCTTTTGGCATTATTGTTGAAGTACTTGACACTCTTGTTGACAAGGGAACTTCAGAGGAAAGAGCTAAGGCATCGGGCAAAAATTTGGGGTTGTATTCTTGTTGCAATCTGATGAAAGGTGTCTTAGGAATCACAAATGATCTCAATGTATCACTTAAAAAAAAAAGAGCAGGATATTGCAAATGCTATGGTACTTGTTGGAACAGCAAAGAAAAGGCTTAAAGAGTTAAGAGAAGATGGATGCATGGGATTCACGTATTGCAAAGGTAGAGGCGTTTTGTCTCAAACATGACATTCTAGTTCCTAATTTTGATGAGCTCTATGTTAACTCTGGAAGATCACGCCGTAATAAGCTGTTGAACATGATCATACTATTTTACATCATTACCGTATGGAAGTGTTTCATAATATTATCGATTGGCAGCTTCAAGAACTTAATGAGCGTTTCAATGAGGTGACAAGTGATTTGCTTCAAGGAGTAGCTTGCTTGAATCCAGTTGATTCATTTTCTAGTTTTGACATTAGGAAGATATTGAGAATGACTGAACTATATCCCGATGACTTTGATGATTTTAGCATGGGTGTACTTTAGAGTTAGCTTCATAATTACATCGCGGATGTTCGTGATAATGATATTGAGAAGAAGTTCTTCAACTTAGGTGGACTTGGGGAACTTTCAAGAACACTAGTTCAGACAAAGAAGCACTTTACTTATCCTCTTGTATTTCGCTTTGTAAAACTTGCTTTGCTTCTGCCGGTTGCCACTGCCACCGTTGAAAAAACTTTTTCAGCAATGAAGTTTATCAAGAATTACTTGCGAAATCGAATGGATGATGAACTTTTAGACGGTTGTATAGTGCCTTGTCTCGAAAGAAAAGTATTTCGTACTATGAGTCTATTGTAAAAACATTCCAAAAGATAAAAGATCGTCGTGTACGATTGTGAAAATATATATTTGCATTATGCTATTACAAGTAGAATTTCTTGTGTTGAGTTCTTTTATGTTAGTTTGATTTATAAAATAATAATTTTATTGCACGTATTTTTATGGTTTAGCTAAACATTACGTAGCTTGATAGAAATATCGGTGTTCCCATTCTTCGAAGAAAAAATTATTTACTCTTTTAAAGTTTGAACAACCTCGACGAGAATCCTGGATACGCCACTGTATAGTAGAAGTCTTGAAGGATAGAAAAAACATATTGTAGTAAATAGGAGTATCATTATTTATCTTGTTCTTCTTCATCTGATTTCCTCTATTAATGTTCGACACAATTCCAATGCTAAAAGGTTAACTACTTCTATTTGGTCGGCCGTCACCTATCCAAGAAGGCTCATATGCTTAAGTGGAATGTACCTGGAGTCTAATACAGGTTAACCAAAAAAGAGAACAGCCTCACGTGATAGACTCAATACAACAACAAGAATGAATGGGATCGAGCACGTTAGGGTATTGTTTCCTCGTTAAACTGTAGCAGCTGTATGTTCTATATGAACCATGCAGCTGCCTTTGCTATAGTTTCTCGCTATTGGCATTGTCTTTGTGGTCGCTGGAGCCACTTTCCAGCCACCGTCTGTTCCACATCATGATGATCAACAAAAATATGTTAGGGTTCAAATTTTCTATTTCAAAATTTCCTACGCAAACAAGTGCTTTCTGAGTAAGTAGTAACTATGCAGAACCAGGCTTTACTTTGCTCTGTATAGGATGTCAAATAGGAAAGTTTGTTAAACAAATTAATGAAAAACAATGGTAAAAATCATTTCTTAAATTTCGAATTGTAAGTGGCCTCTAAAATGTTGTTGCATTCATAACCTATATGTAATATTGTAATGTAAATTAATAGCTCAAGCTTAAGGCAATGTGTACACTCCTTGCCCATTGGCTTAACTTTGCATTTGTCATGGCTTCTGGGTGTTGCTATATTAGAATAGTTTGGGTTAACTCCTTACTTGGAATTGGAAACTAGGGAAACAAAAGAGAAATAAGGGGAACTAAAAGGAGAAAAATAGAGGTAAGGGATGAAACTTTATTTCTTTTCGTTGTTGGTTTTGGTGGAAAACAGGAATATGAAGGAAATTTTGATTTTTCTTAATTCCTTCGTTTTCAACTCAAACCTAACAAAGGCTGACTATTAAAGCTGCCTATTATTAAGCTTCCTTTCTCTATTTTCCAGCTAGGAAAGGGAACTAGACAAGTAGGAAAAAAAAAGGAGAAAACATAGTTGGCTAAACATGAAATATCTATCTCTTTCTCTTTCTCTTTCTTTTCTAATAAGACCAAGCAAAAAAGATATTTTTGTACTTTTCCCTTCCCTGACTAAACTACGATAATTTCCCTACTTTTCCAATATCAATTGTAGATTGCAAATAATTAAGTTGATCTGCTCCTAGTTTGGTTCATTAAACTTATCATAAGTACTAGAAAACACATTGACATTCTACTACTACCGAAAGTTTCGTCCGAAGTGGCTTCTTATGCCAGTTCTCTTAAGTCGTAAGACACATAGTTCAACATATATAATAATTTCTTTTCTTATATGGACTAAACAAATGAAGAGCAATTAATACATTAAACATTTGAGCTGGATCCTTTATATACTCTTTGAATTTTTTATTTTTGATGAAGAAAATCATTGATTTCATTTAACTTGATGAAAAGAAGAACATTTGTGACATTTTAGTCTCCCTTTGTAATAATTAAGGCCACTTTTAAAAGCTTTTTTACAACTCAATAGAGGCGTAGTTAAGGTCATCTTTGCACGAAAAAGGAGTAATTAAAGAGTTAAAACGTTTACCAAACTACTTTGAGGCCATTAGTGAATAAGGAGGAAGGAGAACATCTTGCCACATGAAATATTTTGAGTAAATTGAGAAAAATCAAAGGAAATTAATGAGAGATGAGATATTTTATTTATACATGATATTTATACCAAATCGATCAATTTAACCATAACAATCATCCATGGACACCAAATTTCCTTCTATTCTTTCTTTTTTCTTTTAGTATTCATGCTAATAATGTTTAAAATTCAAAGAAGCTTGGTGAACCAAAAATAAATAATTTCAAAGAAGCTTGTCCGTATGTTCTGGCACATATTGATCCACATATTTTTGTGTTAATTGAGGTTAGCACAAATGCCCAGCCAACATTACTATAATTAATACTCTAGTGTCCCAATTCTGAAGAAAAGGCAAGCTTCTCTGATTGGATAAGGCTGCTGGCGACCAGGGCGTGCACTTTTTAAAAATGCTGTTGCTACAAAAATCTACACATCAAAACTTAAAGAAAAAGAGAAAGAAAAGTAGTTGCTATGTCCACCACTAATTTAAAAATCTTACAAGATATTTTTACTATTCTGTGTCCCAAAAGAAGACGAAATATCAGAGTACGTGGATCATGTGTCTCCATTATCACATGTAAATTTTTATAGTATTAGCATTCCTAAATTTTATCAAAAAATTACTTTTCTTTTGATTATAATGTACGTAGTATAAAAAAAAATAGGAACGAACTTTATAATTTGTCACGAAAACTTACATTTCAGTGATATTAGTGGAATGCTTTCGCAAATAGATTGCATTTTATTTCATTACCTTCTCCTTCCCTTAAGCAATAGATCTTTTTTTTTATCGAACGAAAAGATATTTTCTCTTATGCTTTCCAGTATTCACGGGTACATTTCTTGGCCAAAAATAATTAAACAAAAGAAGTAAAATGAAAAGGTCCACAACCACTTGTCGACACGTATGTGGGCATTATCGTAGAATTAACATCCACTAATAACCACAAATTAAACCCAAGAACCTTCTTTAGATTATGCGATTCCCCCAGCTCATTACATTATTACATGGCCACTGTCACTAGACTTTATTATTCTCAAACACTCTCGTCTCCACTCGTTACAGCCAACCAAAACAATTAAAAAGGTTCTTCGTCATAAAAAGATAAGAGTTTGACGATTTCGAAACCACAAATGAAAAGATCTAAAAAGTGGACTATCCACGTGTCAAGGTCCTATCCATTAGACCCTAACTTCTCCACTCAAAATATCTCTCCATTTTTATGACCCCACTTAAAAAATATCTCAAGAATATCTATTTCTTTAAGCAATAGTATAGTACTACTATAGTGTACTCCTAGTAAACTTTAAGGCCGCCTCAAGTGTTAGGATTAATGGATACGATCCCTCGATTCTTAACGAGAAATATTGTGTTAATTTTAAAAATAAAATAAATTTATAGTACGAAATACTTTCCGTGTAATATATTTTATGTGACCTAAATTAAAAGTAATTGGTTTTAATGTGAGTACCGAACGTCGAGCGGGAACAAAAATATTGAGGCACCAACCATCCAATTCAATTTGATCCAAAGAGAGAAGAAGCAAAAGACAATAGTGCACCTTTACTTTTTAATGTTTTAACGTGGCCAATTTGGGCCATACACAATAGAGAAGACTATTCTAGATATTTTGTGTCTCTTTCTTTCGACAGAACTTGTATCTAATTTATAATCAATGTCCCCACTTTTGTAATTTCAAATGAATATGAACCATTAGATATTAGGCGGTTAAACTTATAAACTTTAATTCACCACCTTTAGATCAAACTCTCTCCCACTATTTTTCCAAGATATTTTTTCAGATTTTTAGTACTAGTTGCAAACACTTCACTAATGTGACGACACTTTTATTTTTTAAAAGTTGTAGTGGTATCTATACTTTCAAGAAAGTACGAGGATTTTGTAAGAATTTGGAGAAATGGGAGAAGTTGTTGTAAGTGAAAATGATATGGAAGTTATAAGGACTAATGATGATATGGAGACAAATGAGAAAGACAAGAATAAGGATTCAGGGGCTGCAGCAGCAGCATCTTCTTCTTCAATTGTGAGATGGGAAAGATTTTTGCCTAAGATGGTGTTTAGAGTTTTATTAGTAGAAGCAGATGATTCAACAAGACAGATTATTACTGCTCTTCTTAGGAAATGCAGTTACAAAGGTTGGTGTTTTTTGATGTTTCTTGAATTCTCTTTTGTTTGGTTTTGTTTGTTAATTACTGGCTGTTAATAGTGGCATCTTCCTAACTTGAATTGAGGAAAAAAGATTGAAACTTTAATGTGGATTTGAGTAATCTAAGAATAATCTTGGAGTTGAATGATAGTTTTCTTGCTAAATTGCTATAAAGATCTGTTTTCAGCTCAAGTTGTGCTTTTTTGGACTCCTGAGAAATTAGTACAGAGAGGCTTTGCTTGTGCATTTCCCCAATTTTCGACATAGTTATGCTGAGTTTTGGAGAATTAAGAATTGTTGCTCCTAGCAATACCTAACAAAGGGAGCTTTCGGATCATTTGTTAAATTTTTATCAGTATACATGATCTTTCCTTTTGAGATTCTTCTTTTATGTGTAAGTTGAAATTATAGAACCTCTTGTTTGATGTAAAAGACAAGTTATATAGCATTAGAATGAAATGGACCTGAATAGCGCCGACACAGAGGATTCTCATAGTTGACTCGATGAATTGGGAATTGTGAGGTAGCTGATTGGTTACATCTTTTATCTGTTAATGGCGAAATTGATACCTTAATTTATTGGTAGATGAAATGAGTTTGTTTTAGCCACAAGAATGAAATGGCAAAAACATAGCTGGAACCTCTAGCAGTTTTTTTGTTGAAGGAAATCAAATGTCCAAGAGCTAACAGTTTGATATGCTAGATGAGTCTGTTTAAATTTCGTGGTAAATTGAGGATATGTTGCTGAACTTTATGGGGATGATTTTATACATTTGTTATTCCCTTGTGGGAAAAAATAAAAAGAGTTATGGAACTAAAGCAAGAGCACATCTAGTTCACCTTTGAACTCTTTTCTGACTTATCAAAGTGAAAAAGGGGAAACAATGATCGCCTTTGAATCCTCAACTTGCTCTCCATCCAGAAATGCAACAAAATGAAAGGAGAAAAAAACATGTAATCCAGAGATGTTCCCCTTATTAGAATTTTAACGTTTTAAATGTTTTGTTTGTGCAGTCGCTGCAGTTTCTGATGGTTTAAAGGCATGGGAGCTGTTGAAAGGAAGACCTCACAACATAGACCTCATCCTGACAGAAGTTGACCTGCCATCAATCTCTGGATATGCTCTTCTTACCTTGATTATGGAGCATGAGATTTGCAAGAACATTCCTGTAATCAGTATGTTGCTTCCCCCACTCTGCTATTTTTGCAGAAAAAGTTCGTCCGCATATCATATTTACTCATAGTCAAACTTTTCTCTCCTCTCTACAGTGATGTCTTCACACGACTCTGTTAATACGGTTTATAGATGCATGCTAAGAGGTGCAGCTGACTTTCTCGTCAAGCCTGTTAGGAAAAATGAATTAAAAAACTTGTGGCAGCACGTCTGGAGGAGACGAGCTGTAAGCATAATCCAAAATTTTCATATTTCTTTCTAAAATATCCTTTTTTTCTATCTGGACTTCGTTCCTATTATCTACATATTAACTTGATTTACGATGTTGTCCTTTCAGGCAAGTGGTAGTTCCCAAGGGCCTCTTGATGAAAGTGTTGCACAGCAAAAGGTTGAGGCCACAGCTGAAAACAATGCTTGCAGCAACCATTCAAGTGGTTATAAGGCTTGCGTTCAGAGAAATCGGGAATGCATTGAGAAAGGAAGTGATGCTCAGGTAGTATGCATGATCCATCATGAAATCATTTTGTACAACAATCACTTTATTTTTGTGAAATTGTTAATTTAGTCTCTACTGGATGAATATCTTTTTGAGATGTCTTCTTAATGATATGTAGCATGTGAGATTTAACTGTGTTTCTTTTAGCAGAGCTCTTGCACAAAGCCAGAGTTGGAAAATGAAGGAGACAACACCGAAGACTTACGGGAATCCAGTCAACCAAATAGGAATGAATCTCTACCAATCGATGCAGATTTGGGGAAAGGAGAACTAGTTCATGAAGCAACTAACAGATTGAAAATATCCGAGAATGATGCTGGAGGTAAAATCTCCCAACAATCTCATGATTCTAAAAGCAATTTCAGTATGTTGAATCAGTTGGAGTATGATATCATGTCCTAAGCTTTTCACATTTTCCATCATACAAATAGGTGTTGCTCCTATAGAAGATGCTAATACAATGACCAGAGGAGAAGATGTAAGTTCTGATGATAATTGGGGACATGTTCGTACTGCTGGTCAAACTTCTGATGAAAATCCTGCTCCTCTGACTAAAGAAGCCATTGACTTGATTGGAGCCTTTGATAATTATCTCAAAAGTAATTTCAGAAGTTCTGGTTCCAACATTAGGACAAACAAGGCTGATTATTCTCCACTACTGGATCTTTCATTGACAAGATCCCATCCAAGTGGTTCTGTAAATCAATTTACGAATGAGAAGCAAAGATTGAACCATTCTGATGCTTCAGCCTTCACACGGTGAGTTGTCAAATTTCAATGCCTCAACATTATTGCCTTTATAGTACCGATTCAATAGGTAAGTCCTTATTATGCTTTATGATGCATAATTCCTAGAAGAAAGTAATAGTAAAGATAAAGGATAAAGTATGTCTTATTGTCTGAAAAGGGAGTTCCTCCACTGTTGTATTTTGATTTGTTGAAAGCCTCATTATAAACTTATGTGAGATTGAAATACTTGAAGGGCAATAAGTTATTTCTCAATTGTCAAAAGCTATCTCCTTGTTTATATGGCAGCTATTGGTCTATCACTCTATCTATCTGTAAAATCTGGCTATCTATTAAGTTAAAACAACTGCAATTATGCCTTGTATTATACCTCTTTAAACCAATGAAGTTCTCAACTGATGATTAGGAAAATTCTCTTTGCAGGTATGTGAACAGGGCAATGCAGTCTGGACAGTCAATATCGTCTAGGAATCTCAATCAACAGGACTATGAAACTGATTCTGATAAGCAGTTGTCTGGTCATGCCATTGATTACAACTCTGATGCCCGTGTTGCAATAACTAGACCTCACAGTTATGCCCCTCCTAGCTATGGAGAACTGGGACCAGCTGAAATTGGACTTCCTTCTCCTCAGCAGAGAGTGGTGCCTCTCCCTATACCAGTGAGAGGTATCAGATTTGAGGGACCAAGCAGTGCTTACAGTTCCATGATAGCTCCAATTCTTCGCATGCCATCAGGCATTTCGCCATTGCAAAGTCCAGGTTCGGCTACCCCTCGGGAATCTTCGTATCAGCCAGATTCATTCCTTAAGTTAAATTCTGAACAAAGAAGCTCTCTGCAATTGAACTCACGGAGTGATCAAAACAACAGTGATTCCACAACATACAATGAGGGCAAGAGAGGGCACAAGTCTGAACCCATAAGTGATTGTCGACATTTTCCCTCTGCAACTGATCAAAGTACAAATAGCAGTAGCTGCAATGGTGCTCTAAACCATGTTCATTTTAATTATGGAAGCAGTGGAAACATCTCTCTTCCAATTGCCAGAACACCGGCAGAGTGTACGAAAGAAGAAAGCTCTTATACTCCTGACGGGAACTCCCATCGATCTCAAAGAGAAGCAGCTCTAACGAAATTTCGTTTGAAGCGGAAAGATAGATGTTTTGAAAAGAAGGTATTGCTAGTTTACACATTTTAAGCTTGTCTTCATGCAAAAGTTGGTCCCAAATGGTTACTTTGATTGCTTATCAATCATTTTTCCTTTGTGATCGGCTTGCAGGTAAGATATGAAAGCAGAAAAAAACTTGCAGAGCAGCGTCCAAGAGTGAAAGGACAGTTTGTTCGTCAATTACCTAGTGAGGCTCCATCGGGTAATTGTTAGGCTGTTTGACAATATAGGATCAGACTTCATCAAACTAGAGATGGAAACAAATATAAGTTGTTGCCAAATGACTCAAAAGTTCAGCCTTCCAAAAGTCGAGGATGAAACGAGGGAATGGCCAAGTTCAATGATGCACTCACTTTTGCATCCCACACTCACAGTGTATATCTATTGTTAATAGGAATTACAGCCTGATGAGGAATTCTCCAAAATTCGAGAAAAGGGGGCAGGCCTGCCGTTGTCTACGCTGATACATAGTGTAATACATCTCTCTGTTAACACATAGGTTAGAAATGTCAAAGTATCAAATCTTATATTCACGAGTAGGATCAATTCTCCATTCTTGTTATAGTTGGTTTTGGTTTTGATCAAATTCTTTTTCCACTATTAGTCTCTCAGTGGACTTCCAATCATCTGATGTAGCATACCATGACTAGCTCTAGACCTATGTACAGAGAAATAGCAGAGATTTTCAGGCGTATGGAAGTTATGATACGAGTTTTTTAGCATTTCTTTATCATACATATACTTATCTAAAGCTTTTTCTTGCTTAATGTTTTTATATGTCGAGTGGTTTCCCGTTATCCACCTGTAAGATCATTTGAAGTTATGAATTGTGACACATACAAGTAATCATCCAACGAGATCCCATTTTTGAAGATTGTATGCCCATCTATTTCAAACTCTCTCATGCTCTTGCAGTCTTTCTTTTCATTTCTATTTTAACAACACTTTACCATAGCAGTGTTTGTTGTCCTTTCTTTTGGGATTGATTGAATACTTAAAGAAAAGACCATGGGTTTTTAACATCTTCTTAGAGAGGTTATGCCATCATCTTAGAGCACTTTGGCAAATCTTAATGTAGCAGCAGCCATACAAATTGCCCTCCCCGCTCCTGATCAAATGGAGCTTTCGAGACTTCGAAATGACATTCACTCTTTGATTCGTTGACAACTTCATGAAAACTTTATGAAAAGAAAGTGTTAGCTTTGTAAATTTGTTTCCATGGTTTGATCTTTCGGACTAAACTGTGGAAAGTATTTGAATTCTGATCGCTTTTACGCGAGAAAGACGTGAGGACTCGTCAGAATCCAAGAAAAAAATAGTTGTAAGCGCAAGTCCAAATGGTAAAACTAACTGTTAGGAGTAGTAACTTATTAAAGCAAGAACCAAAAAAAAAAAAAAAGTCGAAAAAGAGAGGAGTGGGGAGGGGGAGGGAGTTCACTAAGAGCTTGAGTGGCCTAACGTTAATGTAAAATGGGGCAGGGTGTTGCTCCCTCTCATAAATCAATTTACAACAGCTAGACAACAACTTAGATACGAAGCTATATATCCTGCCATATGCTTGCAGCCTAAGAACGTCTACTTTATTGGCTGCAAAAGTTGATTTGGATGTTGTCTATTATGTTCTCAGTCCTAATTTATTTGATAATGTTTGAAATTGGTCACAAAATTTTATGAAGAAAAGAAATTCTAAAACTTGTGGTCTATCTAGTCTTATGGGTTACAAATCATCTTTTAACTTATTTTTAAGGCGGAATACATATACAGCTCTTCAAAGTTGTCTCGATTTTCCTCTTGGCCACCTATACTAATCCCGTAATTATTTCAATACTTGAACTTTGCACAAATTGTTTCATTTAAATACCTCCCCTTCAAACACTAAACAGACTAAAATGCGTGTGCTACACACGCGGTGACATGGCATTAAAGCCTATTAAAAATGGACATGTGGCCTTAAAAATACAAATAACAGAGAAAACAATTGAAAAGAGGAAAAAAAAACACTTTTGCTCCTACACCTCCAGTCATTTTGTCCAAAAGCTCGCCGTCGCCAGAATTTATCAACAAAACCCATATCAAATTCCTCTATAATAAAGCAATCCACTCACACAACTTAATCTTCAAAAACATCATTCTTCAAGAAAACCAAAGACATTCCCTTTTCAAGCGAAGATAACACAAAATCCTCTATTCTCAAATCAAAAACCTTTTAATATCTAATAAAAACAAGAAGCATACACCAACGATAACAATTTCAGAGATTCAGGATCATAGCCGTCGATGGCAGCAAAGTTTGTATTTTTCGGTGAATCTATCGATGTATAGAGATTTGAGTGGTAGTGAAAAATCTGTAAATTAAATTGAATATGAAAGAGGAAAAGGACAAGGAAAATGACTTCCCATGAATGAATCAAATACTTGGAACTCTAAAATTTAATATGTGATGTAATACCTATTAAGCTTAGCTTTGAATACCTTTTTTTAACATTGTTAATCATCAATTGTGATGGAAAGTCAACTGGAGAAAAAATTAACAGGAAAAAATTACCTCCGGTGATAGAGAGGAGGAGACGTGGCTGTGACAGCAAAGTTAACGAGAGAAGAAATAGGGAGTTTTTTTTAAACAAAATTAAGATAAAACAAATGGATTATAATTTTTTTTCTTTTTTTTTTCTTGTAGTGCGGGACCCATATAATAGGATAGTTCGAGTATTTCACACTCTTTTTGGAGGTGTTGAACACGCACATAGCCATGTCAGCTATCTGTGTCTAAATGAAACATTTTCTATTAACTTCAGGTGTTGAAAAGGTTATACGGTTAGTATAAGTGGCCAGGAGGAAAATGGGGACAACTTTAAGGGCCTCTATATGTATTCCGCCTATTTTTAAATATAAAAATATTTCATTTTTTTGAGACAAAAAATAGTATCACATAATTTGAGAGTTGAGACTAAGAGAGAAATATAATTGCTTTGTGCCTTGAGATAGCAAAACTAGATGAGGATAAAACTAAAGTTGAACGAAATAGAGAAATCAGAAACGAACGAAGAAAATCAAAATAAGAAAAGAAAGGGAGGAAATCAGAGATTGACACTAAACCAGGGTTAATTATCACGATCAAGAAACTACTCAAAAAGCAAAAGATCTTTTTATCAAATTCAGGGCAATATCACACATAGTGGAGCCAGTCTTTTTCAAAGTAAAATCGGAGAGCTCCATTCACAAAGATAAAGTCAATAGGAGATTAATTATTACAATAACAATAGGGTACACATAAACTCAACTTTCTCCTCATTGAATGTCCGAAAGGCCTTCATAACTGAAAGAACTCTAAAAAGTTCTAAAAGCTATCAATTAGTTACCCGCAGTTTTCAAATTGTTTGTATGCTTTCCAATTTGTAATGTTATTCTCGTGTATATCCTATCCCTTCACCCCCTTCCCTAATCAAAGGTATTATGCTTAAAAGTTTTTGATCTATATTTAACATTGTCTGCTCATCTAGATCAATCTGCAGCTTCAGTTATTTAGTTCAGTAATAATAACCAATGTTTAATTATATTGTAAAATTGCGACTCATCTCGGACTATTTTTATAAAATTTTATATCATGAAAAACCCATCGTGTTAAAATCCTAACCCCATCTTTTGTCCCAGTGCTAGGCAGGCTATTAACACTCATATAATGCAATCTAAGAAACTTGACTCGTGGAACTAACGTTAGGTGAGACATCTATCATGTACACGACTTTTGTGTTATAGGCCATGAGATGCATTTCAACGCATAAGTTTTTTGAAAAAGGTCTCTTAATTATTTGACTTTAACCTATGAATTATATGTTATTTTATTCCGTAGTAAATTCTTATATTTTGGATTTAATTTTTTGATGGTTCATACTATTATCTGTATACATATCTCTGATGCGTTGGAGTAATATCTTCGCTTCATATAGGTAATAAGTAGATTTCGGAATATCCCATATCTGAAATAAAATACAAAATACCTTTGTCGGATCCTAAAGATTCTTCCTTCCACATTTTACCAGTGAATTACATATATATTTGAAACTACTATATGATCTTTAATTGACCCTTAAATAAGAGACGGGAAACAATGAGGGGGTGGGGAGTTTCCTTAATGCAGAAGAAAATAACGAGATATATATATATGCAAGCTGATTGAGTACAAGTTACTGCTCGAGTTAAAGTAGCACTCCATGAGCTCCACCACCTGCCCCATGGACTTCCAAAAAGTCCTATCTTTGATTCTCCATGTCTTCCTCTTCTTTCCCACGGAGCTTAATAAATAACAATGACAACTTGTAATTTCAAGCACTAGGAATGGAGTCAATCTTTTATAGAAAAAACTGTACCTCAAAATGGAATTTGTCAACAAAAATTTTTGGTTACTTTTAAAATTATGGTATATACTTTGGATTTTTTTTTTTTTTCCTTAAATGGTGTGTACAGTCTCATAATTAGGAGGGCTTGATTCGCTCATGCAAATATGATAAGCATACTTCTAAAACTTTTATACTTTAAGTACTTTTCTTTACCAATTTTGAAACTAATGTGAAGCAACTTAATACATATTATTCCTTTTGGTATGCTATTATAAAGAAATCTTTGATTGAAGCTCGAAAATTTATATTAAAAACATAATTACTCTATATCCGTCAATTTCAATTTTATGGTAATAGGAGGTCAAGAGGGAGGGTCGTGAGGAGGAAGAGGAGGAGGAGGAGGAGTCACGGCACGTTCCATATAATTTTATCATTTTAACAACAATAATCATTAAGTACTTTAAAAAAGCCTAACTTTTGTTTCAATAATGCTAAAAAGGTGTAATCAGTAGATTCTGGCTCAGATAGATATCCCAGTATCCCTCTTTTCCAATTCAACAGACCAATGCTTTACTCCATTAAATTTGACATGATAATAAAAGCTTCAAGATACACTTGGGTAAAAAGTATGCACGATACCAAAGTGCATGCATATTCATGATCATCAAGAAAAGAAATATTCCCCTCGCCCAACCCCAGGGAAATTAAAGGAGGTTACCGCTACGTATCATAAATTGCACACATCATGCATTGCTCACATGTTATAAGAAACATTTCACTTCTTTAACAGTCCTCTAGTTGACAACCACTAACTCCACAAGCACAAAGTGTGAAACTTACGCTTGTTACCAAATAATTACTCATTTGGTCCATTCTATACAATATAATATTATTCTTTACTTTTTAGTATGTTTCAAAGAAAAACATTTATTTACATTAACTCTAGATTTTCCTTTTCTTATAAGAACAGATTGTATATCTTCTGAAACTCTTCTTTTCCTTCCTTAAATTTTGTATTTAGCCAAACGCTATTATATGAAAAATAAAGACAATAAAAATGTACTCTACTGGAGTATTTAATTATTATAATAGAAATGTAAAGAGAACACAATCAAGAAGTTAATTTAGTAGGATTTTCAGCTACATTTCCACGTATAATATCATTGCACTTAATTAGCCGATACTCCAAGCAAAGTGGTCAGTCAAAAGCAGCCAAAAACAAAATAATTGCTGCTCTTTCTATTTCTAACACCACTCCTTATACTAATATATTTAACCTCCCCATTTCCTTTCCTTAGTCTTGTAAACTCTTACCTTTCTACCACCTCTTCCCTTGGTTCACTCTTTTTTCTTGCTCAGCAAATGTCTCCAATTGATGTAAAATCTCCAAAACATTGTGAAGAGAAAGGGTTCAGCATAGAAAATTTTAGCAAAGAAAAGTTCCCAAAGAAGATACTATTTCGCTTCTCTACACTTTTGCTCTCTATTCTATTACTTATCTTTCTCCTTTGGCTCACTCTCCACCCAACAAAGCCCAATTTCACTCTTAGAGAAGCTGACATTTATCAACTCAACCTCTCAGGTCCACGCCAACTTCTCAACTCCTCCATTCAACTCACCTTTATATCCAAGAATCCAAACAAGAAAGTTGGAATATACTATGATGAAATACTTGTGTATGCTTCGTATAAAGGCCAACAAATTACTTTATATACTTCTCTTCCTCCATTTTATCAAGGCCATGAAGATAGCAATTTTTTATCAGCTTCATTGATTGGAAATGGACTGCCAGTGGATCCTTCTTTCGGTTATGAAGTGCAACGTGACAAAAGTGCTGGAAAACTGATCTTGAATTTGAAAGCAAGTGGTAGGCTGAGATGGAAAGTTGGAACTTGGGTTTCTGGAAAGTATAGGTTTAATGTAGATTGTGTTGCTATTATGCCTTTTGGACCTGCCTTACCATCTGGTCCCCTTAGTTTTAGACAAGGAGCTCAATGTTCTACTACCCTTTAAAGCTTGTATATAGGAATAATACATTACTCCGTTAGCGAAGAATGAACCTTCCTCAGTATCTTTCTTAAAATAACCAAGAATTTCCCGTCAACACATGGTTTGATATTGGATGGATATTTCTTTCTTTCCGTTCAATCATTTTTCCTTTTATCTATATTTCTTTTTTGGTAATTTGCTTTACGTTAACGTTGTAAATTTTGATTAGAATTCGAAATGCTCTTGTTAATATATATTTTGTGAATCAGTCTATGTAAAAGTGCTTGGATATATTCAAAAGTTTGAAAGTTTTAATTTCTTTCAGTTTGTTTAATTTCTTTTGTAGCCTCTCTCTGATTGTGCATGCGGTCACATGTTATGGGTAAATCGATGTTAGATGGACGAGATAATTAAATTTGTATGACAGGCAAGTGGATGACATAGAATAGATTGATATGTCTGGTTTTTGCCCCTTCAATAATTTTTACAGAAGAAAGCTATTAGACGAAATGATATGCTGACTGTGTTGGTGATAAGAAACCAGATACTAGAGGTGGAAAGCAAAAAAAAACAATGGGAAGGCGGGAAATTAATTGCTTTCTTCACCAAGGAATTTCATTAATCCTGCTTTAAATTCTTGAAACCAAATACTGACGAGTAAGAGTGGTAGGATTGGCTGTGCAGCAGCTGCTGCTTCTAAGTGAAATTTCAGAAACACCCCTAATTCAAGCATAGCAGGCAGCTCAACTCTCCCTTATATATAAGGAGTAATAATCGAGAAATTCAATGGGAATGGCTAGCAGCACTAGTTTAAAATTCGATGGATTGGATAGGAACTTGTGATTACGTCTAACCCAATAATTATAATATATATATATATATATATATATATATATATATATATATATATGTATAAGGAATTAACTTGTTTGCACGGTAAATATACAAAGATATACACACTATCCATGTATTTTAACACCTTATAGCAAGTAAATCCGTCTTATTTTAAAGATTACTAGTCTCACTTTTTATAAATATTCATCGATAACCTGTAAAACTTCCCAATGTATTCAGTATACAGATATTAACTCTTGATAAAATATCTAAGTTGACACAGAATTGGTAGTGAATATAGAGATATCTGTAAAACGGCTGTCACTCCAATCATGCATGCATGGCATCAATAGAAGCGGCTGAAAGCCACACACACTCGTGTGTCTTCTTCTTACGAGCTTTTTCTGCTGCTCTTTTGATTAATAATTTAAGATGGTCGTGATGACAGCAACCAATAAATCAGCTCCGTCAAGGAAACATTTAGGACCTCTACATTTGGATTTTAGTTTAGATAAGATACTGACCAATTATTTCAAGGCCACACAAAATTTGTGAGCAACTTAACCATTAAGTCTCAGGCTATATGTTTGAGCGAGAACGAATTACCCAAAGCTTTCAAATTAGCTATTCTATCATCAAACTCTAAATGTCCAAAATACAGCTAACAATCGTATTAAAATTGGACGTCCTGTCCAACTATTCACAAACTTAAAAGCGAGAGGACACTGTACATCTTTTTGTACCTATATGATGGATTCTGGGAAAAGTCCCTTAAAACAATCATTAAAAGGGACAAAAACTAGGGGAAAAAAAGGAAGACGCATGCTAAGGTTACCAAGTTTGCTTGAGACTACAATTTCATAATCCGGAGACAATAAAAACATAAGTTTGTGCGATATTTGTGAATGAAGAGATTAAGATAAGATGCTGACAGACACCATTGACAATTTCCACCATGTAAAGAATATCGTTGGTCCCACTCCCACTAACAGAAAAGGGCAATTACAATCAATTCCTCTTGCAATTGAATCAAGACCCGAAAAGGTTTGCATTAACTTCCTTCTAACTAATTGGTTTCAAAAACTAAAGTGATGCGCTTGACAGAGGTTTTCATTAAGGTATCATTCAACTATGTCACAGTGTAAATCTACCAAAAACAAACATAACTCTCTCATGATGTCTGGTTGCCATTTGCAGAGTTACTCGCTCAATGCGGAAAATAAAAACATTCAAAAAATTCATGTTACCACTTCCAAGGTTTAAGTTGAGCTCATAACAACACTATGACCATTCCATTAGCATCACCAGAGAACTTCACAGTTTCAAAACTGGAGTGATTCAATATGCTATTCTCCAGTTCTTTTCCCCTCATCAAACCATTGAGAGTAATTCCTCTCTTACTTCTGCTCATCAAAATCCACTTGACTCTTCATTCGATCATTTGAATTAATTCCTGGTCTTTCCAACTCAGGAAAAATAATTATCAAAGTTGCGGTAGCAAAGAGAGGACAGTGAGAAGTTGAAGGGTCATTTATGTGCTCATATGTGAAAGAAACTGACAATCCGTCCAAAAACTCAACGCAGTGAATGAAATAATCCAGCATCAATACAGCAGCATTTAAGTGCACCAGTATATCCTTTCCTAATGACAGATTTTCTTATCACCACCAAAGGTTGTATCGGATCGATAAGTATTCCTCCATCATTAATCAAAGGTCTCGGGTTGGCAATGAAATCACCCTTGATAGGGAGTGCTTTACCCTCTATAGTGGGACTTCCATAGCGAATCTTGATTAATCGGACCCAAAGTGTGAACCGGGCACCGGATGGGAAAGCAAAAAGTAAAAGGAAAAAAAGAATGGCAGATTTTCCTATACCGTCAAACATGTGTGATTCAATTTGTGTTTTACAAGTATAAAGACTTTTGTTTCTTACAAGAAAAAAAAAACACTTGACGTATTTACTTCTGAGAAGAGCCCCAGGTGACTCAATAGGCAGGAGACTGGGCCTGAAGCAGAGATAAAGCTTAGCAAACTAAAATAGTGAGTTTAAACTAGAGAAAACCCAAACTCTATAGGTTATGGACTGCATTTGGGCAGCGAAGTTAGAGGCTAGATCAACTCACTTGAGACAAAGATGCATAAGGCAGCTCAATGAGCTAAGGTGTGAGAAATAGAGACATTATACAATTACACTAGAAGTGGAGAACTGTGTAGGAACATGCAACCTAAGCTTGAGATAACATGAGAAAGAATCTAAGTATTCAATCCAAAACCTTAACTTAATGAGCAAAATACCTTGAAACCTTTATTAAATTTATTAATTATCATAGATGCACATATGAGAGACGTCATATACTTTTAATATCTCTGGCTGCACAAGAAGAAGAGAAAACCACTATAGCAATCAAATATTAGTTTAGTAGTTCGCATCTGCAATAACTCATCCTTCGAATTTTACCAAAACTCCTTAGCCTGAACCCTCCGCCAAAAGAAGAAGAAAAATGAAAAGGAGATGAAGAGTAAAGGAGATGAAGAGTAAAGAAGATGTCCCCTAAATCTTACATTTTGGGAACCTAGAGCATCTAAAATTTTGGGAACCTAGAGCAGGGAAACCAATTGGAGGGATTTGAAGAAAGTGAAGGTCAAGGGCCCTAAGGCGATAAGAAAATTGTCTGCCATGTTTTTCATCCCCTGCATGTTGCATAACAGAAAGTAAAAAATCAACTCATGTTAATAATCCAACATGAATGAAGAGAACTTGTTCTAAGTAGTAATTTATGACAACCTGGAAATTGGAGGCGGGGCCATTGTCTGCTATGAAAGAATCTTATGAATTGGCTATGTCAACTTGATTTCCACATGTTAAGGTGATGAGAGGCCTTGAGAACTCTATATATTGGTGTCAAATAGAGGAGCAACACCAACTAAAAGGATTTAATATCCTAACTAGTTGTAGACTTCTAGTTGCTTTCATGCACATCCACAACATTAACTACTTTCAAGCTAATTAAGCCACAAAACCAAATCCATGAAAAACAATGATTTTTCCTCTCCCATTTCTGTTCTCCCTAATTCCAGCCCTCTCTCCATTTTTATTGTTTGTCATAGGAATAATGTGGGGATTATAACTCGGAAATAATAATACATGGATTGCCTTATTTTTGACTTAGATACTTTAATCCATTTGTTGCTAATACACTTGACATAAGTTATACAGGTATTAGCAATGCAGAGTTTAATATCAAAAACCAGACACTGGTATTAGTTACACAGAAGAGTTTTAGGCCAGAGACCAGACATTGCATAAACTATGCAGAGAAGAAATTAGCACCGGTTGCAAAGAACACAACATATTGGCTATGCCAGATTTTTATCTACGGATTAGTTTTCCTTAGACGTCCAACCAATTGAACCCTAACTGCTCTCTTTTATAAGGCTTCTCTCACGCATTATTTTGAGGATTTTCCTGATTAGTTCTTTATATTAATTTCCCTTGCAAACCCTGCACAAGCACTGGCAAATTCAGCAGAGTACCCACTAGCAACACACTCTTCTCATCAGGCCTGCTGTTCATCAGATCTCAGCCAATGACCATCATGTGATCAGAAGTCCTTTCTCTCTACACACAAAAACCTAAAAGAAGCACTCTTTCTCATAGACACCAACACGAAGAATCTAAAAGAATCATCTGCTATTACAACTTTCAACTCCTATGGCAGCTAGAATGGCAGAGTTGAATCAAGAGGTCACATAGGCCTCGAAAAGAATTTTTTTTTTTGCGATGCAGGTCAGTTCGTCACAGCTAGATTCCTAAGCTAGTTCGATTCAGATACTGGGTGGTGGTCTGACTTCCTAATAATGAAGGTGTACAACTGAAATTGAAACAGAAATTCAGGTATGCTCCCTGAAGCTTTGGCCACCGCCTTAAATGGCAAGACAAAGTATATTCGACATAAGAGGTCAAATGGTCTTTGGCTCTATGATATACCTTAAGCTCATTTTGGACCAACCATGAATGTAGTGATGATTCCAAACTTGGCAACCCAAAAAAGAATGAATATACCCGAAAACATAGAGTTCCAAATACGCAGTAAATCTGCCTCAATCTTAAAGTGATCATGGATGCCTACCCGCCAAAATATCATCAAATATGGTGTGCAAAAGGCTCGACCAATATAATAAGTACACATCTTAGCCATGAGATGTTAATATCAAGTTATTTCCACTTGGAAGTAACATAAAAAGCATTTGAAGTTTCAAACGCCATCCTGTTCTTCTCAGGACAATACAAGTACCTGTCGCCGTTAGAATTATACACACTAAATATTGTAAAATCTCAACACCTGAGATGGATATTAACATGAATATAAAGTCAATTCAAGTAATTTTTCTATGTAACTATATCTAAATATCCTATAAAGTAATATATGAAATTCAACCCGAAGTCCCAAGAAGCAATCTTTATTATCAAAATTCAATCTTGGAAGGAGAAAGAGCTCAAACTCACCTCCCACATCAATGATCACAACGAACCCGAATCAACCCACTTCCAATAATGCTTCTTACAAGAAACTGCACCATCTGCAAGCGCCTTCTCACTAGAATCTCCATACTCCTCGGTTTCTTCAGTGCAAAACTCCTCATCAGGCAAACCAACAACAACAGCTTCCACAGTATGCAACACATAACAAGCAGGCAAACCAGGATACGACACCGAAACCCTCTCCTCCACTTTCTTCGAATACGAATTAGGCAAAATCTCAACAATGCCATTCCCTTCAAGCACTGAACCAAGCTCTTCTTTCACAGCACGAAACACAGCACCTTCAACGGTCTCTCCGGGCTTCATCTTCTCCGATAACGGCCTGCACCGGTGCCTAACGTCCCCATTCGACAACTCTTGATGCGATTCGACAAGGACTTTTTGGTCTTTTCCAATAACCTTAACAACAACAACCTCAACAGTTCTTACAGGTGGTGTTGAATCAGCTAACAAAGTTTCCCCTTCAGACAATTCAAGCCAAAGGTTATTAACGTTCTTGGTACCAGGTTTAACACCCCAAGAAGCAAAAGAATCAGAAGGCAAACGAGGCCTTAACCAATCAGAAAGTGATTGCGGGGTAGGGAAAGGGTGGGTAGTGGGGTTACGAAGAAGGGAACTGGAATTGGGATTTGACATGATTGGAATTCTGAGAAATCTACGGGGATTTAAAGGGAAAGAAATTAGAGGGGTGAATTTGCGCAAAAGAGAAGTTGAGGGGTTGGAATTAGAAGAAGAAAAGATAATGAAAAGAGAAAAAGCAGTGAAGATGAAGTCAGGGAAAGAAGTGGGTTTTTTGTGAAGGTGAGGGTGGGGGTGTGGGGGTTGTGGGGGTGGTGGTTGAGAAGACATGTCAAGTAGTATTATAAGTGAATAGAAAAGGGGTTTGGAGAAATTGATGAAGTTCCATGTTTAAGAGGAGATGTGTGGGGAGAAGAGAGGTTAATGGATTAAGGAATTAGAGGTTGGGATTTGTTGTTCCTTTTGGGATCAAAGACTCATTCTTTTTCCCAGTTGGCTTCTACAAACTTTCTTTGATTTGCTTTCTCACAAAATTTAAGGTGCGTGTGGTTGCAAAATATCCAAATACTAAGCTCCAGTTTATTTATGGAAATTTTTAGTGAAAAACTTGTCCAAATTCTGATACTTTTTTTCCTCACAAACTTCTAACTTCTACGTCCAAACGCTAGCTAATTTAAAGGTATCTTAATTTTGCTAACACTTGTTTCTTTGGTCTTTTTTTGTCTTTTTTGTACCATTTTTTTTTTTCAGGTTACAAAAAGGGGTTTTGAGTTTCTTTTATTTTTCAAAGTCGGTTTGGTATTTTCTTCTTTTATTTGTTTTGGCAAAAAGTCAAAGCTATATATAAATATTGCAACAAAAGAAGTTGTGTTATTATTTTATCTCAAGAATGGTTTCAAACAAATAAATTTTGATTCAAAACAAATGCACAGAGAGTTTGGCAGTTGATAATGTGCTTGTATCATGTCCAATACACTTTTGTCAAAGTGAAGCTTTCTTATCTATTATAGAAAAACTAACACAAATTGTTAAAACTATTCAGGCTTACTTTTTAAATCTTAAAAAAGGAAGACACTACTCGGGAAATAACTTCTTCTACATTGAAAGAGACTTCAGAATTCAGAAGATTAATCTTCATCCTTGATTGCATGGTATGAAATGGTAATTCAGCATATAGAATCTTTGAAAAACAAGGCATCCCTTATGCTATCCAGGGATCTGTGTAGGTTGTGCTAGTACTATGAATCTGCAGCATCTTCTCTTCTGGAAGCAGCAGCTAGCATTTATGTGGCATTTCAATTGTATATTGCAAATTACTCTCATCTTGTTGTACACTAACATTAGTTCACCACCTCTGTAGCTACAAGAGGATTCTTAGTATTTACTGTCAACAATGGAGCAAATGTATGAAAGAAGCTTGATAACTAGCTCGAAACTGCTTTCAAGCTACCCACATTGTGAAAGATGGTGCCTGTTCACATTCATTCCCGAGAATCATCTCTTTTCAACTAGAGAGACAAATATCCCACAAATTCAAGTGGTGGACTGGAGGTTGTCCCTTGGTATCATCATATTTAATAAATTTGTAAGAGCAAGGATAATAGAGCAAGTATAAGGAAGTTAAATAACATTTCTGTACAAGAAAACAATGGTATCCAACAAAGTCCTACCAGCTACACATCCGAAATACTCTTCGATATTTGATACTAATAAGACTAGGAAGACATCAGTTGGGAAAGAAAGTTAATTGAAGTTTTACTCTTTAAACTGAATTGCCAAGACAAAACTCTTAACAAAGCCTACAAATTCCAGATCGGGCTGTATGAACTCAGAATAAATCATCATCTGTCAAACTTATATCTTCCCGGTAAACTATAACGAGCTACTCCAAGTATAGTAGCATCCTCTGACAACATACTCCATTTACAACAACAACATACTCCATTTGTCCTTCCAATACATGTCCCCTGCGCAAACTATACAGTTATCTTATAGTAGTAATCAATGGTGCTTATGAAAAACTTGTTTTTTATTTTCCTGTTTCTTTCTTTTGTCATTTTTCAAGGATTCTAGTCAATCAGAGTTATATAAAACAAAAGCATGTCAAAGTCGGGGTTGTCCGGAAACCAATGCTTAAACAGTATGTTTCAAAGCATGTACTCCCTTTTCCCCTATTCAAAATGTCTAAGCACATTTGTCCTTAATATCTTTCAAAGCCATATTACTTATCAAAAAAAGTCATCAAGGCCATATTAAGCAGAACTCTAGAGCATAAGTAAAGGCCAAAAAGGTCTCATGATCCAACAATTGGTTACATTAACTAGTAGAAAGCTCAAGTATGCTTCTAGTTTCTGTGAGTTAAATTTCATACCTTGCATCAAAATAAAGGTTGATTTCCCTAACTCAAAAGATACAATTCAAATTTTACTAGTAGAATTACGAACCACAATATCAATAAGTGAGACCACAACATTGGGTATATCAAGTATGCAATTTACGTAGATAAGAATCTTCCATGTTGCCAGAAAATTCCCTCTCGATGAGGCATCATTGCCTAGGAAGACAACTGTTTGTGCTAAAATTGTGCAGGACCGGATATATTGGAAAAGGTTAGCAAATACAGGAAGCTCTAAACCTTGTCTATATACAGCAAAGATGATCATAACCAAATTCAACGTGTCGAATTAGAGAGTCATGATCTTCTATCTAACTTCTTGTCACTAGGTGGGTTCTCTTCTGCCTACTGCCGTCTTTGTTGCCCAAATACAGTGTAACCAGAACCAGCATTAGCAGAGTCTACAGCAGCAACAGGGGCCATGCCTGGAATCGGCAGATTGATTTCATGTCTCATGTCAGCCTCTAATTCATCATAGAAGTCACTTTTGTCATATCCATGCGGATCAAATAAGCAAGATCCAATGTGGTCAATATCTTGATAAGTTACTGCATGCAACAAGAAGTCAGGATTACGATACTCCTTTCTGTTGCGTACTTCTGCATTAAAGCTTCTGCCAGTAGTCTTCTTCAGAGCAAGAAATTTGATAATCTTTTCTTGCAATTCATTTGAGCACTTGTCCTTTGGTGGCGGAGGAAGAAATTTCTCCAACAGATAGTCTTTTTGGTGTTTTTTTTTTTTTCCTTTTCTGGCAAGGTTCCAAAAAGAGTAATGGAGTTTCTATTATTTTTTTTCAAACTCTGTTTGGTATTTTCTTTCTTCTTTTTGTTGGCAAAAATTCAAAACTATATATAAATATTGTAACAACAAAAAAGTTGAGTTTTATTTTTCTTTGCAAAAAAGGTTGTTGAAAACAAAATTATCGACTTAAAAGCACAGAGAGTTTGGCAGTTGACTATGTTCTTGTATCATCTCCATTATACTTTTTGTCAAATTGAAGCTTCTAAGGTGAATTAAAGAAAAACTAACACAAACTGTTAAAACTATTCATGCTTATTTTTAAAATCTTAACAAAGGAAGACACCACTCGGGTAATAACTTCTTCTACATCGAAAGAGACTTCAGAAGATTTAATCTTCTTCCTTGATTGCATGGCATGAAATGGTAATTTAGCATATAGAATCTTTGACAAACAAGGCATCCTTTGTGCTATCCAGGGATATGTGTAGGTTGTGCTAGTACCGTGAATCTGCAGCATCTTCTTCTGGAAGAAGCAGCAGGCACATATGTGTCGTTTCAATTATATATTGTAATTTACTCTCATCTTGTTGTAGACTAGCATTAGTTCACCACCTCTGTATCTACAAGAGGATTCTTAGTATTTGCTGTCAACAATGGAGCAAATGTATGAAAGAACCTTGATAACTAGCTCGAAACTGCTTTCAACTACCTTGAAGCTACCCACACTGTGAAAGCTGGTGGCCTTTGTTCATTCATTCCCGTCTCCCGAGAATCATCTCTTTTGAACTAAAGAGACAAATCCCACAAAAGCAAGTGATGAACTGGGGTTGTCCCTTGGAACTAATATACATCATCTTTAATAAATATGCAAGAGCAAGAAGAGAAATCGACTGACCACTTCCTAACTGCATGAAGAAATAAAAAATAGAGCAGGAAGGAAGTCAAATAACATTTCTGTACAAGAAAACAATGGTATCCAACAAAGCCCTCCCAGCTAGACATCCAAAATCCTCTTTGATGCTTGATAGTAAAACTAAGAAGAGATCAATTCAGAAAGAAGGTTAATTGAAGTATTACACTCAACTGAATTGCCAAGACAAAACTCTTAAAAAAGCCTAAGATTTCCAGGTTGGGCTATCTAAACTTGCGATAAATCATTATCAGTCAAGCTTATATCTTCCCGGTGGATTATAATCCGTTTTAGTTTTTAGATGAACAGCTCAAATTTATAAATCGAAAGACTTTAGCCAGTGTTAAGCAATACAATTATAAATCGAAAGACTTTAGCCAGTGTTAAGCAATACAATTATAACCAATCCTTGATCAACAGAAACTAAATGTAGAACGAATACAAACAAGGCTCAGCGAGTGACAGTCCATCTACCAAACAACATGATCTAAGATGGCTCGTACAAAAATGAATCCATATAGTGAACACTCAAAGTTGAATGTTCCCGTCCTGCCAATATCTATGTATTATTGTCATAGCTGCTACTGCAGAAACTAATATCTAAACCTATAGCTCCAGACTGCAAAAATTGCACGAAAACACCTCAAGTTCCATTTCCTTTGCAGTTCAAGGTTTTCCAATAATCATAGAACCTACACTATGGTGACAGATACTTTTATAGCACCATGGAAACAGCTGCATGGAAATAGATCTAGTCTCACTTTAAGAAGTCCAAAAACTTTGATTACATTTCACAAAATAAGAATGTTTTTCAAGTTTTAAAACAGAACATAGAGGGCACATGGAACTGTTTTACAGCAATCAGCATACCATGAAGTTAAGGAACAGATTTCACTGGAGCACAGCCAAAGATATCTCGTCATTCTGAGAACTCCATGATAAATATCAACATTTCAACGTGCTAGCAACCCAGCCACATCTAAAGAACACGATTTACAACTACCTTCCGTGCAGTCCGTAAAACTTAAACTTGATTACGTTCTGCAATAAACAAAATCTAATCACAGACATGCTTCAGGCCTTCAACTGTAACAGTGACATAATTCAAACCTCAGATCTGAAGCCTATGGATGTGATTCTTAATGTGATTTATCCTTTATTTATTCTCATCTTGAATTATGCGCCTAAGATCTGCAGCTTTACCATTTTTCCTTTTAGTTCTTGATTTTACTATAACTGGATATACATCACATTCTCAAGTTTACATACGTGGAAACTCAGAACGTAATGCCAGTAATAGTCAAAGCCCCCAAAAGGAAGACTGTAAACTTGGCACGCCACACTCGTCACTACTAAAAGACATGACACCAGACAGGGAACAACCTCTAACTCCTTTCCTAGTTTTCTCCAAGCTTAACAAAAGGTGTATAAGTCGTGGGGTTTTAAAATCTAAAACTAGAAGAACTAACAATATTCAAGTATCTGACATGAAAGATAATTGGTAAGCAAATAAATCCAAAGAAGCATTAGAGCCGAAAACAAAAATGGAGGAGAAAAGGAAAATACATGCCAGTTCCACGATGGGCATTTCCTGCTGATAAGAATATCACAGAATATCACAGAGTATACCAAATCACAGATAGAAATAAAATCTATGATAAGAGAGCGAGGTATCACAATAAGAATATCTTAAAAGAAAGTGCTTCTTTTTCAATTTCACAATTATCTTGAGAACTTTGTGATGCTTGAGTACCAGGTGTAAATTTCTCTATACTTATTCTGCTCAATTCGTTTCTTTTTCATAAGCGATTCTGCTCAATTCCTTATACTAGAGTACTAAGTGTAAATTTCAGTGTAACTCCATGACAATCATCACCATAAGGTCTTTTCAAGCAACTTCAAAAAGAAATTTAAGGGAGAATAACATCAAATGACAGGCATCCGCAGAGCCTAGTTCCCAAAAAATCTTGTATGTATCTTTATATATATCATTTTTCTTTACAACCAAGAAATCCCCTAGGGCCTAAGGCAGATGGTTTGAAACTCGATCGATAACGGTGCCGCCCCACTATCCTTCTCCACTTAAATACCATGTTTTTGTCAACGGTAGGAACTCCAACCTGTGACGTGCGCCTAACCCACACGTCAGGTGTTGCGCTCTTATCACTAGACCAAAGCCTTTGGGCGTATATATTTTACTTCTTTCTTACAAGCCACTCCAGGTATAGTTGCATCCCCTGACAACATACTCCAGTTGTTTTTCCAATTCATGTCCCCACCTAGACTGTTCAGTTATCTTATAGCAGCCAATGATGTGTATGAAAAGCTTGTTTTTTGTTTTTCCTTTCTTCTGTGTTTCTCAGGGATTCCCGTTAAACGGACCTTTATGAAACAAAAATGTGTTGAAACTGCCACCAATAGGATGAATTGCTATCGATTCATACGGATATACAAAGGTCCGGGGGGTAGGGGAATCTCCAGAACCAATGCTGATATCAAGTCACAAAGCATGTACTTTCTTTGTGCCCCTATTCATAGTATTAATTACATATAAAAAAACGTGACATTTGATGCCATATTGAGCAGAACTCTAGAGCATAATTAAAGCCTAACATGTCTAATGATCCAACAATTGGTTAAAAAAGTCACATTTAACTAGTAGCTAATTCATGTTTGCTTGCATCACATAGGTTGAGAAACAGATCAAAATGAACTTGTATCTATAATAAGAATCACAACCCACATCAATAAGTTAGACCACACCACATAAACAATCGTCCTACATTCAATAACTCATTAATACATTATCTAGCAAACAAGAAGCAGCAGGATCCTATATACTGAATCAGCTTCTCCTGTTATGCTCTTTTGCCACACAGAATAAGTTGTAACTATCTAGTAGTAGCAGCAGAAGCAATAGAACCTATCTTACATGAAAAAGATTCAATCTTTCAATCACCTTATACTTTAAGCAATTGCAACTTGTTAGAAAATGCAATAGCAATCCAATCACGTTGCGCAGGAGACCACTGAAGCTGATTAATCTCAGCACCAGCAGAGTACATCGACATGGGATCAATCCCATTAGGCCCAGCAACAGTAGGCAACTCCCAAATCAACGCCTGCCCATCATCTCCACCTGAACAAATATGTCTACAACTCTGGGGAGCCCAAGCAATGGCATTCACACTCGCCTGATGCCTTTCCAACTCCGCCACAGGCATAGCAGGCGACCTAATATCTAAAATCACAACCTTATTACTATCCATCAATATAGTAGCCATATATCTCAAATCTTGCTTATTCCAAGCCAACCTCAACAACGGAGTATCAGGCGTTGGACTCTCATAAATAATCGTCGAATGCTCCTTATCTCTTAAATCGAAAATCCTAACAGATCCATCAGCTGAAACCGATGCAAAAACACCAGCTTCACCCCAAGCAATATCATAAACCTCTTTATCATGAGCAATTAACTGAGTTTCAACGACGCCCTTTTCGACATCCCAAATAGTACAAGTAGTATCAATACTAGAAGTACCAATTCTTTTAGGCTCAACTTCATTCCAATCAAAAGAAGTTAAAGGGGCACAATATTCACTAGTTTTACTATTATTTAAAGTAAAAAGGGGTTCAATTGAACTTTCTTTAACTTCCCATAAACGCAAATAATCACCTGAAGAAGCAAGAATGTCATTATTGGATTTTACGGGGTTAGGATGGAACATTAATTTAGTTGGGGGGTATGGATGATCAAAAGAAAGATTTGGGATTGGGTTTAGGGTTAGGGTTTCTTCATTAAACGAAAGGAGTTCGACCCGGTTGTTTAATTCTTCAATAAAGCTACCCACGGCAATGCGGCGGCGGGGGGTGGGGAAAGAGGAAAAGGCCATGGAGTAAATTGGGTAAGTGGAATCATATGTAACGGAGTTTTCAGATCGGAGATGTTGTGATTCTTGACTTGAATTTTCCATTTTGATGAATTGAAAGTTGTGTGTGTGTGTGTTAATAATGCTATGGGTTTTGGTAATGAAATGGAATTGATTTACATTTGATTTGTAGAAAAGTACTGTAGTTTTGTTGACCGGTAGTTCGGTTAAGAAGAAAAATAGTGGTGGGTGGGATTGATAAAGTCATTTTTGGGGGTGGGGGCTAACTACCCTGTTGAAAATTCTAAGTTAAGAAGTAAGAACCTTGAATTCAGTTATGTACCAGTTATGAGTGTTAATGATTGATTAGCATTTTGGTTACATGGTCTAAAATGAAACTATTAGTACTACTATAATATACGAGGTAAGTATTTTTTAAAATTTGAGACTAGTGGCTACTTCTAATAATCACATTCGTCTAAAATTTCACATTGTTTTCAAACATCAAATTTGTACCATTTGAACTCTTATGACTTTCTGGATAAGAAAAACATTTGAAACTTTTGAAAAATACTTTGTGAAAAGGTTTTGCCGCTTGATTTACTTTACGGTTTTTCCTATTTGACTCGTCTTCCTTAACATAGCATATATATATATATATAGAAAGAGCGAAATAGAGACTATATATCTCAAACGCAAACATATTAGAGCTTATATGGTGATGAAATTGATGAAGTGTTTTTGAGGCAAATCATTATTTTTAAATCAAACGAGTCAAACTAATATATTGGTCTTCCCCCTACAGGTAAGATTAAATTAAATACCGATAATAGTGCCAAGACTCAAACTGAAACATTACTTTTAGGGTGAATTTATTAAATGATCAACGTGAATGAATATTGGGTTATTCAAGTAAGATGAGACCTACTTCAAGGTTCATTGTAGGGCTATGGAACTCTAAATTTTGCATAATATTAGGGATATCTAAATATCTAGAGTTGGGAACATACCATCTACGGTCTACATAGGAGGAGGATATACAGTATTACCTTGTTATTTGTTAAGAACTAATATTGAATATTATAAGTCTTTGCTTAAAATCCCACGACTACTATTATGCAAATAAGGAGGGAGGTACATGTATGTGCAAAATTTTATTGTTAATGAAAGTCACAAGCATGAATAAGATTTGATAATTTTTGAAATTGCTAAGCTCATATTCATAATAAAAATATAACCACTCGGCATTATCTGCTATAGAGAAATATGTTCGAACCTATATATGTACTAGGCAAAAAATCTTTTACTTGAACTGCCGAGGTCTTTCAAAAACAGCTTCTACCTCTTTTAAAGTAGGAGTAAAATTTGCGTACAGTGGAGGACCGAGAATTTAAATGTCGTGGGTGTTCTTCTTCATTCAAAAGAAAGTATTAAAAAAAAAAAAAACACAAACCTACTAAATAATGCTTCTTCTGTACTCGAATACAATTCCTTATGCAATTTAAGGAGGCTTAAAATTGGTGTCCCAACTCCCAACCAAAGCACCTAGCTCATCCTTTGTATAGTGGGTGCTAATAGTTTAATATGACAGTTTTTCAAAATTGTCTATACATTTGCATACACCTCACCTTCATTCAGACCCCACTTGTAATATTATACTAGATATGTTGTTGTTGATTTTTTCGTGGTTGTACCAAGTAGGAAACATAAGTTTGAAAAATAGTGTTTAGTTAATTTAAGCAGCACCAATATCTACCTATTGACTGAAAATAATGTTTCATTTAAACTTTAGGTCGCTATACCCTGAAGTTCAGAGTGTTCTTAAGTTCTATTTTATAGTTCTAAACTTCAAGATGCCAAACTCCTAACGTTCTACCCTATTTTAAGTTGTAGCTAAGTATTAAATATATTATAAACACTTTCATGCTAATTCTTAAATAAAAGCCTCTTGGAGTGGCTACTGGTGTCATTTTGTGCATAATACTCTCTTAGTTAGGTAAATTTTTCACCCACAGGCCATTTTTGTCACTTGTATTCAGTTTTAAGTCACTTTTTTATTGCTCTTACATTAGTGGCCACTTTTTAGAACTTCAATCTTTGTGGACTGAAGTTCGAACCTTGTGGGTTGAATTTCATGCCTAAATTATGAAGTTCAACTTCAATCTGTAAGGGTTGAACTTTTAGGTATAGATGCGTAAACTTCAACCCTTGTGGGCCGAAGTTGAACTTCAATCCTTGTGGTGAGATGAAGTTGAACTTCAATCCTTGTGGGCCGAACTTGTATGAAGTTCGACCTAAAAGAAGTGAAGTTTCAAAAAGTAGCCTCTCATATAAAACCAATAAAAAAAATGGTCTCAAACTAAAGACCACTGCCAAATGTGGCCTTTGGTGTACTTCGCCCCTTAGCTAGAGCAACCTAATTCATTGTACAAAAAAACCAAATACGAATCCACGTTAGGTTTAGGGATTTTTACACTGTATATCCATGAAATTTAAAGTATTTACAAGTCATACCCATTAAAACTTATACTACCCATAAAACTAAAAGCATTTACCCTACCTACCCATTTATTATTGTATACTTTTGTTATGCCTTATAGGTGTATACCTTTAAGGTATACTGCATAAATTATGGTATAAAAGTCTGGAGGGCCATTTATTACTGTATATCTTTGTTATACATTATATGTGTATACCTTTATGGTATACTGCATAAACTATGGAATACAAGTCTGGATGGGTAGAGTGGGTAAATAATTTGAAAGTAATAGGTAGTGACTGTAATTATTTTAGGTTTTGTGGGTATTTTTGTAAATGTCCCATAAATTTATATTGTTACTACCTTTCAAGATTTAATTATACTGTATGTCAATTTAGGGAATTTTTTTTTAAAAAATAGCAATATTTTGTGACTTTACCAAACGTAGAAACATTTTAAAAAATTACCAAACATGTCACAACCAAAAAAACCCTAATCCTTTTTTTTCTCTTTTCTCTCCTCTCCACTATCTCTTTCCCCGCCGCCGCCGCCACCACCCCTCCAAACTGTTTTTTCGGCCAGCCATCGGCGCTGCCCCATCACGTCATCGTCCCGCCTCCCCCATCCCCAACGTTGACCTGTCGGAGCCGCTACGGCGTCACAGCTGCGTCGCTATTTTTTTTTTTTTTTTAGTTTTCCGGCGATCTATGTGTTCCGCATCGTCATCGATTTGCTTTTCCGGTGGGTGTGGATCTGTGGATCAGCTATATTGCTTTTCCGATGGTGTGGAGCCGTCGTCGATTTGCTGGATTTGTGGATCTGCTATGTTGCTTTTCCGGTGGTGTGGAGCCGTCATCAATTTGCTATTTTTTTCCGGCTCGGAGAGAGATGGCGCCGCCGTTTTGGTCCTTTTTTTTTTTTTTTTTTTTTTTGAGTTTTCCGGTGGAACAAGGCGGTACTGCAGCGGTTGTGATGTATGTTAGGTGTTTGTGAAATGTATGGAATGTATGCCATATGTATTTTCATTGTATGTCCGGTGTATGCACGGTATATTCGTTCAACCTAACACGTTTAATTTTTAAATGGTATAGGTTTACCCTTTACTAAGTTGATGTGATCTTAAAGAAATTGTGACTGGTGTGTGCGTCGTTGTGAAAGGGACATTGTCATATTTTATCAATTATTATGTGAAGAGAAATAAACATAATATAAACATACTCCAATTATTTCATTCGTTAAATGATCAGATCGAAAAGATGAATAAGCCCCCATTATAATTTTCATTTCCTAAAGGATGAGACTAAAGCCGATTACCAATAATGACTTCACTATCTCCAAACATCGAATTTCTTTCCTAACTCCTCCCAGGATAGTTTTCAATATTTGGAACTTCTCATGCTTCATATTTCTAACATATTTGCATCACATTTATTGGCTATTGAAGTGATGCAAATATGTTAGAAATATGAATTTTGTGCATAAACGTTGACCAAAGAAAAAAAGTATCAATTTTGGTCCAAATATGAAGCATTTGAGACAATTTTACGGGAAAGTAACCTATTCCACCGTAAGAAATTTGTATATAGATCGGTCCACTTAAAGAAATGATATTCTCAAACGCTGTTTAGGCAACTTAGCACAGCCACATCCAACATGCTAATCCCATGGGAAAAATATAAACTGGTAAATTTGACTTTTGATATTTGATTAGATTGTCCGAAATTTCATGGATCGATATAGTATATTCTTTTTATATATGAAGACACAATATATGAATAATAAGTTGTTAGAAGAGGTGTGTGCGCGCACTATATATATATATATATATATATATATATATATATATATATATATATATATATATATATATATATATATATATATATATATATATATATATATTCCTTCTATTTGCATTGTCACCCATGCACTATTCTGAAAACGCCATTAGTCTTACTCTTACACCTAAGACCGAGTTAGAACATGAAGTCTAGTAATCTAATTAATTAATGATGAGACATTATTTCTTCAAAGGGGGCTAAAACAAGTAATTTTTAAACTATATGCAGACCAAACACTTGTTTTAAATTCCAACAGAAAAAAAAAAAATCACGTTAAAAAACCTTAATCTAATTATCCCAACTGACATTATTGTTTCTAGAGGAAAAGACCTCCCGTGTAGCTTGTTGTCTGAATGTCTAAATAAATAGTTGGTATCAAACCTAAACATTTTGTCGTGCACTAAACTCTTATATGTATTGGGTATTTGAAAATCCAACTTACTTTTCCAAAAGAATTCATTCTTTAGCCACTATTTTCTGCCCTTCAAAAAGGAATTAAAAAACAAATAAGAAAAACGTTAACAATAATGGTCGGTGATTATGGAGGCTGCAAAGACAATGCATATAAGATTAAATCACTGACACTGAGGATACCACATCTTTGACGTACAATTCGGTTCTAAAGTTTACATTGTGTGTATTGATTTTTTGTTGTTTTTACTTTTTCCTTTTCTTTTGAAAACAATAAATATAGTGAGAAAAATTGATTATCGATCTCAATCTTCCTTTATTTCCATTTGGCACTTCAATTACAGGGTGTTGGTGCACTGTCCTAGTCAGTTCAGAAAATTTTACAATAAACTAATCAATGCGAGATAAATCTTTTTATATACACATTATCATTAGATTATCATTTAATTGTTACTAAATAAAAGATATTCTCATTTTTATTTTAATTCGTAGAGCTAAAATATTTTATTTGATCTAAACACTGAATAAATTTGAATATTTATGGAGTTTTTATTCGATTTCTTAGTTTAACGTCTCAATTTTTTTTTCCAAGATCAAGATCTCAATTCATTTCGGGTTTTTGAGTGTTGCTAAGAAGTCTAAAGCAAACTTCAAACATTCATCAAACACGCAAAAGTGTCCCCTCAAAAGTCTATTGGTATTTATATATTATGAAAAGATTGTGAGTGAGATTACACTGAATATGAAATTAGTGGCTAAAAATTCTCACAAAACATATCAGATGGTTTTAGATGTAAATGTCAGTGGGTCGTTGGAGTGCAAATTGGGCAAATACTAACTGTCCTTTTAAAAGAGTAAATACACACATTAAACTGCGTGGTTAAATGTTTAGAAAATACCTTCAAATGATGTGATAGGATGAACACGGTTCTTATCTTGACCAAAGGACTTGCATTCGAATTCTTAAAATGAAAGATTTTTTTTTTTAATAGAAAACGCTCTAATAGGTTATATGAAGTGGCAGATGTATGCTATATGATACGAGTTTATCCAATATTTTTTTTCCCAAATTTTCTATAATATGTAAGAATTACTTATTAAGTATGTACAAAAATTAATTCAATTACTAACACTTCATGATCTCTAAAATTAAAAATTTATAAAGTTTAAATTTTGAATTTATTTATATAATCAAACTGTTGAGTAGCAAGCACTTATGGGGTCGTACGGTAGCATCGGTATGGAAAGTAATACCCTCGCATAAGATGTGGTACTAACTAATTCCAGATTTGATTTGACATTTCCCAATAATAGAATTTCCCATAAGTCTAATACAATGTTTGATTGTACTTTTTTATAAGTTATGGTAGAATTTATATATTATTTTATGTGGGGTGAAAGCTGAAACAAATAATGTGAGTATTAGCAATACATGTATTAAGATTTAAAATGGCAAAACTAACCCTTATAATAATAAACATATTTTTTAATTTATTTAAGGAGTAGCTAAATATTTTAAATTATAGTAATATTATATATTAATTTGTAATATATTAATAATTCAAAAAATGCTTCTTACATTATAATATAAGTATAAATAATACCTGTATAACTAATATCTGTAACTAATACCAGTATAATTTGTCTCCGTATCAAAGGTCCGCTAATGGTTATAGAATCTAATGATTACAGTAAAAGAGCACGTGTCTATTTTTGCCGGTGACCTCAAAGTCATTGGATCCACAAATTATAACATGTGATGCGGGTTAATGTACGACAGGGACCAGACATTTCTATTAAATGGAGGCCTTACCCGTTATAGACAGCCAACATCAAAATTGACTAGAAGTCGCTCACTCGGTCATTTTATGTTATATGTGGTACTTACGGAATCTCTCATCTCTTATCTTGTGACCCCAAACCAAAAACAGTAACATCACTTCTCGGCCCTCATCTAAAGTCTAAACATACCGATAAATATGGGAAACTCAAGGTATATCACACATTTGATATGTTTTATTTATCTCTTATAAAGTTTGATTTGATATAAAGTTTAATAAATATAATAGATTGATACTTCTAAAAAAAGATTTTAAAATGAAATAGTATTTGTATAGTTATAATTTTTTTGAAACTTATCATCTTGATTATGTCATAATATTTATGTTCTTACTATACATTTTCATTATGGAAATAAATGAATGTGACATTCTTCGTAAAATGATTTAATAAGAAAATAGTGTCAACCACATTTTGGAATAGTTAATACTAAGATTGAACAACCCTAATATACATATTTATGCTAACTAGTTTCTCGTGCACGTGTATATTTAGTGAAGTAGCAAATTATTTTTTGAAAAGCTTTGAGTACACCTTCGTAAGAATGATCAATGTAGATTGTCGACAAAATGGATATGTTCATGTGACGTCAACATATAGTCTTTCATACAATTCAAATGTTGAACGGGAAATGTCACAAAGCTCGTGACTACTGAGAATACAGTGGTAATTACAACCTAGATGTTCAGTAAAAATACTTCACTGGCCCTCTATGGGAAAAAAAACTTGTTGTAAACCAAATTCGAATATATTTATACAAATAAGGATTTCCTTGATTACACTAACATTAGAGAACAACGCAAAATCATCATTTGTCCGGATAATCAGCTAAATCATTTAATTTAATAATAAATTAGAATTTGAAAGATACCAAAAGCTCGCATAACCTTTAAGATTGCTCTTCTACCAACGTCAGTGTTCGTGTAGCGATAATTCTTTCAACTAAACTTTAGTATGTCTTCGTTTCGAAAATTGATTGCTCGAACACATGATGAAGGAAGAAGAACTTTTTGATCAACTTTATCTTTTCTATATCTTTCAGCCATCATAACGTCAATTTTACTTTGTAATAACTGTTTTCTCAAGGTTGATTGTGTCTTTCTAAAGTAATCAAGCCTCGCTTCTTCAAATTCAATGTACATGTCTTGTACAAAACCTTCCTCACATACACCTATATATATAAGTAGGACACATCGATAAATGTTCGAATTTAATATCTATTGATTGAAAATTAGGTGATCAAGACAAAATTAAAGAGAAATCAAGTAAATATTATAAAGCTTGATATCTTCATGAGAGCCTTTTAAAGAAAAGAGCTCTCATTTTCTCTTCCCATTTAACTAAATGGAACTAAGATAAAGTCAACATAAATACTTAAATGAAGTGGAAAGTGTTGAGTGAATTGTTACTTTTATCAAAATGGTGGACTTTATTGTTGGTTTGTCCCTCTAACTTCCTGAAATAATGAAGATGTCATTGTATTTTACATAATTTGTAAGATGAATATAATTCAGGAATGCATCCGACTAAAAGCAGTATAATAGGAACTCACAGAACAATTGGTATATGAATGTGTGATTTCATTATAGGATATTGTCTGCAAAAGCAAGAGATAAGTGAAATGATTCATTAAAAAGTAGATGTATTGTTTGAATCCTTCACATCATCAAAAATGATGAAAATCAATGTCATCTACAAAACTTGGGCTCTTTATATCGAATTCAATTCTTTTAAGTAGAAAGCCACATCTATTTAATTGTTCTATCCAAGCAGCCAATGCCAGAACATACAAATGAACAGCCATGTAGATAGATATTAGGTTTTTTTTCATAAACACCATTCCACCAAGTTCTTGTTCTATGCATTTCTTCTAGAGCTTATTTTTTCTAATGGTTCTTATAGGTGTGCAACTTTATATTTTGTTACCAGTTAAGAAAATCAATAGCATGTAAGACATAATTTGTAAAATGAAGTAAGTGGTCTGAAACATGGGTGCTTAACATATGAATATCTCCACCTATGAACACAATGCCGAAGCGATTCCGACTTCTAAGGCAAAATAGACAATCCTATAACATGAATTGTGTAGTGAATCTAACTCAGATTACTTTTTACTTTTTACCATTGTAAGAAAAGCATACACAAAGCAAAAGAACTCAATAAGACATTGTTTTTAAGGGCTGAGATGCTACCAATTGAACAAATGATAAGAATTTCTAAAATAATATCACTCCAAAATGAAAAACAATAATCATAACATAGTTAAATAGGCATAATTAAACAGTATCGTAAACACCTAATTTATGATATATTAATGTAGAATAAATCAATATTTCGAGTGTTCATGGGCTAAACAATACAAGAATATGCATCTTTACATCAAGAGAGAAAACATAAATGTATTTGTAATCTTGATAGAAGGCCATTTTTGAAATCTCATCACCCAATTAAAGAGATACGATAGCAGCACGCTTAAATTTTATCGCTCGAAACTAGCAAGCAATTAAACAGAGAGTATAAAAATGCACCTGTTTGAAATCCAAAGTAGAACTATGATGCAGAGGCTGCCGCAGAGTTGAACTGAAGATATGTAAATAACAAAGTTGCGCGAATGAGTTAGAAGAAATGATGTGAAGAAGGATCTTTGTTGGAGGTATAAATCAATACTCTTGAGACTTCCCTTCGTACCAATAAGTACCGATTGTTCTTCAAAAGTTACTGTATTGGGTAAAAATCGTCACCTTCGGTCAGCACCTCGAGATGGTAGACCGAAGGCAAAACGAGCTGATGCTCCGAAGAGAGGATTATCGGTCTCGTGGTCAAACCACCGAAGCCGACGCCCCGTGATACGCCCGAAGGCGAAGTTAGACCTTAAGCTTCGGCGAGGAGCTATCTTACTCGAACAGCAAGGTCGAACGACCGAAGTCTTGTACCAAGGCTTCGGTCACCACCTCGGTCCCAGCGGCTTTGCAGCCCACTACTTCACCCCACTAACTCAGCCACAACTCAGCATTTACCCACCAAGATCGTGGAAGAGACATTAATGGATGATGGAGAACGTGGGTCTGGCCCTTAGGCCTATAAATAGAAGTTCACTTTGTGTTGTATGCATCCAGAAATACATACCAAAACTCTGTCAAAATTTGTATTGAACATCTATATATTGAAAGCAAGTTGTTTACGTATTTTTATCTGTTCAGTGTATTATTTACCGCTTTGATACAAAGATTTGCTTATATTCGAATCCAAATTCGATTTGTGTACCTAAAAACGATTTAGGCCCATACAAATTGGCGCCGTCTGTGGGGATATAAGCAATAACGCTTTGTTCCAAAGTTCGAAATCCGTTCCTCGTCAAGAAATTTGTGATCTAGCACTATGGCTGATAACAAAAATGGTGGTAACGGTGATCGGGTTGACGTTCCGACGAACCAACAATCCTTCACCCCAATGACTACCGAAGAATTTCAAATGTACGTGGTTACCACGCTAAGAGCTCTCCAAAATAAGCAGGATGAGCAGGCTAGTATCAATGCCGAGTTTCGCGCCTCGCTAGAAGGACGAAACAGCGCCGCCCCAAACGGCACCCAGCCCTCGGCTCCTGGTGGAGGCACCCCGCCTTTCGTTCCTCAGGGCGCGACAACAGGGGGACCTCACAACGGAACCGCGTCTGGGGGTCGGGGAGTAATCCATCTTCCATGCCACACTTCGGGACGGTTCCCTCCGTGGCGGAAACAACGTCATCGGTTGACGTTGAAAAAATGAGTAGAGAAATCGAGGCACGCATCGAGGCGCGCTTCGAAAAACGCCTCGAGCGCGTCCCGGGGATAAGCAAGGAGGAAGATGACCTCGACATCGAGCAATACAGGGAGCAGCCCTATAAGCCCGAAGCAGCACCCGCTCCAACTCCCGTGGGTTTCAAACTCACATTCCTCAAAAAGTACGATGGGACAACTGATCCCAAGGAGCATGTCAGGGAGTACATGTCCATGGTAAAAAGCAACGACTTGACGTCCACGCAGCTCGAATCCATGTTCTTAAAAAAGTTTGGTAGTTCGCTAGAAAAAGGTGCCCTTCGGTGGTATTTGTGCTTGCCACCGGGGTCAATCTCCTCGTTCAAAGAGCTATCCAGCGCCTTCGTCAAGGCGCACACCGGCGCGCAAAAGATCCTCCAGAGGAAGGAGGATATATGTGAGGTAAAACAATGGTCTGGCGAGCCACTTAAAGAATTCCTCGAGCGATTTCACGCTGAACGCATGGAGTTGCCTCGAATGGATGATACCTTGGCTATCATGGCCTTCGAGAAAGGTATCAACAGTCGCAATTCAAATGCTGCTGCTGAATTGCGAAAGGAGTTGCAACAGTATCAGGTCCTGACGTGGGAGGATCTACATAGAAGAGCTTACTCCAAAATCAGATTGGAGGAGGCGGAGTTCAAAAACCGAGGTTACCAAAACCGAGGTGATATTTCAAATCGCGCCGAGGCGCCACGAAATAATTCGAAAGGGAGGTATGAACCTTATACCTCGCCAAGGCAACATGTTACTCAAAGGCTGGGAAACAACCCCAGTAACTCATACCCGACGTCTCACATAAGCCAAAGGCTTGGAGGGAAGGTTCAAACCAATGTGAACCAAAGGAACCCCTCGAGCTCCGCTTCGATTCCCAAAAAGGATCCTCCCCGAATCCAAGATTATAATTTCAACATATCGACCTCGGAGCTGGTCGACGTCGTCAAGGGGACAGCCGGGGTAAGAATTCCCAAAGATATGAGGACCCCGGTGGACAAAAGGGATCAGAATTTGCACTGCGAGTTTCATGCAGATTATGGTCACAAGACCGAGGACTGCAAAGCTCTGCGCCTCGAGGTGGCTCACCTACTGAAAAAATGAGTCTTGGCTCAATTCCTCACTGACAAGGGGAAAGATAATTTTTCAAAGAACCGAGGCGGAGGGCAACCACCTCGGGCTCCACCTCCGGAGAGAGTAGTTAACGTCATCACCGGGGGATCAGAGGTAAACGGCGTGAACTTCGCCGCAGCCAAAAAATTTGCTAAGCTCTCTATCACCATGGAGAAGAGGACCCGAGTTGGAGGTTCGGGCAAGGACATCGTGTTCGATGAGGATGACTGTGATGGGATGATGTTCCCCCATCACGATGCTCTAGTCATCATGCTAAGAATTAACAACGCCGACATCAAGAGAGTATTGATTGAACCCGGCAGTTCGGTGAACATCATCAGCTACGGGGCGGTGAAGCAGATGTGGCTAAAAGGGGAAATCGTTCCCAAGTCAACAGTGTTTGCTGGTTTTAACAACTCAACAGAGAAGACGTTGGGTGAAATCACGCTGAAGACATTCGCTGAGGGTGTCACCAAGGAGACACTGTTTCAAGTGATGCCCGAGGATTTGGCCTATAATGTAATCCTCGGGCGGCCGTGGATCCACTCCATGGAAGCTGTTCCTTCCACTTTACACCAAGTGATCAAATTCCCAACGCCTTGGGGGGTTCGGTCAATTAAAGGGGAGCAGCGGGTAGCGAGAGAATGCTACTCGGTTGCACTGAAGAGTGGAGTCGCCCCGAGCGGGCCCAAGAAATAGCAACCAACGCAACCGGGGTCCAGCGAGGCAAACCTCCAAAATGAAATTGAAAAGATCCCGGCATGCGTCCAAGAGCCTCGGAAACAGAAGGCCGAGGACTCCACTGTCGAAGAGCTGGATTCTTTCACTCTCATGAAAGAATTCCCAGAGAGGAAAGTACACATCGGCTCGGAGTTGGACCCGAAGTCGAAGGAAGCGATTATGGAAGTTTTAAGGTCCAACCATGACTGCTTTGCTTGGACTCATTCAGACATGACGGGTATCGATCCGGAGATCATGACCCACAAGCTGAATGTAGATCCAAAATTCACCCCGGTGAAACAAAAGAAGAGGCCTCACGCCGGGGTGAAAAGGAATGCGATCGAAGATGAGACCACGAAGTTGCAAGAAAATGGTTTCATAAGGGAGGTCAAATATCCCGAATGGCTGGCGAATGTGGTAGTTGTGCCGAAAAAGAATGGCAAGTGGAGAATGTGTGTAGACTACACCGACCTGAACAAAGCTTGCCCCAAAGATTCTTATCCATTGCCGCAAATCGACAGGTTAATAGACTCCACGGCTGGACACAAACTATTAACTTTCTTGGATGCGTATTCGGGCTACAATCAAATCCTCATGGACCCCGAGGACGAGGAAAAGACCTCGTTCATCACTGACCGAGGTACCTTTTGCTACAAAGTGATGCCCTTCGGTTTGAAGAATGTCGGGGCAACCTACCAAAGGTTGGTATGTCGCATGTTCAAGGAATACATCGGGAAGTCTATGGAAGTTTACATAGACGACATGCTCATCAAATCGATCCGAATGGAGGATCATTTGAGTCATCTGAGGGAAGCTTTTGCTGTGTTAAGACAATACGGCATGAAATTGAACCCCGAGAAGTGCGCCTTCGGCGTAGGATCGGGCAAGTTTTTGGGATTTATTGTCTCCGAGCGGGGAATCGAAGCTAACCCAGATAAAATCAGAGCAATCGAGGACATCCCCGAAGAGCTTACCGGGGTGAAAGAAGTTCAACGCCTGACTGGCCGAATCGCTGCCTTGAGCCGCTTTATCTCAAAGTCCTCGGAGCGATGTCACAAATTCTTCTCCGTCTTGAGAAAAAACAACCACTTCGAATGGACACCGGAGTGCAAACAAGCTTTGAGAGACTTGAAACAATATTTGGCTAACGCACCGTTGCTCGCTAAGCCAAAAGAGGGGGAGACATTGCTTGTCTATTTGGCAGTGTCCGAGGTGTCAGTGAGTGCTGTGTTGGTTCGGGAAGAAGACGGCAAGCAGCAGCCCATCTATTATGTGAGCAAAACGCTCCTCGATGCTGAAACCAGGTACCCACACTTGGAAAAACTAGCACTTGCTTTGCTCATTACCGCTCGGAAACTGCGGCCCTATTTTCAATGTCACCCAATAGCGGTAGTTTCAACCTTCCCCTTGAGAAATATATTGCATAAGCCTGAGTTATCAGGGAGGTTGTCCAAATGGGCGGTTGAGCTAAGTGAGTATGACATCACTTATCAACCTCGAACTGCCATCAAGTCTCAAGTCTTGGCAGACTTCGTGGCTGATTTCAGCATTGGGATACTGCCCGAAGCGGAAAAGGAAAGCTCCGAGGCGAAAGGATCCCCTTCGGGGCTGTGGGTACTGCACACCGATGGGGCGACAAATTCAAAAGGCTCGGGTTTAGGCATTGTGTTGAGAACACCCACCGGGGAGAAGATTAGGCATTCTGTTCGATTCAAAAAGGTCACCAACAACGAGGCAGAATACGAAGCGGCTCTAGCTGGCTAAAGAAATGGGGGTTGATAGAATCGAATTAAGATGTGATTCACAATTGGTGGTCAACCAGATCCTCGGTGATTACACGGCTCGAGAGCCCAGAATGCAGCTTTACTTGGATCGGGCACAGAGGGTCCTAGCCCAATTCCAAGAATGGAGTGTCAAACAAGTACCTCGGGAAGAAAATTCCGAGGCGGACGCCTTGGCGAATCTTGGTTCGGCCATTGATGAAGCTCACTCGGGGACTGACTCGGTGGTTCGGTTGCTGTCCGCCCAAATGAGAGAGATGAAGTTGCAAGTCAATTCGGTTGACAATCGATGGGATTGGCGAAGCAAGTTCATCTCCTACTTCGACTCGGGGACTGTTCCCCAAGATAAGAAAGAAGCGAAAAAGCTAAGGACCCAAGCGGCCTCGTATCACATGATCGAAGGCAATTTATACAAGAAGTTGTACTGCGGCCCGATGGCCAAATGCTTGGGCCCCGACGAGGCGAGGTACGTGATGGCCGAAGTACACGAAGGCGAGTGTGGAAATCACTCGGGGAGAAAATCGTTGGTGCGTAAATTGTTAAGAGCTGGGTATTACTGGCCCACCATTAGCGCCGATGTGAAAGCCTTTGTGCAAAAATGTGACAAGTGCCAACGCCATGGGCAAATGATCCACCAACAGGCCGAGCCTCTACACTCGGTGGTATCACCATGGCCCTTCATGAAATGGGGAATGGACGTTGTCGGACCACTACCCAAAGGAAAAGGTGGTGTTCGGTTCATCTTGGTGTTGACTGATTACTTCACAAAATGGGTGGAAGCCGCAGCGCTCACCGAGGTAAAACAGAAGCAGGTAATCGACTTCATCAAAAAGAATATCATCTACCGGTTCGGCGTCCCAAAAGAAATCGCTTGTGACAATGGCAAACAATTCATGGGGGCGGCTATCACTGACTTTTTTAAACAATGGGGAATCAAAAGGATAGCCTCAACTCCCTACCATCCAAGTGCTAACGGCCAAGCCGAATCTTCAAACAGGATCATAATTGAGAATTTGAAGAAGCGACTCAATGAGAAGAAAGGCCCTTGGCCCGAGGAGTTGCCCGGGGTTCTGTGGGCCATGCGAACTACGGAGAAGAGCAGCACCGGTGAGACCCCTTTTTCATTAGCCTACGGCATGGATTCTCTCATCCCAGTGGAAGTGGGCGAACCAAGTCTTCGGTATGCTCACACAACCGAAGACGCCAACCAAGAGGCGATGCGCATCGAGCTAGACTTGCTCGAAGAGAAGAGGGAATTAGCTTTGGTTCGGCTTGTTGCCCAAAAAAGACAGATCGAAGCGTACCTCAACAGGAAAGCTAAATTTAGGGACTTCAAGGTGGGAGATTATGTGTTGAAAACCGTGAATCAATCAACAAAGGAGGACAACGGGGGGAAGCTTATAGCAAATTGGGAAGGGCCCTACAGGGTCAAAGCAATCGTTGGAAAGGGCTCTTATCAAATCGAGTCTTTTCAAGGCGAGCCCGAACCGCTGAACTGGAACATCTCTCATCTAAAGCGATACTACTTTTAGCCAAGGTAAATATCCCTCCAATTCTACCAATTAAACAGCCCCGAGCCGAACGACGCTCCCATGGCATTGATAAACAATGTACTAACTCACTCCTCGTTCCACCTTTTTTGCTCAACCTTTTCAGGAAGCAAACTGAACCGATTCCAGTGCTCGGATCCTCATCGAGATTCATAACCGAACACTGGGGGGGAGTGAGAAGGGTTGACGCCGAGGTCGACCCCGCGCCTCCCAACCGATGCTTATCTAGCCGACAACCGGGGACTGTTGCCCGAGGACTAGATGTAGTACATTGTAAATTAGCCCGATAGCGGCATGTTTTAGTTTGAAATTACTTTTTAGTTTGATGTTCATTAATTCGTTGCTCACCCAAGGTCCATCCCGATTTGGTTTTATGTACATAGCCTTTTGGCTCGTTGATATTAACAAAGCGACTTCGGGTATTCACATTCTATCCGTGTTATTACTTGTGTTATTACTTGAGCCGCGCATTGCATCGACTCGAGGACGAGACGTCGTCCTAAGTTCGCACCGGTCAAATTTCGCTTAAAGTCTTGCAAGCATGTCATTTACTTTTAAAAGTGTTCGATGCACATGAAAAATACACGCAAAATTCACAAAGCGATCTTTCATTAAAAGCCCGAAGGCTGAAGCTATATACATTCGAAAATGACCCGAAGGTCAAACATAAGTACAAAGGCCCGAAGGCCAACATCCAAAAAAGGCACGAGGGCCTCAAAAAATGAAAGACATCAAGAGTTTACTAAGGCAACGCCCCATCAGCATCTTCGCTGCCCTCTTCGGCACTGTCGCTCTCATCATCTGATTCTTCGCTTGAGGGAAGTTCGTCCACAATTCTTTGAGCCTCGGCAGCAGCCTCCCTCGCTTTGACGATCTCGTCCTCGAGCGCAATCTGCCCGGCCTGAACTTGCTCGAGGACATCGAGCCTAGTCTTGACCACGGCCCATGTTTCTTCAAATTTGGCCCTTGTTGATCTGACCTCGGCCCGCTCGTTAAGGTGGGCAACTCGCCTTTCAAGCCTGGATACCTTGGCCCGAAGAGCTGGCACTTCGCCCACTTGGCGTTGCAGCTCAAGAAGTTTAGCATTATATTCAAAGAGCTCGCCACGATACTTCTCCCCCGCCTCAAGGACTTCGGTCTTCGCCCTGAACAATTCAGCTTCGAGGCGAGCATTCTCAAGACTGAGCCTCGAGCGTTCGGTAGTAAACTCGTCCGTCACAGCTCGAACACGAGCCTCGGAGGACTCTGCAACCGCCCGAAGGTCATCCTCGGCTTTTGCCGCCGCCTCGTTGGCACGCTCCAGTTCGCTGTTCAAAATTGCGAACCGAGCTTCCAACTCGGCGACCTGCCCTTTGAGGACCTTTTTCTGAGCATCCCAAGCGGTAGCAACTGCTTGAAGTTCTTGAGCACGATCTCGCTCGAGGTGAACAGCTCGCAGCGCGAGGACAAAGCTCTGCGTTTGAAACACATGTCAGCGCTCAAAGTCTGATAAAGCATATTAAGTTAAAAGGACACTAAGACTTACCCGAAGAGCGGAAGCGGCTGAAACACCCATCAAACTCATGGGATTGAGATTCCGAAGGGCATGAGTTTCAGCTGGCCCGAGCAAGCCGTCAAGAGACATGATGTCCTCTTTCGTAGCATCTAGTAAGTTAGCATCGGGGTATATCTCCAAAGCCCGAGCTGCAATGTTGGTGGGCTTCGAAGAATCCCTTGAAGCTTTGACCATACTCTTGATCAACCCTCCGCTCACCTTCGCCTTGCCCTTTCTTCTCGCGGTCTCTTGGTCAGATTCCTCCACGTGAATGACCCCGGTTGACCCGCCTACTTCGGCCCTCACCACTGGAGCGGGCTCGGGGACTGGATCTGGCCTCTCTTCGGGAATCAAAGGAGGGAGTTCCTCATCGCTAGGCACATCAACAAGCCCCCGACGTTTAGTGATCAGAGTCTCAGCAACGGGGGCAGCGGCCTCTTCAACTCGAGGACCTTTTGCTGTGGCGGCCCGCTTCGAGCTCGCCCTTTTCCTCTTAGCACCTGAGGCAGGAAGAGGAGCAATGTGCCTAACATAAGTACGAATGGCAGTGGAAACACAAGAAAACCTACCCAAGAAAATTTCACCTTGTGATGCCCCTTGGCTCGAAGAGGCTTTAGTTTTCTTCTCTTCAATGAGCTTCTTCGCCATCGCTGCCATCTTGGCAACCCCCTCGGTGACGTCGGTCACCAGTTTTTCACTCCTCTTCCCCTTTTTGTTTCCTCTCTCTTCCTCTCCGCCCTCTACCTCGGCTTCCTCTTCCTCGTCGACCTCTCTCACGGCCTTGCTGGGGAGACCTATGTAATCAAAGTGGAAAAGTTAGGCTAATTCAAAATATAACTCAGCGGCCCGAAGTCAGCGACTCACCGTGCCTCTTGCACGCCCATCGGTTCTCAGGCAGAGCAGCTAACACCATCCATTGCCGCTCGGGGCGCTTTTTCGGCTGCATGACTTCGGTTACCCACCCGAGCAGGTCACTCGGGGGTACAACCGCCACCTTTTCAGCTGTGGATAAAAAAGAAAAGGGAGGTCGGTTAACAATTGCGACAATTCAAACCAAAGGAAGAATGAAGATAAGCACTTACGCTGAGCGTTCCATGCCTCGGGAAAGCCAGGCTCAGCAGACAGCAGGTTCGTGGGAATGAGCACGAACCGGTCGTTCCATCCTCGGTCCCCATGATCCTCGCTCTTGCTTAAGATTGCATATGAGCCCCGAGGCAAGAGAGCGACCACCCCGGCTTTGTGGAAATAGGGGTAGTAGAGCGAAATCAAATGCTGAAAAGTGAATGGCACCCCCGCGGCGCTACTCAAATATTCAAGGGCTTGGACGACCCTCCAAACCCCGGGCCCAAGTTGGGCAAGACAGAGGTTATATGATCTGCAAAACGTGTCAATTATAGGGTGTACGGGCAAATCAAAACCTATGGTGAAGGGGTAAGTAAAAACTGTGGAATATCCTTCAACGTGCGTAGATGCGGCCGAGCCAGGCGCCGGGATCCTAATCTCCACTTCGGGACCCCAGCGGCAGTCTGCCCGAACAGCTGCAATCCTTTCCTCGGTCACGATGCTCGGGGTAACATGAACAGGGATGTTTCTTCTCTTCCCCCTCTGAGCATCTGACTGAGCGTGGACCTTCAAATCTTTTTCATTGCTAAAACTCGAGGGGATGACCAACCGAGGGTCAATCTCCACCTCGAGTGGAATCTTCCTCTTTGATTTCCTCGAAGGGCCCACCTCGGTTTCACCCCTTGAGCCACTGATCTCGCTCACTTCGGCCGCTTCGCCCGAGCCACCCACCTCCCTCACGCCAACGGCATCACCACCCTCGACGTCATCAGCTACATCCAAATCCACATACTCGCTGACCTCAGCCGAGCCACGACCCGCTTTCGTTTTACGTCTCAAAGGAGTAGGAGCAGCGGAAGTGGCTTCGCCGCCGTCTCCCGCTCCAGCCACCTGCAATGGTGACACAGAGGGAACGGCTTCATCGTTCACTGCCATGGCCGCAAAACGCTCCGCTCTCTCGCCGGAGTCGCTTGAGCCTTGGCCGGAGATGGTAGCAGAAACGTTGGTAGACATGTTGGGAATCAGAGAATGAAGTGAGAAGAAATTTTGAATGGAAGTGATAATGGCGGATGCTCTGTTATTTTTTCTTCTGGAAACGAGTTGGTGAAAGTGAAGATGAAAAGGGCAAAGGTGGGGTATTTATAGGGTGTGTACACGTGCAAGTAGGAGAAGCTAATGATGACTGAAACATTGGAGAAAACAAAAGACGGCGCGACCGTTCAGAGACCTATCGCGAGCCGCCACGTAACGCGGAACGGCGACCCTACAGATGCGCAACTTTTTGAAAATTTGTGGATAGGGTTGTGCCACGTCGGCTTCCCGCCCAAACTCATTCCACTCCTCGGCGACCCCGGCGTCCACCGAAGAGTGGGGGGACTATCTGTATTAGGTAAAAATCGTCACCTTCGGTCAGCACCTCGAGATGGTAGACCGAAGGCAAAACGAGCTGATGCTCCGAAGAGAGGATTATCGGTCTCGTGGTCAAACCACCGAAGCCGACGCCCCGTGATACGCCCGAAGGCGAAGTTAGACCTTAAGCTTCGGCGAGGAGCTATCTTACTCGAACAGCAAGGTCGAACGACCGAAGTCTTGTACCAAGGCTTCGGTCACCACCTCGGTCCCAGCGGCTTTGCAGCCCACTACTTCACCCCACTAACTCAGCCACAACTCAGCATTTACCCACCAAGATCGTGGAAGAGACATTAATGGATGATGGAGAACGTGGGTCTGGCCCTTAGGCCTATAAATAGAAGTTCACTTTGTGTTGTATGCATCCAGAAATACATACCAAAACTCTGTCAAAATTTGTATTGAACATCTATATATTGAAAGCAAGTTGTTTACGTATTTTCATCTTTTCAGTGTATTATTTACCGCTTTGATACAAAGATTTGCTTATATTCGAATCCAAATTCGATTTGTGTACCTAAAAACGATTTAGGCCCATACAGTTACATCCCTTCCAGTTTGCTATGTATGTATCTAAGCGTTGTGTTTTTTAGCATTGGGGTGTGGCTGCATCATTTGCTTTTGTAAGTTTCCGTGTTTTTTCAAGTTTGATAAATAGTACATAGATTTTGAAAAGGGTAATATGGTAATCTGACTTTTGAACTTTTATGGTTCATGCTTTTAAAGTAATATGATGGAAATGTGCAGATATTTGCTGACTAGGATAGAGAAGTAGATATTTTATATCGTTCTTAGGTGCTCATGTACATTGTCTTTGTCCCACTTTGTTTGTTATATTTTTCTTATTAGTCCGTCCCAAAAAGATTGTTATATTTCTAATTTTGAAAATAATTCAACCCTAAACTTACTTTTTGACTCATTTATATCCACACAAATATATATGGCTCAGACTACAAGTTGTAAAAGTCTTCATTTCTTTATTAAATTTTGTGTCAAGTCAAACTACGACAAACAATATAAGACGGAAGGAGTATATACTAGAACAACAGCTGTGGAATACAATTAGCATTTCATTTCCCAACTTCCCTCTTAACTGCTAATTACAAACTTTCTCTCTAATCAAACTTGGTGACCAAGCTTCATCTAGTAGCTAACTAAGAATATGAAGATCAAAGCTCAGATGATAAAAGAGACATAGAGCCTTGCCACTTCAAAACCAATTGAATAGAATTAGTCCTTACTTTCCTCTTTGGTAACAACTATGTGTTGCCATTTACAGATTTACTACTTGGAACTTGATAATACGCAGTTCCCTAGCTCCAGCAGCTGCATATGATAATTTTTTTTTTTTGGTTATAACTTTAAAATGATAAGGTTGAAAGAAACATGAATTATCGAGTCTTAGAAAAAAAAAAAAGGAATCGAAAAAGAAATGAATTTATAATTGCGTCTTCTCAAAATACATATATACCAACTTCAATTGTTGTTCAACTTCATAAAATTTGAGAAGCTCAAAGAATCAAACCTTTCCTAATTAAAATTCGAAGTGTGAACACTTTATCCGACTACTCCACATCATGAAAAAATTATCCTACATATATTATGGTCCCAACCGATGGAAAAAGGTAGTGCTCACATGCGAACCCGAAAAGCACGTTTAATGCATCGTACTATCCTCTAATTTAGAAATACAGGATCTACATCTTAAACTTGTTATAATGAGCCAGACAAGAAATTACAGATTATACACAATAGGATGAGCATCAAAGCAGTTCCTATTTCATTTACTGCTATCCTCTGCTGCTAGTGATAGTATCTGATATACTATTTAAATTGCTGATATCAAATCAAATGTACATTATGAAGGCTAGTAAATGACTAATGGTAAGATCTGCAGCAAACCGTTTCATTTACCGACAACAACAACAACATATCCAGTATAATCCTACAAGTGAGGTTAGGAGAGGGTGAGATATACGCATATCTAGACCTACCTCGAATTCAATGAGATAAATAGGTTGTTTCTGATAGACCCCACAGCTTAACAAATTAAAGTGTCTCGTTTACCTTTTTATCTTATTTACACTATGGTCATTGAGGTTCAAGAAGGGAAAGTTGAAAATTGAATTAGTTGGACAATAGATATCAGAAACCAAATGATTATCGAAAAGAGGAAAAGGTCCTAAAAAGAAACTCTAGAAGTATCAGACATCCTACTGCATATTCCATAAGAGATGAGATGAGTTCATAGTGGAGGTTACATTCTATCAAGAAAAGTTTGATTCCCTTTAATCACAAAAATGGTTCTCCTTGATTTACTAGGAGCATCTGTATACTCCATGTCCGGAATCATCTTTTAATTGCACTTTACTTGAATTCCATTCACTTTCACTTTTGGAAAGTCCATCCACAGAACAGAAGTGGCAAAGCTTGTCTATTCTGGCATATATATCAACTACTAGTACTGAAGGCTTTTGACCCTTATGTAGATCACCAATATCGGAATATGTAAGATTTTTTATCCCAGTATCTCGTTCTTCAAATATTCTTAGACCACTTAGACATTTAGCTCGCATTCCTGCACAGATACATGCTAAGCTTTTGTTAATTGCACTACAACAAATATGGTATTTAGCTACGAAAATTTTAGTGACATCATTTTCATCTAATTCCAGTAGGATTATTTTCGTGCCTACTCTGCATCAAGTATACTGTATAGTATATCCCGATCTCAGGTTTTTTAATCTTTAATTCATAGAATAATGCAAAATTAAGCTTCGAATGAAGTGTATACTAACTCTACTTTAACTTGTTTAATTTAACTGCTTTGCAGGTGTTTGGTTCTTGATAAGAACTATTCATGCATCATATTACGCGCGGGATCTTCTAGCTCAATGTCGGAAGGGAAGCTTAACTAATCCTTCAATGTAGAGGATCATGCAAAGTAATATAGAGATAACTGTGCAACTTGTTACAATTATTTAACAACGCTACAATATTTACCATGGCTATGGCAATAAATACTAGTATAAAAAGCCTTCCATAACACACTCAGTAAAAAAAACAAAAAGAATAAACAAAAATAAAACACAAATGCAATACGTACATACATACAGACATATACATAATATATAGACTCACAGACACGATTAGATATCAGTAAATTGCTTGAGCTCATTTTCAAATTAGACAGAAAAAAAAAAACACGATTTTCTTAGCCTTTGGAAATATGATTGAATCTGCTTGAGATAATCAATTTTTCAATGTGGTCAATATTACATAATTATTTAAAAATTAATTTTTAGCATTTATCATAGAGCCGTCAATTTGGGCTTTGGCCCGCGGGCCGGCCCGACCTAGCCCTAGATTTTGTAGGGCTGGGCTTAGTTTTTTCAAGCCCAAAGAGGACCGAGGCTTTTTAGCCCGACCCAAATAGGCCCGCTAGCCCGTGAGGCTTGATCGAGGCTGGGCCGGCCCGGCCCGCGGGCTTTATGATAAAAATTAAAATAAATTATACAATTCAAAATAATAAATATCTAAAGAAATAACAAAAATTACATAGTAGGAAAGAAGTCAAACCCACTACATTTAAATTTTTATGCGCAAATATTCCTTAACTTGCACAACTACTTATAAGACACAACTCTACAACTCAAAAGTTATGATGATATATCCAAAAATCTTAAAAATAGAATCTATAGTAGCATATCGCGCCCTATCCCGCGATAATACATCAAAGAATCTTACAAATTTATGGTTGAATACTTTAATTGTGAACTTGAAACTTGATTACTATATAAGATTTATATAACTTTAGGTTTTTTGCATTGTTAGTTAAAAGTTTGAAGTAAAAAAGAACTATAAAAAAAATATTTTAAAATGCTGGGCCGGCCCGACCCAGCCCGCGGCCCTAGTTGGGCTGGGTTGGGCTCATCATTTAGTGGCCCGTCAAAATGTAGGGCCGGCCCGCCCCAGCCCGTCAAACTTCAAAGCCCGCGAGGCTTGGGCTGGGCTGGGTCGGGCCGGCCCAAATTGACAGCTCTAATTTATCATCCTGGCACTGACCTGTACGGAGATATAATTAAGAAATGAGTAAAAGTAATTAGTTGTAGAAAGGGAGGAACATTATTCATTTATCAAAACAATTAATGATAAACAAGGATTATATGAAAGGTGCATGAAACTCATCGGAAAATGGTCTTAGATACAATATTGACTACTTCCTCCGTTTATGTTTACTTGTCCATTTTCGATTTTTCACTCCCAAAAAAAAAAAAAAAAAAAAATTAAACTTGACAAATATACCCTTATTAAGTATACTTGAAAAGTACAAGGTATTTAATTAGGAAGAGATTTTGAAAAGTACAAGATATTTAATATCAAGGGTAAATTAGGAAAAATATAGCAAATTTTATCTTGAATTTCTAAAAATACAAGTAAACTTAGAATTTAATTTTGGTGATTTTGGACAAGTAAACATAAATGGAGGGAGTAGTTAATTAGTTGTAAACTTCGTAAAATGATTCTCTCTCAGTCACAAAGTTAACTTGCATAAAGTTTAATGAAAAAATTAAAATTTTTGAAACTTGGGACTAAAATAAGCCATAAGTATTTGTATAGTTGTAAATAAATAAAATGAGAATGTTTGAGTAAAATTATTTTCAAATTTAAAAATATGCCAATTCTTTTTTTTTTTAATTTTATAAATTAATGAAATACCTTCAAATATAGGGTCAAGTCATACTCACACTTATTAAACTCCGTTATAGGTGACGAATTAAACATGACGTAAGTAAATTAATACGGCGAGCCTTGGAGCTTGCCTATATATAACTTGGAAATTTCCTAGAAACTGAAAGTCTGAGTTGTGGGCAATTCTTTTCGTTCACAAAGCACAAATAATTTTTTTCTTTATATGCGAGTCAAAATCAGATTCAATGGAAACAAAAGTTCTTTCAAGTGGAATCCGTCATTCTACCCTCCCTCAAAATTATGTCCGACCCAAATCCGATAGGCCACGTCTTTCAGAAGTGGCCAATTGTGAAAACGTTCCAGTTATTGACTTGGGTTGTGCTGACAGAACTCTCATAATTCATCAAATTAGCGAAGCCTGTCGTCTTTATGGTTTTTTCCAGGTAAACATAATTAATCATTTCTGTTTCTTCATTATCAAAATCTACATTTATGGTAACCAATTTAACTTTATGTTTAGGTAATAAACCATGGTGTACCAAAAAAAGTAGTTGAGGAAATGCTAGAGATAGCTGGGGATTTTTTTAGGCTACCAGTTGAAGAGAAGCTTAAGTTGTATTCAGACGACCCTTCAAAGACCATGAGATTATCAACTAGTTTTAATGTAAAGAAGGAGACGGTGCACAATTGGAGAGATTATCTTAGACTTCATTGTTATCCTCTGGAGAAATATGCTCCTGAATGGCCTTCAAATCCTTCATCTTTCAGGTAAACACCATTAAGACTCTTCACTAAGCTTTCTTCTTGGGTTAATCTGGTTTCATGTGTGTTGGTGGATACATTTGCTATCCGAGTCATATATTTTATCCTTATCTACGTCAACCATGTTTGTTTGTTGTACTATAATCACTAAGCACTGCATGGATGCAAAACTAAAATAACATTATTGTGCGTTGCACGTAATAATATGTTGCAATAATATGTTGTCATCTATATAAATTGTTTATACATATTAAATAAATAAAATATTCTAAAAGAAGTATATTCTTTATGAGCATATATCAGGTACGTATCAGGTGTTTGTTTGTTTGTCCTACATGATATATAATAAATACTAGACGAAATATATCGCATCAATATTAAGAAATATTTAGAGTTATAAATTATCTGGGCACGTGTGAAGCACGTGTCAGGTGTTTGTCTGTTTGTCCTACATGATATGTAATAAATACCAGAAGAAATATTCCTAAAATATCCATCAATATTAAGAAATATTTAGAATTATAAATTATCTGGGCACGTGTGAGACACGTGTCAAGTGTTTGTCTGTTTGTACTGAAGGTATATAATAAATACTCAGAAAAATTAAAATATTGACTCGCTATTAATAAAATATTTAATAATTTATATTACTAGTACATTAGTAGTAATTGTTTTGATTATGGAGTATACTAATACAATACTATTTCACTCTAGCGAGGTCGTTTTGAAAATAGAGGGTCAATCATTCTAAAAATTGATATGATTAAAATAAACCTTTTTATTGATCTGACAAAAACCATTTAGTCTCTCTAAGACTCTAACCTTCTAAGTAGTAATGTAAAAAGTCCTTGAGAGTTTTAAGAGAATGCATGTTCCATGTGAATGTGCCAACCATTTCTCATTTCTTCACCTTTTCCTTTTTATATTTTCCATATCTTATGAATATTTAAGAAGTATCAAGTTGGAGTTGTCCAATAGGATTACTTAGTAATCGAAAATGAAATGGAGCAAGATTATGGAGTCTTGACCTTGACACTGGTTTTGTTGATGCTCCTTATGATAGAATTGCAAGAACTAATGGCCACGGAAGCTATTGTACACCATTTTTAGAAGTTGGATTCTCTATATAGAGCTTGAGTTCCTAATTCAGTATTATTTTACATGTTCTTCTTATATAGGTAAGTTTAAAAAATACAATGTAGGTACACTGAGTAAATTATAGAAAAATCGAGATAGGTAAGTTGAGCTACAATTGGAGAAAGGAAAGTACTCCTCCGTCCCAAATTAGTTGACGTTTTAGCAATAATTATTTGACTCAAATTATACCCTTAATAATTAAAAGAATTCTCAACAAAATTTAATAGACAAACTTAAATAGTGGTAACATAGTAAAATACAGACTTTATTAATAATTTTTTAATGGACGTGAAAAAGCTGAAGGCGACAATTAATTTGGAACGGAGGGAGTAGAAATTTGAGTGGACAAGGGGTAGACGTTAGAGATAACAGAAAAGAAGCATGTGAAAAAAAGCATGTGAGGCCACATTTGACTATTCTAGATTTAATCCTATTGATTGAAATTAAAACTTCCATCAACTTATCTTGCAGCCATGTGCTGCCAATTAACTAGCACCTTCTTCGGTGCCGAAACCCAAATTTTCTTTTTCTTCAACTTACAAAATGGCTATTTGTTACGTCATGGCTAACGAATTTGATGACATCATGTTTGTTGCCATATTAGCCCAGTAATCGACACGTAATCAATGATTGTGTCACCATCAAGATGAAGTCATTTGGTAGATAGTTGGTGGCATAAGCAGACAATGGAAGTAAATGTTGGATAGCCAAACTTGTGATTTTTGTGTCGGCTAGTATCCATAGGGGATGCGATGACTTCCAAAGTCTCCTTTAAATGAATACTTTAGGAAAGAACTTACTAAAAGATTCTCAAAAAAGTACTTTGATTTTTAGTTAATATAGTACATCTATTTGCTACAGAAAAAGTACTCTTAGAAAATGAAATAACGAGTACTCTAGCGAGGATCTAAAAAATGTCCGCTTTACCATTACAGCCCCCGTGATTTTCGTGCTTCTTGTGCCTCGTATAATTTTTTCTTTTCCTGGGTAAGTAACGAAAAGTGGGCTTAAGTAAAGAGGAATGGAGAAAACAAAAAAGTTACTGTACTAATTAAAAGGATAATTAAAAGAGAAAATTTATTCGAATAAAGAAGAAACAAAATAATCCATAAAAAATTAATAGGGGAATCCCTTCGAGAAAATTAATAACGGTTTAACTGAGACCTAACATCCAATATATTTTGCACAAGTCTTTTTGTAATGAAATTTTCTTGAGAATCGTCCTAAACCTAGCTAGTAGAAGTTAACGTAGGCATAATCTACTCGCTGCCAACACACTGCTCCAATTAAGCCGAACAACGGCAAACAGCATAACAATAAACAAAGATAAGGGTTATTGGTTTTAGTATAGTCTAGAGTACCCCGCATAGGCTGCATCATCCATTTCGAATTTGTGTCCAGAAAAATATTCCCGCTATTTTACTTTATATGGCAAGATTTAAAATGCGAGAGTCAAACTTGTTAGCTTTAAAATATTTTAAGAAAATGTAATGAAATATTTAATAAAAATGTGGTTGAAACTCAAATAAAGACTCCATAGACTCCTAAGCTAGCGTTTGGACATAGATTTGGGTAGAAAGTTTGTGAGGGGAAAAAAAAAAAATCTCCCAAATTCTGGTCTCAACCGAAATGTGGGATTTTGAAGTTTTGGAGAAATTCTATAAACAAATAAGTTTTTAAAATAATACTCCACAAATTTTATGTCCAAACGGGAGGTAAATAATAATATGGCACATAAAATGGAGTAGTCCGCCATTGGTAAGGGATTAAGATCTGGTCATGAATTATTTTTCCATACCAATTTGTTTATACGTTTATTGGGTAGATGACTTAATCATATTCTTAAGAAATCAATAGTAGTACTTAATGAAGGTGGGTGAGCAATCAAGATCTCTGAAGCATAATAAGTGAGAATAAGCAGCTAAAACGCGTTTTAAAGGACTTAGGTACCAAATGAAAAAGACCTGGAACATAAAATCAATGGCCTAACGTAAGCCAAGGAATAATGGGGTTTATGGTTCAATCATGGACCATTTGATTAAGTTTTTATACATGAGAATGAATGGCGTATAGTAGAATCCGACGTATCATATCTACTTGTTTATTCATTTCTTGTGTTGTAGGGGTTCTTAATTTTACTAAGTACATCGTGAAGGTCACCATCAAAACTGATCCGAGCTAGTCTTTACATTAATTAAGAGCAGTAAATTGAAATTTGTCAATGCTAATTGCGGCTGTTCTCACGCGTTGTTAAATGATGTTAGCGTGCTAATTGCATCTCTGTAAACTTCCAAATTGTTGTGCTACCGACGTGTTATCTTTTTCAAATTTTCTTTAGATAGAGATGGACTTTGGATTACAGTAGAGGAAAAAGTAGAGAGGAGACTATCCCATTCAACCTATTGACCATTTGTCCTATTGCATCACCTGTTTGTATTGGTTGCTTTGGTCATGGTTTGTTATTGCTAAAATTTGTGTTAGAGCGAATTTCTGGGTAGATTGTCATATTTAGCCCCAGAAAAGAATATTATGCAAAAAGTGAATTCCTTGTGATCAGTAATGACATTTTTTTACTACAGTCCTGACAATTTGCTAGAAGGTGCCTTAAATTTTGGCGGAGAAGCTACAACCAACTTTTTTTTTCAGAGGATTAAAGTTAAAAAGAGGCACTAAAATAGTCTATCCATGCAAATATCCCTAACTTTTTTCGGGGGAAGTGCACCAAAGGGCACATTTGCCAGTGGTCTTTAGTTTGAAGCCACTTTTTTTTATTGATTTTACATAAAAGATCATTTTTTGAAATATCAATTCTTTTGGCTTGAACTTCACACGAGTTCAGCCCACAAGGATTAAAGTTCAACTTCAGCCCACCACAAGGATTGAAGTTGAACTTCTATACCTAAAAGTTTAGTCCTTACTGATTGAAGTTGAGACTTCATAATTTAGGCATGAAGTTCAATCTACATGGTTTGAATTTCAGCTCACAAAGATTGGAGTTCCAAAAAAGTGACCTCTCATATAAGACAAATAAAAAAGTGACTTAAAACTAAATACCAGTAAAAAAAAGTGGCATGTGGGTAAAAATTTCACTTTTTTATTGACAGTATAAGCATCGGGATATTTGTAGTAATAGAATATTTCAGTGCTACTATTTAACTTTTTATCCCATTTCAAGAATTTAACTTTTAGACTCTGGCACTAGAATTTGGAGCCACTTCCTAATGGATTACCAGGATTCACTTCATAAAGGTCCTAACAAGTCCTTATGGATAGACATAAAGAGCTAAATAATTAACCCTTCTTTCTTAGGAGCCTAAAAAAATTAAACACAGCTGCCAGCGCCAGTCTCCCACAACAGTGGTTTAACAAAATAGCATTTGCATGATTTTATGAATGAATTTCGGTCGAAAATAGCCCTACGAATTATATAATGACGCCCGCATCTAACTTTCTTTCTCGTAAGTACAGGCAGCACTTGCCTCCTATTGCTTAGGCAACATTTGCACTGAAATCTCTTTCAAGATCCTTATAGATAACTTGAATTGTTGCCTAGGCAATACTTGTGGTTGAAATCTTGCCTAGGCAACAATTGACGTTGAAAAATGCTTATCTAGGTAACACTTGTCTTTTGACCTCTTTTCACGTTCTTTCATATAACTTGAAATATTGTCTATGGACGAAGCGGAGATAATTTTGCTAAAATCATCTTAAACGTGGACAAACTCTTAAAATTAGTCAATTTTGAGGATACGAGTGAAACTTTTTAAAATATGTGTTGTAATACGCACTATTAGCCGCTTTGTGTTATGCATTTAAGTGCAGGGAAAGTGCAGGAATAGTTTTTTTTTTTTTTTTTGCCCGCATTATAGTTTATAAGCTATTTTTAAAAAATTATTTAGTTTTTAGTCACTTTTTAAATTTCAAGCCTTGGGTCTGATCTTTAAATCTTCAGAGTTGAAGTTCAACTTCAGACCTTCAGGTCTTAACTTAAGACATTTTATGCCTAATTTCAAACTTCAAGTTTGAAGTTAGATATGGAAGGTTTGAAGTTTGATATAGTGACTAAAAACCACATCTTCCCCAAAATCTTGTACTCTATTACATATTGGGGAGGGGAAAGAAAAAGAAAAATGATAGAAGAGCTGATGAGAATCGCACTCACTCTACCAGCTGGTTAGAGTCCTCTAGGTAACTTTGAGGAAATTCAAGTTGGCTTTGAAATGTGTAACCTGGCAACATTAAAATAACATAGCAGTTTGTACCTTATATTATATATACTCATTGTACAAGGAATGTTTGAGCAATTAATATAGTTAATTGAGGTCTAACATGCTATTTTTGATATTATAAGTTTTAGACATTGTCAGTATAACTTTTATAAGTTATTGTCTACACTAGTAAGGAATAATAACTGTAGTCAGATTTTCAATTCATGCTTGTAGTAGAGGTTCTTAAAAACTTGATAGCCCAACAATTGTTCATGTCTAAATTGCTAATGAGTTGATTTATTTGTCTCCCTGTTAGCCTGTTTCCCCTCGTAGCATGCTTAGCCACCAGTAACAGCTTTATGCATGCTTCATTTCTGCAATTAACAATAAGTTCCTCCATGCTTATTAACAAGTTTCTGCATTTAACAGTTTTCTTGGCACATAATATCTTTTAATTGAAAATAAAAATAATCTTATTTGTCAATGTTCTGGTTGACAGGGAAATCGTGAGCAGATATTGCACGGAAGTTCGACAACTTGGATTCAGATTGCAAGAAGCCATAGCAGAAAGCTTAGGCTTAGAGAAAGAGTGTATAAAGGATGTGTTAGGTGAACAAGGTCAACATATGGCTATAAACTTTTATCCTCCATGCCCAGAACCAGAACTCACTTACGGGCTGCCAGCCCATACCGATCCAAATGCTCTTACAATTCTTCTTCAAGACTTGCAAGTAGCTGGTCTCCAAGTTCTTAAAGATGGCAAATGGTTGGCTGTCAAACCTCAGCCCGATGCCTTTGTTGTTAATCTCGGTGATCAACTGCAGGTAAAACAGAATTAACGCTATAATTAAATTAGTTACTTATATGCAACTGAATGCATACATTAAATATTTAACTTGTATACAGTTTGAAGAAATATTACAGTATCATAGTAGTATTTTAACACGTAGTAGTAGGTTATTGCCTTTCATGGCGGATGAAACCTTTGCTCAACGGGTTGAACTGAACCTAAAATTTGTAAAATTGCGAAATTCTATTATAATCTCAACAAATGTTAGATTTTGAAACCATAATTTCAGTGTGCGATCAGTTATAAAAGTTAAACTCATACTCTAAACTAATGCTCGTTGGTCACGGTTATTCTGCAGGCAGTGAGTAACGGAAGGTACAAAAGTGTATGGCATCGAGCTGTTGTAAATACAGACAACGCAAGGATGTCTGTGGCTTCGTTCTTATGTCCCTGTGATAGTGCAAAAATCAGTGCTCCAAAACTCCTCACTGATGATGGATCTCCAATAATTTATCGGGACTTCACGTATGCAGAGTATTACAAGAAGTTCTGGAGCAGGAATTTGGACCAAGAACATTGTTTGGAACTTTTCAAGAATTAAAGCTAGTATTTAAAAAAAAAAAAAAAAAAACCCCACCATCTTCATATGCCCAGTTACAGAGTTGCCAGCATTTCAAGGACAGACAAATTCCAAGGGACACCAAGCTAAGTATTTTATGGTGTCTTCGATAATAATTTCTTTGCAAAAGCAAACTAGTTTTTTTTTTTTTTTTTTTTTTTTTTCAAGTTTTAATCCTTTTAGTTGTAGTTTCGAGCTATAAATATGGGGTGAGAATTAGATTAGAAAATAAAAACAGTTATATCTTCATTGCTTAGCTGATTTACCCAATTACAATACACTGGCCTGTTTGGCAAGTTGCTAATAAGCAGTAGCAATTGGCTGGAACTGGACTACAAGATCTATTTGGAAGAGGAATTACAAGGGTCCAGTATCCAGATTTGTTTGTGTAGGAATAATATATACTTATTGGTTATTTCTTTCCCTGATTTTACTTCCTTCTATGGAAGTTTACGTGTATTATGAATTAATTAACTTCTGTACTTGTAGTATAGATGATTTACCTCGCAAAAGAATAATAAATCTAAGTTTGTTGATATTCTGAAGTATACTGGATCAAAAATACATCTACTTAATGTGCACTTGAAGTTGGACCAAGTCCAAGATCTACACTTAAAACATGGGTTACGCCCAAATCACTATGTAAGCAAAGACTTACAGTATTCAATCAAGTAAACAGAGGTTTTAAGCTAAAAATCAGTGAATGACTTTTCTGCAAATCATCCTCCGAAAAAATTAGCTCAAACGAATATATGGACAATTAGTCGATACTCGATATGTGCTAAAAGAAAAGAAGGAACAGCTGAAAAAGCCACGTATATTCAAATCTTCTTTAATTTAGTCGTTTAAGTTTCTTTCTTTTTGTCAAAGCTTGTGACCTTTACCAACTACTCCTAGGACCTTTTGGCTTTTGTAAAGTGATGGGAGCGAAACATAGTTGCTGACCAAACGTACTTTCCTCAAAGTGATTATGTGAACATTGATAATCATAATTATGATTTAGTTGTCCATCAGCTTCATAGTTGGGCCAACTTAGAATTTTTTAGCACCAAACTGTATAATTGCAAACACTTCCACTGAAAATACATTTGGCTACTTCCAATTGGCAAATTAGTTTCCAAATTATTTTTAAGGTGAGCCCTACAACTCCTTTTGAATTCAACTTTTTCTTTTTTAGGAGGACATGATCATATCATCCAAGACAATTTACTTTCATATGGTTGTTAAACAGCAGCCTTTCCTCGGGTTTGTAGAGTCGGGTTTCCCGTTTACCCACAATGGAGGAGCCGCCCCCACCTGGCAGGCAGCCACGGGTCATAACGCACTCTTCGCACAACAAATCCACTGTCCCTAGTTGGGGCTTTCATTGTGATATAATTCTTTGCCGAAAGAGGTCTCCACCGACCCAACGACTTGCCGATGTGATTGACAAGTAGCGGGGCATGGAACCGAGTTTAATTCATTGCGACAGGAGTTCACCAACTCCCCTCTTCCCCTCACTCTCCTTTCCCTAATATGAACCTTGAGTCATCAAAGCCTTTCTGACTCAGCCTGGCCCGGTCGCGTAGAGCCCGTTTGGGTGAGTTTAAAAGTGGCTTATAAGGTTATAAGCACATTAATATATGTTTGGCAACTTAAAAATTTTGAACTTATAAGCGCTCAAAAAGTGGCTTTTAAATCACTTTTTTACTTATAAGCCACTTAAAATAAGCTGCTTATAAGCCCACCCAAACATGCTCTTGATGTGATCATGATTATTTAATTTTTATGACTACACATTTGTTTTACAACAACATACTCAGTATAATCCCACAAGTAAGATTTGGGGAGGGTGAGATGTACACAGACCTTATCTCACCTAGGCGGAGAGGCTGTTTCCGATAGACCCTCGGTGACTACACATTTGTCTTTGCAATCAAATTTTATAACACCCTACCAAAGTACATGTAAATTATGTCTGAGTCTTAAGAATTTGAAAATATATGATTGGTCGAAAGTAATTGATTCATTAGTACATCTGTGTCACAGAAATACATATACTATAATAAAATTCAAAGCCAGCTAAGAAAAAGCTTCAATTTCTTTTAGCTTCAATTTGAAGACATTACTTTTCTGGGAGCAATTATTTCATCTTCCTCATATCTTTTGAACATCAATCTCTTCAAGGTAAAAGCTATTGTTCTTTTATTTCGCAGTGATATCTAATACATCGCGCTCAAGCCACTCTGAAAAAAGTAGGTCACAATTGCAAAAGGAGCAGTATATATATTTTGGTCATTTTCTTCATCCTCCAAAGAAATCACTTGTAGAATTCCATGACCCAAGTGTTACAAGCACAGCAAGCCTTGTTGAATCCTTTAAAACCAGCTCCCTTAGCCAAAGCTTCAAAGTCCTTCTCAGTCCTTTCTTTGCCTCCTGGGTTGTGTGCCAACATGATCACATCAATATGCACCACATTTTTAGTGGCAAGTGATGTGTCTGGGGCCTCTGGAAGTATGCACTCTGCAATTATCACCTTCCCATTTGGTGGAAGTGCTTCGTAACATTTATTCAAGAATTTCAGGCAATGTTCATCACTCCAATCATGACATATCCACTGCAAGAATATAATAAGTTATCCTTAGATTTAGATCTTCAACTTCAATAATAGTAAGTTAGAAAAGAGCAAAAGTTAAAGTTTTATATACTCTCATTCCATCATTGTTATTGCATTATCAGGTTGTATAAAAGATAATCACAGAGAACATCTCATAATAAGTAGAATCAGCACATAACATAAACAATAATGCATATTATCTGCTATAACAGATTGAAACATGGATTGTGCTTAATACAAAAGAAAAAGGGATCATGCGATGTTTCTTGGTGCGAGTGTGCAGTTACTAGGCATTACCTTCATGAAAATGGCATCTGCTTTTGGTACACTAACAAACATGTCGCCCCCAACGTGCTCGACACCTAAAATAAAAATTATGACATTAGTGATTGCAATTAGTAATAAATACTAGAACAAAACTTAATGCCATTATCTAGTGCTGTAAGCATTGTAGCTAATTACCAGGGTAAGATGGAGCATCTTCAATAACATGTGGCAAATCAAAGTTGAAGCCTTTAATAGAAGGATATTTGGAGATAATCATGTTTACTGTAGCCCCTGTTCCACCACCAACATCAACAATGGAATTGAGACCTTCAAATCCTTTGTAGTCCTTAAGAATTTTGTTCATGGTAATGGTGGAGTGATCAGACATTCCACGATTGAAAACCTTGTTGAATCTTGGATCTGTACCATGGTACTCGAATGCAGTCATACCATATGCCTTGTTGAATGGGATTCCACCGTCAAGTACCGCATCTTTTAAGTGGTACCTTTCAATTTAAAATTCATGTTTCATGAATTTAACAATTGAGGTTCTCAGCACTAAAATATTTTTGGACTACTTCTATGAGTTCACAAAAAATACTTGCTAGTACAATTTTAAAAGCTTTTAACGTACATATCTTATGTGTCAAAAATCAGGACTCATTTGAACTCATCCAACATAAGCTCCATCCACCTCATAAAAATTTCAAATCAAGTACTAGTGCATTTGTTTACAGTTCATATCCTATATACATAATCACAAGTCCCCATGGGTTGGTACGTGGTAGTAGTTTGATGTTATAATAACACTACCACATGGACGATATGGTCATCTTTTGTTTTCTTGTAAATAGAATATGACATTAACTAAACACCGCTTCATAGTATAGTTGGATGAGTTTGTGACTACGTGGTAGTCAATTGTTGCTGCTATTAATAAATTCAAAAACGTTTAGAAAAAGAATTGTATGTTTCTCAACAATGGGAAACGAAATTAATTGTTAATTCCATTTTATTTCTTTATTCAATCTTCGCTGGCCCACCTTATCACAACTTTTACAAATAATGAAACTTGTAAACGTGAGCCTGCACCTTCTTCCAGTTTCCACACATAGTATGAGGAAATTTTTAATCAACTGTTTGTCCTTATTTTTCAACGGGTAGATTCTCAATCTGTTGAACTACACGCTAGGTTCCACTATGGGGTAGCAATCAACAATGATAATTGACACAAAACCAAACTCCACTATAATCAAGAATATTGCGAAATTCAACCAATTCAAAAAGCAATTAATGTAGTACTATATTATTTCATGATTGATCCTTTAAAGAATCGTATTAGGTAGAGATACGGACATCTGATTTGCACCAAATATTTATATCAAATCAAGTAATTTAACTTTATCTTAAAAATAAGACTAACAAAATGCACATCACTTAACTATGATTAAGTGATAAATATGTATATCTTGCATTTGTTGTAAACACCATGCAGGTAAGTTTTTACCTAATATAACTGTAGGAATTGAATAACCATCAAGGAGAATTTCATAGGAATCATTAATGGGCATGATATTGTTGTATTCAATATGACAGAAACAATCAATGACGTATAATTAGGAATTAATTAAGAAAACATACCAGCTTTCCATAAGTACTTTATCTTGATTCATAAGCAAAAGGGGTGCAACAGAAACACCATCTTCATTCTTAGTCAAGAACTTACACACAGGAGCCAAACTATAAAGCCTTTCAACTTTGCCATCAGGGAGTGTTCTAAGAGTACAATCAAGAACAGAGTAACTAGCAAGTAGCCTAAGCATACGATCAAGCATGATTGGTGTAGCTGTGTTCTGTGAAGGGAGCTGAGCAGCTAATTCAGAAGGAGAAATTGATGCACCTGGACCAGCTTTGGCCATAATTTCAAGAAGGTCAAGTTCTATGGCTGATTTTAGAACCATAGGAAGTACAGAAGCACTTGCTAATTGCATAGCAAATAAGAAAGCTTCTTCTTCTGTTTGAGTCTGGCTCTGGCTTGTTGAACCCATTTTGCTTTTTGGTTCTGCTTTTTCAGATTTTTGTTCACTTAACAGAGGATTTTGGGATGGTGCAATATGAGAGTATAGTGTGTGGTGCTTTATATGGTTATTTTAGGTTCACCAACTCCAAAGTTTGGTGGTGTCGGTCCCTACAAATTGACCCCATACCACAACTAAGATGTACTAATATCTGTTCTCTATAGTTAACAATTGAGATATATAGCAAATAGTGACGTACTTTGATTGAGCAACCAATACTTGATTCCATACCTCACATCAACCGCTAGTAATTTTCCTTCCGTCCAATTTTGTTTGCTCTTTTTCTACTCATTGTATTCGGAACGACTAATTTAAATTGCGTCGCTTAAGGACCATTAAAGGTTAAGTATATCATGCCAAAGAAGTTTTCAAATTTTGAATTCGAACGGAAAGTCTTGTATTAAAGATGGAGAAATTCTATCTATTTCACCGCATACATCTCTTGGTGATGTTGATCACTTCTGTTATTTAGACTAACAATGAATATATATACGGAAAGGGTCAAATTTGACCCTCAACCATTGAAAATGGAGCAATATTGCCCTCCGTTTACAAATGGTCTCAAAAATACCCTTGCTGTTAATGTTATGGACCACTTCTACCCCTAAAAACTAACTGATGTCCATGTCATTCTTACCAATTTACAACTTATACAGGTGGAAAATAAAAAATCCATTACCCATCTAATTGACCACCCATATTATGTAAAGGAGTAGTCTACCTTGACTCTCCGTAAAATGCCAGCCAGAACCCTCTTCATTAGCAAAAATGTCATTCCTTTCTTGAAGGAATTCTTGGTCCTGCCCGAGAGACGTGTCCCTCCTAATGTCCAATTTATTGACATTTAACCTCTAACCACCTCTTCATTCTAAATTATACAATTCTTTTCCCCATATTTTATCAACTCTAACCATAGCATAAGGATGATAACTTACTCTAATACCCCTTCTTCACAAAAGTACCAAAGGGCAAAATATAATCCTCGGTATTTCTTTTACTAAACATAGGAATTGTTGGGTCTCTCATGCTTTCACGAATTGTAGTATGTGTATGTATCATGTCCTTCGCTTCGTCATATACTAGGCTTGATCTTGTTTAATTTCTTTTAAAATTTCTTTTTCCACTTCTTGATATTCAGAAACTTACCAAAAAATCTTAGCTAAGGCAGTAGATATTGTGTCAAGAATCTTAATTGAATGAAGACTTTGTATCAAGATTTCATTTTTTCCTTCGAACATTACCAATGAATACTTTCTATTCACACCAAAATCGAAACTTTAATTTTGGAACAAAATTAGTGAAGGATTCTTAACATGGAGAAGAAGAGCCAGGTTTTAAGGAATTTATAAGAGTTATGTGTCAAACCTACGTGGCCAGCCATATCATCAGCCATGTCATCAGATTCATAAGTTTAAAATGTGTTAAAATGTGAGGTGGATGTCTGTTAGATTTTAGGGGTAGAAGTGGCCCATAACACTAACGGCAAGGGTATTTTTGAGACCATTTGCAAACGGAGGGCAATATTGCTCCATTTTCAATAGTTGAGGGGCAAATTTGGCCCTTTTCCGATATATATATATATAATTTTATTATATTTTACCCTTTTAAAATAAATACTACTCCGTTCTATTTTATATGGCAAAGTTTGAACCAGAACGAAATTTAAAAAACAAAATAAAGACTTGTGGTGTAAAATAAGTCCTTGATATTTATATGGTGGCAAATTATTTCATTAATGGTTAAATAGTAGTTTCGAAGTTGCATTGTTAGTAAAATGAAAAAACTACTATACTTTTTGGAACAAACTAATATAAAATTATTATCACATCAACTAGAACGGATGGAGCGTAATGTATACAAGTTACACTAGACAAACCTATCAAAACTTGTTTAGAATTTTGATGCAGTAAATTAAATTTGAAAACATGAATTACTATTGCACAAATAAAAAAAACGGGGACGAAACTAAAACTTCTTGAATGGCTTGTGAAACTTTCTAAAAGATAGACGATATGTGCAGTTGCTCACTCATTAAAATTAGTGAGGTATTGTCTCTATTAGCTGTTAAGGCTGTGATGTTTGGCATTTTATGCCTATATTTCCTTAATATTTCCTCACGTTTTAGTACCTTATTCGCTCGTTTTATAGCTTGTGACTGTGGTTTTACACTGATTTTATGTCGTGCGTGTGTAGGTTGTTACGCAGTGTAATTGGAGCTTTTAAGAGCATGATTGAGCGAGAAAAGATTGGATTTTGATTGAGGATTGGATCGAGCACACGAAGGCATGACACGGACACGATTTCGGATCAAAGAAGAAGGAGATTGACTGGGCGCCGTGGGCTCCGCGCCGCGCCACCCATAGCGCGCAGGGGTTGGGCGCGGTTGCCCATGCGCCGCATGCCCAAAGCGGAAGAGTCTGTGGCGTCCTCTGGTTGTCCTCGCGCGTTCCGAGGCGCGGGGCGCCCGTTATGGCGCCCCTGGAGCGAATTTTGACTTCCTATTTCGTCTAGGATTGGGTCTAACTTATTACTAGGTGTTTGTAAACTCTATAAATACTCTTTTACTTAGTTTTTCATAGGAGTTCAGACTTTGGAGCAAATTTGAGAGCTCATAACATCAAGACAAGGGTTTTTCTTCCTTCCATTAATTTATTTCATCATTATTTCATTATTACATCAATTCCTTGTGTTGTTATTATGAGTATGCGTAGCTAAATATATCGTTCTAGGGTTAGAGTATTACATGAAAGTTGATGTTTGAAGATTGATTCCCATTAATTGAATCCCACTACGGGTTGCTTATTCTTTCTTGATTTCACTTGTGTAATTGTCAGGGCCCGATTATTACGCATTATCTATGGTTTTTAGATTGAACTCGAAAGAGGGAATTTAATTACGTAATAAGAAAGAATAGGACTAGTTTGTGAACCCGGGCATCGGGGAACCAATTTGTGAGTAGGATAGACATATACTTGCTCGCCTAGTTTAACTAATTACAGAATTCGTTAATGCGTGCACGTGATTCAACCCATAGACATATAGGGATTGGAGTAGCCTGCATAGACCGTGAAGAACTGAAAGGTTTTCACGGGTACAATTAATCTGTTAGTTAGTAACCCGGGATTTAAAAAGTGGAATCAATTGGATAACTCAACTGGATTGTTCGTAACTCTGACCCTGGATCGTCTCCTTATTACTGATAACAACCAAGTCTTGCTCCATTGTTTGAATTCACTTCTACCATTTAATTACTGTTCTTTAGTTAACAAAATCCTCAATATTGGAAAAAGATCCCTGAATAGTTTATATAAATTGTTTGCTAGAATTCAGTCTGAATAGTCCTCGTGGGAACGATACTCGATTTATCACTTTATTACTTGTCGACCACGTATACTTGCGTGTGCGTTTTGGAGCAACAAGTTTTTGGCGCCGTTGCCGGGGACTAAATTGACTGTTTTCTTTTTGAACAATTTATTATTTTCTATTCAGGTTTAATTTTTTTTTTATTTTTTTTTTAGTTTATTATTGTATTACTAGTTTACATGGCATCTTTTAATGAAAGTGGGTTGAATGATGGTTGCTCAAATTTTATTGATTCTTGTCTACTTTGTGGAGGACAGTGCTTAGTTTAAGTGTGGGGTGGGAAACTACCCTTTTATTTATTTTTGAGGTTAAGATACATGTACCGTAGGTTTTTCTTTTGTCACTTGACTTTATTTTTATTTGTTTCTTGCTTTAATACATGAAAAAAAAAAAAAAAAAAAAAAAAAAAAAAAAAAATAATTAGAAAACCAATGAAAAATTCCAAAAAGATTTTCCTTTTAGTTTAATTTTATTAGTGGTACATGTCATCCACCTCGTGGTTTTTCTTATGGCCTCGATTCTTTTCCACGGGGAGGCCTTTGAACCGGGTAGTTTTTTATTTTTAGGATTAGAATAATTAGTTGTAGATGACCCTAGACGAAAGGAATAGGTAGAATGCTAGGTGTCGTTGATGTGTTTGATACCGGTGGACTTGAATTGATTGCATGTGCTATTTGTGGTGTCCTAGAGTTTTAATTTTGATGCATGCCTAAGAAAAATTGGAACGACCCCCTTGAGATGCTTGAGTCCGCTAGCTTGACTTGATTGTGAACCTTTGTGCATTAGTGCTTAAATTTCCACAAGTTGCATTCTAGATGCTTGGTTGAGAGTTGTTGATGGAACCTTTTTGTGTGGACCATGTGCAATGTGTGTTGTGAGGCATGTTCTTAATTACTCCATGTGCATGTTAATGTCTAGAACTTGCCCCGTGTGTGTGCAAAGCGAAATCCTAGGTTTGCTCTAGTTGGGAAATGATACAAGGCCTTCTTTTGGTTAGCCTACCCTTACATATATACCTTGAAAAAAAATTGTTGTTGTGATTTCTTTGATCCTTTCTATTGGTACCCACACCCCGAGCCTACCCATTTGTTCTAAATTGACTCTTTTGGTCCTTTATTCCTTAAGCACTTTATTGATATTGTGTTGTTATTTTGGAGTTGTGGTTGGATGTTGGGAGGTTCTTGAGTGGAACTAATAAAGGGGAATACTTGTGAAATTTGTGAAGTAGTGAAAAGCATTGGCAAGGTTGGATGAAATTGAAGATTGAAAAAATATAGCAAAGTTGAAAAGAGCAAAGTTGAAAAAAAAAAAATTGTGAAAAAAGAAATAAAGAGAAAAAGATATCCATTCCTTGCTAGTGTGTGCTTAAAAGAAAAAAATTGCTACTTGTGTGAAGGTGTATGTGTAGAAGTTGTTGATTTGGGTGGCTTGATGAGATTGATGATTAATTTGAATGTGATGTATTAAAGTGCTTAGGGAGGTAGTCACTATTACCATATGTATCCTACCCGCCCCTTAGCCTACATTACGACCTTTCTAAAGTCCTAGTTAATCCCGATTAGAATGAGCTTACATTAGTGGAGTCCTACACTACGGGCAAGCCTATGGTACATTGTGTGTGACATGTGAGCCTTTCATGAGAGTGAGTGAATTCAATTGCTATTGTCCCCGTTCTATTCTTGATATTCATGGTTGTGTGTGATACTTGGGGGACACTCTCTTGCTTCATTTTGGTGAGGGCACATGGTTTGCATGAGATAGGTGAAGTTGTGGCTTCTTGGTTGAGTAGATAGGTGTGATTTTGTGGGAGCATGGTTGCATTAAGTTGAGTTTGTGCATTTGAGCTATTTTGGGGTGGTTGTTCTCATATTTTTGGTTTTGGTAAATTGTTGGCATGTTTGTGGATCCATAGTAGTCATATGTGCATTGGTTCAATGGTCGGTATCAACCATGGTCATAGGCAGACCTGTTTTACCTAGGTTGGGAAGTTATTTGTGCTTGCTCGAGGACGAGCAAAGGTTCAAGTGTGGGGTGGTGATGTTTGGCATTTTATGCCTATATTTCCTTAATATTTCCTCACGTTTTAGTACCTTATTCGCTCGTTTTATAGCTTGTGACTGTGGTTTTACACTGATTTTATGTCGTGCGTGTGTAGGTTGTTACGCAGTGTAATTGGAGCTTTTAAGAGCATGATTGAGCGAGAAAAGATTGGATTTTGATTGAGGATTGGATCGAGCACACGAAGGCATGACACGGACACGATTTCGGATCAAAGAAGAAGGAGATTGACTGGGCGCCGTGGGCTCCGCGCCGCGCCACCCATAGCGCGCAGGGGTTGGGCGCGGTTGCCCATGCGCCGCATGCCCAAAGCGGAAGAGTCTGTGGCGTCCTCTGGTTGTCCTCGCGCGTTCCGAGGCGCGGGGCGCCCGTTATGGCGCCCCTGGAGCGAATTTTGACTTCCTATTTCGTCTAGGATTGGGTCTAACTTATTACTAGGTGTTTGTAAACTCTATAAATACTCTTTTACTTAGTTTTTCATAGGAGTTCAGACTTTGGAGCAAATTTGAGAGCTCATAACATCAAGACAAGGGTTTTTCTTCCTTCCATTAATTTATTTCATCATTATTTCATTATTACATCAATTCCTTGTGTTGTTATTATGAGTATGCGTAGCTAAATATATCGTTCTAGGGTTAGAGTATTACATGAAAGTTGATGTTTGAAGATTGATTCCCATTAATTGAATCCCACTACGGGTTGCTTATTCTTTCTTGATTTCACTTGTGTAATTGTCAGGGCCCGATTATTACGCATTATCTATGGTTTTTAGATTGAACTCGAAAGAGGGAATTTAATTACGTAATAAGAAAGAATAGGACTAGTTTGTGAACCCGGGCATCGGGGAACCAATTTGTGAGTAGGATAGACATATACTTGCTCGCCTAGTTTAACTAATTACAGAATTCGTTAATGCGTGCACGTGATTCAACCCATAGACATATAGGGATTGGAGTAGCCTGCATAGACCGTGAAGAACTGAAAGGTTTTCACGGGTACAATTAATCTGTTAGTTAGTAACCCGGGATTTAAAAAGTGGAATCAATTGGATAACTCAACTGGATTGTTCGTAACTCTGACCCTGGATCGTCTCCTTATTACTGATAACAACCAAGTCTTGCTCCATTGTTTGAATTCACTTCTACCATTTAATTACTGTTCTTTAGTTAACAAAATCCTCAATATTGGAAAAAGATCCCTGAATAGTTTATATAAATTGTTTGCTAGAATTCAGTCTGAATAGTCCTCGTGGGAACGATACTCGATTTATCACTTTATTACTTGTCGACCACGTATACTTGCGTGTGCGTTTTGGAGCAACAGGCTGCAGTTCCAACATAGGTATTTTACACGTATCATTTAGTTGATGATAAAAAATTATAATAACTATCGTTGTACTACATACTCCACTTATAAGATTTTGCCGAATTTGTTGTTGTACACACACTACACAAGTATACATATGTGTAATAATTGCATAATAAAGATCTACAAATCTGTGCATCAAACTATTTTGATTGATAAATAGACAATAATGCAGAGGCTGAAAACTCAAAAGGTGGAGTTGTCAAAATATTACCCATTCATTTCATTTTAGAAGCATAAATTTCGATTTGCATTTGGAGTAATCAAGAGATATAGCATATATATTATGGTTTCTTTTCATTAATTTGCTTTTGGAAGACAAACAACATAAAATTTATATGCTTCTAATATCTAGGTGCAATATCTGGTTGAACATTCCTCCAGACAGCTTCGCATTAGCTTCAAATCTGCAACAAATTTTGAAAATATATGTCACCAATTAATTAACTGCAGTAACTTCCCATGTCCAGACAACAATAAAGAATTCATGAAATAAATTAATTTTAAAAAAGAATTACCTTGCTTAAATTTGGAGCAACGCTCAGTTGAGCAAGCGAATTTGCAGCTAAACGCTTCAGTATTAGTTACAGGAAGACATCTCTCAATTATGCATTTCCTATAACAAGGTGCAGGACGCATAAAGCATTTCCATGAACATTTTGATTGGCACTTTAAACTAGGGTGTTTGGCTTCAACATTTGTTATAAAAATCACAAGGAATAGTGCCACCAGAACTTTTGTAAGATTCATGATTTGTAAAATAAGTCAATTCCTAAAACTTTTGTACAATACTTGATGAAAGCAAAAATAATGCTTATTTATAACCAAATTGTTTGGTTAAAGATAAGATTACAATACAATCTGGTAACAAGAATTAGATTACACCCCAAATAAATAAATGTGATATAACAGTATTTTAAAAGGCAATTTCGGACGACTTTATAACAATATAACTGTGTTATCTGTAACAGTATGTTATAATCTTCATAACACTATTTTAAACTAGGGAAACTTGACAGGCATAGGTCTCAAAAGGCATTAAAATCTCAAATTAATAAGCTTAGGCATTGGGCGAAACACATGCCATAACCCGTAAAAAAAAATTAAATTTACAAAAGATTCTAAATAAATCATTTTTTAATCCTACACTCAATGTCAATTTGTAAATTAAACTCTCCAAATATTTCGTCAAATTGTTAGAAGAAGAACAGCTCTATTCTTAGTTCTACGTAATTTTTTACTCTTAGACTTACATAATTTTTGAAATTTATAAAATTTCTACGTAAATATACTTTTTATACGTGATTTATGTTTTTTAAAACCATTAATTTCAATAAAATAATTTTAAAATATTAAAGATTATAGATCCGTGGAGCTTACGCCGAGTGTCTCGGGGCTTACGCCTCATTTTGTATCAGATAAAATGCCTTGCTTTACGCCTTTTAAAATACTGGATACAATTACAATCTTAACTGATTTTAACTATTATATAATTCGAAGCTCACTATTTGTGGGGGTAATAGTAGGTATATTGTCATTGTTCTTGTACATGATCAAATCTTAATACAATTTGAAATCTTTTATCATATGCAAATCTAAATGCAATCTGCAATCATAACTCAATTTGACTATCATATTATGCAAATCTAATTTGAAATTATGAAACTAATGTTTGACATATGTTTGTCAATCTATGTAAGATAAAGATATTTTCTTATAATAAAGGTATACGACAAAACTTGAGTAAAGAGAAATTGAATATATATCTTATGTGATAAAAAAGTTTTTTTTTTTAAAAAAAAAAGAACGACCAGACTACATAAATCAAAACCGACCAAACCGCTAGTTGGTATAATTAAAGTTTAGTTGAAAACCGACCAATTGATCCATGAACAAAATTAGTAATAATTGAGATCCAATATCATTTTGCTTTCTACAATAATTTTCATACTTTTTACATAATTAATTTAGCTGAAACAACCTTAGATAGTCGTTTCACGAGTTAGAAGTTTGATTGACGTGCTGACAATCTTAAAAGCTCAGTAAGTTCCATTAGGACATGTATGTAAAATTTGAACTGATTCGGACCTCGTTTGGTGGGATTTTTGAGAAGGCTTCCATTTTTGTTGTCGGTAAAGCTTAAAAGAGGTTTTCGAGCTCGATTTGAGTAAATGAGCTCTGATTCAAAATTCAACAGTTGCGTTAGATTTGTATGGTCATTTGTGACCCATAGAAACTTTCGGAAATAAGTTTCACTTAAATTTCGAAAGTTAAGAAATCGACATCTTTCTGTGGGAGCCGTATCTTGAATTTTGGAGATCCGATTCGAGTTTCGTCATTGGTGAGCATGTCATACAAATCTTGTATGACTTTTTGTTCAAAATTTAGGGTCATTCCGAGCTTCATAGAATAACGTTTGGACCCAAAAACCAGCACCATCTGTTGCAGGTGCGAAAACACCACAGTAAGCTGCTTTCTTACAATATAAAAATCAGCTTTTCAGCTCATTTCAGGTTTAATTCAACGTCAGTCCATTGAAGTCGTTTCTAAGGCAAACTTTACGTTTTAAGTTGTTAGAAATCATCAAGTATTGATGGTAAGCTAATATATTTCGTTAACTCATGATTCTTACGCTGGAATTTCTTGGAATTGAATTGGAAAATTAGGTTAGTATCCTAAAAATTATGAAATTTGGAAATCTGATGAAATTGAATTGGGATATGAAAACTAATTATATCATTGGATTCATGCAACTATGAGGAGTTCAAAAATGTATAGTTTATGGCCTTCTGGCTAAACCCGGCCCAGGGGTATTTTGGTAGTTTTTCTTTCTTCTTCATATAAAAGTTAGATATTCTTTCCTTATGAACTTATAAGTGCGAATATATTTCTTTGGCTCACAAAATGATTATTTTGAAGGATGTTAGGCTGGAAAGAAAGTTGTACAGTAGCTATTCTGACCCAGAACATAAGGTAAGTGATAATATCCCTTTCTTTGATGACCTTTGGCCTTGTGGATATTCTACCACGTGTTTTCTATCTGTGCAGCTGCCGATAGACGTACTTACTATGCCTTAGTTTTGGATTTACAGTGTATATTATATGTTATGCTTTATTGTTGGTATTGTATTGAGAATTGTACTCCAGTTGTAAACTTGGATTACTGTTGCCCAAATAAAAAAAAGGGGCAAAACTAAAACTTCTTGAGTGGCTTGTGAAACTTTCAAAAAGATAGACGATGTGTGCAGTCGGTCGCTCATATATATATATATATATATATATATATATATATATATATATATATATATATATATATATATATATATATATATATATATATATATATATATATATATATTAAAAAGAAAGTCCAAGTCATTAATAATTAGCCAAGTGGCAATAAATTAAAATGACACATGGCAATTTTAAGACAAAAATTAGTTATTAGTTACTACATTTGAAATTTAGTTAATTTTAATTAAAATATTAACAAGTGGCACAACTCTATTAGTTGTTAGTTTTTAAGGTAGTTATGTCGGGATAAAATTAGTTTTCACATTTTAAATTTAATTTTAATTTTAATTTAAATAAAAATAAATCAGCAAGGTTTAAAAACTGTATCTTTACACTTAGCAATATTCGGAAAATCTCCAATCCTAATCCATGCGAAAAATGGTTTTGGAGCATGAATCAAAACTGCTCTTTTTAGGTAAATAAGTTATTTTTCAGTTATGTGTAGTTATTTTAGTTACTTTTGAAAATTTAAATTGAAATTTTAAGCAATTTGCTCCATGACTCTTAAGCCTTCTCCTCCTAAAAATACTAAACGTGGTTTTGAAGTAGTGGTAGCCTATCTTAACTAAGACAGTAAGTTTTATTTTTAATTGAAAATAATAAAACTATTTTAGACTTGAATTGATTTAAATAGAATTTGAATTTAACAAAAACAAAATTAAAAAAACGAAAAATTGCTAACTGAAGATAGAATTTTAAAACCTGTAAATCACGTTCTCCCCAAAAGTAGGCCTTACCCTGGGTTGGTTTCTCTTAGATACGTGTATTTTAGTAACCTTTTGCCTTCTATATTACTCTGTATCTATCTGAATAAAATTTCACTTTTTCTCATTCTTTTTTTGCTTCATGAATTTGTTGCAGCCTTATGGAGTAATCCTCCTAAAGATTTTGTTATGTTGATTTAGATAAAATCAATTTCTACAATATCACAAGGCGACGACTAGGATATATACATTTAGGTCGCCTGTTAATAGGTATATCTTCTTCTTTCGTAGATATATACATTTGTACTGTTCATATCTGTATTTTTATATTATAAAGTTTGGGTCAACTTCTATATAAACCTTATATCAACTAGAAAAAGGATTGTGATATTAGGGAAGGAGGACCCTATCAAGAAATATGGAACAAGCAAAGCTGCTACAACTGATGCTATTAGCTTTACCAGGGAATTTGGGTAAGTTACAGTCCAAGTTACAGTCCTCGATCTTTTATCGCCTTCCTATCTTCTTCGATACCCTTTGTTAACCAAGAAAAATATTTTGAAGGATAAAGTTAATCTGTTTATTTCCTCATTTTTTTCTCTATCTCTTGATGATTAAACGAATCTTGATATATTTTTATAGATCAATTTTGTGCTTTATATGTGTGTGCACTTTTTATATGTGAGTTTTGCAGATTTCGTCTACTACCTTTCTAGAGCGTACATATGTGGTCGTGACGAGGTAAGAGATCCAGTCTTCTATTTATATCGTTGGTATATAGTTAACAATATCTGCTTTATTATGGGTTTGTTCTCTTTCACTAATAATACCCAATATTTGAGGATCTTCTGACCAAAACAAACTAATTTTTCTTTGTGGATAGTCCAGGCTGAAATGCTTAGGATCATTGAAGTGTTGCACATCTGGATAAGAGAGAATATGCTCTATAAGTATATTTTCTTTAAGTCAAAGAGTTTATACATGTTCTGCATTGATATAAATTATTTACATACTTATAAGATTGCCTTACTTTAACTCATGTTTTATAAACTGCTAATATAGAATTGTGCTCATTCGACTCTCATTAGTGGAACCTGCTATGAAGACATTATGATCTTTTTGCTTAGAGAACCACTGTTGCATATTTATGAAAGTTTAGAGGTAAGTTATGGCAATATGACTTTTGTGATATAAATGTACTTGCAATTGGCTCTATTATCTATAGAACATGAGTTAAAGCTAATGACTTTTGTAGGATATAAAATGTGTTCAAAAATAAATAACCTTCATTATGTTCAATGCAATTATCCTTTTTAAATTCACCAAATTCTTTACCTTGTTCTGAATTTTGGTTTGATCAACAAAAGTTTGCATTCTTCTCCCCTTGAGTTTTTCAGAATTGATTGTTTTATGACCACTTATTTAAGTATCATAGTCTTGTCCATAGGCTTGCTCCTCATATTTATCTCCACTAATATAGATACAATATTGATTTTTAAAATCTTTTTAGGACTTTTCTTGGCTTGTAATATCAGGCTTCAGGCTGGTAGGTTATAAAGATATATTTATAGTGACTTTTCTTCTTCCAGCTAGGAGCAAATATTTCTTTCTCAGTACTTCCATCCTTTCTAAGTATTTTCTATTTGTATTTCCTTTTCTTTGTACTATCATACACAATCACATATTCACAATAATTTTTTTTTTCATCTTTTTTTTTTCACAATATTTCTTTCCTTCCTTCCTTTTTTTTTTTTTTTTTTGATTTTTATCCTGCTCTTTCATAGCTGGAAAAAAATGATAACTACGTCTATATGTGTACATAAGGGAATATACATAGAGACTTTTTTTTTTTTAGTAGAGAGAGTGTTTGAAAAAAAAAATAGGATCAAGGCTCAAAGAAGGGTTGTAAGTGGTAAATTTTTACATTTGGATAGAGATAAAGAGGTTTGAATTGTGGATCGAAGAAGGCCTAATTTCCTTTTCTAAAAATCAATGTCATCCATTATTTCGCCTCGAAAAATATTTAGAGCAAGTTCTAGCCAAGTTTAGTGATTCTACCTGTTTTTGTGATCATAACTTTTCTCAATTCCAATGATTTCCAGAGTTGAAGATACATTCTCTTGCTTTCACAAAATCAAAATTATCAACACGAAAAATTATATGGTGAAGATAAAAAGAAATAATATTGAATACAATGCAAAGAGTTTATTTTGTTAATTAGTATACCTACAAAAAATCATAAAAATATTTTATAAAACATATATAAATCAGAACAATCCTTCCCCTCACTTGAACATTTCATTCTCCTGGATGAAAAATGCATTTCAGGACGAGTTAAACGGGAAGTAAAAGAAAGAGTTTTTTTTTTTTTAAATAATAAATAAAAAAATAAAAATAAAAATACAATAATTAAAGTAGAAAATACTGCTTAATAAGTAAAATGTAAATATTTTTGGCTTTCAAATTTACAATCACAGAAGAAAGCTTGAAAGAAACTGTGATCACACATATTCTATGTGTAATAGACTGACTAATTTAATACCTTAACAGTCATGGGGTCCTAGTTTAAATATAAACCAGAAAATTACCTGCGCCATCATTAGATTTGCACAATTAAACGGTTAACCAACCAGTAACTTAGGCATACCGATCACCATGGAGTTGCTCCTGTATAGGTGACTCTGTTTTTGTAGAGGCCTTCATAAGATGTTCCGGTTGTACAATAATCTGGATATTAACCAGATCAATTGGTTAAGCATTTATTATCCAAATCTATGTTGGAATTATGAGGTTCCATTGCTTCACCCTCAATGGCTACGGGTAAGGAACCATATTTCTGAGTTTAACGTCGCCAGCTCGACGTAGTAACTGTCACTCATCAGGCTATTTCAACGCTATGACCATTTACCTTAAACTTGCTACCCCCATGGATCTGTTGAATTTCAATTGCTCCATAAGGGGTAACATCTGTAACATTGTAAGGACCTGTCCACCTGGATTTCAGTTTTCCTAGAAATAGCCTAAGTCGGCTATTGTAAAGAAGCACTTGATCTCCAATTTTGAAACTTTTTTGTCGGATCAAGTTATCATGCCATTTTTTAGTTTTTTCTTTGTAAATCTTGACATTTTCATAGGCTTCCAATCTCAGCTCTTCCAGTTCATTAATTTGAAAAAACCTATTTTTACCGGCAGAGTTCAGTTCAAAATTTAGTGCTTTTAATGCCCAATAAGCTTTGTGTTCTAATTCTACTGGCAAATGACAAGCTTTTCCAAAGACTAATCTGTATGGGGATGTTCCAATTGGCGTTTTGAATGCCGTTCGGTATGCCCATAGTGCATCGTCTAATTTTAAGGCCCAATCTTTTCTTGAGATTCCAACCGTTTTTTCAAGTATTCTTTTTAATTCGCGGTTTGAAACCTCAACTTGCCCTTGAGTTTGAGCGTGGTATGGTGTTCCTGTTTTGTGAGTCACACCATATTTTGTCAGTAAAGCAGAGAATTGTCTATTCATGAAATGAGTCCCGTGGTCACTAATGATGACTCGAGGTGTGCCAAATCTGGTAAAAATATTTTTTCTGAGAAAATTACACACAGTTCGAGCATCATTCTTTCTTGTGGGAATGGCCTCAACCCATTTTGAAACATAATCTACAGCCACCAGGATATATTCAAAAGAATGAGATGAAGGAAAAGGTCCCATAAAATATATGCCCCAAACATCAAATATCTCACATACCTGTATTGACTGCAGCGGCATTTCATCCCTCTTGGTAATGTTACCTGTTCTTTGACATCTGTCACATTATGCAACGTAAGCACGTGCATCCTTAAAAAGTGTTGGCCAGTAGAATCCAGCTTCCAAAACTTTAAAGGCAGTTCGATTTGAATCATAGTGTCCTCCAACTGCTCCATCATGGCAATGATACAAAATCTTGCTCATTTCTTCCTCAGGTACACATCTTCTGATAATATTATCTGCACAAAGTCTAAACAAGTAGGGATCATTCCACATATAATATTTAGCTTCAGATATGAGTTTTTTCCTCTGCTGGTAAGAGAAATCTCGAGGTGTCCAATTTCCAACCAAGTAATTTGCAATGTCTGCAAACCAGGGTGGTTGAGTCACAATTGAGCTGACAGAAAGTATATGTTCATCAGGAAACTCTTCTTTTATTTCACACGACTCATGAGGAGGGGTCTCTAATCTAGACAAATGGTCGGCTACCTGATTCTCAGTTCCCTTTCTGTCTTTTATTTCAAGGTCAAACTCTTGGAGAAGTAAAATCCATCTTAACAATCTAGGTCGGGCATCTTTCTTTGCTAAGAGGTATTTTAAAGCTGCATGATCAGTAAAAACAGTGACCTTGGTTCCTATCAAATAGGAACGAAACTTATCGAAAGCAAATACTACTGCCAGTAGTTCTTTTTCCGTTGTGGCATAATTGAGCTGAGCCTCATTCAATGTCCTACTGGCATAGTAAATGGGACGAAAAATTTTATCTTTTCTTTGACCTAAAACAGCTCCAACTGCTGTATCACTAGCATCACACATGATCTCAAAAGGTTGGTTCCAGTCTGGGGATACAACTACAGGAGCAGTTGATAATTTCTCCTTAAGAGTGTCAAATGCTTTTAAACAATCACCTGAAAAATCAAACTTAGTATCTTTCATCAAAAGGTTAGTCAGAGGTTTTGAAATTTTTGAAAAATCTTTTATAAACCTTCTGTAAAAACCTGCATGTCCAAGAAAGCTTCTAATGCCTTTAACAGTTGTAGGAGGGGGTAATCCTGCTATAAGATCAATTTTAGCCTTATCAACTTCTATCCCTTTAGCGGTGATTTTATGTCCTAAAACTATTCCCTCAGTAACCATAAAATGACATTTCTCCCAATTGAGAATCAGATTTGTTTCTTCACATCTTTTAAGAACTAAGGTCAAGTGGTAAAGACAATCCTCAAATATTTTGCCAAACAGTGTGAAATCATCCATAAAAATCTCCAGAAAATTTTCAGTCATGTATGAGAAAATTGCGGACATGCAACGCTGAAATGTTGCAGGTGCATTGCATAAACCCAATGGCATTCTCCTATATGCATAGGTTCCATGAGGACATGTGAAAGTTGTTTTATCCTGATCTTCTGGTGCAATTGGTATCTGGTTATACCCTGAATATCCATCAAGAAAATAGTAAAAACCATATCCTGCTACTCTTTCTAACATTTGATCAATAAATGGTAAAGGAAAATGGTCTTTTCTTGTGGCATCATTGAGACGTCTGTAATCAATACAGACCCTCCATCCTGTAACTGTTCTGGTAGGTATGAGTTCATTGTTTTCATTTTTAACAACTGTCATACCTCCTTTCTTTGGTACCACCTGAACAGGACTTACCCAAGGACTGTCAGAAATGGGGTAAATGATACCTGCAGCCAAAAGTTTAATTATTTCATTTTTAACAACTTCTTGCATTGCTGGATTCAATCTCCTTTGGGGTTGGACTATTGGCTTATAGCTATCCTGCATGAGGATTTTATGTGTGCAAATAGCTGGACTAATGCCTTTGATGTCTGCTATAGTCCACCCTAGAGCTCCTTTATGTACTCTCAGTACTTCAATCAACTTATGTTCTTGTTCTGCAGTCAGAGAAGATGAAATTATTACTGGAAATAATTTGGGCTCAAGATAAACATATTTTAAATGAGAGGGGAGAGTTTTAAGTTCAAATTTTGTTTGAACTTTTTTTGACTGTGTCTCTTCCTCTTTCTCAAAATCATTTTCCAATATTTCAGCTTCACTTCTCATTGTGGCATCATCATCGTGTGTGGTGCCAGATTTAGCCAAGCATCTTTCCATTGAGTCTGAAATCAATTGGTCATCTTTGAATTCATCTGCAAGATCACTAATCATGTCAATTGAAAAACAAGAAGTTGATGTCTCATCTCCTGAAAATTTTAGAATCTTGTGCATATCAAAAATGACTCTTTCTTCATCAACTCTCAAAATTAGTTGTCATTGATGGACATCTATGATTGCTCTACCTGTAGCAAGAAAAGGTCTACCTAAAATTATTGGTTCATCAGGACACTCTTCCATTTCAAGTACAATGAAATCAACAGGGAAAACAAACTTATCTACTCTCACAAGTACATTTTCAATAATTCCCTTAGGTCTCTTAGTACTTTGGTCTGCAAACTGAAGAGAAACAACTGTGTTTTTCATCTCACCAAGATCCAATTTTCTATAAATAGAAAATGGCATCAAATTTATTGAAGCTCCAGAATCACAAAGTGCTTTTTCAAAATATACTCCTCCCAAAGTACATGGAATCGTAAAACTTCCCGGATCACCGAGTTTTTGTGGTAGCTTATTTTGAAGTATAGCACTGCATTTTTCAGTAAGCATTACCACAGAAACTTCTTCCAATTTCCTTTTGCTTGACAAAATTTCTTTCAAAAATTTAGCATATGAAGGCATTTGCAATAAAGCATCAGTGAATGGAATATTAATGTGAATCTGTATTAAAATTTCCAAAAACTTTTCAAATTGACTATCAAGCTTTTCTCTTTTCATCTTTTGTGGAAAAGGGATCGTCACAGGGAGAGGAGTTATTTTTTCAAAATTCTTTTCTTTCTCTTCAGAGGATGTTTCAACATTCTTACCCTTGTTGACTTGTTGTTCTAACAAGTTCTTTTCCTTCCTGTCTGCATAAGGTTCATCAAGATTCTTACCTGACCGTAAAGCAATGGCCTTAAGGTGTTCTTTTGGATTTTTCTCTGTATTTCTTGGTAAGGGACCTTGAATTTTTTCAGACACAAGAGTTGCCAGTTGGCTTACCTGAATTTCCAAATTTTTTAGGGCAGAATTTTGGCTTTCCATTTTCTCGTCAGTAGCCTTAATGTATTTGTACAAAAGGTCATCAAGAATTAGATGAGCTTGTTGAGGCCTTTGCTGATATGGAACTGTCTGCTGATATGGCCTGAAATTTGATTGCCCGCGATTTTGATTCTGGTAACCTGGTGGGCTATGTACCTGTTGCTTCTGGAAGCTTTGAGAGTTCTCAGCACCATTTGGATTGCTCCACTGGAATCCTGGATGTTTCTGTGCCATTGGACTTCCAAAAGGGTACGGCTTGTACCCAATGGAATTGACCTGTTCATCATTCTGAATGGTTGCTTGGCACTCATGATTTTGATGGTTTCCTCCGCACATGTCACAAGCCTCAGAGTGGCTTGGTTGTTGTGTATTCACCTGAAAAGATTCAAACTTTTGTGCCTAAGAAGCAATCTGTTGTGTTAGTGTATTTAAAGCATCTGCCTGATTTACCGTAGCGGCCTTTTTGATAATTATACGATCAGATGGCCATTGAATGGCATTCTCAGAAATCTCATTTAACAATTGCAATGCTTCAACTGTGGTTTTACCCATTATGGAACCTCCTGCAGCTGCATCTATCACATTTCTAGAAGATGGTTTTAGCCCGTGATAGAAAATGTACAACTGCATATGTTCAGGAATGTCATGGTGTGGACATTTTCTTAGCATTGATTTTAATCTTTCCCATGCTTGATAAACTGACTCAGTGTCAGTCTGCAAGAAATTAGATATATCTTGTCTTAACTTTGTTGTTTTAGCAGGGGAAAAATATTTGTTTAAAAACTTCTGAGTCATTTGATCCCATGTGGTAATAGACCCTTGAGGTAAACTTCGCAACCAAGTCTTGGCATCGCCTTTTAAAGAAAAAGGAAATAGCCTTAACTTGATTTCTTCAGCAGGTACTCCATTATATTTAGCTGTTTCAACTAGTTCCAAGAAATCAATTAAATGACTATGTGGATCTTCACTTGGATCACCAGTGAAAGTACAAGATTGCTGGATTGTTTGAATCAGGCCGGTCCTGATTTCAAAGTTGTTTGCTGCCACTGGTGGTTTCCTGACACTAGATTCACAATTGAAGCGGTCTGGTCTAGCATAATCCTGTAGGATTCTATTTGCTGGTCTTGGTGCCACTTCATCAAACTGCTCCTCTAGGTGGACTGGTGGTGTGACTCCCAATGGATCCACACCATCTCCAAGTTGGTGCTCCATTTGATCACGAGTTACGCTTTGAGAAGATGATGGTTGTCCTTTCCTGCGCACCTGCAAAGATTTTTCAATTTCAGGATCGTAATTGACCAACTCTTTATTAGAAGAGCGGGTCATAAACTACTTGAAACCTTTAAAGAAAAAAAATTAAAATCAACTCTAGGTCCTAAATAGTTGTAATGATAACACTACTAGAAAATACAGAAAGAGAAATACTGATAGTAGAAAATCATAATAAGAACAGTAGATATAGTATGAGAAAATAACGGTAATAAAAAATAATTAGTAAACCTGTCAATGAATGAAAAGAGAACAATATGTGCTAATTTTTAAAATAGATATGATCGGTGATAACTATAGTAAAAATAGCAATAGTAATTAGTAATAATAATAGTAAGTAGTGATATATAATTAACAATGAAAGAAAGAAAGGAAAAAAAAATATAACTATATAATATCAGGTAAACATAATATATTAAAGGATAAGAAATGTTAGTACTAAAAATAATTACTGATTTTTTTTATTTTTTAATCTTTTTAAATGAGGATAACAATAATAAGAAAAATAATAACACTAATACTGATAATAACGACTATAATGAAAAATACGAGAATGACCATAACAGTGAGCAATATAAATAATGAAAATTAACTTATACTAGTATAATATAGATAAAAGTAGTGGCTATATATAAAAAAAAATAATAAAGAAAGAAAAAGAAGTAATAATACGTAATAGATAGTATATTAATATAATAGAAATAGAAGTAGTACTACTTATAGCAATGTAAAAGAAACTCAATGATGAGATAGATAATAGTATCTACTAATAACAGTAATGGTTTAGTAAGGAAAAAAAAAAGTTAAATAGAAGCCGTTGAAAGGGAAAAGAAAAAGGAACTAAGAAAACTAATACTAATAAGCACTAGCACATAGTTAACTAAGAAAATAATAGAAAACAATGATGAAATATGCTATAGAAGTACTGGACGAGAAAATAATGACGACACGGTATCTTACAGTACTTAGTTAAGAACGAGAAAGAGTAACATAATATAAAACAATAGTAATAACAATATCTAGTAGCAATATTATAATATTATATTATATTATATATAGTAGCAAACAGCAGTAGTAAAGACTGTAAAGAAATTTAATAATAATAATAATAAAAGGAAAAAAATGTTAGAAACAAAAATAAAAATGTTACAAGCAGAAATGAAAATGTTAGAAGTAATAGTTAGTACGGTTAGTAATAGGTAGTTATAGTAGTTCTTAGTAGATTATATTAATTATTAGTTATATTAATTTGTCCTCAAATTAGTAACCAAATATTTAGTCCGAAGTAGATGTATGTCAATCCCCGGCAACGGCGCCAAAAATTTGACGAGTCCAAAGTGTATAGGGTATTCCTGCTCGTGCTTGTCAAATTATAGTATAGTTTAAGATATCGTCCCACAGAGATTGGATATTCTATGCTACAGACTTGGAATATTTTGTTTACTATTTGAGAGAATCAAGCTGATGAAAGTTGGGATTTTTAAGTTTAATTTACTTTAACTAAACAAGACAATTTTCGAAAGATATCAAATTTTAAAAGAGTTGGGAATCATTGAATTCACTTGATAATATTTATAATAAAATCTCAATTTTGTAACACGTATTTCTCTAAAGAATAATTGCTTATTGCTAATTCAATTATGTTTTGCTCACTAAGAAATAATCAATTAATAAAACACTCCGTGAGGTTATGTAAAATCAATTGAGTTAAAACTAGTGACGATTAAACCGAAATAATTTTCTTGCTTGAATTGTGCTAAAAAGTAGAAAAAACTTCGTGAGAATATTTTCACCAAAAATCAATAATCTTTCTTACAACAATTCCTCCGTGAGAATTAAAATTGAGGTAATCAAGATTACGGGTTTGGAATGATAAATTACTAAAAATTACTTTCACACTATTATTTTATTCATCGGTTATTTATATATTAATTTTGCTCCGTGAGAATTACAAAATTAATATATCAATAACTTAGACATAAAATACATAGATGTGATAATACTTGTTAAGTAAAAAATATCATTCTAGCACAATATGAAATCAAATTGAAAGTTTCAAGCCAAGTATGCTTTAAAATTGAGATAATATTATAAATATATCAAGCTTCATCAACTATCCCAACAAAAGAGATTACTCCATTATGGAGTAACAAAAACTAAAAGGGAATTTAAAAAGACTAAAAATATTTTTACTACAAAGAGAAGAAGAGAGAGACCAAGAATAATTCTTGTCTTGCTAGAGAGAAAAGAAGAAAATAGTTACAATAGATAAAAAAGGCTTGTTCTTCTACACAAGAGAGAGTGGCTATTTATAGCCAAAGATGACTCCTCACTTATGGCAAAGTGAGATATAAATTGCCCAAATAATATCTCTTTCTCTTCAAATTTCATGTGCTAGCTCTCACTTAGGCAAATGTAGATGGCAATGTAGTTTTCTACCTTCACATCCCATGTGCTAGCATTCTTCAATTTACTTTGGCAAAAGTGGAGAACAAAGTAGCTTTTTCTTCATTCTTATCCATGTGCTAGCATTCTTCAATTTACTTTGGCAAAAGTGGAAAACAAAGTAGCTTTTTCTTTCTTCAAATCTCATGTACATTCCCAATTTAGTTGCTACTTTGACAAATGTGACTTTTTCTTCATTCTTATCCATGTGCTAGCATTCTTCAATTTACTTTGGCAAAAGTGGAAGACCAAAGTCTTCTATTTCACACATGCTAATTCCACATTTGATATTTTGGAGTTTGTTTGCCCAAAGTGACTTTACTTCTTTCCTTGCTAGAAATCTCCCAAACAAAATTACTTTGGCAAAAATGGCTTCTCTTTTCAAGCTTCTTTATTTTTATTATTTTTTCTTTTCCAAGTATTTCTTTTTCCTTTAAAGAATTATTAGAAAATATGCGAGGATATGATATAAATATTCATGTATTACTTTAAAATATTTATTTTTCATATTAAAAATACATGAATAATTTATATCCATCAAGTATGTTAAAATAACAGTTATGGTAGTCTATAAAATATGAGTTGAAGTAATTCTCTGTTAGTAGTCTATTAAACATGAGAATAGAATAGAGATTTCTTTTTATCCTTTTGAGAATATTATGGTACCTTGAAGGAATTTACCGTTTACATCATAAAGTTTCTATTGATCTTTAATGTCAAAAGAAAAATTCAAGAATGGGAGTTATTAAACATTTGTAGACAAGAAATAGAAAAATAGATTTGATCTTAGTTTCTCTATGAATAATCAGGCAAGGTTGATTATGTTTAGTTTTTTTATCACTTGGATTAGTCTATTTTCCGTGCGTTTTTATTGGAGCAGTAGTTGCTAAGCTTATAATGAAACAAGACAAAGCAAGCTCTTACTTGATGTGATCAATTGAAAGATAAAATTTATGAATTGGTTATTGCTCATTTGTTTGTTTTCCTTTGATTTGAAATAAAACGGTATTGAATTTGACTTCAAGATAAAATATCTTCTCAAAGATAAACCTAAAGTTTTGACTCTAATCAAAATATTCATTACTAATCGAATTTCTAAACCTATACGTAGAATTGTAGATAAGATATGATAAATATTATGGGATATATACTTGGATGTACTTGAAAAACTCCACCAGTTCAATTCTTCTACTTTCTGCTTTTTTTTGCTAAGTTATATGTATTGTGTTGCTTTCAAAATTTAATTTCCTCAATTATTTAATTCCAGGTGTTTCTACCGAGAGAAGAGCTTTTCATCCACTATGCTAAAAACATTCCTTTGATTGTTCTATGTGATAGTCATGAATCAATATTTGGTATATTTTTATCTTTCTTTGAATTTTTCCATAACTGCTTATGTCTTTCTATTTCAACAAGCTTCTTTGTTGATTTCTTTCAAATTTTTATATTAATGGTGGCTATCTTTTAATTAGGGACGTGATTCTAAATTAAACCTAATTTCTGATTTACATTATTTGTTTGTTGGAATATGTTTTTGTTACTAGGAGGAGAGAGCAGGAGGAAATTCCTGGATATGTTTAGTATTACATGGGCTACTTTATTATGGGAATAAAGCCGTAAATTGGAGGAGAAGGGTTAATGGAAATACAAGATACAATATACTTCAAGTACAAGAGTGGTTTAGCAAGATGCGCATGTGAAGAGAGTGCAACGATAGGCTATTATGAATCAGATGCAATTTTAGTGTACTCACTAGGTCTTTGCAAGCTTTTATTATCTGAAGAAACAGATAAACTAATTATTTCATCCCACAAGTTTAGTAATATTTATATGATTTGTTCCTACTCTATTTTTATTTTTATTTTTTTGGGGTCTTCTAATTATTAGTAATATTGTTGGTTGATTTGCATTAATATTTTTGAAGTTCTCTTGGTCCATTGACATAGCAGATATGAGAATTAAGATGTTATGTGATATGAAAGATATTGACAAGGAAATTCTGAGAAGAGAATGGTCATGTACATGCTCTCTAGATTCAATCAATTATTTCAAATTAAAGCAACTCCTACACTGGAGGGGGAGGGGTAGATTATCATAGATGTTTAGAAGAATTAGATCAGCTTATTCTTTAATTGTAATCATGGTGAACTCTGTATTTTGTTTTTGTAGATAGAAATTACTTATCATATTGATTTTGTTCAATGTAAAGAAATCGAAATTAAAAGCTTCTGTTAACTAAATATTGAACAAATCTATTATCATGAGTTATCGCAGCTAAAAGAGAAGGAAATATTTTAGTAAGATTAAGAAATGTTGGCCAAAAGTTTATTTAACTTATAAATTTTTGCAAGATCACAACTTCATATAATGAATTTGGTTTTATATTATCTGCTCACCACGTATTGGCTATGATTAATGTTCTATAATATAGCCGCGCATCGCGCGGGTACTATACTAGTTAAAATTAGTGAGAGGTATTGTCTCTGTTAACTGTTAAGGCGCATTACCAACATAGGTATTTTACACGTATTATTTAGTTGGTGATAAAAAATTACAATAATTGTTGTTGTATTACCTACTCCACTTATAAAATTTTACTGAATTTGTTGTTGTACACACACTACACACGTATACATATGTGTAATAATCGCATAATAAAGATCTACAAATCAGGCATCAAACTTATTTGATTGATAAAGAGACAGTAATGCAGAGGCTGAAATCTCAAAAGGTGGAGTTGTCAAAATATTACCAAATTCATTTCATTTTAGAAGCATAAATCTTGATTTTCATTTGGATTAATCAAGAGATAGAGAATATATATATAAATTTGCTTTTGGAAGACAAACAACATAAAATTTATATGCTTCTAATTTCTAGTTGCAATATCTGGTTGAACATTCCTCCAGGCAGCTTCGCATTAGCTTCAAATCTGCAACAAATTTTTTAAAATATATGTCATCAATTAATTAACTGCAGTAACTTGCCATGTCCAGACAAAAGAAAGAATTCATGAAATAAATGAACTTTCAAAAAGAATTACCTTCTTTAAATTTGGAGCAGCGCTCAGTTGAGCAAGCAAATTTGCAGCTAAACGCTTCAGTAGTAGTTACAGGAAGACATCTCTCAATTATGCATTTCCTATAACAAGGTGCAGGACGCATAAAGCATTTCCATGAACATTTTGATTGGCACTTCAAACTAGGGTGTTTGGCTTCAACATTTGTTATAAAAATCACAAGGAATAGTGCCACCAGAACCTTTGTAAGATTCATGATTTGAAGTCAATTCCTCTCTTCGATTTAGTAGAATGTATATATGAATATAACTGTAAACTTTTGTACAATACTTGATGAAAGCAAAAATAATGCTTATTTATAACCAAATTGTTTGGTTAAAGATAAGATAAGTTACAATACAATCTGATAACAAGAATTAGATTACATCCCAAATAAATAAATACGATATAACAATATTTTAAAAGGTGCGCCCGAGGCGAGGAGTAGAGGAAAAAAAACACCGGGGAGACTTGGCGGGGCGTAGGTCCCTAAAGCCGTGAATGTCCAAAATTAATTTGGGACATACTCTTAGGCGTTGGTGAGTCTTGGAGAGTAAAAGAATTAAATTTAAATTAAAATTCTCAATAAATCCTCTATCTAATGCCTACACTCAAATATCAACTTGCTAATTAAACTCTCAATATATTTCGTCAAATTGTCAAAAGAGCAAGTTCGTTCTTAATCCTACGTAATGTGTTACTCTTGAACTTACGTAATCTTTGAAATTGATAAAAATTTCTTCGTAAAACTAATCTTTATATGCGATTTGTGTTTTTTTTTTCCAAAATAGTTGTTGAAATACTAATTATAAAATATTACTAAAAGTTAAATACTTGTGGTGCTTACACCTCGTCATATCAAATAAAATATCTCGTCTTACGCCTTTAACAATGGTAACAATTACAATCTTAACAGGTTTTACCTATCTGTGATTCAAATCTTAATACAATATGCAACCTTTTATCATAAGCAAATCTAAATGCAGTCCGCAATCATAACTCAGTTTGACTATCATATTATGCAAATCTAACTTGATACATATGAAACTAGTATTTGACATATCTTTACTATTTTGTACAAGATAAAGGTTTATGTTCAAAATAGTTTTGCTATTTTTGTCAAAATTTTATTCAACGAAACTCTAGCAAAGAAAGATTGGATATATATTTCACGTGATTAAAAATTAAAACAAAAAAATCGATAAAACTGCGAAAACCAAAACTGACCAAACCGATAGCTGGTTTATTTTTCCGTTTAAATGGGAAATAGAACTAATCGATCCATGAACACAAATAGTAATAAATTGAGCTCAAATATAATTTTGCTTTCGGCAGTAATATTCTTACTTTTTACACAACTATAGGGCATTAAACTATTCAGCCACATAGTGAAAATTTGGGAGAAGGTAGTGGAGAGAAGGATGAGGAAGGATGTGTCTATTTTCGAGAATCAATTCGGATTCATGCTCGGGAGATATTAATCTATTGTGGATGTTGGTTGAGCACTAAAAAGACCAAAAAAAAAAAAAAAAAGAATCTGCATATGGTGTTCATAGACCTAGAAAAAGCTCATGACAAGGTCCTTAGGGAGGTGTTGTGGAGGTGCTTGAAATCTAAAGGTATTCTGGTGGCTTACATAAGAGTGATTAAGGATATGTATGAAGAAGCCAAGACCCAAGTGCAAACAGTTCGAGGAGAATCTGAGCATATTTCAGTCGAAATGGGGCTACATCAGGGGTCAACACTTAGCCCATTTTTATTTGCACTAGTGATGGATGAATTGACTTCGGGTATTCAGAGAGAGGTGTTGTGGTGTATGTTATTTGCAGATGATATGGTTTTGGTGGATGAGACACGCAGCGGTGTCAATGAGATACTGGAGGTGTGGAGATATACGCTAGAGTTTAAAGGCTCCAGGCTTCCGACACCCAAAGTTTTTGCACTTTTTTTGCATAGTTTCTGCACTTTTCTATACTGTTTCTTTAGACCGGTGGCAAATGGGGTAATAGGCGGCATGGTGCGGGAGGTAAGAGAGAGGCTAGGGCTTTTTTTTTTTAGTTGTTTCTAAAAAAGAAAAATATTGATATATTTTGTAATACTAATAATATTGCTAGTTTTTTGTAATAGAGGGTGTAGAATTGTATATAAGTGTAGTTTTTTTTTAAAAAAATTTCATTACTATATTAGGTAGGTAATATTCAAGATCAAGATCTATAACTTGCTCACAAGTCACACTCACGCAGCCGGGCCCAATAAATTTTTTTTTTTGGTAAGGAACGACATTTAAATTAAACAAACATACCTCACTATTACAAGATAAGCCCGACCCATGTAACATAGTACTCCCGTCGTTCCGATCATAGTTGTTCATAGAGTTAACAAAAGTGACAATTCTAGGTACCATAGTACTTTGATTGTCATGTTCTAAAATAGAATTTACACATAAAGGCGGAAACTGATAAATCCTAAGTTCTTCAAAAGATGAACTGCAACCCATTCTTGCCATTTGATCTACAGCTTTGTTTGCTTCTCGAAAGTTGTGTTGCAGTTTCGGACCCCCGGCTTCAAGTAATAGGAACCTGCAATCGTTAATTAGATTTAAGTGTAGTCCAGTTCTTTTGGTTATCAACTTGATTAAATCCATACAATCTGTTTCTATTAAAATATAGTAAATGACAATGATGTATGTTTTCTTTCTTCTAGTACTTTTTTGCTTTCTTCGTTTAGTGAAACATGAACATTTCAAAGACCATTCCTTTGATACAGAGTTAAAAAATGAAGGGTCCGATTTCTTCCTTGATCTTTAGTTGAGTTAGAGCATGACACTATGCTCAAGACATTAAATATATATACTAACATAATAATGCTAAAGAAGGAAGGAAGGAGTTGACATTGACCTTATCAAACTCGTATTCTAAATTTAATCATGTGCCTGAATGGCTGTATGTCTGTTTCTAGACGTACTCTAGGAAGTTGATATCTGACCGGAAGTAAGATGACGTCATACTCAACTAGATCTTTTGTGTTTTTTTAAAATAATTCACTCCAAGTCTTAGTTATTACTAGTACACTTTTTAACATATGTACCAAAAAGAAAGGTAGCCAAAGCCCTTAAGAAGTAAATTGTCCAAAACAGTTTGTTGATGGAGCTATTTTTGGGTTAATGCGTTAATAAGAATAATAAAAGCCGCTCAGGTGGCGATAGTATGAGCTGCATTGCTGAAATAACATATAGTGTAATATATTTTTACGAATGGAGTCTGAAAGAGTGAGGTGTATGCAGATCTTATATTTGCTGAAATAAAGTCTAAATTTTAGATTCTTTTAGACTCGAAACCAACAATATCCGTTGGGGTACTGAACCAGCGGTCAAGGAGAACAACTCACAACTCAATATGCCATGTTTTATACTTTTAGATTAGCTGACGGAGTCCTCGTACAGGTTTTTAAGTGATCATAACGACTGATTAAACGAGACTTGGAAATTTTCATATAAGTAACTATTCGACTATGGCAACATATAGTACCCCTCATCACTCATCAGTCATTAACACGCATTTTCTAAATCCTCGCAACTTTAACTAGTAGAAAGCTTGTAAGTTCACCCACGCCAAAGACCTCATCATTTAATTAGCTTCATAACCTACCTTTTTGACATCATAAACAGAAAATATAAATCATGGAACTTCACTTCGAGCTTTGACATTTTATATTTGTAACGATCATTAGGAACATCATTTATATAGTTTTATGAAAGTACGGAAGCTATTAAAGAGCTTATTGTCAAAATTTTGAGAATGACAACTTCAAACTAGATTATTAGCTCCCCTTTGGCCATACAAATTTTTTACTTTTTTATTTTCCAAAAATTTTGAAAAATTCGGTTGGCATCAATTCTCGAGATTTTTTGGATTTTTTTTTTTTTTAGGATGAGTTTTTGAATTAAAAAGAAGAAGAAGAAGAAGGTTTTGACTAGTTTTTATGCAATTTAATTGCTTATTTTTTCTCCATTCACAAAATTTTAATTATTTTTCGAGTAAAATAAATGTCCAAATACAATTTCAACTTTTGAATATAAATTTTAAATTCAACTTCAATTTTTAAATTTTTAAATATGGGAATAATAAAAAAGCATTTATAACAACTGATTTAATAGTGGCAAAGTTGATCTTATTTAAGCTAATAATCAGCAACAAATAAAAAAAAATCCAAAATCATTCAGCTTTACTGCACTATAGCCATGTAAGAATTTCAGAATTTGCCAAAGGCAGAAGGCCAAATGGACACATGTACTTGTTCGGTTTAACCATAATCACGCTTATACTTTGTAAAGGATCAATAAGTCCCTTCTACTCGTCCAAAACATGACTTTTAAACCCTCCCGTCTGCACAAACGCGACCACGTGGCTTCCTCGTCAGATTGGTGGCTCATATCACATGCCACTCTTTTTCGTTTTTACCCTAAAAAACAAAAAGAAAAATCCAAACGTCTACACGGTAAACAAAACCAAAAATTATTTTAACCCAAACAACACTTACCTAAATCCAAACTTACCCCATCGATTAACCCAAAAAACTCGTCGATTAACAAAAAAAAAAATGATCCTTGTTTGATTAACAACATTTAATCCATTTGATTAACAACATTTGAAGGTTTTCCCATATTTGAGGTAAGGGTTTAAACCCGTTTCCTTTTTAATATTTTTAATGATTTGTTATTTGCAATTTATTATAAAAATTAGGGCTTTAATTAATTAGAAATTTAACTAATTAGGACCGTTAAATGATTAGTTCTTTAACTAATTAGAGCTTTAATTAATTAGGAATTTAACTAATTAAGGCTTTAATTAATTAAAATTTTAACTAATTAGGACCTCCATTCCATGTCTTCCAACATTAAATCTGAATTTTTGTGAAAAAACAGACTAAGAAAATAATAAGAAATAAAGGAGAAGGAAAGAAACTAAGGAAAAAAAGAAAAGCAAAAGACAAAGGAAAAATGAAGGTGAAAGATTTTGTATTAAAAGGCCTTAAAAAGATCAAAAACTAGTTGTTGGTAGTGCTTTTTTACTGATCCACGCACTGAAAATTCATGTGGCTCACGCTCATTTGCCACATAAGAAACTTACTAAACACATCGGCACAGGAAGGTTTAAAAGTCATGATTTGGACGAGTAGAAGGAGCTGGTTGACACTTTGTAAAGTATAAGCATGATTATGGTTAAACTAGACAAGTCAGTGGCGAACGCAGGATTTTTTGCAAGCAGTGTCACCTTTAAAGAAGTTTTTTGTTATTTACAAGTGGTTTCGTACTTTTTAAGTTAGCTAAATGTTGAAAGTTCAATCCCTACTTTAAATGATAAACATTCAAAAAAATTTAATGAAAAAAACTAAGTTGTGCTAAAAGCGTGATTCAAATTCTCACAGTTCTAGACTTTCTCAATGTGCTAAATCACTAGATCGCTAATTCATGGTGTTTCAAACAGTGTCACTTTCTTTATTTATACTGAATATTATGATTTTTTATATATTTACATACATATACATAGTAAAAAATTTCAGCGCAGCGGTGTCCCGTGACACCCCTTGCCATAGGGTGGTTACGCCCCTGAGACAAGTACGAGTGTCCATTCGGCGTTTTTGCCTTTGCCAAACTTGGTCGAACTTATGTCATCAGCAATAAATTTAAAGAAATGTCCACAATTACATAGCATGACGAGTCTATCACTTAAAGAATTTCAAAATTGAAATGTGAGAAAATTAAAAAAAAAAAAATTATATCTTCATTTCTTAGTTAGAAAAATTTCTCAACATACACCTCTGAAGTTTTTACCGTCTGTAACATATACCCACTTTACCGTTCAAAATATTACTAGTACACTATAAAGTAGCGCTTTCAAGTTTGTTAAGCAAATCTATACTTTTAATTTACAAGTAGATACATTTACCTTTTATTCATCGATTATACTCTACTATATAGCAAAACTATCTTCCCCGAGATTATTCGTTTCCCTAAATTTTTGGATCATGATTTAAATCATCATATTATAGTAGTACAATTTATCTACTCACGCGTAGCCACTTTTGAGCGCGCCATTATAATTTTATCCATCTTTTGGTGTGTCTTTTCGATTTTCGCCATTTCTAACGATTGCTTATCTGCAGACCGTTGCGCTTGAAGTTTAAGCCAGACTAAACTAACTTTAGCCCCTTTCGGCCCGAAGTTGGAACATGGTTTCTACAACACACTTTTGGTATGAATTTGAATAAAATGAATTTCATACGATGGATATTCAACTTCAAAACTGAATGATTGAGTGTGAGTGGCTATACTTACAAATACTTTTTCAGAACAGATAAAATTTGTTAGAACTGGCTATTTTACATTAAAACTAGGCCCAATAGCCCATTAGGCCCAGTATTGAGAAAATTAAGTGAAACGTCAATACTGCGAACTTGGCTTTCGCTCTTCCCAAAATTTCGAATTTTGATTTAACCACTCTCTGCAAACCTACCACCCCACCCCACACTCCACATAACTTCCATTTATACTAGGGTTTTGAACATTGATCATTTGAAAATACATCTTGCATTATCATACACTTGCATATTTTTTCAAAATGGTCAAAAAGCTAGACAATCAAGATTGTATTACCCCATTAATAGTTGATGTAAGTTCATCACCATCATCTGATGAAGGAACTCCTTTAAGACCTGTATTTTGTCTCAAAAAAAGAGACCAATTGAAGGAATTTGAAGACAAAGAAGATTGCTTTATTATTGATTTTGATCCTTATGACCCTTTGTATATCTCAAAGCTCCCTGTTTCCAAGAATCTTGATTTTGATGATCTCTCTGTAGTTGCTGAAAAAGGCCAGGTTTTTGTTTACTTTCTAGTAAAGTTGGGTTCTTTTTGGTTTTTGTTTTCATTATTATATATTGGTTGCGTGAACACGGGATGTTTTGTGCACCGCGCTTCCTTTTGTGGGACTAAACAAGGTTTGATCTTTATGGTGAATAGGTGGCATGTAGAGATTTTCCACATTCAAGGCACCTTTGTTTGAAACATCCATTTGAGAAGACACCTCATGAGAATTACTGTGAACTGGTAATATTTGTATTATTATGTAGTTCTGTTAAATGTAGTTCATGTTGTTTGAATATTTGATTAATGGTGTTGGGTAACTTTTGGTTTTTGGTGTAGTGCTATTGTTTTGTGTGTGATGTGGCTGCCCCTTGCAAATACTGGACTGGGATTTCAGCACATTGCCATGCTATGGATAATGAGGCATGGAAGCAACAAAGGAAGCAACAGAGGAAGGCTATGAGGAAGTAGCTGATGACTTTACTATTCTACATTTTCTATATTCTCCAAGTCTAATACTATAATGTTGGGACCTATAATTTTTGTCCAAAGGAAGGGTCTTTAACTGCAGTACATTGTTGCTTAGTTATGATATGGTATTAAGCTGAACAAGAGGTTTTTGTATTCAAGTGTCTCCCAATGTTAAGCTGGAATTTTGTAGATATTTTGCAACATTTGTAAGTTTCTGGGATGAACCATGTCCTTGTTAGTATCATATTAGATGAAAGTGGCTGAAATGAAGTTAAACTTGAGTGGATAGTATAATCTGAATAGCCATTCTTTGTGCTCTGTTTCAGCCAATTCCTCAAAATTCTTTGTGTTACAAATTGCAAGTACAATAGACTTTCTCTTGTATCAATTTCTTTGAACCATTTAAAGCAAATGTCCAGAAGTAAGGCTCAGTGCTGGCAACGTTATATCGAGTCGTCAAAGGCTCTACCAAAGGCGCTTCAGCTTTGTTGTGAAGGCTATGAGGCATACTTTTCCTTATCAATAAGCATTATCATGAAGAGGTGACACTAAACCGTTGTGATCATATTTTATTTCAACATCTTTGTCCATATGTTTGTTATTCATGCCTTCAAAGCGCCTGCTGCCTAGTGAACCTTAGCGATGTTTTGCATAGTTTGCTTTTGATGATACTGTTCATTTCTTTCTCTTTTTGGCTCCTTTTTCATTTACATTTCACTCCTTTTATCACCCTCCTTTTGACTTGGTGCAGTGACTACTGAGTTTTCTTCGAAATTGTCAATTTCCTGGAATTCGTAACTTTTGTTGTGGTCGATATCTTAAGTTTGAAAGATCCAGCATTGTAGTTGAACTCTTGTTGGATTCCAGATAAGAGGAAGGCCACCATCAGGAACTAACCATTGGCAAAATCTCCAGTTTGCCTTTTCCTCCTATCCCTTTCCTCCCTGCTGGTCCTAGGCTAAAGATCTATTTTTTTTAAATCTTTTCAGATGAGTTTGTTACAAGTAAAACTTCTTAGCTTACTACAAATGAGTCGAAATAAAAAATATAAATCCAATGAACAGTCAGCAGCAACCTTAATAAGGTGTTACAACTCCTCCCTGTTATATATTCGAAATCAAAATGAGGCCTTGTTACATTTCAAAGATCATAGGTAACGAGGTAGTCCTGTGAAACTTCAAACACACCTTTTAGTGTAACATGTTCATCCAACTACCTAGTGAAATTCCTTTAGATTTTCAGTGAGCTGATGGAGGGGAAAACAGAAAAGAAAATCTAACTTTAAAACCATTTAATTATACGACGACTTCATGTCTGTTCACAAATTCAAATGACGCGCCTTATGTATGTCTTTTATATAACAATAACAACATACCTAGTATCTAGTGATATTCAAAGACCCGTCTTAGAAAGGGAGAGGGACTTGGACTTCAATGTGGTATTCATTTTTTATACATACAATGTATTAAAAGAGAGAATCAGAAATTGAGCTATAGTTAGACAAGTTCTTAGATTAATTAATAAAAAGGAAAAGACAAATAAGATCTCGAACCGAATTTGGCGTAAAAATCTCTCTAATATATGCAAAGTTGTTTATATAACATGGAAGTCTTACAAGTCTATAACTACATCTGAGCTCCTGCCACCTTCATTCTTGTTGCGTGCCTGGTTCGTTTTTATAAAAGCGGACAAACTAAGCTTTCAATATAGATGTCCGCTGCAGAACAAAAACGAATATCAGCAACCATTCGGTATCTAATCGATTTATCCTTTGGATTGTATACCATGAAATTCGATCCAGATAGAAGCAGTATTTCACCTTTGTTTGACAGGCAAAGTGTTGGAGAAACAAACAGAGAAATCAAGTTCTTCTCAGGATCACTACAATATTTGATGGTACACATTTTTGTCCAAGACTCTCCAAGCCCATACTCTTTCATAATCCATATATCGGCATGACTTTTCCGATAATTACAAATCAAAGAGAGGTCACTTCTCAACACCTCCAGCAGCAAATAAATATCTCCTTCTCCATAGGAAGGCAGCTCCACATTTCCCCATTTCTCATCAGCCAAATCAATAGAAATGATGCTCCCATCCCTACCACGACTAGCATTATTAGCCCAATGAAGTTTCCCATTGACAAACTTACCCGGTCTAATGAATCGCACCACACCCACAAAATCATCTTTACTTCTCCAAGAATCACTCTTTAAACTATATATTTTGACCTCAACCTGATGCAAACTGCTATATCTATAAACACAACACAAAATTACTACCTTATAATCATCATGAGACTCATCATATCCAAAACCATATTTGATACTCCTGTATCCATCCAAATCGCAACCTAAATCAGGCAACTTCTTGAACTTTCTAATTGAGGGATTCCATAAAAACAAGTTAGTCTTTCCAATAGCAAGACAAATCAATCCATTGACGGAACCCACAATCCAAACACTTTTCTGTGAATCAATCATGGGATAATCCAAGTCAGATGCCTCAGTCACAGGCTTATTAAGTAAAGAGCTAAGAGAACAGTCCTTAAGATCGCATTGGGATTGAAAAGAAAGACTAAACACAGGCCTCTGATGTGTTAACACAACCCTATGATGGGCATAATCCTTGTTTTTAGCGGATAAGTTGAGATGGGCTTTGATAAATTCAGGACTAGAGATTAAAGCAAGCCAAGATTTCGAAACAGACCTGAACTGCAAGAGGGGTTTCACTGGAAGCCTTACGAGGATTTCATTGATGAGTTCTGTTGGAAGTTGAGCGCTGTTCCTGCAACTTCTCCGCTTTGTTTCTTCAGATTCCATTTGGCTTTGACTTTTGATGAGGAAGAAGGTTCCTGACGAGGTTTGTGCAACTGTGTTTCCGTACAATAACAGGGTGATTTGCAGAAATAGGTCATTATTATGGTACTGTTAAACGTTTAACCCCCCTTAATAAACTTCGCAAACATAACCTCAGTGTCAGAACCTTGAGGTCACTCTTTGACGGGATCATTGTGGATAATCAGAAATTAATTCAAATAATCTTTTGGCAGATCCTGGCAATTGGCAAATCATCCTATAATTATTTTCACAGAGATTTTTTCGTCGGTGTTAATTTAAATGTCATACAACTTGAAGACTACCCATTTTAAAACTTAATTCTTATTGTGCTATAATCACAGTTGGTACAGTGGGCGAGAGTGCTCAACTGACTTATTTGTTGTGCCACTATTTGAGGATTTCGATCAAATTACTTCTACTATATAGTCCTTATGAACAAGCGTTTGCTATTCACTTATAAACATTAAGTAATTTGAAATTATTAATTAAAGAATGGAGGGAATTATATTACGTACTATAGGTAATCGAATTGGCAGATTATCAAATGTGAAATGACCATATAGTTTGGGATATATGTACGTTCTCCATTTAAGTGCTACTCCAACCCTAGTCCTAATATATACTCAAAAACAAAATGAGACCTTATTACATTTCAATGATTACCCAGGTAGTCCCGTTAACTTCAAATATTCTATAGTTTAAGTTGTAACATGTTCAGCCGACAACCTAGTAATAGTTATAGTCCTTTAGATTTTCTTCTGGAGGGGGAAAAAATAAAAGAAAATCTAACTTCAAATCCATTTAATTATACAACTTTGGCCCCATTTCGGTGAGCTAATTTTAAGTAGTTTAAAAGTAAAAAGTTGGAGTACTTATAAGTCATTTTTGAGAAGTCATAACTTCTTACTTTTGGCTTCTTTTAAGTACGAAAGTGCTTTTATTTTTAATTAATAAACATCCACTTTTTACTTAAAGACACAAATATATTTTTAAGCAACTTTTTAAGCTTACCCAAATGGGCTCTTTATCTATCCACACATTTAAATAACACTGTCTTAAGTAAGTCTTTTACAAAGGTTAAAAAAGAAAGAGATTTGGACTTCAATTATACTCCATCTGTTTCAAAATTGATGAACCAATTCTTTTTTAGTATGTTTAATAAAGAATGATCTATTTTTAAATTTGAAAATAAACTTTCAATTTTATCTTTAATAAGATTATTTGTAGTCACACAAATATTTATGATTTATTTTAAACCACAAATTTTAAATTTTTTTCCTTATTTATATAAAATTTTAAAATAAAATAAGTTCATCATTTTTGAAACAGTATTATTCACTTCGTTAAATTGGTCTCTAGTTTAGTAACCAATAGGGTAAAACCCCATCAGTTTGTACATTTTCACCGGCATACCAATTGATTTTACCTCAAAGCACAGTGAAACCCCTTCCATTCGACAAATCCAAAGAAGCCATGCCTGGTCTCATCGTTATACCCGAGGAGATGTTTCTGGAGGATGACCCAATCGTTGAAGATTCCGATGATGATTACTTTTACATGGAAGATTGCGCCCAGGGTAATCTTTGCCTTCCCTCATCATTTTTAATACACATTTCATAGTAGTGATTTCTTGTTTTTCGTTATGTCTTTTGTCTTTTATTTTATCTGGTGCGAGTAAGTTTTTATCGTCTTCATTGCTGTCTTAAATACTCGAACATGCATTTCTAACTCACAGAGCTGACTACAGAGGAGCGATTGGCTATTCTTGAGAGGAAGATCCACCTGGCTTGGCTAACTATAGAAGCCGAAGCCAAGGCTGAAGGTCTTACAGAGATCCTACCCCAGCTTCCAGTGGGTCCATCGATTCCCACTCAAGGTATTCTTTGCCTTCCCTCATCGTTTATTAATTAGTACAAGTTTCATAATGTTTATGTTGGTTTAAATTTGGTCTTAGTGAACCTGAGTATTTGATTGGATGATTTATTTTGTTGCTGCATAGCTAGTCCTCTTCAAATTGAACCCTCTGTGGATAATATAATACATAGAAATTGTTTGGTGTTTGTTAATTGTTATGGTAGCTGCAACAATTTAAATGCTTAATGCTGCTATTTCGAAAAAACCTTTTAGAAGAGAAGTTGATGCTACTTATATAAACTGACTTCTCGAGCATGCATTTCTAACTCACAGAGCGGACCATAGAGGAGCGATTGGCTGATGCTGAGATGCAGGTCCAACTAGCAGGTGAAACCGTAGCCAGGATTTTGGGAATTGATTATGCGGAGATTCAAGCTCGTCTTCCAGTTGGTCTATCCACGTCCTATGAGCCTGGCCAGACTTCCGTACCCACCATTGATGCCCCAACGAAGTTAGCTGAGGATGCTGTTGTTGATCAGATGACTATGTTGGATGCCGCCACTGTGGACACTGCAGCCTCTCAGCCTGATTCCACCTCTTCTCCACCTATACCAACATCAGAGGCCCCGCCAAGCTGAGACTTAGTAGCTGGTGACTTAGTATTGTACATTTTCTACCATATGTCTTCTCTAAGACTAGCAAGTATAATTTGTGCAAAGGCAGGACTCTTGTTGAAAGTGTGTCGTCTTTAACTGCAGTATAGTTACTTACCTTGTTATGTTATGGGATTAAGATGAACATGAGTCATCTATCAAGTGTCTCCCAACATTAAGCTGGAAATCTGTAGGTATTTTGCTAATGAATGTAATTTTCAGGTACGAACATGTCCCTGTTAGTATATTATGTTAAAGCTGTCGAAATGAAGTTAATAGTTTCAGCCTTTCAACTTGAGTAGAAAGTTAAAATGGTCTTAAAAGCTGTTCTCTCTGTTATTTTCCAATAAACTTCCTTATAATACTAGCAAGGACATGTGCATCCCAGTCCCCAGAAACATGTCCTTGCTAATATCGGATCTTCCACTTTCATTTCTACCCCCTCCTTGTTAAATTAACTCTAGCAGTGAGTTTTCTTCGAGAACTGTATGAAACAAGTCTTCATATTATATCTTTCTTTGCTTAATGATTCTAAATCCTATTCCATATATTTTTCAAGCCAATTCCTGTATTCTTTTTCTGGCAATGTTGCAGAAAACTCCTCAATCTTTCATTTGTTCAGCTGTGGGGCTTCGTGTTGGCACTGTTATATCCGTGTTGTTTCTTCCACCACCACCCTTTTCTTTTCGTATCCATTTCCTTTTTACCTCTACTTTCAATCTATCTTTATGCAGTGAATTCTCTTCCATTACTGTATTTGCACAAGTTCTCAGAATTCATACCTTTTCATGTGGTTAATAATTTAAGTTGCCTTTAGTTGCCCCTTTAATTTGGTAGCTGGAAGTAAGGACGGGTAAGATCCATTTTGTAGTTGAATGCTTGTTTGATCCTACATAAGTGGAAATATCACCAACATGATTCTACTATAGGCAAACACTCTAGTTCCCCTCGTCTTCCAATCCATCAAACTAGGCTACAGATTTATTCTTTGTCAACTTTTTTAGCGTTGCATTATGGTTGCACAATCTGAAATTCTGAAATGTAAATTATAACTAAACCATCTTACTTAATTGACGAGAAAAATGGAAATAAAAACCAGAATCCATTTCACAGTCACCTAACAAGCAATCTTTAATAAAGTGTTATAACTCCTCCCTTTTTTTTACTCCAAGCAGGCAGATGCATCACTACATTTCAAGGTAGCTAGCCAGATAGTACTTTGAAAACTTCAATCACATATTATAGCTTAACAAATTCAGCCAATAACCAATAGAAAAAAAAATCTAACTTCAACACCATTTAATTATATAAAAGAGGGACTTGAACTTTACTTGGTTATTAAAGAGAAAAGGACAAGTAGGCTGAAAAAATTGGGCTATAGTTAGAAAGGCCCATAGAGAGTAAGCCATACTCCATAGGGTAAAAACCCCCCACCATTTGGTAAATATCTTCCAGCTTACAAATTTACCTTAGACAGCACTGAGAAGTGTACAACTCCACTGTACAAAAGCAGCTATGCCAGGTTTCACCGAGAAGAAGCTTCTGGAAGATGATCCGATCATTTCTGACGCCGACGATTCTGACGGCGGCGATGATGACGCAGAGGAGTCCGACGATGACGATAGTGCCCAAGGTATTATTTGCTATCCTTCTTAGGGTTTCCTACTATTTCTTGTTGTTCATGTAAGAAGCCTAGTTTAAATAGTAGTACCTCTGTTTTAGTTTATGTCATATACTATCCTTTTTAGCTAATTTAACAAAGAGTGACATTTCTAAAGTTGGAAATAAATAGATTTGCACTTTTAATCTACACAAATGTTTTGGCATGTTAAAGGCACAAGGTTCAAAAGCTTTATATGCACATAAATGTTACTCGTATCGCATAATTTAGAGCACAAGTTTCAAAAGTAAACAATTTTTGCCTTAAATTTCGTGTCGATTGAAACTATGTTACCAAAATTGAAACATAGAGACTATGGTCTATTGGTGAACTCTTAAAAAAATATGAATTCCAAAGGCGTTCCTTTTAGAGAGGTTTTTCAAGGCTTGGGGCTTTTTATTGATGAGCTATTTGCTGCTACAAAGCCAAGTCCAAGCATATTCAACTTTTTGTGGATAAAGTAAATATAGAAGCTGTTCGGTGTTAAACAATTTAAATGTTCATTTCCGCTATATTCAAAAGCTTGTTAGAAGGAGAAATGATGCTACTTTAACTAACTATGCCACTGGAACATGCACTCGCAGAGCCGGTGACAGAGGAGCAATTGGCTATTCAGAGGATGTTTGATGATATTCAAATGAAGTTTAATACTTTATCAGAAGATATGAAGATGGAGCTTGATACTTTGCTCAAAGAAATGAAGATGGTGGTTGATTCTTTATCAAACAAACTTGAGATGAAATTGGGTGATATTGAGAGGATGCAGGGTTACTCGATGATGATGGGCCAGCAGACCCTGGTATTACTAAAAGCCATAGCACAGCGTGTGGGCATTGACGTTGCAGAGGTTTTAAGTCAGGTTCCAGTGTGTCCGACCCCGTTTCATGGGCCTTGCCCCACTCCTGTTCCCACCACTGGGGGCACTGTAGCAGCTCAGCCTGATCCCAACTCTTCTTCACCTTCTTCTGCACCTGTTGATGCTCGTACTGCTTTCGCTTCACCTGCTGGGGCTACTGCTGCATATACCTCTTATCCTGCTGTTTTTTATCCGGCTCCTGCTCTTGCACATGCTATTGCTGCTGCTGTTGCTGCTGCTATTCCAACATCCGAGATCCCGCCACCTTAGTAGTTTATGGCTTTGTGTATATATAATATACATATATTTCTCTAAGACTATTATAACTTTTGTGCAAAGGCATGCTCTTCTTTGTTGAAAGAGTGTCTTTAACTGCAGTATAGTTGCTTACCTACTTATGATCTGGGATTAAGTTGGATACAAGGGGTATTTGTATTCACTGGAATCTTGGAGATATTTTTGCTAACGGTTGTAATTTTCTGGGGTTAACATGTCCCTGCTAGTATATAAGATATTGAAAGCACTATTAGTTTAAATGCTTCATCTTGCGTAGAAAGTTTGCTTAAGGAAACCATTCTTTGTGCTTTGTTTCAGCAAATTCCTTAGAATTCTGTGTTCCAATGTTACATAGAACTCCTCAATCCTTGCGGGTACAATCTGACTTCTCTTGTTTTATTAATTTCTTTTGCACCGTTTTAAGCAGATGTCCAAGTAGTGTGTTGATGACGTGTTCCCATGTTCTGTCCATCTTTTGGCTCCTTTTGAACGTAACTTTATGTTATTCTGTTTGTAACTTAAGTTTGGAAGTGGTCCTCGAGTGTCTCTTTGGTTGCTAGAAATAAAGTCTGATATGCTCCACCATTATAGTTGCCCAAGTTGGATGTTTCTTGAATACAGTAAATAATGAAATATTGACCAACTATAGGTAAAAATAATCTTTCCTACTCGAACTAGGCCACAGATTTATTCTTTTGCATAATCGTTTTAGTGTAGTATCAAGACTACATAGTAAAGATAATGTAAAACTCTCACTTAGGTAACAAGGAAAACACTATCGAAATTAAAGTCATTATCTATCTAATAAAGCAACCTCTAATAAGGTGCCTTACTGCACTTCAATGCCTTGTTTCAGTCATAATCGTACTAAAGATTCCACAGAGGGACTTGAACTTCATTATATTCAATTCATTTTCATCGTCTGTGTCTATTAAAGAGAAAAGGACACGTGGATAGAGAACGCAAACGTGGGGAAGAAATTGGGCTATAGTCAGGCAGGCCCATAAAGAGTTAACCCAGGAGTAAAACCCCACCGTCTAGTAAATGTTTTCCATTTGACAAATTCACCAGCCATGCCTGGTCTCACCGTGGAAGCCGAGAAGAAGCTTCACGAGGATGATCCCATGGTGGAAGACGATGACTATGAGGATGATTCTGATGATGACACCAACGAGGAATCCGATGATGGTCACGGCGTCCGAGGTATTTTATGACTTACCGTATCCTTTGAAGGTTTCATTATGTTTCTTGTTATACAATTGTTGTCTTTAGATAGCCTCCGACTTTGGTCTAGTAGTAAGAACACGACTTTACAATGTGGGGGTTTTATGACGTTGGGTTTTATTCTGTTTCTATAAATAATTTATATAGAAGCTATTTGGTGTTTATTTTAATTGTTTTAAAGTCAAAATGCATAATTACACGCTCAAACTTGTCCCAAAAGCCCAATAACACACCTTTAACTTTACTTGCGACCCATTACACTCTATGTTCAGCTGCGGAGCTGGGCCTAAGCAATTGAACCCCGTCGTCGAATAATTATACTGCACAAATAGGGTAAAAACGAGAAATTTCGGTAATATACATACTATTGAACCCCCCTCGACACTAAGAAATTTTCTAGTAAAGTGGTGAAGAGGGTTCAAAAATTAAAGTCACTAGTTCAAATCTCAAATGTGTCAGTTTAATATTTTTTGAAACCCCTTATATTAATTTCTGGCTCCACCCCTGTCTATGTTGTTTGAAGTGGAATTAGTTCCCACCTTAAAGGTGACAACCAGATTTAGTCTTGGCTGTGAGTGCACACACACAGGTGTCATTTGCTCGTTTTTTTCCTTGTTTTCCTAGACTGGTTCATAATCACCCTCTGAAAAATGAAAGGAAAAATTATTCTTCAACAAAGAATTATATATATTGTGCAAAGGCATATTCTAAGACATTTATAACTTTTGTGCAAGCTTGCTCTTCCTTGTTGAAAGGGTGCCTTTAACTGCAGTATAGTTGTTTATCTTGTTCTGATCTGGGATTAAGTTGAATACAAGGGGAACATGTATTCACTGATTTTCTGGGGTTAACATGCCCCTGCTAGTGTATAAGATGTTGAAAGCACAATTATTTTAAATGCTTCAACTTGCATAGAAAGCTTACTTTTTGGAAACCATTCTTTGTGCTTTGTTTCAGCAAATTCGTTAAATTTCCGTGTTCCAATGTCACACAGAACTCCTCAATCCTTGCAAGTACAATCTGACTTCTCTTGTTTTATTAATTTCTCTTGCACTATTTTGAGCAGATGTTCAAGTAGAGTGTTGGTGTTGCCATTGCTATATATCCATGTTGTCTCTTTCTTTTTGCTCCTTTTGACATAACTTTATGCAGTGAATTTTCTTCCAAAGTTCAATTTACTCGCCCATTTCAGAATTCATAACTTTTTATTTGATTTATAAATTTAAATTTGGAAGTAGCCCTCGAGTGTGTCTTTGGTTGCTGGAAATAAGTTGGGATATGCTCTACCATTATAGTTGACTTCGTACTTCTTGAATACTAGGTCACCGGAAATAATGAAATATCGCTATCTTGACCTTTAAGGTGGAAACTAATTCCACTTCAAACAAGATAAGGGAGGTAATAGGTCGCACGTAAAGTTAAGAGTGTGTTACCGGGCTTTCGGGTCAAGTTTGTGTGTTTAGTTATATTTTTCGTTGTTTTAAACAATTTAAATGGTTAATGCTACTGTTTACTATAATTAACTGACCGTTCGTGCATGCAAATATATCTAATTTGCAGAGCCGACAATGGAGGAGCAGTTGGCTAGTATATGGAAGTACTTGGCTCATGTTGATAAAAAATGTGATAATATTGAGAAAATGCTGGCTGATATAAAGATGATGCAGTCTGATATGAGCATGAAGACCGACCGGATCCTGCTATTAGTAGAAGCCTTGGTCAAGCACTCGGGCATTGATTCTGCAGAGGTTTTAAGTCATCTTCCAGTTGGTCCATCCACAGCCGGTGAGCCTGGCTCGACTTCCATTCCCACCATTGTAGCAACTCAGCCTGATTCCAACTCTTCTGCACCTGCTCCCGCACCTTCTGTGAATGATCGCCCACCGAATGGTGCTACTACTTAGTAGCTGGTAACTTGGTATTGTACATTTTCTAGTACTAGTATAATTTTTTGTGCAGGTAGGCTCCTCCTCGTTGAAAGAGTGTCTTTTAACTGCAGTATAGTTGCTTACTTAGTTTTGCTATGGACAAGGTATCTGTATTCACTGAATCTTGGTTATTTTGCTAACGTATTTAATTTTCTGGGGTTAACTTGTCACTGCTATAAGATGAAAGCTGTTGAAAGCACTATTAGCTTAAATCTTTCAACTTGAGTAGAAAGTATACTTTGAATTCTTTGTGTTCTGTTTCAGCAAATTCCTTAAAATTTTGGGTTACAACTTACAACGTTGCATAGAACCACGATCAACTTTTCTTGTTTTATTAATTTATTTGCACCATTTAAAGCAGCTCTCCATTTAGGCTGCATTTTTTATTCTTTTTTTTATTATCTTTCTAGTGGTGCGTTAGGATTACAATTATTAGTAAAGTCAAAAATAAAAAATCTCACTTAGTTAACATGGAAAACAATTAAATAAAAGCCATAATCTATTTCAGAATCGCCTAACAAGACATTTTTAATAAGGTGTTATAAGTACATCTCCCACTGTATAAAAACAAAAGGCACGAGGCCTTCTGGATTTCAGTGCCTCAGTTCACATGTATTGCTGCGTAACACTTTCAAACAACAAATAGTACTAATATATGATTCTAAAGGAGAAAGAAAAAAGAAAATCTAACTCAACACCATTTAATTATGCAACTTTATCTTTATTCACAGTTTTACACGGTTAGTTGAAACATTCCTCATTAATATACACTGATGATGTAATTTTTTTTGTTTTATATAATCGACTAATTTAAAATATATTACAAGTAAATTTTTAAGATTTTATTAAGGATAAATTTTTTTTCTAAGTTAGAATAGCAAAATAAGTATGAATATTTGATAAATTGCTTGTAATATATTTTAAATTAATCAATAACGTAAAAAAAAATTTACACTATCGGTGTATATTAGTAATAGTATTTAGAGTGCACTCCATAATATTTACTTTTTTATGCAATGAATAATACAAGGTAAAAGTGGAGTGATGAAATTGGGGTCCAGTTAAAGGGCGGTCCATTGAGAGTGAGCCTAAGGGTAATACCCCAAAACCCCACCGTTTTATATTTTATCGGGCTTCAGAATTTTTTCCTCCAGAGCACTGAAAATTGCCCTTTCCATCGTAGCAAAGCAGCCATGCCTGGTTATATCCTCAAAGCCCAGGAGAAGCTTCACGAGGATGACCCAATCGTTTCTGACGATGAAGATTTTGACACCGACGATGATGGTGACGCCGAGGATTCTACCGATGATTATGATGATGATGACACCGAGGAAGATGACCCCCATGGTATATTTGCCATTTCTGTTACGTGCTTTTTAGTGCTTTGTTTTATTTAATCAGTTACTACTCCCTAGTTAGTCAGTTGTATCATAGACTTATCAATATATAAACTTATTCCATTATCATAAACAAAAGTTAGCGCAATTTTCACCTCCAAACCAGCTACTACACAAAAAAACAAATATAAAAAGTAGAATAATACTAATTGTAATTGTGACGAATGAAGTCATAAAATTGGAATAACCAGACAGACGATTACGGAAGCTTGTGGTGGTGCCACTGGTAAGTCATAGGTGGTTTGTAGAGTGGAGGAGAAGACGGGACGCGCGGGATGAGAGGAAGACGAGGAAGGGGGGCGGCGGAAGCTGGTGATCAGTCATTTTCTGATTTGTCAAAAGACGTTAGCATTTGAACCTCACGCTTCAAACATTTTAGCTTCTTGTAAAAAATGTGTTCAATAAAATGGAGTTCAAGAGTTCAATTGGTACTACCCATAGTTCAGGTGTCATAATTTGCAAGTTTAAGGGGCTGTATATGTATTGCCTGAATTAATTTATGTCTTTCCTTCATTGATTAAGTATATTGCTACTTAATTATTTTTCCAACTCAGGTCCAAAACATAATTTGCTAAATTTAACAATCTGCCCTCCACTTTAGGCTCCTCTTGACCAACGATATTCATAACAATGATAAAGAAATTATAGAAACTGGTTGGTTTTATTTTGGTTGTCTAAACAATTTGAATGCTTAATGCCATTGTTTTGGAAAAAGCTTGTTAGAAGGAGAAATGGGTGCTACTTCAATTAATTGATCATTCCGAGCATGCATTTCTAACTCGCAGAGCGGGCCATAAAGGAGAGATTGGCTAATGTGCAGAAGAAAGTGGTTGAGATACATGCTGGAATGGAGATAATTCTCGATGAAATAAAGAAGATGAGGTATGATATGGAGATGTGTTTCCACCATATCCTGCTATTAATAAAATACTATATGACCAAGAATATGGGCATTAAGGATTTAGCTCAGCCGACTGTGGACAGTGTAGCATCTCAGCTTGATTCCGCCTCTTCTTCACCTGCCCTCCCACCTACTATGGCTGCTAATGCTGCTATCCGGACATCAGAGTACTCGCAAATTGTGGCGGCAGATGCACCTATGCCAGACGCAGCTGCCTAGATGGAGTTCTCTTATCCCTACTTAAATTTATTTCGCGTGCACAATTCTAAGTATGGGTGGGGAGTTGAGTTTTTGTGGATGATTGTAATTAGTCAATTAACCCTTCTTCGTTTTGGTTTTAATATTCATCGCAAATATCCCCGGCCTAATGCATGTTACTTTCATGCTTCTTTTGTGTTGATATAGTTCATTTATTTGCTGCGGGTTATTTTTGTTTTCTTGTTTCTAGTTAGTAGTCAATAGGAATAATTACTTAGGAAATATTATTTCTTTGATTTCTTCATACTGCGGTTCTTTCCTCAATAATGAATTTTGTTGTGATTAGAGTGTTTCCAGGTTAGTTAAATAGAAACGAATAACAAAAACAGATCAGATGGGACAGAAATCTGAAACTCTAAAGTCGATGAGAATAATAGGTTGTGATGTTCTCATATGGGCTGCTGCGTAGGGCCATTTCTTGAAACGCGAACACAATGGAACCATAAAATAACAGTTTGTGCATAAATTGAACTAAGTAATAAGAAAGTAATGGAACCTAAATTGAAATGAACGAGTATATGCGATTTTATCTTTTTACTCACACAATCATTTGAAACACTTTGATCTCTTAAGTATGTCTTTTACTGACCTGGACTTCATTTATTGATTTTCTTTAAAACATTTATTCATTTTCTTACGATTTATACTCTTATTAAAGAGAAAGGGACACGTGGACAGAGAATACATAAGTGGTTTGATGAAATTGGGCTTTAGTTATGCAGGTTCCATAGGAAACTAAACCCTATCATAAGGTAAAACCCCAACCAATTGGGTGGAGCAACATTATTTTTCCGGCTTAGGAATTTTACTTCAGGAGCAGGGACAACTAGTCAACTACCCCTTCCATACAGAAGCAGCTATGCCAGGTCTCCTAGTCGATAAGAAGCTTCTAGACGATGATCCTTCCGATGATTCATCCGAGGATTCCTCCGAGGAAGAGTCATCCGAAGAAGAATCCTCCGAGGAGGAGGATTCCGATGATGACGTGGAAGATGGCGCTGGTAACATAATGGGAATGTATCGGATTGGAAATCCTGGAATGATGGTTCGACCGCGTGGTATTATTTGACTTCTCCTATCCTTTTAAGGTTTTATTTATATTACCATTCCGTTTTACGTGAACTCTTTCGCTTCTAGGTAGTGAAATTTCGTGAACTTTGACTAATATTTAAGATGTATATTTTTCGCCATATTAGTATGAAAAAGAATTTCTAACTTACTTTCGTGTAGATTTGTAATCCAGTTGAGCCTCAAAATTAGTCAATTTGACTTTCAAAAAACGAAAATGTTCACATCGACGGAAACAGATGGAATAATTTTAATCTTTTGTTCATTGACAATGAATAGTTGTTCAAATATGGTCTTGGTGAACTACATTTTCTTGTTTCAATGCTTTGAGAGGTTTTGATTGAATTGCCTATATTTTGTTGCTATACATAGCCAATTGTTTGCAATTTCAACCCTCTGTGGATTAAGTAATTATTGAAACTATGTGGTTATTCAATTTTGTAGTGTTGACAATTTAAATGCTTAATGGATGCTACTTTAATTAACTGATAACTCTAGCGTGCATTTGTAACACTCAGAGCCCCCAAGAGGACCACCTAGACAGGAGCCAATGGCTGATATGATGACGGAGTTGGTTAATATGAGGAAAGACATGGCTGATATTAAGAGGGAGACAGTTAGTATTAAGACGATGATCAAAGAGATCCATCTAATGGTAGAAGCCTTAGCCATAAACAGAGGCATTAATGTTACAGAGGTTTTAGCTCAGCGTCCCGTGGGCCCGAATCCTGGTCCCACCACTGATGCCCCAGCTGATGTAGCCACTACCACCAATGCAGCATCTCAGCCTCAATACAACTCTTCTTCAATTACTACTGCTGCTGTTGACACACCTATGCCAGATGCAGCTGCTTCCTAGAGAGAGGTCTTTTATCCTAATGACTTATACTTTTATTTTGCCAATATTGGGGATAATGCACCATTATTTTCTATAAGTATAGGGTTGGGGAATTATTATTTTTTTGTGGATGATTGTAATTAGTCAACTAACACCCCCCCCCCCCTCTCTTTTTTGTTGCTGCTTTTCAGTTGTAGTGTTCGTTACAGATATCTTCGGCCTATAATAGATGGTTTTTTATGCATTTCTTTTGTGGTGCAGTTCATTTCACTTGATGTAGTTTATTATTGTGTTCTTGTTTCTTGTAAGTAGTCAATAGGAATTAGGAAGCACTAAATTTCTTTGGATTTCTTATAGCCGTGATTCTCTCCCGAATAAATTTTGCTTTGAGTTGGGTTTTACAAGTTAGTTAATGAAACAAATCAAGTTTTGGGGCCAAGTTCATCGCATAGAGACCCTAGAATGCTGTGCGAACAGCTCTAAATAATTTACTAGGAGTAGTGAAGGGCATGATGCTCTAATTTAATCCAAGTGCAAAAAAATTTCACTAGGAGAGTAGTGAAGCGCATGATGCAATGCAATTGAGTCATGGACTCATGGACTTATGCCGCTTGCATTGAGTGAAGACTTATTTTATACCTCTTGATGCAAATGGTTGTGAGAATGGCTTGGAGGCTTGGAAGAGGCTATTGAAGCTTTGCAGGCATTGCTTAGTTCTTACTCACCCTTTTCCCTTTTCTATTTTGATGTGTTTGGTGATTCTTGATATTGTTATTATGATCGTGCCTGGCTAAAGTTCTTTGTTCTAAGGTTATGGAATTGACATTGATTGTTACTCAAGGCAATTTTATATTCAATTGATGAGTTGATATTATATCGGATTATCTGTTCTTTTGTTTGTATTAATTGTTCGATTATTTTGATCATCAATTAAACATTGTTTATGAGTTATGATTTGAACTTAAAAGTAGATGAGATAAGGTAGAGGTAAAGGACTGAAGTCTACGTACTTGCCTACAAAGTAGATAAAAGTATGCATACCCCTTGTGATCACGATGGATATGTTATTGTTGTTTAATCAGTTTTCGCACGAACTTGTTAATGTATTTACTTAATGTATAATCCCATCCCGTGTGATTGTGTAAATCAGGTATATCGATATTTATTTATTCAGTCAGATATAAAAGTAAAGCAAGATCGTCAAGTGAAACTCACAATTTTAACATCATTCATCATTAATTATACTTTTCTTTAAGTTTGAGCGATTGTTTATTTAATTTTCATTAATAATTTTTGAAATTCTAGAATTAACTCAACCAAATAAATTGATATACTTCTCGACCAGATTAATTATAGTTTAATGTAGTTATGGGTTAATCCAGTCTTCGAGGAAACGATAATGTGGTCAATTATATCAATTGTTTGGCAGTGTATACTTGCATTGTGCAATCTCACTTAATTTACAAGAACAAATCAAAATAAGAACTATAGCCAAAGCAACATTCAATAAGGTGTATAACTTTCCCAAATTTAATCATTAAATAAAACTAGGACTTTTAGGGAGATCAGTTTAATAACACATTATAATTCTTTTTTAGTTTTATGATAATTTTAACCGAAGATGGATACACAAACACTTTCTATAGTATCATTTTTGTTATTCAAATTATAACAGGTCAAAAGAAATCATATAGTCGTCATACAGGTACAATCGGTGTAACATTTTTGAAGTTGGATAAAGAAGTGGGCTGATGAAAGTGGGCTTTAGTTAGGCAAGTCCATACACAGAGAGAGAGAGAGAGAGGAACCCTAAAGGATAAAACCCCATACAGTTGGTTGTTCCAAATTTTATCTCAAAAGCACTGAGAAGAACGTACCCCCTTCCCCACTATAAAGCAGAGCCATGCCAGGTCCCGTCGTAGAAGAAATCGTAGCAGAGAAAAAGCTTGATGAACCAATTGTTGAGGACGTCAAAGAGGAAGACGACCACGATGATGCCGACGATTCTGACGATGACGACGATGATGATGCTGCACTAGGTATTCTTTTGTCTTTCCTTACAATGCTGGTTTAAATTATTGTGGAACTGTTTGTTTTAGTAGTTGTAACAATTTGGATGCGTAATTTCATATACAATACTCACACTCAATGCAATTCACTCTATCTCTATATTTCGCTCTATTTATTTAGTGTTCAAATGTTGATTTTGATTATTGCCGCTGCTAGTGCCTCCACCCCTCAATTATTTTACTTTGTATTCAATGTTTTAATTGTTCTATTTTGGTTATTGCCACTGTTAGTGTCCCATCCTTCATTTGCCCGGTAAAGTCGATTTAGTTTTGGTATCCATGTTCTTAGTTACTATACGCAATGTGTTTCGTGGTGCGCAGTCAGTATCTGTTACTTATCTCGTTATCTTATGACCAGCATGTTTAGTCACTCCATGGTTATATCACGTTCAAGATAAATATGCCACACAGTATGGAGCATGTTAATATTTTTTAGAAGAATCTGATCGGAAACCAATGCAGGGGGTAATGAGAGTTCTAAGCAGAGCAGAAGTGAGAAGAAGAGTCGTAAAGCCATGTTGAAGCTTGGCATGAAACCTGTTACAGGGGTTAGCAGGGTCACTATTAAGAGGACCAAAAATGTATATTGCCTTGTTCATCCTTCATTTCACCTGTATTCAATTTAATTAATTAATTAATTTTTTTTTAAAAAAAGTTATGGATTAGTGCTAACCAGTTCAATCACGATACTGCAGGTTTTATTTTTCATCTCAAAACCAGATGTCTTCAAAAGCCCAAACTCTGAGACTTATGTCATATTTGGAGAGGCTAAGATTGAGGATTTGAGCTCGCAGTTGCAGACACAGGCCGCTCAGCAGTTTAGGATGCCAGACATGGCCTCTGTGATGGGCAAGTCAGATGTGTCTGCCTCTGGTGCTGTCGAGCAAGCAGATGAGGAAGAAGAAGAGGTTGATGAGACTGGTGTTGAACCTCGAGACGTTGAGTTGGTTATGACGCAGGCGGGAGTGTCCAGGAGCAAGGCAGTCAAGGCTCTTAAGACCCACAATGGAGACATAGTCAGTGCCATTATGGAGCTTACCACTTGAGTGTGTTTCTATGTTCACCTTTCTGTTCGCGCTCTTATGATGAAATTATGAAGTCATGTTCATTCTATTTTTGTTGCCTTTGTTAATTGGCTAACCTCAAATTGAGTGGTTGTGCGTGTAGTAGTGTAGTAGAACTGCTACGACATATATCAATCAAAAAGGGTTTTTGCTATTATTTTAGTTATTTTTGGACCTTTTTTATTGTTGCACGACGTAGTACTCTAGCATTTCCATTTTGCCTCAACACCTCAAAGCTTTTGATCAGAAGAGAAAATACTTGTCTTAATGTGGAAGTAGGTACTTGTCAATATCTTCTTTTGGTAGATGATATAAGGTGATGAATCTGATATCACCAATTCAATCTAAATGGGTTCAGGAAATGGTTCTTGCAATAATATAAAGAGAGGTAACACGGTAGCAAAATGTAATCTATTTCCTGGATAATGTTTTACAGGACCATAATAACCAATACAGGAATAGAACTGGTTGAAGAAGATACAACGGTGTGAAAGCTCCAGCTTGAAAGTAGTAGTTCTACTCCCAGCTTAGGATAGAGAGATATATAGCATTTGTTCAGCTATTGATGACTCTACAATTAGCTCTGATCTCACCAGTTGTGCCCGTCAAGACACCAATTTGGCCCATCTTCACCATAGCAAGAGCAAATTTTGTTTTCCAGATGAATGAATCCCCAGCATTTTGTGTTACTTGGGTGGCTGTAGTTGGATTTGTGAGAAGAGTTTGATCGGAGATAAACAAGCCCCTGTTTGCCAGAATATCGTTGTAGTAACCCACATCAGTGGTAGCTGGGCTTAAAGGGTCCATCGGCACCACCAAACTTGTGTCTGTGCTGCCTTGTGGACATTGCTGCTTCAACTGAGCTGCATAGTTAGGATCTAGACTAGGATCCTGGATTGCTGTTGTGCTGAAGTTGTATAGTCTGTTACTGAAGGACCCACAATGAGATCGACCTAAGGTGTGTGCTCCTAGACATCATAGATCACAAGAAAACGATAAATCCAGAATCTAGAGCCAATAGGGATTGGAATGTTGAGTGTTGCGACTTTCTTTTATATATATATATATATATATATATACACACATATGTAAGTTCACAAATTTTATTTTATTTTATTTGAGGAACACTCCGTCTCAGTTTATATGAAGCTATTTTTCTTTTTAATCCATTCAACAAAGAAAGGGCCTTTCTAAAGTTGGAAATGGTATAAGTTAAACTTTTAATTTTGTTCTCAATGATAAACTTTTATATCCACATAAATACTGTCCATTTTATGACCATAGATTTCAACAGAACTATAGCCATACAAATGTTATGGCTTGCTTAGAACAAGTTTTAAAAATTTTCATTATTTCTTAAACTTTACGCCTAGTCAAATATGTTTATAAATTGAAACGGAGAGAGTTATAATTACTTGAAAATACTGCTGATCAACCAAATAAAAAAAAATATGCTTACACTGCTATTTAATTACCTGACAGAGTAACCATTTCTTCTTGGTTGAGTCCAACATTTTTGAAGTTTTGAGTGAGCTGGTCGACATTGAATGCAGGAGATGGTAAATTGATTGTCTCTGAAGCTAATGAGATTCTGCCATCTCTTCTACCAGCTGGAACGGCATAGCCAAAACCTCCCGTCTGCAGGATATTCAAACGGGCAAGTAAATAGCTAATATTATCACCTGGTAATATAATGCTTAATAAAAGCTCATTCGCCTGATTAACTTTTATTAAACTTACTATCTCTATGCTATCTCTAGCTGCAAAAGCAGCTATATCAGCACACGAAACAACTCCTTTGCAGACTGATTCCAACCTCGCCTTTGCTCTGTCAATGACTTCAAAACCTCGAAGACTTGGATTATTTGCTGGCGAGTCCTTCTCTGCTGTGTTTGATGGAGTCGAGTCGATCAGCACTGATCCATCACATCCCTATCATATGCGACTACCAAAATGTTAATGAAGTACGGAGCTAAAGGTTAGTTTATTTGCTGGTTCTAAATGTGTTATAGCCTTAATTAGTTATAACCATAGGCAAATCTATCACCAAGTTCAGCATGAGTCTGACCATTGTACACGAAAACATAATTTGTGCAGAACATAAAACTCCTACTCTGGAGTGTATTCATGATAAGATGGAAAATTGACTTACCCTAACGAAGCAATCATGGAAATGCATCCTAACAAGACCAGCAGCCACTCCCCTATCTTTAATGAACGCATTTCTAACCTCTTGTTTCACTATGAACTCAGCAAAACTACATGACTTAACATAAAATCCCACTTGAAGTTGCGCTTCTAACATTATACATTTACATAGAACCAAGAATATTATTACTGCTGCCCTAGCACCACTCATTAACATTATTCTAGCACTCATTTTATTTTATTGCTTACAGATTACAATTTTTTTCCCTACTGAGCTTGATTAGCTTCAATGACATGCATGTCAATATATAGGGACAACCCGTTGATGTCATATAGACCAGTGATGTTAACTTTTCTTAATACAATAATTAATCATATGCTGGTCGAATCTATATTTTAGTGCTAAGTAGTGAGAAGGCAGTAAGCTGTAACCTTGTATCCTTGAGCAAAGATACCCAATGTTTTGCAAGGTTAATTAAGGACAACTGGAGTTGGTTAGACGATTGACTATGATTACACGTTTATATTTTATTAAACTTTGTTTTCTTAAGAGGTCTTATGGGGTTTATGTAGGAACAAAACAAGCTTGACTCATCCAATCCATTTTGTTGACTTCTTTGCATGAAAATACAAAGTGTAGTGGTTAGACATTGATTTAACTCTGGATTTTCTGCTATTAATAGATTAATATGCTTGCAAGTGGGTCTTTTCTTTTCTTTTAGTTCTTTCTTTCATTAATTTAATACTACTTAAAATCATTGAGTTACGTAAACAACAAAGACTTGGAAAATAAGTCGGAGGGTTCTTCAAAGAATATGATCGTGGACCCGTGAGTAGGGATTTTGCAAATTTTATGGAAGTTAATATACACTATTCACTAAGATTAGTCGGCACTGATGGTTGAATTTTTTCCCCAGCAAGGTAATATCACTTGCATCTAATAATATGAAGAACTTTCAACAGTTTCTATTGAGTAACCGACAAGATGATTTAATTCAATTAGGACGTAAAGTAATGTGAGCTATCCCTATCATGGGTTAACAATATTGCATTAAAAGCTGCTATGTGTTATTTCTAATATGTACAAGCAATTAGACACTACGGAACAAATGTACATCCAACCTGTTATATATATGTTATTTAAATCTCTGTGTGGTAACCTCCCTATTTTAATTTCGTTATCATTTATCACCGAAATGAATTTGTCTTCCTACGTTTGCTGTTTCTTCACGACAAAGCTTAAATACACTGAAGGAGAAACAGTACATTTTGTGAAGTAGTTACGCGTTGGCCATATTAAAGACAATGTAAATATTGTATCTAATTGTGACGCTGCAAGGCGTAAAAAAAATAAATCGGAAATGCGTGTGTGAATTGAAAGTTCACATACTAATTAAAAACGATAATTGGTAAAATATAAGAAATGTTCCTTTTCCATTTAACCAGGAAAGATTCTCAAATGCAAGGACAATCCACTAAAATGATTTCACGGAGTGAATATTACAATACCTATAATGTCATATAACATGATTAGACAATATAGCTCATATGTTTTAAGTTCTTGATGTGAGTGAAATACTATACAAGAAGATTATTTTATCGTCTCATAGATAACAAATCGACGGGGAAACAATTGTTTGCTGAACGTTCATGATTAAAACTTTGTAAAATGTGGTTTTGTTGTACGAGACATAAAAAGAGTATTCATTTTGAAAATCTTGTTGAAAGTAATCCTCAATGAAAACATAGTAAAGACTACACAAAGCTTTATGCACAACCGAATAAGCATATTTCAGTATCAGAAAGTAGACATAAGCATAGGTAGTAGTTCCATCAAGTCCACTTCACAATATATACAGTGCTTTCATATGCATTGAGCAAAGAAAAACAAGAATAATCTTTGAAGCAACATTTCATCAGCTCTGTCACACAAACTCATCCTTGGCTACATGCTCCCAATCTGAAGAAGAATTATCATACAGCCCTGAAGAGTGTTGATTTCCCAGTCTGGTCTTCCAATTCGAGTGGACAACTGGATCATCCGCAACAGAAAGAAGAAACTGCTTCATGGAGTCATATCCAGAACCATCCACATAAGACCCAAATTTACCTTCGCCGATATCGACCCTTTGATAATAAAAGTAAGGTTCTATGACCACATTTGGACTCTGATCTTCTGATACTTCTCCTGTTGACAATCCAAGCTTCTCCATACCTGCAGAACCAGCAGCGACCATATGATCTTTTTTCATCTCCATAAATGGTGAAGTAAGGTTGTCTTCCCGGTGTTTTAGTACATTGAATCTCGCCATAAAAGAATCCACAGCATCATTGGCAAGAATATCTGGATCCTTTTTGTCTTCCATGAAAGATTTGTCTCCCCGTTGTCTTATAATGTTGAGTCTCCCCATAACAGAATCCTCATCATCATTGGCAACCACATCCTTATCTTTTTTCTCTTCCATGAAAGATGATTTCAAGTTGTCTCCCCGTTGTCTTAAGATATTGAGTCTTTCCATGACAGAATAGTCAGCATCATTCGTAACCATATCAGAAGATTTTCTCTCTTCCATGAATGATGAACTGAAGTCATTAACCTGTTGCCCTATGGTATTTAGTTTCATTGTAACAGAATCCTCAGCATCACCCGAAAGCATAGCACAGTCATTTTCTTCTTCCAATGAGTTCATTTTCTCTCTCCTTCTGTTCAAGATATTAAATCTCTCCATTACAGAATCCTCAGAATTGTCAATGTGGACACTCTTGCTCGAAGTAGAGGGGCTCTGGGATGTAGCTATGTCATTTTCAGCTTCAGGTGCCACTGAGGAATTCAAGTTTAATTCTGGAGAAAATTTGAAGCACAATAACTTATTGGCAGCAGTCACATCCATTGAAATGTCGGAAATAGAACAGAGACCGCAACTGTAACAGAGTTAGTACATGATAGATATCAAAACAAACAGCTTTTACCTTTTCCTTGGCTCACTTTATGCTTCTCCATTTCAATCTTCATATGTTCAAAACGAGCTTTATAGCTTATGGAGCATAATTTTGCTTCAGCTTCAAGCCACAGATTCTTGAAAAGAAGAGCTTCGGGCTGCATTTCTTCTTCACAGAGGAAGTTCTCATCAAGGACTTTCTTTATAGCCTGCAAGCCAGCTATATATTAGTTGGCCAACTAAATAGTTCTCTGAACAGTTGCAACTCCTCTGAAGTTTCAATTTTCTACACCTGAAGATTTTCTTGACCACAAATTTTTTTTTAAAAAAAAAAAATTCAGGACGTACACATAGAGCATACCTGGGCAACTCGTTCTTCCTTTGAAACCCCTACATCATCCTTGAAAGGACTTAGAAGAGGTGAATTCTCAGCTTTCTTACCATCACTCTTGCTCTTATTTTCATGCAAAGGCTGGTAACCAAGTCCACAAGGATCCAAAGTGAATTTTTCCACAGACTGGGGGTGGTTGGTCCCAGTGACCTGGAGAAGAAAATTACCATTATCTACGGAATTACACTGGAAAACATGGTCTATCAAGTTGATATGCAAAGGAGAACATAAAACTTAGGTTCCTGTGCTTGCACACGAAACAGAATGGCACAAAATGAAGATACCCGAAGTTCAAAACAAAAACAGGATTGACCCAGTCAATGGCCAAAGGTACACAATAAAAAGGCTAAAGCTGCCAAGCAAACCCTATTGAGTTGATAAGAAAAAGGACACCTTAAAGCTTAGTGTCAAAATCTTGCACAGAATAAAAAAATGCAATATAAAAAATATTCAAGAACCATACATAAAAACAGGTATGACCAGTCAATGGTCAAAAAGGGCACCTTAATGATTGAATTTTTCATTTTTATCTACAATATTTCGTGGACATGAGACATCTATGATGAAAGTATGAGATAACAAAGATGATAATAGTACTAACAACATCAACAGCATCGGAAAATGCACATCTCATCTTTATGTTAACTCTTCTCTACACTTCTAGAGTAGGGCAAATAAGAGGTAAGCATATCAACTACATGCACAATTACATGATAAAGTAGGTTAATTAACAGAGAAATAAGTGACATTATGTAAATTTGTTAAAATAAAACAAATTGCCACATAAAAAGAATTAAAACTGTGAGCTCCTCTTCTATGGTCCATTATATCTGGGACATTAGATCTTTGGAATCCACTAAATATAAATGTTCACAATGCAGGGAAGAAGTGGTCCGGGAACACACATGTATTTAGATCTGGAAGGAGGGATCAAATTTAACACAAGTTATGGTAATACTGCAACTGTTTCAACAATTCGAACACATTACCACACCTCAAAGCAAAACTAGATAGTTAGGTCTCTCTTGAAGACATACCAGATAAGAGCCACGAGTTTCTCCGGACTTTTCAAAAGCATCATGCTGGGACAATGTTGCTTCTTTTGTTTCAATCTTCTTAGAGATACATGCACCAAGATTAGAAATTGCATGCTCAAGGGCGTCATGGTCTTGTTCCTCCAGTAGACATGCATTAGTCCAACATTGAGATTTAAGCAGCTCCGAAAGGTTATGAATTGCATTAACAAGTGTGTGAACATCCAATTTTGGACTTGATTCCATTTGATATGGATGGTCCTGCTTGACATCTTCTTGAGAAGCTGGTGAGCGTAAAACTTTTTCTGCAGCATCAAGTGCAACTACTCCATCTTCTAATACATCATTGAGGTCCAAACCAGAATGCATAAAACCCTCATTCAAACTATGCTTTGGTACATATTTGTATTCATCAACGCTAAGGTGCTTGCTGCAGGAAGATTCTAGTTGAGAATCATTTTTGGAGTAACACGGCAGATCATATCCTTTGCTAGGCTTGTTGAGATCTTCCGAAAATTTAAGTACCCTATCCATTTGCTCAAATTTTTCTTGTGTGATATCATCTGTCTTGTGTTCTTCAGTAATGTTGCTAGTATTTCCACTGCCTCCTGAACGAACTGACAGACCAATTCCTGCATACACGCTATGGTTATGCATATTGTCCTCACCAAGTGTCTTTGAGGAAGTTCTCCCTGAATGTTCTGCTGGAGGGAACAAAGGATTGCTTAGACCAAAATCAGAGTATTCTAGTTTGCTTTTGAAGTGACATGGGCTTGGAGCTTCAACAGAGTCACAGAGAGAAGTACGAGAAGCAGGGGCACCTTTCCAGCAGGGTGAATCAACATTCGGGTTATGAAGATCTAAAGCATCTGAACAGTTCTCAGTAAAAGCCACAGGTGGTGCACTACTATAAGGAGCTTGAGATCCAGGTCTTTCAACAATAATATCTACGATACTGCTAACAAGAGGATGGGTTGAGCACTGATAGCTAATTGATGACGATGGAAAAACAGTACTTTCCTTGACATCCTTGCCAAAGTCCAGCGGGCTTGTGTCCAAGGAAACCCCTTGGACTGGAGAACCTATTGGTAGCCGAGTTTCCTCACTCTTCAAGAGGTCACAGACATTTGATTTCTCATTGTTACTAGCTCCAGGTTTGCAAATATCCACAGTTTTTTGCAAATCTGTCTTCTGTGCGAAGACACGGCTTCCAGAAGGTGCTGGTCTGATAACCACTACAGGAGAAGATTTTGATGTGAATGTAGTATCACGGAGACCAGAATCAAGGGGTTGGAAGAACTTCTCATGTGGAGTGAAAGGGTTTTCATAGTTCAAGTAACTCTTAGATGATCCTACAGATAGTCCCGTTTGGCAAGATACAGGAGGATTCGAACCCATACAAGCTGCTTTTGAGTTAAAAGATGGGTAAACTGCTTCTTGAGCAAGATATGAGTTGTCGTCCATATGTCCCATACTTGAAGGCCCAGTATACACTCTGTCAGTAAAACTTCCAGACAGTGCACAAGGATTTTCTCCAGCTATGTTCATACCTTCAAGTGAATTACCTATAAAATGACAGACATTAAAAGCCTCTATCCAATTGCACTATAGGTTTAGACAATTGAAATAATGATAGCTACTTCTTTTAAACTCCAACTTTGACACTAGTTACAAGCACGTAGCAGTCTTCACCCCACATTAAGATAAGAAAAATAACATGAATCAGACACATCGAACTACATGAAGACTTTTAACTCCACAATATGAATAATTTTTCATTGGCATAACAAGTTGTAATGGATTTGATAATCAGGGAAAAGTTTCAAGTCAGGAATAGTATAATACTCGTCAAAAGATTCAAAACTTTAGATTCTTTGAAAAGTAAAACTACAACTGTACTATGCTAGCGAAAAGCAATGAAAAAGTTATTGATTTGGAATAAGCATAAAATACAATAGGTTAAACTATAAAAGCCGACGTCAGATACAACTATATAAGCTCAATCATCACAAATCCACACAGATATACCAGGAATCCACACACCATGGCAATATATTCGAACAGAATGTAGTAAAAATCTAAAGAAAATGCTGACATTGAAAAGCTGAAAAAATCCAAGAAATATACATTTTACTTCGTTGTCGGTTGTTCAGCCACAAAACGAATATATTGTGATATGAAACAATGAAACTAAGATAAGAAACAAAAGGAAATACCTTGAGACATGCAATTCCCGTAAACAAATGAAGCGCCAGCATTAACATTCCCTGAGGAGAAACTCCCATCAACTCCCTTGCTCTCATCCTGCTTTCCATCACCCATATGACTCCAAACAGAGTTCCAATGTGATACCGGGTACTCCAAACCAGACAAACTCTGGGTATAATCAACTTGAGCAGACACATTACTAACAGCATGGTTATTAATATTACCCGGATTAGGCAACGACGAAGGTTCATTGAAGGCGGCCACTAAGGGGGTGTTGTCAGTGGTCCCAACTGGAGACACATAAGGGGAATAATATCCACCCTCACAGCCAAACGAATACGCTTCACTCGACACTTTAACAGTGGGGTTATTCGAAGTTGACCAAAGGTTATTGTTAACAGAATCAGAAGGGCTAAACTCAGGGTCAGCAGCATATTGATTCCAAGACTGACCACCAAATGGTACAGTTGTAACAGTATAGTGAGCATCACTAAAATTCATTAGTGGGTTTGAATTGGGCTTGTTTGTATTAGACCGATCAACAGTAAAAGGTGGGGCTAAAGGTGATAAATTTGAAAAGGAAGATGAAGATCCTCCTCCATACCCTAAACCCATCATTTCTAATCCACTGATCAAAACCCAACAACAACTTTAATTAGTGTTAACAATTCTGTAAAACAAACAACATATCAAGAAAGTGATAAAAATTCAATCTTTATCCAAAAAAAGACTTATACATGCAAAAATTAAGGAGTAATTAAAGAGATAAAGAGAACTTACCCAGTTAAAAGATGAGAGGAATAGTGAGAGAGAGTTGTCTAAGGGTCTTTGGGTCGTTGCCAAAGCTATTAGTGCTCTAGGAATTTGGCTTATTCTGTAGTCATCATTTCTTGATTTTGTTTATTTTTTCGGAATTACAATTGTTGCCCTAAACTTCTGCTCTCACCTGGCGAAGATGCCAATGTTCATGGAATATGTCACTTTTTTACCCTTATCTCCGTTTATTGTAACGTTTTTTTTTTTTTTTTAACAGATTCTCTTAGTAAGTCCCACTTTAAAGGTGTGTTTGGAACAAAAGAAAATACTTGCAACGGAAAATATTTTTCATGGAAATAATTTTTGGAAAATAAATATATTTTTACTAATTTTCTTTTGTTTGGCAGTAACAAAGGAAATAAGATAATTTTCTTTTTTATTATTTCAAAAAATACATCCCAATACACAACCCTCACCCTACCTCCCCATTTTCACCTCACACCCATCCCAAAGCCTCACCCACCCCCGTCCACCCCTTCCCTTTAACCTCCAAACAGTCCAAATCGTAGATGCCGGAGAAATCACCGGCGAATCACGCAACTGGTTAGATATCGGCGCAGACCGTCGGAGACCGTCGCGCATAGTGCAGGAACAAGAAAGTGTTGGATATGGGGTCGACACCGAGGGTTCCGGCGACGTAACCACATTCTAATTTTGCTGTCGACGTTTGAAAACTGAGTGTGTTTGGAAAGACAGTTTGTTTTCGGTGACGTGGTGGTTGTGCGGGATAAGGAGGGTTAAAAGGGTGGAGAGGTGGGTTAGGGGCGGCAGAAGAGTTTTGTTGGGGAAAGGTGGGGTAGAGGGGGCGACAGGGAAGGGTTTGGTAGGGGGTTAGTTAGAGGGTGGGTTAGGGTTGTTGAAATTGTTTTTTCTTTCTTTTTTTAGGGAAAATATTTTCTTTCATTTGGAGGAAAATGAGCAATTCAGAAAAATATTTTTCAAACACATTACCCAACCAAACATAGAAAAATACCAATATCAAGCACACCATAAAAGTAAAATCAAAGGCGTTTTTATTTTTAGGGCTTCAAGTCGATGTATACTTTTATTAAAGATAAAGTGGTCTTAAGACATTATTTATTCGTATTTAATGGAGTTCTGAATTTGAATAGTTTAAAGTTCAAAGCATTAAGTACTTTTTTAAATAATTTAATCACTACGTCGCACAACCATCAATTAACACTACCATTATCAGTCATCAGTGCCACCGCTCTTACCATACAACCACTACTATTGTCATCCATCCCACCACCTTATAGCCTGTTAATTTGTGAATATAATATTTACCTTATTTTATTTTAATATTTATTAAAATTAATAAAATTAATTATAGACATTCATATATTGAAAAACAAATGATCTTAATTAATCATTCGGTATTCAGAAGTTAATGTTGCATCTTAATATTCAAAAATATATTGAAATTTAAATATATTAATCTTAATAAAAAAAAAAGTAAACTCTTACTACTCCGCCACAATGCTAAGTGATGATTATAAGTATTATTTGTAATAATATAAAGAATATTAAGGTGTAGTTAACATTTATTTTAAATCGATATATTTTATTGAAGATAAAAGGATACTTATTACCCACCACAACAGCCTTAAGTGATAATTATAAGTATTATTGGTAATAATATAAAGAATATTAAGGTACTGAGAGTTAACATTTACTTTTCTAAATAAAATGTTACTTTAAATATATGTTTCGATTAGTTTAAGCTTCATAAATTGTAGATTTTTAAAATAATGTCAAATACTTTAGAATATCTAGGAAAGATAAGGTGACTACATAGAAGAGAGAGAAGATGTGTTTGAAAAATCAACAAAAATCACTAAGATGCGACTGAGTACTTTATTCTACTGACCCCGAAATTGTTGCAACATTTTATTCGACCAATTAACTTTACCATCGTCTTCGCTTGAAGTATCATTTGTACAGAAACTTTTGCCCAATTGATTTTCTTTTTCTTTTCTTTGCATTCGTCGATGGATACGTTACGTATATATAATTGTGCTTGAAACTTTTAGTCATATTTTTTAGATCGCTTAAAAAGATGTGCACAATGTCAAAGACGTACCGAAAATGTACTAGAAGTTTAAGTTTTAGCTAATTATCTTCAAACTATTACAAATGTCTATTGATGATTGTCAAAAAGCAACAGGTAATGGAATACCATTGTTTTATTGTTATCTAAATGTTAGTGAAAATAATTACCATGTATGTTCAATATTAACTTTACAGTAGCACCAGACCAACTAAATGATGTAATTAGACTTGAGAATTCTAACTTCTGATAAGTCAAAAGTTTTTGTAGTATCATGTAATTAAAAATTATTTAAACATATCTTTAATAACAACTATGTATTGAATTTGACCCAGTCCGTCCCGCTGCGGACATCGCCATTGTTGGGTAACTTGCAAAACATGATGAGGGACCAATAGTCTTTTTTTTTTTTTTAACACAAATACATCAAATTTAAGTCCAAATTTTAATATAAGATTTATAGTGAAATATTCTTACTTACTTTTGTTTGGTTATACCTACGTGCTTCATCATTTTCTTGCAATTATTGGATCCAAAAAAATAGCCAAGCTTTTTTGTATTAGAAGATGGCCTAACTTATTTATATGTAATTTGACTTGTCCTGTTAATCAATATATATATATAATCTTGGGCCTAAGAGAAGTGATGTGGCATCTCTCTCTTGCCAAGGATTCTATTTATCTTTTTTCTTATATTTTTGCTATTTTCCCCCTTCATCCCTCTCATTTTTCCTATACAAATAGATTATTTATTTGTTGAAATGAAGAGCTTTAATGTGGATATTACTTATTATATCACTTTGCTAGAGTTTTAATGATTATTTGTATCTCTCATCAGAAACAGCAATGCCCAAACAAAACCCACTCCTTCTATATTTAATTCTCAATAATTAGTAGCATTTATATCCAAAATAAGAAACGGCAAAGAGCAATGCAAAGAAACACAACGTCTATATATTAACGTTTGATGAATAGTCTTCACATTCAATTGAAACCATGATTCAATCATATTTAATACAGAGTAACTTCTTTGTGGTTTCTTTACAATTTATTTGTAAATTTTACCTTGGCTTTCCATTGTACTAACGTTTAAATGCCATTACATAAAAAACGTCACCTTAAATTCCCTAAAGTTGCAAATTAAGAATAAACCGTTTTTTATGATAACAAAAAGTCATAGAGAAAGTCTGACTCTTTTCCTCATTCACTATTATTAAAGAACTTAATGAAAAACAATTAACTTATTGTGTATACTAATTGCATAGCAATGGAGAAAATGAAACGGTGGAATAAACCTCAACCAGAATAGCTATAAAGGCATGATAAATTGTCATTTCCCTCAAGATGTCAGGTCATCCTCTCTATTATGCCTTCTTCTTGGCAGATTGTTTTTGATCATCCATTTTAGTTTTCTTACTCTCGTGAAGTTCAGATGTAACCAGACATCTCTATAAGCACCTTTCTTTTTCACTTATCCAATATTTTGTCTAAACATCTGAATATAAACGTTGTTCTTCAAAAGGAGTTTCTTGGTGTATTATTGAGACTTGAGCATATCAATTTACTTAAGAAAATTGTCTAATAAGTACATGTTTTGAAAAAGAAAAGCTGTCTTTAGTTTGCCTTATCTTTAAGATTGTATGTAAATTGTTTTGGGGGAAAAAGTTATCGTTAATTTGTCTTAAGATTGTATCTAAATCTTTTATTCTTGACCGAGTATATTTCTTAGACGAGGAAGTTGGGACTGCTTCTTCAGGCTGCAATTTTTCGAACGTTTGTCTTGGATGAGCTACTAATAATATATATTGATATATCAGATCTAAACGGTGTTGAGTACTATATAAGTCTTTACCAAATACTATGTAGACCATTTGACGAATGTTAATATATACGTATATACCATGCACTGCTTTGTAGTGTCTCAAACCAAAGGAAGAGCTATGAGAGTTCCATATGGTAGGAAGAATATTTTGGGCAAGGAAATATGTTTCTCAAATCTCTCAGCAGACATGGAGTAGAACAATGCGAAAGGAAAAGAAGAATAAGGAAAAGAAAGCAATAGGTAGAAAGACATAACATGTAAGGATGGTAAAAGGAAAGAGGCAACGGAATAGGTCAAAATTGGTGTTATCTTTCCTTCTACATTGTTTTTTTCCCTAATTCTTTCGTTTTCTTCCTCTTATTTTGTTTTGTTTGATCATATGTGTTTTTTCTTTATAATTGAGCAATAACTGATTGGAGTTGCTATGGTTTGTAATATAAAGTATATATAACATTATAAATTTGCATGTTTTGTTAGACATCATTTTGCTGCGTACTAACCATGTGAAAGGGGAGAAAATTACCTAGACATGTTATTAGAAAAAAAAAAAACCAAGAATTTGAAAGCGTTTGATTAGACATTTTCTACTCCTTACTAATATGCATAGAAAAACTTCCTTGAAATAGAAAAGCAATTGGTAGATATTTTAAGAGACTTAGAGAGAATAAAATGGAGATCTGTGCGCATATGGAAGGGGAGAAATATATATATTTTTATGTTTTTTTGAGTTATAATATTTTCATATTTCAACCATAAACAGCTTAGATATGAGTATATAACTAAAAGGGATGTCAAGGATTAAAAATGGAAAGAAATAGAACAAGAAAACATCACTGGTGAAGGGAAATGGTGAATGGTTAAAAAAAAAATAGAAAATGCAACTATATTCCACTTATTAATTTTTCTAATTTTTTTTTTTTTTTACTTTTTATTGTATGTTTTCTTTTATTTGAATGCAAGGAAACTTTAATGATCTAATAATTAAATTATACTGTACAATGTATACATGTTTCAGATAGATATGTACACACATGTGTGCATATGTATAGAACTAAAAATTTCTTGAAGCATTATTTTGTATGGAAAATAAAATACCTAAAAAGGCATTTGTTTTAAATGACCGCGCTCGCGCGGTCAATTTCACTAGTTAATACACTAAATGTGATTGAACAGATTCTTTTTTTATTACGAAAACAAACAACATTATGCGGTCCATATGCGCAAATTAAAGTAGTTGTGAGAATACTCTTCTTTAAGTCTTCGCTTACGTTAAGTTAGTAATTTGGATAAGCTTTGGGCTTAGCCTATATGAAATGCATGAATATACCCAAGTATACGGCTAGTATATATCATTGAAATCAATATGGATAGAACTTCACATTATTGGGTGAACACTTTCTTGACTAAGAAGATTGAAGTTGACAAGTCTTACACATTGCTTATAATTTTCATGTTGGCGGGTTCGAATACTTGTGATCGACTAATCAAATGTTTTCTTATGTGGGAAGATTGGGTGACGGAGGGTAGAATTAGATTTAAGATCCAGTAAAATAAGAAAACATTTTTTTTGCTACATACATGTGGGAAGATTGTCCTCTCATAAATTAATTTGTGGACTTGTTACACGGAGCTTGAGAGTGAAGGTTCAATAGGTGTAGACCAAGCCTAAAGCGATTAAATATGAAAAGAGAAAGTGTACTTAGAAATAATTTGACTATCCAACTCGAAACATTGAAGCAAGAAGTGAAATAGCTAGTAGGATATTATAAACTCATTTAAAATCTTTACTCAATGATGAGGGATTTGTATATGCTGTTGGGACTTAGGAGCAAGTTAAATCTAGATTAGTTACGTTTGATCATGCCTCGTGTTAGGGAAATTCGTATAATAAGGTTGGTAAATAAAGAAGCAAAATGCATGCTTGATCAAGTTATACCTGTCAATCGGGCCGGGCTAGTCCGGTACCGGACCGGACCGGTAAAAGACCGGACCGGACCGGACCGGTTCATTATAAGCGGTCCGGGTCAAGGAGGAAGTGGGTTGCGGGCCGAGCCGGGCTTAAGAAAAAAGACCGGTTAGCCCGGACCGGTAAAAGACCGGTCTTTGGCCCACAGTGGACCGGACCGGACCGGTTTTTTCATAGAAAAATAATACTATATATCGAGGGAAATTGAGGCATGTTTTTGCCAAGAATCATACAAAATATAATGTAGTATTTAGTCCCTTTTAGAATCCCTCAATATGCAATAGTACAAAGATATTTTTAGCTTCATTAAGTACAACGAATGAACATATTCATTTACTATTTTTTCATTGCTAATCAAGAATATATATTAATTAAGTATTTTATACAACTTATCTTCTTGGTTACGTTGTAAGAGAATTTGATAGTCTCAATTTCTCACCCTTGAGTTGTAGTATTAAAGTTGTATCTATTTGACTAAGCGTACTATAGTAATGATGAGATAGTACTTACTTAATATAATAACAATGATTTTTTACTTCATGAGTAGTGCATCAAATTAACATAGTAATTAAACTTGGTTTCCATCAATGAATCAAAGTATATGATTCTCAAAATGTTTGATTCTTTTCACCTTCCTTCTCTTTTTATATAGGATTATATGTCCTTCAAATTGCAAGTACAAAGTGATAGGTTTAGCTAAAATATGAAAAAGAAAAAAAAAACGGACCGGACCGGTCCGGTGCTTAGTGGGTTAAGGGCCGAGCCGGGCTTCAATTTTTTGAAAAAAAGACCGGTTCGGACCGGACCGGTAATGGCCCGGACCAGACCGGACCGGTACCGGGACCGGTGAGCCGACTCTTAAAGGACCGGTCCGGGCCGGTCCTGGCCCAATTGACAGGTATAGATCAAGTTCAGTTAAACGACGAGATTAAACACTTGGGAATTAGCCTTAGGTATCATAGCAAGGAAAATCTATCCTAATCAATTTTGAGGATATTTAGTACGAAGGATTGTGATTATAATTCCGGGATAGAATTCGAGATTATATTTATCTCATTTTTGGTATTAGGTATTTGTTAATACTAGGACAAATTTTATGCCTAAATTGTGGTATTAATAATTCCACATAGGAGGTCCCGGAATAACTTACTGTTAACCAAACGACGACACGCACAAATCGAAAATTAATTCTAACCAACTTAGGTAAATGTAAACCCTAGATGTAGTGAACTATTGTGGTAATGTCGACGCCATTTCAGCGTTTTTGCTAATTGATGAGCAGTACTAATTTTAAGTTGGTTTCTCAGTTCGACAATCACCCATGTGTTCGACTGTGGGAGTGTCCTTGAAGGGACTAGTTTTAAGTTTCCATGTCCTTGAACTACTCATAAGTTAGCTATGGGTGATTGGTGAAGATGTATCTGCACCTACTTGCAAGGGTATTAAGGGTAGTAGATCTTTCTGATTTCTTTTTAAATTCCTTTTGGTAGACGGAGCTAATAAATCACGAGAGCAAAAACGTTTATATTTATTTTTCTATTTTTTTCGGTGGGCTAATATCCTGTGGAATTGCTGATATAAAAAAAAAATATCCTGTGGAATTTAGGATATATAACATGTGATGCCATGAGATTTGAACATCAAGCTGGGTGACCTACGAGGTCCACACTCAATTAAATTTTCAGGCTGTTGCACATAATGTTAACAGAAAACCAGAGGCAGAGATTGATACACAAACTTCCAATAACATGACATTACTCTTTAATCATGAGCTTTCTGTCCCACAAAGCCAGAGTAAAAAGAAATTTAAAATGTACTAAGAAGATCTGCAATAGCAACTTTTAGCCACCTTTGCCACAGAATGATAAGCAACATTTGTCGAAAGGATTAATAATTCATAATTCATAAATACATAAAAAATGTAATTATGTTTTACTATTATTAAGAATAGATTTTAGACCTAACTCAAATTCAAAACTAGTTTATAAAAAAAGAAAGAAATATCCAATAGATTATGAAGAAACAATTGTTCATGTTTCCAAATAATGTGGGATATTTAACACCCTACACACACCAAAGGTATCAACAACACAATTTAGTGCCCACAATATTGGAAAAATCAAGAATAAAGATGGTATGCTTCTAATACTAGGTGTGTAAAAATCAAATTAAATCCAACCGAACTGCTTTTTAAGTTTCCCCCGCTAAATTCATAGATTCCAATATGAGCCTATAATTCTACCTGATAATTTTGATAGGTTTTAATTTTTAAATGAAGAACCGATTGAAATAATATCGAAGTAAACCTACTTAATAGTAATTTATTTGTAAAAATATCACACGCATAAATTATATATAGAAAAACATTAGTATTTTGAGCCTTGAGAAGTTTAAGACACTTCAGTGACCATACTGTGAGTATGGTAGAAATCTATTAATTCTAAATGACAATTTATACCTTCATATTACCTTTTCACTTTATATTATACGATTTTGGTTTTTCTAAAATTCCCGTACATTTTTACCTAAAGCTGGTATTGCAAATATTCCTGTTATAATCAATCAACTTGTTGCATGAGTTAGTTCATCTAAAGATTTGCAAGATAATATAAGAAGATAAACAAGTTGTTAACTCGAACAAGGACACTTAACCGTTGCCCTACTTCACTTAATTATTCTGTCCCCTGACTCATGTCTTACGACCCCTCGACAGTTACCATTACTTCCAAGAGTATGGACAAGATGCATTTACTTGGATTGAGCCATAGAAAAAGGTTCATCCTTTAATAATGACATTAAAATGATTGTAAGATGATTAGTCATTTTGTGTAGCCCCTACGCTAAGAAGAAACACTTCACGTGATTAACATATGATAGCGGAGAGCACAAGAAGAGTATTTGAATTTGTTTTTGTGAAACTCCATTTCTAACTTTCCAAGTTGCCATGGTATCAGAATTTGAACTATATTTCCCTTTAGAACAAGAAGATATGATATTTCTACTTTGCATAAATGAACTCAAATGGCATTTGGTTCCGGACAATAAGCACTCGCATCAAAACTGAATCAGCCAAAATATGATTTCTTCCTTCATTGGCAATGACATGAATGAAATGAACATAAAGTATAACTATGTTGTATTCATTTGAACAAAATGAATCATCATCCATAGTGATGCACACTACATCTCGTATTGGAAAATAAATTAAAAAAAAAAAAGTTCCTCCCATTATGAATCTTCAACTTACCAATGATTCAAGCCGACCAATATAGAAAAAAATGAAACTCCCTAATCTGGTAAACAAGAATCAAATAAAATTGTTTGTATAGAACTAGAAATAGACAATGAAAGAAGAAGAATCTTGATATATTTCAGGGGAAGTTGAAGCAGGGGAACGAAGACTCTGTAAAAACAGAGGAAGTTGCAAACGCCTTGGAAGAAAAAGCTGTTCTTGTATTCTTGATATCACAATTCTGTATTCTTCAAGTAACTCAACCATTATCCCTACTTTTATCATCCTTTGTTTCTTCTTTCAGAATTCTTTCTTTTTTTCTTGATTTGGAAATAGGAAGAAGAAGGGTTGCTTTCAAAAATCACAATCTACAGCTGGAGATGGGTAGTTGAGAAACCTAAGAATCCAAGGAAAGAATTTAGGGTGAACCACAACTAGAAATATGTAAAGGAGAAATGGGTGGATACTAAATATAGCTGCATCCTAAAGTTTGTATTTATATGCTTAGGTTTTTTATTTTAGTTTGGAAAAAATTGATAATCTTCCATGTGGACTATGCCCACCCTTGTTTCTTGTTCCTGATGATGTTGGTATTATTAAAAGGTAGAAACTTTTACACAAAAAATGATTTGGTTTTTGGATAAAGATTGGTGGGTAGATTACGCGTTACAAAGATGAATACCCCTGAAAAGAGTTGCTTTATGTAATTAGGAGTTGGAAGTTGCGTGAAATCTCAAATACTAGTACTACTTGTTTTCTTGACATTTTACATGTGTGAATAACATTTGTAATTTCCAACTAATTGACAAATGTCTTATTTTGCATGTTGTGCTACTTTTGACAATTGATGGGTAATGGGTTGAAATTGCATATTACAGTCGTGTGGAGGGTCAATGGAAATACTGTCGATAATTTGTTAGGTAAATGAAAAAACTAATAAGAAAAGAACATGCGATCAATACAACCGAGATCTATATCGTTCATACATGAGATATAAAGGGTAAGAAAGTCGATCTTACACTGAAATTTTACTTGCTTGATAAATTTATATTCATACCGCATAATATTGATTATTAAATTAAACAATTTCATAGTAAAAAAATTTCTGTTTCAAGGCTCAAACTCGAAGTATCTAAGGTAAATGGGTGGTTGGGTGTATGTACAACTGTAGTTCTTTGTCATTTTCGTTTTGCTTAATGGACACAAAAATATTGTTCTATGCCGCACAAGAGGGAGAGTAGTAGATAAGTATCATTAAAGAAAACATTGAGGAGGTAAGAAGATTAAATGGAAAAAACAGAAATTGCAGTTGACATACTGTGGAATCTACTTTAGATAAGAAATACGCAAAAAGTTTTTAATCTAATCAAATATAAGTAGCTATCTAAGTCTGTTAAAAGAATCAGAAACCTATTTCTCATGCTAAATGAGGGTTATATTTAAAGATGTGACAACTCATGATCTACAACATAAGAGATTTCGAACAAATGTTACCTACTCAACCTACCAATGATACTCTTCTTTTCAATTATAAAATCTAATCCAAATCTATATTCTGAACAAAATAACTACTCGTACTTATCTTTTCCCGGAACAGAAATATGGATTATACCTTTAGTTGAACAATATGTTTTAATTCGCGTCTTGATAAAACTAGACTTCCAATCTATATCCTCCAAAAGTCATACTCTAATAATAATAATAATAATAATAATAATAATAATAATGTATTGTTGCAACTTGACCCAAGTTATGCAACTTTTCAGCGATCTATACAACCTTTCATGTTCTTTTCCATTTCCCTGATTAATTTTGTTCATCCTTTAAAAAGTCGTTGTCAGGACATTGTATTACCTAATGCATTTTTCTCTTTATCACAAAAACCGTAAAAAATGGGTGGAGTATTTTTATTTTACCTTATTATTATTGACAAACACCGCCTGAGGATGAAACTAAAAACTCAATTGTTTGTTATATTAATCCCTACTATCGGCTCGTTCCTATCTAAAACAAGCCGTGCATGCTTTACTTGACTTAATATTTCCTCCAATCACTTTCATTTGTAGCTAATGAACTACGCAGAAGTTGAAATCTATGTGGGGGTTTTTATTTTTTTAAGCAAGGTAGGTGTATTTATTGTTAAAATTTCATTTGACCACCTTATTTTAATCTTTTCGTTACAGGTGGGAGTTCTACCATTAGATGGTAGTGCTGCCCATAACTAAAAGTAAAAAAGAATAAAGACATGATAGTCAAATTCGTTTTTGTTTTTCTATTTTTTTTATATTATTCTTCCTCAAAAAATGCACCTAAGACTACGCTAAATGATGACCTTTCATACTTTTTATTGTTGATTGAAAAGAAATATGAAATGAACAAATGAATTGCGACTTCTCATCATGCAAGATTGAAATAAAATTATTCAATGGAGTTTTTAATGATGTAGTTTGGATTGAATTCAACGGTGAAGAATTATAAAATGCCGCGATAATTTGGTCTTCCCTATCAGATTTGGTACAATGTCATCTCATATTAGGTCACTACTTTCATATCTCAATAAACATTGATAACTGTAAGCAACATTCTCTGCTTGGAAATTGAATTACTGCAATCTTAGAGGCTCTCAAGTAAACAAAATTAGAAATTATTATCGGACAAACTCGAATACTTACCAAGAGTTCGAGTGCCCAGAGTAGCACTACATTTCGTTGTGATGCATATTAATTAATACTCCGACAGTATATAATATTTCCCTTTTGAACAATAAAGTACCAAAAAAAAAATTGTTAATGGTACGTCCTTAGTTTTTCAAATAAAATAAAATGAAATACTTAAGACACAGTGGATGCAAGTATGACACGCAGATGTATTGTGTTTCCAAAATTATATAATTTCCTACAAACATTATGGCCTCTTTGCACTTGAAAGTTGATACAATATAATATCGATGAATCATTTAGTCATATTTTACTTTAATTTGACCAAGACGGAGAGTTGTGGGATTGAAAAGCTGCAGTAAATTCAGTGGCGGCAAAACCTTTGTATGGCAAGTCCATGCCGACACATTCCTAACTCGAAAACACGTAGCCTCTTTTCTTGCACAAAAGAAAATTAAGCCTCAAAGTCATACCTCCTATTTTTTTGTAATAATTTGTAAACGTGACATGACATGACATTTATCATGCCAAATGAATAGTACTACTTCAATCCCAGGCGTAAAAATGCATCATTCATCAATCGTCGGCTTTTTAGTTTGTCAACCGCGTTAAACAATGACCACATGGATCTAAGTTACGTAGACGTTCTTTTACGTGTGTGTGCATGATCTTTCAACCCTGTAAAGTAAGAAATTCCGCCAGTTACTTAGCAAGAAATAAGCCATATTAGCATATCCTAGAGATGATTAATAAGGAAAAAAGGGTTAGTTGATTTTCGATTTCCCTTATACAGCGATTGTTTAAACAATTTTTACACATCACTATACTATAACCAGTTATAATAGACAATATGTTGTTATTTCGCTAACCTGATTGGCTGATTTCAAAATTTTCTCGCTCTATTTCATTTTATGCAACATAATTTTCTTATTAGTCCATTCATAAAAGAATGACAATTTTTTATATTTAAAAATAATTAAAGTTTGATGTTCTTTTTTTGCCACTTAATCATTGTAAATTTTAAAAGTCTTGTCGCATACAAATATTTGTGACTTATGAAACATTTATTGTTAAAATTTTAAAAGTCTTAGTCCGCAACGAGCTCAAGAATAAAGTAAATGTGAAGTAGAACCGACTTTTTTATGTTGAAATTTTATGTCAATCAAAGAAGATGTGAGTCGAAGATTGGAAAACTGAATCGCCGATATAAGTGGCAGCTATATTTACAAAGAAGTTAAATGCTCAAATACTCCTTCTTTTCTTAGCGAGGAAAGAGGGCACACATAGGGGATAAGGTTTAATTTTAGAATGAATATGTTCTTGTAAAGGCTTTTTTCAAAGCTCTCCAGCTAAGAGATCGAGTCCTTATGAGAGCCAAAGGTGGTGCAGACGATCTTCGATATCTAGGAGGTGGTGGTGATGCTGAAGAATCTGAAGCTGTTTCTGATTCTTGCATTAGGTCAATGTTGTCTTCTGGATTCCAAAACCGAGCTTCTTTTCTTTTGCTCCTAACTGTGGATAACACATCATATTTGTTGCATATTCCCCATACTGTCACCTTCTGTTGTTCAAAATTTACATTCACCGAGTATATCCCTGTAATTTGATATTTCATTCATTGAAATAATTAGTACAAGTATCAAACAGAAAAGTAAGGACGAATTGACTACTTCTACAACTAAAAGAGTAACTAATGTCTAATTATAGTGGATGTGAAATATCAGTATACCATCATTATACAAAAAATGATGTTAAAATTATGTAGTTGGAACTACTTACTTACTAATGAAAGTCCCACACAAACAAATACAAAAGAAAAAAGAAAATCAATGAGCATAGAACACCTAGGAATTACTATTGGAAGCGATTGGCAAGAGCCAAAATGACCATTCCATTAATAGCATCTAACGATTCAGGCCAGCTAGGAACTACTGATCATAGTGACAGGCACAAAAATTATAGGAATTTTTACACAATATAGACATTTGGGAGGGTATTTATCAGAAAATAGATACATTTTATCTAAATTATTCTAAATAGACTTTTAGACCTATTTACTTAACATTTAATAGACACTTTTAAAAATTTTTTATCTTCCTTTTACTGTGCCTATAATTATGGGAATGAGGATATTCATTAAGTGAGCATTTATTAATTTTTCCCGCTTCTCATGTATAAACGACGCTTAACATTTATTCCCATTTTTTCGGTCTTAAAAAAACTTAAGCGGTAAACTAAAATTTTTAAATTTTGCAAATCAAAATTAAAATCAAAGTTCCCTTAACTACTCCATCTTCAATTTCTCTTAAATGCAGCCGAGATTCTTGCTGCAAATTTGTATCCAAATAAAACGTGCTTCCTTCTAAGTAATACATTTCAGGATGTTCTTATTTTTCTCAAGCATTCAGTTAAACTAAAATCAGCATATTTAGTGGATAATGTATGCATATCAGGTACATACTTGTTGAAGAATATCACAATGAATAATATAAGTATATTAAGTACTCACTTATTAAAACATAAACACTTTTAACAAATATATACGAGTATTATGCATGATATATGCCCACTTAACTTGGATAAAAGCTTATACGATATTTATCAATATGCACTCAGTATTTCTAATGTATACCAAATATATTGGTTATACAAATTAGTATGCATAAAATATACTGCGAGTATTATGAATATGCATCAAATATTTCAAACTTATAAATTGAACATAAAAAAATATGCAAATCATATGGGAATAAAAGTGTATTAAAAGAATATTTTAATTAATATATAACTAGATAAAATGAAAAAGGGAAAGAGATTGTGTTTTACATATCTTTCAGCATGATATATATGGTAAAGAATAAGATCTGGTGGGACTCATCCATGATTTACGTTGCTATTTTCCTATATTTAAGGCTTAGAATTACTAAACATCCTAATTGTTTAAGAGATTCCATATCTGCTATGTTTTAGGAGATTTTCACGCTGGGTTAAGTGTTTACTTTATTCACGCAGCATTTAGTTTGCAGATTTTTCGGCTGCTGATAGTTAACACAATCGACGCTAGTATTTAGGAGATATTCACGTAGATCTTTTAGAAGTTAGGATATCCATGTACCTATTATTTAGCATCAATTTTGGTTAGCCATTGATATATGTTAATATATCTATTATCTAGTAGGGCTATGTAAGATACTTGGTTAGTTATGAAATTTTCCCAAAATTATATAGATCCTTTACAGAAAGCCCATTTCCCTGGTTCATTGGGCCTACTTGCCTAAATCTACTGACCCAAAATATCTATTGATTAGGACATTATCATCTATTGGGCCTGTTCAATTCGGCAGGCTTCACATATTTGTAATTCTAAACGAGAGAAACTTTAAACAGAGAAGTTAGAACATGACATTAGCCGATCGTTTGAGATAGTTAAGAATTTAAGTCTGAATCTTACATGAAAAGTTTTCTATCAATAAATGTTACGTTACCTTTGAGATGGGAAAGAGCCTTCTTCATTTTCCTCTCACAACCATAAGAGTAGAGAGGCACCATCATTTCCACATACTGAGGTTCTACATTTCTACCAGCGGGAACTATTTGCAGGTTTGCCATTCCTAAACTCGAAACTTCAACTTAGCTTGTCCTTGTTTTATGTGTAATACTAACAGTTATTGCATTGAGAAATTGGCTGATGATGAGTTGTATGTATATATAGTTGCATTTATAGGGTGTGACATTGATGACGATGTCTCTTACTAATCCAAATTAAATCAAAAGCAGCAGACAGAGACACAAGGTTCTTTTAAAAAGTAGGATGAAATTAAAGAGCGTCCTTTTTAGTTTTCACTTTTACATTCTTAATTGATCTATTCTGAACAAAACCCATTTCTTAACATTGTTGTCCAATACTTGGCTGCTGAATGCCATAGAAGTTTTAGGTCCAGATGCTTCTACTTTGTGGTTCTTAATAGAGGAAATTCGCTTTAAAAGGTAGACGTGGACTATGACTAGGACGAGTGTAAAAAGAGTAGTGTGTCATCAACTGATCATCATGTTCCTAAGTCAATATTGAGGAACAATAAAGTGGACGTAGTTGCATGCATATGATGCATTATCTACTTTTCTTGGTGATGGATAATTCAATAACTTTGTTCACAACCCATGTGGCCTGCATTACTTAACATGTAAGTTGCCCTTTTGAAATGCTAAGGATTAGCTTATTAAGAATTTAAAGAGCTTTTGGAGCTTAACTATAATTTTTATTTTTCCAATTAGGTAGCCCTAGAGTATTTAGCTAAAGTAGAAGTTTTATTATGTTTAATCAAAAGTATAGATCCAAAAGTACCGATAAAATCTTCCTTCTGGTGGATTTAAATTGGATAATATTTAGATTAGAAGTAGGTCTTACTTATGCACGCAATGGATTATATATAGCATTTTGTTAAAAATCAGTAACTACTCTGTCAAATTTATTTCTTAATTAAGATGTCAGTCTTTTGTGACCACTATCAATAAGTTTATATGTAATTTGAAATTCTCTTTAGAATATAATTAAAGAGTAAAAGTGTGTTCTCTCTAAAAGTTTAAGTTTTTAGATGAGATGGTCACACCAATTCAATATGGTATCAGAGAAGACAGAGGTTCTAGGATCGAATCTCGGCGCCACCCGATATTAAAAATAATTTGCACGTGCTTCGCTGATAAGAAAGAATCAAGCCCGCGTGTGAGGGGCATGTTGAGAATATAATTTAAGAATAAAAGTGTGTTTTCTCTGATAGCTTAATTTTTTAGATGAGTTGGTCACACCAATCCAACACAGATCGACCAAAGATATTAATGCTTTTACCTCGGTAAGTTTTACATGACACCATTAATGTTTACGGTACTGATCGTGGAATTGCACCTTCCTTTTCCTGCTATTCTCTCATCTAAAATTATATTCCTCCTTCAGTCCATGCATGTTTTTAACCTACTTAATGTTTTCCCTACTAGAACATTGTGGGTAGTGGTACAGAGTGAAATATGGTTTTAAAATTAATTAACCTGCGTAAGGGATCAATTTGACAAATGTCTCGACTGATGAAGACTTGAAGTAACATACAGTTAATCAAACGAATTATTTAATCGCAGCGAATATAATCTTTCTGCGGTTATACCTACCAAACTAAAATTTGTTTTCACAGAAAGGAATGTTGCACAGAAGTTAATGATACAAGACACACATTAATTTGTCTATTACGAAAAGTTTTATTCTATTCGTCCTATTATTGATATTTTTTAGATGAGGGTGACCTTGTGAATACTGAGGAAGAGAAGTAAAACGGTAGATAAGCCGCTCTAATCAAGAATACATAAATTTGTACACTTATCATTGACATAGGACACATGAAATATACATTATATATAAAAAATAATTGTTTTATGTTTAAGCGGTCTAGCCATTGTTTAGTGTGAATTATTCAAGAACACTGTAGAAAGAACCCACTCGCTATTGGGTTCAAGACATAATTTGTACATATTTTATCGATTGATTAACATATATGGAGAGTTAATAGTTAGAAACACGGGGCTGAAGGTTATTGGGCAGCAACATAAAGTAGTTCGGAGGTTGGAGGAACATATATCTCTTCTGTAGTTCTTGAATAGTGTGAAGACTGCAAAAAGAGCCCGTCTTTTATTCAATCATGCATAGAAAGGTGGCTGCGCTTTTGAGAAGCTCATGGCCTTGCATGATGCCAAAGTAATGTTATCCTGGGTGGAGCTAAAGCTGGAACAAGGCTGCAGTTCTTAGTTCTGGTCCCGTTGTTGAATTTCCAAGTCACTAGATCTCCATATTACTGTTCCAGACTTGTTCTAAATTTAATCAACAAATTAAGTATGTCATTGTTAAGTATTGTTTTAGTAATTTTTTTTTTTAAGGTTAACATACTTGGGTTAAAAACAGCCAAACGACTTTATCACATGCATCAGCTTCCATAGACAGCCCACATGAAAAAAGTTCGTAATGCTAGTAAAGAGCAAACTAGGTAATGATGACAAAATACAAAATGGGGCTTGTGACGAAAGTGATGCGTTTATTGGTTAATTTAGTCGTCAAACCATTTACCATTATATCTCATTATCCTCAAGTTCATGTTTAGCCTTATTAGTACTACTTCCTTGCTGCATGCGCTGCATGTTTAAACTAAAGTTGCAGTAATATATTTATATACGAAAGAGAAACACAACAGGACAAACCTCCTGCTTAATTATTTTAGAATGACCGAGAGGGTGTACGTAGTGACAAGATTTTGAGTTAAGCATTGTTCTTTTCTTTAATCTAATGAAAGCTGATCGTACTAAAGCGACTTCTCACAAGATTCCCTTCACATGATCCCCTATCTCTTTAATCTTCAACAGAAATTTTGCCCGATTACGACACTAATTACTTTAGCTTTTCCTAGTGTCCTCATCTTATTCTGTTTCTCATTTTACAACGTTATACATAATCCAAGTACTAAATAGTTACTTGTTCAAATGGTATAATTTGATATTCAAATATAAGAATATTTAGCTTGGGTTAAAACCTGATATGCTGTATTAAGAGCCGGTCGCCGTTACGTAACAAAGTGAGACAACTCCAAAGTCGAAAATACAAGGTGTTTCTGTTGTAGTTTTTATTTATTACTGTAGCTTATGTTTTAATTTTGTAATAAATATTGAAAAAATATCATTTTGTCACACATATGGATAATGCACAACGTACAAAATCGGTAAATGTGTGAGGAATAATGAGAGTTGGTCTTGAAAATCAACGTTATTGACTGGAATTCAAAGTTAGCCTCTAACACAATAAGAGAATATGAGTAATATGTTTTTTGTATGTCATGTACTGCTACTCCTATTTACTTCCAAGATCTTGTGGAAAAATACAATTTTCACAGAATAATTTGGTCTAACGTTAAACATGGATTGTCTCTTCAGGCGATACAGTATAATAGAGACCCTATTATACAGTATATGACGGCGTGGAATCTTAAAAGGCAAAGTGCTACCCCACGTCACGTTAGAGGAGGGCCCATGGGCCCACTATGTCGCCGTGGCACTAAGATCCAAGTCAGAAGATGACTCAGATCACACAACCCGCTCATATAGGTCCCAACCACGTGGAACGATGCATTGTCTCAGGAGGATCTACGGCTAATACTTTGCGACACGCATCATGTCTCAGTTTATATTACTAGGAATAGTACTCTATCTTCTGTTATCATGTCACGTCCACAAAAGTGTTCTCATTTCCTTCCCACATATTACATTCCTGTAAAGTGTGAACATCATACTCACTCCGTTTTTTCACTTTATATGTCATAATTTGATTCGTCACAATATATAAGAAATAAATTTTTTTTCTAAAACTTGTGATTTAAAATGAAACATAAATATTTGTGTAGTTGTAAATTATTTCATTAATGGTAAAACTGTAATTTTAAAGTTAGATTGTTAATAAATTTAGAATTCTCTGATTCTTTTTGGATCAAATTAAAAAAAACTATTACCACATAAATTGAAACGGAAAGAGTAGTTTATTGGATGCAAAGTTTACCTCATCCAAGAGTATGGTACTTACTAGTTTCATAGTAATTTTATATTTTCAAAATAAGCAATATTTCTTGGTATTAGCATGTTTTTAAAGACTTTATATCTTTTTAAATTAAACTAATGCCATATAAGCTTAAAAAATAGAATATTAATACTAGATCATCACTGAAATCGTACTCATGTGGTCATGTTTTATGAGCTATAGATTTTTAAAAAGTAAAGTTAATTTTGACGTATTTATACTCTTTGGCCAAACCCCCAAATTTGTTTATTCAAAAAAAAAAAAAAACACCAATAATGTTTATGAAAAAGTGCTTTTGGGGAATAAATAAACATTATTGGTATATGGACTTGTTTTTCGAAAATGTGTTACGTTCTGTCGGTTTTAATTATATAGGTATGACCTTAATAAAACTACGTACATTAACATATAGCAGCTTTTTGATCATGTATATGTGAATTAATTTCTCACTTTAAAGTTGGCCCGCGAACATATAACTCCGTCATTGAGTTTAATGTTAACGTCCATGTAAACTGATATACTGAAACAACAGATACTATTGTATCATGGCATATTATAGCGCAAGTGCCAAACCAAATTAATAGGCCATGCACAGTTTGAAGTGTAGATCAGAGCATCCTTGGGATCATTTGCAGCAAAGTTTCCCGACCTATACGATATATAAATTTTTAGATTTTTTTATTACTAATATAGCACCAGGGTGGTGTGGCTTATTCTTTTGCTTCTTTTATCCGATATGATCGGGAGGTTTTGCTTTTCGAGAGTTAAACAAGTTCTTCTTTGACAATAAATTTTTAATATATTTATTTTTAAAAAAAAATATTTTGAATTGTTAATTATAGTGACATAGTACTTTTTATGTAATTTTTTTTAAATTTAAATTTTACACACAAAAAAAAAAAAAAAAAAAAACTTAAAGATACAATATCTAAATTTACGATCAAAATTAATTATAAATTTTACTCTTGAAATTCGAACAACTTCACATAGATTGAGATGAATTGAGTAATTAATTAACATAACTAAAACCTCAAAGGGTACAAGGAGGGCCAACCCTTACCACCCATTCAAGCCATTTCTAGTACCACCTCTTTGTTACGTTTTGCTTAGTGATAATATTAACACAAAATTAAAGAGAATGCTAAACCAATAACACGTAACTTGCCAAAGTTTTGTTCTTATCTCTTGAGCTTGTTCTCTGGCTTATAGTTCCTTGGAAGTAACCTAGCCTGCATTGTTTTCATGTTATCGAATAGTTTGAGCATATAGGAGTAACTGAATACAACTGAATTGGAAACCCAAGGTACGGAGAACGTTGAAGATCATAATGTGTAGAGCTTTGTTATATTGCTGAAAATTAAAACACAACACAAGGTCATATTAACATTTAAGATGGTATTATGTACCGTACTATACAATTAAAAGTAGATAATACACGATAATTGGGTATTTCTCATTATTCACCTGGGGATAGCTTCCCTTCATCACATACATCCATACAACAAATTTAATACTCCTACGTGTTTAATCTTTCCCACAATATATAAAAACTCTGTGGGGGATTAACAATTACTTATTGGATAGTATTATGTAATGCAACATGCATTAGGATTTTCATCAGAGAAGAGCTGCGGAGGTGGGATTCTTTCAATGACGTAAAGGGGTTGATAATTATAATAATACATCATTTTATTAATTGTATGTTGATCATGATCACCAATTGGAATAATCTCTTCTCCAACTTGTTCTTCAGAAACCTTATTGTCACCTTCTTTCTTTTCTTCCTCCGGTGGTTTCTCACCGTCGCCGCCGTCTTTCTTTTCAGCGGCTTCTTCAGGCTTAGCTTCTTCTGCTGGTTTTACTTCTTCTGGTTTGGATTCTTCAGGCTTTGGTTCTTCTGGGGGCTTTTCGGGTTCAGGTTGAGGGACAATTTTGGCTTGCTTTTTGGTGCGTCTATAGACGTATTCAACGAGCTTGTTTGCGTCCATAGTGCCTGTCACTGTAACTTTCCCTGTGCTTGCTTCTGTTTCTGCAGTTCTCACTCCTGCATTTTGGAATACAAGTGTTAGTATTATTTACGTATTAATACTCCCTCCGTCCCAATTTATGTGGCACCATTTCCTTTTTTGTCTGTCCCAAAATAAGTGGCACCTTTCCTTATTTGACAACTATTTAACGCATCATCTCTATTTTACCCTTGTTGGGCCCTACATACTTTTAAACCTACCAACAACTTTTTTATTACTCAAATCTTCTCTCTCTTACTTTTTCAAGGGTAAAATTGATATTTAACAAGGTCAACTTCTATTTTCTTAAACTTCGTGCCCCGTCAAATAGTGCCACATAAATTGGGATGGAGGGAGTATAGTTTTAGTCAAATACTGTATTAAATTTCATTTCTTTCTAAAAACTCTCGTGTCGTCTGGTCAAAACGAAAGGAGTAAATGCTTAATGATGTAAAAGTTATCTTCTAGCTGTTCTGACATTATAAAATTCATTTACACGTCGTATATATTTAAACTCAGAAATGTTTGAAACAAAACGTCCATAATAGTTATGTTACCTCTCATTCTGAGAATCTTCTTTTTAAGTTGCTCGGCACAGGCCTCACAATGCATGTTGACGTTAAGCTCCACAGTAGTTAATCCGCTTACCTGAAATTGAAATTAAATGAACGATCCTATTTTTACATTACGATTCTTTATGCATAAATAGCAATCGCTTCAAATAATAGTAGCAAAGTATAACTCCTAAAAACCAGCAAGAATATATAGGCAACAAAAATTACCTGTGAAGCCACAACTTCAGGAATTGGTTCACCCTCGGCTTCTGGCAGTGGTGACAATACTTTCGCAACTCTCTTGGTTTTCTTTGTAATCCTGTCGCACACTGCTTGTGGCTCTATTACTCCCTTTATTGTTACTTGGTTTTGTGCCATGTCAATCACTATTCCTTCAACCCCTGCAACATTTGCAAATTCAGTGTTAAAGATTAGGAATATTTACTACTGGTTCTTTGAGTTCAACTGAACTTATTACTTCCCGACTCAAATAAGAACTAGAATGTATACAAACCTCTAATCTTTGAAATGGACCTCTCAATTTTCTTGGCACATCCAACACAATGCAAGTCTACATACAAAACAAATGGGGAAGGTGGTTTTGGCTCTTCTTTTTTCTCCTCTTCTACTTTCTCTTCTTTCTTCTCCTCTGTTTGCTCTTCCTTCTTTTCCTCAGGTTTTACTTCTTCCTTAGCTGGCTCCTGTGTTGTTTCATTCACAATCTCATCAAGTCAATAAACTCACACTAATTCATTCAAGTAAAATAAGTAGAAGAAAAAGAGCACTAACCTGTTGAATTTGTTCACCCATTGTCTCTTGTCTATGACTATAATAGCTAAAACAATAAGCAAGCTTTTATATGGTTAAAAAGAGGAGAAAAGGGACTGTGAAGAGAATCAAAGTGCAGTTATATGACAAAATGAGATTGTAAAGAGAGGATGGGCGGTGCGATTATTACATTAAAAAGCAAACTCTATGCGATGGCAGAGCACATGCAGGGCAACTAACTATACGTAAAATTAATTCTTTCTTTTTGTATATTAGTTGATGATTCTTTTTTGTGAAGAACAAGAACTTAAGAGAGAAGGGGGTTTTCCGAAGAGTAGGGGGTAACCAAATTTATAGACATAAAGGGGATTCAATAAAGAAAAATATAAGAGAGAGAAAACAAAGAAAATTAATATTGTGAAAATACTAGGTCTCTCCCAGATTAGTTAACACTTTAGCAATAAATATTTGTCTCAAATTGATTGACACTTATTTCAAAAATAAAATTGTTAATTTTTTCAATTATACCCTTAATAATTAAAAGAATTCTAAACAAAATTTAATAGTCAACTATTAAATATGGATAACATAGTAAAATACACATTTTATTTAATAATTTATTTAATGAACGTTAAAAAGCTGAAGGTGACAACTAATTTGAAACAGAGTGAGTATAATTTAATTCACATTATATTATGTTTGCCTAGGTTTCAAGAACCTTTGTCTCCTGTTTGAATGTGTCCCACCATAATTAATCACCTACCTAATCACATCATTTTGTCTTAATACATTCACCCAAGAGCACATTAATTGGCTAACCTTTCATCGTTTACTTCACCTAGACCTTAATAATACCTTTAGTTCCATTTTCATAGTCTTTTCATTTTATATTTTAATGAAGTTAATAATAGTAGAAAATTCTAGAGCTGGTTTTTTTTTTTTTTTTAATTTTATTCTAGAGCAGGTTAATTAGATGTTGATGATCTTAAGGTTATTGTATTGGTCGATTTCTGTTCGATCGCAAGAGAGGCGGACTCGACCGTACTACGGGGTATTGATTGATTTCGAAGACGTTGAGATCGGAAATAAGCTGCTTCGGTTTGGTTTCGATCGGCTGTGCCAAGTTTTGATCGGAAGATTACGAAGACGCTGGTTTTAGCAGATAGGCTTAATTGGTCTTATCCCACTTTTATCGGAACAGACCCAACGCGTTTCAAGGGACGTGGGCAGCTGTTGAAAGAGAGACGTGGAAAAGAGAGAGTCCTCCTAGGGTTGGGAAGTGCTTATCATCAGCCTATAAATAGAGTCTTCCTCCTCCATTTGAAGACACGTTCATCTGAACAAGATTACTGAAAACTCTTCTATATTCTCTTTTCATTGAGGGATTTTCTCATTGCATTGTTGTCAATCTATTGTATTCAAAGCAACTGTATTCTAAGCAACTACTGTATTTAAATTGCAATCGCGACCTGGTTCACACGTGGAAGAGGATATGTCTCCTTCACTGAAGCGCCATCCTTCGATTCTCCAACACAATAAGCTCTTTATTGCTTTATTTATCTATTTATTCATCTGCTCATCTATCGTCATTTGTTTCGTTGTTGCTTGCTACTTGCATTAGTTGTTTTCGATTCATCATAATTGATCTCACTAATTTGTTATTGCTGCTCCGATTAAAATATCAACTTGTTGGTTAATATCGACCACGTTAGCCAATTTGGTCATTGTCCTTCGATCGCGTTACTTGATTGGGCATATCCTCACCTTATTCATTCGTCATCGTATTTAATTCTGTCATCGAATCTGTTAAAACTTGAAGAGTATCTGACCTTGATTAACATTAACTCGTAACTTGTCCTCGATAAGAAGCTTGATCGAAATTGCGTAATTTGTCATCGTCTGCTCCATCCTCTTTGCTTGCTTTCGTCTGCTTAAAACTGACATCGTGTCTGCATCTTTGAGATCGATATTTATACTGCCTTCGAATTAAGCCTTTAAAGTCCATTATTTGTCAACGTAAATCACCTATCAATCGATCGAATTGAGATATAGAACGGTCGCCTTAGACTCAACTAAATATAAATTTAATTGTAAAATCTGATACATTTTTTGGAAATGCAGTTATGATAATTAAACACGCGTTGCCTCGTTTGAAGATTGTTAAGGACCATTGTTTTCTGAATTTTATCATCTCATCAAATTCAAAGGTACTTTTTTCCCTGACCTTTTAATTGTTGCGATACAACTTTGTAACTTGAACACAAAATGGGGGTTGGGATCTAACTTTGGGGGTGCGGAATCGCTAATGATTTGTGTGTAAAGCTCTTTGTGCTTCAAAGTTGGTATCACATGGGTTGTTCCATTTCTACATCTCAAAACTCCATCCCCGCCCCCACCCCCTCCTCTCTTCAAACCTCCTCCCCTAATCCTTGAGATGGGTGTAAAATAGACGTGGATGTTAAGATAACTATGTGGACGTACAATTAATCAAAATTGATTATATTTAATTTGTAAGAGAGTTTATGTGGCATATATCGAGGTTAAAATGAGATGAGGTATTTGAGATGATTTGATCCTGTTCTACATCATCCTTCATGTGCATTAGTCTGTTAGAATAAAACCATGATTAATGAAGGTGTCAAAATGACATGGAAGGATCTATGAGAACGTACAATCTCTTGAGAACCATAAAAACTTAGTTAAAATAAAGGTATAACGGAAGAAAAGAACCTATATCAACATACTTTGTTGTACTAGCTAACTTGAGATGAATTTGAATGGAGTAACATGTTTAGTAATAATTTATATATTCATGTCTAACCTGTTTGAAATTGAGTGATAATTTAGATATAATCAACATAACTACTAATACGTCACGCTTAAAAATAACAGTTCATTCTCTCAGTTGATGCAGCCTAACATTGTAAAGGGGGCCAAGAAAAAGGAAAACAGAAATAGGTATAGAAATGAAAATATATGAAGTTTTGCCGACTTAAATTACTAGTTTCGGTTGTATTTCATGTGCATTTTTCTGTTTATCGAACTATTTTAAAGAACTCATAGTGTGATCTCTCTACCTTACCAAACTGCACCAGACAAGAAAACTACTGATACCTTACATCCGTCCCATCAAATCCAAACCGAATAGCTAAGGCTAAGCTAACATATAGTACTACTGATGTAATAAGTAACTTCATAAAGCCCTTTCTTTCTGAAGTTAATTTGTTGTTTATTCTTCCAAAGTAAGTACTTTTGAGATCGAAAGTTGTCAATATGTTCCTACAATGACACAACCTGGGGTAGGTTTACGTGGAACTGACTCGGCACTAATCAGTGGTTTTCAAGCATTAATTACAAGTTTACAACTTACCCACTCCACCTAACAAAAGAAAGTTACCTCAAAATTATGACATTTCAACTGAAAGAAAATTTCACCTAACAATATTTTCAAGTTTGGCTTTGAATCCTATTGGATTAATAAACTATTAATTTAATTTAATCTTTATAGAGAATGGTCAAATTTTTGAGTCTGGTTCCTTTAGTTATTGTGGTTTATTGTGTGGTTGATGAAGAGCTTATTGGGTTTGGAATTGTGGGGCTATATAGATCTGGTATTGATTACGATTTGGTAAAGTGAAGTAGAAAAGTTTGTAGCATATGTAGACACATCATATGCATATTGCATCATTAGTAGCAAAAGGGCAATCAAAGCTCAACCACCAATTAAACTTTTTTCGGTTCTAAAGTTCAGAATATACTTTTGTTTTTGTTCCTAATTAAACAAATGGAATTTAGTTAAGTGCAGTGTAGATGGATTGTGTTGGTGCATGTGGTCGTCTCCCTGATTTGTTGATACAGTCAAAAAGCACTTAAATTTTTTTAAAACAAGGCTTAGAGTCAAAGCCAGATAGGTGCATGCTATCTAAACTATATACAAGTCTAATGAAGAAATGAATAACTTTGCCAAAGAGAGCTATGTTGCTTAAGGCCACTGCTTTGGATTAGTTCTCTTTACCTTTTTATCTCATACTCCTATTAATTATAATGGTAACTTGCGTTACACAGCAATCACTATTCGATGCACCACCATTGAATTGTTTCTACTGTTCTCAAGGACATATACTGATGCATCTTTGAAGTTAAAAAAAATTCCAGGTGCATTTTCCATCTCTTTTCGTGCTCTTCTTATCTTAATCACAGTTGCTTATTAATAACACAGACCACTAAACAAGCTCGAAGACTGGATCTTATTCTCAGGGCAAGGAGAAATTAAAGTGCATTGACTCACACGGGGGGCGGCTCAACCAATCTGTAGCCTAAAACAAAAATTTAGCGAGAGGCCTCTTAAATATAACATTTGATAAACTTCATATATACTCCATCCGGTCCATATTATTTGATTTTTTAATTGTTTCACGTACATTAAAAAATTAACCTTTTAGCATTAATTAAAAAGGTCATTTACGAAATTAACCTTGTCTCTTTCAAATTTATTTATAGAAATTTGTGAGGACTTTTAAAAAATGTATTTAGATCATTTATTGACAAGGGTATATTTGGGAAGAACTATCTAAAAGTTTCTTAAACTTTGAACAAATCAATTATTTTGGATCAAGGATAAAAGGCTAAAAAATTAAATAAAGTGGACCGGAGGGAGTACTCTTCTTTGAAGTTATTTTTCACACTTTTCGAGATAAGAAGTTATTAAATATTTAGTTCTTCTAAAATTTCTTTTGATTGACAATCTATTCAATACATTTAACATATTTACATTGAGATATTATTGATAATAGGTACTTCCTCCGTATTTATTTGTCCTCAATTAGTTGACGCTTTAGTATTTCAAGGCTATTTTTGTCAATTGTTTCCAACTATATCCTATTTATTGATTTTTTTAATAAGCGTGCAATAGCTGAAAGTATCAACTAATTTGGGGCGGAGGGAGTAATACTTTAGTAATTGAAACGGAATCTATTGGATCAACATTATAGCAATTGTAAATATTAACTTATGAGCAATTTAGAATTGTTCAGATCGATTTAAGCCAAAAAATAATAGTCTAGAATTAAAATTGGTGGAATTGAGTTGAAGTATCACTGCTATATTACGACTCTTTCAATGTTTGAATTCACCGTGATTAAAAAGACAAGTATCTTGATTCTATAATTAGTTTAAAAAAATTAAACTAAAATAGAAAAACGAACTCATATTAACTAACAAAAATGCATGTATGGAGAGAAGAACAATCAAATACAACCATCAATTAAAGATAAAAAACTTATTTAAACTTGTTCATTCTTTCAAAATTTTATACAAAATCCAAAAAATAAACACAAATTCAAAATTTTATAGTAATTATTATTATTATTATTATTATTATTATTATTATTATTATTATTATTATTATTATTACAATTATAATAACAGTGATAAGCACTCCTACTAAGTATTATTTTAGAAATTTGGGGCCCTTAATATATAGGAGGCCTCAAGCAAAGGCTTTACTTGCCTTATGCTTGGGCCGGTCCTGACTCAACATGAAAGTATATACAAAATAGGATTTTTTACATAAAAGTACAAGTTTTAGAGCTTAATTACCAAACATTGCAACATTTTAGTAAAATTACCCTATATAGAGGAAAACACACGATAATTACAAATATAGCAACGACATAGCAATATTTTCTCATAACATACCAACCCCTTACATTCTTCATCTTATTTCCTCCACTATCACTTTTGCTCCTCTCATTTCTCCCTATTTCACTTTTCCTCCCACCATTTCCCCCAATTTCACTTTTATTCATATCATTTCCCCCAATTTAACTTTTCCTCAGCCCATCCTTGATGTACGTCGTTGTATCTCACCGTATCTCAACTGTTTGTGCACCGATTCAACTGTTTTCGAATCAGTGAGAGAACACACACATGGGAATAGTTGTGATAAAAGTACAAATTCACACCCACAAAGTTGTAATATTGAATGCTAGAGGTCCAATCAGTTGGCTTAGAGATAAAAATATTTCTGCTGACAAGAAAATTACTACAGTAGTTCTAATTAAAATAAGCGCTAACTAGTTGTCCAAATTGAAAAGAACAAGGAACATAATTAAGTATAATAAATAAGTTCAATTGGATTTGATTAGTCATATTTCATTCACTACCTTGCAATTCGTGCCTAAAGGGAAGTCATATTTTCATGAATGAATAACCATTCTTGTGTTTGACACCCATTCCCAAGATTCCCAATTGCACTAATTGTTAAGCAAAAAGGGGAAATAGAATCTGATTTTGGGCCTCCCAACTTGACTTTTTAACCCGATGGAGAACGGAAAAGTTAGAGTTCCGATAATCTTTCGGAGGTAGTGCAGTGAGGATACTAAACATCTCCGGCTGATGAAATGACTTACGCTGTTGAGATGACGTCACTTTCAGTCCAAAACACGTCATTTTCGTTGAGCTCATTTTCATCATTATCAGCGCTGAGAGGATTTTCATTTTGGTCCATTTTTTTATACGTTGTGTGTGTGTGTGGTGGTGGATCTGGTTGTACGGAGAAGACCGAGAGAAGTGAGTAGGTGTTCAGATACAGGTTGCCGGTGGTAAGTGATGGCGTTGGGTGGTAGGGGTGGGTTGATGGCAGCGTCGGAGGTGTATCTCTGTTTTCTCTTAGGAGGAGAGAGTAAAAGTGAGATAATTTTTAATTTGAGGAAAGGAAAATGAAATGTGTTAGATTATTGTTAAATGAGTTAGAAAAATAATGTTACGCATTGGAATTAGAGAAATATTGCTATTTCTTTTTAATTAAGGGTAAAATTTTCGCCCAGAAGCCACTTTTAATATCGGTATTTAATTTGAGGCCACTATTTTTATTGGTCTTACACTAGAGGTCATTTTTGGGCCTTTATTAAATAAACATTGACTTAAGTTCTGTTCATTGACTGAAGTTCAGTCCATACGGCCCCTGGACTGAAGTTCCATCGTTAAGGACTGAACTAAACTTCAGTCAACATGGCTCTGAACTGAAGTTCCATCTTTAGGGTTTCTATCTTTTAAAAGAAAGTGGCCACAAATTAATTTTTTTGGTATTAGTGGCCTGTGTCCAAAGACCAATAACAAAAGTGGTCTTTCGTGCACTTATCCTACAAATTTGTATATTTGTGTAAAAATCCCTACAAAATAAGGGGAATTTACACTTCATGCCCACAAAAATAAATTGTTTACGTGTTTGTGCCAAAAAAATTAGTTTACATGGAACACCCATGCACCTCATTTTATTTACAAAAATGCACATCTAGCTTGTTTTATTTACACTTTGTGTCCACCCTCCCAATTTTAACTGTATACCATTGTATTATATTGGTATACCAAATTAAGTATACTTCTTTTATAGATTTGAGAGTATAGTGTAACAAGTATACCATGGGATAATACTGTATACTAGATAGGTATACAAAAGGATGGGTATACAGTGTAAATAAGTTTGTGGATAAAAATATAATGGGTATAGAGATATAAATAAGTAGGGTTTGATGGGCATTTTTATAAATCCCCACAAAATAATGGGATGGACATTAGATATATGTGTGTAGTAAAGTTTGTTAAAGTAGCGAGCTAAAATTTCCGGCCAACTCTTTGCTAACCATTGATAGCATAGCCATAATTTTTGCTAAGGGGTTCAAAGTAGAATGCAGTTTATCTTGCGCAGAAACCAAAAAAAATTCAACGTTTAGTATTACGCACAACAAAAATATCTACACAATGTAATCCGGACGAAAGGGTTATCAATTGGCACCCCTGAGACAAGGGCGGCTACGCCAAAACTGACTACGTTATTCCAGTTGAAGTATTGTAATGAACCATTGTAAAATTTGCCAGTTTTACGCTAACTGCTAGCCTATCTTTATCTGGCTAGATAGTCACAATATTCTTTCTTTAACTGGCTTGACAGTGCGCTAAGCTCGCAAGGCTGATTAGAATCCATTATCGCAATAGAATACGCATCACGTCATTCTTCAATTATATTAGCATTACTTGATCCCCCGAAGTTGGCGTACCCAGAGCAGCCTAATGGACATAATAAGTCATAAGACTAATATTGGGAAGCTATTGCCGAAGAGGAGTAAGAGTTTTTTTTTTTTTTTTTTTCTGTTAGTGAAGTAAGAGTTACTATACCTTGAAATTTGAACAGCGCACATGGCTATGTGAAAGCTCATCTAGATTCCAAGCAAAATGATAAACGAACATCGTCCACGTTTTCTATAAGTTTTGACAGAAAAGCAAAATGATAATGGGCTATTAACACGCTAAAACCAGTAATATGCTGTTACAAAGAACAAAATAGCTTAGCCCACAAAAAGTCATCTAGTTCAACTAGTCAAAATTCCCTTATGATAAATCACCACTGAATTAGCACCCATCATCAATCAACTACTCTTTCTGTTTCTGTTTGGATGAATCTTTTCGCAGAGCGAAAGTTTAATACCGAGCTTGTACAAAGTTAGCTGGGAGAAGACTGAACATTTTTGCAATGGGCGGACTAATACGACCGGTAGACACATCCCTCTGGTGGATCTCAGTTAAGTCCCTCACAAGCTGCTTGTCCTGTTCAGACAAAGTAGACACCAAACTACTTGAATTTTGTTGATCATAAGGATTTAGCTTTTGAGCCACAGCTGAGAGAATCCGAAATCTACTTCTCTCTAGCTTAATCCGCGCAGTTTCTCCACCAATGTAACGGAAGAATTGTGGATAAGCTGACACCCTAACAGCATTATAAGTATCAAAAAGATTGAGGACCTCATGTTTAACTCTAGGGTCTTTCAGGACAAGTGAATCTGTCACGATTAAGGTCTCATACATTGACTTGTAAACAGACATTTCAGACCAGTGCAAGAAACCAAACAGATATCCCCCTAGATTCCCTAGGGAATCAAAACGCCTAACTGCTGAAAGGACAAAGTTAATTACTGCTGCTTTAAGAGGCATTGAAGATCCTAACATTGATCGAATAGCCTTTGCTTTTGTGAAAGAGTAAGGTATAGCTATTTCAGTACTTCCAAGTTTAGCACTTAATGCCTGAATCCTTTTGTTCATGAAGTTCACATAATTATTTTGGCTGATATTTTTGAAGATTACCAATATGGTGCATCCAAAAATAACCAAAATATGAGCCTTGGTCCAACCATCAATATGATAATCAATCATGTACTCCTGGGCTTGGGATGGCAGTTTCACAGTATGGATTACTCTAATGCCTAATTCAGTTAATCTGTTCATCAGCACATCCTTAAAACCAGGGTAGATCAAAGTAAGTAAATTGACAACAAAGGCACAAGTGTCCCTGTTGTCACTTGCTTTGTTAGCTTCACGTAGTGCAATCTCGAAGACTTCATGCCCATGTAATTCTCTAGAGTCGGGTTCAAGAATATAACACTCCTTTAACTCGGTTTGAGTGGTCCTATATTTACGTTTACGATCATCCCTTTCTGGGACACCATATTGCCCAGTATTGTTGTTCGGTTGTTCCATGTTGATTTTTTCGTTGGTGTTCCTAGAAAGTAATAGTAGTGATAACTTGAAATTAAGGGGATGCATAAGCTTATTGCTTGTTACCACAATTTATAGATGCAACGTTCTATCTTATCTTCATTTATTTTTATTGGAATTGGAAACGTTCAACTTAAATCTGTACAATGAACGACGTGCTTAGGCTAGGTGTATTCATAATAAATAATTGACGGGAAGACTAGGGGTCTGCAAAGGGACGCATTGAGCATGGAGCCACGCATGCTCATCTAGTTTCCAAAGTTTATTATCATGACTTTATAAGTTTAAAATTTTGATTTGAAAGTTTATTGATACTGGAAACATAGAAATGATTATTTAAGTAGCCGTTTGATTATAGATACCAAAAATGATTTTGAAGAATTAAAGTTAAGTTTAAAAAGGTGATTTAAAAATTGAAATTGTGTTTGGATAGACATTTTACTTGAAAAAAAAAAAACGTTTACGAGTAGAGAAAATTGATTTTTTTGGTTTTTGAAAAAAAAAAATTATGCTAAAAAACATTCTAAACTGTTTAATTACACAATATACCAATACTTTTAAATATTCACCCTAAACAACCCATTTTTTATGTATTTCCTCTCTCTAACACAAAACCCTAACTTCTCCCTCTCTCTTTTTCTCCCCTCGTTTATACTCTCTCGCGTCGTCTCGCTGCCGCTATTCCATCACGGAAGTGGCCGAAATGCTGCTGCTACAAATATGGCGTCGACGAAGCTGCTGGTTGCCGATCTGTTTCTCCCTTCTTTTTTTTTTTCTTTTTTTTTTTTGAATATGTTTTTTATGTGTATATTTATATATAAGTTTTGTATTGACTTGTATTTGTATGTTTTGGCGCATAAATACAATTATTTTTTTTGAATGTCTAGCAGTATGATTTTTGTAATTTTATTGTATGTGTTGTTTATGTGTATTTCAACTTACATATTTTTGTATGTCAATTTATATTAATTTTTTTTGTATAAATTTGTATATGTGTGTATGTGTGTAATAAATGTATGCCATAAATCCTTTGTATGTCTATAAATTTTTTTTGTATGTGTTTGTATGTGGTGTATATAAGTGCATATTATTTTTTATTTTTAATTTTTATGTATGTTTACATATTTTTATAAACAAAATCTATTTTTTTTAAATATGAAAGTACTTTTTTGTATGTTTACGCATCTACAACTTTCTCAATTTTCTTTTTAAAAAATCTGGTCACCAGTGATCGGCGGTGATAAATTAGTGTAGCACTGGACATAGACTTCAAGACTTCAAGAGGGTATTGACAAGTGACAAGCTCTGGGCCACTGCAGAAGGTAAATCTCACAGTGGGGTGGTGGCGCAGTTGGCTAGCGCGTAGGTCTCATAGCTGTGTTTGAGCAATCCTGAGGTCGAGAGTTCGAGCCTCTCTCACCCCATAACTTTTTACCCTTTCTTTGAAACCCTATTGCTAAATAATACTACTCGTATTAACTTTTGTTTTAAGAGTTAAGGAAACTATCCCTTATTGTTTTTTCCAGGCCAAAATACACTGAATTTGTCTCAATCCAGAAGTTCTCTCAGCACCAATGCTTGAATTGGAACCTTCCAAACACCATTAACTTACTTCTTTTGTGTTAAAGTTCTTGACGAGATTGTAATTTGTGATGTATTTTCTTGAATCGCACTATAAGACATTCCATAATGTTCTAGCTATGCAGAAATAGTAAATAACGTATCATTTTCGTTAGGGTGATTTGTAACATCTCGGATTGACTTTCAATTCATTCATAGTTACATTTTCCCTTAAGTTAGCGGTTGGTAACGCGATGCATTCTGGAAACGCACTGTGCTTTTTGCATATATAAGAGGTGGCAAGGTAGCACATCAGAATAGTCCCATTTTGTTTTTTGCTTTTTTTATCGGCTGGGTCTTTATGTTCTCGTGTGATCAATTAGGATGATGTCAAAATACCAAATTTGGCTAAAAGATAAGGTAGGAGGAAATTCTACAGCACTGTCCTACTCAAAAAGGAATATGTATATACAAACCGAGCAAGCCTTCAAAAATATATACTAGCAAACTCTAATGTCTCAAGTCAAGCTCCAGCTGCAATAAACACATGAGATAAATTCAACGAACATGAAGGCCGGTTAATGCTACTCCGAGCAACTACTCATACATAATACATCAGGAGTTCATAGATACAAGCTAGTCAACTGTCGCGCTCTATACTTGCAGTCTAAAGCATCCCCAGACACCAATGAAGACCACAAACAGACTAACAACCACAAGAACCTTGGACATGTACACACTTGATAAACTTGAGAGCTTTGTGGTGGTCTTCAAGGACACATCAAGACTCTCTTCAACTGCAGAATCATCTGCATCTTTCGCGCTAGCACTCGTGTATTCAGCCTCTTCACCAACTCCTTTAAATTCTTCATGCGTTGCATCTCGTGCCTCATCACTAGTGATTGCAGCACTTGTCGTTGAACTATGTTCATCAGAGACCCTTTCACCCTGCACAATCCAAATAATAGTAGTGTCTAACAGGGTAAAGTCTTTTCTAAATCTAAGTAGAGAGTAATACTATTTGGAAGATAATAAAAAGAGAGACTGGGGAGGCTTACCTCAGTTGCTGCTTCATCACTTTCTGCACCCTGACTAGAATCACTATGAATGCGCGACTTGACTGGTCCAACTTGAAGTTTCATTTGCAAACGTATTCTTCTGTTAGCAGTTCCTTGCATTCTAGACTGCCTGTCATCAGGTTGATTCTGCATTTGCCTAGTCCTGAGTTTTATTCCAGTTCCTGAGCCAGAATCACTGCTTACAACATTGTTGTAACCACCCGATTCTTGTACAGTTAAGAAGTTCGGGACCTGAATTCCACCATATCCCGCAGAGAAGTCATTCTGTCCAATGTAGGTATTTTGAAGGAAACCTACATTCCCCATAACATGATCATTACTAAAATAAGGTGCACCAGCAGCATCTTGCACTGTAGTTTGAATAGAATTAACCCCTCCTTCAACATCGGTCGCTTGATCAAAGTTGCCCAACAAAATCTCAGGTTCAAAGAAGTCTGGCTCAACCTTGGATAAAAGAGAAGCATAAGATCACTTAAACAAGCTAAAAGAATTGCATGGAGCAACTTTGGATACGACCTAATAATTTTTTTAAAAAAAAAATAAATAACATGGAGCAGCTTAGAAATAAGATCATCTATCTAAGAAAATATATTAAACAGTGGCATGGTGGTACATTATGCAACAGGGTTCCACTTACCAGCCTTTGGGTAACTTCTGCCTCTGACTCACTACATGATCCAGAGTCCTTAACCGGTGCGCCAGTGAAACTGTGAATTGTTGTGTCAAAGTTATGCAGTCCCACTTCTTGTCCAGAATCTCCACATGAGAACTCATCTGAGCTGACGATTACCGAGTCTAAAAAGTCATTGATATCAAGAGCATTCGTTCCATACTGAAACTGGACATCTTTTTGAAAAGCACTCATGTCATTATTCATGGGAGCTTGCAAATAAGAAGACCCAAACTCCACCTGCATCTGTGCGTGCAGCGGGGAGAAGATCTTCCAATCTAGAGGCTGTGATGACTGGTCACAAAAATTTCCCAACGCTTTTTCTAGCTCCAGATCCGGCTAAACATGAAGCAGAAAAAGAATATCATCAGTTTAACCAATTTAATCCACGATAAAAAGCTTGCTATTCAAGCAAAATCTAGAATCCTAACGCAGTTTTACTTACCGGTATAGATGTTATGTCAACCATTTGATCTTCAGTATCATCAGCAATACAGCTGTTGCTGTGACTCTCAAGAGGTAATTGTTTTCCATATGGCTCACCTTTGGGAAACTTTGCTGCATAGCTTTTATCACTATCACCTAAAGGTTGTCCGGCCACTAATGGAGTGGCTGCCTCAGATAATTCATCATCAGTAGGTGATTTTGCAGCTGTAGCATTCTGTTCAGCATCATCTAAATTGGAACTTTCAACATGCTCGTCCTGCTTCAAATCATTCTTCCTAAACAGACGACAAAGCACAAAGGCTCCCTGCACCAAGTAAATCATATTTCCCCTTAAGTACTAATTTTCATTTTTTAATCACAAATAACAATAGAGATATAAGCTTGTTCCTGACTCAGAAATATGCATCTGATCCCAATTTCTTTATTTATCTATGGTTAGCAGATGCTTTAGATCCATACTCATGATCGGGACATATCAAAAAACTAAATATATGTTAATTGTGTGAGTTTTTGCACTGTATTTCAACGAAACGCTGCCCCAGAATATATCGCACTTAACGAGTCTATCCCGATTAGGAAAAAGTAACAAGTATAGAACTTTTTCTTACTGGTGAAATCCTCCTAACATCTATAAAATGTCTTCTAAAGAACGAACCTAATAGAAAGCCAACATCTAGTTAGGCTATCATTTGTACTAATTGAAAGGCTCAAGAAGATCCAGTTACGCTAAAGGTACTATTTAAGAGCCCCAAGAAAATCATTATGTAAAGTAACAGAGGATCTTCAGTTTTGTTACAAGTAATTCGCCATACTACCCCAAGAAACTTTGACAATTCAAATTAATTCATGCGAATGATCTGGAGATGTTATCCACCAAAACAACCACACACAAAAAAAAAAAGAGTCTCTATCATAAATATCATTTAAATATTTTATCAGTAATACATAAAATTAAAAAAATTTGTTAGTTAAATTGGCTCTGTAGATTACTGGAATGTCTTTTGTGCTATGCTCTCTCTTGAGAAATGAACCTTCTAACCAACACACCACCTAATTACTCTATCATACAGATTCCAATTTCCTTTTCAATCCTTTCTTCAACATCTAGTCAAAGTTCTAAAATTTGTAATTATTCAGTTCATCAATGTACTTGCCGATGATGTCACAGGTACCGCACCATCAATTTGACGTTGAATTGGTTAGCAAGGTTCATGTAATCAAGAAACCTGAAATTCCTTTGGCCCCCTCTCATCATTGATTGTCACGGAATAAGGTTGAAAAGAATGATGCCATTCCATCCTCTCGAAAACTAGATGTACGACTTTATATTACAAACCACTAGCACCAACCCTCCCCCGCTTCCCCACTAACACTCTGTTTGGATCATTGTTACCTATTGTTTCATAATGTATTGTTTTGTATTGTATTGTATTGTATCGTACTGTATTATAAAAACAACGTTTGAATTGATTGTATTGTTTCCCGTTGTTTAGCAACATTGTTATTGTTTGTTTTGATTGTATTGTATTGTACTGTAACTAATAAGTTTACTAATATGCCTTTAGTTGTTCTAAATATTAAATTTAGTAACAATTTTTTTTTTATATAATTTGAGACAATTTATATTTACTAGTTTATCACCAACTATACCTTATAAATATATTCATGCAAATTATAATAAAAAAAATAAGTTAATAATATTAAACATAACAATAAGTTCACACTATTAATAATTTAGATAAAAAATAATATTCCATAACGACATGCAAGCAATCATATTATCCAAATAATAGTTATTAATAAAAGTGTCATCATATATTTTGTATCAAAAAAAAAAAAAGAACATATGGTTTGTAATTAATGAAATCTACTAACTCAAGTTTCACGTTTTTGCTCTGTAATTAATGAAATTAAGAATTATACATTAAATAAATTAAGATAAAATGTTTAATGTAATCACACAACAAGATGACTTGTGAATCTGAAGAGGCAGGTACGTACAAAGTAATAAGAGAGGTAGGGAACGTACTGTATTTTGAGAAGAGGGGAGATGAGGTCAAAATAACTACTTGGGTGCATTTAAATAAGAAAATAGGATAGAGGGTAAAATAGGATTATAAGGTTATAATTAAGGACATGATGGGAAAGTGTAAAAGTGTAACAATGCAAAACCACCGAATCGGTTGTAACAAAAAGTGGGTCTTTTCATTGTTAGGTAACAACGGAACTTAACAATACAATACAACGAAATTAAAATAACAACCAAAACAAACGTTGTAATCATAATAACAATACAATACAATACAATGGGTAACAATGATCCAAACAAAGTGTAAAACAGAATCCATACAGGTCCGGTCCAAGTTCCAAAAAATACATTAACATAGTATAAGAGGGGATAGAAACGAGGAGGATAAAACAATCTTAACTTGTGAAGTAATTACATAACTCAAAAAATCACTTAAAAAAAAAAGTAAATATGTTATTATCTATAAATAAGATGCAAGCAATGTCTTACACAAAATAGACATACAAATTCAAGAAGCAAGATAGATCAAGTATGTGCAGACCTGGCCAGGGTGTGTTCCATCCAATGACTTGTCAGTTGCACGATATTCATGAATCACCCAGTGAGTCCTCTTGCCTTCAGGAGCTCGACCAATGTAGTATACCAAGGTCTTCTTCATCCCAATTTTGGCTCCCTTCTTAGTAACAATGTTCCTATCCTTACCAGTAGCTTTCCAGTAGCCTCGTTCAGTTGCTCGGTTCAATCGCTGCCCATTTTGGTACTTCCGATCCTTTGGGCAGAAGAAGAACCATTCATTGTCATTTGACTCCACCACGGACAAATCTGCAATCATTCAAACAAATCCACTCTTATTTTCTTTTAAATCTCTAAAAGTAAGGGGCTTGTCTTGTGATACAACTTATTAGCCACAATCAAAAGTGTACGTACACCTTAGGGTGGTGAATTTGGGGTTTTTTTTTTTTTTTTTTTTTGGGGGGGGGGGGGGGGGGAGGGGGGAGGTGTGTGTGTGTGTGTTTGCTGGGAAAAGATCCTAAACTCCAAATCATAAATTAATATAACATAGAAACTAAAACAGCACATAATATTGAACCACATTGACAAGTCAATAATAAGCGGAATGAAAATAAAGGATATTTTCTTCCTTCCTTCATTCTACAAGGACAAATGTAAAATTTTTATGTCAAAAACAACATGATACCAAGGCTAATCAGTACGATTGCTCACTCCTTCCTAGCACGGATATCAATTCTCAACCGAACACTTCCCCTAGCCCACCCATCACTTAATAACGCCCCCTTTCTTATTTTGTTGTATCTCCAGAAAAGTACTTGCCTAACCATATTGCAGAATTAGGAATTCTCCAAATTCCTCAGATTTTATCCGAGAAAAATGAGACCACGAGGTCTCAAGATTCAACCCCTCGCCACTACTGTATGCGTAAATATCAGTTTGTTTTCTCTCAGATATGTGCTAGAGGCTGCTGTAAAACGATATTCTTAGACCTTAACAATAAAAGAATATTAAAAACAGCTAAAGTTTCAAGCTTCAGTAATTTTTAAGGCCAAGCATCATACTTTTTACCAAATGAAAGCCAATACTACTCGTAACAGTTAAATTAACTACTAACAAAATGAAAATTACAAAATTAGGGTTCAACACAGTTCCAAATTGGGGATTTTTCATAAAACTGATAACAAGCGCAAAAAAAAGTAAATAAATTAAATTTAAGTTAATAAGAAGAGTAAAAAACTAACCAGGTAAATCCCAAGGCTCAAGTTTACAAATATCAACTTCACGAATAACACTAACTTCATTATCAGCACCGTTAATTTTCAACCTTAAATAATGATTAACTAACTCCTCATCCGTTGGCCTGAAACGGTAACCCACTGGTAATGAATTTAACGGCGGTATTTTACCCATCTCTTTATTATTATGTACCGCGATCGGATTTTCTCCAGGAAGTACAGCCATCAAATTATTTGAGATGTCAATAAAGTAAAAAAAGTGAAAAAGTTGATGAACTGATGGTTAAAAAAAGAAAAAGTAATTGAAGGAGATCTGGAATAAAATTGTTCTGGAATTTTTGAAGAAGAGATTCTCAAGTGAAAATTTTAAGAGGGGAATTTTTTTGCTATTGGAAACATCTAAGAAAGTGAGCTGAATGAGTAAATTTGTTCAATTTTTGGCTACTAATGGTAAAATTTGATGACATGGAAGAGAGAGAAAATCCCGCGTTTTAAATCCTGTGTATATACCGCGTAGAAATGTTAGGGCTTTGTTTTGGTTTTAATTTCGAAAATGGCATTGGGTTTGTTAAAGTTACGGTTATAGCCATGGTTATTTGGCTAGTAAGAGGAAAGAGGTGGGATGTGTAAGGGAATTGGCGAAACGTGGCTAGTAAGATTAAGCGATGGAAAGTCATTGGGCGAATGAAATGTTTACACGTGGTGTGATAAAATCAAACTTTGTAGAAGGGACCAACCAAAGTGACGTATTGTATGTTTATCGAACTTAAATGTAAAATAATTTAACTGATCTATCGAGAGTGTTTTGATGAGCATTAGGAAAAGAAGCTTCCAGGACCAATTTTTTATATTTATACATTTGAATTTGTATTGGTCGATTTTCGTTCTTCAAACGAGAAGGTGTGTTCGGGTTTGGTTATTGTTTCCGAGGACATTTGCCGATTGATTCGCTTCAACAACTTGATCAGATGACCACGAAGGCGCTGGCTTTAGCGGATAAGCTTTAATGAACTTATCCCACTTTTATCGGAACCAACTTAGCGTAATTGAAGGGACGTGGGCAGTTGTGGAGAAAGAGACGTGGGAAAGGAAGAATCCTTCTAGGGTTGGAAAAGGCTCATTGTCAGCCTATAAATATTGTCTTCATCTTCTATTTTGAGACACGTTCATCTGAGAAAAATATTACTCTACTCTTCAAAAACCACTATTCTCTTGTCAAGAAAATATTCAACAGTGTTGTTTACCTTTGTCAATTTGTTACGTTAAAGATCACCATTGTATTTAAAGCTTCGATCGTGATTTGATTCAAACGTGGAGGGAGACCTGTTCTTTCCATTGAAGCAACATCCATCGATCCATCAAATACAATAAGCCTTTATTGCTTTGATTATTTATTTGTTACTTGCTTCGTTTAGATCTGCATTTATCTTGATCGTAACATCTTTTGCCTGTTAACCTGTGTTTAATTTGAGCAATCTGTTATCGTCACTCATTTGGCAACTAATCGATTTATTCGTCGGATCCTTTGTTCGATTACATTTGTTCGTTAGTCATTGTTTTACGTTCGTTCATTTCATTTGGTTGTCATCGTATTGCTATTATCTTCATCGATTCGAGTATCATAACCGTGTTCGGATAATCACGCATCTTGATAAAACGAAGTCATCTCATCGTATATCACTATCCTTTCATTTAGCTTGAATTTGTTTGATAGCATTTACACCTTTGCTTGACATCGGATTTAACTGACATCGAATTTGCTTGATATCGAATCTACTAGACATCGATTTGGGAATTATTCTTGCATCAAACTCTTGAGGTCGATTAACTCGTTCACGTAAATTATCTATCAAGCGATCAAATTAAGATATAAAACGGTCGCCTTAGACTCAACTAAATACAAATTTAATTGTAAAACCTGATATATTTTTTGGGAAATACAGTTTGGCGCCCACCGTGGGGTCTAGGCAATCGATTTATTCCGAAATTTGAACCGCTTGATACTACTTACGTTTGCCTTCTTGTCTTGAAATGGCAGATGAACGTAACATTGACGCTTTGAACGGTCAGCAGCAGCTCAATCCCAATGACGGGGTTCATGTTTCGGCCCGTGCTGAAGCGGTCGATGAATCTACCAACAACGAGCAGGATCCAACTCACGACAACATTCCTACTGGTTCACAGCTGAACGCACGCCAAGCGCGGCGTTCAGGCGAAGAGCCCGCAGTCGAAACTGATTCAGGAAGCGCAAACGCGGCACTGTTTGCGTACCTGAAGCGGCATGATGCTCAGTTCGAAATGATACAAGAGCAGTTAAAGGCATTATCTAATTCTATCGGAAGTAAAGCACCTACCTCTCCGATCACACCCCCAGCAAGCATTCCGACTTCGGTTCCTCAGGGCGCCGTAACAGGGGGACTTGCAGCGGGGGTCGGATCAGGGGGATCGGGTACAGCCGCCGAAGCCATGAGAGCTCCGGCCTCGGTCACAGCAGAAGTAAGAATGATGGCAACGATGCAGACCATGATGAATGATAACATCGATAAGAAGTTCAACGAAATCAAGTCATTTATGGAGAAATTGCCAGGCGTTCCGAAATTGGCTGACAAAGGCATTACAAAATCGATCTCAAAACGTCCTTTTCCAGCAAGTGCAGCCCCACTACCTATACCAAAGACTTTCAAATTACCGGAAAGCTTAAGATACGATGGAACCACAGATCCAAGGGATCACATTGATATGTTTTCGGTTGCGGTTCAGGCAAACGACTTGACCTCGGAGGAGATCAATTCGGTCAGTCTTAAGAAGTTTTGTGAGACATTGAAGGGGGCAGCGCTGAAATGGTATTTACAGCTGCCCGAAAACGAAATACTGAGTTTCGATGACATGTCGGCGAAATTCATTCGTTCACATACGGGAGCAAAAAAGATAGCGCCAAGGGTCGAAGACATCTTGAACGTAAGGCAGCGACCCGGGGAAACTATCAAGCAGTTTCTAAAAAGATTTAACGATGAGAAAATTCATATACCAAATCTCGAAGAAAGGTGGGCATGTTTGACCTTTGCTAACAACTTGCGCACTGATTCAATTGAGGCATGGAAACTGAAAGATCGTCTTAGGGAGATTGATGCATGGACTTTCGATGTATTGTACCTCGAGTGCGAGACGAGGATCAGGGCCGAAGAGGAAGAACTGCAGCTAGCCCGAAATAATTATCATTATGACCGGCCGGCAAGGAGAGTTGATAATGACAGAAGAGACTACAGGGACCAACGATGGGGGCCCTACAGTTTCCATCGGATGGGGAGCAACAACCACGAAGCTGGTAGCTCCAAAAATCAATCAAAGAAAGCCCAGCCAAACACATCCTCGGTTCCAAAAGATCGACCACTGCCTCCAAAAGTAACGGAATACAATTTTTGCATATCTACACCAAATCTGGTGAATCACTTGAAAGGGATGGGTGACAAAGTTGTAAAATTCCCAGGTCGCATAAAGTCAAGTCCAAATACTAGGGACGAAACTCTGTGGTGTGCATTTCACCATGATTTCGGCCATACAACGGAAGAATGTAAGGCGCTGAGGTATGAAGTGGCCAGCCTGCTGGAAAAGGGTCACTTGGTCGAATTTTTGACTGAGAGAGGACGAAACAATTTCAATAGGAAGAAAGATGATGAACCACCAAAACCTCCTGCTCCCAGGAAAACGGTGAATGTCATTACCGGAGGAGATGGTGTTTGTGGGGGTAACCTACACTACGAAGAAATATGCAAAGGTCTCTTTCACACGAGACAAACGAACACGCGACGACATGACCGATGAAATCGTGTTCGGGGATTCCGATTTCGATGGAAGGATTCATCCCCATCATGATGCACTCGTAGTAACAACAAGGATCGATGACGCCGATGTAAAAAGAGTGCTAATCGATGCTGGCAGTTCAGTTAACATCATACATGCAAGGGTAGTTGAAGAATTGCAGTTAAGCGATAAGATTGTGCCTCGCTCAACGGTCCTGTCAGGATTCAACAATTCAAGTGAGGTGACCGTTGGGGAGATTACAATCAAAACCTATGCAGAAGGAGTGGAGAGTGAGACGTCGTTTCAGGTGATGAAGGGCGAAATGGCATATAATGTGATTTTGGGTCGACCATGGATCCATGCTATGGGAGCAGTTCCATCGACTTTACATCAAGTTGTGAAGTTCCCTACCCCATGGGGAATTCGCGAAATCAGAGGCGAGCAACAGGCTTCACGAGACTGTTACTCAGTAGCTGTCAAGGAAGGCTTCCGATTGTAGCAATCACAGCTAGTGGAACCTGTGGTCGGAAGCTTCACTTCGGTTCCGTCGTGCGATCAAACGCAGCTACCGGAATCCGAAGTCGAAGGCGACTTCGCACAGGTTTCACCATGTAAGCTAGTGGGACCCGTGAACGAAAGCTTCACTTCGGCTCTGTTGTGCGATCAAACGCAGCTACCGGAATCCGAAGTCGAAGGCGACTTCGCACAGGTTCCACCATGTGTGAGAGAACCGCATAGACAAGAAGCTGGAGACTCTACGATAGAAGAACTTGAGGAAGTAACATTGTTCGATGATAATCCCGATCGGAAAGTTTACGTTGGAGCTGAATTGGACATCGACGTAAAAGCAAAAATCGTATCCTTCCTCAAGGACAACTCTGATTGTTTTGCTTGGTCCCATGCAGATATGGTGGGAATCGATCCAAAAGTCGCCACGCACAAGTTAAATGTCGACCCGAAACATCGACCGGTGAAGCAAAAGAAACGACCAAATGGAGGATTCCGAAAGAAGGTAATCAATGATGAGGTGGAAAGGCTGTTAGCAAATGGGTTCATTAAAGAAGTAAAATATCCAGAATGGCTTGCGAACACGGTCGTAGTACCTAAGAAAAATGGCAAATGGAGGGTATGCGTCGACTATACCGATCTCAACAAAGCTTGCCCAAAAGATTCGTTCCCACTGCCTCACATCGATAGATTGATCGATTCGACGGCAGGCCACGAGATGCTGAGTTTTTTGGATGCCTATTCAGGCTATAATCAAATATCGATGGATCCATCAGATCAGGAGAAGACATCGTTTGTTACAGACATGGGAACTTATTGCTACACGGTCATGCCTTTCGGCCTAAAGAATGCCGGCGCTACTTATCAGCGTCTGGTCACTACTATGTTCAAAAATTTGATCGGGAAAACCATGGAAGTCTATATCGATGACATGTTGGTCAAATCTCTTGAGAAGGGAAATCATCTGAGTCATTTGGAAGAAACTTTTACAATACTAAGACAATTCAACATGAGATTGAATCCAGAGAAATGTGCGTTCGGGGTTGGATCCGGTAAGTTCTTGGGGTTCATCGTATCGCAAAGAGGAATCGAAGCAAATCCAGACAAGATCAGGGCGATCGAAAATATCCCTGAGAACCTGACAACGGAGAAAGAAGTTCAACAGCTGACCGGTCGAGTAGCCTATCTCAGCAGGTTCATCTCGAGGTCATCTGAACGGTGTCACAAGTTCTTTTCGGTATTGAGAAAGAACAAAGGTTTTGAATGGACGCCAGAATGCAAAAGAGCTCTTCGGGAACTGAAGCAGTACCTTTCCAATCCACCGCTTCTGTCAAAACCAATTGAAGGAGAAATGCTGCTGGTCTATTTGGCTGTTTCCGACGTCGCTGTAAGTGCTGTCCTCGTTCGCGAAGATGGAGGTAACCAATTTCCTATCTACTATGTTAGTAAAACACTGTTAGATGCCGAAACAAGGTACCCACATCTAGAAAAACTAGCACTTGCACTAGTCACTGCTGCACGCAAATTAAGGCCTTATTTCCAATGTCATTCAATATCCGTGATAACTACGTTCCCATTGCGAAATATTTTACATCGGCCAGATCTCTCTGGTCGATTGATGAAATGGGCGGTCGAGCTGAGTGAGTACGATATCACTTACCAGCCTCGTACCGCCATAAAATCTCAAGTTTTAGCTGATTTTGTAGCGGACTTTAGCGCCAATATTTTACCGGAGGCAAAGAAGGAAGAGTTGATGATGAGAGATCCAGACCCCGGAATCTGGATAATGTACACCGATGGAGCTTCCAACGTCAAAGGAACTGGCCTCGGAATTCTATTGATTGCGCCTTCGGGTGAAAAGCTCAGGTACGCGATCAAATTACATGCAAAAACTAACAACGAGGCCGAATATGAGGCCCTCGCTGCAGGCTTAAAGATCGCGAAGGATTTGAAAATCGAACGAATAGATATCAAAAGTGATTCCCAACTGGTGGTAAATCAAGTCCAAGGCGATTTCTGTGTTCGAGATCCAAGGATGCAACAACTGCTCGAAAAGGTACAAAATTTTCTAACTTCCTTTCAGGAATGGAAAATAGCCCAGATACCAAGGGAGGAGAACATCGAAGCAGACGCTTTAGCAAACCTTGCATCGGCAGCAGCCATCGATGAAAAACTCGATGAGACTGTGGTTCACTTGTTCGAATCTCCATTATGTCGAAGCATTAAAGAGGTAAACAATGTTAATCGAACTTGGGATTGGAGAAACAAATATTTGTCCTACTTGCAGGCAGGTATTGTTCCCGATGATAAGAAGTCTGCCCGATCACTTAAAGCCAAAGCAGCAAGATATTGCCTCCTTGAAAACCAGCTCTACAGGAGAATGTTTGGCGGTCCTTTGGCGAAATGTGTTGGGCCAGACGGAACAAATTATGTGCTGAAAGAGGTCCACGAAGGCGAATGCGGCAATCATTCCGGCAGCAAGTCATTGGTTCGAAAGATCATAAGAGCTGGGTACTATTGGCCAACGATCGCAGATGATGCCAAAGAATTCGTCCGTAAATGTGACAAGTGCCAACGATTTGGAAATCTCATACATCAACAGGCAGAACCACTTCATTCGGTCACGTCACCGTGGCCATTCATGAAGTGGGGAATGGACTTGGTCGGGCCGCTTCCAACAGCGCCCGGTGGGGTAAAATTTATATTAATTCTCACAGATTATTTTTCTAAATGGGTGGAAGCTATTGCCTTGGCTAAAATTCGTGAGCAGGAAATTATCAAATTCATTCATCAGAATATCATTTGTCGCTTTGGGATCCCGAAAGAGATCACATGCGACAATGGTAAACAGTTCGTGGGGAGACGAATCACAGCCTTCTTCGAAAAGTGGGGGATCAAGCGAATTGCATCAACACCTTATCACCCCAGCGCAAATGGACAGGCTGAATCTTCCAACAAAACAATACTCGAGTACTTGAAGAAGAGAATGGATGATTCAAAGGGCAACTGGCCGAACGAACTCCCCGGAGCGCTGTGGGCTCATCGGACAACGATAAAACACAGTACCGGGGAGACACCGTTCTCACTTGTCTATGGGACAGAAGCGCTGATACCGGTGGAAGTGGGAGAACCCAGCCTTCGGTTCGCCCACTCCACCGAAGAAGCTAACACAGAGGCCATGCTGGTAGATCTGAACCTGGTCGAAGCAAAAAGGGATATGGCATTTGTTCGGATACAAGCACAAAAGCAAAGGGCAGAAAACTACGTCAACAAAAAACTCAGGTATCGATCTTTTAATGTAGGTGATTATGTGCTAAAAATCAGAAGACCAAAGAAGGACGAACCCAACGAAGGGAAGCTAGGAGCAAATTGGGAGGGACCTTTCCGCGTCAAGGCAGTGATCGGAAAAGGTTCATACCAACTCGAAACAATGGACTCCAAACCGGTGGACTTCAATTGGAATGTCACACAACTGAAGAAATACTATTTTTGAGGTTCTGCGGTATCAATCTTCACCCTTTACTTCCACTTCGCAATTTTTATTATTCCTCCATCGGAAGATGCTTTTATTATTTGGTACTAACATTTTTAGATGATAGGCATAGTTGGAGTCGAATGATGACAAACATCACCCGCGAACACTCGAGCTCAAAACGCTCCGATCGGGGTCGATAAATCTGACGAACACTCTAACGTGGTCTTCATCTATAACGAGTTTCTTGGTTTTTGGTCTCCCAATGATTCTGTTTCAGGTAACGGTCAAAGGACCAGTGTTCGCCTACTCACTTTTCGCACCCAAACACTGGGGGGGGGGGGTGAAGGTAGCATGAGGGTCATCGGCAGATACTGGGGACTCGTTCAAAATTCGACAGAAGTTCCAACGTTCACTCGAACTGGGGACTTGTTCACTGGGGACTTGTTCACCGGGGACTTGTTCGAAATTTGGCACAAGTTCAAGCGCTCACTCGAACTGGGGACTCGTTCAGACTACGGCAAAAGCTCCAATAGTCATCCAAATTGGCGGCTCGTTTGAAATCAAGCGTCATCAGTCTCATGTAAACGATCCAATAGTGATCAATGTCTGTGCCTTACGGCTGCATCTTGTAATCGATCGAATCATACGATCCCGAATGTATTGAAGACCCATTAGCGGTCTCCTTCAATAATACAACACTGGTTATACTCATTCTTTACATTTGTTCGATTTCCGCGATCGTTCCAAATTTTAATCAGATTTTACATCTAAGTTGTTCACCAAGTGTTAAATTCTTCATTCCGAACTCATGAAAATGTTCGAAGAGTGCATTACGTGAAAATGAGACGTCATTCTTTGCTACGCACTAAGACATTGGGCCCCAATCATTTCATTTGACGAATATCGTTATAACTTCAAAATTTTCGAACAGATACATCAAACTATCTTCGGAAAGCAATACAACGATAAAAACAACGAACTTTCCATTGACAGAAATATGTACATGACTTCACTACAATGTCAAAAACAAAAAGTCAAAAACAAAAAGTTGAAAACGAGTTCACTCATCTCCATCTGATCCCTCATCGGAAGAATCTGGAGAGAGGCCAAGTGCCTCATGAGTCATCCTCACAACTTGTATCGCCTCTTCAAGCTCTTTATCCACATCGACTTCACGCTCAGTCATCTCCCTCAACAAGTCCCGCCTCGACTCCGCTAAAATGAGCTCCCTCCTGTCTTCGAAGTCACTCTCCATCGAATGCCTTTGAGTAATCAGCTCCTTCTGAAGAAGCGAGTTTCTCTCCGACCAAGCATTGTTCTGAGCCGTCAGATCGTCGTAAGAACTTCTTAGAGTACGAAGCTCTTCGTTCAAACGAATTATTTCCGACTCTTTGGTCTTCGACTCAGCTTCCAGTTTGGCACACTTGTCACCCATACTACTCTCAAGTTGACCGAGCTGGTCGTTCAAAGCTCGAACTTGGAACTCCAGCTCTGATTCTCGAAGAGCATGGGCGGTGGCCTTTTTAGCCAATTCAGCTTCAAGCTCAGAATACTTTACTTTCAAGATCTTCAAGTTGTTATGCCACCCATCACCGGCAGATGCAAGGAGAGCAACTCTCTCGTTCAGATGAGCTATTTCGGCTTCAAGCTGGCGAATCCGATCGGCTGACTCAATGGCCATGATTGTGTTCTGAAAATAAGAAACAAAACGATCCCATAAGGTAAAAAGCAGAAAAGGTTCAAACTAACAGAAACTGGAAGGAAACGTTACCCGAAAAGCACTAAAAGCGATTTGGGAGGACAAGCTCACATCGCTGTAACAATTCAATCGAGCCTTTTCCATCGGCCCCATCACATCAAAAAAGTAGTTGGCAAGATGCTTTGGGCATCTGAGCAGATCAACTTCTCCGGGGACGGTTATAGCCAGTGATCGGGTGTTCGCCTCCCCCGCAGCCTTGGCTCTTTTGTAAGCTGCAAACGCAGCAGCTTCCTCGTATCGAGGAAGGCGAACAATAGGCTCTTCATGGTCCGATGCGTAGAAAGACGAGCCAGAGCTTTCCGTGTGCCTCGACCTCGTCGTTGTCGTAGGATGATCAAGGGGGAGCTTACCCTTACTGGGATCCCTTTCCCTCGGTGTATCGCTCGAAGGGGCACCATCGGCGCCCCCGGCGGACAACATCCCAAGGGTTGGGGCAATGATCATCTCTTTCCCCCCCGAACCAGAAGTGACGTCGATCAAGTCCTCCTCCGCTATCGGAGGAAGGATGGGCCGCCCATCACCACTGAAATCGCCAGCATTAACCCGGTCGTATTCCTCGGCTGCCTTGAGCTGCTCGGCCACTTCAAGCATTCTCTCTTTCATTGGCCTTTTCGGCCGTTCCAACGGTTGCTCAGACCCAGATTCCTCATCTTCCCCGGAGGGAATCCGAACGAGAGTTCCCCCTTCGGAGGCTTTTACCGCTTCGACCGCTGAAACGGCCCCCTTAACGATCTGCTCGATCGGCTTGGGATCAGCCGACGAGCCAGCTCCCTGCGGAACGCTCTTAACAAGCAGCCTTGCCCTAAGGTCTTGATAAGAGATTTTCTTTTTCTTTTTTGGAGGAGTTCCACTTACGTTCTCCTCCCTAACCTCCTCCTCCTCCTCGACAATCACATCTTCAACCAGCCCAACACCAGCACCAGTGATACCTGTCGATGGCGATCCGTTAAAATATAACAAAAGGCACGGTATGATCAAAGGCAAAACTAAACTTACCATGATTTTTTGCCTTCACTTGCAAAAGAGCCGCGATCGGCTTCCACGCCCTTTGATCGTTGGTGGTCTCCTTCAAAACCTTCTTTAGCCAGTCAACGATGTCGGGAACCAGTTCGAACAAAACTTTGCTGGCTGCATATACAAGAGAGTGAGAACGTGGAAGAACATAATGCCAATCGAAATTACAGACTTACGTGTTCGGTTCCACCCAACCGGAAGGCGTTCAGCCCCTGGGGCCATAAGCTGCTCCGTGGGGATGTAAACGAAGCGTTGATCCCACGCCCTAAGATCATCATCGTTGTCGGAAATTAAGGCTCGACTACCTCGCTTTTGCACAGTAATGATGCCTGCCTTATAAACTCGAGGGGAATACAAGTGAAGGATATGCCTGAGTGTCACCTCCACCCCCACTTTCTTGCCAATCCATCGATACATGGCGACCAAGCGCCATACCATCGGAGAAATCTGCGCCAAACACACCTTGTACATGCGACAGAATTCCTCGATCATTGGGTCGATCGGCAAAGTAAACCCGATCGTAAAGGGGTATGTCAAAACGGCAGAGTGACCCCCGTAAAAGGTGGTCAGAGTCGATCTCCTTGGAGGGCACACTACGTCGATCTCACCCTCTTTCCAACCACAATCTTCCCTAATCCGTGGTATTGACTCCTCGGTAACGGCACAAAAAACTGAGTCTACGGGAATGTTTTTCTTTTTGGCCAGTTGAACGTCGTTTTGAGTACTAACCTTGCAGTCATCATCGTAAGTGAACTTCTTCGGGAGAATATCAGTGTAGAGTTTTTCTGGCCCAAAATCTTTGGGCTTCCTCTCCCTTTTCTTCCCTTTTTTGTCCGTAACTACCATGGCCTGTGGTGGCACCATGGCGGGCGCCGTGGCGGCAACAGCGGCGGAGGGAGCATTTTCAGCATCAGTCATGTTGTGAGAAGACATTGGTAAATTAAGATGAGTGAACAAAATAAAGTGGGTAACCAAATTTGATCAGCACAAGGTACTAAAAATGTTTTGAAGAGTTTGAAGAAAGTTTGAGAGATTAGTTGCAAGAGATGTAAAAATCGTGAAATCAAAACGGAGCTGGTATTTATAGAGGGGAAATCATCATGATCTTGGGAATTGGTGAAAACCGCCGTCCGCACGATTTCTGACACGCGCAGTGATTTGAAGTTGAAGCGACAGTTGGCGTTTCAAAATGAAGGGACACGAGCGAGCCACGTGTTTTCCCGCTTTAACTTTCAAGCCACTTGCGAAGTGTTACGATCACAGGACTTCGCAAGTGGGGGGACTATCTGTATTGGTCGATTTTCGTTCTTCAAACGAGAAGGTGTGTTCGGGTTTGGTTATTGTTTCCGAGGACATTTGCCGATTGATTCGCTTCAACAACTTGATCAGATGACCACGAAGGCGCTGGCTTTAGCGGATAAGCTTTAATGAACTTATCCCACTTTTATCGGAACCAACTTAGCGTAATTGAAGGGACGTGGGCAGTTGTGGAGAAAGAGACGCGGGAAAGGAAGAATCCTTCTAGGGTTGGAAAAGGCTCATTGTCAGCCTATAAATATTGTCTTCATCTTCTATTTTGAGACACGTTCATCTGAGAAAAATATTACTCTACTCTTCAAAAACCACTATTCTCTTGTCAAGAAAATATTCAACAGTGTTGTTTACCTTTGTCAATTTGTTACGTTAAAGATCACCATTGTATTTAAAGCTTCGATCGTGATTTGATTCAAACGTGGAGGGAGACCTGTTCTTTCCATTGAAGCAACATCCATCGATCCATCAAATACAATAAGCCTTTATTGCTTTGATTATTTATTTGTTACTTGCTTCGTTTAGATCTGCATTTATCTTGATCGTAACATCTTTTGCCTGTTAACCTGTGTTTAATTTGAGCAATCTGTTATCGTCACTCATTTGGCAACTAATCGATTTATTCGTCGGATCCTTTGTTCGATTACATTTGTTCGTTAGTCATTGTTTTACGTTCGTTCATTTCATTTGGTTGTCATCGTATTGCTATTATCTTCATCGATTCGAGTATCATAACCGTGTTCGGATAATCACGCATCTTGATAAAACGAAGTCATCTCATCGTATATCACTATCCTTTCATTTAGCTTGAATTTGTTTGATAGCATTTACACCTTTGCTTGACATCGGATTTAACTGACATCGAATTTGCTTGATATCGAATCTACTAGACATCGATTTGGGAATTATTCTTGCATCAAACTCTTGAGGTCGATTAACTCGTTCACGTAAATTATCTATCAAGCGATCAAATTAAGATATAAAACGGTCGCCTTAGACTCAACTAAATACAAATTTAATTGTAAAACCTGGTATATTTTTTGGGAAATACAGAATTCACTTGGAAAATAAAAACAATTACGTATATTTGGAATCTTAAAGAAGAAAGTATTGTGTATCAAAAATAGTTTATATAAAAAATATATAAGAACTAGTTAGGATAGAAAAAATCTAACAACAAGGACTACACTTTGGCGGTAGGACCAACTTCTTTTGTTTTTTAGGATAAACAGTCCTCAAGGTTTCTTGAAATGTTTTGTGTTTTATTATGGGATAAAATGTACCATTTGCATCGTTTAAATCGATGTGGCCAAAACACGTACGATGTGGTCGTTAGAAGAAGTGGTTTAGCCCATGGTTTTCCTGGCTTAAACGTACGTTCATGTGAAAATTAACAATATATAGTTACTTCTAGCAATTGCAACTAGCTAGTGTTTGATAAAATAAGATACACCTTACTTTTTTATCAGTTGCAACCAGTGTTATCTTGGAAAAAAACTTGTGGTAAGACGTCCAAAATATCCTACTAAAACAAAACATGAAACTTCTTTGTAATTTGCACCTTAATGTATCTTGGAGAAGTATCTAATTACTCTCCTTAAATGAAAAACAATTCTCCTCTAACTTTACAATATGAATAAAGAAATGATATAATTGACATATAATCTTAGGTATTCACGATTAGAGACAACTATGTGCTCTTTACGATATTCCTAGAATTAAGTTGCATCAGCTTGCTTATACTCATAAATAAAGAAGGCCGCTTAAATTGGGTTAAGTTTGAATTCATTTCCAAATAATTTTACATGCATGCATATTACTATTGTACTCTATTAACTAAAGCAGTCGTCGCAACTCATGATAGGCTAGCCAACACAAATTTTACTTCTTCTCTGTTACTGCTTTTTATTGCGTGTGGATTTCCGTGGTTCAAGAATGCTTTTTCATTGGACGAGAACTCTGATTTGTCCTCTTGCTCTTCTTCTTTACGTCGCTCTGTTTCCTGTGTTTAATTGCCTCTATTTTTTGGGACTAATTATATCGATGTTATCTAACAGTTCGAAAGGTTATTCTAGTCTAACTAATGAAACCAGGTTGTTACTATTATCTAAGGCGGAAGAACCATCTCTAAATCATATCTATAGGGAAGCCAATGGTGCAGCGTATGGGCGGACCTATCTATAGTGAAGCCCTTCGTAGAAAAAATATACATCGTATGTATATATACTATTTGTTGAATTTCCTTAATTTTTTTCATAAGCTAACTTATTTTTATTTTGATATCCTTTAATAAAAATCTTGGATCCGCCGCTGATGCAGCGGAATGTATACTTAGTCTAAGATCTTTTTGGGAGCTTTATGTTGTATCTTCATCCAGCTGCTTTTGTATTTTCTGTTTAGGTACCACGTGTCCTAGCTTAGTATCTACAATATAATAGCTAGCTCGTAGCATTATTAATAAAATGATCAGGATTACAAGAAAAAATGATCTATTGTAATCTAGAACTTGAAATATTTCAAAACAAATATAATTTGTCAATCAACTAATTATAATAAGAATATATCTCAAACAATTAAAGAGCAATAGAAATCAAAAGAAGTATATCTCAAATCACAAATAGGTTCTATTAATGTCTATATACTACTAGTATCAAATGCGTATTGGAAAGAGAAGTGGATGTGAAAAAGATAGTAAAAGTGCAGCTCAATGAAAAGAAAAAGGTGGCGGAGTGGGGGGCAAGGAATCTTTCATTTTATCAGACTCAGTACAAGCAACAAAGGAGCACCACATCACCTTGAAAAAGTAATGTAGCAATAACATAGATTTCTTTTTATAGGAAAGAGAAGTTTTTGTGTTTGGTTTCTTAGACCCATTCATTGTAGGGGTCTAATTTTCTTTTTTTCTTTAAAAAAAAACTACCTAACCATACTTAATTAATCTAACATAAGAAATGATCAAGAACTGGTGTAGTGCCTACTAAGCTGCTAGTACATGAAGAAAGAAGAGGGAAACAAGTCACTCGTTCACCAAGATAATCCACACATGGATATCCCTTTTAGCTTTAGAATAGAAATACACATATGACTATTGAGTATTGACAAGGGACGGTGGAAGCACAAGGTGTTGTCATTTTCAATTCTTTTCTCCCCTCCCACCACTTATAATTAATTTTCTGACTAGTACAATTGCATGAGTATATAAGAAAACAAAAAGGCACTTGTTTTTGGGAGAGGTGAGGCTGGACTGTTTTGTTTTCTTTATTTTTTTCGGAAAAAGAAAGACACCCTTGTCATACGTAACCTCCTAATCAAGGGTATGGCATATTTCCATACTTGTGTTCTTCCTCCCTTGAATCCATGGTTTTCAAGTCAGCACCCGCCGTTCTAGATATTCTTTATGCTTCCAGCGCTTTCTTATTTTCTTATTATTAACATGGCTAAAAGTGTTAGAAATGTATGATCATATATCTAAGCTCCAAAACCTATACCTACTCTGATAACATATTAAAGTATCTGATCATAAGTTTAAATTATTTAGGGAAATACTCCATCAGTTTCCATAAAAGCCTGTTTCACAAAAATTGTCATAGTTACTATTTAAAACATTTTTTTATTAAGTTTTTCTATAATAAGTTTTTAATATTTTGAACTATTAACTATTTAAATTATACCATTCTAAATATACAAAGTTTATTTTAAACAATATGAAGTATTTACATGATCAAAATTAAGAACTTTGATCGTCGTATGTCGAATTGTGACATCCTTCTGAAATTGAGCAAGTATATCTTTATTGAAAAGTAGTGGAGCTTATGCATATCATCTTAACTTTAAGCCTATAAAATAAGAGATTGTTGTATTATTGAACTTTTCGCTGTTTATTTTATATTTCATGCATCCTTTTCTTATCAATTGGAAAAGTAAGATTTGATAGTATACCAGTCGTTGCTGCAAAGGTCTTTAGTACTCCAAAGCCCATAGTATTAAAGGTGTGACAAGCCCCAAAGTTCACTCCTCTTTTAAAAAGATTCCCCACCGGGTTTTACGTGCTATTTTTTGAGGTTCAATGATTGTCTGTGGTCTTTATTATCACTTTTTTCTTTTCATATCTTACCAATTCGATACACAAATGCTTTTGCATTTTTTCTTCCTAAGTTGTTTAGACACTCTTCAAAAATGTTAACGTAACAGTGTCGTATTCTCTAAATAAATTATTTTTGAAAGATCCGACACATACCTTTGTGAAGAGTTGGAGCAACAAAGTTGTCTTCTATTTTCTTAAGTCAGCTGCTGTTCACTTAAACATTATTTTGCAGTTATAGGGCATATGCTCCTGAGAAGCACAAGTCAATTGTTTGTGATCTGGAGAAATGAATGACCATAGATTTGTTCTATGTTCTTTCATTTAAATTGCATAATATATGTGTTCGTTTGTACTTCATTCATGTGTAGAGAGATATCGAATGAGATCTAACATAACAATTCACTTATCCAGTATCGCATTTGATACCTAATATTCTCCCAAGAGTTCGAATATCTTAAATGTTTGAGACAGATACTAAAAATGATTAATGGACGAATGCATTCATTAAGTCTACCAATTCAAGAGAGACAATCTCCCTTATTTGTCATGACCAGAATTATATTTCACAAACGCATGTATGTGCAGAGAGTAGTTCTTCAGAGGAAGGAAATAAACACATCAATAAAAACAATCCAGCACACACGCATCATTTTACTTTGATACTGTTTAAACAATCAGTAATTGTCGCGAGTGTAACGCATCTACACAATGCTATTATCTGACTGAACATTGCAGTTAAAATGTTCAGTCGGTACAAAGGGGATTGCTGCAAACTACATCTTTAGATAAAACAAAATATATACACGTCCTGCTTCCCCTATATCCTTCTGCCTGTACTTTGTATATGGAACAGGTAGTGTGGGTAACAAGAGGAAATGAAGATACGAAGCAATATGTGATCGACAAGTTGACAGAGTCGGTCTTGATTGATACAGATAGCCACTTTGAATGAACTTGCAGATACAAGCATCAGCCACCACCTTGCCAAATACCTCTGAAGCGGAGGGCACCTCTTGGACTATAATACTTAGCATCTCTATGTTTGCCCCATGAAGGTAGTTTAATCTTTCATCACAACTCAGTTGAAAGTTGAAACCACGCATAGTTCTTCCCGTTCGAGAACTCTGGCAGCAGTTTGAGAATCCTGTAGTCTGGCTACAACCCTCAAGCGTTTTTACTTCAAATTCAGTTCAAGGCAATCACCATTCAAGAAACTATCGGGACAACTGACAGCATAACATTCTTACTGGTGAAAATACCACTGTAAGTTTGGCGTGATCAGAAAGTGAATAATCTTCAGGCCATGTTCCTTTTTCAACTTCTGTGGGGAAAAGAACTGCATTCTTGACGGCAAAACCAATTGTTTCTTCCGTATCACTAACAACATCATCCCATGCCTCATCGCTTATTCCATCTCTCTGCTCTGACCGTGTGGGATTCCATACCCGATTCTGCATTTTTATTACAGAAATATCATTTAATAGTTAGTGGATGAAAGTTAATTTTTTTTTCTAGAAAAATTTTGTTCTAACATCAAGATGAATGGCTGCCAAAATCTAGTGTGAGAAAGCCAAGTCAAAAGTAGACTGTGTGATGTTAAAACTAATATTGGTTAATACAGTAGCTAGTAAGACTATTATGCTCTTAAATCAACCATGAGATCAGCTAAACCACCTTCAAGCTGGTATTAAAAAGTCTCGTTGCAGTTTTACAGTATACCAACTTGTGAATTATGTAAATAGATAGATAAGAAATAACTCAAGCACAAAAATAAACAGTAGAAATTCTCAAAAGCATTAAGCAACAATACCTGAAATTCATTGTAATCAAGAACTCCATTTCCATCAATGTCTGCTTGCAACCACAAGTCCTTTATCTCCTCAGCACTAAGCCCATAGCAATGTCCAATCAAATTAAGCTGTGAGTCAGGGTACAATTGTTTAGCATCGCTTCATAAGATTGAATAGCAAATAGAAAGAACAGAAAATCCGGGAAGTTCAATGCACATCGTCCACAAGTGTGCACAGAACATACATATAGGTAGAGATGTTTGAATTCAGGATTTAAAAGTACCTGCCGTAGTGCCTCACAAAACCCAGTGTATGTAATGTAATCTCCATCACTTTCAGCTTTCAGAAAAGCAAACGCATCATTCTCAGTCAATGAGGCTCGGCGAAGTTGATACTGAAATAAGCAATAGTTAGATACAGTACCCTCTACACAACAAATGCTTACTAGATAAGAAAGAAATTTCATTCTTCTGCTATAAGAAACAAACTAGAGCATGTCATGCACAAATTAATGAGAAAAACAAGGTGGGCCTGGGTACCAGGAACTGATCTATATTACTTCCTGCACTCTTAGCTAAATACACAATGCAGAGTAAACCATAAGATTCAAAGTCCTTCACAACAGTATTTCACATTAAATTGGAATAACTATGAACCAACAGAGTAACAGGTACTATACTGTTGTGATGGTAATAGAAAAAAAAGAAGAAAAGGTCTCAAAGTTGGCAACTGCTCAGCAGCACTATACTATAGAGCAACAAGTTTGGAAAAAGGAATCTGTATCAAGTTTCAGCTTCCTATTCTGACAAAGTAGATTTCTTTTCAAACATGATTCAAACATATATTGAAAGATGCACAGGACGCCAGCTGCTAAAGGAAGAAAAGAGTGTTATTTACCTTGAACATTCCAAAAATTGCATTTCTCCAACTTGTTTTCAGCAATTTCCTGTAGCTATTTGGATTTAAAAGCCATATAAAATCCACCCCACAGATGTTCCCACGGTGATTACGGTGGCTCACCCACTGCATAATAAAAAAAAAGGCATCAGCATCAGAAGAATCTCACAGTCCAGGGGGTCAAGAGTAGCTTAAACAGTGTCAGGTAAGTGACCTTGTGGGCATCGGCATCAGTGTACTGGTGAGCAGTATCATATGATGATACAAATCCTTGAGATCTGAGGAACTTGTAAATGTGACCACGCTTACTTCCATTCCAGTCACTAGAAAGTTACAGAGGATACAACCAAAATTAGAAAAATCTACCAGTGACGGAGATAGAGCAGACCAAACAAAGAGAAATAAGAAAAAGAAATTGTTGAAGAATTACCCGCACAGTATTATTGGCAAGGGGTTAAGCTTATTTTCTTTCTGATACGATTCCACATATTGCAATATCTTGTAAACCTGTGCAAGAGCACCATGATAGGCAAAAGATTAAACCAAGACAAAATTATGAAAATAATTTGCATTAGATTTTTGCTCTGCAGCAGAATAAGATTACCATATAAAGATTGAAGTACCTGCCGCAGTCGTTCCAAACACAAACTTGAATCATGAGGGAACAAAAGGTGCGTGTTCACTATCAGCATTTCTTGCCGAACATTGTTGGTTCGATATTGCGCATAAGGTGCAATTAGTTCAACATGCAATAGCTGAGCAACACGGTCTCCGAAATCATTGAAAAGCAACTCTTTGTGGGCTATAACCCTGAAGTAGTCCTTGTGCACAGCGGTCAGCAGACCTTAATCAGGTGAAGAAATGAAATAAGTTAACAAGGAATCATAATGAATTAAGACACCGCTTAACAGCTAGGAGGCAGGAGCTGTGGCATCACTACGTAATTTTCATAGAGGCCAACAAAATTATATCAACAAATTAGAAGAACTGCCTCTCCCAAGAAGCATCGAATCAGTGATTGCTGCAGACCTTAAAGTCTCTATCAAACTATACAAATGCATCACCTACATTCCTTCATGCAGTTCAACTAATTCTGACTTGTTTAATACATTGTTGACTAAGAATGTTCAACTACTTTACCAACTTTTCCTTAATCTATTTCTTAATAAACTTCTACTTTACTAACTTTTCCTTAATCAATTTCATTTTCTTGCTTGATCTGGAAAGGCTATTAAAAAACGTAGGAGAAAAAAGATTAAACAATTGCATTTGACTTTATTGTCCATAAAGAAACAGGGAATACCATCAATGCCACAACATTGCAGGTTCCTAAATTGCACATTGAAGCAAGAACAGGTTTCTTATATTCTTCGTATATACACGTGAATCGTGATCTTTACAATTTCATTGATTATTTGTTATTCCAAAAACATCAGCACATTCTTTTCTAATTTACCTAGTTTTCTTTCTTTTTCCTATTTCCTCTTAAGCAGTTAGAGATTGTCTGCAAAAGATAAAGCAACTTTTCTTCTACATCTTTTCAAGATGCATCGTTTTGTATTGTATTGTACTGTATTATTCTATAAACAGAAGGAACCAGGAAAGGAGGCGTACCATCACCACGATTATTGGTTCGTGCGAGCTTGAAATTAATATATCCTGCATCTCCTAGCCTTTTGTCATAGATACCAACAAGCTCTTCATTCCCAACCCAAAATTCCTATAAATCAATTTAACAATCTTATTAATACCATCAAAGACTTCACCTTTTATAAGAATAATAAGCAATGAATGAATAAAAAACATATTAAGAGCTAGTTTCATACAAAAAGCTCAAAACTTCCTAACCTGAAGACAAATAATAGAAGACCTTTCATACAACAACCAATCCAATATCCTATGATTCCTGCTCAACCAATTTGCCCTGTAATCACTTTCTCTGCAACTCTGATCCTAATAAAACAAAACACCAAAAAGCAGAAAAACAAACACTTATCAACAGATCCTTAAGCCAAACAAAAGGCACAAAGCATCTCGCGTTCACGCAAGGTCCTAAGAACAAAAGCAGATGAATAACAATAATATAGAGCAAAAAAAGTACCTCAAGATTGAGTCTTTTATAAATGGGAGCAAGAATATTGAAAGTGGTACAAGAAATTGAATTGGATTCATAGTTTCCAATTCTTGATACCCTTCCTTTTGTTGTACCTCTATTGTTCCTTCCCATAATTCAAGAACAGGTATAAGTCGAGATGCGCACAAGCTAGCTCGTACAGAACGATCAACAAAAAAAGTATATGCAATATAGCCAAACAAATTCAAAGAACACCCTTTAAAGATAAGATTTTTATGGAAAAATTATTAACCAATGCAGGCACAATGAGTCTAATCAAGAAACAGAATATTGGCGCCAGAGAGATTTTTTAGAGAGATGAAATTAATGGGGCAAATTATGAATGGAGCTAATAATAAGTGGGGAAGTTGAAAGATATATAGAAATTGGTTATTTTAAGGGTGCCAGTGAATGAATACTTCTCCACCTTTGCTAAAGAATATTTTCTTTTTTGCTTTTTATTTATTTTGGTTCACTTTCTGAAATAAAATCTAGTATACTCTGACCTTTTAATTTTGAAGGGTTATAAATGAAGGAGTTGTCTGATTTGTCTAGAATATACTTACTTGGGTCCCACTTTTACAATACTAAATTTCTGAAAAAAATTAATTTATAAATAAATGAATGAAAAGTGAATGGAGGCAAAGTGCTCCACCATTATGAAATACTCCATTTTTCATCACTATTCTGGAATTATTATTTTTTCATGACTTTATTTTGAAATATGTTGTGCAAATTGTTTGCTAGTCTCTCTTAAACGTATAAATGAAGCGGGTTTTGGTCCATGCAATTGGAGAAGTGTGGTAGATCGTGACTAATTTTGAAGATGATTAATGATAGAAATCGCATGTTCGGGGAATATATCATTGTCCTTTTATCTTTTTTTAGTTAGTTTGCTTTATTTTTTAGGGAAAATAACAGGGTGGACAAAAGGTCCAAGCTATATATTCTTTTAACCTTTTTCATTAAAACTATCTCTAATAAACACTCAACCACATCCCCTCATTTTTCATAGTCACTTAAACTGGATGTACATATTATGTATGCGTGAGGAGACTGCTTGTATACACTATGACATCATTTGTACACATTGTACAGTGTATTAGTATAATACTAAGAACTATTGAAAAGTAAGGGGGAGAGAGTCGACTAGCTATTTTAGTAATTATCCCTATTTTTATTTGTTTAGCTCCTTCAGTGAGAAAATTTTGTTCTTTTTGGTGTTGATAGGCATCAGTTCTTGAATAATGTTGATTTCAATAATTTCTGATTAAAAAAGCTGAATAACTTTTGACTAAAAATGTGCTATATATTAAGATGCTTTGCTCATTGAATAAGATAAAGGATGTTTACTTTAATTTAGAATTTATTTCTATTACTATCTCCGAAACTCTTAATTGTACATATGAGGAAGTTAATGCTTCGATGTTTTAGTTAAATAACATCAAACAACACAATCATGCATACTTTTGTTTTTTCACCCTTTTATGCATGAGTGCGCTTATTAACTACTCCTATTAAATTTTCTAATTCGATAGTCTTTCTTTATATAGTATACATTACTAAACTTGCATAATAAAAAACCACGGCAATTTACACAGCTAAAGTTGCTCTCTTCAATCCACATTCCATCCACTCTCTTACTATTCAATTAGGATATTGATTAGGTGTTTATCTTATACATTCATGTTGCTTGGCATTTTTCATTGTTTCGTTTATCTTACTTGGTGATGTTACATACGTATATAATGTAAGACATACTTTTGTTTATATACCACGCATGACTTATGTAACACATGCACGTCACTTTTTTAGTCTTATTTCATAGAGTGTGTGTATAGAATCAAGTCCAAAATGGAATACGCAGTGTTCCTACTTCTAAGTTTTGCATCTTAACCTCACCAACAATTTTCTTCTGATTTCTCTACGAGGTGGAGTAATTAATAAATTCTTATATTTTGTAGGCAAGCGTGGAAAATTAAAGTTAAAGAAATCCTGGCACAGACAACACGATGCGTATATCGAAATATTGTAACTATGCACTTTAACCGTAGCTTTTTTGTTAATTTAAAGTGAAATAATCCTGTTTATATAAATCGGTTTGAAGCAAAATAATAAACTTAAAGAGTTAAAGAACGAGAAACTAGTAACTTAATATTTATTTGATAAAATATCCTTAGAGCATAATATACGAAACAAATTTATACTACTACATCCAAGTTCTAACTTAGTGGTGTAAGCATGATACCTTTGAATATTTTAGTCCGATTAGGTTTTATGCACTGCTAGTGTATGAAAATTTAATACTATCATGTCATATTACATATAATCTTTCATAAAAGTGAAATTTATATCTTATAAGATGTGGAGTATATATTATATGTTGCTAACACATAAAGATGACGTAAAGGTGTCAAAATTCTTTATATATGCCAGTGAGAATAAAATTTATATGCAAAATTATTGACATGCAATCACATATGTAGTTGCTCCGACATAAGGGGGTGAGGATAAATTAAACTCTACGCCATATTTCATGGAATCCTTTTGCTTTCTCCGCGAATGGCATGCCTTTTGACTGAATCAAGTAAGGACCTTACATTTCGATGCATGAAAGTTGATTAGTTTCTCCGACAATCTCTCTTGCCAGATGAATAGTAACGATAGATTATACTGTTGGCATGGAAACTTTTAACAATCAGTTCACGATATTTCAAATAACACATAGTTTCACTAAATAAAAACTTACAACAACTACAATTCAAATCTAAGCTAATTGAAGTGATTATATGAACCGTAAATATTATAAATGGTCCATGATAAATACTTACCCTATCCATGTTACATTAAATCAAGCATTTAACTTTAACAGTTAAAAATTAAACTAAAAGTACGTATCATTTAACCACAACTACAACCTAAGTGGTGTATGCATTGTCTTGCATTTGCTATTCAAGTGCGCAAATTGAATATGAGTAATTATTTACAACTGATCTATTCATTCCATAATATTTGAATACCATGTACCTATAGACTACGGACTACGGAGTATGAAGCACCACACCAGGGCAAGTACTCTTATCATTTGTCAGTGAATGATGAATATATTGTCGGGCGAAAAATGAAAAAGAAAAAAAAAGATGAACATGATAATGTGTAAGGTGGGCCGTGGGCCTAACGTCAGTCGGCCAGAAAATTCATTTTCGCCGAAAGTGGAGTTGAGAGTGACCTTACTTTGATAAGGCAAATGATACTAAGTAGTGATGCTGATAAAGCAATCAAGAGTTTAAGTAAGTACATTATAATGTCATTTTAAAAATTACCTACATTATAAAAATTTTAACACTATCAACTCACATATATTTGGTGGTCATTCTAAAAAGTATAACACAATATTTTTAATAGTTCATTTACATAATTTTAAAATATTAAATAATTTAATTTTAAATTCCTCATTTCTTTTTAATGAGATGATTTATGTTTATAACTTATTTTTTACACCAGAAGTTGCAAAAGTCATTATTTTTATTCTTAAATTTCGATTCAAGTTAAACTATGTTTTTATTTATGGAATGCATAGAGTAACTTTTTTATACAAAAAACTTTTATTAAGATTTATCTATAAATATTCTCTGAAGGACACATATTAATGTACTTTCTTCATTTCAAAATTGATGACGCAATTTTTTTATTTGTAAGTTGCAAAAAAAATGACACAATTTTAAAATTTAAAAATAATTTGATTTAAAATTTTTCACTTTATCCTTATTCCGTAGTTAGATGATTTATAGTCACACAAATATATATAATTCAATTTAGAAAATAAATTTCAAAAATCATCAATTATTTCTTATCTCTTATCTATGTAAAACTATATCATCCTTTGTAAAGCGGGATGGAGTAATTTTTTTAAGTAGATACTAACTCAAAATAAAAAAGAAATATGGTTAACATCACTTTATGTAATAGGCAGAAAAGTGGACTTATCAACAATCAATGAAGGGGTACATCAAATATCATAGGATATTTGTTCCGTACTTAATGTCGACGCGGAAAATAATGCAACAGCTAAGGGTACAATGTGTTTTCACGAGTGAAACAAAAAATAGAATAAAGTTTCTGAAAATATATTTTTAGGTGAATTTTAATACAAATATTGGATCTAGGCTAAAGTTATTGGGTTCTGTCAAACCTGTACGTTAGCCTCCAGCCCTGCCACGGCTAATGTCGCTGTGAATTATGATATCTACCTTATTTTAGTTCTCTTTGTATTGTAAATAGATTATTGTAAATAGATTAGTTATGTAAATTGTATAATGGGCCAAGCCCGTTAGGTTTACTTGGTCCCTAAGTTAGGTTTAGGGTTAGGTTCTCTAGGTTTTTTTTGTATAAATAGGGGACTCCCCTCATCAATGAAAGCAAGGGTTTTCACCAAAATATTATTTCTCTCGTGTGAGTGTGTTCGGTTTTACATGGTATCAGAGCCATCGTGAAACTCTTCAAGTAGAAAAGTAATGGAGGCTCCAAAAGGTGATGTTGCAGCCGTACGGAAGACAATCTCGCCGTACGATATCACTTCGAATGATAATCCTGGTTTGATTATCACACAGGTCCAGTTGACCAGTGAAAACTATGAGGAATGGGCGCGGTCGGTTAGAACGGCGCTGCGTGCAAGGAAGAAGTTTGGTTTTGTTGACGGATCGATCAAGATGCCCGATGAAAAGTCGATCGATTATGAGGATTGGTGGACTATCAATTCTCTTCTGGTGTCGTGGATTAGGAATTCGATCGAGCCTACTCTTCGGACCACCATATCGCACATGGAAGTAGCGAAAGATCTGTGGGAGAGTATTCGAGAACGTTTCTCCGTGGGAAACGGACCTCGGATTCAGGAATTAAAAGCGGCTTTGGCCGGTTGTAAGCAAAAGGGATTAACTGTTGCTGCTTACTATGGAAAACTGGCTATGTTGTGGGAAGAACTAGGAAATTGTGATAAGTTCCCAACTTGCTCGTGTGGAAACTGCACGTGCAATCTAACGGTTGCACTGGAGAAAAAAAGGGAAGAAGATAGGGTTCACTTATTCCTTATGGGCCTGGATGAAAGCCTTTATGGAACTGTCCGTTCCAATCTCTTGGCTCAGGAGCCGTTGCCATCGATGAATCAAGTCTATCAAAAGGTAATCCAAGATGAACGGGTCAAAGGGATGGCACGAATTCAGGAAGAACGAGGGGAGGTAACGGCGTTTGCTGCACAACGATCACAGCCGCCGAAGACAGGCTATAAGGAGTGTCACTTGTGTGATCGAGGAGGACATCCTCCGGAACGCTGCTATGAAGTCATTGGCTATCCGGAGGGGTGGGTGCATTATCCGAAGCAAGGCACTTCGAATGGAGGACGTGGTAGAGGAAAAGCTGAAGGCAACAAAGGTGGAAGAGGTCGTGGACATCAACAGTTTGGTTCAAATGCTGGTCGGGGACGTGGCAATAATCGAGCAAATGCTGCTCAAGCTGAGCTCGAGAATGGAGAAAATGGACATATGAGTGTGCCCGGACAGGCTAACCTGTCCGGAGTAACAGGTGATCAGTTGCAGATGCTGTTCGATTTGCTGAAAAAGGAAAAGGCAAGCACAAGTGAACCTTCGATCGGTAAGAAAACTCATCCTTCATGGATTATTGACACGGGGGCGTCAAATCACATGACCGGTCAGATAAGTATTTTGGAGAATTTACGAACAATACCAAAGTGTCCGGTAGGTCTACCGAACGGAAGCAGTACGATGGCGACTCAGGAAGGATCCATCAGATTTAACGAAGACATGGTTCTTCACGGAGTGTTATATGTGCCCGAAATGACTTGCAACTTGATTTCTGTGTCTCAATTAATTAATCAAGTTGGTTGTAATGTAAATTTCACTAATGATTTGTGTGTTATGCAGGACCGGGTTACGGGGAAGTTGATTGGAGCGGGTGAACAAAAGAACGGACTCTACTACTTTCGGACGATACCCGTGGTGAAAGCTGTGAAGGTCGATGTGGTGGACTTATGGCATCAAAGGTTGGGACATCCTTCGATGCAAGTAACGAAATCTCTTTCAGTCGTAGAAGATGGTGGGAAAGGTAGCTTAGAAGAAAAAGCATGTGATGTATGCCTTAGGGCAAAACAAACTAAAAATGTATTTCCTTCGAGTAATAATAAAGCTGCTGAACCTTTTGATTTAGTTCATTGTGACTTGTGGGGTCCTTATAGAACTGAGTCTTCGTGTGGTGCATCATATTTTTTGACTGTTGTTGATGATTGTTCACGAGGAGTATGGGTGTTCCTGTTAGTCGATAAGAAAGAGGTCGGACAAAAATTGAAGGGTTTCTTTGCAATGGTGGAGAGACAATTCAATAAACGGGTTAAGTGCGTTCGGAGTGATAATGGAACCGAATTTGTAAGTCTGAAAGGGTATTTTCTCGAACAAGGGATCTTGTTCCAAACTTCGTGTGTGGGGACACCCCAGCAAAACGGTAGAGTTGAACGGAAACATAGACATATCTCAAACATGGCACGGGCGCTGCGTTTTCAAGCTAATTTACCAATTGACTTCTGGGGAGAATGTGTGATGACGGCATGTTATTTGATTAACCGGACACCCACTAAGTTGTTGAATGGGAAGACACCTTACGATATCTTGATGGGTGTGACACCGAATTATGATCATTTGAGGGTGTTCGGTTGCTTATGTTATGCTCGCAATCAAGGACGAACAAGTGACAAGTTTGAAAGTAGGAGTCGTCGATGTGTGTTTTTGAGTTATCCAAATGGGAAGAAAGCATGGAAATTGTATGATTTGGAGACAAAGGAGTTTGTGTTCTCGAGGGATGTGGTGTTTTACGAAAAGGAATTTCCATTCGCCTCCAAGGAGACTGATGCCGAAAAACGGACACAAGATACGGCTTCTGTCACCGTTGCATTGGAGGAGGAAGAGGAGAGTGTGCAAGGAAGGGGGGGTGTTGAACCCAAAGTCGTGACTCCGGTGAGTGTTGAACCCGAAGTCGTAACTCCGGTGAGTGAACCCGAAGAGGTGACTCCGGAAGCTGAACCTGCGGTTGTCCCCGACGTTGAACCCGAAGAGTTGGGTCGGGGAAAACGAACTAAGAAAGAGAATACCTTGCTGAGAGACTTTGTTACTAATACGGTCCAAAAGATGAGTCACCGGGTATCGTCCTGCGTTCGAAAGTCTGCTTGTTCATCTGTTTCTCAACAACCCTCCGGTAAGCCCTATCCTCTAGCACACTATGTCAATTGTGATAATTTCTCTTCGAAACATGTGAGTTTTCTTGCAGCTATAACGCAAGGACATGAGCCTACCTCCTATTCGGAGGCGGTAAAAAGTGACAAATGGAGAACAGCCATGGGGGAAGAATTGAAGGCATTGGAAGCGAACAGAACCTGGGAGATAGTTCCCTTGCCTACCGGGAAGAAGGCCCTCGGATGTCGATGGGTATACAAGATAAAGTACAACTCGGATGGAACTATTGAAAGGTACAAAGCAAGGTTGGTGATTTTTGGAAATCATCAAATCGAAGGGGTTGATTATACGGAGACGTTTGCACCGGTTGCAAAGATGGTGACAGTCCGAGTTTTTCTGGCCGTAGCAGCTGCCAAAAATTGGGAATTGCATCAGATGGATGTGCACAATGCATTTTTACATGGTGATCTTCACGAGGAAGTATATATGAAATTGCCTCCGGGACATCGCATGACGGGGAGAGGAGCTGTGTGTCGCCTTCGAAAATCATTGTATGGTTTAAAACAAGCTCCCCGATGTTGGTTTGCGAAGTTGTCTGCTGCACTTAAGCAATATGAGTTTCGACAATCATATTCGGATTACTCATTGTTTACGATGAAGAAGGGAAATGTGCATTTAAATGTGCTTGTTTATGTGGATGATCTGATTATATCTGGTAATGATTCGAAGGCAATTCGAATTTTTAAGTTATATCTCTCGAAATGTTTCCATATGAAGGATTTAGGTGCCTTGAAATACTTCTTGGGAGTTGAAGTGGCAAGGGCTCCGAAAGGAATCTTCCTGTGTCAGAGGAAGTATGCATTGGATATCATATCAGAAACAGGCTTGTTGGGGGCAAAACCGGTTGGTACGCCGATAGAACAAAACCATCGCTTGGCACTTGCGTCTGGTCGTTTTATCAAAGATCCTGAACGCTATCGGCGACTGGTTGGAAGATTGATTTACTTGTGTTTTACACGACCGGATTTGTCCTATAGTGTGCATGTGTTATCGCAATTCATGCAGAGTCCCCGTATTGAGCATATGGAAGCGGCACTCAGGGTTGTTCGATATTTGAAAGGCTGTCCGGGACAAGGCATTGTATTTCATTCTCAGTGTGATCTGAGATTGCACGGGTGGTGTGACTCTGATTGGGCAGGCTGTCCGTTGACACGTCGATCGTTAACAGGTTGGTATGTGTCGTTAGGGGACTCACCGATATCTTGGAGAACGAAGAAGCAACAGATCGTGTCGAGGTCCTCCGCTGAGGCAGAATATAGATCGATGGCGATGACTGTGTGTGAATTGAAGTGGTTGAAAGGGATTTTATGGAATCTTGGAATTGCTCACGATTCTCCGATGAATTTGAAGTGTGACAGTCAAGCTGCGTTACATATTGCTCGGAATCCAGTCTTTCACGAACGCACTAAACATATCGAAGTCGACTGTCATTTTGTTCGGAATGAAATCATCGGAGGAGTCATTCGTCCCAGCTATGTGCCTACGACCACGCAACTTGCTGATATTTTTACGAAGGCGCTGGGACGCACCCAGTTCGAATTCTTCCTTAACAAGTTGGGCGTAAGGAACCCTCACGCTCCAACTTGAGGGGGGTATTGTAAATAGATTATTGTAAATAGATTAGTTATGTAAATTGTATAATGGGTCAAGCCCGTTAGGTTTACTTGGTCCCTAAGTTAGGTTTAGGGTTAGGTTCTCTAGGTTTCTTTTGTATAAATAGGGGACTTCCCTCATCAATGAAAGCAAGGGTTTTCACCAAAATATTATTTCTCTCGTGTGAGTGTGTTCGGTTTTACACTTTGTAGTAGCCATTTTCATTTCTTTATCATTAATATAAAAAAATTATGGCTCGTAAGGTTATAACAGACAAACATTAATTATCTTTATATAACTCTTTTTGGAAAAAAAAATCCATCTCTCGTTATTATTCAGTATCAATATTATTGTTCACATCACAATAAGAAAAATATGAATTACATGTAAATTTTTCTATGGAATATGAGCAAATTATATGTGAATCTTTTTGCAATAAAATATTTCATAACTTACAGTTACATACAAATCTAAAATTTATAAGTTATCAGGAGTTATTTTTTAGTAATTAGATGAAATTTTATAATGAGGAGATTTTCTATCCGCAAATAATAAATTTATTTGCGAATTTGCTGTGTGAAATGCTACAAGTTTATAATAATATCTTGGCAAAAATTCACGAACATAGGGAATTTCTTGTGGATAATCATAGTGAAATGGCCGTAAGTAATTTTCCGTGAAGATCCGCAAGTAAATCAAAAGAAAATTTTATATAAAAAGTTATTGGTAATAATGGTATTCTTGTAATTTTTTATGGGAAAGTTCAACATTCCAGGTTATTTCACAATTATACCAAAAAAAAATATCTTTAATTATAACAAACTCCTAAGTAATATTCTCATAGAAAAATCTCTATATAATATCTGTGAGAAATTTATTTTTGATGTAAGCTTGCTTACCAAATCAAATAAACAAAAGAATATATCTGAAACGATTAATTAGACAAATCATAATTTTTTATATTAATGATAAATAGGTGAAAAGACTATTACAAAAAAAATAGTTAAAATAAGGTAGGTACGTGCACAAAGACATTAATGTTATGAACCTAAACTTAATTAAGGAGTATAAAATTATCTTTGACTTTGTAGGATAAATAGTATAAGTTGAATGATTTTAACACAAAACAAACATAACTGACTTTAGTTAGTAATTAAGCAAACTTGAATGATCATTTAACTTATTAACTCAATTCTCCATCTTGTAATTTCCCACATTTTTCTTTCGCACTGCCAAAGTAAAAAAATTATTTTTTTCAGAAAAAACCCAACAGTTGCCTACAAGTATTTTGAAGGTGGACCATAAGTATATTTGAGAAAGTTCATTAAATTTTAATAAATCATGATTTGCCTACATATAAAGTACTAAGTCAAATTGGTATGAATCAAAGGTTTCAGCAGAATATAGACCCACTCTTCCTATATAATCTTCACTGAATCAAAATCATGATTTTTTCATTTGTTTCCATTATTTCTTGATTAGCTTTAAAGGTTACTCATGAACTACCCATTGGTTTCATTACTTTCGGTCATATGGGGTTCCCCACTTGCCATGTATTGTTTTCATGTTATCTGTGGGCCACGAGTACATAACCTCACAGATTCTCGATGCTCAGTTAAACTACTTGTCATTGCCTCATTGGTATGAAAGTTAGTCCAATAAACTGATTTTATTATGCTACTATTAGAGTTCCACCAAATCCACCCCTGAACAACTGCTTCAGTATATATCTCAACAACATCTAAAATAGTGAACCAATAGTACATGACAACGTAATTTCTAGTAGATACTTTTTTCCATCCCAAATTGTATTTCCCAAAAAATATATCAGGTTTTACAATTAAATTTGTATTTAGTTGAGCCTAAGGCGACCGTTTTATATCTCAATTTGATCGCTTGATAGATAATTTACGTGAACGAGTTAATCGACCTCAAGAGTTTGATGCAGAAATAATTCCCAAATCGATGTCTAGTAGATTCGATATCAAGCAAATTCGATGTCAGTTAGATCCGATGTCAAGTGAAGGTGTTGAATGCTATCAAACAAATTTAAACTAAATGAAAGGATAGTGATGTACGATGAGATGACTTCGTTTTATCAAGTTGCACAATTATCCGAACACGGTTATGATACTCGAATCGATGAAGATAATAGCAATACGATGACAACCAAATGAAATGAACGAACGTAAAACAATGACTAACGAACAAATGTAATCGAACAAAGGACCCGACGAATAAATCGATTGGTTGCCAAATGAGTGACGATAACAGATTGCTCAAATTAAACACAGGTTAACAGGCAAAAGATGTTACGATCAAGATAAATGCAGATCTAAACGAAGCAAGTAACAAATAAATAATCAAAGCAGTAAAGGCTTATTGTATTTGGTGGATCGATGGATGTTGCTTCAATGGAAAGAACAGGTCTCCCTCCACGTTTGAATCAAATCACGATCGAAGCTTTAAATACAATGATGATCTTTAACGTAACAAATTGACAAAGGTAAAAAACACTGTTGAATATTTTCTTGACAAGAGAATAGTGGAATAGTGGTTTTGAAGAGTAGAGTAATATTTTGCTCAGATGAACGTGTACAAAAATGAAAATATAGGGCCCTATTTATAGGTTGAAATGGAGGAGAATCCCCAAACCCTAGCAGACTTCCACTTCCCCACGTTTCTCATCCCACTGTTGCACGTCGTCATCTGCTCCACTAAATTCGCTTTATCTGTTCCGATATTTTAGAGATGAGGGTCGGTTTAATCTGATCTTCAATAATGTTGTCTCCGATTTTATCCGATCAACATCGCATAACCGAACAAAACCAAACCGAAGCAAACTCTTTCCGATCTTATAACCTTCGAAGTGAATCCGCATATCGGATGCGATCGAGTTTGCTTCTTTCGTGATCGGACAGAAAACCGACCAATACAGATAGTCCCCCCACTTGCCAAGTGTGTTCGTAAAGCTTTTGGCAAGTGGATTTGAGTTTTTAGCGGGAAAACACGTGGCACGTTCGTGTCCCTCCAATTCGAAATGTCAAAACGTCGCCTCAACTTCCCATCGCTACACGTGTCAGAATTTGTGCGGGCAGCGACCTTTGACGGTTCCCGAGGCAATGATGAACTCCTCTCTATAAATATCCGCTTCACTTCCAGCTTTACAACTTCTGAAACTTTGTTAAAGGAACCAATTTGCAAAAATTTCTTCAAATCCCACAAAATCTTCCATTCTAATCCGCTGATTCTTGCTGTTTCTGCCTTAAATCTACCTTAAATCTAAACATCTTCTTACAAATTTCACTTTACCGCGAATTCTAACAATGTCTACCTCATCACAGAACATAGCAGGGGTTGATATCACTTCTACTACGGCAGTTACTGCCACGGCTCCGCCGCAGTCTGCTGCGGTGGTGGAGCGAGCTTCCGCCATTGCAGACCCTTCAGTAGACAAGAAGGGGAAGAAGCGGAAAGAAAGGAAAGTGAAAGATTACGGTCCAAAAAAGTCATGGTCGGAGATCCTTCCGAAAAAGTTTACGTATGAGAACGATTGCAAAATCAGTGAAGCGGAGCAGGGGAAGAAGAAAAATATCCCGATCGACTCCGTTTACTGTACAATCACGCCGGAGGCGATTCCTCGTGTTCGAGAGGAGTGTGGTTGGAGAGTGGGTGACATCGATGTGATGTGCCCTCCGAGGAAGTCGACGTTGGCGACCCACGTTGAAGGTCATTCCGTGGTGTTGACTTACCCATTTACGATCGGATTCTCCCTTCCGGTCGATAACATCATCGAGGAATTTTGCAGGATGTACAAAATTTGCCTCGGTCAAATTTCTCCGATGATATGGAGAACGATCATAATCATGCGATACATCGCACAGGTGGCGGAAGTGGAGTTGACACTTCGTCACATTCTCAACATATACTCTCCTCGAGTTTATAAAGGAGGAGTGATAAATTTGGCTAAACGAGGTCAGCGGGCTTTGATCTCTGACAACGATGACGACCTCCGAGGATGGGATCAGCGCTTCGTTTTTATTCCCACGGAGCAACTGACCGCCCCCGGAAGTGAGCCGCTGCCGAATGTCTGGAATCGGACTCGTAAGTATTTTGTTTTACCTTTCCTTTGAATTGCTTTTGGCAACACAATCTAAATTCCTCTGAAAATCTTCAGCTGAGGCAGTTGAATTCGATCAAGTTTCCGACATCGTACCCTGGCTGATAAGGGTACTTGAAAAGACGACCAATGACAAGCGAGCCTGGAAGCCGGTCGCAGCTTTGAAAACACTCAAAGCCAAAAATCATGGTAACTTCATTGTTTTTGTTTTTACTTCCGTCTTCGTTGGTGTTTTTCGATACTTAAGAAAATTCTTCTTCAGGTATCACCGGTGCTGGGGGAGAGCCAAGCGACGAGGAAGTTGAGCCCGAAGGCGGTGAAAAACCCGATGACGCTCCTCCTCCAAAGAAAAAGAAGAAATCCTTCCAAGACTTGAGGAACAAGTATTTGCCTCGGGTAGTGGTTGAAAAAGGGCAAGGGGATAGCTCATCGGTTGCGCCCCCAACCATAGAAGATGTGATTGCTGGCACGAGTTCGGCGATCGCGGCGGCGAAAGCTGCCGAAAGAGTGGCTCCGGTTATTGACATCGAAGAAGAGGGTCATGGGGAGGAGTCAACGTCTGATCAGTTGGTACAGCGTCCCAAAAGGACAGCTAAGGAAAGGCTCCAGGAAACGGCCATTCAGCTTAAAGTGGCCGAACAGGGGGATATTTCCGTGGATGATTACCATCTCTCCCCCAACGCTGAAGATGCTAACTCAGGTTCGGGAGGCTTGCCTAGCAGGGAAGGTGTTCTTGTTCCTTCGATCGCCGTCCCTGAAAATCAAGAGGAGATGATCGAGGCCCTCGATCGTGAACTTGAAGGGAGGGATCCTGCAAAGGGGAAAGCGCCGGCTTTGGACCGGTCAATTGAGACGATGAAATCTAAATTCGATGAGGAAACGGGGTCATCGTTTTTCAATACGGATCATGCCGATCCAATTGTTCCCCTTCCTCGAAGTGAAGAAGCCGCTGCTTTTGCTGCCTTAGGCGAGTCCGAGAAGAGGGGCGTTAGATCGCTCAAGATCGAGGTGCCAGCCAACGTTGATCTGCTTAGATGCCCAAGGAAATTGGCGAACTACTTTTTCGATGTCATAGGTCCGATGGAACAAGCTCGGCTGAATACACACGAGGATTTGAGTCTGCCTTCCCAGATTTCCTACGGCGCTTTTAGGGTAAGTTCTATTTTTGGAGCTCTTTTTTACTTTAGAAATTTTTCGCTTTGGATTGATTTCATGACTTTGAAATTGATCTTCAGAACTGCATAATGGCGATCGAGACTGCTGATCGGATCCGCCAACTTCAAGATGGGGCCAAAGTCTTAAATGAACAGATCGTTCATCTAACTTCGGCGGGAGAAGAGTTACATCGGAAACTCAAGGCATCGGAGGCCAAGAATGCTGAACTTTCAGCCAAATTTGACGAAAGCGCGAACGAACATGCTCTTCGTCAATCAGAGTTGGAATCTCAGATCCGAGCTTTGAATTCGCAACTGAGTGATCATGAAGCCAACTTTGATCTGAAATTGGCCGAACTCAACTCTATTTTGGAGAGTAAAGACAAAGAGCTAGCTGACCAATCTGAGGAGTTGACTGCTCTTCGAAGAAGCAATGATGGGATAAAGGCTGAAGCTGCCAGCCTAACGGAGAGGAACTTGCTACTTCAGAAGGAGTCTAACATCCTAAGGCGTGACCTTGAAGAAGAATTTGATAAGAGAAAGGATTTGATCCTTGCCGAATCAAGGCGCGACGTCCTAAGGGAGATGTTAGACCGGACTGTCGATGTTCCTACCGAGTTGAGCGAAGCCATTGCAATCGTAAGATTGACTCGTGAAGAACTTGGTCTTCCAGCGAGTTCATCCGATGAGGGTTCTGACGGGGACGCTGATGAATGATTTTCTTGCTTTTGCACTTGATCGATTTTGAAATTCACTATCTCATGAAATCATCCATGTATATATGACTTATGAATGAAATCACTTCTGTTATTGCTGTGTTGTTTTTTGCTTTTCGAAGATAATTTAATCGTTCAAAGAATTCTTACGATAATCGTTGAAAAAAATGATTGGGGCCCAATGTTTTAGTGCGTAGTAAAGAATGACGTCTCATTTTCACGTAATGCACTCTTCGAACATTTTCATGAGTTCGGAATGAAGAATTTAACACTTGGTGAACAACTTAGATGTAAAATCTGATTAATATTTGGAACGATCTCTGAAATCGAACAAATGTAAAGAATGAGTATAACCAGTGTTGTATTATTGAAGTAGACCGCTAAAGGGTCTTTGATACATTCGGGATCGTATGATTCGATCGATTACAGTGTTTGATACATTCGGGATCGTATGATTCGATCGTATGACCCTTATGCTACCTTCATCCCCCCCAGTGTTTGGGTGCGAAAAATGAGCAGGCGAACACTGGTCCTTCGACTTCGTTACCTGAAACAGAATCATTGGGAGACCAAAACCAAGAAACTCGTTATAGATGAAGACCACGTTAGAGTGTTCGTCAGATTTATCGACCCCGATCAGAGCGTTTTGAGCTCAAGTGTTCGCGGGTGATGTTTGTCATCATTCGACTCCAACTATGCCTATCATCTAAAAATGTTAGTACCAAATAATAAAAGCATCTCCCGATGGAGGAATAATAAAAATTGCGAAGTGGAAATAAGGGGTGAAGATTGATACCGCAGAACCTCAAAAATAGTATTTCTTCAGTTGTGTGACGTTCCAATTGAAGTCTACCGGTTTTGAGTCCATTGTTTCGAGTTGGTATGAACCTTTTCCGATCACTGCCTTGACGCGGAAAGGTCCCTCCCAATTTGCTCCTAGCTTCCCTTCGTTGGGTTCATCCTTCTTTGGTCTTTTGATTTTTAGCACATAATCACCTACATTAAAAGATCGATACCTGAGTTTTTTGTTGACGTAGTTTTCTGCCCTTTGCTTTTGTGCTTGTATCCGAACAAATGCCATATCCCTTTTTGCTTCGACCAGGTTCAGATCTACCAGCATGGTTTCTTTGTTGGCTTCTTCGGTGGAGTGGGCGAACCGAAGGCTGGGCTCCCCCACTTCCACCGGTATCAGCGCTTCTGTTCCGTAGACAAGTGAGAACGGTGTCTCCCCGGTACTGTGTTTTACCGTTGTCCGATGAGCCCACAGTGCTCCGGGGAGTTCGTTCGGCCAGTTGCCCTTTGAAACATCCATCCTCTTCTTCAAGTACTCGAGTATTGTTTTGTTGGAAGATTCAGCCTGTCCATTTGCGCTGGGGTGATAAGGTGTTGATGCAATTCGCTTGATCCCCCACTTTTCGAAGAAGGCTGTGATTCGCCTTCCCACGAACTGCTTACCATTGTCGCATGTGATCTCTTTCGGGATCCCAAAACGACAAATGATATTCTGATGAATGAATTTGATAATTTCCTGTTCACGAATTTTAGCCAAGGCAATAGCTTCCACCCATTTAGAGAAATAATCTGTGAGAATTAAAATAAACTTTACCCCACCGGGCGCTGTTGGAAGCGGCCCGACCAAGTCCATTCCCCACTTCATAAATGGCCACGGTGACGTGACCGAATGAAGTGGTTCTGCCTGTTGATGTATGAGATTTCCAAATCGTTGGCACTTGTCACATTTGCGGACGAATTCCTTGGCATCATCTGCGATCGTTGGCCAATAGTACCCAGCTCTTATGATCTTTCGAACCAATGACTTGCTGCCGGAATGATTGCCGCATTCGCCTTCGTGAACTTCTTTCAGCACATAATTTGTTCTATCTGGCCCAACACACTTCGCCAAAGGGCCGCCAAACATTTTCCTGTAGAGTTGATTTTCAAGGAGGCAATATCTTGCTGCTTTGGCTTTAAGTGATCGGGCAGACTTCTTGTCATCGGGAACAGTACCTGCCTGCAAGTAGGACAAATATTTGCTTCTCCAATCCCAAGTTCGATTAACATTGTTTACCTCTTTAATGCTCCGACATAATGGAGATTCGAACAAGTGAACCACAGTCTCATCGAGTTTTTCATCGATGGCTGCTGCCGATGCAAGGTTTGCTAAAGCGTATGCTTCGATGTTCTCTTCCCTTGGTATCTGGGCTATTTTCCACTCCTGAAAAGAAGTTAGAAAATTTTGTACCTTTTCGAGCAGCTGTTGCATCCTTGGATCTCGAACACAGAAATCGCCTTGGATTTGATTTACCACCAGTTGGGAATCACTTTTGATATCTATTCGTTCGATTTTCAAATCCTTTGCGATCTTTAAACCTGCAGCGAGGGCCTCATATTCGGCCTCGTTGTTAGTTTTTGCGTGTAATTTGATCGCGTACCTGAGCTTTTCACCCGAAGGAGCAATCAATAGAATTCCGAGGCCAGTTCCTTTGACGTTGGAAGCTCCATCGGTGTACATTACCCAGATCCCGGGGTCTGGATCTCTCATCATCAACTCTTCCTTCTTTGCCTCCGGTAAAATATTAGCGCTGAAGTCCGCTACAAAATCAGCTAAAACTTGAGATTTTATGGCGGTACGAGGCTGGTAAGTGATATCATACTCACTCAGCTCGACCGCCCATTTCATTAATCGACCAGAGAGATCTGGCCGATGTAAAATATTTCGCAATGGGAACGTAGTTATCACAGATATTGAATGACATTGGAAATAAGGCCTTAATTTGCGTGCAGCAGTGACTAGTGCAAGTGCTAGTTTTTCTAGATGTGGGTACCTTGTTTCGGCATCTAACAGTGTTTTACTAACATAGTAGATAGGAAATTGGTTACCTCCATCTTCGCGAACGAGGACAGCACTTACAGCGACATCGGAAACAGCCAAATAGACCAGCAGCATTTCTCCTTCAATTGGTTTTGACAGAAGCGGTGGATTTGAAAGGTACTGCTTCAGTTCCCGAAGAGCTCTTTTGCATTCTGGTGTCCATTCGAAACCTTTGCTCTTTCTCAATACTGAAAAGAACTTGTGACACCGTTCAGATGACCTCGAGATGAACCTGCTGAGATAGGCTACTCGACCGGTCAGCTGTTGAACTTCTTTCTCCGTTGTCAGGTTCTCAGGGATATTTTCGATCGCCTTGATCTTGTCTGGATTTGCTTCGATTCCTCTTTGCGATACGATGAATCCCAAGAACTTACCGGATCCAACCCCGAACGCACACTTCTCTGGATTCAATCTCATGTTGAATTGTCTTAGTATTGTAAAAGTTTCTTCCAAATGACTCAGATGATTTCCCTTCTCAAGAGATTTGACCAACATGTCATCGATATAGACTTCCATGGTTTTCCCGATCAAATTTTTGAACATAGTAGTGACCAGACGCTGATAAGTAGCGCCGGCATTCTTTAGGCCAAAAGGCATGACCGTGTAGCAATAAGTTCCCATGTCTGTAATAAACGATGTCTTCTCCTGATCTGATGGGTCCATCGATATTTGATTATAGCCTGAATAGGCATCCAAAAAACTCAGCATCCCGTGGCCCGCCGTCGAATCGATCAATCTATCGATGTGAGGCAGTGGGAACGAATCTTTTGGGCAAGCTTTGTTGAGATCGGTATAGTCGACGCATACCCTCCATTTGCCATTTTTCTTAGGTACTACGACCGTGTTCGCAAGCCATTCTGGATATTTTACTTCTTTGATGAACCCATTTGCTAACAGCCTTTCCACCTCATCATTGATTACCTTCCTTCGGAAACCTCCATTTGGTCGTTTCTTTTGCTTCACCGGTCGATGTTTCGGGTCGACATTTAACTTGTGCGTGGCGACTTTTGGATCGATTCCCACCATATCTGCATGGGACCAAGCAAAACAATCAGAGTTGTCTTTGAGGAAGGATATGATTTTTGCTTTTACGTCGATGTCCAATTCAGCTCCAACATAAACTTTCCGATCAGGATTATCATCGAACAATGTTACTTCCTCAAGTTCTTCTATCGTAGAGTCTCCAGCTTCTTGTCTATGCGGTTCTCTCACACATGGTGGAACCTGTGCGAAGTCGCCTTCGACTTCGGATTCCGGTAGCTGCGTTTGATCGCACAACAGAGCCGAAGTGAAGCTTTCGTTCACGGGTCCCACTAGCTTACATGGTGAAACCTGTGCGAAGTCGCCTTCGACTTCGGATTCCGGTAGCTGCGTTTGATCGCACGACGGAACCGAAGTGAAGCTTCCGACCACAGGTTCCACTAGCTGTGATTGCTACAATCGGAAGCCTTCCTTGACAGCTACTGAGTAACAGTCTCGTGAAGCCTGTTGCTCGCCTCTGATTTCGCGAATTCCCCATGGGGTAGGGAACTTCACAACTTGATGCAAAGTCGATGGAACTGCTCCCATAGCATGGATCCATGGTCGACCCAAAATCACGTTATATGCCATTTCGCCCTTCATCACCTGAAACGACGTCTCACTCTCCACTCCTTCTGCATAGGTTTTGATTGTAATTTCCCCAACGGTCACCTCACTTGAATTGTTGAAACCAGACAGGACCGTTGAGCGAGGCACAATCTTATCGCTCAACTGCAATTGTTCAACCACCCTTGCATGTATGATGTTAACCGAACTGCCAGCATCGATTAGCACTCTTTTCACATCGGCGTCATCGATCCTTGTTGTTACTACAAGTGCATCATGATGGGGATGAATCCTTCCATCGAAATCGGAATCCCCGAACACGATTTCATCGGTCATATCATCGCGTGTTCGTTTGTCTCGTGTGAAAGAGACCTTTGCATATTTCTTCGTAGTGTAGGTTACCCCACAAACACCATCTCCTCCGGTAATAACATTCACCGTTTTCCTGGGAGCAGGAGGTTTTGGTGGTTCATCATCTTTCTTCCTATTGAAATTGTTTCGTCCTCTCTCAGTCAAAAATTCGACCAAGTGACCCTTTTCCAGCAGGCTGGCCACTTCATACCTCAGCGCCTTACATTCTTCCGTTGTATGGCCGAAATCATGGTGAAATGCACACCACAGAGTTTCGTCCCTAGTATTTGGACTTGACTTTATGCGACCTGGGAATTTCACAACTTTGTCACCCATCCCTTTCAAATGATTCACCAGATTTGGTGTCGATATGCAAAAATTGTATTCCGTCACTTTTGGAGGCAGTGGTCGATCTTTTGGAACCGAGGATGTGTTTGGCTGGGCTTTCTTTGATTGATTTTTGGAGCTACCAGCTTCGTGGTTGTTGCTCCCCATTCGATGGAAACTGTAGGGCCCCCATCGTTGGTCCCTGTAGTCTCTTCTGTCATTATCAACCCTCCTTGCCGGCCGGTCATAATGATAATTATTTCGGGCTAGCTGCAATTCTTCCTCTTCAGCCCTGATCCTTGTCTCGCACTCGAGGTACAATACATCGAAAGTCCATGCATCAATTTCCCTAAGACGATCTTTCAGTTTCCATGCCTCAATTGAATCAGTGCGCAAGTTGTTAGCAAAGGTCAAACATGCCCACCTTTCTTCGAGATTTGGTATAAGAATTTTCTCATCGTTAAATCTTTTTAGAAACTGCTTGATAGTTTCCCCGGGTCGCTGCCTTACGTTCAAGATGTCTTCGACCCTTGGTGCTATCTTTTTTGCTCCCGTATGTGAACGAATGAATTTCGCTGACATGTCATCGAAACTTAGTATTTCGTTTTCGGGCAACTGTAAATTCCATTTCAGCGCTGCCCCCTTCAATGTCTCACAAAACTTTTTAAGGCTGACCGAATTGATCTCCTCCGAGGTCAAGTCATTTGCCTGAACCGCAACCGAAAACATATCAATGTGATCCCTTGGATCTGTGGTTCCATCGTATCTCAAGCTTTCTGGTAATTTGAAAGTCTTTGGTATAGGTAGTGGGGCTGCACTTGCTGGAAAAGGACGTTTTGAGATTGACTTTGTAATGCCTTTGTCAGCCAATTTCGGAACGCCTGGCAATTTCTCCATAAATGACTTTATTTCGTTGAACTTCTTATCGATGTTATCATTCATCATGGTCTGCATCGTCGCCATCATTCTTACTTCTGCTGTGACCGATGCCGGAGCTCCCATGGCTTCGGCGGCTGTACCCGATCCCCCTGATCCGACCCCTGCTGCAAGTCCCCCTGTTACGGCGCCCTGAGGAACCGAAGTCGGAATGCTTGCCGGAGGTGTGATCGGAGGGGTAGGTACCTTACTTCCGATAGAATTAGATAGTGCCTTCAACTGCTCTTGTATCATTTCGAACTGAGCATCATGCCGCTTCAGATACGCAAACAGTGCCGCGTTTGCGCTTCCAGAATCAGTTTCGACTGCAGGCTCTTCGCCTGAACGCCGCGCTTGGCGTGCGTTCAACTGTGAACCAGCAGGAATGTTGTCGTGAGTTGGATCCTGCTCGTTGTTGGTAGATTCATCGACCGCTTCAACATGGGCCGGAACATGAACCCCGTCATTGGGATTGAGTAGCTGTTGACCGTTCAAAGCGTCAATGTTGCGTTCATCTGCCATTTCAGGACAAGAAAGCAAACGTAAGTAGTATCAAGCGGTTCAAATTTCGGAATAAATCGATTGCCTAGGCCCCACGGTGGGCGCCAAACTGTATTTCTCAAAAAATATATCAGGTTTTACAATTAAATTTGTATTTAGTTGAGCCTAAGGCGACCGTTTTATATCTCAATTTGATCGCTTGATAGATAATTTACGTGAACGAGTTAATCGACCTCAAGAGTTTGATGCAGAAATAATTCCCAAATCGATGTCTAGTAGATTCGATATCAAGCAAATTCGATGTCAGTTAGATCCGATGTCAAGTGAAGGTGTTGAATGCTATCAAACAAATTTAAACTAAATGAAAGGATAGTGATGTACGATGAGATGACTTCGTTTTATCAAGTTGCACAATTATCCGAACACGGTTATGATACTCGAATCGATGAAGATAATAGCAATACGATGACAACCAAATGAAATGAACGAACGTAAAACAATGACTAACGAACAAATGTAATCGAACAAAGGACCCGACGAATAAATCGATTGGTTGCCAAATGAGTGACGATAACAGATTGCTCAAATTAAACACAGGTTAACAGGCAAAAGATGTTACGATCAAGATAAATGCAGATCTAAACGAAGCAAGTAACAAATAAATAATCAAAGCAGTAAAGGCTTATTGTATTTGGTGGATCGATGGATGTTGCTTCAATGGAAAGAACAGGTCTCCCTCCACGTTTGAATCAAATCACGATCGAAGCTTTAAATACAATGATGATCTTTAACGTAACAAATTGACAAAGGTAAAAAACACTGTTGAATATTTTCTTGACAAGAGAATAGTGGTTTTGAAGAGTAGAGTAATATTTTGCTCAGATGAACGTGTACAAAAATGAAAATATAGGGCCCTATTTATAGGTTGAAATGGAGGAGAATCCCCAAACCCTAGCAGACTTCCACTTCCCCACGTTTCTCATCCCACTGTTGCACGTCGTCATCTGCTCCACTAAATTCGCTTTATCTGTTCCGATATTTTAGAGATGAGGGTCGGTTTAATCTGATCTTCAATAATGTTGTCTCCGATTTTATCCGATCAACATCGCATAACCGAACAAAACCAAACCGAAGCAAACTCTTTCCGATCTTATAACCTTCGAAGTGAATCCGCATATCGGATGCGATCGAGTTTGCTTCTTTCGTGATCGGACAGAAAACCGACCAATACACAAATAAAGTTGGAAATTTTTTAAAACAAATCTGAATTCAAAACGGAAGGTTGAATTAAAGACCTCGAGAAATTTGAATTTCAGCTTGAAGGATACAAATATGCATATAACACAAATCTATACTAAATAGATTGTTTAAACATAAATCGAGAACTTGTTGTTCTCGTAAGCGGTAGGATCTTGAACCGTGGCTGGAATTACTGGCCGTCCGTGGTTGACACGTACTTGACGGATCAACCCTTTATCCACAGTCTAAACACCTAAATTATTTAGTAGAGAGTAGAAAGAGCTGTAGAAAAATCAGTCTGTTTATCTTAGCCTATTACTACTATATTTATAACTGTATAATACAGTAGTTGTCCTCTTGTAGGACTCTATCAGGTAACTTATCTTTTTACCTGGATAGACATTAAGAGCACCCTTTATGGGTGGACTCTTTTATTCAGATAAATCCAACACAACTTGAATACATATAGCCCTAACTATGTCCGCAACTATGTAATTGATGAAAGTGTTCTACAATTACAATGCATTGCTTTGACACAAAGGAAATTATGTTGTAGGAAGATGTGGTCAGATATTCATTGGTGTTTACATCAAACTAACTAATTTAATCATGAGTGTTACAACTTAAATTCAGAATCCATACTAATTATATTTAATTAAAAAATAATAAGTTATATAAATAATACATATGGTACATTCATTTCTTTAATATAAACCCCTTGTTTAAATCAATCCATACACTAAAATAAAGAGAGCAGAAGAAAGAAAGTTGTCCGGGCATAGGTAGCACATAGGTTAAGTGGAAAAAAAATGTAATCATCGCTAGATTATGTCGGCTGATTGTAATGATTGTTCCCATAACTAATAATTCTACAAGGAAAAAATCAACGGACCAAAGAAACTTCCTTTTATCTCAAGAAAATTCTTTTTAATTTCATTTTTAGGAAAAGCAAAGGGAGACTTTAGTTTGGTGCATCGGTGAGCTAAGCTGGATCTTTTCAGGGACAGTTGGATACCGCGGCCACGAATCCAGGATAACAGGGCCACTAATATATAGAATCTTTTATATCATTTGCATTGTTAGTAATTCAGGGGAGGCAGTGTATAATCTACAATTTAACGAACTCAACAATTAGCTCAAACATTATATATCTGTTTAGTAGTTTATTAATTAAATATAAATAAATGTTAAATTTCGAATACCATAACTCAAAAATTTGGCGAGTTTAATGACATATCAACTCATATAGTACAAATATCGAATATAGAGGGCTAAATTATACTATAAAATAATAGCTATCCTACTTTGTAAAACTATAAAATAATACCTTATGACTATTTAACACGAGAGTTAACTGTTAAGTATGGAAAAACGGAGTACCATAATTAGGCGCATCGACAGATATTTATAAACTTGGTTTATAGATCCAAACCATGACAACTAGATCTTAGTTACCTAACATAAAAGTACAAGAGAAAAAAGGATGCCTCATCTGTCATAAGTCTTACGACGTGCACTGAAGCTATTTAGTATTGGTAAGGCTAATAGAAGATAAAAGTTAGAGAAAATTGACATTCAAACAGGATCAGTAACATATCCATTTGGCCTCAGCTAAACTCTCTGACTTTTGGCTTTTCATTTTTCTTTTGCAGACCAGAAGCCAAGTTGTCCCTTCTTGTCGTCCAAAGTGCCACCACCAAATATTTGGAACTTGAAAACTTCTCTTCAAAATTTTTCACAAACTGATCAAAATCTATTAAAAACAATGTTTTCAATTTCTTTTGAAAATATTAAAAAGAACCTCTGTCCAAACGGCAGCAAAGTACACGCATCTAAAAGTTGGAATGATTAGGGTTTTATAACTTTTTTTTGGTAATAAAAGAAGTTATAACAAACAGATAAAGAAATTAAAACTTTGTTAAAATTGGATGCGGTAGATTATGAACTAATTAATTGTTTAGCTCATCTCCATAGTCAAGCAAACACAATCTCCCTTTTGAATTCCTCTAATGAAATGAATTCAAGGAAGTATCAATAGATGGACGGATTATTCATTATTAATATGACAGCAAGTAAATACTAATACTAAGTCCGTCCTCACAAATGGCAATGAGTCCGCAAGAACTGCTAACAAGGCTGGAACTGGGGAACATACTCCTAATATATAGGAGTAGCTTTTCCCAACTTAAAGGGTTGGGCACTTCTTATGTGGAGAATAGTTTGGCCAAGTCTATGAAATTTCGCAATTTTATAGTATGTTCAAAACCACAGCAGGAAATGTCAACTAAAATCGTGATCATTTAATTAGTATTATGTGATTTAGATGACATTTATGTTCATTTAACTAATCAACAGTGTCACTATCATTGTCATATGACAAAATTTAATTGCAACAATTAACTGAAAGGAGCTTGACATGTTAGTACATCACAAGGAAGCAAGCTTGAATCAGGTTGACACTGTTGATCTGATGCAATGGCTTTGCTTCAGTAATTTAGTAGACGACACCTGAGGGTTAGAGGCTCTTGAAGCATCGAAAGGGCAAAGAGTCAAAGACAGTCAAGTAAGGATAAAACTAGTCCCTCCAAATGTCGTGAAGGCAGAGTCCTATATATATCATAGAAGGACTAGTAACGTACATATAGAGCGTTGTATAATGGAATTTTATGTAGGACATGGCCAAGCCAGTTCAATCTAACTCTAGCTATACTATGTAGTACGTAGTTTGATATAATATTTGCACCCAAATATGATCTACTAGAGTATCTCAAAAATGGTATTTGACCATATCATCACTACATAGACATGTGCTAACAGAGCTAGTGAGAAGTAACTATAACTGGTTGTTGTTTCATAAACACCAAAATGCATCCCTGATGATTCTACTAAAAGCTTCATCCTCAGAAAAGCTTTCTTCCAATATTGTTCAAGCGATGCGTACTTAAGTTCCAAGAGGATGGACACCATCTCTTTGTCTCTCTCTTTATCCAACACAATGCTCTTACGAGCTGCATGGATATATGAGCGAAGGGCTTGCTTTAATGATTCGAGGGCATTGGCCCTGTCAAATAGCACATACATCCTTCTGAGATCCTCAATACGATTATCATCCATCAATGTCGTAAAACCCTGGAGAGATAGTTGAAGTATATATTAAAAAGAAAACATAACATGTAAATCCACTAGTATAATGTATATTATATTTATTAGTTTTCTTAATTAATGGACGTGAAGAAGCTGAAGGGGGCGGAGGGAGTAGAAGGTTTTATGCACTAACTAAGACTTCATTCTTCTATTCCCCACCCCATTTTTATGCGAAGTCTTTCCTTTTTGGTCAATCCAAAAAAGATGACACCTTTTTATATTCAGTAACAAAATAATTTTATAATTTTAAAATTTTATTATCAAAAGTTCTATATCAGGGGTCGTTTGGTTTGCGGGACTAAATAAATGGGATATCCCACAAATTTGGGATTACAGTAATCCCCGGATTATAATCCCGCAATTAACAATCCCATCCCCTATGTGGGATTAGATAATACCATGAATGTGGTATAAAAATTGTCCCATTTTAACTAATTCCACCAACCAAACATGGGATTAATGTAGTCCCAAATTTAATTCCGGGACTATTAGTCCAATCCCGCCAACCAAACGACCCCTCAAAGACCATGTTCCTCTATTTAAGCTATCTCAAACCCAAAACTAGTTAACCATAAAAAATTACACATATAAAACAGTCAAAGTGAAGCCAATCTTACTGTGACACCCTAGCTAGCAGAGATGCCGGGTATACTTAGTATACATGTCTTAGATATTAGTGATGCATTTTATACCCCGTGTGGGCCTAGGCCTAAAGTAGATAATATAACTAGCCGACTAGGACTGTGTCAGAGTAACTCTGTGTCAGCCTTGTCGATGTGTGATAGCATTCAACTGAGTTTAGGCGAATCCTAAAAAGGTGGGGGCAAACCTCAAAGCTGCATCAAGGCAAATCCTGGGAGGTGGGGCAAACCTCAACGAGGACGCCGAGTCCATAAGAGGGGTATATATGACAGCATAGCTAGGAGAGTATCTCACATCGACAAAAAAGTATTTTTTACCTACTTTAGTGAGGCATTTTAAACCAGTGAGGGTCTATGCTCAAAATGGACAACATCACTAGTCGGCAGGGCTGTTACACTTACTATTAAATTCAGTTGAGAGTAATTCATTACCTCTCGCCTTCAATCATCTGTATGAGGCCAGAGACAATTTTCTTTTCTACTTCTGAGACGAGAGAGATGTTTCGGGAAAAGCTGCAAGCCCATATTCCACACTGAAAGCAGATTTGGGGTGTATTTTACATATGCATTATCAAGATAGAGAGCTACCCCTCTAAGCATCAACATTTGATCACAAAAATTCTGCCAGCACCTCCCAACAAGTGATAAGAAATCGTCACTTTGGCCAACCAAAGACCCTAGTGCTGTAGCTATGTGTGATTCTCACTCCTTTTCAATTAGTTGGTATAGACTTCCAGCCAAATTGAACAAACAAAGGTCTGTGATATCCTATCACAGGAAACCCAAACAATAAATATCTACTGAGCTACTAGCTACAATATTAAAAAGTAATGTTGCAACATGCACGTAAAAATTTAGTCACGCAGCCAGTTTTGACCGCGTTAAATGAATACTAGCCAGCGATGCAAAATTGTTTGAAGACTAGCCATCTCCGGACAAATTACAGTATAAATACTGGGGCTTTGAACAAAAGTACTTATACTGGAAAGCTGAAGTAAACTAAACCCAGTATAAAATACTGGGTTTTGTTCAAGGCCCCAGCATTTTGTTATGGGACTTTATATAAAGCTTCAGTCCCATAACAAAATGTTGGGGCTGTGAACAAAACTTGTTCAAAGCCCCAACATTTTGTTATGGGAACTGAAGGTTTATATATAAAGTCCCATAACAAAATACTTGGGCTTTGAATATTCAAACGAATAAGCAATGAACAAATAGTTAAAGCGATAAAAGCTTATTGTATTCGATGAATCGATGGTTGGTGCTTCAATGGAAAGAACAGATCTCCTTCCACGTTTGAACCAAGCTACAATCGAACTTGAATACAGCGAATCTCTCAGTACAAATTGACCGCGCGATGAAACAAATGACTACAGCTTTTTGACAAGAGAATAATGACTTTTTAGAATGAAATAATGTTGCTCAGTTTCCGTGTCCTTCAAATGAAGATGTGAGATCCTATTTATAGGTTGAAACAATGGGGAATCCTAAACCCTAGTAGATTTCCACTTCTCCACGTTTCTCTTTCCACTGTTTGCACGTCGTCATCCATTCCACTAAATTCGCCAAGTCTGTTCCGAAATTTTAGAGATGATGATCAGTTGAAGTTTATCCACTATGATGTTGTCTTCGATTTTACCCGATCACAATGTTGCCCAACCGATCGAAATCAAACCGAGGCAGTTTCTTTCCGATCCCTACACCTTCGAAATCAACTGGCGTCTTGTAACACGACCAAGTCTGTTTCTTTTGTGATCGAACAGAAATTGACCAATACAATAACCTTCAAGTATATTGAATGTCACTTCAACTACACATAATCCATAGCAGTTCAATGTCAGTAAAGAGCATATACATATATATGATAGATACAGTAATAACTAACTGGTCTGGAACTCCAACTGAAGAGATGAAGATATCTACTTATGCATAATAAATTAAAGAAAACCTTGATGCATAGTAAAATATACTCTTATTATGCATATATACATGAATATGCATGAAATATACAAAAATATTGCTATTTTCTATTTAAGTAGTTTATTAGACAAATCCCATCAAGACAATAGTTTGCATCAATACGGTTAAGTTCTTAGTTCTTTATGGGATTTCACTCCAAACTTAACCGAATACATTTACAATCAATCGCTTATCTTTGTAATGAAAAATTTTGGACGAATCATATATATTATCCTGATTAATTACTTATATCATGTATATCGATCAATAGCAAACTTAACACTTGCATAAAAGAGTTTGTGTTTCCTGCGTTAACTACTGTGTAGTCTGTGTCCAGTTGCTACTTCGTAAAACCCGAATCATTTCGCAGCTTTCTCATTATAGTAAAGCGGACAGCACAAAGGTGAAGAAGGAATTCTGGTAAGAGTGATCATATCATGAATAAGACCCACATGAATGATTTTGTTAATTGTCTCAAGTGACACTTATCAATCCATAACTTCCATATATGCAAGGACACGATATATAGTTTCTTTACTTCAATGAATTTTTTCATCACGCTAAATTTTTATATGTAGAAGTAACAAATTGAACCAAATGTCTTTCCATAGTTAGTACTATCCCACGAGCACCCGCTAATTGGGGACTCTATTTGCTAACCTCACAAATAATGTGATTGCTTTTCTAATCGATATACGACACGAGAGCGTCACGGATCCGGATTTGCTCCATTGATATTTGCTCCATTAAGTATCAATATAGTCTTAGATCATTGCCATGTGGATTTGTACACTTGGAGGGATAAGATTGCATTATCTATTTTTGGCTAAAATCTTATTAATGGTAAGTCAATAACAATTATAAAAATTAGAAAGTAGTAATATTTCCAATGGACCCTCTCATTTTACCTCCCCATAGCGTTTTAGATTTTGTCTCCTTCCAAGTAATTCTGGCGGGTATTGATTTAAACTTGTGAATTCATTAGCTTCAGGCGGGTATTGATTTAAACTTGTGAATTCATTAGGTTCAGGAAAACAAATACTTAAGAGATAAAGTGTGTATATTTAAAAAGGTAGTCTGCAAGTAATTTGGTTTCTTTTATATTTATTTATTTCCAGTTGTTACTACTTTTTTAAATTTATTCTTGGCCGTATAAAATTTGTTGAACAAAGTTCTCCTGCTCACCATACGCATGTTGTTAATTTAGGAGTATTTGTTAGTTTGATGTCATAAGGTCTATAGTATAAATTAATCTGTACTTCTTTTTCGTTCTTTTGAAGTTTATAATGGATTATTATGAAAAGATATTGTACACGAAGAAGTTCTATGGAGAAAAAGTGTAAAAAGTTATGGGGAGGTAAAATTGAAGGGTCATTGGAAATTACCACTTTTTATTGTTATTGACTTACCATTAATAAAATTTTAGCCAAAAATAGATAATGCAATCTTATCCCTCCAAGTGTACAAATCCACATGGCAATGATCTAAAACTATATTGATACTTAATGGAGCAAATATCAATGGAGCAAATCCGGATCCCACGTTTTGAGCCAATTCAGCTCACATCTCGGCCACCTCAGCCACGTTGCCCATGTTTCAGCACCCAACTTCCGCTCATGTGCCCTGCACATGCGCCCAAGCCACAACCGATTCAGCTCACCTCACACAGCCGACTTTGCCTTGTTGTTCAGCACATCCTCCCCAACTTTGGCCAAGTTCCATGCACCACACTTAGCCAAACCAATGCTTGCATTGGTATCACAACACCACATCATGACACCCCATTGCCCATGACATCGTATGCCCGCTGCCTCATTCGTTTTCCACCCGACAACCGAAGTCGTTCCATCATTGCCCACACTTAGACAACCACAAGACACTTAGGCTGCCTAGCCGTCGTGCCATCAACGGTAGACAATCATCCCACACATCTGCTTGGTCCCACCAAGCACATTTAGCCCGCACTTACCTAAACGTTCATCAATCATGTTGTTTTCGACCCGTTTTTGTCCATGGCCGAGCCAACATACCCAAACTCGTGCCAAGGCCGAATCCCAAAAAATCAAAGGTCTAACAGCTGGCCTATACCACCACCAGCTCCAAGAATAGCCACTTTGTAAGATGCTTGAGGCAGAACACAGTTCCCATATCCGTTGTTTACTTTAGGGGCTTTGGAGTAATAGATTGTTTAAGAACTGCAACACTCTCTTTCCCTAAAAAGGACGATTCTGATTATATCTTTTTAATATCATAACTTTATCCTCCTAATATCTTAATTATATTATATCTTTTTGATATCATAGTTTTATCATTCTTATATCATAGTTAAAGACGTTTGCTATTGTTTTCAAACTTCTGGAAACGAAGAAGTTTGAATCTCTAATCAAGCATAGCACGACCATGGTTGAAATGCTCCCCAAGTCTTAGGTTGAGTATGCGACTTTTGGATTAAAAAGGAACAAATTCAAAATTTGATCCTACAATTCCGCGTATGAATATATCCAATTATGGGTTTAAATCTTCATTAAAACTAAAGGTAATTTAATTTGTGTTAATCCCTACAATTAAGGGATAAGCAATGAATAAGTAATCCCTAAAACTACACTTTAATATTTAAATAATAAATATTAGGAAAAAGAACTAAATGGCTAGAGAAAGAAAGTAGGTAAAAAGTGGGGTTAGGAATAGTAAATAAGTATTATCAGTGTGTATACGAGATAATTTTCTGTCCAAATTTTTGAGCCAGCTTATTTTTAAGAAAAATATATTTTTTACTGTAAAACTTTGTGTAATATTTCAAATTTTTGAATTAAAATACTCAAATCTTCATATAATTCAATACACTATTTTACAACAAGGTTCAATGTAACATATTGAATCAAATGGATAACATTTAGTTAACTTTGAAACATTCCTTATGAATATAAATAAATATAACTAAAAATATAAGTTTGTCGGTATTAAAATTATTAATCTGTTGATTCTCCTAGTAAACACCATGCGTCCAGCAATGTATTATTATAATAACATATAAATGACTATCGATTAACAAAACAAATACGCTAGCTACTTACTTTCTCAATTTACCGATTCTATCATGTAAGTTATAGCTTTCATGGTGGTGTGGTCCTCGAGGATGCTAATGCTGTACCTCCAGCAAATGGTCAACCTAATGCTGGAATCATGAATCCTAATGTTGTAGCTGCTGCTGGTCAAAATCCAGTGGCCGATGACGATACTGTGCTTCATGCCGAGGATGAGTTACCTCCAGCAAATGGTCAACCGAATGCTGAAATCATGAATCCTAATGCTGTAGCTGCTGCTGGTCAAAATCCAGTGGCCGATGATGATGCTGTGCTTGAAGATGATTGGTTTATTGCTGATTTATTTGCCGATCATGCCGAGGATGAGTTACCTCCAGCAAATGGTCAACCTAATGTTGTAATTCCTGCAGTGGCCGATGCAGGGCTTGAGGACAATTTGGTTTTGGTTGATTTATTTGCTGATCCAATTCTTGATCCTCTTGCAGTCCCAAATGTGGACTCGAACGTAGATGATCCACTTGCAGATTTATTGGCTGATCCTGTTGCTGCTGATATTGAAATTCATTTTTCAATTATACTTATAGATTTTTTGTGTTAAATATGTTAATGATGTTATGTAATTGTAGTTATAAATATTAATTTTTTTACAAATGCGTCCCTGATATCCTTACAAAATATATGCTTTAATTTTAATAATTAAATTAAATTAAAATATTAGTATTATGAAATTTTACAAAATTAGTTACATATATATATGATTATTATTTAATATTTTCAAGAAACAATATGCATCTTAAATATCTAATTTAATACTTATCACTTGTAAAGGCACATATTTGTCAAATTTTAAGTTTTAGTTTTTGATAAGTAATTTTTAAAATATCAAAACTTATATAATTACACTTGTGCAACCAGGCAATATACAAGTAATTACACAATTCAGGTGTAGTTCTCGACTTTAATATCCAAGTTTTATCCATCGACTTTAAGAAATAAACCTTTTATTGAGAAAAAAATCAGTTCTTAGGGTATTTTTTAGAAATAACATTAACAATTCAATTTGGAAAATGCAACTTAAGAAAATTTAACACAAATTTAATGTACAATTCAGTTGATACACACAAATTAAACTCAATATCAAACTGGTTTAAAAGGTGCTTCGACAAATTCAAATACAAATTCTATACACAATTCAGTCGATACACAAAAAATTACTCAAAATCAATTTAGGGTTAAAGAAAACACAAATTTAGGGTCAAAATACAAATAATTATTCATATTAACATCAATTTTTTGAAGAATTAACGCAAATGTAGGCTCAGAACAATTATTATATGAAGAGAATGTAAATATGTCGAACCTTTTATAAGGAATCAGTAATGGAATCGGTGTGAGAGAGTGATGGGAAGAGAGTGTATATAAGGAATCGGTGTGAGTGAGAGAGTGTAAATTGGGAAAAGAGTGTAATTATCGTTGATTTAGCTAAAGAGTGTGTATATAATGGAAGTCAATATTTGTATATGTAAGTCAATGAAAGATATGTTGGTTTGAAGGTAACGATAATTAAGGGCGGTATATGATTAATAATGGTCTATACTATGTATTAATAAGTCCACCACTTATTTCCTTCCTTACGGTATATTGTTCTTTTCTTACGTTACATTAACGACAATTATGGTTGTTTGAACTACCAACTTTAATTTCCAAAAAGTTTCCTAAAATCTTTTCATACAATAATTTTATCTTTTTCAAATTTTATATTTATTTTAATAAAATTATAAAATAAAGTTATATTTTTAATACTATTGTTGTTTTAACAAAGAAACCGCTGCAAAATCACACAAAAACTACTGCAAAATCACACAAAAACCGCTGCTAAATACATACGTTTTCAAAAACCGCTGGAAAATATGAAGAAACTGTCGCTAAACAATTCATTTTTCAGCCAATGTGAAACCGCAGAGACAACTGCTGAAAAATAAACGTTTAGCAGCGTTTTTTAGAACCGCCGCAATATAACTGCTGTTAAGACGCGCTTTTTTTTAGCGAGTCGAGTAGAATTTTCGTGATAAAACTGGTCGTCCAAATGTCGCTGAAGGGACACTCCAATCATAAAAGGAAATTAAACCATCATTCATCATGAAAGGTTCAATATATTTTCAATGCTTGGAGTGGACCCAATTGAAAACGTTGTTAAATTATGGAGTATTTGGAATCCTAGTAGAGACGTAAATATATAGAATGAAAATGTTCTATTCGACTTAAATAAGAACTATGTCTTTATTTGTTTCAGTTAGTTTCTTAACATTACTTCTTGAACCTCTCTCCTTTATTTTTCTTTTTACATGGAGATGTATTGTTTTATCAATGCCTATGATTACATTTCTCTTTATTAATATGACTCCCATTCACAATAGAATTCGACCATCATATATGCCATTTTATTGCTCTTGTGTTTGGGTAGGAATATGATCAGCTTCCACTACTCTTGATTGAAATCTAGTACTTTCACGAGCTAAAATTGGAATTTCCATGTTCCCATGATGCAATCCTTCAATCGGGACGTGGTGGTACTTCACTACTAGAAATTGGGCCAAATTCGAGAGAACGTTTGGCGAGGGAGTTCCCAAGCCAAAAAAATGGAGAAGGACTTCCCTCGCCAAACAAGTACTTTTTCTCGCCAAAAGTATAAAAAAAAAAAAAAAAAAAAAAAAAAAAAAAATCTACATTGGCTTGGGAAGTCCCTCGCCAGTCCAAAAAATTTAAAATTTCTCTCTCCTACACGGCTTGGGAATTCCCTCGCCAAAATTTTAAAAAAATAAAATTAAAAACAGCTTTGGAGTTCCCTCGCCAAGGAAAAAGAAGAAAAATTCTCTTTCCTGATTGGCTTGAGAATTCCTACGCCAATCAAAAGCTGCAGATCTGTCAGGCATTTGGCGAGGGACTTCCTTAGCCAATCAGTAAATAAAAACTTATACTCCTTCAGTTACAGCCACTTTACAATCGCACACTTCACACAAAAAAAAAACAAAAACTTTCTCCCTCACTGCTTCGGCCGTCTCCCTCACTGCTACACCGTCGACGCCACTGGTACACTTACTCCAGTGACTCCATTTTTGTTTCTCCGGCAACCCATCGCAAGGTTCTCCCAATTAAGGTAATCATCTCCATTAAACTTTCTCTTATACCTTATGATTTTTATTATTATTATCTCTCAAATAAATTAGGTTTAATATATAATCATGAAATTTTATTGTATAATGCTTGGGAATTGTTTAGCCTTACTTTGATTAGAGAAAGAAATATAATTAGGAAATTATTGTAATTAGAAAATAATTAGGAAATAATTGTTTAGCCTTAGTTTGAATGATTTGAAAATAATTATAATAGAAAAATTTTGAATTTCATTTGTGCATAATGGTGGTTGGTTAGAGAACGAGATGTAATTACGAAATAATTGTAATTAGAAAATAATTATTTATCCTTAGTTTGATTAATTAGGAAATAATTGTAATTGCAAACTTTCGAGCTTAATTTGTGCATAATGGCAGTTGGTTATTTTGGTGGTGTAATTAGGAAATAATTAAATTAAAAAATAATTGTTTAGTCGGAGTTTGATTAATTAGGAAATAATTATAATAGCAAAATTTCAAGATTAATTTGTGCATAATGGTGGTTGGTTAATTTGGTGAGATTTTTGTAAAGATCCGTAAAAACCTTGACTGTGGAACCAATTAAAAATAGTTAACTTGTTGAAAACATAGTTCATGAACAAGGGCAGATTTAATTAGCAAAATTAGTACATTTTAAAAACAACTAGTGTACAAATGATATACTTTATTGCATTATTCTAAATATATTTATTTATAACCTTTGTGTAGATGAAATTTGGTGAAAATCATAGTTAGATGTATAATAGATTTTATGAAAATATGAGTTTGCGGAAATCATTCGTAGATGGGGTTGGGCGCTTTATTTCTAAAGCTAAATTGCTCCTGGAATATATAAGAGAGGGTAAAATCAAATGTCCTTGTTTGAAATGCAAGTGTAGCAACGTGCAACGAATAGATGCCGTTGTTCTACATCTTTATAGAAAAGGATTTATGCCCAATTATTTTGTGTGGACTGCACATGGAGAGTCTAACCCCAGCGTCGATGAGGTCAACAACCAAAATGAATATGTTGGGGTTAGCGGTGCCTATGTCGGGTATAACTATCCTATGCATGAAATGATAAATGATGCAGGTGGGATGTACCAAGGGGAACCATCTCAACCTACTTGTGAGGAGTTACCAAATGATGAGGCGAAGTTTTTTTACGAACAGTTGGAAGAAGCTAGTCGTCCATTTCACGAGGGGCGGCGCATTCTAAGTTGTCCGTTGCAGTTAGGTTGCTTAGTATAAAATCAGATTATAATATATCTCAAGGAGGCATGGATGAGATCATTGGACTGTTGAATGAACTAAACCTAAGTAACTTGGCGCAACCTACCTCGTACTGCGATTCAAAAAAATTGGTTTCATTTTTAGGGCTATCTTTAGAAAGAATTCATTGTTGTAAGAAGGGTTGCATGTTTTTCTATAAGGAATATGCGAGCTTTGAATTTTGTAAATTTTGTGGTGAGGCTCGTTATAAGCCGGTCAGAAATGCTAAACAGGAAAAGATCCATGTTAAAGCGATGCATTACCTACCTCTTATACCAAGGTTGAAGAGGTTGTATGCGTCAATGAGCTCTGCTCCTCATATGAGATGGCATCATGAACGTGCAAAACAACCTGGTATTCTATGTCACCCATCTGATGGCGAAGAATGGAAGTATTTTGATAGGGTTTATCCTGGATTTGCTAGTGAACCTAGAACATTCGGTTGGGTTTTAAGTTCTGATGGGTTCACTCCATTTGCTATCTCTGCAGCCCCGTATTCTTGCTGGTATGTATTTGTCACACCGTATAATCTACCACCAGAAATGTGTATGACAAGTCCATATATTTTTCTGACCTACATTATCCCTGGTCCTAGTAACCCAAAAAGCTCGATTGATGTATTTTTGCAGCCTTTGATTGATGAGTTACAGATATTGTGGCACGAAGGTGTTGAAACATATGATTGTCCTACTAAAAAAAAAATTAGTTTGCATGTTTGTTTGATGTGGACAATAAATGATTTTCCTGCGTATGGAATGTTGTCTGGTTGGTCCACTGCTGGTAAGTTTTCTTGTCCTATTTGTATGGAAGACACAAAAGCATTTTATTTGAAAAATGGACGTAAGCACACATGGTTCGACTGTCAACGGCAGTTTTTGCCAGATGACCATCCGTTTAGGAGAAACACTAGTGCATTCATGAGGGGTAAGAATGATATTGATGACCCTCCACAAAGGTTGAATGTCCATGAAGTTTGGCCCAGGGTTCAGGGGTATCCTAAGGCAAAGGAGCAACAACCATTGCCTAGAATTCCGGGTTTTGGTGTTACACACAATTGGACGAAGCAAAGCATATTCTGGGAACTTCCTTATTGGAAGGACAATCTTCTTCGACACAATCTTGATCCAATGCACATTGAAAAAAAAAATTGATGTTGTCTTTAACATTGTGATGGATGTAAACAACAAAACAAAAGACAACTTGAAGGCAAGGTTAGACATTCATGCATACTGTCGGCGACCGGAATTGCACCTACAATCAGATGGGGTAAAGGTTCGAAAGCCGACTACTAATTACACTTTTGACTTGGATGAGAGAAGAATGATTTGTGAGTGGCTACAAAATATTAAGTTTCCTGATGGCTGCGCTTCGAATATATCTAAATGTGTGGACATGACAGAAGGTAAGATGATTGCAATGAAAAGCCATGACTGTCATGTTTTCACGGAAAACTTGCTGCCAATTGCATTCAATTGGTTGCCTGACACAATTTGGAAACTCCTTACGGAAATGAGTATTTTTTTCAAAGACTTTTGTTCTGGAACATTGAGGGAAGAAAATCTTCTGATGATGGAAGCTAATATTCTTGTGATCTTAACTAAATTGATCAAGATCTTTCCCCTGGTTTCTTCAATGTGATGGAACATCTGCCTATGCACCTAGTAGAAGAAGCAAGGCTCGGAGGTCCAGTTCAAGGTAGATGGATGTATCCCACCGAAAGGTTAGTTTGTGGCTTAATTTTTATTTTTTTTAAAAAATTTATACAAATTATATAATGAAATATGTTGTGCAGGACTATTGGTAAGTGTAAGCGGTCAGCATAAAATAGAAATAAAATTGAGGGGTCGATATGCGAGGCGTATCTTGTTAGGAAAACTTTTCATTTATGTTCCTATTATTTTGGGAAGATGTGCCATCTCTAAGGAGTAGGCCGAATCGGCATGACGATGGTGGGAGCGGAAATGCATTGTATCCGCAATTTTCCATATTCAATCATCCTGGTAGAGGATCAAAACAGGGTTCGCAAAAAGAATTCAACAACATCGATAGAAAAGTAGTTACGACACATGTATTGTTGAATTGTCCCGAAGTGCAGCCCTTTTACGGATAATTGTCAATTTCTACAATTAACATAAATTCGAGGGCAGAGGAGATAGTTGATCAACCGGTGTTTTTTCTTGTGCCTAGTAGGTTATATGTAAGTTGCTTTGGACATGACGCTGTTACTGATAATTTCTCATAGTGGTTGAGAGAATACATAAGAATTTTTGTATTTAATCATACCATTCTTGAAAAGACTCTATTTCAAGTTATGCCACGTATATTCTAACTAATAAATTGCCATGACGCCATTTAGATTTACAATCCTGACAATGGAGTCAATCATCCACTATTCTGTGATTTAGCCTTGGGCCCCGTTTATAAGTACAAACGGATGTCTAAGTACTTTATCAATAGGTTTAAGTTTTATACTGAAGAATGGTCCATGGGGAAGAAAACCTTTAATTGCGGGGTGTGGGTTAATACAGGCACATGTGAAGGTAGTTTTGACTACTATGGTGTGATCAAGGAAATATTAGAGCTAGATTTTAATGGTTCTCCTTGTAAAAAATTGGTGCTCTTTCGGTGTGAGTGGTTTGATCCAACCCCACATAAAGGTACAAAGGTGCATCCAAAATATAATATAGTTGAGTTCAATCACACCAAAAAGTATGTACATTACGATCCATTCATTATTGCTCAGAACGCGAAACAAGTGTACTACGTTCTTTACCCAAGGTGCAAAAATAAGGTCAAGAACAAGGCTAAAGCGAATTGGTGGGTTGTTTTAAAAGGCAAGCCGGTTGGAAGAGTGGAGGTGTATGATGCATTGGATGAAGCATACTAAAATGACATATCCAGTGTGCAGGATATTGTGGATGAAGAATTACCCGATGAGTTGCATCAGGGTGTGGAGTATTTTGAAGATTTGATTATGAAACCTTCACATAGACTATGAAGACATCTTTGGCAAACAAAGAGGACGAGTTTATTGAAGAAAATGATTCAACTGAGGATGAATTAATTGATGAAACAGAAGCAAGCGATGATGACTAATGTTAGTAGAAGTATATTTACTTACAATATTTTTTTTTTGAAATATGTTTAGTTATTTTCCTTTAATTGACTAAGGTTATATCCATAGTGTTTATAATAATTTTTTTAATACATTTGAGTTTTTAATGATATTAATGTAATTTTTTTTTCAGATATGGCATCTCGAGGGAGGAAGGGCCCCAAGACCCGTGGTGGTCGGACTTCCAGTTGTACAGCATCATCTCCGATGCCAGCATTGACACCGACTACATAACTGCTCGACTTAGTAAGTACATATCCTCCACATTTTTTTACCGGGCCCCCCAGCACTCCAGTATTCCATCCTACACGCACCTGTTACATCATTTCAGTCTATGCCACCGCCGGGCCCCCACTATCAGTTTGGTCAGCCTGCTGGCCCCTCTTTCCATTCTATGCCTCTAGTAGGCTACTCTCCTAGCCTGTGCATGTACCAGGCCCTTCAGTTCATACATTTTCAGCACCGGGGACGTCTAGCATGATGATGATACCTACGCCTAGCATACGTCCCCCAACATATCCTAACTGCATCCTCTGCCACGACCGGTACTGAACCATCTGCATCACAAGCCACATGCCCGAGTTCTAGTAGTCCTTCAGGTACTGGGTCACCTGTTCCTGAGACACAGGAAAATTCTGCTCAATCTGTCATTACTACTGCAAAGAAAGGTAGAAAGAAACGCACTTCTGCCAATGTACAGTTACCTGGTGGTGTGGGAACAAAAGATGACTGTGGTAGGTTGATCATCAAGCCTGTTGGAGACGGGTAAGTATTGTTGTATATAAAGTTTAAAAAATCAACTATTTAAAATATTAAATATACATTTATATACTTGATTATATTTAATGGAATGCAGGTTTATTCCATCGGAGAAAGCAGTTGTGCTTGTAAAGGAATCCATGTCTCCACACTTTACGGAGGGTTGGCCGTCCTGGGGAAAAATACCCCCACCCGTTAGAGATCGCATGTTCGAACAGTTTAAGGTATTAATTATTTTGGTATTTTGGCATTTTAACACTAAACTTTATTTTTAGTTTTCATTTATATTATGTTGTGTTCCAGAACAAGTGTTCGTGGGACTCTGAATATAATTATGATGTTCGGGGGAATTTTGAGAAGAAAGCAGCGCAAAGGCTGAGTGACGGATTATCAAAATTCAGACTTAGAGAAATTGTGCTGAATTGGATTTATCCCCAAAATTGGGATAGACTCAAAATATATTGGCAGTCCCCATAATTCATAGACCAGAGCGAGCAAGCGAAGAAAAACCGAGCATCGGCAAAGGGTGGCTCGCTGCATACTTGTGGCTCAGTTAGTTTGGCAACCCATCGAGCTAGTTATATAAGTCTTTATAAATTTTAATCCAATTATAAACTAATTAAAAGCCATTTTAAGTTTTCGTATTCTGTTTGCATTATGTAGGAAGCGGAACACGGGCCGGTAAGTGATATTGAACTTTACCGGTTGTTCCACAATGTATATGATGGAAATGGAAATCCAGTCAGATGGGTCGAGCCACGTGCCCAACAGCTAGATGTAAGTATTCCTAACAATTTTTGAATTATTTATCACAAGTATTAAAGTAATTGTAGTAAAATTATATATTTTGTTATAGGAAAACTATAAAGCTGCTTATGAACGATGGGCTGAAAGCCAAGGATCGGGGGTGCAAGAAGGTGCTGCTAAACCCACCCCGGAAGAAGAGGATACAATGTTCGTGGAGACGGGTGGTGGCTACAACAAAAAAAAACAGAGCCTATGGTCTTAGTCCTTCGCGTTACAAGAAGCCGTCAAAAATAGGTATTATTAATGCTTACGCATCTTCTTCTTCTTCTTCTTCTTCTTCTTCTTCTTCTTCTTCTTCTTCTTCCGGTGCTACACAAAATGTGGATCCAGTTTTGCAAGCTAAATTTGATGAGATGAATAAAAGGCTAGCGGAACAGGAAAAGGAACGTGAAGAGATAGAGAAAAGGCTAGCTGAACAAGATCTTGAACGCCAAGCTGACCGTGAAAATATGGCAAAATTGGAGTCCTTGGTATCGACCTATATTATGGGAAGGGGAAATGAAAATGATTCTCGGTAGTTTGTTATTTTTGTGTCGAATTAAACTTGATAGTGAGACGTGTTTAGTACTTTTAAGAATTATTTTAGTGTTTTATTTGTTTGTGTTAGTTGATATGAAACAAGTGTGTACACTTGTTTAACTGCTAGACACTTGTTTAGTATGCTAGACAGGTTGTGGTGACACTGTAATGGTGTTGCTGTGTAATCGCAGCAAATTTTGTTCTTCATGTGCTTTTTATGCAGTGAATCGTTTTGGTGCTGCTGTAATTGCTTTGTTATGTTGTTGTCGTTGCTGTGCTGCTTTGTATCGTGTTACTGATTTTTTTGTTTCAGGTATACTACGCTTGGCGAGGGAACTCCCTAGCCAATTGTAACGGTAAAAATATTTTTATTGTACTTTGAGAGGGAATTCCCTAGCCAAAGTGAATTAAAAATATATTATTTTTATACTTGGAGAGGGAATTCCCTAGCCAACAGTAGAGAGAATTCCCTAGCCAAAGTGTACTAAAAATATTTCCGAATTCTGAGGCGCGTGTTGCTAGGGACTTCCCTCTCCATCGCGCATTTGGAAAGGAAACTCACTCGCCGATCTCCCTCGGCAAACGCGTTAATTCTAGTAGTGCTTCACCATTATTTACATTTGATTCAACATGTGTAAACTCTATGCTCTTTGCTCGTAGGAACAAGTACATCCTACTCAGGGCCGGCCCTTGGGGGAGGCAGCTAAAGCCATTGCTTTAGGCCCCCCAAAATAAAGGCCCCCAATTTTTTTTGTTAACTATTTTATATTATATATTTGTTAACTACATTTTCAAACCACAATAGACTATATTATGTTTCAAATGTATGAAACTATTTTAACATCAATCTACTCAGTAGTACCAAATTGATATCTATCATATGATGAAAAGTTATTATAAAATCATTATCTTAGCCGTAGATTCTTTTTAAAAAGTTGTCGATGCCTTAGTAAGTAGGGTTAATTAGCGGGTTTTCAATGATAAGACGAATAAGCACGTATTCAACTGAATGATTGATATACTTACAATATTATGGAGAGTATACTCTCGTTACAAAATAAAAAGAAATTCTATTACAGTAACTAAATTCAAGGCCTCTTCTTAAGGTTTTGCTTTATGCCACATATTTCGTTGGGCCGCCCCTGATCCCACTATGATACAAAACATGCCAATCAAGCTGCAAAATGATTTAATATGGTATTTATCAAAAGAAGGGAACCAAAAATAATTACTAACAAGATAGCTAGCAAACTATAAATAACTTGATTTTACCTTCCAATGCTGATCTCGTGACCAAGGAAGGCAGCTTATCTGCAATAGCTACAAATATCAAAGACAAGGGATTGAACACAGAAGGATAAGTTGGTCCTCTTCCAGCCATTGCCCATGATTTCAAATCCTTTTAATAAAATTAATTTATGGAAGCATCAATGGATAGATCAATATTTATTCATTATTTATATGACAAAAAGTAATACTAAGCCCGGTCCTCACAAATGGCAATGAGACCACAAGAACTGCTAACAAGGCAGCTTGAACTGTGGAACATATAGATTTTCTCCACTTAAAGGGTTGGACACTTTTTGAGTGGAGAATAGTTTGACCAAGTCAATGAAATTTCGTAATTGTTCAAAACCATAGCAAAGAATGTCAACATGAATCACGATCCTTTAATTAGTACTATGTGGTTAGATGACATTTATGTTAATTTAACTAATCAATCAAATATCATTGTCATTTGACAAAATTTAACAACAATTAAGTGAAAGGAGTTCGACATGTTATATCACAACGACGCAAGTTTGAATCGGTTGACTCTGTTGAATCAATGAATGGAATTTTATGTTGGGACAAGGCCAAGCCAGTTCATTCTAGCTCTAGCTATACGATATATAGGACTAGTTTGATATGATTTTTTCACCCTATATCAAATAGTATTGATCATCTGATCAAATCTACTAAATTATCTAAAAATGATATTTTACCATATCATCACTATAGAGATGGAGTATTAGATATGTTCTAACAAAGATAGTCAGAAGTAACTATAACTGGTTGCTGTTTCATAAACACCCAAATGCATCCCTGATGATTCTACTCAAAGCTTCATTCTCACAAAAACTTTCTTCCAATATTGTTTCAAGCGATGCGTACTTGAGTTCCAAGAGGATGGACACCATCTCTTTGTCTTTCTCTTTATGTAACACAATGCTCTTACGAGCTCTATGGATATATGAGGTAAGGGCTTGCTTTAATGATTCGAGGGCATTAACCCTGTCAAATAGCTCATACATCCTTTGGAGATCCTCAATACGATTACCATCCATCAGCACTGTAAAACCCTGGAGAGAGAGTTGAAAAATATATTAAAAAGAAAACATAACTTGTAAATCCACTAGCAAGAGACGAGTAGACAGGGTATCAGGAAGTAGTCAGAATAAACACCTTATCAAGAATTGTAGAAGTGTGTGGTTCTAGAAGTTGCCTCTCTACAATTGCTATCAGTGATTTTCTTGTACTTGTCTCCTGGGTGAGTAAGCACCACCTTTCCTTTTCTTCATTCAACCTCGCCTGCAACGAAGAACGAACTTCAGTTGTTAAAGAAACAAGTGATGATTTTGAAATCATAAGGTAAATAGTATACTCCCTACCTCTAAGAAAAGATGATCAGATTTGGTTTAATTAGGTCAATTTACCAGTTTCAGTGTAATTCTAGAAATTCATTCACCTTTTTCTTATAGAGATGAAATATATCTTTTTAAAAATAAATAAATAAAATATATATCGAACATAAAAACCACAAACTTTAGAGTTAAATATGATGCATTATGAGGTAGTAATATTAACAACAGAAACAGCATAACAATACGATTATTAGCATGTATTAAATTTCAAAGTGGCAGGCTACAGGGAGTGGAAAGGCACACCTCTACGTGCGTCATGTAATCTGGAACATCTAATTGTTGCATATATTTGACACCTTCAGCAGCATAAAACACACAAGTACGCTTAAGAAATGGCTTCTCGAAGCATTCAACATAGATTTGTAACTCCTTAACCATCTTCATAAGAATGTTAAGGAGAGTTCTATCAACTTCCTCACCTAATCTGTGGGAACAAAACCAGGATGAAATATTAACATATCAAATAACCAAGAGTCTGACATTATCAAAACTAAGCTATCTTCTCATAGAGACCCCAAAAATAAGGGGGAAAAACAAATACTAATATAAAAGTTATCTTCTTTTAATTCCCTCCCCGAGTGAAAGACAAAAGCTCTCATACTATCAAACATGGGATTGAAGAGGCAACCCACCATTGGATGCATGGAAGGTCAAACACATTTCTTTCCCACCTCACAAAAAAACCTCTTTCTTTTCGGATAGAAGGTTTAAATTATGCACTTAAGATCTCATTCTTCTAATACTTTAGGAATTAGGATCGAGTACTTAGTTGAACTACCACATTAACAACTACTACTATGTTGCAGTTCTATACAAGTTGGAGTTGGCTCTAGAAACCTCTTATTCTTATTGATCATGTTCTGCTTCATTTAAACTCAAAACCCAACAAGTGCTCTGAACTAGTTAAACAAAAACAGTTACATATACTCATATAAAAACAGTCAAAGTGAACACACCAATCTCACAATCATTATATTCAATTGAGACTAATTCATTACCTTTCGCTCTCAATCATCTGTATGAGGCCACAGACAACTTTGTTTACTACTTCTGAGGCAAGAGAGAGATGTTTGCGGAAAAGCTGTAAGCCCATATCCCACAGTGAAAGCAGATTGGGGGTATCTCGTACATATGTGTAATCAAAGTACGAAGCTACCCCTCTAACCATCAACATCTGATCACAAAAATCCTGCCAGCACCTCTTAACAAGTGATAAGAAATATTCATTTCGGCCAACCAAAGACCCCAGTGTTGTAGCTATGTGTGATTCACACTCCTTTTCAATTAGTTGATATAGACTTCCAGCCATGTTGATCCGACAAAGGTCTGTGATATCCTATCACAGAAAACACAAACAATATAATAAACATCTACTGATCTACTAGTTACTCTACATTAGTATTAAAAAGTAATGTTGCAACATGCACCTGATAAACCCCTTCTAAATCACATGGCTCCTTCAAGAATATCGCATTAATAGCTTCCTTTATTTTTTCCAGCTTACTTTCTTCAAAGTTTGCCGGCAATGCAGTAGCTTCATGGAGACAAAAAAGAACGAAAGGTCAAGCATATATATAGCCTTCAAGTATATTGAATTTCACTTCAAGCACACATAATCCATAGCAGTTCAATGTCATAAAATTGTATAGATAATAACTGGTTGGTCCGGAACTCCAACAAAATAGATACTCCATAAAGATATATACTTATCCATGATAAAGTAAAGAGATCGGTATGCATAAAATACACAATATCTATACACATAATATGCATGACATATATAAAAAAATATTTTTAATTTAAGTGGTGTAATTTCATATAGCTTAAATTTTCCTAATAAAACAAAAGGGATACACGGGTTATATATGTAGCTAACAAAGTACAAAGTTTATCTAACAAATTCTTCAAGATAATACTTGGCGTCAAGCATAAGGAACTCCAAATAATACTAAAGCAATCACATTCAGCGTGCTATTAATGAACAAGCTTTTACACTTGAATTCTTCTTTTTCACCTGGGCGCCAGTGAGAAATAACGATTTTCTTAGCAGGCTGAGGAGAAATAACATTTTTGCCAGATAAATTGGCAGTAACCCAACAACCACCAACAGCGGAGGCGCATGATGGCGTTACCATGTTTGAATCCTCAGAAAAGTTGTTATAGGAGGCAAAGTGAACGTGCAAAGGCTTCGTAGGGTTTAGGTGGTAAATTTCATGTGGTGCTAACTGCTACCTTAACTACAATAATCTTTTGATTTTCCAAACTACCGAAACATTTTTTTGTAACTAGAATATACCTATATTACCATGTATACATTATACAGAAAATATAGGATCATTAATCACCTATGATTTATATTTTTTTCATCGCTTTTCGGTATGGTACTGGTATGTGCAATTAAACCTACAATGGTACCAATAGTCTAGAAGACAGTCTCTCAGCAATTGAAAAGGTATAATCGGAGCGAGGGGGCATATTTATTGCTTTGTAATTGTTCACGAGTATATATTAAGATAACAGTAAAAATATTTAGGGTCGAATAGGTTAACAAAGATTACTGATTTACCAATCTGATAGGTTAAAGACATTGTGACCCATTATTCGTTAAAGACATCAGTGGTACAATATAATTAGGGATAACTATAGAAACAGTTGGTCAACTCTTACCCTTACTTTTTAATAGCCCTTATCTGTTGTAGCTAGTATACACCAAATATATACACATTGTATACAATTGATGTAATTAATAGGAGTAGTATTTACAATCTGTCTCCTCACATACACATAATATGTACACTCAGTTTTACCGTGCATATAGTAAGTTTTGTCGATTGTATATGATATATACACTCAATTTTTTTTAGTTATATTCAGTAATCAGTATATACACCTTCATTTTTTATCGTGTATATGTAATCACCTAATTTTGGCACACAAAGTTCAAAAATGCTCAAATATTCGTATTAGATTCTTGGGACGTGTCGTCAATTTTTCTGGACTTCCAGTATTTGTTCTTAACTAAATTTGTTTCTAATTAGGACGCTAAAATTTGAAAATTAACAAAAATCACTTGTTACGTGCTTATTGTTTTGATTCTACAGTTTAATTGTGGTAGTTGTTGTAAAATATGTGGTTTAATTTTAGTTAGTTGTGTGTGTATAAATCATTTTTGTGGCCATTTGTAAAAAATATCACAGCCCAACACTTAGCCCACCAGCCCAATATTTTAACCCGGCCCACACCACACACATATATACACAAAACACCCTCATTTCACTTCCTCACACCCTAAAGTCTCCTGGCTAGGCAAACTCTGCCGAAAATTCCACTGCAGCGCCGGAAATCGCCTTCCACCGGCCGGCCACCGCGCTGCCGCCGCCGGCCACCACCTCCGGTGGCCGGAAAAATACCAAAATACACTATCTTAAAGATCTCGACCCCCCCATTCCATTTCTCAACTCCGTTTCTTCAAAATCATAGCGGATTTTCGTAGATCGACGGTCAAAGTTGCGGTCAAACCACAACTCCGGCGACCCTTGATTTTTCCGGTGAGTTCTTTTGGTCTTTCTCTTTCCCTTACCCTTCCCCTTCACCCCCACATCTCCATCTCCCATATATCCCTCTCCTTTTTTTTTCCCTTTCCCGTTTCCCCTTCGTTTTTTTTCCCATTTCCCGTTTTCTGTTTTCTTTATTTTTTTCTTCCTCTTCTTATTTTCTTTTGTTCTTGTTTCTGAGGATGGTGGGGGGTCGTGTTTGTGCCGTGAAGGTGAGGCAGTGACGCGGCTGTTTTAGGGCAGAATAGGGGGGCGGTTTTTGTTTCAGTTTAAATGGAGGTAACTGATTGATGTTTGTTTTGGTAAGGTTGAGGGTGATAGGAGGATTGTTTTGTTTGAATGATTTTTTTTGTTTGAATGATGTCGTGTTGATGAACGGAGGCAGCGGGGGTGCTGTCTTGTGTTTAGTGGTGCCGCGGTTTGTTGTAATAATGGATCCGAGGCAAGTTGGCGACGAAACTGTGCGATGATTGGTGCAACAACAGCTGCTATCGTTTCTGGCGTGATGTTGCTATGGTGTGTCTCTGCTGCCGTGACTGAGTGATACAGCGACTGTGACATTGCCTGCGGAGCAAAAGCAATAACAACCTTGGTCGTGTAATGCTTGGACGGGTTAGAAAGAAAATAATCCTGCTTTGTTTATGTCTTCAATTGCTTAAATGATTAATTGTAGTTTAGCATGTATAGTAGTGTAATTGTATGGGTGTTGCTATTAGAAATGACTTTGAAACTTATGAACAAGATCAGTTTGAATAAAAGGCAATAGAAGCTGGTCTCTGTTTTCATTTTGGTTTAAGCATATGAAGCTTTTGTTCTGATTAAGTTGAGAAAGGTTTATGTGCTAATTGATTTTGGTTTTTTGTCTGCATTGTCCTGTTCGAGTACCACCTTGCCCAAACATGTATGTTCGTATGCCTGATTGAACTGTTTGGCTTGTTTTATCATGTTAAAGTGAGTGTTTACAGCTTTCATTTGTTCCAAAGTATGAGACTTACTTGCTGTAAGTTCAATTTAAGCTGTGAAGCTACTGTGTTTTGTCATTATCATGTACATCTTGGGTGTTTAAGTTTGAACAATTAGTGCAACTCTTAAGGTGCTAATTTGTTTAGCTTTGTCAAGCATAGGATTCCTGGTCTGCTTTAGCAAGTTAGAATCTGCTTGTTTTAGTATAGTTTAGGCATAGTTGTGGGGGCTGACTTTGCTACTTTATCCAGCTGTTAGAACTTTTAGAAACTGAATTTAAAGTCTGGTTGCACTCTAGTTTAGTTTTGGTTAGTATAGGGCTGTTTTAGTTGGATTTAGTTACTCTAGTTTGGTCATAGTTTCTTCTAGTTAGTGAATGAGTATTGGGTGTCCTTTAAAGGACACAACTTGTGCTTTTTTCAGCTTTTTGGAGCTGTTTTAATAGCTGAAACAGTGGCTGTCCTGCTGCTGTACTTTTGCTTGAAAAAATGGGACTAAAAGCACTCAAGTGTAGGGTGTGGGCTTGTACTTTTGTACAAGTCCACACCCCACCCTTTAGCCCCACCTTTTAGCTATAAATAGAGGCATTTACTACCCTCTTTAATACACAACAACCAGCTGAATTTCACAAGAAATAGAGAGAAAAACATTTAAAGAAAAATTAGTAAGTTTGAGAATTAGGATTTAGAACCAAAAGTTTTACACTAAGAGACTTTTGGGGTATTAAATCTTGAGACTTTGGGGGTTAAAAGAGTGGATGTTGTAGCTGTTTAGTGGCTGTTTTTGCTGTGGTTGTTTGGACTTTGCTAATTCATTCATTTGCTTCTTAGCTTGGGAATTTCTACATAAGGTAAATGCTTCCTTAATATTTTTTATGTCATGTATCTAGCTATGAAATGATTAATATCTCAGCATGTTCATGGCCTGAAACTTCCATTTTTATGAATGTTGTTAGTCCATCCCCTCTTTATGAATTGTTGTATCTTTTATGAAGTTATAAGCAAAAATCAAAGATGTGTTAAAGCATTGTATTATGACACGTTTGTTGGTAATATGTTAACTGTGAAAGCAAGTTAAGTTCACCAGATTGACGTAACTTTGGAAATGGTCACAGTGGTGCTTGATTGCAAAAAAATGTGAAATTAAGGAACATCATTTGAAGTCTAGGCAATTTAGGATGTTAAATGCAAAAGATAAAGGCTAATATGATAGTTATTTGACCATTTTGCAAATCAGTCCTTAGCTGGCCCAATAAGCTGTATAGTTTCGTAACTGATCCATTTTGATAAACAGCCTCCTATTTTTGATAAACAGTCACCATTTTTGATAAACACCCCTTCACCATGTTTATAAATATAATGTTATAATTGCGCAAGGCAAACCTTAAATCAGCCTACTTCCGCAAAATATTTCAGCCCATATTTAGATTTCAATAGCGCCAGTTTTTCCTCTGCATGGACAGTCCACAAAGCAGCCATTATTTAATAAAACAGCTACTATTTAGATAAATAGTCATATTTTGTTTTTTTTCCTATTGTTAAACTTTTCAATCAAATGTTATTATATTTAATACGATTAGGCAAATCAACAGGAACGATAAGACCACCATACGATTCGGCATTATACTAAGTATGATTTGTAATCTACTTATTAGGCTAAAAGAAAAACTAAATTGAGATAAGCTAATTCTAAATTAATTATTTTTGAAGTTAATTAAATTCTTTTAAAATTAAACAAGCCCTTTCTAAGATTTGGAAATGCGTAATAAATTTTGTTTATCTATTTATCTATTTTATTTACTATGAATCAAAGTTGTAAATTCGTTCAGTCCTCCGTGAGGCTGGATAAGAATAATGCTTTTTAAATTTTTTTAATCAAAGTCTAAATTCGTCCAGTCCTCCGTGAGGTTGGATAAGAATAACGCTTTTAATTTTCTTAAATCAAAGTACAAATTCAAATTAACGGCATTAATATAACAACCATATTTAATAAATTAAAATTTGCGACAATAAAGCAACTGTGCTTGGCACAGGACTCGAGGGTGCCTAATACCTTCCCGAGAGTCAACTGAGAACCTTACCCGAATCTCTAAACGCAGACCATTAGACGAGTCAGAGGTGTTCCAAGGTACCTTTTGGTGACTTGGCACACCTTAAACTATGTCAAGTGGCGACTCCGAGTTTCTCTAAAATAATTTTGTACCTTTTTGAACACCAGTCACGAGACCTTTAAATAAATAAACTCGCACCCGTGCAGTTTAATAAATAAATATTTTTTAGGGCGTGACAGCTTGGCGACTCCGCTGGGGAAATTAGTGAAAACTAGAATCTCCGGCTTTGATAAATTGTCGCATGTTTTAATTTATTAAATATTTGGTTGTTATTTTATTGCCGTTATCACCTGAAAAGTTGAATGTTACTGCTTTGATATTGTTGAACTGTATATATAAACTGTCTTCCTCCGCAACCCACTGAGTCTCTGAAACACACACACACGTGCACTTACCAGATTGCTTGTGGCATCTGGGACTTTCTTACTAAATTGCCCATGATTTAGGAGGAAGGCGTGACGGGGTTTTAGGCCGGACACACTGTCTCCGGATGGCCCTGATGCGCTTTCCGCCCGGTTTGTCCACCGGGTTTTCAGCCAGTCTAGACACTGAGTCAGTTGTGTCACCTAGAGTTAAACCTTTAGGCCCAATTATCTGCATCATATCCGACTTAATGAGGTGCGATACACCGGTATTGCACTTGTCTAGGTTGACTACCTGTTGTCTGAACGGGACCCACTTCCCGGTAAAGACTTGTCTGAAAAAAGCATTCTATGTGTTGCATGCGATTAGGAAAGGTTGTTATGCTGACCAAGTTGGGGAGAGACGGATTTCAAAAGAAAAAAAATAGAAAAAAAAAAAAAAAAAAAAAAAAAAGAGAAAAATGAAAGGAAAAGTGAGGAAGAGGTTGAATTTTATGTTTTAAATGTAAATGTTTTGCTATTTTTATAAAATTGAGTCATACTGCTGTAATGGCAAATTTTTGTAAAAAACGTCAGTGTTTGCCGTCTTTTGTATATGTCAGTTTGTGCCGTTATAATGACGAAAATTTTACAAAAAAAAAAAATATGTACATACTTAGTAGTTAGAAAGTCAAAAAAAAATTTTCGAGTCAGTTTTCACGCCGTTATAATGGCGAATTTTTTAGAAAAAGACTCGTATACCGATGTTGGGAGTTTTTGAGATCCAGTTTTTCACGTCGTTATGCCGGCGAATTTTTGCAAAAGTACTGTAGTGTTCATCACTGGAAATGAAATTTTGTTTTGATGTCAATGTGGCGTCGTTGTAACGCCGAATTTTTTCTTTTATAAATTACATCTAAATACCAATGTTGGTAATTTCCCGGAGTCAGTCCTGATGCCGTTATGATGACAAGATTTTTCGATTCTCTTAGGGTCAACTTTACGTCATTACAATGACAAAAGTTTTGTTGGAAATTGGAGTTTCGAATTAGCAGTTTAGGCATCTGTTTTGCTCTGTCGGTCAGTGGTTTTAAGTTGTTCTCAGGCTTTCAAACATTTGACACATTTTTTTTTTATTAGGAACAATGGCTGCATCATCTTCTAGGACAGTCAAAAGAAAATACCCTGCTGATGCCATTCCACCCTCTATTATGATGACTGATGGCCCACCCAAATCGGATAAATCTCTAAAGTCTTGGTGGGACACAATGAGTGAAATACAGAAAGATATAGTCCAGGAGAAGATTGGTTTTCTGACTGACCTTGTGACTAAAACTATTGTCCCGCGGCGAGACTTGGTCAGTGCACTAGTTGGGTTTTGGAACCCAAACCAAAATACCTTCTGTTTTAAGGGGTTTGAGATGACGCCGACCCTCGAGGAAATAGCTGGGCTTCTTAAGCTGGATTTTGAGAAAAAGAATATGATTGCTCCAAGGAAGGTTAATGAGCGTGATTTTTTCAATAATATCAAGCTACGGACGGACCTCTCAATCGCTAGTGTTCGTCAAGGCTGGATTTCATTTGATTACCTTTATGATCGTTTTGGGGCCGATAATGGTTTTAAGAAGTATGGATTTGAGTTCCACGATAAGCTGAAATATGAAGATTGGGTACTCCTCTGTCCTAAGGTCTTTGTGTTCGCTTTGCTAGGGTTGTTGGTTTTCCCACTACCGGATAGAGCGATATCCATTAAGGTCAGCTGGACCATGGCAGCTTTGTATGGTGGAGCACCAGATGCCACTATCATCCCGACGATTCTGGGTAGTATGTTTCATGCTTTGACTCGATGCCACAAGGGAGAGAGCAGTTTCTTCGAGGGGTGTAACCTTCTATTACAGGTCTGGTTCTTGGAGCATGTACGCCCTTGCCCACCTCGTGATATTCTTAGGTGCTGTGACATCGATTATCTTGAATATCATCTCGAACACATCGAGAGGTATAAATTCCCAGGAAGTGAGCCGGATTGGAGGTCTTTCTTGAACTCTCTCACGCCGGACAAGATTTTGTGGCAGTGTAGCTGGTTTCCTAAGAGGGAGGTTGTACACAGATGCGTGGATCGTCCTTTTCTCGTTCTGATGGGTTTGACAGCATCCCAGCCTTATGTTCCTCTGCGTGTACTTAGGCAATTGGGTCGAAAGCAGGAGATCCCTATAGTTGAGGACATGAGTGCATATGCCTCAGACTATCCTCTCAACCCAGCTACTCTTAGAGGTGAGATCCTGCGCCTGTGGGATACTAGGAGGCACCTCGCAGAAAGCACACAGGTTCAGGATGGACTTAAGGGGGAGGTCGTTCGGGAGTATAAGTTCTGGTATTACCATCAGCCCATACCCAAAGAGATGCCCGCGAGGTCGAGAGCAGGCACGGTTGACACTGAGGCCAGGCTGGATATGCAGGTTCAGCTTGCTAGGCACGAGATTAGGAAGGAATGCCGTGATACCATACAAAGCTTAATTGCAGAGAGGGATGCCGCCAGAGCTGCTCAGTCAGAGAGTGAGGGTTTCACGCATCAGCACCTAGACACAGTCAGACGACTCCGTGCCATGCACTCACAGGCATTGACAGAGCGGGATGCCGCCAGAGCTGCTCAGGCAGAGAGTGAGGGTTTCGCGCATCAGCACCTAGACACAGTCAGACGACTCCGTGTCATGCACTCACAGGCATTGACAGAGCGGGATGCCGACAGGGCAGCTTTGTTGGAAAGCAGGAAAAGGGAAGAGTATCATCGCCAGGATGCCATAGATTCTCGAGCTCGACTTGACAGGGCATTAGAGCAGGGTGAGCAGCTCAGAGGGCTAGCACAGGACCGACTTCGAGATATACAGGCTGCAGGACGGACCATCAGTGTAGCTTATCGGCAAGTTTATGACTCCGCTACATATGTGGCACGGTCCATCGATGAGTATAGGAGGCTTCCCGCAGAGGACATACTCCCACATGTGCTTCCCTTTGTCACTAGAGTTGCGGCAGATTTGAATGGATTGCGTCGTACTTTTGCAGAAGGCCCGCCAGCAGATCCCGTGGAGCCATTTGAGTTCGACCCAGAGGAGCCAGCTGACTTTGTGCCCCAGTCACCCTAGTAGATACATCAGGCCAAGATGATGCAGATTATTGCTTTTTGTCATTTATTTTACATCCTGGCATTGTTGTACTTTGTGTCGCTTTTGGATTTGGCATGTTGTAATTTATTTTCACCTTTTTAAGTCATTTGTACGTTCCTTTTGGTCGTGCTCCGGAAGCACCGTATGTACTTTTTCTTTTGAAGTAATGAAAATATTTTGCTTATTTTTATGTGTCAATTCATTTCACCCTCTAGCCTCACTTAAAAAAAAAAAAGAAAAAGAAAGAAAAGAAAGGAAAAGAAAAGAAAGAAAAAAAGAAGAAAGAAGAGAAAAGAGATCAAATAATACACTTGGGGATCTAATCTAAACCAATTTGGGATGACGCGTAACGACCTTAGGCATTGTTCAGGCCGACTAGCAAATTCATATTCCATGCTATCTTGTTGCACTAACGTGTTTTGATTTGTTTAGAGCTTGAGCAACTGCCGTGCTGGCCCCACATTCCTATTCCACCAGAATCAAGGGACCACTACCTGTTCCAGAAGTGGTTGAAGCACCTCTTCAAGAAGACACTCCAGCAACGATGGCCGAAGAAACTGAGAACACTGAGCTGGTTCGCTTGGCTGAACAACAGGCTAAGATGGCCGAGGATTTCACGGCCATGAAAGAAATGATGATGCAACTGGTCCGTAACTTGTCGGCAGTTCAGGCACCTCCTGCTCCGCCAGGTGCTGCTGGTTTCACGGCGAATGCTCAGCCACCAGGGCAGGGGCAATCTACAATGGTAGAAGACCCCCGTTATCCTCCAGGGTTCGGTCCACATCCAGAAACTGACAACGTAGCTGGACCCTCTACTGTACAACCTGGGGCACAATTCCCACAACATGGACAACATGGCCAAGCCCAAGTTCCTGCCACAATATTCACTGTTCCTGCAGGACACACATTGCAAAGGTCAAACAGTGACCCACAGTTGAGGGCTCGTGATCAACAATTCGACCAAATCCGGGGCAATGTACTCCGCCCCACTGAGTCGTATGATCATGGACACCACCCAGAATCACATGCTGATGTCGAAAGATTGGGGAAAACAGAAGAGGCTGACTTTGCTCGGAAATTGAAAAGCTTGGAGCAAACTGTGAAAAACATCCAAGGGCAAGGGGGTAAAGCAAGTATTTCATACAAAGACATGTGCTTATTCCCTCATGTGCCATTGCCTGAAGGCTTTGTTGTGCCCAAATTCGATCCGTACACTGGACAAAGTGATCCAAGGATCCATGTGAAGATATACCTTAACAAAATGAGGGGTATCGAGAAGGACGAATTACTGATGGCGTACTTTGCGGACAGTTTGGGAGGACCGGCCACAGAATGGTTTGTGCAACAAGATGTTTCCAAGTGGGTCACCTTTGACGACATGGCCAGCGCTTTCCTGAATCATTATGGCTACAAAATGGAGGCTGCTCCTGATCGTTCTTCTTTGAAGACGATCACAAAGAAACCAGGCGAAAGCTTCAGAGAGTATGCCTATAGGTGGCGTGAACAGGCGGCGCGTGTGAGCCCTTTGATCCCAGACGATAAAATGGTTGAAGAATTCATCGAAGTGCTTGACGAAACATACTATCAGGCGATGGCCTCTGCCCTTGGGAAGCAATTCAGTGAAGCAGTAAAAATTGGGGAGATGATCGAGAGAGGAATCAAAGCGGGTAAGATTGTTAGCCAAACAGCTTTGAGAGCCACGACCCAAGCGTTGCAATCAGGGTCGAGTACTTTTGGGAAGAAGAAAGAGAAAAAAGATGAGGTGGCAATGGTTGGTCCTGGACCGAGAAGAAATGATGGGAGATACAACGACCGTCAAGGGTATATTCAGGCACCTCCGCCACAACAATTCTATCCAACTCACGGCCAACAATTCGCCATGCCCCAGTTCTCATTCCCTGTAAATGCAGCATCTTATGCTCAGCCGCTATCTGTTCCACAATGGCGTCCACCCCCTGCTCCAGTCCAATATAACAATCAACAGGCACATACTCAATTCCAGGCTCACCAGGAGATGCCTTATCGACCACGAGGTCCGCAGGGTTTTCGTCCAAACATGCAACAGAGAAACATGCAACAAGAGAAAAGGCAGTTCACCCCACTGGGGGAAACTTACACTAATTTGTTTGAAAAGTTGCAACAAGCCAATCTGTTGAAGCCAATCCCGGGGAAGGTGAACCCCAATGGAAGAGTTGATCATTCACGCCATTGTGCGTTTCATTCTGGAGCACCTGGACATGACACAGAATCCTGCTGGGAACTCAAAAGGGCAATCCAGGCAATGATAGACAACAACCAGATAAAAGTCGTGGGGGATGAAACACAAAATGTAAATCAAAACCCCTTACCAGCTCATGATGTTCAAAACAACGTACACATGGTAGGGATGGTATGCATAGAAGAGGACATGAAAGGGAAAGCCGCCAAGCAGATTGTGGCAGTTGGTCCCTCCCCAGACATCAAAGGCCCCGAGCCGTTTATTGTTGTAATCAGGGGAAAGTCAAGTGCGTCTGTTGTCAACAAAGCAAAGCAAGATACTGCTGTTGTGCCAAGTTTCACAATTCCGGTTGCAAAGCAGGAAAAAGTTCATGACAGTGCACCAACATTTATTGTGCAAGGGGCATCATGCCAGAAAACTCCGGTCTTCGAGGTTAAGGCAAAGAAGTGTGAACCGGTTATCATCACTCAAGCAGCGCAACTCCCTGTCAAAAGTACAAAGGCCGTTCCTTGGAACTACAACAAAACAATTGTGTCTTACAACGGGAAAGAAATCATGGAGGTTGCTGCAGATGTAAATGGTCTAACCCGGTCCGGGAGATGTTTTACCCCGGAAGAATTGAGAAAGGCAAAGCCAGGTCGAGAAGACCAAGGACCCATCAAAGAGCCTGTGTCTGAGAAAGAAGCTGAAGAATTTTTGAAGAAAATGAGATCGATAGATTATTCTATCGTCGAGCAGTTGAGAAAGACTCCAGCTTAGATATCACTCTTATCTCTACTTATAAACTCTGAAGCACATCGCAATGCACTGTTGAAGATATTGAATGAAGCCTACATTCCTGAACAAACTACTGTGGCTAATCTGGAAGCACTTGCTGGCAGAGTATTTGAGACTAATCGTGTGATGTTCACCGATGAGGAGCTGCCAGCAGAAGGAACCGGTCATAATCGAGCGCTTCATGTCTCAGTTAAGTGTGAAGACTCATATGTCACACGTGTTCTAATAGATGGCGGCGCAGGATTGAATATTTGCCCTCTGTCTACACTGAAGTGTCTAAGGGTGGATATGAGCAAAATCAGGGCAAGTTCCTCTGCTGTTCGTGCTTTTGATGGTGGAGTTCGAGAGTCTTTGGGTATCATCAATCTTGAGTTAACCATTGGGCCCGCTACCTTCAGCATTGAGTTTCAAGTCATGGAGACGGATGCATCATACAATCTGTTATTGGGCCGACCATGGATTCACATGGCTTGTGCAGTACCATCCACAGTTCATCAGGTGGTCAAGTTTACTTGGGATAATCAAGCTGTCATGGTTTATGGAGAGGATGACTCACAGTTTAACAATAGCCTGGACGTACCAGCCCTTGAAGCCGTCACTACACGCCCGACCATCATGTATCAAACCTCCGATGTGGTGTATGTAGAAAAAGTAACAGAAGGGAAACCTATACCCATCCCAAGAGTGTCAGAGACGTCTATCATGATGGCGTCCGAAATGTTAAAGCATGGTTTCCAATTTGGAAAGGGTTTGGGAGCATCACTACAAGGCAGGGTAAATCCAGTTTATCCAAATGGTGTGCAAGGCACGTGGGGACTAGGGTTCAAGCCAAAAGCAGCTGATCGCAAGCAAGCAAAGAAAAAGAAGTCGGAAGTTTGGTCTCTCCCAAAGCCAATTCCGTGTCTCGCTCAGTCTTTTGTGGGTTATGTTATGAAACCAAAGGTTGTCGCTACAAATGTCAACACAGTGGAAGACAATCAGGATGCACCATTTGATCTAGGTGGCATTTTTGAAATCTGCATGGTACAGCCAGGTGAAGGCTCCAGTAATGCTTCAATTCAGTACATTGGCCCGGACGTGCACCTGACTAACTGGAATGCAACTCCCTTCCCCGTCAGGAAGGGGTCTTGGTAGACTGTTGTTTTACAGTTTTCTTTTGAATACACTTGGATATTCTAAGGGTTGTATGCCAAGTGTATTATTTTGCTCATCTTTTCTTTGTAATTCAAACCCTTTTTCATTAATGAAAGGCCAAGAGCCAAGCTTTACTTCAATCTCTGTTCATATTCCTAATTTTATTCTATTTTTGTTTATCTGTAGTGATATATCTGCTGGTCCTGATATCATGACATGTTCAAGGAACTTATCATCCATCCAGGGATCGCAATCTGATTTTGGCTCCATAACCATAGTTGAGGTTGAAAGTGATGAAGAAAACATTGAGGAATCTGTTAACAATACTGAATATGATGGAGAGCAGGCGGATTTTGAAATAGGCCTGGAAGTTGAACGCCATGAGGGCAAGCCTAAACCCAATTTGGCTGATACAGAGGATGTTAATCTTGGGAGCCCTGATGATGTGAGGGAAACCAAGATAAGCATGTATGCTCTACCTGAAGTGAAGAACGATATTCGGAAAGTGCTCTTTGAATATCGAGATGTTTTTGCATGGTCATATGATGAGATGCCGGGTTTGAGTTCTGAATTGATAGTCCACGAATTGCCAATTCAACCTGGTTTCTCTCCAGTGAGACAAATGCAACGGAAGTTCAAAACTGATATAATCAAGAAAATCCATGATGAAATAATGAAGCAGTTGGATGCAAAAGTGATTCAATCGGTTCAGTACACTACTTGGGTTGCAAATGTTTGTTCCGGTTCCTAAGAAAGATGGAAAAACAAGGATATGTGTCGACTATCGAGATTTGAACAAGGCAAGTCCCAAAGATAATTTCCCGTTGCCTAATATTCACACTCTCGTAGATAATTGTGCCAAACATGAGATACAATCCTTTGTTGACTGCTATGCCGGATACCACCAAATCCAGATGGATGAAGATGATGCATACAAAACGGCATTCACTACGCCTTGGGGAACTTATTGCTATAGAGTGATGCCGTTTGGCTTGAAAAATGCTGGGGCAACCTACGTGAGGGCTATGACTGCCATTTTCCATGATATGATGCATAAAGAAATAGAAGTGTACGTGGATGATGTGATCATCAAGTCTAGAACTGCTGAAGACCACGTGAGAGATCTCAGAAAGTTCTTTGAAAGGCTCCGTAGGTACAATCTGAAGCTGAATCCAGCCAAGTGTGCATTTGGTGTGCCTGCTGGAAAACTGTTGGGTTTCATTGTTAGTAGGCGAGGTATTGAACTGGATCCCGCAAAGATCAAAGCAATACAAGAATTACCTCCGCCTCGAACCAAGAAGGATGTTAAAAGCTTTCTAGGCAGGTTGAATTACATCAGTAGGTTCGTTGCTCAACTTACCACAATATGTGAGCCGATCCTTAAGTTGTTGAAAAAGAATGCATCAATTGCATGGACCGAGGAGTGCCAAGAAGCCTTTGACAAGATCAAGCAATACTTGTCAAATCCTCCTGTTTTGGTTCCGCCTGAGCCTGGCCGACCATTGTTTTTGTACTTGTCAGTCAATGAGAACTCTTTTGGTTGTGTACTGGGGCAACATGATGCCTCGGGAAAGAAAGAACAGGCCATTTATTATCTGAGCAAAAAGTTCACAGATTGCGAGGCCAGATACACTTTGTTGGAAAGGACGTGTTGTGCCCTAACTTGGGTTGCACAAAAGTTGAAACATTATCTTTTGTCCTATACCACTTATCTGATTTCCCGGATGGACCCATTGAAGTACATATTTCAAAAGCCAATGCCAACTGGCAAGCTTGCAAAATGGCAGATCCTGCTCACAGAATTTGACATAGTTTACGTCACCAGAACTGCAATGAAAGCTCAAGCCTTAGCTGATCATTTGGCTGAAAATCCGGTGGATGATGATTATGAGCCGTTGAAGACTTACTTCCCTGATGAGGAGGTAGATGTGCTTGAAGAGTTGATTAATGAAGAAGAGCACGTGTGGAAAATGTACTTTGACGGTGCTTCTAACTCAAAAGGCCATGGTATTGGAGCAGTCCTCATTTCTCCCACGGGGCATTACTATCCAGCAGCTGCCCAACTCCGCTTCAGTTGCACTAATAACACATCTGAGTATGAAGCTTGCATAATGGGTTTGCGTATGGCTCTAGACATGGACATCAAAGAATTGCTGGTAATCGGAGATTCAGATCTTTTAATACGCCAAATGAAGGGTGAATGGGAGACTCGAGATCTTAAGTTGATTATGTACAAGCAGTGTATGGACGACCTTCGCCAAAAGTTCGATGTTCTAAAGTTTAGACATGTTCTCAGAATACATAATGAGCTGGCTGACGCATTGGCTACACTAGCCTCGATGCTTGTCCATCCTGATAAAGCCCATATTGATCCGTTAGAGATTCAGGTCCAAAGCCAACATGCATACTGCAATGTGATTGAAGAAGAAATTGACGGTCAACCGTGGTACTTTGATGTCAAGAATTTCCTTCAAGATGGGACATATCCTCCAATGGCAGAAAATAATCAAAAGAGAACGCTTCGACGACTGGCAAGTGGTTTCTTTCTGAGTGGATGGGTGGTGTACAAAAGGACACCTGATTTGGGACTGTTAAGATGCGTGGATGCAACTGAAGCCACGAAAATTCTCAATGACATGCATTCCGGGATCTGTGGACCCCACATGAGCGGGTACGTGCTAGCTAAGAAAGTACTCAGAGCGGGATACTTCTGGCTTACCATGGAACATGACTGCATTACTTTTGTGCGAAAGTGTCATCGATGCCAAGTACACGGTGATTTGATACATTCACCTCCTTTAGAGTTGCACACAATGTCAGCCCCTTGGCCTTTCACAGCATGGGGGATGGATGTTATCGGGCCTATTGAACCAAGAGCATCAAATGGGCACAGATTCATTCTGGTTGCAATAGATTACTTCACCAAATGGGTTGAGGCCGTGACTCTCAAATCCGTGACCAAGAAAGCTGTGGTGGATTTCGTTCATTCTAATATTATTTGTCGCTTTGGTATCCCAAGTACCATCATCACTGATAATGCGGCAAATCTGAACAGTCATTTAATGAATGACGTGTGTGAAAGATTCAAGATCATGCACCGAAATTCCACACCTTACCGACCAAAGGCAAATGGTGCGGTTGAAGCAGCCAATAAGAATATCAAGAAGATCCTCAGGAAAATGATACAAGGATCTCGTGATTGGCATGAGAAGTTGTCTTTTGCTTTGCTTGGTTACCGCACAACTGTGCGCACTTCCATAGGTGCAACCCCGTATTCATTGGTATACGGAACTGAAGCAGTCATACCCGCTGAAGTTGAAATACCATCTCTTAGAATCATTGTGGAAGCAGAAATTGAGGACACAGAATGGGTCAAAACCCGATTGGAACAGTTGTCATTCATTGATGAAAAGAGGCTCAATGCAGTTTGTCATGGTCAATTGTATCAACAGAGAATGGCCCGAGCCTACAACAAGAAAGTGCGCCTCCGCGACTTGAAAGAAGGGCAATTAGTCCTGAAAAGAATCTTTCCTCATCAGGAAGAAGCTAAAGGAAAATTTGCTCCAAATTGGCAAGGGCCATACCTGGTAAAGAAAGTATTGCCAAATGGCGCCTTGTACCTTACAGATCCAGAAGGCAGGACAACTGAAATACCCGTCAATGCAGACGCGGTCAAGAGGTACTACATTTGACTCCAAGATGGCTTTCAACTCGGGATGAATGCAAGGCTTTTGTTCTCTTTTGCTATCCCAAATTGTATCCCTTATTAGCATTTTGAATATTGTACTTTCGAGACATATTCTCGGCTGGAATCAATGTAATTGTATCAACATGAAATGAAACTGAAAAGCATCAAAAGAAACCTGGGCATTTGCCTAGAGCTACGTCTGACCTGATTCCTCTCAAAAGGATACGTAGGCAACCATTCTGGTGCGGCCGCAATAAAAAAATTCCTCTTTCCCTTTCTACTTTTATTCGCGCAAAGTTTGCCTCCAGGCTTGCGAAATATGTCAAGAAAACAAGAGACCCCAGTTTATCCTAAACTGGGGCAGAAGTTGTTTTTATTTTTTTAAAAGAAAATGGAGGAAATTCAATATTCCTCCCCATTTTCTTTGTGTTCGTAACAGTGAAAGGTTCCTCTTTCCCTGTTCATATTGACGCAAAACTTGCCTCCAAGTTCGCGGTCAACATCAAAGGAAATTTAGATCCCCCTTTTCATGCTAAACTGGGGCAGAAGTTTGTTTTATTTTATTTCATAAATAAAATAAAATAAAAACAAACTTCTATCATTTTTGTATCATCTATTCACATTTTCAAGAGATGTTGGTGTTGTAAATTGAATTGAAAAAAAAAAAAAAAAAAAAAAAGAAGAAAAAAAAAAGAGAAAAGAAAGAAGTCTTGTCGGTGAAAACCTGAGAAGGCGCCGCAAGACAAACAGTGAGGAAAAAGATCAAAGAGAGAGGCTAGTTGGCGAAAACCCGAAAGGGCGCTACTAGTCGACTTGAGAGTCACCTCAACTTGGTTATGATTTGATATCTTCCGTGGATCAACTCTCAACAAACAAGTGGCGCTGGTCGGACGAGGTCATCCAAGATACATGTCATGATCATCAAGGCCGCCAGTATATTGCCAGATAAGTTTCCTTTTTCAGAAAGACGTTCTCTGTCCAAACGACTTTCGCCCTTAAACCTTTTTTTATTATCATTTCCATTTTTGTACATCTTGCCTCACCATTAATTCCTCGCCCTTTCGGCGCTAACCTCCCATGAGCAACAAAAGAAAATTGCAAAACTCTGTCTTACAGGATTCAAGTTTAATTCCAGCAAGCAGGGCACACCCTCGACAATGGAAAAGTTCTCAGCAAGTCATGATCAACATTGATAATTGGAGCCCAGCACCGCACATCAGGCCGGAAGGACGACATACCAAAATTGTATCATGAAGAGTGGATACGTTTGGGAGAAGCTTTAGGCGTTGTTCATCCCACAGTACTGTGAAGAAATAGAACAAGAGTCACTAAGCTTATTTGCAAGATCCGAAACAGGGTGTGTCCACGATGCAGAAAGTAAGTGTGACATTTGCTATGTTGCTAAGAAAGAGCTAGGACCACTTGAACTGGGATAGTTGCGCTAGATGTCAGACGGAACTCCATTCTCTCTTCGAGTCAATTCCCGCTAGAACACAATGTCATTTCTTTTCCATATCAAGACCTGCTAAAAGATAGCGATCATTTCCTTTTCGAGTCAGTTTGCTCAAAGATAGCTTCATTTCTTTTCCGTGTCAAGATCTGCTAAAAGACAGCGATCATTTCCTTTTCAAGTCAGTTTCGCTCAAAGATAGCGTCATTTCCTTTCCGTGTCAGGATCTGCTAAAAGATAGCGATCATTTCCTTTTCAAGTCAGTTTTCGCTCAAAGATAGCGTCATTTCCTTTCCGTGTCAGGATCTGCTAAAAGATAGCGATCATTTCCTTTTCAAGTCAGTTTTCGCTCAAAGATAGCGTCATTTCCTTTTCATGTCTGGATCTGCTAAAAGATAGCGATCATTTCCTTTTCGAGGCAGTTTCGCTCAAAGATAGCGTCATTTCCTTTTCATGTCAAGATCTGCTAAAAGATAGCGATCATTTCCTTTTCGAGTCAGTTTTCGCTCAAAGATAGCGTCATTTCCTCTCCATGTCAAGATCCGCTAAAAGATAGCGATCATTTCCTTTTCGGGTCAGTTCGCTCAAAGATAGCGTCATTTTCTTTCCATGTCAGAATCTGCTAAAAGATAGCGATCATTTCCTTTTCGAGTCAGTTCCGCTCAAAGATAGCGTCATTTCTTTTCTATGTCAAGATCTGCTAAAAAGATAGCGATCATTTCCTTTTTCGAGTCAGTCTCGCTCAGAGATAGTGTCATTTCCTTTCTATGTCAAGATCTGCTAAAAGATAGCGATCATTTTCCTTTCAAGTCAGTTTTGCTAGAAGATAGCACTCACATGTAGTTCAAGTCATTTGCGCTCAAAGATAGCAACCACTCCCTTTTCAAGTTAGTCCTGCTCGAAGATAGCGACCATCCCCAGCTTCAAGTCAAGACCTGTTTGAAACAAGTGCGACCATTTCAAGTTTCAGATGGTGCCTGCCCATACAACGGGTGACGGAGTTTGTCTTTCAAGCCAAGATTCACCTCAGGGAAGCATGAAGATTTAGGCTAGGGATTGTAATTTTACATTTTTCCTTGTATTTCCATTCCTTGTAAAGCAATGACCACCAGCAAGCGACCAGTAATCAGCAGCGACAGCCTCTTAGTAGTCTAGAGTGTCTAGTATCAGCCCCAAGTGTGTCTAGAATAGCCTCTGGTTTGTCTTAAGTAGTCTAGAGTGTCTAGGTTTGTCTTAGTGAGTCTTAGTGAGTCTAGTGTCTGTTTGAATGCGGTAGTCCCAGCTACCGCACGTAAGGAACTACACTGACCTGATTCCTTAGTCCGGGGATATGTAGGTAACTTTGTTCTCGGTTAGAACCGAAATTCAAGGTACGGTCACCGTTTTGAAAAGCATGCTCTCGGCTAGAACCGAAAAGCCAAAATTAGTTGTCGATTACTTCTTTGTCCGAAAACTCTTCGTGTTCCCGAACAAAGAGGGGCAGCTGTAATCACCTAATTTTGGCACACAAAGTTCAAAAATGCTCAAATATTCGTATTAGATTCTTGGGACGTGTCGTCAATTTTTCTGGACTTCCAGTATTTGTTCTTAACTAAATTTGTTTCTAATTAGGACGCTAAAATTTGAAAATTAACAAAAATCACTTGTTACGTGCTTATTGTTTTGATTCTACAGTTTAATTGTGGTAGTTGTTGTAAAATATGTGGTTTAATTTTAGTTAGTTGTGTGTGTATAAATCATTTTTGTGGCCATTTGTAAAAAATATCACAGCCCAACACTTAGCCCACCAGCCCAATGTTTTAACCCGGCCCACACCACACACATATATACACAAAACACCCTCATTTCACTTCCTCACACCCTAAAGTCTCCTGGCTAGGCAAACTCTGCCGAAAATTCCACTGCAGCGCCGGAAATCGCCTTCCACCGGCCGGCCACCGCGCTGCCGCCGCCGGCCACCACCTCCGGTGGCCGGAAAAATACCAAAATACACTATCTTAAAGATCTCGACCCCCCCATTCCATTTCTCAACTCCGTTTCTTCAAAATCATAGCGGATTTTCGTAGATCGACGGTCAAAGTTGCGGTCAAACCACAACTCCGGCGACCCTTGATTTTTCCGGTGAGTTCTTTTGGTCTTTCTCTTTCCCTTACCCTTCCCCTTCACCCCCACATCTCCATCTCCCATATATCCCTCTCCTTTTTTTTTTCCCTTTCCCGTTTCCCCTTCGTTTTTTTTCCCATTTCCCGTTTTCTGTTTTCTTTATTTTTTTCTTCCTCTTCTTATTTTCTTTTGTTCTTGTTTCTGAGGATGGTGGGGGGTCGTGTTTGTGCCGTGAAGGTGAGGCAGTGACGCGGCTATTTTAGGGCAGAATAGGGGGGCGGTTTTTGTTTCAGTTTAAATGGAGGTAACTGATTGATGTTTGTTTTGGTAAGGTTGAGGGTGATAGGAGGATTGTTTTGTTTGAATGATTTTTTTTGTTTGAATGATGTCGTGTTGATGAACGGAGGCAGCGGGGGTGCTGTCTTGTGTTTAGTGGTGCCGCGGTTTGTTGTAATAATGGATCCGAGGCAAGTTGGCGACGAAACTGTGCGATGATTGGTGCAACAACAGCTGCTATCGTTTCTGGCGTGATGTTGCTATGGTGTGTCTCTGCTGCCGTGACTGAGTGATACAGCGACTGTGACATTGCCTGCGGAGCAAAAGCAATAACAACCTTGGTCGTGTAATGCTTGGACGGGTTAGAAAGAAAATAATCCTGCTTTGTTTATGTCTTCAATTGCTTAAATGATTAATTGTAGTTTAGCATGTATAGTAGTGTAATTGTATGGGTGTTGCTATTAGAAATGACTTTGAAACTTATGAACAAGATCAGTTTGAATAAAAGGCAATAGAAGCTGGTCTCTGTTTTCATTTTGGTTTAAGCATATGAAGCTTTTGTTCTGATTAAGTTGAGAAAGGTTTATGCGCTAATTGATTTTGGTTTTTTGTCTGCATTGTCCTGTTCGAGTACCACCTTGCCCAAACATGTATGTTCGTATGCCTGATTGAACTGTTTGGCTTGTTTTATCATGTTAAAGTGAGTGTTTACAGCTTTCATTTGTTCCAAAGTATGAGACTTACTTGCTGTAAGTTCAATTTAAGCTGTGAAGCTACTGTGTTTTGTCATTATCATGTACATCTTGGGTGTTTAAGTTTGAACAATTAGTGCAACTCTTAAGGTGCTAATTTGTTTAGCTTTGTCAAGCATAGGATTCCTGATCTGCTTTAGCAAGTTAGAATCTGCTTGTTTTAGTATAGTTTAGGCATAGTTGTGGGGGCTGACTTTGCTACTTTATCCAGCTGTTAGAACTTTTAGAAACTGAATTTAAAGTCTGGTTGCACTCTAGTTTAGTTTTGGTTAGTATAGGGCTGTTTTAGTTGGATTTAGTTACTCTAGTTTGGTCATAGTTTCTTCTAGTTAGTGAATGAGTATTGGGTGTCCTTTAAAGGACACAACTTGTGCTTTTTTCAGCTTTTTGGAGCTGTTTTAATAGCTGAAACAGTGGCTGTCCTGCTGCTGTACTTTTGCTTGAAAAAATGGGACTAAAAGCACTCAAGTGTAGGGTGTGGGCTTGTACTTTTGTACAAGTCCACACCCCACCCTTTAGCCCCACCTTTTAGCTATAAATAGAGGCATTTACTACCCTCTTTAATACACAACAACCAGCTGAATTTCACAAGAAATAGAGAGAAAAACACTTAAAGAAAAATTAGTAAGTTTGAGAATTAGGATTTAGAACCAAAGGTTTTACACTAAGAGACTTTTGGGGTATTAAATCTTGAGACTTTGGGGGTTAAAAGAGTGGATGTTGTAGCTGTTTAGTGGCTGTTTTTGCTGTGGTTGTTTGGACTTTGCTAATTCATTCATTTGCTTCTTAGCTTGGGAATTTCTACATAAGGTAAATGCTTCCTTAATATTTTTTATGTCATGTATCTAGCTATGAAATGATTAATATCTCAGCATGTTCATGGCCTGAAACTTCCATTTTTATGAATGTTGTTAGTCCATCCCCTCTTTATGAATTGTTGTATCTTTTATGAAGTTATAAGCAAAAATCAAAGATGTGTTAAAGCATTGTATTATGACACGTTTGTTGGTAATATGTTAACTGTGAAAGCAAGTTAAGTTCACCAGATTGACGTAACTTTGGAAATGGTCACAGTGGTGCTTGATTGCAAAAAAATGTGAAATTAAGGAACATCATTTGAAGTCTAGGCAATTTAGGATGTTAAATGCAAAAGATAAAGGCTAATATGATAGTTATTTGACCATTTTGCAAATCAGTCCTTAGCTGGCCCAATAAGCTGTATAGTTTCGTAACTGATCCATTTTGATAAACAGCCTCCTATTTTTGATAAACAGTCACCATTTTTGATAAACACCCCTTCACCATGTTTATAAATATAATGTTATAATTGCGCAAGGCAAACCTTAAATCAGCCTACTTCCGCAAAATATTTCAGCCCATATTTAGATTTCAATAGCGCCAGTTTTTCCTCTGCATGGACAGTCCACAAAGCAGCCATTATTTAATAAAACAGCTACTATTTAGATAAATAGTCATATTTTGTTTTTTTTCCTATTGTTAAACTTTTCAATCAAATGTTATTATATTTAATACGATTAGGCAAATCAACAGGAACGATAAGACCACCATACGATTCGGCATTATACTAAGTATGATTTGTAATCTACTTATTAGGCTAAAAGAAAAACTAAATTGAGATAAGCTAATTCTAAATTAATTATTTTTGAAGTTAATTAAATTCTTTTAAAATTAAACAAGCCCTTTCTAAGATTTGGAAATGCGTAATAAATTTTGTTTATCTATTTATCTATTTTATTTACTATGAATCAAAGTTGTAAATTCGTTCAGTCCTCCGTGAGGCTGGATAAGAATAATGCTTTTTAAATTTTTTTAATCAAAGTCTAAATTCGTCCAGTCCTCCGTGAGGTTGGATAAGAATAACGCTTTTAATTTTCTTAAATCAAAGTACAAATTCAAATTAACGGCATTAATATAACAACCATATTTAATAAATTAAAATTTGCGACAATAAAGCAACTGTGCTTGGCACAGGACTCGAGGGTGCCTAATACCTTCCCGAGAGTCAACTGAGAACCTTACCCGAATCTCTAAACGCAGACCATTAGACGAGTCAGAGGTGTTCCAAGGTACCTTTTGGTGACTTGGCACACCTTAAACTATGTCAAGTGGCGACTCCGAGTTTCTCTAAAATAATTTTGTACCTTTTTGAACACCAGTCACGAGACCTTTAAATAAATAAACTCGCACCCGCGCAGTTTAATAAATAAATATTTTTTAGGGCGTGACAGTATACACATTCAATTTTCGTTACTATTATTTATTGTTATATAGATATAATATATTGTATATATATTATTACTCCCTCCGTCTCAAAATAATTGTCCTCCTTTCCAAAAATATGTCTCAAAATATTTGTCTACTTAGGATCTCAAGGTAAATTTTTTCAATTTTTTCCCATTTTACCCTTAGTAATTATTGTTCTTGAAAATACAACTAGAGATAACATTTATTAAAGAGATAATAATAAGGTAGGTAAAATAATCAATAATCCCCTCCCCTAATTAATAATATCTTAAGGGGCGTGCAAAAGCGAAGAAGACAATTATTTTGAGACGGAAGGAGCATATAGGTAAAAGATCTAGTGTATATATTTTTAGGATAATACGTTGTGTATACATATACAATAACACCATTTTCCAAAAGAATGTGACGGAGCAAAAACGAGGCGACAACGGCTGAACAAAACAGATAGAAGCAAAATAGATCTTGGAGTTATGCCGAAAGATGTTATAGCGCCAACAGCAAAGGGAAGTGAGAGACAAGGAGAGTCGGCGGTGGCTGGAGGTGAAGAGAGAGGATGGGGGCCGACGGTGGGAGAGAGGGCTAGAAGAAGGGGAAGGTTAAGAAATCCCAGAAAGGGAGTGTCTATTAAATTTAAGTGTGGTTGGGTGTTTAATTAGAGTTATTTAAAAATAAATAAATAAATAAATTAGCAAAAAATAATTATCTAGAGATATTTTCCCATAAAATTACTTGAGCATTTCGTACAAATATTTAACTAATGCGAACCTTTTAGTAAATGACAGGATACTTGTGTTTGAGAGCTTGTTATTGTTTGTGCGTTACCATAATTTTTTAATTTTTACTCTGTTCAAGAAAAAATGTCTTCTTTGAAAAATATACTGCTGTATGTACTTTTCGTATATATTTTGACAGACAAGTTGCTACAAATGACATATGTAATGCACGAGCACAAAAACTAAACCAATATTCTTAATGGTATTGTCGTTTGACAATATTGCAACACATTAAATAAAATTAAGGAGTATTGACAGATTACATCACTAGGATGTATGTTTGAATCAAGTTGACGCAATAGATTGAATAGCTTCTCTTCTTTAATTAAGTACTCCATAAAACATCTGAGTGTTAAGAGGTTCCTACAAGGGGTACGTATATAAGTGATCAGTCAAGTAAGATTTCCGTGACAAAACTGGTCCACCTAATGTCGTTGAACGCACACTCCAATCATAAAGGGAAATTGAAGCATCTTTCATCACCAAAGGTTCAATATATTTTCAATGCTTTCGTTTGTTCTCATCTTTTTTTTTCTTTCTTTTTTCTGCACATATAGGTACTCTTAGGCCCTGCAACATAGGAAACAGAATTCGACCATCATATGCACTGTTATTGCTCTTGTGTTTGAATAGGAATAGGAACTTGCACTAGTCTTGATTGAAATCTAGCACTATCACGAGCTAAAATTGGAATTTCCATGTTCCTATGATGCAATCCTTCATTTTCAGGACGAGGTGGTACTCCAGCATTATTTAGATTTGATTCCATGTGTGCGAACTCTTTGCTCTTTGCTCGCAGGAACAAGTACAATCCCACTATGATAAAAAACATGCCAATCAAGCTGCAAAATGATTTAATTTGGAGTTTATTAAAAGAAGGGATGTAAAAATAATTACTTACAAGATAGCTAGCAAACTACTATAAATAATTCAAACATCAAAGGTTGATTATTTTACCTTCCAATGCTGATCTCTTGACCAAGGAAGACAGCTTCTGTAATAGCTACAAATATCAATGACAAGGGATTGAACATAGAGGGATAAGTTGGTCCTCTTCTTGCAATTGCCCATGATATGAGACAGAGTGTTGTTGCCGTTGCCAACGCTCCCTGAAAACATACACTGATTAGTTTCTTTGTCAAGTAAAGGTCTTCAAATATCACCAACATTGCTTCATTCCATATTAGTTATTTCAATACCAAAATGAAGATTTACCAAATAAACATGAATAATGGAACTGACCTTGTTGACATGCCTATAGGAAACATGTTAGGCCTAGGTAGTGGCGGCAAATTAGCTCATATATGAAATGAGCGGCCCAAGTTTCAGTGCGTTAGGTTGGGCATAGTTTCATGGTGGTCAATTTGGGCACAACAAGTTGGGTTAGTTTTAGCTATATATGTCGACTAATTTCAAAACAATTTTTTAGTGTATGTTGGATATAGCAATAATCAAAATAGCTATTACTTTGTTTGGTAAGTAAAATTATAAGAAAATAAATACTACTCTAACAATAAAATAAACTTGTTGAAAGTTTGGATGGATGGGCTATAACACCCTTTGTGAAACTAACCAGCCTTTACTGAGCAAATTTAGTCCATGTAGCCACTTTATAGAGCGCAAATTAAGTTCAAAACCTCGGTAGAAACTTCATGAACTCTAAAAAGTTTTCGAACACTTGTTCGTCAAAATCCTTTAACTTATTGATTCAACTCATTTTAACTAATCCAAATTCAGATGTGAGACCCTTAGGTCCCTAGGGTACGTAAGTACTCTTACCGAGTAAAAGATTGTAATTAGCTGTAAATTGAATCCGAGCTTCCAAGAGGACTTTCTCCTATCTATGCATAATCCAACTACCACACTTTGGATAGTTGCTATTATGCATATAATAAATGTTGAAGAATATTTGTATGGAAATACTTTGGACACCTTTGCCTGTCAGATATAATTAAGAAAAAGATAATATCATAAGTTACTTACTGTATCTCCCAAGTTAATCTCTAGCTAAATTCATCTAAAAACCGCCTTAACCTTGGTTATAAGTTTACCTGTATGAGGAACCAACAACCATAAGACATGCAGCTACACACCAAAAATATAGTCCCACGAGCCCAATTTGTAACCTTGGTAACATGATTATGCTTGTCGTGATGACTGATATGGAACACCTTCCCTTTGTAGAGAGTAATAGTTAGTGCTCCAGCCAAACACAACATTGCACCTACAAGCTTAACTTTACCAGCGTTTGTGTTCAGTCTAAGCTTTTCCACACTTCAACATACAACACATAAGCAAAAGTTAATTAGACATGAGTACTGAACTTTCATATTTATGTCTGAAACATAACTGATACTATAGATGAGAAAATTACTTCAATTGGTTTCATACCGGAGCACAGTGGAGAAGATAAAGGTCACAATTGGAATTAGATTGAGGAAGTTAGTAGCATATGTGGCTGATGTGTCTCGGAGGCCATAATAGAAAAGTCCCATAGCCATGATTATCCTGTTGGCATAAATTAAATCTAGTAAAAAGCCGATCAAACAATTGGATATTGTAATGCTATAAGAAATAATGATCACATGTAGTGTTTTTAAGTTTATATATGGCAGCAATAATGAACTTCAGTAATGTGTTTCATACAAAGAAACACCCAAAAATATACACAGAAGGAATACTGACCGACCAATCAGAAACATAATTTTGACTAATATAACTTGGTCCATTTATGTAAAAGAAGACTTTGTGGATAACAATAGCTTGAAAGCGTTCAAGCTAATTGCCATCGTATTTGATGGTGATTAATACCAAAGCCTCCTGAGATTATTGGCTACAAATCCTCCTGAGATTATCCAATTAATGTTATGTGCTTTTCAAGTCTTTGGTAGGAGGCTTTACCAAATATGAACCTTTTCATAGAAAGAAGACATGCATGGAGCAGATTAAATTAAATTGTGATCATTCTGATTGATTATTTGTCATAATCATACTTATACATAGTCGGATCCCAAATTAAAGTAGCATAAACATTCCGTTCGCTATAGGGATGATTTTTTGCCTCAACGATTGAAAAATATACATATGTTTAATTTCATTGTCTTAACATACAATTCCATAATAATACATAAAATTAACACGTGCAATATACACATAAATTAAAGTTATAAACATAAAATCTTGTAATAGTTCAGAATGGATAATACATGCTTTCGTACAAAATCATAGCATGGACATAGAAATCACATAAAAACATATATTTTTCGTATATATAATGCATGTTTTATTAAATACACCTGGCGTAAATCAACAAAGAATGGTCATAGCGTTAAGAATTACTATATACGATCATTGTACTAGATGAATAAATATACATTTTATAACTATTGATGTCAATAGTACATTAAAGTTTCTTAATAGTCCATAGCAGAAAAATATCTATTTTTACATTTTAAAATAAGTCAAGAAAAAGAATCTACTTTTATTTATATTTAAAACTAAGTTAACTTCAAACTTCTCAAATTATTTCTATTGAGAAACTTTTATGATGTTAAGCTAACGTTATCAAAAGTCTCTACAAACATACAAATATTATGAGGTTACAAATTCCAAAAGTTCTTATGAATTTATGGCGAGTCAAACGAAGGGAGTTTTAAGAAAAACTTCAAAAAGCCATTGGAGAAAGAGGCATGAAAGTAGAAGGGCGCATTTGTCCTTCTTGCAGTGGCTCAAGTTCCCGTGGTTGTTAAGCCCTTTTTGAAGTGTAATACTAATATTATTCTGTCATACGTACTACTAGTAACAAACAAAGAACTTACCCGGTTAATGAGATCATGAAGAGCCAGAAAAAAATGAACCATGTCAGTTTCTTCAGGCTATCTCTACAAAAAATGAAAAACACAAACAAATAACGTCAATCAGAACAGATGCATTGGACATATGGTTTCTCATTAGAAAGAACAAAAAGAAAAAAGAAGATTATATAATAACCTTTCCCAAATAAAAGCAAAAGGGGCGATGCAAAGAGTGGCCACGATATGACGATAAGTCATTAGAGCGAAAACAAAAGTTCCTTGACTTAATATCACCTTTGATAGAAGTTGTAATCCAGTTGCTATCACTTGAACAGTGAACATTCCTATCAATACATTTGATCTCCTTAACCTTTTCTTTACTTCAGCAATCTTCATCGTCTTCTTCTTCTTCCTTTTTCTCTCTATTTTTTCTTGTAGACAAACTTTTATGCGTACATATATATAGTTAAAGAGAGAAACTCACAATCTTTGGTATGCTCTCTTTTCTTTCTCCCCATGTTTGGGGAACTAAGGAAGAGTAAATAACGAAAGAGAAGAAATAAATGAGAAAATTAGGGGAGTGATATATATCTCCTGGATCCCAGCAACGACTTGAATGTCGAGTTGGTTCTTTGTATGAGAATCCAATATTCATACGATTTATTTTGATATACCCCGCGAGTTTTTTTCTTCTCTCTTTTTTTCCATTTGGTGGAGAGATGAGATTTTGTTAGCAAAATATTGGAGTCTCCTATACTACATGCATTTTAATCGAGGCCTCGTGCGTGTGTGAGGCAAATCCAATTTATTTTGATATTTTTACCTAATTGACATACTAAACTACTTAATTACAGAAAACACCAATACTTTTAAATAATTACTTTAAATACCTACACTTTTCACATTTTACAAAATATATAATTTTTTCATTTCCTTTCTTCCCTCTCTACCCAAAACCCTAACTTCTCCCTCTCTCTTTCTCTCCTCTCCTCCATCCACCCACCCACCCCACCCTCCCGCCGTTCCCCAACTTCCTCGCCGGTCGCCGCCGCTGCGTTGCTCCACCGCGGCGAACTAGAGCAGATCTTCTCCTCTCTCTTTTTTTTTTTCCTTTCATTTTGTATGTGCATATGTGTGTATTTTTATGTATACATATGTATTTTATAAATACAAATTCAGATCTGCTTCTCTTTCTTCTTGCATTTGAATATACACATTTAAATACAAGTATATGTATCTGTATGTTCGTATATATACATGTAATATTTTTCAGCGCACAAGTGTATGTACGTGTATATCACTGTATGAATGTGTATATTTGAGCATCTTTTTGTATGTATTTTTGTGTGTATATCAAGTAATAAATGTCACACACAGTATGTTTCATTTGTAGATCTGTAGATTCGTGTATGTATGTGTGTGTTTAGTGTATGTATAACACAATTTTGTTGTGTATTTATATGTATTTTTGTTTATATGTATTTTCCAACTTTAATTTTTTTTTAAAAAAAATTAATGTTTATATGTGTATTTATGTGTATTTCATTTTTTAGATTCAAAAACACCAAAAAAAAAAAAAATAGGTGGCGGATGGCGACGGCCGGCGGTGCCGCCGCCTGGGGTGGTAGCAGTGGGGGGGGGGAGGCAGTAGGAAGAAGGAGGAACCCTAATTTATTAGTGTTGTTGATTTTGTATATAATGTGTGAAAAAATATTGGTATTTTTTGTAAAATAGAATAATATTGGTATTTTTTGTAATTTTGGTGTTAGGGTTGTATATATTTGTAAATAGCTCATTTATTTATTCAATTACTTTGCCATGCCAATATTTATTTAGAGCCCGTTTGGGTGAGCTTAAAAGTGACTTATAAGCTTATAAGCACATTAATATATGTTTGGTAACTTCAAAATATTGGACTTATAAGCCATAAATTGCTTAAAAGCCACTGTTTGAGGAGTTAGAAAATCCTATTTTCTCAAAAAGTGACTTAAGAGTTTTTTGAACCCATTTTGACTTATAAGCCACTTAAAATGCTGCTTTTAATCCCACCCAAAGAGGCTCTTAATAAGCGGCATCACAACTAATACTTCCATAAAGAGTTTTTCGCGTCATCTACTATTACCAGTGTATCCAGTTTGTAATTCTAACCAGTTATTTATACGTTTCTTTAATTAATCCAGCATATAGACAGCAAAGATCAAATATATGTCAAACAGAATTCTGGTAGAAGTTGTATTCACAAATGAGACGGTTCCAATTTTTAAGCTATACAAATGACTAAGGTTTAGGTCGAGCCATATATGCTTTTTTTATGTAAAATATCTTTTAACTGTGACAGTTTATTTTAATGTGTTGTAACAAGTTATAAATTATGTTCACTTATTATTGACAATTATTTATAGTTTTTTTTTTAAGACGAAGTGGTATTATAAAAGTTATATATATACTCTCAATGTTTCTGTGTATGTTTATGCATGTGACAGTATTTCATTATTAGTCTGTTCAAAAAAGAATAATATCTTTTTATATTTAAAAATAATTTAATTTTAAAATTTTTAATTTACCTTTAATAAAATGATTTATAACCGTACCATACAAATATATATAGAGAGAGAGAGTTTGTTTAGATCACAAGTTTCAAATTTTTTTATTTCTTTGTTAAGTTTCATGTGATTCAAACTATGTCATACTTAGTTAGTATCAAAGTTACACCTGTCAATCCCTAACAAACCATTTATTTGGTTATAAATAGGAGACGTCAGCTTCCTCGCCAGAAATTTGGCTGGTTTCTACATTTAGATGAGTTGTTGATCACAGCATTTGCACAAAAGATATCATTTTTGTTTGCTTTCTAAAGTTTTCAGCTCATAAAATTTGGTTTAGTTTCAATTTTGATCACATTTTGCTGGATGTAAAAGTGAAACTAGGGTGTGTTTGGTATGGGAGTGAAAAATGTTTTCCCATTTTCTTTTATTTGATTGGCTTGTAGGGCTTGGAAAATATTTTTCCATCCTACTCATATTCCTCTAAAAAGAGGAAAATATTTTCCCTAAAATTTGAAGGGAACATTTTCCAACACACAACAACCTGCTACCACTTGCCTACCCACCCTACAACTCTTCCCATTCCCTCCCCCACCACTTTCTACCCCTTAACCCCATGCCACCTCCGCCCCATCAGAAACTCTCTTCTTTCCCGATATCGTCGCTGGAGGAGGCGAAAACTCTGATTTTTTTTGGTTAATGTCTGATCTTTGTTTCCAATTTCCATCGTTGGCCACCGCATCAACCGGCACCAATCTCGCCGATGAAACCCTAATCGCGTTTCTAGGTTCGCGTCGATGCCACAACACTCCAATATCGCCGGAGAAATTCCTGATCTCTGTTTGCTATATTCACCGTCCACCCAATCTTGCCGGCGACCACCGCAACCATGGGTTGAATAAGTGAATCACAGGATGTATTCACAAGAAATTTCAAGCAAGGTAGGGGTGGTTAGGCTGGGCGGTCTTCTGAGGGTGGAGGAGGCACCGTGGGTTTTGGTAGTAACTGGGGAGGTGAGGGTGGGGTTGTAATTGAGGGTAAGTATATCATTTCTGAAAGCTGGGAAGATCCTTGAAGCCAATCCACAAGACGAATCGTAGAGTTGTTCATTGTTTTTCTCTTATGGACCTTGTTTTAGCTATAGTTATTGTGTTCTTTAGTATAAACATGAGTAACTAACACTTATTTTAGGGATTTCCTAGAACCGTTTATAGGTTGAATTTATTGATAGCATTCTCTACATTCAAGTCGTTCTCGGAAAATATTTAAACTACGGATTTATTGTAACTATTAGTTGAATGGCCATCAACTAATTGTGCCGATATATTTTGTATTACTACTTACAAAAGACTACAAGATTAGGTCATAGTTGAATAGCGAAACGTCCAATAAAATAATCAGGAAAAAGTTGAAAGATAATTGTTAAGAATTGAAAGTGGGCTTTGGAAGAATGAAACTTTGTCGTGATCATATGAGTTGTTCAATTCATGCCTCACTATTAATTCGGGAGATTAATTCTAAAATTATTGCAATTAATCGAGAGATACTTGCGATAATTCGAGAACTCACAATCAATAAAGAGAAAGCGCGAGATGTAGGAAATCTATGAATAACTCATCTTTATAATTGGGAAAATGATAATCCTAATCTTTTTACTTATGGAACCCAACCTTGTTAGTTTAAAATAATCATTTGTACTATTTGAGAATTTTTTGAATTATTTAAGTATAACATATTTATTATTTGAGAATTACCGTTAAGTTCTTGTCACGACCCTTTTTCACTTAAAAAAAAAAACTTAATTGTAGTTTTAAAAAGGTGTGTGACTAGGTGTTAAATAGGTACACAAAATTGAGAGATTTTCGGAGTCGCCACTTGACAAGTTAAAGGTGTGCCAAGTCACCAAAGTGGTGTACCTAGAACACCTATGACTCGTAAATGGTCTGCGTCAGAGTTCCGGGTAAGGATCTCGGTTGACTCTCGGGAAGGTGTTAGGCACCCTCGAGTCCTGCGCCGAGCACAGTTGCTTGTATTGACGCGTTTCGACTCGTTGAATTCGTTTGTTATATTTTGCCTTGATTTGTTGCACTTCAATTTATTGTTAAATTTATCGTTTGACAATTGAAACTCCAATCGAATATAATCGCGCGAGAACTTCACTCGTTCGAAATCTTTCGATTTAAATCAATTAAATCGCGCAGGTACTTCACCCGTTCGAAATCTCTTGACATAATATGAGTTCCAATGTGATCGAAATGCATTTGATTAAACTTGCTTTCGGCTAGAGTTGCCTAATCGTATTTGAATTGGTCCAATATCCCATTAGGATGAAATTTGTTACCATTATAGTTTCGGTCAAACGTCTTCAAATCTACCCCATACTCAAATTCGGGCCTTGTTAAACTTACAACGTTATCTACTCCATAATCAAATGGCCTGGTTGCTTATTTCTCTTCATGGACAATTCGTTTAAAAAAAAATTTGAGCAAGTTTGAGCTTAATGTCCTAGTTTGCCTAATTATTTCAAATTTGTCCCTTTATGCAAGTTAAAACATTTCTTTGAAAGGCTATTTAACAAATGAATCTTAAGTTTGCCTATTTTATGAATTGAAACGGCCAGAGCAGCCAAATTCTTTGCATTTCAATACTGGCCTACAATTAGTTAAAAGCCTGGCAATTTTATTTTTTTTTCTTTTTTTTCACGTGTAATCACTCATGTTTCATAGGTATGGGCTTTGTAAAACATACATGGAATATAAAAAATGAACTACTTTCATTTCCAGTACAACTGAATGCTCTTAAAGTGATAAGCTATACAATCTCATTCAAGTTTTGAGCCTTTAACATGATATATTTCATTCACAAATAGCAATAAACTCTTACAACATTTAAAAGAGAAAATACCTGGTGTGATGAAACATTAAACTAAGCAAAGCTCAAATTCACAAGCCCAAACAACATAGCCCAGAATAGCAACATCACAGCAAACAACCCTCTTCATAACTCAACGGGTTTCAAACTTTTAACACTACTTTCTTAACTCTTTCTCTCTATTTTTCAGCTCACCCTATTTGCTCTCAAGAGTGACTTTTATATATGCTCACTTTTTGTTCTTCCCTCAAAGTATTTTTTTCAGATCTGTTGGTGTAAAAGTAGGAATGAGGAAGTGTTTTTCATGTGTCTGTTTCAGTTTTTTATTGATCTGTTCTCTCTTGTTTCAGTTCTGTTCTCCCTTTTAAAAGAGAGTCAAAGGCTCTCAAAAATAGAAGGGGGAGTGGGGTGTGTACTAGTGCCAAGGACTAGCCCATGTGCCATCCTCAACCCTTAGATTTCAGGCCATTATTTCATGCCTGCAGGGCTGTACCAGAACCCAAAAAAGAGCAGAGGTTCCTGCTGCCACCCGTGTACCTCCCTGACCCATTGTTTGGCATCTCATTTGACATCATCCATCCTATGTCATTCTAAGATAAACTTGAACCAATAAACTAACTAAATGGACTAACCCACCTGAGAACAAACTAAGGAGACTTGAACCAAATGGACCTAAAGTCCAGACTCTCAAAATATCACAGCTTTCTTAAACTCGTTCCATCTCAAGCGAAGCTGCACCCTTTTGAGTTCAAAGATGGCACAAGATGAACCATTTGAACTCTCAGACACTTGACAAATCAAACTAAGGGGTTAACCCAAGCGGATCAAGCTAGGCCATTGCAAATTACACTAAACTGAACTCCACTGCCCTATACAATCAGATTTCAAAAAGTTCATAGCTAACACAAGGTCATAGTTAACAACAACACAACAGTATCTATGCAGCCCACACACAATCTCACAGACAAAACAAAACTCACAATGAACTAGTTAAAACCGTTACTCAGCATCAAAGGACAAATCAACACAGGTTCTAAACTAGATCACAATACCATAAACGCATTTTCATGCTCGGCATAAGTTAACCTCACAATGATTCCAAACAATTCAATATGAACAGAACGATTCAATGCTTTCGAAACAATAAAACAAGACGGAACAGAGATAGCACACTAGTATCATGTTTGAAGAACCAAACCAATACTTGCTTAATCAAAATCTCATTGAACAGGAAAGCATACATAAGTGACAACACTTTTCTTAACATCAAACTCTAAAATTACCGAAACGAAAGGAAGAAATTAAGGGGTTCGCTTCACTGCCTAACCCGTCAAGCAAATGGCTAAAGCGCCATTGAAACTGCCTCGCCATCAAGTCGAATGAATCAGTGAACCGCAGCGATCATCGCTGCATTTCCCCAGTCACTGTCGCACCAAAGCAATCTCCAAAGCTTCAGGACAACTACTAGGCTGCCACTGCTAATAACCTCACAACCAAGCCACCATTATCACATCCATACCAGCTACACCATTGCTACAGAACAAGCCAACGTTTCACCAACGTTTCAACGAGCCAAACATCACCATGGTAACTGCCTCAACATCCACAACATCATTGTATCTCCATTGCCTAATCAGCCCCGATCAGTACCAAACTCACAGTCAATGGCCTCACTAAGCCCTCGTCGCAACCTCAAACAACACGACTTAGTCATTATCACACACATACGACACGCGCTGAAACAACATCACCACGCCCTTCATCACCCTTGCCATCGTGACACCAGCGTGTCCTCGTCACAACCCCCATCCTCACATTACCAAAGACACGCCAAGCTTCCACTTTCTCCTTACGGCATCTCCACCACTATATGCCGCTGCGCCTCAGACACGACACCACCACCGTACTATGTCACGCCACCACTAGCAGTGGTGGAATTAAAGAAAAGAAACGGGAAACACGAGCAAAAGGGAGAGAAGGAAGGTTTTATGGACAATTGAGTTCACAAATAGATAGAGAAGAACGTACCAACCCCGTAGATGTAAATTTTTGGCCGGAAGAGGAAATTGCTCGGTCGCCGGCGGTGGGGTCCTGCGGTGGCGGAGATTTCGTCATGGCTTTGCCTGGTTTTTGATATATCTGTGTGCAATGGGGAAATTTAGGGGTAAAGTGTTTTGTGTTTTGTTTTGTGTAATTGGGTGTGAGTAATTGGGGAATTAAAGGGGAAACGGGCCGGGTCGGCTAATTGGATTGGGCTAACGGGTCGACTAATGGCTAATGGTAGTGGGCTGGTCCATTTTTTCTGATTTTTCAAGTAGCCCAATGGCCAATTCTTTTATAGTTTAATACCATACAAAGTGTACTTAATTTCAAACTAAACTAAATCCTAATTAACTAGTAAAACACACACAAAATATAAATGTCACACTTAACTAAATTATCACACACATAACTAATCAACCAAATGTCCTTTTGAGATAGTTTTCGGTAATTTTACTTAATTAAATAACTGAAATGGCCAAAGAAATCGATAAAAAATCTAAGGAAAAATAAGCAAAACTCTTAGCTAAATTATCACGTCAATTTTAGCACTTATCTTGAATTTGGTGCTAAAATTAGGTGATTACAGCTGCCCCTCTTTGTTCGAGAACATCGAAGAGTTTTCGGACAAAGATATAATCACAACTAATTTTGGCTTTTTGGTTCTAGCCAAGAGCATGCAAAATGGTGACCGTACCTTGAATTTCGGTCCAAACCAGATCAAGACTACCTACATATCCCCGGACTAAGGAATCAGGTCAGTGTAGTTCCTCACGTGCGGCAGCTGGGACTACCGCATATAAACAGACATTACACTCTCCTATACTAACACTAAGCACTCTCTAGACATACGCAGCCTAACTCTAGACACTCTCAGAACTAACTGGGACTGACTCAACGCTCCTAGACTTACCCGGACTGACACAAGACACTTTGACACACTAGAGTAGTTGCTACTGGTCACTGTCGCTGGTTGCTGGCTAGCTGGCTGGTGGTCACTGCTTTACAAAGGAAAAATGAAAATACAACATTTGAAATGTAAAATTACAATTCCTAAGCTAACTTCTTCATGCTTCCCAAGCTGATAAACTGGTCCGAAGCTCCCACTACCAAAGTAGTCTTGAAAACTGGAAATTGCCGCTCGGGCGGGCTTTGCCTCTAAAGTTGAAACTGCCGCTTTGACAGCCTTTGACTTGAAAGTAAAATTGCCGTTTTGACGGGCTTTGACTTGAATGAAATTGCCGCTTTGACGGACTTTGACTTGAATGAAATTGCCGCTTTGACGGGCTTTGACATGAATAGAATTGCCACTTTGACGGGCTTTGACTTGAAAGATAAAACTGGAAACACCACTCTGGTGGGTCTTGCCTTTTGCTGAAAAATTAAAACCATCTCTCTGATGGGTCTTGTTCTTGCTGAATTGAAAATCATCACTCTGATGGTTCTTGTTTTTGCTGAAAAATTAAAGCCATCTCTCTGATGGGTCTTGTTCTTGCTGAATTGAAAATCATCACTCTGATGGTTCTTGTTTTTGCTGAAAAATTAAAGCCATCTCTCTGATGGGTCTTGTTCTTGCCGAATTGAAAACCATCACTCTGATGGGTCTTGCTTCTTTACAGAAATGGATTCCCTCGTTCTTCAGGTGGTTGCTTCGACTTTCCAAATTACTCCCTCATTCTCCAGGTGGTGCCTCGACTTTCAAAATTACTCCCTCATTCTCCAGGTGGGTGCCTCGACTTTCTCTAAACTACTCCCTCATTCTCCAGGTGGGTGCCTCGACTTCTCTAAACTACCCCCTCATTCTCCAGGTGGGTTCCTCGACTTTCCAAATTACTCCCTCATTCTCCAGGTGGGTGCCTCGACTTTCTCTAAACTACTCCCTCATTCTCCAGGCGGGTGCCTCGACTTTCTCTAAACTACTCCCTCATTCTCCAGGTGGGTGCCTCGACTTCTCTAAACTACTCCCTCATTCTCCAGGTGGGTGCCTCGACTTTCTCTAAACTACTCCCTCATTCTCCAGGTGGGTGCCTCGACTTCTCTAAACTACTCCCTCATTCTCCAGGTGGGTGCCTCGACTTTCCAAATTACTCCCTCATTCTCCAGGTGGGTGTCTCGACTTTCTCTAAACTACTCCCTCATTCTCCAGGTGGGTGCCTCGACTTTCTCTAAACTACTCCCTCATTCTCCAGGTGGGTGCCTCGACTTCTCTAAACTACTTCCTCATTCTCCACAAGCTGATGAACTGGTCTGAAGCTCTAACTAATCCAGTGGATCTTTGAAACTTGAAATTGCTGTTTTGACGGACTTTGACTTGAAAGTTGAAATTTGCCGATTTGACGGGTTTTGACTTGAAAGTTGAAATTGCCGCTTTGACGGACTTTGACTTGAAAATTGAAATTGCCGCTTTGACGGACTTTGACTTGAAAATTGAAATTGCCGCTCGGGCGGGCTTTGAAATTGCCGCTTTGACGGGCTTGACTTGAAAATTGAAATTGCCGCTTTGACGGGCTTTGACTGCTGAAAACTTGTAATTGCTGCTGGGGCAGGCTTTAAAAGTTGAAAGCTTGAAATTGCTGCTTGACAAGCTTGGACTTGAATGAAATTTCTGAAACTTGAAATTGCCGCTCGGACGGGCTTTGACTGTTGAAAGCTTGAAATTGCTGCTTGGCAGGCTTTGACTTGAATGAAATTTCTGAAACTTGAAATTGCCGCTCGGGCGGGCTTTGACTGTTGAAAGCTTGAAATTGCTGCTTGGCAGGCTTTGATTTGAAATTCAACTACATCTTGAAATCTGCATATCCTTTGATGATCTCCTTCATGGTACACTCCTTGGTGTGGCATACTTTGTACCGATGTGAAACATTGGGCTCCAATTGTCAAGGTTGGTCCTAACTTGCTCTAGTACAACTATGAAACTATAACAAGTTTTGCAAAACTTTCTTTGCTCGTTTGATGTTGGAGAAACTGAAACGAACTGAAGTAAGACAAAATGATGGAAACGACAAAGCTTCCAACCAAAAGATGAAAAAAGATTATGACGTCCCTTACGGGAGAGGTAAAGGACTGAAGAGATGACGATCTTTTAACATGACATGTATTTTGGAATCAACTCTTAATCCGCTCACATAGTCCATCCATGATTGTGTACCCAGCTTTCCCAATCTTGTTTGACGGCAAATTTAACGACCCTCATTCGACTAGCAGTGCCCTTTCGGGTTTTCACCGACTAGCCTCTCTCTTTGTTCTTTTAACTCACTATTGTCTTGCAGCGCCCTTTCAGGTTTTCATCGACAAGACTTCACTCTTTTTTTTTTCTTTTCATTTTTGTCATTTTTCGCTCTTTCCCAATCGACCTCCGATCTTTCCTTGCTACTCGAACCCGTCTTTCTTTTCTTCCTTCAATTTTGGCCTTTATCTTGATTGTTCGGAGAATTTCTCCTTTAATGACTTTGGTGCTCCCAGCTCCCAAATGCGATTGTCGGCTTATAAGAATGCGACTTTACAGCGTGGAACTTATCCTTTGATGCCCTACTCGGCTTGACATTCTCAATGATCGGTCAGAAGGGTCTTTATTTGGACTGTAACATTGGATTTGGTTAGGCTATGAAGAAAGGGTTTCAATATAAAAGCTCAGAAACATCCCATGAGACGCCTAGAATGAGCATTACAAGATTTCAAATCACCGCTTTTGAAACATAAAACAAACTTATTTCCCCAGTTTAGGCAAATTGGGGATTATTTCTCTCTTTTTTTTCTTTGATTTTTTTTCTCTTTTTATTTTTTTTTCTTTGTTTTGAAGAGCGGTATGAAAGCATCTCATGAAACGACTTGGTAAAATATTACAACCCTTGGAATCATTTCCTTTTTTAAAATAATAACTAACTGAGGCCCCAATTTATTGAAAACCCGAGGAATTATCTTCTGAATTTTCTGATATGCAGACGTAAGGGATATTGAGACTTTCCCCCCCGAGATGAAAACAAAGAAAGCAAAAGGAATTGACTTTCTCCTTTTCTTTTAAAAATAAACTTAAACTTCTGCCCCAGTTTAGGATAAACTGGGGCGCTTTGAGTTTCTTTCTCGATTTCGAGACTGATATCTCATGAAACATATGAATAGATGGTACAAAACATAGAAGTTTGTTTTTATTTTATTTTATTTTTAAAAAAAATAAAATAAAAACAAACTTCTGCCCCAGTTTAGCATACATTGGGGATTTGAATTTCTTTGACATTGGCCGCAAACTTGGAGGCAAGCTTTTGCGTCAACGAGGAATAGGGGAAAAATGAACTTTTCCCTGTTATGACCGCACCAGAATGGTTGCCTACGTATCCTTTTGAGAGGAATCAGGTCAGACGTAGCTCTACCACTGAGGTAGATTTCCTTGTTTCTTTTTCAAATATCTTTTTCTTCTTTTTTTTTTTTCATTTTTTCCAATTTCAATCACATTGATTCCAAAGGAGGGTAGCCAAAGAAAAATACTCAAGGATCAAAGGGCTAGAAAAATGGTATTGTGTTTGGGTAGCAGAAACGAAAGCCGTTCGTCATCCCGACCCGAGAATGCCTCGCACAAATAATGATTCAAAGAATTGATCTAGACTTATCCACGCGTGTCATCGACTTCTACTTCAATGATGGTTCTCAAAACTTGTATTTCAACTTCCGTCGAAGCGACCGTGCATGATTTTGGACTTCTCACCGATCTCCCTTATCAGATGACAATTGATTCCCAACTTAATTCACTCCTTCTTTTATCCCTCACTATTCTGATGGTTCATTGAGACAATATGTCAGACTGCGTGTTTAGATCCAGAAGTCAACCCCGTATGCATGTCATGTTATTAAGGCCGACCAAACATAAAACAGAGTACTAAGAAAACAAGACCAAGAAAGAAAATAAGAGAAATAATGTCGAGACGAGAAAAAGATCTCGCTTTTCATTAAATTAAAGATAGAAGGGTTTGAACATCAAAATAAGCAAAATAATGCACTTGGATTACAACCCTTAAATAACCAAGTACATAGAAAGATTAGCAAAACAAGCTATAACATTTCACAGTCACTCAATTGCAAGTCAGGGCTAGTTTTCCTGTGTTAGGCATTGTTGAACCCTTCACAAGGATGCACCATGCTGATACCAAAGAAATTCCCTGAATCTGGCAACATCTTCTGCTTTTCCTCATTTTGTCCAACTTCCATTGGGGTAGACTTCACTTCTTTGGGACTGATGAATGACCGAGTAAGATTTGGAATTGGCTTCTCGAGAGACATGTTCGTCTTCTTCATTTCATCATCCTTTACTCTGTCTGCTACCTCAAGCACAATTTCAGAAGCACAGTTCACTATCACAAGCGTTTGGTTAGCCCTAATTGACACATCACCAACAGGTACTATCGGCATTGCAGATTCAGCTTTCAAATCTTCTCCACATACCATTCCCACCATATACACATCATCATGGACGGGCAATGAGTTCTGGTTTATATCTGGTGCATCTGAACCCTCAACTTGAATCTGATCGTTATCAATCAAAGCTTGGATATCCTTCTTGAGAAAATGGCAATCCTCAGTGTCATGCCCCGGTGCACCTGAATGGTAAGCACATCGGCGAGAATAATCAACCTTACACGTGGGATGCATATTCCCATAGATCGGCCTCAACATATCCAAAGCCTGCAACTTCTCGAAGACACTAGTGTAAGATTCCCCGATTGGCGTGAGCTTTCTCTTTTTCTCTTCTCGCGCCTTCTTGTATTCGGGTCTTGGGATGAAAGTAGAGGGTCTCCTTGATCGATATGGAAATTCTGGTGGAGTCCGATATTGATTATGTGGAGCTTGGTGAGTGTGGTATGTGGGATGTGAGGCTGGCGCGGTCCATTGCGGATATGAAAAATTTGGAGCATATGGTCGCGCTTTTTGGAGTGGAGGAATGGAATGTTTTGTATTTTGTAAAGGGTAGTGTTGCGAATGCTGCTTTTGTGAAGCTCGATAGCGTGAGTGGAGCCGTTTGTACCGTTCCTCATCCCTCCTTCCTGGACCTCGTTCTCTTTCATCTTTCTTCCCACGACTCTCCGTCCTAGCTAAGCTTGTGAATGGCGGAACAGAGACCAAGGGTGAAGCACACCTCTGTTTGGGCGGAGGTGGTGGTGCCGGAGGACACCCTAGGAAGGTTCTCAGAACATCTGTTGTGCTATAGTAGGGAGAGTCGGGAGAATACTGCAGGTCCTCAGATGTAGGGCCTTGTGCCTGATGTAAGACAGTCGAGGCATGCCCTAGAAGAATAACTGGCACGGTAGAACAAGCTTGTCCCGTGTTCATGGCGATATACATATCAGCCACCAATTGTTTCAGATTTTTGACCTCTTCAGTCAACCTCTTGTTTTCCAGCACCAGAAGTTCATGGACGCCGATCTCAGAATTTCCCTTATCAAATGACATGGTAATGGGTTCCTTTGATCCTGTTGTGTATGTGTGGAATGATGCCAGAATTCCGTACCAAATCTCCAAATTCCAAAGCTTTGTACAAACAAACCGGGTTAGCACAGAGAAAGCACATATTGCAAGCCTAGGGTTGTTATGCGTCATCCCGAAACGGTTAACGGCGTAAGCCGAGTGTACCGATCGTATCCCCGAAAGATTGCTTATGTGCCTTGATCAAAATTAGAACAAAATTGTAAATGACATGTAATCCCAAACAAAGGCGAGCTTGGATTTTTTTTTTTTTAATATCAAAGTAGTAGACAAATTTAAACTACGACACTAGATCGACTCAATAGACAAGCTTTTTTTTTTTCTCTTTCATTTGATTGATTTTTCAAAAATTCCTTTCTGATTCAACAAACATGGTTTTAACAGACAGACTCAAAATAATATTTAACGCGACCCACGAATCAAAAGACATAAGCAGATTGATGATAATGGGCAGGTCCACCCGGACTGTGAAAATGATTAGACTCGCCTTTTTAGCGGAATCAAATTTTCTACCAAGATCAATGCAAAATACAACTTAACTAATTGCAATTTATCGTATGCACCCTGACTTGACCTTAAACAAAACAAATAAAGTGGGACCCTGAAATAAACGATTTTTTTTTGGTTGAAAATTAAGACTCAATCGAAGATTCGAAACGGAACTTAAGAACAGATTATAAAACAAACTATTTTTCTTATCCGAAAGGTGACTCCAAAATCGGACATTACGACAACACAAAGACTGACACAATTTTTTTTTTTTGTTTTTTTTTTTTTTTTTGATTTGAAACAAGCTCTTTGATCCAATTCGAGAAAGAATCTTTAGAGTATTTACAAAATCTGGCAATTAGGACGACACAAAATATTACATAAATTAGACGCAAAATTGATTTCTAAAATTGGCCATTATGACGGTGTAAAACCCCAATAAATTAATTTCAAAATATGAACTTGACTTGGACACAAACACAAAGGGTCCCAAAATTTCGCCATTATACCGGCGCAAAATTATGACAAATTATTTCTAATACTTGAGACCAAACCCAGACACAAAATTAGACTCTAAGAGTTCTTGAAAAAATTCGCCATTATAACGGCGCAAAAATGACAACTAAAAAAAATATTTCGAAACACGGGACTAAACCCAACTTTTCAATCATTTCCCCTATTTTTTTTCAAAAATTTGGCTCTCGCCCCTCGGTGGTCGGTCAGCATAATAACCCTTAGACTAGAACAAATGCAACACATTATATGCTCATGATGTGTCTTTTGGGGACGTGGGCCCCATTATGACACGAGGGTGTCAGCCTAGACAAGTGCGGTACCGGTGTACCGCACCTCACTAAGTCTAATGGCATGCAAATAAATCGGCCTAGATAAAAGCACAGGCTCAACTCTAGGTGACTCAATGGGTTCATGTTCTAATGGTTCAGAAAATTGGAAGTGCCTCGGGGGTACCGGTCGACAACGTCTAACGGCCTAACCCAACACACCTCCTCCTAAGAAGGGTTAACTTTTTGTGTCCTGAGACACGACAGAAATTCCAGACGCCGAAGCGAAACTGGCGTGCATGTGTGCAGTGTTCCAGAAGACTCAGAGGTGTACGAGATAAGACAGTTGTGTATATACAGTTCAAATATATCAAAGCAGTAACACTCGAGGCAACATATACAAACAATATTCAAAAGCCGAAAGCGACAAATTTTAAAGCCTGAGATTCTCAGTTTTCACTTTCCTCCCCAGCGGAGTCGCCAAGCTGTCACGACCCTTTTTCACTTAAAAAAGAAAAACTTAATTGTAGTTTTAAAAAGGTGTGTGACTAGGTGTTAAATAGGTACACAAAATTGAGAGATTTTCGAAGTCGCCACTTGACAAGTTAAAGGTGTGCCAAGTCACCAAAGTGGTGTACCTAGAACACCTATGACTCGTAAATGGTCTGCGTCAGAGTTCCGGGTAAGGATCTCGGTTGACTCTCGGGAAGGTGTTAGGCACCCTCGAGTCCTGCGCCGAGCACAGTTGCTTGTATTGACGCGTTTCGACTCGTTGAATTCGTTTGTTATATTTTGCCTTGATTTGTTGCACTTCAATTTATTGTTAAATTTATCGTTTGACAATTGAAACTCCAATCGAATATAATCGCGCGAGAACTTCACTCGTTCGAAATCTTTCGATTTAAATCAATTAAATCGCGCAGGTACTTCACCCGTTCGAAATCTCTTGACTTAATATGAGTTCCAATGTGATCGAAATATATTTGATTAAACTTGCTTTCGGCTAGAGTTGCCTAATCGTATTTGAATTGGTCCAATATCCCATTAGGATGAAATTTGTTACCATTATAGTTTCGGTCAAACGTCTTCAAATCTACCCCATACTCAAATTCGGGCCTTGTTAAACTTACAACGTTATCTACTCCATAATCAAATGGCCTGGTTGCTTATTTCTCTTCATGGACAATTCGTTTAAAAAAAATTTGAGCAAGTTTGAGCTTAATGTCCTAGTTTGCCTAATTATTTCAAATTTGTCCCTTTATGCAAGTTAAAACATTTCTTTGAAAGGCTATTTAACAAATGAATCTTAAGTTTGCCTATTTTATGAATTGAAACGGCCAGAGCAGCCAAATTCTTTGCATTTCAATACTGGCCTACAATTAGTTAAAAGCCTGGCAATTTTATTTTTTTTTCTTTTTTTTCACGTGTAATCACTCATGTTTCATAGGTATGGGCTTTGTAAAACATACATGGAATATAAAAAATGAACTACTTTCATTTCCAGTACAACTGAATGCTCTTAAAGTGATAAGCTATACAATCTCATTCAAGTTTTGAGCCTTTAACATGATATATTTCATTCACAAATAGCAATAAACTCTTACAACATTTAAAAGAGAAAATACCTGGTGTGATGAAACATTAAACTAAGCAAAGCTCAAATTCACAAGCCCAAACAACATAGCCCAGAATAGCAGCATCACAGCAAACAACCCTCTTCATAACTCAAAGGGTTTCAAACTTTTAACACTACTTTCTTAACTCTTTCTCTCTATTTTTCAGCTCACCCTATTTGCTCTCAAGAGTGACTTTTATATATGCTCACTTTTTGCTCTTCCCTCAAAGTATTTTTTTCAGATCTGTTGGTGTAAAAGTAGGAATGAGGAAGTGTTTTTCATGTGTCTGTTTCAGTTTTTTATTGATCTGTTCTCTCTTGTTTCAGTTCTGTTCTCCCTTTTAAAAGAGAGTCAAAGGCTCTCAAAAATAGAAGGGGGAGTGGGGTGTGTACTAGTGCCAAGGACTAGCCCATGTGCCATCCTCAACCCTTAGATTTCAGGCCATTATTTCATGCCTGCAGGGCTGTACCAGAACCCAAAAAAGAGCAGAGGTTCCTGCTGCCACCCGTGTACCTCCCTGACCCATTGTTTGGCATCTCATTTGACATCATCCATCCTATGTCATTCTAAGATAAACTTGAACCAATAAACTAACTAAATGGACTAACCCACCTGAGAACAAACTAAGGAGACTTGAACCAAATGGACCTAAAGTCCAGACTCTCAAAATATCACAGCTTTCTTAAACTCGTTCCATCTCAAGCGAAGCTGCACCCTTTTGAGTTCAAAGATGGCACAAGATGAACCATTTGAACTCTCAGACACTTGACAAATCAAACTAAGGGGTTAACCCAAGCGGATCAAGCTAGGCCATTGCAAATTACACTAAACTGAACTCCACTGCCCTATACAATCAGATTTCAAAAAGTTCATAGCTAACACAAGGTCATAGTTAACAACAACACAGCAGTATCTATGCAGCCCACACACAATCTCACAGACAAAACAAAACTCACAATGAACTAGTTAAAACCGTTACTCAGCATCAAAGGACAAATCAACACAGGTTCTAAACTAGATCACAATACCATAAACGCATTTTCATGCTCGGCATAAGTTAACCTCACAATGATTCCAAACAATTCAATATGAACAGAACGATTCAATGCTTTCGAAACAATAAAACAAGACGGAACAGAGATAGAACACTAGTATCATGTTTGAAAAACCAAACCAATACTTGCTTAATCAAAATCTATTTGAACAGGAAAGCATACATAAGTGACAACACTTTTCTTAACATCAAACTCTAAAATTACCGAAACGAAAGGAAGAAATTAAGGGGTTCGCTTCACTGCCTAACCCGTCAAGCAAATGGCTAAAGCGCCATTGAAACTGCCTCGCCATCAAGTCGAATGAATCAGTGAACCGCAGCGATCATCGCTGCATTTCCCCAGTCACTGTCGCACCAAAGCAATCTCCAAAGCTTCAGGACAACTACTAGGCTGCCACTGCTAATAACCTCACAACCAAGCCACCATTATCACATCCATACCAGCTACACCATTGCTACAGAACAAGCCAACGTTTCACCAACGTTTCAACGAGCCAAACATCACCATGGTAACTGCCTCAACATCCACAACATCATTGTATCTCCATTTCCTAATCAGCCCCGATCAGTACCAAACTCACAGTCAATGGCCTCACTAAGCCCTCGTCGCAACCTCAAACAACACGACTTAGTCATTATCACACACATACGACACGCGCTGAAACAACATCACCACGCCCTTCATCACCCTTGCCATCGTGACACCAGCATGTCCTCGTCACAACCCCCATCCTCACATTACCAAAGACACGCCAAGCTTCCACTTTCTCCTTACGGCATCTCCACCACTATATGCCGCTGCACCTCAGACACGACACCACCACCGTACTATGTCACGCCACCACTAGCAGTGGTGGAATTAAAGAAAAGAAACGGGAAACACGAGCAAAAGGGAGAGAAGGAAGGTTTTATGGACAATTGAGTTCAAAAATAGATAGAGAAGAACGTACCAACCCCGTAGATGTAAATTTTTGGCCGGAAGAGGAAATTGCTCGGTCGCCGGCGGTGGGGTCCTGCGGTGGCGGAGATTTCGTCATGGCTTTGCCTGGTTTTTGATATATCTGTGTGCAATGGGGAAATTTAGGGGTAAAGTGTTTTGTGTTTTGTTTTGTGTAATTGGGTGTGAGTAATTGGGGAATTAAAGGGGAAACGGGCCGGGTCGGCTAATTGGATTGGGCTAACGGGTCGACTAATGGCTAATGGTAGTGGGCTGGTCCATTTTTTCTGATTTTTCAAGTAGCCCAATGGCCAATTCTTTTATAGTTTAATACCATACAAAGTGTACTTAATTTCAAACTAAACTAAATCCTAATTAACTAGTAAAACACACACAAAATATAAATGTCACACTTAACTAAATTATCACACACATAACTGATCAACCAAATGTCCTTTTGAGATAGTTTTCGGTAATTTTACTTAATTAAATAACTGAAATGGCCAAAGAAATCGACAAAAAATCTAAGGAAAAATAAGCAAAACTCTTAGCTAAATTATCACGTCAATTTTAGCACTTATCTTGAATTTGGTGCCAAAATTAGGTGATTACAGTTCTTTGTGGAACTCGACTCCATATTTAACCGAATATATTTGCAAAATCATCTGCCTTTTCTTTTAAGGATGAGTTTTGAACGAGATCATATATGTTTTCCTAATTAATTACTTAGATCATGTATATCGATCAATAGCAAACTTAACACTTGCATGAAAAAGTCTTCTGTTGAGATTACTTAGGCTGCAAGTTTGTTGATTCAATGTGCAGTGATTATTGTGTAGCTAATGCCAGCTGTTAGTGGAGTGGTTAAGTTAGTTAGGATTAGATATTTTCTATAAATAAATTTAGTTAGTTAGATTGTTGGTTAACACTTCTCATTTTTACTTTGTAACAAACTTTGAGCTAAGAAAACTTTCCCCAAACTCTCTCTATCTTCCTCACTGATTTGATCCAAGCTCTACTCGATCGACAATGGCAGATTTCAACATGGTATCAGAGCCATCCTGAATCGATCGAAGCTAGGGTTCTTAGCTCCAATCCAATTTCAGCAGAGTCACTGTGAGATTCCTTCATTCGAAGCCTCGAAATTCAGCAGAAATGGTGAACATTAACCCTAATTCCCAGAGCAGCCTAGATGATATAGATCATCGTCATCCATTGTACTTACTTCCATCAGATACCCCTGGATTAGCTCTAGTCACTGTTCGATTAACAGGAACTGAGAACTATGCAGTTTGGAGCAGAGCAATGAAGATCTCTCTCCGAGCTAAGAAGAAACTGGGATTCATTGATGGATCATGTACAAAAGATGAGTATACTGGTGAGTTAGCAGAGGAATGGGAACGTGTCAATGTTGTTGTCCTTGCTTGGATTATGAATACTGTGACTTCAGAATTATTGAGTGGAATAGTGTATGCAAATGATGCACATGCTGTGTGGATGGATCTGCAGGAGAGGTTTGATAAGATCAATGGTTCCAGAATCTATCATTTACACCGAGAAATAGCAACTATAACACAAGGTACATCAAGTGTTTCAGTTTATCATTCTAGACTGCGATTATTGTGGGATGAATACAGTTCATTGATACCCCCACCTAACTGTTTCTGTGAGAAGTCAAAGGATTTTATTGCACATCTAGAACAACAAAAACTGTTCCAATTTCTAATGGGTTTAAATGAGACATACAGCAGTGTTAGGAGTCAGATCTTGCTAATGACACCTTTACCTTCTGTGAGTAAGGCATTTAGCATGATTATACATGAGGAAAGCCAGAGAAAGGTCTTAGTTGGAATGCCTAGCATGACAAATGAGATGAATGAGTCTACTGCCCTAATGACCACCAAGAGGTATCCACAGAGGTCCAAAAGGAACAACAATATGCAATGTGACTATTGTAGAGGTAAAGGACATACCAAGGAATACTGTTGGTGGAATCCAGCAAGCAGTAATTTCAAGGACAAGTCAAAGCAAACATACAACAATAACAGGGCAAATGCAGTGGTGAATGCTGAGAATGACATGTATCAGGGTAATGCTGTGGTTAATGAGAGAAGAGTTGCTGAAAGGAGTTCTGTTCAGGAAAACACATATGGAGCAGGTGTCGGTTCAGAGATGAAGCAAGGGATGAAGCAAGGCAGTCATGGAGGACATTACTTCACAAATGAGCAGTATGACAAGATCATGAAGCTCATCAGTAAAGAAAACATGGAGCCTGAAGTCAATATGGCAGGTAATGCTAGCCTAAACTTATCAAATAGTGCTAGTTCCATAGTAGCCAAAACTCCTCATACATGGATCATTGATACTGGTGCAACCAATCACATGGCTTCCAGCCCACATATGTTCACTAAGGTAGACATGCTGCCTAGTCATAAAAGGGGAAATGTTCATCTACCTAATGGTAAGATAGTACCAGTTGCACATAAAGGAGCCTGCCACATTTCAGGGAATGAATTGATAGAGGATGTGCTTTGTGTGCCAGATTTCAAGTACAACTTATTGTCAGTATCTAAGTTGACTAAGGGGATGAACTGTTCTGTAACATTTTTTCCAACACACTGTGTATTTCAGGACCTATCCACTGGGAGGGTGAAGGAGATTGGTGAAGAAAAGGATGGTCTGTATCTCCTACTTCCTAAAGGTTCCACAAATACACAGTTGCCTCAGTTCAGTTCTTATTTTGCAGAAAGAATAAGTGGAGACAGCAACACATGGCACCAAAGACTTGGACATGTATCAGTCAAAGTGATGCAACAGATAGATTTTTTGAAGAATAAGATGTCAAGAAATTGTTCTTTTGATGAATGTAGAATTTGTCCCTTATCTAGGCAGACTAGAAAGCCTTTTCCTATCAGTATGCATAGAGCAAAGGAAATCTTTGAATTGCTACATGTTGACATTTGGGGCCCTTACAAGGTTCCAACATCTAATGGAAATAGATACTTTCTTACACTTGTAGATGACCATTCTAAGATGATCTGGTTGTACTTGATGAAATTAAAAAGTGATACTATTGTGCTGCTTAAGTCCTTTATTAAAATGGTACAGGTTCAGTTTGGCAGGTCAGTTAAAGTGTTGAGAACTGACAATGGTGCTGAGTTTTTTAGTTCTGAGTGTGGCACTTACTTGACAGAAAATGGTATAATACATCAGAGTAGTTGCCCCCACACTCCACAACAGAATGGAGTAGTGGAAAGGAGGCACAGACACATACTAGAGGTGGCAAGAGCATTGAGATTTCAGGGTCACATTCCCATACATCTATGGGGAGACTGTGTCATTGCTGCAGTTTACATTATCAATCGTTTACCTTCTTCTGTCCTGTCAGGAAAATCACCATATGAGGTCTTTCACAAGACAAAGCCCTCTTTAGTCCACTTAAGAACACTGGGCTGTCTTTGCTATGCCACAGTCACAGAAAAACAGGACAAGTTTTCTCCCAGAGCAATTGAAGCAGTGCATATGGGTTACTCTCCTTCTCAAAAGGGCTACAGACTGTACAATATCAACGAACACAAATATTTGTCAGTAGAGATGTTGTCTTTAAAGAAACTGTTTTTCCCTTCAAAGCCTCAAACCTCACTAGCCCAACTCATTTGTTCTCAGACATGTCTTCACTCAATCCATCCAATACTCCTCAACATCTCTATGATCCTTTAGCAGATGTACCACCAGACATAGTACAGGAATACATTGAGACTGAACACACTGACATTGAGCTTGACACAGCTGCTGATGAAGATGATACAGTTGCTGTCCAGGAAGCCAATGCAGATGCACTTTTGAGAAAGTCCACTAGACACTCCAAGCCCCCAATCTGGATGAAGGACTATGTTGATCCTAGGATGACAAGCCATACTAGTGCTTCTGCCTGCACTTATCCAATCTCTGATTACCTATCCTATACCTCCCTGTCAGCTGGTTACCAGTCCTACTTATCAACAATGTCAGTTGACACTGAGCCTAAGTCTTATTCTGAGGCTATGCAAGACCCTAGATGGGTGGAGGCAATGCAGGCTGAGATCAATGCCTTGATAGAGAATCATACTTGGGATGTGGTTCCCATCCCCAAGGGCAAGCACACTATAGTTTGCAAATGGGTGTTCAAGATCAAGTATAAAGCAACTGGTGAAGTTGAAAGGTTTAAGGCCAGGCTTGTGGCCAAAGGCTATAGTCAACAAGAGGGTTTGGACTATCAGGAGACCTTTTCTCCTGTAGTCAAGATGGTCACTGTTAGGACTATTATTGCCCTGGCAGCTCAGCACAACTGGGAGCTTTTTCAGATGGATGTGTATAATGCTTTTCTTCAAGGTGACTTGGAGGAAGAAGTGTACATGCAGATGCCACCAGGTTTTGGGAGCCAAGGGGGGAACAGGTGTTGTAGGCTCCTCAAATCCTTATATGGCCTTAAGCAAGCATCCAGACAATGGAATTTGAAGCTCACTAAGGCCTTGATAGGAGCTGGTTTTAGACAAAGCCTTCATGATCATTCACTTTTTTACTTGAAAAAGGGTCACAGGCAGGTATACATACTGGTATATGTAGATGATCTTCTCATCACAGGAAATGATGCAACTCTTATTCAAGAATCAAAGGCTACACTGCAGAAAGCCTTTAAGATAAAGGATCTGGGTACATTAAAGTACTTTCTTGGCATAGAAGTTTGCAGATCACAGCAGGGAATACTACTTTGCCAAAGGAAGTATGCCCTGGAGTTAATCTCTGAGCTAGGCTTGTCAGGTGCTAAAACAGCATCCACTCCTTTAGAGCAGAATCAGAAGCTGACAACACATGAGTATGATCAGCACTGTGGAATGAACTTGAATGATGATTTGGTGGAAATCAAGAGCTATCAAAGATTGATTGGGAAGTTGCTATACTTGACACTGACTAGGCCTGACATAGCATACAGTGTACAAACACTGAGCCAGTTTATGCAAGCACCAAAGAGGTCACATTTAGAAGCAGCATACAGGGTAGTCAGGTATGTGAAGAATGAACCAAGACTAGGAATACTGATGAAATCATCAGGCAGCAGGGAGTTGGTTGCCTATTGTGATGCAGATTGGGCAAGCTGTCCAAACTCAAGAAGATCAGTAACAGGGTATTTAGTGAAGCTTGGAGGTTCATTGATATCATGGAAGTCAAAGAAGCAGAACACTGTAGCAAGGAGCTCAGCTGAAGCTGAGTACAGAAGTATGGCCTTAACTGTCTGTGAGCTGATTTGGATACTAGGCTTGTTTAAGGAGTTGGGGATTGAAGTGTCCAGGCCTGTACACCTATTCAGTGATAGCAAGTCAGCAATTGAAATAGCAAACAATCCTGTGTTTCATGAGAGAACAAAACACATAGAGATTGATTGCCATTTCATCAGAGAAAAGGTGCAGCAAGGAATGGTTCATCCTGTTTATGTCTCCAGTGGTGAACAAGAAGCAGATGCATTAACTAAAGCATTAGGTGGTGCGCAGCATTATCATTTATTGTCCAAGCTTGGTGTGCTCAACATCTTCACACCACCAAGCTTGAAGGGGGGTGTTGAGATTACTTAGGCTGCAAGTTTGTTGATTCAATGTGCAGTGATTATTTGTAGCTAATGCCAGCTGTTAGTGGAGTGGTTAAGTTAGGATTAGATATTTTCTATAAATAGATTTAGTTAGTTAGATAGTTGGTTAACACTTCTCATTTTTACTTTGTAACAAACTTTGAGCTAAGAAAACTTTCCCCAAACTCTCTCTATCTTCCTCACTGATTTGATCCAAGCTCTACTCGATCGACGATGGCAGATTTCAACAACTTCGTATAACCCAAATCAAAGGTGAAGGAGGAATTCTGGTAGGAATGATCATATCATGAATAAGATCCCACATGAATGATTTTGTTGATTGTCTCAAGTGACACTTATCAATCCATTACTACCATATATGCAAGGACACGATATACAGTTTCTTTACTTAATTAGATGAGGTTTTTTGTAACTGTAAATTTTTTATATGTAGAAGTATAATTTTTTAGCACTATTCATAGTGCGGTATCTTCTAGGCTCCTCTCCATTTCCACTCATCTTCATTTCCCCAAGTTCTTATTTGGTTGAGAAACACATGTTCTATCTTACAATTAATGGTGGAGATTTATGTAACTAAATCATAAGCTTAACCATGGTTAAATACTACATATTTTCCTTTTATTTGCTCTCAAAAAGAATTAATAACCCCAAATTCTAGGTGCACATTTTTTATATCCATAAATATATTAGTAATTAAAGAGTTACAGAAAATTAGTATATTAAAAAATTCCTTTTGTCTTTTGTTTTTCCAAAAGTCTAACCTTCAAACCTTATTCATTATATTGCTCGTACATAATTTATTTGGTGGTGGACCTATTAACTTAAAAGTTGTGTAAATGTGTCTTTAAATTATATCTCTGAAATGGAGAAAACGAGTACTCCTTTTACATTAGAGTATGTATAAAACGAGTACTCCTTTTACATGTTTACTCCTTTTACATTATATTACTCCTTTTTCATTTCCCCTGATAAAGAAACCTCCTAATCAATGCTAACTTGTTGCGAAGACTTGAAACAAAATAAATTTTGTTCTATGAAGCTAAGTCATCAAAGATACTCTTAACAACGGTGATATTGTTCTTTTTTGGTTATGCTCAGATAGTTTCTCTAAAGACCTAACACTATTAAGAGTATTTGTTACCTTAATAGTTTCTCTAAAGACCTGACACGGTGGTTAATAAGACTTCGGTTCACACACCAAAAATACTTTTCCGTTCGAACTAAGCTCCACATTTAACAATAAGCAAACCTTTAGAACTAAAGTCCTGCCACATTACACCTCCTTTATGGGCTTATCCGAAGCTTCACAATGACACTATTAACCACTCTAAGGGCTGCTACGAAAGAATTAACCAGTATTTATTATGTATTTAGTCATTATTTATTATATGAGCCAACTTTAGGATTTGGTCTTGAAGTTCAATTTTTCAATTCAAAACTTCTAGACACCACGTCATAAAGTTTACCCCTATTGTAAATTATGGTTTAATATGGAATGCTGGATAATCCTTAAACATCAGCCCATTGGAGGTTATTCGTGAATTTCAACCCACCCATTCGAAGTTGTTGCGCAAATAGACATGCCTGCACCGTTGTTACAATTTTTACCCCCATAAGAAAACTATTACTCCCTCTGTCCATTTTATGTGACACACTTTTCTTTTTGGTATATCGAAAAAAGAATGATACATTTCGTTATTTGACAACCAATCAATAGCATTTTCTCTATTCTATCCTTCTTGGACCATACTTACATTAAAAGCTACCAACAACTTTTTAATTACTTCAATCTTCTCTCTCTTACTTTTTCTTTACATCTTACAAGGACAATTTTAAAACTTTATAAGGTCAAATCTTTATTTTTTAAACTCCATGTAAAGTCAAAGTACACCCACATAAATTGGGACGGAGGGAGTATAAAAATAACCACTGTCAGGAAATTTGCTAGCTATTACCAGAGAAACACTACTGTAGATCCCCAGATCTTTGCTAGTAGAAAGATCTAGGAATTGCCAATAACATTCTTATATATGTCAAATTTGTAAGATTTTTCTTATCTAGGCCAAATCTATGACAGAGTGCCAGAAGTGTCCTATTTTTTAAATCATCCATCGTGTTTAGGATGAATTTCACTAGGGAGCCACTTTTCCCATGCTATTTAGATTTTAGTGACTTTTTGAAACTATTTATTTTTTAGCCACTAGTTGGAACTTCAACCGTTGGAGAGCTGAACTTCATACTTGAAGGTTTGAAGTTCAATCCACAGAGTATGAAGTTTAGGCATAGAAGGTCTAAAATTAAGAATTGAAGATTTGAAGTTGAACTTTATACCTAAAGGTTTGAAGTTCAGGCCACAAGATCATATGTTCAGCCCTCAAGGTATGAAGTTCAAAAAGTGACTTAAAATTAAATAGTTTATAAAAAATGACTTCAACTATAAAGACAAACCAAAAAATGGTTATTTATGCACTTCCCCAGTATTCATGGTTATTGAAGCCCAAATCTGACTTTTTTTATGTTTAAAACTTTAGCTAGCAGCTTATTTGAGCCTAACTATTTAATTTAGTTATTTTAAAAAGGATTTTTTACATAAAAGTACAAGTTTTAGAGCTTAATTACCAAACATAGCAACATTTTAGTAAAATTACCCTATATAGAGGAAAACACAAGATAATTACAAATATAGCAAAAACATAGCAATATTTTCCCATAACATACCAAACCCTTACATTCTTCTTTCTATTTCCCCCACTATCACTTTTGCTCCCCACCTCTATTTCACTTTTTCTCCCACCATTTCCCCCCAATTTCACTTTTACTCCTCTCATTTTCCCCAATTTCACTTTTTCTCATCCATCCTCAATGTATCTCGTTGAATCTCACTATTTCTGCACCGTATCAACTATTTTTGCACCGTTTCTGCACCGTATCAACTGTTTCTGCACCGTATCAACTGTTTCTGCACCGTATCAACTGTTTCTGCAGCACTGTATCTAACTGTTTCTGCACCGTTTCGGTTCATTTCAGCATTGTATCTAACTGTTTTAAACTGTATCAACTCTCATTTTTTTATTGTATCAGACTATTTTAAACTGTATCAACTCCCGTTTCAGACCGTCTCAGACTGTTTCAGACCGTATCATAGTGTTTCAATGTTGTTTCAGACTGTATCACACTGTTTTAAACTGTATCAAGTCTCGTTTCAGACTGTATCAACTCCGTATTAGACTGTATCAGACTGTTTTAAACTGTATCAAGTCCCGTTTTCAGACTGTACCATACTGTTTAAAACTGTATCAACTCCTGTTTTAGACCGTATCAAACTGTTTCAACAGTTATTTCAGATTGTTTCAATTTCGTTTCAGACCGTATCATACCGTTTCAACATCGTTTCAGACTGTATCAAACTGTTGCAACAACTGTTTCAACGATTTTTCAAACCGTATCATATTGTTTCAAACTCCGTTTTAGACCGTTTCAACCTATTTAAGACTGTTTCAATAGTTGTATCAGACTGTTTCGGCTGTTGCATTAGAAATGAGTGGAAAGTAAATTAAACATCAGATTCCATCAAAAGTGAAAGAGACTTAGTGAAATGTACTGTTACACCTGATTGATTCAAAGGCTTCTCATCGAAATTCGGGACTACTATACTGATATTAACTCCCCAATTTGTGCCACTAAACTACAAGAAAATCTCTGTTCGATCATTCTATTTATCTTCATTTTTTAAAGATTACCAGGCAAGTAAAGAAGGAGATGAGAATCTTTCAAAGGTGGACCAGCTGATATGGGAGTAAACCACCGAGGTGGACCTCCATCGGGCTTAAGAATCTTCTTAGCGGAGAAATCCTTTACAGTTTGAGTTCCATATCCATCGTCCCAAAGGGATTCCAACTTGTCTCGACTATCAACAATGGTTGCTCTCCGCCGTTTATTAACGTGGACTGGCAGTGGAGATGGCGTTTTCCGTTATTATCCCTCTGTTTTGGCAGATCAGAGATGGGACTCGTTTCACCCTGTTATTATCCCTCCGTTTTTCTGCTGGTTGTGATGGCGTTTTCCGCCACTGTCCCTTCCTTCTTTCTCTCTGTGTGGCGATGTACTGGATTCCGGTGGAGATTCAGACGGTGGTGGTGGCGGCTCTGTTTCTGTTTTGAACGGTGGTTGTGGTGGTTGTGTTGTATATTTAGATATGAAAATGGGTGGTGGCTGATTTGGTGTGGGGGAAGTGGAGAAAGTATTTTAGGGTTTTTAGGAGGGTGGGGGTGTAAGTGTAATTATCAAAATGATATGTTTTGTTTATGGTAAAAATGTGCTAAAAAAATATTGTTATGTCTTGTAATTAAAAAAATATTGCTATTTTTTTGTAATTAAGGGTGAAAATTTGTATATTTGTGTAAAAATCCCTTTTAAAAAAGAAAAAATTGCGAGTGTAACCATTTATTCTTAGATCGTAGGGGTTGAAGTGATGTATTGAACTTCGAATCAGGATGTGAAGTTCACTAAACTTAGATTTTCGTTCTAAAGTGAGCCAAATTTAGAACAAACGGGCTAAGTTGGACTAAAAATTAAACTCTTTGAACTTCAAATAAAACACGGTTGAAGTTAGAATAATGTAGATTGAAATTCAACCCCAATTATTTGAAGAAAAGAAATTTTCGTCCTAAGCACCAAGCCCTTGAAAAGGGGAGACCAAAATTGGGTAATGCCGTAAATGTGCGTGCAGAACAGGCTCTATGAGCATTTCGCCTCTTTTAAGAAAATTTTGACATATAAGCAACAATAATAGCCATAAATTGTAAAGTTATTGAAAAATAGCCATTCATAATGGTGAAAACTCCATGACAATATCTTGGATTGCCGTTGAATTTAACTGAACTCCAAGAATTGTGAACTCAGTTCAAAGTCAACTGAGCTCGAGGATTAACATCCTGTTCAAACTCGAGGATTTCCCCTAGAGTTTCCAAAGACTTTCTTTATGGAGTATATGTTATGGCTATTAGTAAAACAGTATAAAAGCAGACTATTCATTAATTAGTGATCGCCGTCATATGGCCATCACCATACTCATCCCATAGTTGGGCTAAGCTAACCTTAAGATACTCATAATATAGTATTTATGATAGTATCCATTTAGAACCAAACCCTTGCAATCTTCACCTAAAAATATCACATTGTTAAATAATATTATTACGCAATATATGGAGTTTACCTACCTTTTTAAACACTAATATGGACTTCTATTCACACTCCTAGTGAATCAAGTAACATTTCTATCTCATTTAGTTGATAGAACCGCTGAAATGTTTTCTGTTTCAAGTAAAGTATCAATTTCACAAAAAAATTACTCCAACATGAAGTTTAAGTGTCTCTTGTTTTTCCTCTGGTCCTTTGGGGGATTTACAAAAGTAGGACATTCAGGCGCAGTTCTGATAGTTTTAGACCCCATAAGATTTTTATTTTTATTTTTAGCTTCAATTGCCTAAAGTTTCAAGAAAAGTTCATGGAGGTTGCCAGTCCTTTAATAGCATTTGTAAAAGGCGATGGTCAAGAACTTTTTTGTAACTTCTAACGATTAGGTTAAAAATTAAATAGTGCCATCCACTGGTTGAAATTGTTAGAAGCAGCGTAACAAATGTCCAACGTAAAAACTTGTGTTGCTTAATACTAGACCCACAAAGGAAAAGCGAAAGATTTGGGGATTGCAACGAACTTTTTCACTGCATCGATCTTATCATATTATCTAGAGCCTGAGGACGAGAAAGAAATTTTTTATATACTGTGTCTATTTCTTTCAAAATAAATTTTTGTCAGTTATTCAATATTTTTAAATGTCATGTCATCAAAATCATTATTCCTGGTTCATAACTAGTGAAAGTTTGAAAATTTTAAAACTTACTTCCTCTGTTTTAGTTTATGTGAAAGCAATTGACCAAGTCCAGAATTTAAGAAATAATTATTGACACTTGAAACTTTTGGTTTATAACAACTTTAAATTTGTGTGCCTGTATATTACTCCTTCACGTCCCTTTTAGTTATCAAATTTGCTACACGTCTCTTAAGATATTATAAATAGATAAAATATTTTTAGTAATTTAACCTTAGTATTTTGAACAATAGTATTAATATTTACACTGTCACAGCTTGCGTTGTCACATCGTTCATTTCGGGGTTTACTTAGTTTGATTAGATATATTATAGGTATAATTGGGTAAGATTTTTTAAATAAAATATATTTTCAATTAGCTTGGTTAGATTTGTTCTAATTTGCGTGTCCATTTCTTGTGCTCACAAAGTTTGACCAGCACATATCGAAGGATCAGTCACTTTATTTTGTTTACTCCACAGATGAATCAGAAGCTTGTCAATGACCAATACAGCAAAACATCAATTGATTAATAACTCTTTGTGGCGCTAACAATTTGAGCTAAAAAATTTCGTGTGGTTAACCTTCATGTTAGAGATAGTGGAGGGTAATATTTATAGCTTAATTATATTAAGAGATGTGATGGTTGGGCAAGGTTGGTAGCATTATTAAGATAGAACCAAAATAGTTTGTCACGAGATATGATATTGCAATTCCTACCGTCATGTTTGGAGTTGTTATTATTGTATTTAAAAGTGTATAATGTACTACAAATATAAAAAGAAAAAGAAAAGAAGGGAATACCTTTATTTAGAAAGATAACACACGGTAGTAGACACGAGCCTGTTTCGTCAAGTTTTTAGGAGTCAAATGTATTTATTTTAAAAATTTTAGTATTGCCCAGCTTCTAAGTAAAAATAAGTGTTTTTGATTATGTGAGACAAGATTACGCATATCAAACTTTCATATTTAATCAAGTGAATATCCATTTCCTTAATTTGATATTTTTTTCAAATATTGGTCAAAGAAAAATTAATAACAAAAGCACTTATCTAAAATTGAGCCAAACACAAATTACTTATTTCGTAAAGCACTCATTTGAAAAGCGTTTTTGTTAAAAAAACACATTTCAAAATAAGCTATTTTGACAGCTTGACCAAACACATAACTGGTAACTTTAAAAGACAAAATTACTTATATTTAGACAGGTAACTTTCAATTAATCCTAAGCTAACCCGTAAATCATATGTTCATTAGTATCGGGTCATCCCAATGATTAAAGTAAAAAAGTTCAAATTCCCCTAAAATTACTTTAGTTGCTTGATTGTGCTAGGTTTCAAATAGGACAAAACGTATCATTATGTAAGTTGAATACCTTCTCATGTTTTGGAAGAAAATGAAATGAAGTTATCTGCGGACCACAACCTTTTAGCTAAGTACCCCTAAACTCATCAACAAGCTTATGCATAACCTTGGCCACTGCAACCAAATCCCATCTTCACCACCAGCAAAATTAAATTCAGCCCATGGATTACTATCACTGTTTCTTCTTCCTGTTTACTATACTTGTTAATCTTGTAGCATCAGAAGACAAAGTTCCAACAGGACCTATAATTAACGTGACTAAACATATCTCGTTCGAAGATTTCAGTTCAAATAATGTTAGATTGAAGCATGATCTTACACTTCTTGGCAGTGCTATTGTCTCGGATGAATACTCATCCGTGCAAATTCCTGACCCGAAGCAGGAACATGATCTTCGACATCTAGCAGGACGAGCTATTTATTCTTCACCTATCCGTTTATTAGATCCCCTGACTCAAACACCAGCATCTTTTGAAACAACCTTCTCGTTTCAATTCCAAGTACTAAAGTCCGATTCGAGCAACGTGACAACATCAGATCTTGGCAAGTCTGTTGGTGGTAGTGGTTTTACATTTATCATAGTCCCTGATGAATTAACTGTTGGCAGGTCAGGTCCATGGCTTGGCATGCTTAACGATGCGTGTGATGATGATTACAAGACAGTTGCTGTTGAGTTTGACACTCGCCAGAATCTTGAATTTGGTGATCCAAATGACAATCACTTGGGCATCAACTTAGGAAGCATAGTTTCAACTGCAGCTATTAATGCTTCGGACGTTGGAGTTCAATTGAATGATGGCTCAGTTCACAGAGTTTGGATATCTTATGATGGGCAGAGGAAATTTATTGACATCCGTTTAGCACCTGATGGCAAAGGATATCCTTCAAAATCAGTTTACTCTGGTATTCTTGACCTTTCACCTTACTTAAATGAATACATGTTTGTTGGATTTTCAGCTGCTACTGGTAACCATACTCAAATCCACAACGTATTGTCCTGGAATTTCACTTCAATAAGCCAAGCTTCTCTTCGTATTCCTTCAGAAGAGACATGTCAAAATAAAATTATGTTACAAAATACTACACAAGCTGAAAGTGAACATCGCAAAACACCTAATAGTTTCTTTATTTTCCTTGCCGTTGTGGCTCTTGTTATAGTTGTTCTTATTAACCTCTATTTTAGTAGCTACAAGAAAGGTTACGACTCCAACAATTCAACCATGCTGCCTGAGAAAAAGCTAAGACCAAGGCCACCAAACAAGGCACGCCGTTTCACAATAGCTGAAATCTCCACAGCAACAAGGAATTTCAGTGAGTTACAAATATTGGGTAATGATGGTAAGAGCATTACTTATAAGGCCACCATGTTGAACGGGTGTAACGTTGTTGTAAAACGATTTTTAACTCAGTTTTTCAACACACACGGGCATGACAGGCGACGATTTCACAAAGAAATTAAAGCCATTAGCAGTATTCGTCACCCGAATTTAGTCCCCGTTAGAGGATGGTGCTATGACAACCAAGAAACAATAGTTGTGTACGACTACATCCCAAATGGTAGCCTAGACAAATGGCTATTTGGTGTAGGCGTTTTACCTTGGACGAGGCGATTTAAAGTTGTTAGAGATTTAGCAGAATCTCTTGTCTACCTTCACTCAAAACAACTTGCTCACAAGAATGTTAAAAGTAGCAGTGTTTTTCTTGACGTGAGTTTTAGAGCAGTAGTGGGTGATTTTGGATTTGTTTTAACTTCAACCGGGTCAACCCGGTTTGAGTCAATGGTGAGTCAAACAGCGGATGTATTCGAGTTTGGAGTAGTTGCTTTAGAAATTGTTGCGGGTCGGAGCAGGATCAAGTCCAACCCAAGGGAACGTGACTTATTGGATCATGCATGGGCCATGCACGAGGTACAACAAAAAGAAACGTTGGTGGATCGAAGAATGGGCTCGGTCGTGAATATGGAGCAGGCGTTTCGGGTATTGGATATCGGGTTGTTGTGCACATTGAATGAGAATAAAGGAAGGCCTACAATGGAAGAAGTTGTGGAGTTTCTAAATATGGAAAATCCAATCCCTGAGTTGCCACCGGGTCGACCCGTTTGTTTGTTCCCGTACAGCAGCACCACAGGCTTGTGTAATGGGAATGTTTGTGCTCCATTCAAATGAAGTCACGTGTTTGGTTAAATTGCAGAAAGTAGCCAAAGATGTTGCCATTGGTGCTTTATTATCCTCCACGTAAGCGACAATCATTCTATCAATATGGCTCCAAATAATTACAGGGATGAGCACATGTATGTTATGTGACGTTATTTTCTTGATTGAGACTTATTGTCGGGTCTCTGGTCGGAGTTTAAAATATCACAAGAACTCCTACATTTAGAAAGCATTACAGATAGTGCTGCAATAGTATAATTCATGCAAACGTGTGCTATAATGGTACTATGTAATCTTTATTCCACCATCATTCTGTGTATAAAATACTTATCTCAACTTATAAAATCTTCTTGTACGGCTAGCGTTTGTTAATTTCTACTTGAGTATATGCTATAGCTGTCATAACTCAAATACTTAAGGAGATTCAAGCCAATTAGCTACAACAATATTTTAACCGGCCCAGTAGTAAAACTGTTGACTTATCTCACAAACATCGTATAATACAAACAATTCTAGACTAATTTTTGCGTCCAAGCTAAGAAAACCTTATTCCTTCAACATATTAAATCTTACTTTTTCTTTCAAAAATACTATTCACTTTTGTGCATACAATAATATTTATCACATGTCAACGCAAGGTAAAATAATCCACTACTTATCGGTGTAGAATTTCTTCCTTGAAATAGATTAGAAGGTAGTGGGTTAATAAGTCAAATAGATAATGGGTTATGGCCATTTAGTGGGTTAAAAAGTGGTAGATCATATATAGTGGCTAGGTAATAGTTATGGCCACTTTCTTCGTAAAATTTGTGCTTCATAGCCACTTTTTAGGGGCAAAGTGTACGAATAACTACTTTTTCTACTAGTCTTTTGTTTGAGGCCACTTATTTTATTAGTTTTGCATGAGGAACTATTTTTGGAACTTCAATCCTTGTGGTCTAAAGTTCAAACCTTGTGGGCTGAACTTTATGCCTAAGATATGAAGCTCAACTTCAGTCCGCAAGGTCTGAACTTTTAGTCATAGAAAGGTAAACTTCAACCCTTGTGGTGTGAAGTTCAGCCAGAAGGATTGTAGTTCAAAAAAATGATCACTCACGCAAAATCTATAAAAAAAGATGGCCTCAAGCCAAAAATCACTGGCAGAAGTGGCATGTGTGTGAAATTTGCTAAATGTAGTAAATTAAACGTTCGTAATTTTTTCAATCAATTCGCCACTGTTTTAAAATACATAAGGTATGTTGATGAATAGTTATTCAGGTATCGATATAAAATATTGAGATTTATAGTAGAAAATGCTGTTTTTTTTTAAAAAAAAAGGTTGAGTTTTGATGTAAAATTCTTACTCTTATGTAGGAGTTCAAGCCTCAGTACAAAATTTTAAGATTTTTAGTTAAAAATGTTGAATTTCAAAAAAGAAAAAAACCTTCAATTTTCAAACCTTAGCGTAAAATTCTGACATTTTTAGTTAGAAATGTCGAATTTCAAAAAGAAAAAACCTTAAAGTTTGAGCTAAGTTCGTATTTTTTAATAATGTCAAGTAAAATGCCTGAGTTTGAACTACACCCATAATATTTTATCCCTGAGTTCAAACCTAAGTGTAAAAATCTGACATTGTAGTTAAGATTAATTATCCAATTTCAAGAAAATCCCCAAGTTTTTGAATTATTTCGTATTTTATCCTGAATTTCAAGGGGAAAAAAACGTGTTCGAGTTAACCATATTCTTTTTTTTTTTTAATTCTAAATCGTTTAAAGCTCAATACGAAAACTTGAGACTTGTGGATAAAATGCTGAAGTTCAAGAATAATCTGAGTTTTCAGCTAAACATAATTTTTTCATTATGAAGTTCGAAGTTTAATGTAAAAATCTGAAATTTGTAGCTAAAATAATTGACTTTTATGAAAAAAGATACTGAACTTGGGTATATTATAGTTCCAAACGTATGTTTATTATGCTCATTTAGTAGATTAATTTGGACGAAAACTTTAAGCGCTGATGACCATCATATAATTCAATTAACTAATGGTGAAGAACGGTGAAGCTATGTTGGGTAGGCGAAGCAAAGGAGTCAATGGCTGTACGTCAACCACTTGTTTAATACTCCTATCAAAATATTTCTTTCCGACACAATTATATAGAATCTCTTGTATCATTTACACTACTATTCTTTGATGTAAAATTAGCACAGACACTACTAACATAAAAGAGATGTCCTAGCTTATCTCCTACTGTGTATTAGTTGCATATGTTTGAGTATTTAGGGTAAGCTTAACTACTGACAAAGGCAGAATTAGGCTCACGCACATATATTTCTGAACTCGGTTTATGGGTCAACAGGTATTTGTCAGCCGATATACTAGAACAACTAAAAGAAGTATCAACAGATAAAACGGATATATCATTCATTGTATTTACGGAAAAGGGTCAAATTTGCCCTTAAACAAATCGAAATTCAACACATTTACCCTCCGTTACGAGTTCAGTCTAGGCATACCCTTAACGTTACTAAAACTAGGGCAAATATACCCCTTATTTGACGGAACTTACTAATTAGACTGCTTATACACTAAGCTTGCTGATTTGTCAAATCTTGGCCACGTGTGCGCCGACGTGACGGAGGGCAAATGTGTTGAATTTCGATTTGTTTAAGGGCAAATTTGACCATTTTCCGTTCTTTTAAATAAAAGAGGTTGTTCTCATTTTCATCAACAACCTTGAACAACAATCAAACAAAGGACCTTGTTTCCAAGCAAACTTCATAAAAGAGCATGTTCTAACATCCCAAAAATTTTGATTTACAACTTAAATTGCATCTTAAGGAACCCTGCTATAACCAAAAATTTCGTTACAACATCACAAGAAAGAAATATTAAGTCGTTCATGATATAATGTGCAATACAATACAATACAATTTCATTATCCTTCCCCTTCATACACTCTTTAAGCAGTTGATACAACAATGAAAAGATTATAGCGACTAGTAGATGTATGAAATGCCATTTTGCTTACACAATCAAGTTAAACAGCTTAAGACTAGAGAAAAATAACCATTTTTCAAGTGAAGCCATATACAATTAGAGTCACTCGTAAAATGACATATAAGGGAAGTAACATTTAGGGCAACATAGCTTATTGTTCGGAAAGAAACATGATTATCTTCATCTAATGGTTTTACTAATAAGAAACCAATCACTCTTTCTTTCTCTCTATAACTCTCTCCAACCAACATGGTCTTTCTTGTTTAATATTTCGATTTAGTTTAACGAAATGGTCATTGCTATTACATGTGATATTGTAACGAAATTTTTTATTATAGCAGGGTTCCTTAAGATGCAATTTAAGTTGTAAATCAAAATTTTTGGGATGTTAGAACATGCTCTTTTATGAAGTTTGCTTGGAAACAAGGTCCTTTGTTTGATTGTTATTCAAGGTGGTTGATGAAAATGAGAACAACCTCTTTTATTTAAAAGAACAGAAAAGGGTCAAATTTGCCCTTAAACAAATCAAAATTCAGCACATTTGCCCTCCGTCACGTTGGCGCACACGTGGCCAAGAATTTGACAAATCAGCAAGCTTAGTGTATAAGCAGTCTAATTAGTAAGTCTAATTAGTAAGTTCCGTCAAACAAGGGGTATATTTGCCCTAGTTTTAGTAACGTTAAGGGTATGCCTAGACTGAACTCGTAACGGAGGGTAAATGTGTTGAATTTCGATTTGTTTAAGGGCAAATTTGACCCTTTTCCGTTGTATTTATTACAACAGGCAATCAAAGGCTGATCTAACATTTTTCTGGGAATCACTTAACGTTGAAAAAAAAATGTATATAGCTTCAAAACTAATATATGCAGATTTTATTTAAAGATAGTGCTGGAGGTAATGCAAAGTCCAGCCCTTAGAAATGTAAATGGAGACTGCAAGGATTGATGACCACTATGTTTGACCATCATATAATTTGTGGTTGAATAGGAGTAGGAACTTGAGCTGCTCTTGTTTGAGGTCTAGCATTTTCAGATAGAAGTACTTCATTTATGTTTGGTTCCAGGAGTGGAAGCTTTCTGGTGTTTGCCCCCAGGAACAAGTACAATCCCACTATGATAAAAAAACATTCCAATCAAGCTGCAAGAACGTTTTAAATTTGGATTTAATTAAAGTAGGCAACTAAACATAACATAGTTACAAGATTGCTAGCAATTACTAGTAATCATCATTAATTACTTTCTTTTACCTTCCGACGCTGATTTCTTGGCCGAAGAAAACAGCTTCTGTAAAAGCTACTAATATCAAAGACAATGGATTAAACATGGACGGGTACGCTGGTCCTTTTTTTGCAACAGCCCATGATGTGAGGCAGAATGTTGCTGCAGATGTAAACGCTCCCTGAAATTAATGGACATGCATCACAACAACTACTTCCATGTTGTTTTTAATTCAAGCAAATTAAGTTATATAATGACTAATACTTCAGTACTGATCAATGAAAAATGGAATTGGGTAGATTAGTACTCATACCGAGCAAAAAATAGTAAGTAGCTGCATATTGAATGCTAGCTTCCATGACTCCTTTTTTCGATCGATGCACACTCCAACTACCGCGCTTTGGACAGTTGCGATTATGCATATAATCAGTGTTGAAGCATATTTGAATGGAAACCGCTTGAATAGCTTGGCCTGTTACAAAATAAGAAAAAAGAGAGAGATAATATAAAAATTTATTACTTGTCTTACAAGTTTATTTAAAGTTAAATTCATCTTTGAAGAAATGCCTTAACCTTTGATTACAAGCTGTTTACCTGTGCAAGGTACCAACAACCAAAAGATAGAATGCTGCAGGCCAAGAATATAGACCCGCGAACCATATTGGTCTGAACAACATCAACAACATGAGTATGCTTGTGATGATTGATGTAAAAAACTTTGCCCTTGTATAGTGTGATAGTGAGTGCTCCACCCAAGCACAAGACAACACCTGCAAGCTTCACTCGGCCAGTCTTAGTGTTCAATTGTAGTTTTTCCATACTTCAACATACAACACAAAATTTGAACAAAGACAAGAGTGAGTTTCGATATTACATGTCCATATTATAGTGAATGGAGTAATATATAGGAGACCTCATTTAGTTTACCGGAATAGAAGTGCGAAGATATAGGTTACTATCGGAATTAAGTTCAAGAAGTTAGATCCATAAGTGGCCGTTGTGTCTCTGAGGCCATAATAGAAGAAATCCATAGCCATGGTGATCCTGTTGACATTAATTAAATATAGTTAAAAACTATGCAATTACTAGGGAGAAAAAAAACTATGCAATAAAAATGCTAAGTACTTGGTGAAACCTTGACCGATTCTCAAAATGAGTCGGATGGAATATACATTTCGTAACTTTTTATATTGAATGTGCACTTTTAATTATCGTACAATTTTTGTGCATTTAAAACTTTTGTCCAAATATATTAAAAAAATATGCATCTTAATGTATGTCCCATGAAATACTTGCATAAGATCACATGTGGTATTTCAAACTTAGGTGTTGTTCATTTTAAACATTCCGGCAAAAATACACTAAATTGTACACATAATTCAAGCTCCTGTGGCCAGCTAGTAGGATAAAGATGTGATTTTACTAGGCATAGGTCGTAATAAATACTAATCCATGAGCCAAAAGTTCTAATGCAAATTCTGAATTGATTCTTATAGAAGAATAGAGGGCACAGTTGAATTAAGGACATCGGTCATTGCGTTGAAAGCTACCAAGATAGGCAAACAAGAGGTGATAACTCGACATGGCTTTAGAGAGGCAACCAAGTAGCTGACTCTTTGGCTAAGCATGGTGCATCTCTCCAGTCTGGTCACACTCCAGAACTGTTCTACAATATGTCCATGAAATGCCACAACAAGAAAGGGTTCCTATGATGATCAAATAAGTCTGCCAACTTTCAGGATTAGACAAATCAAGAATGTGCCTAATTTTTTTTACTACATGATCTTCAATGAAAACTGTAACAGGGAGAGTCCCCCCTTTTTCTGGTACATATTGTAATATTAGAATGCCTATCACTAGTCATTAGTGTAAATAGGTACCCATGGAGCATTAGTATTGCTTCTAATTTTTGTAAGCTAACAAGTAGAAGAGATATGGTTTCAACCGAGTCTAACAAGAAGAATGTGGAGGTTAAGTTTCATGCCCTCCTTCTTCATGTATTTACCTATTAAAATATAAGATCAATAAAATAAAGTTAAGAGGTAATTCACTTAAATTTTATGCTTAATACAGATAACCAAACTCGCAAAAAAAGGGAAATAACACAGAACACATACAATTAAGAAAAAGACATACTGTACTACAGTGAGAAGCATATATAGAAATTTGAAACAACAACAAAGGAATGAATATGGAGTACCATCTTCCACAAAATAAGACTTATTACCCGGTTAATGCGCAAAGGAAGAGCCAAAAAAAGATCCACCATGTCAGTTTCTTCAAGCTATCTCTATAAGAAAGACAAACACAAACAAAGAATGAAACGTCAATAAAACAGTTGCATAATACATGATTCTAGAAAAGGCATAATGTGAACCTCATTTGAAAGGAAAAAAAAACAAGAACAAAAGATTAGAGACTAACCTCTCCCAAATGATAGCAAACGGAGCAATGCAAACCACTGCCACCACATGCCTGTAAGTAATTAGTGCGAAAACAAAAGTGCCTTCGTCCAAAACCTTCTTATAAAGAAGCTGTATCCCAAACGACATAATCTGGACTGCAAGCATGGCAATAAGTACTCCCCACCTTTTCAAAGAAATCTTCAATCCTTTCAAAGAATTCATCATGAAACTCCAATGCTATATCTACCCTTCCAACTTCTCTAAAAACTACAAAATGAACTTGTACACCCGGTACACCACTGATCTCTCTCTTAAGATTCATGTTCTATTGGCTACTATATATAGAGTACGTAGATGAAAAGACAGCTGAGATACAGCTTTAATAATGAGAAGAATAAAGAAAAGAGCACTAATTGTCTTCATTTTTTACATTGTTAAGGAAAATTTTCCACCTTTTAATGTTTCACCTTATATGAATGTCTCCAATCTTTACATTAATGAGGAAAATATTCCTCCTTTAATTGTTTACCTTAACAGCTTGTTTGGATGGTTGTGATATATGTTTCATAATGTATAATATGTATTGTATTGTATTGTTTGGTGAGTCAATGTTTGGATAGATTGTATTGTTTTCAAAGTAGGGTACGGGGTAGAGTTATTATAGAAAATGTAGGGTAAATGATAGTATGAGAATACTAAGGGGAAGAAAAGAGAAAAAAAATACGGTAACAATGCGATTACACCAAATCGGTGTTACATAAAATGAATTTTTTCATTATTATGTAACGATCACTACTAGAAATCATGCGTTTGCCGAGAGAGGTCGGCGAGGGACTTCCCTCTCCAAACGCGTGATGGAGAGGGAAGTCCCTAGCAAGTGGTCCCTCGGAATTCGGCTCGTAGCAGAGCATTTTTGGCGAGGGAATGGCTTAGCAAGCTGTTGTGTAGGTCCAATTTTGTATATTCTGTCAGTTTAACACTGCTAAGGATTTCCCTCACCAAATGCAGGAGAGAGAAAATTTTTACTGCACTTTAGCTAGAGAATTCCCTCTCTAAGTATGTTGGCTAGGGAATTCCCTCTCCAAGTATAAAAATTATATATTTTTAATTCACTTTGGCTAGAAATTCCCTCTCCAAGTATAATAAAAATATTTTTACCATAACACTTGGCTAGGGAGTTCCCTCGCCAAGCGTAGTATACCTGAAACACAAAAATCAGTAACACGATACAAAGCAGCACAACAACAACAATAACATAACAAAGCAATTACAGCAGCACCAAAACACCAAAACAATTCACAACATAAATAGCACAGAATTATACAACACCACCATTACAGTGTCACCGCAACCTGTCTAACATACTAATAAAGCTATATCCGGGCAATTAAACAATTGTACACACTTGTTTCATATCAACTAACACAAACAAATAAAACACTAAAATAATTCTTAAAAGTACTAAACACGTCCCACTTTCAAGTTTAATTCGACACAAAAATAACAAACTACCGAGAATCATCAATAGTGGTATGGAAGAAATATGTCCAACATTTTTTGTATTGATTTCTTTTTTTCTTCAACATCTTCATTCAAGTCCAACTCCGGTAAATCAACATCTTCATCCAAGTCCGATTCCGGTACCATATCAATTGAATCTTCAATCGTATCTTGAACGATTTCAATTGAGTATTCGATTGACTCTTGAGCAATATCAATTGAGTTTTTGAGGTTGATATCCATGATAGATCTTGACGAAGGGGTTGTATTTGAAAAAAAGTTAAACCCGTTTATGTTTAAATTTTACCAAAAAAAAGTGAAAAAAAAAGACGGAAAAAACTTACCAAACTTACCTTGCGATGGGTTGACGGAGAAATAAAAATGGAGTAGCCGGAGTAAGTGGCGTCGGCGGTGTAGCAGTGAAGGAGACGACGAGGCAGTGAGGGAGATGTGTTTTGTTTGGTGTGGAGTGTGCTATATATTACTTACACTGAAGGAGTATAAAATTCTCTTTCCTGATTGGCTAAGGAAGTCCCTCGCCAAACGCCTCACAGATCTGCAGCTTTTGATTGGCGAGGGAATTCCCAAGCCAATCAGGAAAGAAAATTTTTCTTGTTTTTGCTTGGCGAGGGAACTCCCAAGCTGTTTTTTTATTTTTATTTTTTATTTTTAAATTTTCGAGAGGGAATTCCCAAGCCGTGTAGGAGAGAAAAATTTTAAATTTTTTGCACTGGCGAGGGACTTCCCTCTCCAATGTCGAATTTTATTTTTTTTACTTTTGGCGAGAGAAAGTACTTGTTTGGAGAGGGAAATCCTTCTCCATTTTTTTGCTTGGGAATTCCCTCTCCAAACAATCCCTCGGAATTTGCCCAATTTCTAGTAGTGGATGGATTAATCGATACAATAAAATTTTGAAGTAACAATCAAAACCAAATATGACACACCAAATCTATATGTAAAAAATATGATACACCAAATCAATATATAAATTGTGTGTGTATAAAATCTAAGGAAGCTTTATATTTTACAGGACATTCATATAAAGAATGACCGCAGATACATATTTTATGTAGATATATTGCGTTGCTACATTTCTGAAATTTAAATTACATTGTTACAGTATTATGACCCGTATACTGATCTGCAGATATCTGAAGCTTTGCCTATTTATCTTTGCCTCTCTATATTTTATCTTAATGGTGTGTGTTTATCATTTGAATTTACTTCATGGTTCTTTTCTGGATATGGATAAAGATCCATCTTCAAATGAGCATTAATCTTATTTAATTGATTGAATCGCCATTGACTAAATAAGCCTATGGCGATTGCACCTTTCATTGAATCGCCATTCACTTATGCATTCTGAATACACTTTTCATTTCAGGTCCTTTAGATAATTAATGAGTAAAGAATGGAGAAGCACTTTTCAATTAATTCATTCGAGTTCCATTTTAGAATCTTGTATGCTTCATATCTTCAACTAAATTAAATATTTTTAAGATTAGATAAGGAATATATTCTTTGACACAATTTTTTTCCTTCTGATCCCAATTTCATTCTACAGTGAGGATGGAATATTCTCAAACTTTGCACTTTGCAGTTTCGCAAGAGTTTACTTTTTATTGTTTAGAATATTCAGATATTAGAAAGGCTGCAAGTTTAGTCTTATTCACAACTGCGCCAAAGTGAGAGCAGATCACATATATAAGTTCTAGTAAAATAGTTGAGTTATATAGCACAATTCCTTAACCACCATTCTATCATTAAAGTAAAAAAAAAAAAAAAAAACATGAAAAAGAAAAAGTAGCACGCTAATGAAAAAATGAAGCTCCAAGAATTTGTTTTGTTCCTTCCAAATGAGATCGAATGGAACTGTTACAACAATTAATGAAAATGTAACAATCAAAATAAGTCTCTTCACTTTCGGTTACTATAAGTCTTAAAAAGGTTTACATAAAAGCCTTATTCAATTATGAATTCATGATTGTATGATTGTTCACAAATCCCACCGACCAACGTGAGGTGGCAGACTAGAACAAGGCAAAGCAAGGAGAAGAGGGCATATATGTGGCAACACTAGAGCCTAAAGATCAATTTATAGACAGCCGAGTATACAATCATCCGGTGCACTCTCCATTCAAATATGTTAGAAAACAAAATCTCCATTTTCAAAGTAAGTCTGTGTAGTTTGAAAGCTATTGAACACAGAGCGGATTTACTGAAAGCATAGTTAAAAAATAGCGACGGCAAATTCCCAAATTTAAAAAAAAAAAAAAAAACAGTTGATAAGGTTTTGGGTACAATCTCAAATTTCCAACGCGAACCAATTTTCTCAAATATCTTTTGTTTTCACAATAATATATATATGTTTAGATTAAAATCAAAAAATAGATATTTTTACTATTATATACTCTAAATCCGTTTATATAAATTGAGATTTGGCATCATTACTCTTTCGATGGATGCAAGTCGATTTTCTGACGGGAACATAACATTTGGTCTAACTAACGGATAGTAGTTGAAAAAATTGATCGATATCTTGATAGACCATAATCCATAGAAAATTACGGTTAGAAATTCTAACATAAATATTTCTCTTGTAAAAAAAAAAAAAAAAAAAAAAAAAAAGCTCAAAGAATCTGTTTTCTTACTTCCAAAATAAGATCGCATGAAACTGGTATAGAACAATTAATAATAATTTAGTAACAATCAAAATAATCTCTTTACAGATGCTCTCTTCTAGGCTTAGGCATCGAATCGAGATTGAACAGAGTCTAATCAAGCTTCCATGCTATCGAGTCGAGACGAGTCTAAACGAGTTTCATACCATACTGAGTTAAACTCCACCGAACTTTGCTACAGTTTGATTGAGCTCAAGCCAAGCCCGGGCTGGCTCTTTTCTATTTGTGTACCCATACTTAAAAATATCAAATGTTAAATTTAAATTTTTTCTGTGATCATAATTCATGATTAAAAAACTATCATAAAAGGAAATTTTTAATAATTATATTAACAGCATGATAACTCAATTTAACCCAAGATTGCATATGTTAAAAATAATATTCACGCTGCATTGATTGATAAAACGTACATAAAAATAATGTGAATTATTTTTAATAATAAAAATGAATTTAGAATTTATTAAATCAAATATACAATGATAAAATTTGTGTAGTTTAAAAAAAATAACAATTTTGCTTAATACTAAACTTAATTTATTATTCAAACTTTAAAAATGTACTACATCACTAGAAACTAGACTTATTACATACCCTAACGCTCTAAGACTTAATGCAGTTTTATAATTATTACCAAAAAAAAAAAGTTCTAGCTAGAGAAAGATCCATCGTCACTAGAAACATAATCAACATTAATTTGATTTCACGACCTCTTATTTGAATTAAGTTTCAGTTTTGGTGTGAAATTTGATATTATACTGACTAATATTATCATGTTAATAATTTAAGTTATTGAATTAAACTTTTAATTGCATTTTTAATGACTACTATTACTATATCAATATATTAATTGTTGAGTTGGTTTCTAATTTAGTTAAAGAAATTTTTTTATAAATTAAACTAACCAAGTTGAGTCGAACTTTGACAGAGCCGTACTGCGTCAAATGTCTAATGAGCCAGAATCAAACCGAACTAAAATACAAGCGAGCCGAACCGAGCTTCGAGCCAGCTTGGCTATATGCCTATGCCTACTTTATAAACGTGTTTTTCCAGTTAGTAAGTTCATAAAAGGTTTATATAATTCCAAACATTTTTCAAGTATGAATTCATGATTGTGCGCAAATTGCATCGACCAACATTAGTAGGTGGCAAATCAAGTAGAAGAGGGCAGATATGTGGCAACACGTGAGCCTAAAGATCAATTTATAATCAAAGGTTCAAATATGTTGAAAGTAAATTCTCCTTTTAAATATTTTGTGTACAATTTCAAATTGAAAACAGACTCCTAATGCTTTTCCGCTGGAACATAGCATTTGGTACAGATAACTGACGACTAGTCATTTAAAAAAATTAATCGATATCTCAATAGATCATCGTCCATTGAAAATTACTTCAAGAAATTATACTAAAAATATTTCTCTTATTCCGAGTAAAAGATGGTCACAAATAATTGATCAAGCATAAAATACTAATAATCTCCTAAAAGTCCTTATCCAAAATAAGTAAAAATTGTAAATGTTAAAAACCCGTTTCCCCCGTTTGAAGAAAACGGGAAACCCAATTAGTTAACTTGCAATAACTCTCATCATATAGACTTGGTGAACAAGACAAAATGTGTGACTTGTGGGTTTTACTAGGGCTTTGTAAATAAAAACACCCTTACCACTACTCCTTTTCCTTACCATTACTTCATTTCCTTTTAATTTTCTTCACATTCTCTAAATCATTTCATCAAACACATAATGAACACGTTCAGATCAAACTCCGTCACCAAGCTCCGGTTACTCAACCACCTCCTCCACTCGCCGCCGCATATCACCACCGCCAGAGCAATCTCCACCACCGTATCTTCTCCGCTACTTAAACAGTCCTCTCTTCTATCCAATCAGCTCCCGCCACGTCAGCTCTCCCCTTTCATCACTTCCGTACGTCATTTCCGTAACGCTCGTGACCCTAGCGTCAGGTAAAAAAAAAAATCTGTTTTTAAATTGATATAATTTTACTGTTTTATGTGAGTAATTTGTGTTTTTTTTTATTATTATTATGAAGATATGAAATTCCCCCGCCAACGAATTGGGGAATAAGAATTGTGCCTGAGAAAAAGGCATTTGTAGTGGAGCGATTTGGAAAATATGTGAAGACATTGACTCCTGGAATTCACTTACTGGTTCCTTTCGTCGATAGAATTGCTTATGTTCATTCTCTTAAGGAAGAAGCTATTCCTATACCTGATCAATCCGCCATTACTAAGGATAATGTCAGCATTTTGATCGATGGCGTTCTCTATGTTAAGGTTAGAATGACCTCAACTAGTTTGTGATTGAGGCGCATTTGATTGTGAACTCTTCAGAAACGTGCGGCTAATGATTTGTGTTTACTGTTTTTTGCTTAATTGTAGATTGTTGATCCTAAATTGGCCTCGTATGGAGTTGAGAATCCACTGTATGCGGTAATTCAGCTGGCACAGACCACTATGCGTAGTGAGCTTGGTAAGATCACGCTGGATAAGACCTTTGAGGAAAGGGACACTTTGAATGAAAAGATAGTGGTAAGACTCTAGCTAGTTGTATGTTCTGTCAAATTTTACTCGTTAATAGCATGTGTCGAGTATCTACCTGTTATTTATCAAATATGATGACTTGAGGATTGTTTAATCAGTTTGTTCGACATTAGGGTTATCTGGAGCTAACACTGAATTTAATTTCCTATGAGATCTGTTCGATTTAATTACTTCATGTCTGAGATTCAATGTGTTGTATGTAATTATTCACTTGTAGTTTCTCATAATGTTGATAGATCTACCTGCTAGAACTTTGTAGTATGTACTTAAACAACCTCTACTACTCAAGACATACTGAACTTAGTGAGAAGCATAGACTTTAGTCAACTATGCAAGTTTTGCCTATGAACTAAACATACAAAAAGAGCACATAAAAATAAGCATCAGCTTGAGTTCTTCTTCTTCTTCTTTTTTTTTTTAGTAAGTAGGCATGAGCTTTAATTCAATGAGCATGGGCTATATTAACTGTCCAGGGGATTAATAGAAACTCTCCTCGAGTATTTGTAGATTTTTAATCTTAATTGGGTGGAATGAGGCCTTCAAGAATATCAAACATAATCATCTTCGTGTGATTCATTTGGATCACAATCCATTAAGTATGACTTGTAGTAAGGGCCTATAATCCACTGAGTCTCGAACCGTGCAACATTGGCCTTCGAGGATTTCTGTAAATGCAAATTGTATATGGTTTTGTCTCTCTTAAACTTCATCACTCACTGCACCAAAGGAGATTGTAGTTATCTGTAATCTGTTTGCTTTTGTAAATATGGTTACTTTCAGACGTATGTCATAACACTAGTCACTATTAGCTCTGATAAATGTGTTAGTTAAGATAGAGGTTGATATTAATTATGTACCTGTTCGTATTTCCAGTTATCCCAAATTACCTATTCTCTTTGAATTCACTGTTGACTGGCTTTTTGCAATATCAAATTGGTTGCTCCCTTTATCACTTTATGTATCATATTTGATTGGGCTTTAGTATCGAGGTAGGATGGGTGAGTTGGTTTATTCCAATAAAATCCGGTCCAACTGGAATTAAAACTAACTTTTGAAGAATTTTAATATTTAGCTGTGTCACTTTTTCGACGATAAGATGTTCCTAAGTTTATGGAAAAAGAGCGTTTTAAGTGAAGACATTTTAAGAAAGCTGGTAATATTTATTCCATTTTTTTTTCAAACTTTTATGCTTCTCCCCGTAGTATTTTGTCTTTTTCTTTATTGTGTGTATTCTGTTGTTTTCCTTCCCTTTTTCCCTTTTTGCGTGAGTTTGGTTATCTGTAAAAGGCAGCCCGGTGCACAAAGAATCCCGCTTTCACGCAGGGTCCGGAAGGGCCGCACCCCAAGGGGTGTATTGTACACAACCTATCCTAATGCAAGCATCAATGGTTGTTTCCACTGCTAGAACTCGTGACCTTGGTTTGGTTATATGTATTAAGCATAAAAATGTAAGGGAGTTACTACTTAAATAGATTGGTCAACTGGACCATTAGAGTTAATCAAAAGGAGTATATGTCTAAGAACGAAGTTTAGAAGAAACTCCGGATAACTAAATACAAGTAGAAAGATAAATAGGTATAGAGTTAAGACTGAATCCTTGATGAATGCCAATCCACCTATATTGGTGACTGCTTTATGAGTTTTCTTTTCTCACTGAATTGATAATACTAAGTCAATTTTCATTTGGCAGTTGGCACAGTTATGAAGGATTAACTAGCACAATTTAAAGCCCATTGAGAATTGAGAAATTATTTCCTGGTTCATCTAGATGTGCATCATGTAATCACTAATCAGATGAACCTCTAAGATGGAGCACAAAGTTAAGTGAGAAGTGACTGCTGGACTGAGTTCTTTACTTATTCTAGTGAAAATAGCTTGCACATTTGAACTTAAAAACGTTACTTAAGTATCTCTAGTTGTGTAGTTCTAATGTTTTGTGCTTCAACTTAAAAAAGCTGCTTTCTTCATCTTCACTTCATTATAGGTCTGCACATGAATCATGAGTCGTTTGTTGAATGGTCAGTTTCAGAAACATTGTGTTCAATACCTGTTGCATGTGCTTACATTGAATAGTGCTGGTAGAATAATCATCAAGAAAGTTCTGCATCTTATATAGTCATATTGACGTTAGTGAGTGATCAGTATTAACACATTAGCCTATTTAGGTGTGAGGTAATGGCATGGCCATCTATTCCCTACACTGTTGTGAATTTACTTACAGTTTGTAATATGTAATATGTTGAGTGTTGATTTAGAAAGCGTTCCACAAATCATTTCATTTTAATTCTGAGATGCTCGAGATTGATCCCTCTGATGCTTGCATTTCTTGCAGATGGCCATTAATGATGCTGCACAAGCGTGGGGCTTGAAATGCCTTCGATATGAAATAAGTATGTGGGCTATTCTGCTTCTGATGTGTCATCATTACAAAAAATGCTTGTGGCTTTCATTGCTGAATGTCTGGTATCCTTCTCTTTTCAGGGGATATATCTCCTCCTCGTGGAGTTCGGGCAGCTATGGAGATGCAGGCCGAAGCAGAACGTAAAAAGAGAGCTCAAGTTCTGGAGTCAGAAGGTAATTGATCCTCTTCCTGATGGTTGTTGCAGTAGTTCTGTTGGAATTCTGAGAGGTAGTTGTGCTGGTGGGAGAGGGGGCATCCTTTGTCATTATATCATGGAAGGAGCAGCTTAATGTACATCTGCATGTAGATCATATTACTGTGCCCATGTAAATCACAGCTAGCTTACCTTTGTATAATGATGATATTTTTTGACATCTATAACAGGAGAAAGGCAGGCAAATATTAATATTGCAGACGGGAGGAAGAGCTCAGTGATCCTTGCCTCAGAAGCTGCAAAAATGGACCAGGTCAACAGAGCACAAGGTTTGTTTATTTGGAACTTCACTTTGCCCTGCACTTTGCTGAGATGAGGAAAAAGTAGAGTAGAGTTGTTTGGGTGGTGAAACTCCCAAAAGAAGCGTTTAAAGTTTTAGCAGGACAGAATTTGTCACCTGCCATAGAGACTGTCGATAAAGTTTACTGGAATAGTTAGTATGTGCTTGTGTGTTCTCTCTGGCATTAAGGCTATAAATGGTGTCCATCATGGTCCATTACCTTTGTTGGTACTGAGGTGTTTAAAGTTGCAGAAAACGTTTCGAGTAATGCCCTTTTGACTGAATCAGGTGAAGCAGAAGCGATCATCGCTAGGGCACAAGCTACAGCAAAAGGGATTGCAATGGTCTCACAAACCCTTAAAGAGCATGGTGGTGCAGAGGTGATTTTCCGTTGATGTAACAAGAATTTGAAGAGCATAATCAACTAAATCCACTTAATAACTTGGATTGTCAATATTACATTTGGTTGCCCCTTTGCCATGCATAGTCACACTTACAGCTTTCAATATTTGGTTTGTAGGCAGCAAGTCTGAGGATTGCGGAGCAGTATATCCAAGCCTTCAGTAATATTGCAAAGGAGGTGAGCGAAATAGTAACATTATATTTGTGTCAACGGGCATGAGTAAGTGATTTGCTGATGCTCTTCTGTTTTTTGCATTCTCAACTTTGAAGGGCACAACGCTGTTGCTTCCTACAAGTGCTGCTGATCCTGCAAGCATGATGGCTCAAGCTCTTGGCATTTATAAAAACGTAGTGGGCAAGAATCCTGTCACTGAGCTCTCTGGGACCTCTCAATCTGAGTTGACCAGAAAAACTAGGCAGAGCGGTTCATCTGCAGGATCTGGCGATGACAGCTCTATTACTGCAAAATCTACTGATGAGGATCATCTAGGTGACCCTGTTTTCTCATTGCAAAGCCACAAAAAGGATGACTGAGTGTCTATGGAGAAGTTTCCATTTCTGTTTTCTTAGCCTTGTGGAGTATCTACCTTTGCATGCATCTAATTCCCGAGTAGATAATTTGGCAACGATAGGGTGCCTATTCTTTTGGCATTTGAGTTCTGACTTGCATACATCATATTGGCGATAACTGTGTTTCTGAGGACGGCTGCTAAGATTCCACATGAAACTTCTGTGAAGGGAAAAGTGGGGGGAAAAAAATAGTGAACAACTTTCAGTTACCTCCATTATGTTTTTGCGCTTGGAGTGGAAGTTAAGGGCATTATACTGGCCGGGTCTTCAAAATTTGAAGGGACTTGTGTTCTTCAAGTGCATCATAGGGTGGGAACTAAAATAACTTTTCACTCGCTACCTTTTTATTGTTTTGAGAACTTGAAAGATTTTCAAATACGTTCTTTTAGGTAAGAATCTGTCAGTCTGATCTCCATGTTTTACAATTGACTTCTATAAATAAGTGGAACCTGTACTTTCTCCCACTTAGTTTTAGCATTTTAATTTCCTTTCCAGTCCAGTTAAACAATGAACTTACCTCATAGATTGCTGTGTTTTTGCAGTTGCGTCCTAACTTGATCAAATGCCAGTTTCTATACCCTTCTAGTTCCGAACAAAGATTTGACACTGCAAGTCGATGGATAGCAGCATAACATTTGTTCTAAATTATGAATTTTGCTTTTTACTTAGATATTTTATAATGCTTTCAATTCTTCACATTAACGGCCTTAATACGGACACAACTAGAATGTGCAACTTCCGATTCGGAGACTCAAAATAGTGACGCAAATTCCATCACTCAGTACTCCCATTTTGCTTCAAGGACGATTTTGAACTACAAAGGGTGAAATGATACTTGTAAAACTGCTAAATGGTCCGTGAGGAAGAGACTCTAAGTAAGCTCGCAATCGTTAAAGCTGCTCTAGTGAACAGATGCCCATGGTCACAAGTCACAAGGCTTCAGGAATATAAATTGAGACTAGTTTGTCATCATCAAAAAGTACTGTGTAAACGTCGAGTCGAAACACCATCAAGAAAGCAAAAGTCCAATTTGGTTCATGAGACAATGAGATGAACTTGCTCAATCTATATGTAAAGCAGGATTAAATAGGAAATTGGCATCTTTTTATATCATGATTTTAACTTGGGTAACCAAAGATTTCAACTTGTTTTGGATTAAGGCGTACAATGATCTTACGACCTGATTGGTATAACTTGAAAATTTTTGGAGTGGAATGTAATCACAGTCGGAGAGGAAGTGGAGTTTTGGATTCACTCCTTAGACCAGCATAAACCAGAATGAATGTCGAAAATGTACCAAAATGAGATGGCAAGGAAGAAAACGGTAAGTACCAGAAGCGGACAGAGACAAGGGAGTCAAAAGAGTTGGCAAGAAGGGCACAGTGAAAGGGTCGGTAGGGAAGTACATGGGGTTATAGTAAAGGGACGACCTAGGGAGAGAAAGGGACCAATAAACCAAGGGGAGGAGGGGAGTGAGGGGTATTGCATAGGGTGAGGAAGAAGAGGACTCGAGAAATGGTCATACATTGTCCTTTGTTCCCCAACCATTCCCTACAAGGAAGGGCAAGTCCACCCAAGTAGTAACAGAAATGAAAATGACATTAAGGGCATAGTAAATCGTGAAATTCCAGGACATTCATGAATCTACTCGAGCTCTCCTTACTCAGGATTTCTTTATCTTCAAGGCGAGGCATATGGATGCGGTCCAGGAACACTTTGGGGTGAACACCCATCCGAACAAGTAGGGTCAATTCTTCAGCATTTAGGCCGTAACATTTAGCAACCAAAAAATATTTAACCCAACAAATGCTCTCTAACCAAGCTAGATAGGACCTATTTTGGGTAACCATTCCCACAGCGCTTTACCTTGAAATTGGAATCGAAAAGGGCGTAATCGAAGAAATTTCAATCACAAGAAAGAAAGACTTTTGGAACAAAGGACAAAGGGGCCACCCCTCCTGGCTAAGAAAGAAAGATTTCCTGGCATGTTCTCAGGCGATTGATCAGAAAAAGATTTCCTTCCCTTTCTTTATGAAGGAGCAATTGAAACTTTGCCTGGTTCTAGGGAGGCTACTCTTCTTTTTTGTCGATCAAACCGCTCTCCCTCATTCCACTCGTCCAGCCCTCTTCACGAACTGAAAGACATGCGAATGTAACGAAACAGCAAAATCACCTCCAACTTGGGTGCCAATGCATTGTACCAAACATGCCAATATCATTTTCCAGAATGTGGAATAAATATGCACTTTGCTACATGTCAAAAAGGTACTAGATCAAACATTTCCTCAGCCAAACACCGGACTGCTCCTTGAAGTCCACACAAAAGAAAACATCTTAGATTGAGCAGATCCAAGACAATAGATGCCCAACTAAATGCAGATTCCTTAGAAGCCTAACAAGCCATTATCTGTGGCACTCCTCTGAGGTCAAATTCCAAACAAATCTATCAGCAATAAGTCCTTAAAGGAGAGGCAAACTACTGAAGACATGTCTATGAAGTATGAGTTAATCTTAACCTCAAAAACTGACTCAAACTATCTCCTGATCATATAAGTCTTTCCATCTAACTACTACTACTACCCCCAATCTACTTGGGCTTAGCTATATCTATGTATTCAGGCTGGCCAGCTATTTTTGTAAACTTCCCAATATTCTATATCATCACCCCAAGGGCTTCGGCCAAGAGGTAAATCGAAGCACGTGATAATGTGGACTAGGCATAGTCATAGGTTCGAACCCCACTGGACACAAACCTAGTTTTGAGTGGAGAAGGTTAGAGGGACGGGCGCATTGACCCTCGGAGATATCTCCGATCTCCAACAACAATGTACCTAGTATAGTCCCACGAGTGGGGTGAGATCTACCTTACCCCTACCTTGAGTAAGATAAAGAGGTTGTTTTCAATAACATCTCTGATCTCCGTTACAAGAAAATAAATATTTTATATCATCCAGACCCGCAGGTACAAATTTCATTCGAACAACTACTCTTGTTCGACATTTCAACAATCATACATTCATTTCAGGCTCAGGCTCAAAACTAAAGAGGAAATTAAGCACGAAATTTCAAAAAATTAAAGGAGCAAGGATATGAAATCATCTGAATCACGCAGAATTCTATTAATCCAACAAAAAAATACAAAGCTAGCCGTAAATTCCCCTCATACATACAAAAGATACAACTATATTACACAAAAAAATCATAATACTATCAAGCCTAACCTAAATCAAGTACTGAAGATCATAACATTCCAAACAATCCACAAAAACCAAGTAACACAAGCCAAACAATATGAACCAACAATAAAGCTTGACCCGAAACAGGAGCGGATCCTCCATTTCCCACTTCACAAATCCCTAATTTCGCAACACGCACACCCGCACATTGCGCGTCAGGGCAACCACACCAATACGTCACACCATTAACGCCACAAACCGGGTCGGGTCGGAAACACTTAACGGGGCATGATTCGGACCGTAACGGCGTCGTGGGACAAATGTCTTGATCGGAAGGTAAACGGAGAACGTTAATTTCATCTGAATAAACGGTAAAAGGGAAATAAAATACGGCTAAGAGAATTAAAATAATTGAATAATTCATGGTTGATTTAATTTTGGCGAGCCTTTCTGAAGAAAAGCTCGCCTAGTTTTGAAGAAATGAAAACAGTAAATTGAAATTTTGGGGATTTCTGGTGATCAAAGGAAAGTATATTTTGAAAAAGAGAAGACAAAGAGGCCTCTTTGTAAGTAATTTTTTTTCCTTTCTTGTTATGACTCCGTCAAAATCTATGGTCTGAAAAATTGAACAGGTTGATTGGTAAGTAATCTACCTGTACTTTTAAGGTGGACCTAACACCCACCTAAAGTTATTCTTCTCCTTTTCTCTGTTTTGTTTATTTTCAAACGGCAAATTTTGGGACCTTGGCTTTTCTTTAGGAGTGAGTTAACTCATTCTGCGCAAATTTATTAATCTTTGACTACTTTGATTTGATAAGAAATTTAATTTTTTAAAAATAAGACTTTAAAAGTTTGTAATATAAATTGAGTCATAAATATTGTACGGTTAAAAGTCATTTCATTAGAGAAAATATTGAAAATCTAGAATAAAATTGTTTTTAAATTTAAAAATGTGTCTGCCATTTGTAAATCCTATTAAAAAATATGTCTTTTATTTGATAAAAAATGGGAGTATATGAGACATTATATGTAACCATTAACAGGGTTTGTCCTTGAGAGCAGGGATGAGGAAGAAAGGAGGAAGGAAGTGAAGCTAGCAGTTTCGACGGCTAAGACTACAACTTCCGAGCGTCTGTATAAAGAATTAGCCAAAAAGGGGGGAGGCCAAAAGTTGTATAGGCTCGCAAAGGCAAGGGAGATGAGATCAGCAGATCTGGATCAAGTGAGATGCATCAACGATGAGGACGGTAAGGTATTGGTGGAAGAGGCTCAGATTAGACGGAGATGGCAGTCGTACTTCCATGCACTCTTGAACTCAGAGGGCGACATACATATTGTGTTTGGTGAGTTAGCACACTCTGAGGGTCGTCGAGACTTTGGATTTTGTTGGCATATAAGAGTAGAGGAGGTCAATGAGGCAATCCGAAAAATACGAGGAGGAAGAGCGACTGGACCAGATGAGGTTCCAGTAGAGTTTTGGAAGAGTGCGGGCAGAGCAGGTGTGGAATGGCTTACCAGACTGTTCAATATCATCCTTAGGTCGGCAGAGATGCCTGAGGAATGGAGATGGAGTAGCATGGTCCCGTTGTACAAGAACAAGGGAGATGTTCAAGACTGTAACAACTATAGGGGCATAAACTTCTCATTCATACTGTGAAAGTCTGTGAGAGGGTAGTGGAGATGAGGATGAGGAGGGTTGTGTCTACTTCCGAGAACCAATTTGGATCCATGCCTGGGAGATCTACCACGGAAGCCATCCACCTTTTGAGAAGACTGGTCGAACATTATAGGGACAAGAAAAGGGACTTGCATATGGTGTTCATTGACCTAGAAAAAACTTATGACAAGGTCCCTAGGGAGGTGTTGTGGAGATGCTTGGCATCTAAAGGGGTCCCGGTGGCATACATCAGAGCAATTAAAGATATGTACAGAGGGGCTAAGACTCGAGTGAGGACAGTGGGAGGAGACTCAGAGCACTTCCTGGTCGAGGTAGGGCTGCATCAGGGATCAACGTTTAGCTCATTTTTATTTGCCCTGGTGATGGATGAATTGATACGGAGTATTCAAGGAGAAATGTCGTGGTGCATGTTATTTGCGGATGATATTGTATTGGTAGATGAGACACACCCAGGTGTCAATGAGAAGCTGGAGGTGTGGAGGCAGACTTTAGAGTCTAAAGGCTTCAGGCTAAGCAGGACGAAGACAGAGTACATGGAATGCAAGTTCAGTGACGCTTCTGATGAGTCAGATGTAGAAGTGAGGCTTGATTCGCAAGTCATTCCTAAGAAAGAAAGCTTCCGATATCTTGGCTCAATCCTCCAATATAATGGAGAAATTGATAATGATTTCACTCACCGTATAGGTGTTGGTTGGATGAAGTGGAGGCTTGCATCCGGTATTCTGTGTGATAAGAGACTGCCGCTTAACCTTAAAGGCAAATTTTATAGAGTGGTCATTAGACCAGCTATGATGTACGGGGCAGAATGCTGGCCAGTCAAGAACTCGCATATTCAGAAGATGAAAGTAGCAGAAATGAGAATGCTTAGGTGGATGTGTGGTCACACCAGGATGGATAAGATTAAGAATGAAGTCATTTGCGACAAGGTGGGTGTGGCCCCAGTGGATGAGAAGATAAGCAAGGTTGTGATGGTTCATGCACGTGAGGAGGAGGAGTATCGATGCTCCGGTTAGGAGGTGTAAGAAGTTGGAAGTGCTAGGTCTACAGAGAGGTAGAGGTAGACCGAATAAGAACTGGGCCGAGGTGATTCGTCAGGGTATGGCCCGGATCTAGATCACCGAGGACATAACCTTAGATAGGAGTGCATGGAGGTTGAGGATTAGGGTGGAAGGGTGAGTAGTAGTCAAGTGTATGTGCTCTTATTAGATGCGGTTTTATGTGTATAAGAGACAATTTACTTCTTAGTCTTCACCTTTATATCTTCTTTTCTTATCTGTTTATTTTGGATATGCTTTAGCGTTATCATTCTTTCCAGCATTATATTGTTGTTTTGACTTTTTGCACGTATTTTTTTCGAAGATATTTATATTTTTCCTAGCCGAGGGTCTATCGGAAACAACCTCTCTACCTTGGTGGGGTAAGGTGTGCCTACATCTCACCCTCTCCAAACCCTACTTATGGAATATACTGGGTATATTGTTGTTGTTATTGTTGTCCTCGCTGGATTCTCAAATCCATATGTTGCCTTTATTGTTTTTCTCTTTTCTAATTAATATTCCAAAGTGATACTATTATTAATTCTCTTAGTAGGGACACGTAGTCGATGTTTATAGAACATATATCATTACGGGGAGATGTGAGTGAAAATAAAAGGATGATATTACTACTAATTAGTAGGCGTAATATTTTAACATAAATATATACGCCTTGCATTTATTAGAAAAACGTTGCAAAAAGCTCAATTTAATCGGATGTTTTGAGTGGACTTCTTTTAAAGCGGTGGTTTAATTGGAGATGGCCATCAGGCTTTTATTTGGCTTGAGTTGCACACTACTCAATGCATAATCCAAATATTGGACGAATACTATGGTTTCATGAAGCTCATGCAACACGTTCAATATGTTTTAAACCGTGTCTCTATGCTTAAACGGAACTTACGAACACTTATAGTCCATGTTTAGCTAGTTTTTCCATTTTTCTTGTTCAAGTTTTCAAGAAGTCTGATGAAAATGTATTTGATAAATAGTTACTAGTAGAGTAGTATTATCATTCTTTGTACTTTGCTCCCCAGTCCCCATTAATTCCTCTTAGTAGAGGCACATAGTCGATGTTTATTGAATATATTAGGGGAAAATGTGAGCTTAGATATGTACAATTGCCGTTTAGAATTGCAAATCCTATGTTAGCTTAGTGCTTAGTTAGTTCGAAATATAATAATTAACCTTAATGGGGACTTGGGAGCAACGTGCAAATGATGATAATACTACTCTACTAACTTTTAAATCGCATACATTTTGCATCCTTTAGGAAAGCGTGGCAAACAGTTCAATATGACAGGAAATCTATGCACATGATATGGTTTCATGGAAATTCATGCAATTCGTGAAAATGTATCGCATACGGTCTATATATTTCAAACTTAGTTGAAGCATATAACTTATTTGGACAGTTTACTCAATCATTAGATTAGCATTAATATAAGTTTTTAATGCCAAAACAAAAGGAATAAGAATGAACGGAATCGAATAAAATCCTAATATTAAGTCGTGTTTATACTTTATACTAATAGGGTTTATGGTTGAAATCGTCAGCCATTGACAACGAGACACGAGTTTAGTCTAATTAGACTATTGCTCATCTCTTGCAGTTGCAGGAAAAGAGTAATAGGAATCTTACAAGTTTAAAGTAAGGATAATTATATTTTTCCTTATCATTGTGTTTTAATTAATATCATGTGTGAATTTTTAACTTGTTTTAGTAAGTTACCTATCACATTCTATATGTTACTAGTTACACTACTTAATATAATTAAAAGATATAGTCATGTAAAATTATTTTTTACGTAACTATTTTACACATATGATGGTAGTTTTGGATGAGTATACCAGTTTGTGACATTAAATAGAAATTATGCATTCTCTAATCAGTCGTGGTTTGATTAACATAGACTAATATCCAAAAGAACATACGGCTACCGGCCATGCAAAAACAAGAATTGAAGTGGCTATTAATTTTTTATCAAAAATACTCGATGACATGGTATCTCAAATAGTATATTATAAGTATCATATTACGAAGTGCAATAATAAAACCAAGCTAGCAAAGTTGTAATGATTAGGATGTACTAATTGCCAGTTTGCCACCTAATAAGCTTCTCCGTCATGACAGTGAATATTCAACGCATGTTTTGTAACTAACGAACTATACATTATACAAGGAGAGGCCTCCCACTTTCCGCAAAAATAGTAGTCCCGTCAATTATTCTTCTTTACAGATTGTCCACAAAACAGGTACGCATGTTTCGATGATACACCAACAAATTAGGCCATCCTTTCAAACGTCCTATAAAACCTTGTCCTAATTTCATATTTCAAAGTCAAGTAAATAAACAATAAGCCTCTCTTTGATTCATTACATTCTCAATCACAGTTCTCTTGTCCATCTCCTAGCTCGCTAGCTCACCAAAACTCAAGACAGTCATCATGGGAGCCTGTGCGAGCAGACCTAAGGATTTGGATAAAGACTTGGCCCCTGCCCCTGTCCCTGCTGAGGACGCCAAGCCCCAGGAGGAGACTCCTGCTCCACAGGTACACTTTTAATCAACATGGAACATTCCATACTGATGAATTTAGTGTGTTTAGTATGACAAAGTAGGAAGATAATTTTTATGATTTAGTCATTTTCAGGTGTTCAGTTACAACTTACATTTTTAGGGTAAGAATGTTTTTTCTCAAAATAAACAAAATGCTAGTCTTTCATGATATATACGTGGAAGTCGTCTTTCATACAACTTACATATAATTTTTAACTCCATATTACTTGCTTTGATCAATATTTAGACCTTATCATTAATCTTTAGTAAAGACTTCACCAAAGCACTCTCTGATTTACTAGTATTTTGATTAATCTTTAATATAAGTACTTTCGGCATACCAAACACTTGAAATGAAGTGAATCAGATAAATCAAAAGAAATATAAAAGATTCATATGACCAGCTTAGAACTATTCTCAGATTGAGGCATAATGTAACGATAGTGTTTTGATCCTAATTTTCTTTGCAATACTAATCTCAGGAGAAGAAAGATGGGGAGGAGACTAAGAAGGAAGAGCCTTTGGTAGATGTCACAGAACCAACATCAGAGGCTCCAAAGATTGAGGAAGTAGCCGCCACCACCGAGGAAGTAAAGACTTCTGAGCCGGCAAAGGAGGAGGAGACAGCAAAACCAGCTGAGGAAGCTAAAGTTGAGGCTGTGAAGGAGGAGGCTAAGGAGCAACCAGCTGAGGAGAAGAAGGTTGAAGAGACCCCTAAAGCTGCTGAAACTGCTGCCAATTAGACAATAAAACCCACAAATTGTTTGCACCTTTTGTTCATTTTCTTTGTATCTAATTTTGTCATGTCATTCTGTTTTGCTAGTTCTTTGATTTATTGTTGATCATGTAGTGGAAAAAAATAATAAATAAATAAAGATTTCAACTTTCAAGATGCTTCTCCGGTACTTATTTGTTCAAGTTTTTACTGTATAAATTGTAGATTTAACGATTCAGATCACTTGAGCACAGATAGCATCCATTAAACTTTCTGATAGAACAATAATTTAACTGCACAATGTGCTATCTTTATGTATCCAAGTTTAAAAGTTGTTCCATCACTCAGAAAACTCACTGTCTATCCATCTACATAATCAGAGAAACTTAGCACAAATAATGCAATCTATACATAGTAGTATAGTTCTATATGTAATATAATCAATAGAACAGCGATGGCTAATAATCTAAAGTTGGACGCTCTATGAAAGGTCAGGAACTAACTAAGATCGTGTCAATGTCAGACCCTTACAAGATCTCCTTAAGATTCAGCAACTGCTTAATAGACGTGCAGTTTTGGCTTGTATACAATCAGAAGAGAAATCCCATTGAAACGCATGCCTTGTCTGTTCCTCCAAATACCATTTTCCTTTCCTCAGCCGACCAGCAAAACAATGAATTCAACTGCAGATACCATTTAGCTAATACATGCTAAAAAGAACAAGGAAATACCTGTATCGTGCGTGACTCTATCTGTTGTGTACAACCACTAGTGAGGAGACAAGACCGGAGAGAAGAAATTCTCGTTAATAAAATAAAAGACTCAAACTTATCATACACAATCTTATACGACAAGCCGTGGCTCTTCCCTGATGGACTCTTTGCTATATCTGTCAGCAGCCACTAGCACACGTAGTCAAGGTGTAAAGTGTTCGGCAAACGACAAAACCCAACAAAATTGACATGGAAATCCAGATTACTGCATCATGTAATATCTAGGATGTTATCACTAAATGGTTTCCTCAACATTTTGAGGAGCTGCAGACAAGATGAGCTAGAGCCAATTGATCAAGTTGTTGCATTAGTGGCAGCAGTCATTGCCAGTTTGGCCATGAATTATTTTAAGCATTTAATCATCTGTGAACTGACACTTTCCGATAGATCTGAGAGAAGAGATATCAGTCAAATCTCTGAATTCCATTGTAGGCTGCCAATTGTCATCAAAGCTTGACGATACCCGCCCAAACGAAGCGAAATTGAGGTTGTAAATACTACTCCTATGTTTTAGAAGGATCTTTCTCACTGCTATGCCAAAGACGTGCACTTTGAGACATGTCTTTACCATCCAGACATGGAAGACCTTAGAAAAGGCGTTCCCAAGAGGCGACCAGCAAGGGATCAAAGGCCTAGTCTCTGAACCCTTACATAGAGGATGGGCCTTCAACTGTGCAAAGTGTTAAGAAAGATTGGTTGTTTGTCAAACACTTCAGCCTAACCGGAATGAGCAAAGACAAAATGAGAAGAACTAGTAGAAAGAAAAAATTTGAAAGGAAAAAATAAGGCAGCATTGACATTTCGTTTTATTCCCTGCCCAATTCAACAATAGCCTTTCCTACCCAACCGAGACAACGGCCCAGAAATCTAAACTTTATTTTCCCGTATTGCAGAGCGATTCATATAACAGTCAAACTGTATTGTCATCAGCATCAAAGGAATCCTTAGAAACTGCGAAGTCTGCAGAATGTTGAATTGTCAGTGCATATTGGTTCCTCTAGGATATATTACTTGAAAGTGCATTATTAAGAGAACTGCCCAATTTATCAGACTCCAGCAAAGGAAATTGAGCAAACAAGTTAAAAATGTATGAGGTATTAGATGAAAAGCGACCAACCGTTATCATTTCCTTGTGGAAACTAAACATAAGTACAATGATAAGCAACAGTACAAAATCAACATTGCCTGAGAATGTGAAAATAAGAAATAAAATCTGACTATTCCAGACTAAAAAAGACAAATTGAGCACACATTAGCAAAGAAATTTTACACAAAGCCTGGACTATGAATGATACTATTGTTGATTGTGCACTATTTACAGTTTTGTCTTTCAAAACCTAGAGCAGCAATCAAATGCAGAAGAAATAACCATCAGTTTATCTGGTGGAGAAAGCTGAGAGGGCTAGTAGGAACTGTTTCTTATTTAGGCTTGTCCACTGTACTAAAGTCAGCATTTGAAGGAATGGCAATCTCCTTAGTTGCTCCCTCTTCGACTTCATTGTCATCCTTCACAGCTAATACTACAAGAGCTATCAGTAATGGAAAACTAATTGTGGTTAGCACCCAATCTGCTATAAGCTGGTTCAAGAACTTCACATTATGTGCATCATATGTCATCAAAGCTTGATGATACCAGCCCAAACTAAGCGAATTGAGGTTGTAAATACTACTCCTATCTTTTAGAAGGATCTTTCTCACTGCTATGCCAAAAGCGTGAGAAACTCCATCCCCCTCTTTCCTTTTTTCGAACCATGTCACCACAGGAGTGGAAATAGCTTAAGGCTAATACGAAAAAAAAAAAAAAAGTAAAAGACATGCACTTTGCGACATGTCTTTACCATCCAGACATGAAAGACCTTAGAAAGGGTTCCCAAGAGGCGACCAGAAAGCAATCAAAGGCCTAGTCTCTGAACCGTTACATAGAGGATGGGCCTTCAAGCGTGCAAAGTGTTAAGAAAGATTGGTTGTTTGTCAAACACTTCAGCCTAACCGGAATGAGCAATGACGAAATGAGAAGAACTAGTAGAAAGAAAAATTTTGAAAGGAAAAAAATAAGGCAGCATTGACATTTCGTTTTATTCCCTGCCCAATTCAACAATAGCCTCTCCTACCCAACCGAGACAACGGCCCAGAAATCTAAACTTTATTTTCCCGTATTGCAGAGCGATTCATATAACAGTCAAACTGTATTGTCATCAGCATCAAAGGAATCCTTAGAAACTGCGAAGTCTGCAGAATGTTGAATTGTCAGTGCATATTGGTTCCTCTAGGATATATTACTTGAAAGTCCATTTTTAAGAGAACTGCCTAAGTTATCAGACTCCAGTAAAGGAAATTGAGCAAACAAGTTAAAAATGTATGAGGTATTGGATGAAAAGCGGCCAACTTTATCATTTCCTTGTGAAACTAAACATAAGTACAAAAATAAGCAATAGTACAAAATCAACATTGCCGGAGAATGTGAAAATAAGAAATAAAATCTGACTATTCCAGACTGAAAAAGACAAATTGCACACACATTAGCAAAGAAATTTTACACAAAACCTGGACTATGAATGATACTATTGTTGATTGTGCACTATTTACAGTTTTGTCTTTCAAAACCTAGAGCAGCAATCAAATGCAGAAGAAATAACCATCCGTTAATCTGGTGAAGAAAGCTGAGAGGGCTAGTAGGAACTGTTTCTTATTTAGGCTTGTCCACTGTACTAAAGTCAGCGTTTGAAGGAACGGCAATCTCCTTAGTTGCTACCTCTTCGACTTCATTGTCATCCTTCACAGCTAATACTACAAGAGCTATCAGTAATGGAAAACTAATTGTGGTTAGCACCCAATTTGCTATAAGCTGGTTCAAGAACTTCACATTATGTGCATCAACTTGCCAAGCAACTGCTCCTCCTGCACTTTGTACCCCTTTATAAAAGCCAGCATACCTGAATACAGATAAATAGTCCAATTTTAACCAACACAGATTATTAATTGTATTCTTCATAAGCATAACTAATGACAAGTACATGAAAATTACCTGCTGAGAATCTCAGAATCATCTGCTAAAGCTCCTATGACCCAATAAACCATACTCTGAAACATTGCATCAAGTAACCCATAGCTAAAATACAAAACGAACGGACCTGCAAATTTGGAACCCTCCTTGAAATCCAGTATGTGAATGAGTTTATTGTCTACATCATCGCGGGTATAATCAAGCTGTTTCGCAAGTCCTCCACCCCAAATTGCTGTCGAGAGCAAGCCAACAACAACGATACCAACCAATCCCCTAATCCTCCTGCTCTTAAAGCTGTAATCCATTATGGATCCAATGAACACTGAGCCAATCATTTGTGCGCCCCAATAAAACACATTGTTCAAACCCCTAGTCCTCAAATTGAACAATGCCCCATTAACATTATTAAACTGGTAGGTATAGAAAAAGTTACTAGCCCACGAAGCTGGAACTATCAACAACATCTTCCAGTTCAAAAACAACTTGAGAATTTGCACTAATTCCACAGACACACTAGAGTACTTAATATTAGTACACCGCGAACCATCATTCCTAATAACCTTACTAGGATGCAAAATTGCTAAAGAAAGAAGTGTTCCAATTGCCATAAACACCATGAATCCAATATAAGTACCATCATTAACTGACACCGCGGTAGTTCTATTATAATTCGACACAAATGGAATAAGACCACCAATGACACCTCCCATGTTAAAAATACTCCAAAACATAGAAATATAAGTACCTTTCCTATCATGAGGCGGATACGAGGTCATAATAGCACCCTGAGCTGCCCAAAGAAGACCTGCTCCGATACCAAGTAAAGCACCAGCAAAAATAGCAAAAGCCTGATGCTTATGATGATTGTAATACAAGAAAGACCCCGCGTACAAGATATACGTAGAACATCCACAAACAAGAGTCTTTTTAGGACCTAAGATGTTGTAAATGCCACCACCCAAGATTCCAAAAATGGCAAAAGTTGTGTAAAGAGCAGTGTTGGCATTGTTAGCAGCTGTATGGTCTACTTGACCACCACCTCCCATACCAGAAAGTGCATTAAACATGCCTGGACAACAAAAACATACTAATCCAATTAAGCCAACTTGAACCAGTGGTGAATTATACCTGAATATTGATTTGTTTTGTGGTGATTCAGGTACCCCTTCATCTACATAAGAACCCATAATTCTTTGGTTTCTCGGATTAAACGGATCAAAGATAAAGAATAAATGGTTTTAATGAATCTTGGAAAATTTATACAATGGAACAGTGGTTGAATTAAATAGGAAGCTAAGCAAGAAAGGATTGGATGAATACAAGTTTTAAGGTTTCATTTTATAGTGTGTCATAATAGTTATTGCGGGATGTTTTTAAAATTCATAATTGGCCTCGGGAACATTGCATTTGATGACAATTGGATAAAATTGGTAAAACCGGTACATAGTTGGCTACATAGGTAATTACGAATTGGGTCAACGTTTTATTACAAATGGGATATCAATAGTAATGATTTGTTATGTTTTATGATGATCTTTAATGTTTAATCAAGAAATTGAATATTCTAGATTAACGTTTTATGTTTTTGTCGATGAGTACCACGTTTGTCGCTGTAATAATAAACGTTAAGATACTGTCGTTTTTCGTCGTTATCCTCCGGAGTTATAGGTAGAGTTCAGATTCCAATTGATATTTATCTTGATAATGGAGCATCTTGGAAGTGAAAGAATAAAGTAACAGGTAAGAATTCAAAATGTTTAGCTGCCGAAAAGAAGATCAGATAACAAACTTTGTAAATAGTCAAATGGTTCTTTTCTTAAAAAAGTGGAAATTGTTTGTTTAAGGAAGGCCTGCTTATAGCATTCTGCTCCTGAATTGGGCAACATAGTTTTTTAATGGAAACAACTTTGAAGAAAAGGTCATTTGAATAAAAAAGTTAGGAGTATTTGATTCCTCTCCATTATACTATTCCTTTGTTAACCGAAAAAGGAAGCGGGGACAAGTGAATAGTGATGAATATTGGTTTGGAAAAATGAATTAGCACATTTTTATGTTTGCTCCGTAATTAAGATTGAAATGAATTGTAGATCTTCCTTATAACTACAATTTTCAGCTTCTTTAATCAAATATTCTACTTATATTGTGAAAGATTAGGCAGTTTGAGAAGTGAGCTAACCTATCAATAATTCACCTTTACCTATTTTCGACCCCTTTAGTACTTATTCATTATTTAGAATTGAAGAATTAGGAACATATTTACAATTTTCCTGATTTTGGAATTTTCTTTAGAGTTTTTGTGATTTTTTATTTATTATAATGGTGTATTAGAGAACGAGGAGGGGAAGTGTGAGGAGTAGAGTGAAAATCAAACATACATCTATTATGTGCGAGGCTTTTAACGATTACCGATGTCGTTAGACTATACGGGTCTTGGTAGCACATGGAGTTATTCCGGGATTGTTAATCCCACATCTCATATGGGATAGCCAATCTCACACTTTGTGTGTAAAATTGATACTAGTATTAACTAATACCTCAAACCAAATATGGAATAAGAATCGTTCCAAATTTTATCTCGAGACTATTAGTCAATCTCACCCATCAAACGACCACTAACTGTTGATGGTCTAATCACTTTTAAGTATTGGGCATAGTCCTTTCTTTTTCTATTTGTGCCATTGTTATGTTTTGGTAAATCAGTTATGTACTATTGTTTGTGTAATCCTTTGAATTATTTAGAGTTGAAGATATACGTACTTAATTTTTTCCCCTATTGGGTACATGAATTAAGTCTTACTCTAATTATTTTCCATTCGTTACATATATCAAGTCTTATACTTTTTCTTTTTTCTGCTCGTCCTAGCTTATGTGATATTTTGAAGTATCTTTAATGCTTTGAATTTTTTGACATCTAAGACCCACTTTGCTTGATTATTTCCCTTTTTTTCTGGCACTAGGATTTAAATCCTACCTTCTTTTTATTCTATTCGTGCCATCTTTGTGATGTTTTGATAAATTAGTTGTGTATATCGTTATCTAATGCTTTTATAAAAAAAAATTAACGTACTTTGCTTTCCTCATTTGGCACATTAAATCCTACTCCAAAAGTCGTTCATATTATTCCACGAGAGAAATTGAGGAAAGTCAGGACGGCAAATAAATGACTATCGACTTCAACTTTAATTCATAACTACGTATTTTCCACAAGAAAAAAGACTGTTAAACGTTGTTATCATTTTGCCCCACTGGCTATTTGCTATACAAGGGAAGACTTTGTGTCGTTTTACAAACAAGGTGACATTACAACAGTGATCATCCAAGGCAGGTTTTCAACACTTAGCTAAGCGGCTGTATTAGGCCGAAACTGGAAAAATGGCTGCTGGCAAGCTGGCCGGCCTCGAAGAACTTTTGTGCATTCTCTTGGGGTCGATGAGACATATATTAAAGACAAGGAAAAAAGAGCACCCTGCTAAATTTTATGAAATTAAAAGGGAAAGTTTACATAAATATCCGTTCATCAACAAATATTTACTTTTAGCTGTTCATAACTTTTTCTATCCAAAAACTTAATACATAAATATATATTCAAAATATTTAAAATATATTGAATATATATCCGAAATATATATTAAATATATATTGAATATATATTAAGTATATATATCCGAAGTACATAATATTAAATATATATTTGAAATATTTAAAATATATTTATGGTTATGCAAAGAAAGAAACAACAAAAGGTGGACAAAAACAGTAATTATTCTTTTCCAATGGTTATGTGGCGTAATTTTTCCAATTAATAAAAGAGAACGACAAATGTTATAAATTAGCATCACAAGAATGCCAGCCCAGAAGTAACTCATCCTCATTTTTAATTAACAAGTTAATTTTAGCTTCTTAATATTTATCAAAACTAATCAGTATACGCTTCTTAAAATTGTAAACCAGGAGTACTTCCTCCTTTAGTTAGATTACGAAGAAATACGCTAAACTTAATTTTTGTTTTTCCACGGAGAACAATTCTTCTGTAGAAAATGCTCCCTCTATCATTATAAATTGAAGAATGCACACACTTTTGGTTTAATTCTAGATCAAAAAATTTAAGTGGACTGAACTTTACATCTAGTTCAAGAGTGAGTGGTTACACTTGCAAATAACTTTTAAAAAATAGCTAAAACCTAAATGAATGACGCTAATAGGTACTTAAAATTTTGTATTTTAGGCGTGTCATTTGAATTTTAACCAGTTGTTAAAAATTATTTAGTTTGGCTACTGTATTGAACTTCAAACATGTCTATGCCCTATTTCAAACGTGAATGTCTGAAGTTCAGATCTTCAGGTTCCAAATTAAGACCCGAAGGTCTGAAATTGAACTTCAAACATGCTAAAAACTTAATAGTTCGGTAGTTCGCTCTTCGTGCACTCCCTTGACAAAAAAGATTGTGTAACAAAATTTTTGGTGAAATTTTGATGCGTTGCCATTTTTGGACGCGCTCAATGAGTTTTATCTACCGTTTCAAAATTAATTGAGAAATAGTCAAAAATTTGTGCGCACACTTACGCTCCATTAGCATTACAAAACACCTCAGACTAGTCTCGGTATTTTATACTGGGACTCTGAACTAACATGTTCAAAGGTCCCATTATTTTGTTATGGGACTGAAGCTTTATATATAAAGTCTCATAACAAAATAATGGACTTTGAACTATAATGTTCAAAGGTCCTATTATTTTATAATGGGGTTAGTTTACTGAAGCTTTATATAAAGTCCCATAGTAAAATACTGGGACTTTGCACGTGTTATGTTTAAAGTCATACTGGGACTTGTCAGGAGGTGGCTATTTCTCAACGAATTTTGCTTTAACGGCTATAAATCAATTAACACGCCAAACTGGCCCTTACGCGAAATTTTTACGATCTTCAAGGCCCAATTGTCAAGTCGTTTGATAAAAATTTAGGGAGGTTTTACGAAAATATCCATCAAAATCAAAATATTTACCCACCTCTGTCCATAAGTTTCATATTTACAAGTTCTACCCATAAACTATTTACATGCACTATCAATCTAGACTTGTATGGTATTATTTATACAGTATAACTTAAAGGTATACATCCATAAGGTATAACAACGATATTTAAAAATAAATTGGTAGGTTGGATAAATACTTTTAATTTCATGGGCAGTGTAATTTTTAATGGGTAGGACTAGGGGTGTCAATGATTTTCGAAAAACCGACCTAACCAACTGGACTGTATCGAATCGAACCGATTCTTAGGTTATTTTTTAGCAAAATCGATGGTTTGAATATAACTCTATTACTGTACCGAATAATTAGAATAAGTTTTTTTATAAAATAAAAAATCGAAAAAATACCGAACCGAATCGAATATATTTGCACACACAATATATCAATGCTTTATGTGTTAAGCCTAAAAATAAATATAAGCAAATCTTTTTAGTCGAGGTCTTGTACCTTGAGGTGATGGAAACACAACGTTGAATATACTAATTGGCACAGAAAGTGCAAACTACCAAACTCATCCACACTCGTATAATCCTATTGAAACTAAATCAATTGGTACGACTAATAAACTTGAGCATATATCAAACTACCAAGCGACCAAGATATCAAATATTTTTCTATTCTTTTAAATTTTTCTTAGCATATACTTAATCTTTTATTATTCTAGTTCTTGAGTTATATTTAATCAATATTTGTCAACTCGTGTTATTTAGAATTCTTTAGTCTTTGCTTCATTGATTTTATAATATCACTATAGAATAATGTTATTTTGGTAAATTGCTTTATAAATAAATTTTACCAAAGTCGTGTAAATGGTATCCTTTTCTATTATCTACTTCATAGAGAGTGACAATCACTCGTCGCTCGATATTGGAGAACGAAAATATGTCGAGTACCTAAATTTTAGTTATGATCATTAAGAGTCGTGATTATTCAAATATTAACTTAAATCATACTTTATGTGTTATATTAAATTTATAGGTATTTTATATAAAACTGACACATTCTAATAATGGTACGACTCTACCACAGAGTTCTAAAAAAATTTACAAAAAATTTTCCGAATCGAACCGAAACCGAAGGAAAACAGACATGAATGAGACGGTTTTGAAAAGTCTTATTTTGGTTATGCAAAATTGAGTAACCGAAAAATTGGTATGACAAAAATTTCATGAAAAAGCCGACCAAACCGACTGTTGACACTCCTAGATAGGACTTATAAATACTTTAAATTTCATGGGTATATAGTGTAAAAAAACTCTAAAAACTTAGCCCAACGACTTGTTTTCCCAGTTCTTTTATAACAACTTTCTTAATACTTTGCAAACATAGCTACAATTATTCGGTTCGAGGGACCTGGGACTGAACTTTAGTCTTATGGATTGGACTTGACTCAATTTCAGGTTTCTAGAATCGAAATCAAGCCCGTTTTGACATAAAATTTGGAAAGAAGTTTTCAAATTTATTTTAGGAGAACTTGTTTAGTCATAATTTTTTATGGGCTTTCGGTGATTTGTCAAAATTTAAAACATTTTAGGGATTTTTACACTCTATACCCATAAAATTTAAAGTATTTACAAGTCATACACATTAAAAATTATACTACCCATAAAATTAAAAAAATTTATCCAACCTACCCATTTATTATTGTATACCTTTGTTATGTCTTATAGGTGTATACCTTTAAAGTATACTGCATAAATTATGATATAAAAGTTAGGAAGACCATTTATTACTGTATACCTTTGTTATACCTTATATGTGTATACTTTTATGGTATACCGTATACTGCATAAACTATGATATACAGGTCTGGATGGGTAGAGTGGGTAATATTTGAAAGTAGTGGATAGTGGCTGTAATTATTTTAGGTTTTGTGTGTATTTTTGTAAACTTTTATTTTATCAAGTTAAATATACGTTCAGTCACAATTTTAACTTTCAAAAAATATTTTCCAATTCAACTTTAAAGATCATTTTTTTTTTTTCAAGTTTGACCAAATTTACTTGCAAACCTAGCTTAGACTTACCTTTTTACGTAGTGATGGGGTCTTGCAAAGTGTGTTTAGTCATCAAAGTCTATCCCGTTTCCCGCAATCTCTCTCTCCCCGCCACTACTGCTTCTATCACAAATCATCTAAATTTTCTACATTCAAATGCATAATGCTCCTTTCAATCTCACTGCTTCCCAATTCATTCGCCACTCTATCATTTTCCGTCCCGAAAATTCATTACGTTTTCAGGAAGCAGTCCATTCGATTTAAGGCCCATGCTTTTCTAAACAAACCACTGGATAATCAACCATCCATACTTGTGGACAGTCTCAGAGTACTTGAATGGGACAAATTATGCGATTCCGTCGCTTCCTTCGCTGGCACTTCCTTAGGCAAACAAGCTCTCAAGGTTAACTTCTCCCTCATTACGCGCCTTGTACATATACACTTGCTCATTACGTGCGTGTGTGTGTGTATCCAAATTTATTTATTTATTAGATACATAATGACTCGTTTAGGCTTTTTGAGAATTGTAATTTTAGAAAAAATATAGACAACTTCTAGTACTTTTTTAAATTTTGTTTTTTATAATACTGGCATGAGAGGAGTTTGAATGGAGTAACATGGTCAATGAGGATTCAACCGGTTGACTCCAACTTGTCGGGGGACTGAGGCGTAGTAGTAGTAGTAGTTATTATTGTATGCATATCGATAATAATATGTAGTAGATGTTGTTGTTATTGTTGTATGTATGTATATGATAATACTGTGATTCTCAAAGAAATTGTGAACTGTGGAGCAGGAACAACTAGGGTACTTGAATCAAACATTTGAAGATAGTCTCAAACTCTTAGAGGAAACCAATGCCGCTGTGGAGATGCATAAGTATGGTGCCATGTTGGACTTTTACGGCATTGATATTGACCTGGTAGGTTCCAGACTTCCTGTATTGCACCTGTGGTGGACTAGTTTGTTAAAAAGTACACTTCAATTTGTTTCTAAGTTTAATCGGAATGAACACTTAGGGAAACTCAATAAATTGTTAGGGCTGCATAATTATGTTGTCTGTTTCTGTCTTGTTGCTAAGGTCAAAACCGCCATACAAGTTGCACACAGAGGTTTTCCTGTCAGTGGGACTGAAGCAATTGCTGTTGTAGCCCTACTGCAGTTTGCCGAAGCTTTGCAGTCAAATGTCAAAGCTGCAATCAAGCAAGATGCGGACTGGTATCAGCGCTTTATGCCTCTCACAGAAATGGTAAAATAATTGTGGTAATAATGAATTGTCTGCAATTAATTATGCGGCTTTGTCTCCAATTGTTTTTTGTATTTACTGCAGATTATGGAACTAACCATAAGCAGATCACTTGTGAAGTTTATACAACAACTAGTAGATGAAGATGGTACCGTCAAGGATTCTGCGGTCTGTCCTCGTTCTGATGAACTGCTTTGATATTTATGCAATATTAACTTTTCTCTTTAGCTTGTCAGAGGCCATAGCAGAAATCACTTCCCAAACATTTCGTTCTGCATCCTCTATTGGTCATGCATTGATTATGTTATTTACTGTGGTTATATTTGATTTATTTAGTCTCATTTGTATTACTTTATGGTTTTAGAGCTCTGCCTTGAAACAATCTCGTGATCAAGTTCGTCTTCTTGAAAGAAAGGTAGAGTTTATTCTCCCCCCTTCTAATTGACCGTACTTCTTCAGGAAAATTGGTGATTAGCACTATTCAAATTAACACCACCCCCCCCCCCCCCCCCCCCCCCGAAAATACTTTGCTTTAGAATGTTCATATAAAACTCATAAAACATTTGATGAGTCACTATATTTATGCTCTTGTCCATCATCTATGTATGCATCTCTTAATAAGCATGGTTACTTCAGTTTGAGTAAACTTAAAATTAAAGACTAGTGTATAACTGTATAATCTTGTGACATGCATACTCTTAAAATGATAGAATTTACGTTTGTCATTAACTCTTTAGCTGTCACAGAAGAAAGTCAGTAAATCTTGTGGTGCATATCTGAGCGGACAGCCTTAACATTTGACACACGTCGCCGATAAGTCCATTCTTACCTGGGCTTAGACCTTTTTATCTATGTAACCCTCCCTTTTCTAGTTTGTAATTATTATCAAATTCACCTAATAAACAACAACATACCCAGTATAGTCCCACCAGCGCGGTATCAAATTCACCTAAGTATGGTGAAAATTAGTGCTTCCTAGTTCCTACCATATAGTGCGGCTGATGCAAGTTTGATCTATCTCGGGCATGGAGTAGGCATGGTAGTAAGGATTGGTTGTGTTTTGGCTCAAGAACATCTAGAAAATGATGAAGGGGCTGAAGGAATTTCTAGTTGGATATCTTTAATAAAAGCTGCAATACTTACATTGTCAGGAACCATTTGCCTCTTTGTTGTGCTTGTACTTCTGTTAAAAGAATACCAGCATTGTTGACTGGATGTGATATTGGCTGTTATTTTGATGTTTCCTCCCCAATAATGTCAGCCTGGACGATAACCTATTGCATTCTCTTGTATCTTCAGTTGTACCAGTTGATGGAGAGTTTAATCAGGAATGGAACGGGAGAAGCATCTTCTCTGGTAACCGTCCTTTTTCCGTTTCATTTAGTTCCCACTGTACAACCTAAAGTCACTTAAGGCTGTACAGTGGTAATGAAATAAAAGAGTTCCTCTACCTGAGAGTGTGACCTTAACAGTTGGATGAGCGTGTACCTTTCTGGATATAGCACCTTGCAAACCTGATATAAATTACACAGGAAGTGAATGAAATTGATGGCAGATGGTGCATTAGATCAGGATTTGATCAGCGAATGAGCTTTGAGGGGTTACTCTTGTCCAGGTGTGTTAATACTTCAAATTTTCATACCTGTTGGGGCTTATTTAAATAACTCTTTATAATATACGTAGATTCTCTTGTGTGTTATTTCGCTCCCCATCTCGAGAGCTCTATATTAGTAGAACTTGTTGAGCAGCAGTTGATGACATAATAAGTTAGGAAATGACATGAGTAAAGATTATTGCTTTGAGTAAATTCCACATTTCCATGAAGAACTTGTCAGAAGCTCTGTTGCTGAGATTGAGCTTGAACTATTTTTGATAAGTAAAAGTAAATGCTATATCCTCAAGAACTCTTACATTTTCGACTATATTACTCCTACACCAAAAATATAAATTAAGTAGAAAACCTATTCAAATTGAGTTTGAACTATTCATTTGTTTTGTTTCCATCCTGTAGGAATTCCATAGTTTATTCCTTAGTCGTTCTATTGTTGCATTTTAGTCCCATTAATTATTTGAGAAACGGAAACAAACACTTCTATAAAGGAAGAGAAACACAAGCATCTCAAAACCCTCTGATATGGCATTATCGAGTGACCAATTCAAAACTAGGAGAAGAAAAAATAAACAGTTCTAATTCTCTGAACTGTTTGATAGCTTATAAAAGCTGGATAAATCCCTTCTAAAAGTTAGAGAATATCTATAGAAGCTCTTGGAAGTGGCATTGAAGCAGATGTATACATTTTAATCTTGTTAAATAATAGGTCACAAATTCGATTATTTTGGGTACTCCATAAGTGCATAAAGTGGCATGATCTTTTCAATAGGGGATGATATGCTCTGCTCTTTCAAGATCTCTTTTTTCTTTCAGTCCAAATTGTTAACATTCTGCTTGTGGGATTACTATCCAAGCCTCGTCTCTCGTTTGCGGATACATCTTGTCTTGCCCGAAAAAGGATTTTTCACATTGCTGGCATATCCAAGTGAATTTCCCTTGAATTAAGCATCATATTCCATAGCCTTGATGCAATTTCAAACTACAGCAGCATATGTTCACCAGCTAGTGTTCTGAGACTTTCTTTTCCTCAAATTGTGCTGTCAGTTAGCTTGCAGAGATTCACGAGGCAGCTCAACAGATAGTTTCTCATTGTTAAAGCAAATGGACCTTGGGCGTAACTCAACCCCTAAAATAGCTCAAAGGGTGAGGATCGCCCAAAACCATATAAGGAGTCCAAATAGCCTTTCACCCACTGATGTGGGACATTCAACTCCCCTGCACGCCCAGGACTGGACATCTGGTATAATATGAGGGCCCAACATCGGTAAACAATGAATTGGGCTAGGTCTGTCTCTGATACCATGTTAAAGAAAATGGACGTTGGGCCTAACTCAACCCCAAAAGCTAGCTCAAAGGGTGAGGATTGCCCAAGACCATATAAGGAGTCCAAATAGCCTTTCACCCACCGATGTTGCACATTCAACACCCATTTCCAGCAACCTTTTCTCTTCCAAATGATTCTCTTAGCAAGCTGGTTATATATTATTGCATGTATGTAAAATACACATATCTGACTTATTTGAAACAAAATTAGCTCTTATTTCCCTCAGTTATGCCTAAATGTTGTCCTATTCATATCCAAATAATGTTTTCTTGGGCCATCTAATAAGATACAACTTTGTGAAAGAAAACTGCGGTTAGATCATCATGGATAAGTTTGACATTATTCACGTAATTAATGCCTCAGCGTATAGTATTACCCATCATCTCTGAGTGGTGATAGTTAATTTCAGTGCTTCAGGTACTGGAAGTGTCGTAGAACCTCTCTCAGCCGTTCCATTAAATGATGCACTCCAGCAGGCCAAGGCATCCGTGTCCAAGGCTGAGGCTGATGTGCTTCTGAAGATAACACAGAAGGTTTTGCTTAAATTATGCTCCTCCCTTCTCTTGTGTCATCTTAGATGGAACTTTAACAGTGGTTTCTCATTGCTTTGCAGATGCAAGAAGAAATTGATTACATCAAAAGCATTTTCAGTGAGATAGTCAGGTTGGATGTGGTAGGTTTTATTGCCTTAAATTTTAACTTTCTTCTACCTCTACTAATTGCTTTTTTATTTATGTTTCTGATATATTTATGTTATTTAAAAGCCTGGACATGTATTTGATACTCTGTATGATAACCAAAGTGAGCTTCACATAGGTGGGAGGTAATTCTGAAATGGGTGTATAAGGATCTTGGTCCTAAACTAATAACACCTTCAACTTAAGCTTCTGGGTTAAACGAGAATGAGATCTACTTGAGGGAGGATGAAACACTATAGGTTGTTCATTGGTTGGAGTTGGGGCATCCAACAATGATCCTGTTACTGGGGAATCCTTCAGGTCGTGTTATTACTTTCAGGCCGGAGTACTAATTTTGGAGCAGCTATATTCTGCCGATTGTGACTGTGTATGAAATGTCATAATATGACCGGTAACATCTGAACAATAAAAATGTCCTAGAAATATTAGTTATTCCTCTTTGTTCATATATATAAATGTTTCTCCAACTCAGACTCTAACAAAGTCGAAGAACCAATGCTGTTTGATATATTATGTCGCGAAGAACATTGTTCACAAAGTGATCTCTTAGTAGGATCTTTTTATGTCACATATATTTTATTATGGGTGTTCATTTTCATCTGCCATTCCTGTGTCCGCAGATCAATGCTAGAGCACGATATAGTCTTGCTTTTGGTGGAGCTTGCCCAGACTTGTTTTTACAACAAGATAAGGATAGCTCGGTAGCTATTGATGCCTCATTGGAGGCAAGAACCTCAGTTGCATTGCAACCTACACGAAGGAAGTGGACGATGTATCTGCCGAAAGCTTATCATCCTTTATTACTTCAACAACATCAGCAGGCTCTACAGAAGGCCATGAAAGATGTCAAGAATGCTAATGCAGTAAGTGACTCTAAATATCACTTGCATATGGAACAAGGAAATCTGTTAGATTCTCCTAGCATTTCAAAGGGCCACCTTTAATAGCCCTTGAAATATAAACAGATCGCAACATAATCTGGTGGGTAGTTGCATCAGGCAATCTCTTTTCAGGGTGGTTTTTGTTTCATTAGAGAAAAAGAATATTCCCTGGTTTCTTTCATCAAGAAAGATTATTTATAGGTTTCCAATGTGAATCTGCTGCCATTTGATTTGGGTTCTAAAAGAGTGTCGATACTGTAACCAAATTTCATGAAGTATAGATAATTTTTCTATTCAGAATTCATTATTTATGTACAGCGGTGAAGGGATGAATTTGATATCTCTCAGAATAATGATTGCGGCTCGTCCTATTAACTGAGTTTATCATCATTACTTTTGTGTTGTTGGACCTCATTTTTTATTAGCATTAGTGATTTGTATGACTGGTTTAGATCTAGTAAGATAGTGCTGTTAATTGTTTTTGGCTTTCCGTAACCTTTGCACAAGAGATTGTTGTGGGTTCCATTTACCTGTCCAGCTCATTTACATGAAAGCTGAAATGCGTATTAGTTGGGTGTGGTGGTGGATTCTGTAAAGGTTGGATATGACCTTGGGTAAGCCTATTCCACTTCCATCTCTATCCCAGTAACTAGCTATCTTCTAGAGGCCCCTTAGAGTAGGCCTTCCTCCTTACCGGGAAATAGTAGGCCTTCCCTGACCAAATAATGCAACCTGTGAAGCCGATAAAGTCCAAGAGTGAGATTTTGATGAGAGTTGCTAGAAGGGGAAAGTGGATCTTACTGTTCCTTCTTCTTTTTTTTTTGTCTTGCATTCTTCTTTTTTTATTCCTTTCAAATGGTGATAGGCTTGATGGAGAACTGTAAGAAAGTTTTGTTGGGACAATAAGTTGTTAGAGACTCTATACTGCTCCCTTTTTGGATGAAACAGTTCCTGTTGCTGTTAACGCCTGGGAGTATTTTATATTGGCCTTGCTTAGTTGATCTACTTTGGATTTAGTCAGAGTTCAGTTGGTGATTTGTGTATAGGATATTAGGAGGAGGAAGCAGCATGGAGAAACCACTACTTTGAAAGAAGAAACAAATGCAAATTTGCAATCCTTGGAAGCACAGGTAACTTATAACGTGATTTCTGAATTTGATGGTGACTGAAACATTTCGTTGATGATTAATGAGGTACTCTTTACCTGTTGACTTCAGGTTTCCCAGTTGAAAGAGGCACCCCCTGTTCCTGTTGACATATATGTTGCTCACAACTCTCGGGTTTTGGTTATAACTGGTCCAAACACTGGGGGTAAAACAATTTGCTTGAAGACTGTGGGTTTGGCTGCTTTGATGGCAAAATCTGGTCAGCACAAATGCTCTTATTCTTTGTTCAACAAGTTCACAATTCACATAAAATGCAAACTTCTTTCATAACTCAATATGTATCTGCAAGACATCATATACAAAAATATCAAAAGTCATCTGTTATCAGATTCTATACGAAGAGGCAATTTACCTAACAAAATCAGAAAAGAGAGTTAATTGTACTTACTTTCCCAAGGTAAGTTACAACTTTCCAAGTTACGACTTCCAACTTTATTACTCAATGCCATTAAACTTTTACCCTCTCAGGCTAGTTAACAGCCCATCTGAACTCTTTTAATTTAGAAAGGAAGATAATCATCCATGACCAACCTTGTTGGACTTTGACACATACTTAAAATTTGTTTTACTAAAGCTGTTACTCTTGGAGTCATTCTTCATTCTATTTACTCGCTTTAAAGCAGGACCATTCGTATAGACAACCTAATTTGTGGTGCGAACATTGTATCCCTGCCTGACATCCATGTCCATCTTTATTTCTCTGTCTTGGTATTATCCTATTGTTGAATTAGAGTTTCTGCCAAATGAGTATTGATAGTTTATCATTGACATGTTTCTTGCCCTCCAAATTATACATGCAACCTGTATAACCACAAACTCATCCTCCATTTAGAATTCCAACTTTTTTTTTTTAATTTTGTATAAAGGTGGCGCCCAGCAAACTAGCACCTCAACTATTCCTCCCCGTGCATGCATCCCACCAGTACAGGGCCAATTGAAATAAAATCCCCTATCTTCTTTTTCCTCAGTTGTGATTCGAACCTGGTCTCTCGTGTCTTCATTCCAGCTTCAATAACTGTCAAGCTGACAATGTTAGATACAATTCTGCACCCTACTTAATTGCAACTGTTCCCTCTAGACTATTTCGTGTCACGCTTTATTATCTATTAAGTGTACAAATGGATTGGAGGAATGAGTTGTTGTCTCCTTATGTGGTCTTGGGCAATCCTCACTTCATGGGCTAAGCTTTGTAGTTGAGCTAGACCAAGATCCATCTTCTTAACATGGTATTAGAACCAGACCCATTCCTATTCTTGGTTTACCCAACGTTGACACATCATATTGTCCACACCCCAGATGTTCTGTTTTGTGCTAAGTGTCTTGTTGTCTTATATAGTCTTGGACAATCTCATTCTCATGAGCTATCTTTTTGTGTTGAATTTGGCCGAAGGTCCATTTTTTTAACATATGTACTACCTAAGTCCTATTTGAACATTATCTTTGGCACGGAAAAGTTGATAATCACATTGAGCTTTCTCAGTACATTATAGAAGGTATAAATCAGTAAAGGAAATAAATAAAGAAGGCAATCACTTAGCAGAATGATGTAAGTGAACTTAGCGTATGGGGCGATAGGAGATGTAAGGTGCTCAGTGGTTGATATAATAGGTTCTTTTGTGCATTATCAGAGAAGACACTCTTATTCAAAATGGCTATTCATAGCTGGTCATATGATTTAGAGAAAGGGTCAAATTTTCCCAATGCTATTCAAAAAATGAGCAAATTTGCTTCCCGTAAACTTTTGGTCTATTTTATGCCGTCGTTAGGAAAGTCTCGTTCTTTGCTGATGACTCTTAACAGAGCTCCAACTTGAGGGTAATTTAAACCTTAGTCAAGTTTAGGTGTAAATATGGACATATTTTCTCGAAGAATTTGGACAGGTTAAGTCCACCCATATCACCGCTGGAGCTTCGTGAATGGTAAAGCAAATACGAGCCGATTTGCTAAGGCAAAGATATGAGTTGACAGCGGGAGATTAACTTGACCAATTTCAGAGAGTACATAGACAAATTTGGACCTTTTCCCCATACTTTATGCCAGATTACGATTTGGAACATCCAAGCACTAACAGCTTCAACTCAGAACCAACTCTTATGCCGGTTTAGCTTGAAAGCATTTGAAGTTGAATGCCACTATATTAGATTGGTATTGATTGTTGACTATATTCAAAACTAAGAAAATAGGGCAAGAGACTCATCTACTTAGTCTTGACTCTTTTATGGAATTTATCAGCTCTTTAGCTGTATAACAGATTTTTGTCATTCATCATGGGCTGATAATTCCTCTCTTGTAATCTCCGCATCTTCTCGATGCTTTTGTTAATAATACTTCACTTATGTCATCAAAAAAGAAAATAGGGCAAGAGAAAGAAAAATGAAAGTGCTGTTCAGAATTATCTGTATAGTTCTGGGCTCTCACAATACGTTTCAACTTCTGGTTACTTTTATTTCTTCTTAGCCTTCTAAGTTCTAAGAACTTGAACGATAGGTGTCGCACTTAAGTACATGTATTTATGTAATCTTATGATTAAGTGCATAACTTTTAATGGTTGGACTAGATTTGCAGGTCTTTATGTGTTAGCATCAGAACCAGCGAAGATACCTTGGTTTGATTTTGTATTTGCTGATATTGGTGATGAACAGTCCTTATCGCAATCACTCTCTACCTTCTCCGGACATCTGAAACAAATTAGTGTAAGTTAAATAAAGTTCCCTTTAGATTTTTGGCTTTTTATTTACCTGACATGTAGATTCTTTGTTGTTTCCTTTCAATTGAGGATGTTAGTGTCCCCCATATTGGTTGAGGGAGTAGATTGTGGTCTTCTTATATGGTCTTAGGTAATCCTCACCTCATAAGCCAGCTTTTGAGGTTGAGTTAGTTCGAAGATCTATTATCTTGACATAATATGTGAGCTAGATCCACCCAGTCCTTGGCTTACCTGATGATGGACCTCCATGTTATATTGCCCACACTCCAGGTGGACCGGGGGGGGGGGGGGGGGGAGGAGGGAGGAGGATTAGAGTTTCTATATTGGTTGAGGGAGTGGGTGGGCGATTGTCTCCCTATATGGTGTTGGACAATCCTTACCTTGTTCTTAACTGAGAATAAATAGTTGAAGCTGTAGAATCTGGTTTATGTTGCAGTACTCTGTGAGTTAAGCGCACACATAGTAATAATGCCAGAGAATTTGTGAACAGAATCAGTTTTCATACGTTCTACTGTTTGAGTATGAGATTTAGGTCAAGTAATCTTAAAATTTTTGTTTGCTTGAACTCTCAGCATCAGCTTAGTTACACCTGTTACATTCCATAAACCTGCTTTTTCCATGTATGGGATTTTAGGTCAAATAAGGAGGGAGAGGAAGGGTAAATTTTGTTTGCTACTCAGGTGACTGTTAACTACAGATAGCCTGGATAAATGAGGATGCTTGTGCATTCTGTAGACCATTTACAAACATGAACTTTAGAAACTAAACTTTTGGGCACCATGCAACAATTCCTGTAGTGACGCTTTGCACCTGCTTTCAGGTGTTATGTGAAAGAGAAATGACAAACGAAGGCATTTTTGGCATTAAAGGTGAAATTGGACCCAGAAGTAGCATAATAGACCTTCCAGGACAATTACTGATGACAGAGGGATAGTTAGCATTGCTAGTCATAGGATGAAAAGTTTGGAGCTAAGCAGAAGATTTACAGGATAAATATGCTTAACTATGGATATGTGAAAATTACATTGGATATATTATATGGATTTTGGCGGAGGATATTTAGCATTTGGAAGCAAAAGATTTTGGTATGATGAATCTGCCGAATTGAGAGTCTGAATTGACAATTAAGAAAGTGAAGACCTAGACAATATAGTACCTGTGGAAGGTAAAATCATATTTGAAATGGTTGTAAGAACTTAATAAAGGAGGTGTATTAGTCCACCTCTAGAAAACTAGAAAATTGATATTACATAAAACAGGTAGGCAGAGCCAAATAGGAGTGTCCAAAGTTACAATCAGTAAAGTTGTACTCCTCTATTCTGGCTTTCACTTGCATAGTTCAATATTTTGAGGTTCAAGTTGTCACTTGTCATTGTTCTCAATATGGTGGGTTGAGTAGTTTTCTTTATGAAGAAAAAGTTGTTTCTAGAAAGTATAAATGAGAAAACCTGTCAGTATCAGTATTCAAACTATAGAAAAGTGTTTGATAACTTAGGGTCATGTTTGCCTGTCAAAAACTAAGGTTAAATGAACCGAAAGAGAAGATGAGACATCAGATAGTAACTTTGGCTAACTAGTGGACATCCCTGGATAAGCTGACAGAGAAAACAGATTATCTGTTGACACCATGAAGAAGATAATGCTTAGCTGACTGTCAAGTGATATATGCCATAAAGAAGATAATGCTTAGCTGACCATCAAGTGATATTCAAGTCGTAACCATCCAGATTTCAAAGGCCTAAGCATTCTGCTGGGTATACGTATTGAATCAGTTGATACAGTAAAAAGATTTAATTTTAATAGGGTTTTCATACTTCCAATGAATTCCTGGGCATCTTCTGGCGGCCTGTTATACCAGCTATCTTCATGGATTGATTTAGCGGAAGTTGGATCATTAGTACTTTTGCTGAGATGCTGCATCTTTGTCCAATGTCTATGATTTTGAATCATTGAGCAAAACTTCTCAGGAATGGTTGACTCCTTTTTCAGATGCTTTGTTGGCTTCTTTTCCTAAATGCTTTTTTATCCTAAGGGCAATATCAAACTAATATTCTGATATTTGAGGTGGAATATTTAATGCAAAATGTTAATTTACTACCACCTTTCATGATCAAAGAAAATCCAATTCATTGCATTTATCAATAAGTTGAACCGTAAAATGTGTCTATAATATGATCTTGTTGCCAATAATTCACCAGGTGCAGTTAATATATATTATTTTGAAGCTTTCCTTTATGCAAATGCAGTAATTTTACATCATTTCTTGTCAAAATTGCAGAAAATTCGGTCTCACTCAACGGGCATGTCACTTGTGCTATTAGATGAAGTATGTACTTGGAGTTCAGCAGTTGTTCATTTTCTCTTCCAGAGGCAGTCATATTGTTGCTTTGAACAAGTGAAATTTTTGCATGGACAGAGTGGATATTTTCCTTAATAAAGACCATATTGTGTATTCTTCATCTTGTAGGTGGGTGCAGGGACAAATCCTCTAGAAGGAGCTGCACTTGGGATGTCATTATTGGAATCGTTTGCAGAAGCTGGCAGTTTGTTGACTATAGCTACAACACATCATGGAGAACTTAAAACCCTTAAATACAGGTGCTCAATGCTAAGATGGAACTTCTTTATGAGATGATAAGAATCACCTCCTCTGACATCATGGTGCCGCAATGTACTTGACAGCAATCAGGCCTTTGAAAATGCATGCATGGAGTTTGACGAAATGAAGTTGAGGCCAACTTATAGGATTCTTTGGGGAATACCAGGTTGTCCTTATATCCATGTGCATTTCTAGATTAGCTTGGAATTTCGTACCTGATGACTTAATAGGATGTCATGTTACTTTTTGTGGTGAAAAGAAGAGCAGAAATGTTACTTCTTGCTTGGGCCCAACCAAAAAAAAAAAAAAAAGATGATATCCTTTGGTCCCAGATAAATATATTCAGGGTCACAATCTCGATGTCCCAAAGTACCTTTGGAATGCAGTTTTCCTTATTTGTTATGCTTCTCCACCATTATACTTTAGTCGGTTGTTAAACAACCTTTACAATTTCATTCACTAACAAATATTCCCCAGATAACCCGTTTACAACTCATCATAGGAATAGTAAAAAAGTAAAACCTTGGGATCCACTTTGTGCTCTATATCAATTAATTTTTTCACTATTATTTTGTTTAATCACCATGGGATTGGAATTGCACCATTCTGTACGAATAATGATGCAGATATATTATGAGAAATTATTTTTCTGGTTCAAATATATCTTACACTATCACATATTTAGGATACTTTGTCTTCAAAAACTTGGAACTACTTAGTAATTGTAAAGTCAAAAGCTTTCATGCCATGACTTTTGCATTGTTTCTTGTATTTTGGACCCTAGCATATGTGTTTAAATTTCTAATTATGCAGTTCCGTATTTACAAAACTTAAATCGATAGACATCTGAAGCGGGAATGAATTGAACTCCATATCTAGTTACCTTTTTATGTGACCAGGGGAGAGGGTGGTGGGGGTACAATGACTTGAGAAATCAAGGTTAATTGCATATTGATAGACTTTGCACAATATTCTCTCCATTCAAGGCAAAAGTCAAGACCTTGGATGATAGTTTTCGATGCTTCAGATGTCTTCGTATCATCAGGTGATCCTGTCATTCAAGTTTTTGGTAGTATCTCTTATTCTCAGACTTCTTCGACTGCAGGACGGTCAAATGCAATCAATATAGCCGAAAGGCTCGGGATTCCTGATGGCATTGTGTACAAAGCTCGTGAACTTTATGGAGCTGCTAGTGCAGAAATCAATGAGGTATTGCATATGTGATACCATTTTAGGTTTTCTACTTCTGGTATACTACTTGTGTTACGTGTGTAGGTATAGGGCTTTTAGATTATTATTATTAATAATATTATTATTGTTCTACAATAGGATTTATGTTTTATAGTTACTTAAGGATTAGGGTTTTTATTATTCTAGAATATTCTTTAGGGTTTCTAGTTTCTTAAGTGTTAAGTCTTGTAACTCCCTATTTAAAGGGCACATTGGATGAATGAAATCTAAGTCATAATTCAATAAAAGAAACAAGAGATCGGAGTACTCTTTTAATGAATTCCAAGGTCAAAGCTCCCTTTAACGAGCCTAAGGTGAGAGCTCCCTTTAATGAGCCTAAGGTTGGAGGTCCCTTTGATGAGTTCTACTATCTTCATCGCCCGTGACCCGATCCCGGAAACATAACAAATTGGTATCAGAGCCTAACACGATGGGCGATGAAATTAAACCAATCTGGAAGCAGGAAAGAATGGCGACTATAATGGGAGCTAGGGTTTTTGTCATGGAGAAACTCTTGGAAGACATTGAGACCAACACAAGTGTGAAGCAAAGGAGAGGATGTGGATAGCTTTCGTCAGTCTTATCCAGATTTTGAGCTTGAGGACAAGCTCGTTTTTCCGGAGCGGAGTAATGTTACGTGCGTAGGTCTAGGGCTTTTAGATTATTATTATTAATAATATTATTATTGTTCTACAATAGGATTTATGTTTTCTAGTTATTTAAGGATTAGGGTTTTTATTATTCTAGAATATTCTTTAGGGTTTCTAGTTTCTTAAGGGTTAAGTCTTGTAACTCCCTATTCAAAGCGCACATTGGATGAATGAAACCTAAGTCATAATTTAATAAAAGAAACAAGAGATCGGAGTTCTCTCTTAATGAATTCCAAGGTCAAAGCTCCCTTTAACGAGCCTAAGGTGAGAGCTCCCTTTGATGAGCTCTACTATCTTCATCGCCCCGTGACCCGATCCCGAAAACATAACAACTTGTATACGGGTTTTTATTTCGGCCTCTAACAATATTAAAATTTATTACTTTATCAAAAATGACAACACTAACTTTGTTACCACTTTATATTCAGGATTTTGATACTTATATTGCTAATGGGCAGTATCCTTTAATTTTATTCCATATAAAGAAGGCTTACCAACATCCTGGATTTATTGCCACTCTGTTAGAACCATCCTTGCCACAAAATTTGCTGACCTTTGTTCAGCTTCTGTTGATTTTGATTTCATTAGTGATTTCAAGTGGATCTCGAAATCAAAAGTTCCTTTCTCATAATACGATCAAATGTTAGAATTATATACAATAAATTATCTGGTTCAAAAACAATGCAAGTCTTTATGACATCATATTTACTGATCTGAACACACATGTCTTATTCTTTTTCTTTAGCACTTCGAATTTTGATTGACTAGCAACTGCTTTTCTTAGGCGTTTAGGGGTCATTTGGTTGGGCTTTGAGGAGATCTAATCTCTACATAAAATCCAATGATATTCCTACTTTTGTTCTCATAAATAAGTACATGCATAAGTTACGTGATAATCTATGTATTTTTTTAAATGCATGATAGAATATTGAATAAAGATGCGGTAATTAGTAATACATGGATTAAAAAAAACTAGAATGACAAGACTAACCCTCATAGTTCTAGCAAACTGTTATTTGTTTAAAAAGGGAACATATTATTTAAATTTAGATTGTAATCTAATTTGTAATGTGTCAAACTAAACTTTCAACAAGGAATAATTCATGTTTTACCGTCCTCGCATTGCTACTCTCTGCGTAACTTGTCTTTAAGCCAAATGACTGCATAGTTAACATTGTAATGCAGGTTATACTTGACATGGAGAGATTTAAGCAGAATTTTCACGAGCAAGTTCGTGAATCACAACACTTTCTGAGGTGACTATCCTTTGCTTACCTTAGCTGAATTTCATCCAAAAAGCAACCTCCTCTTTAACCTGAATTCCACATAGCCTCACAAATCACCTAAATGGATTTCTCCTCCCTTGTGCATTAGTTTTGGTCATTTAAACTGTTTAAACATCGATTTGGTTTCACTATAGATCTCAATCTTCTCTACATTGGTAGGTTCGCATTAGGATATGATCCAACCTAGTCAAGGTGGAAACACCATAAAACGGGAAATAAAGTACGGTTCTCTAAGGAACCAAATCCTCCCACCATTGGTACTGGGATTACTTAATACTAGTAGACCTCTACCTGAACCAGTGAAGATACAGTGTTGGGGGGTTTTTTTTTTTTTTGGGGGGGGGGGGGGGGGGGGGGGGTGCTTGGGGATAGATGGAAAGGGAAGATATTGGGCAGGAGCAGGTAACTGATAAGGGTAATCATGGTAATTCTCACCTGCAAAAGTACGGAAGTAGCAACAAAAGTCTGGCTGTGGTCTGAAGCAGAGTGCACATCATGAAAATTTAGTTTGGGCAGTCGTTGGATTGTCTAGGCTGGTGGCAGGAGTGGTGACACTTCGATAGAAAAGATTTTAAGTGGAGCTCGACTTATGCTCAATGTTGCATATGCTGAAGGTGGCTGTAAATTTTCAAAAAAGCAGTCCTAATCAATGCTATTACCAGACATTTTCTTTGGCATTTTGCATTCAACTAGTTTCACTATTCTATATGAAATAAGGAAGAAACTGTATAGGAAAGAGAAACATAGAAAGTCAAGATAAGTACATGAATTGTGTCCAATGTTGTCGAGATGGAAAAATCCCTATGAGTGAGACGTCTAACAAATCCAACTATTTATGCCTTGTCAAGCTTAATAGAATGGTTGCAGAAATGTGACTTTTCTTGTAGCCAGGAATAGCTAATTGTCTTAAGCAGCTTGAACTGATTCGCATTAGTTCCTTGCTTTTCCTGAATCTTTTAAATATACCTAACTTGTAAAAGCCATTATTATAGCTTTAATAGAAATGCAGTCTATACAGATGAAAGTGTTTTCCTTCCTATAGTAAAGGACTGCTCCCAATTTTCTCCTAGACAGGCCTTTCACTCCTTTTTCGTGCAGTAAACTGGCCTTATCCTATTTACGTGTGTTTGTTCTATCAATTTCGTTTAGGCTCACTAAAAGTCTCCATCGCAAGTTGCTTATAGCCAGAAAAAAAGTGAAAGAACACAGTATTAATCAAAGAAACAGAAAGGTACAAGAAATATCTGACACGGCGGCAGCTGCACGGTCTTCCATTCATAAGAGTGCACGACAATATCGTGCAATTTCTAGTCAACCATCCCAAAAAGTATTGGAAAGAGATGGAGACACATCAGTTACGAAGAGTGAACCTAAAGAGGGAAAAAGTGAAATTTCAGAGAAGACAACTGCTGTGTACTCCGCCACTACATCCAGGCTACCTGTTTCAGGTAACATAATCTTTTTTTTGTTCTTATTTGCTTTTCTTCTTTCTTTTTCTTTTTTTTCTTTTATTTGGTGATCATCACTATCATTGTGTTTGCTAACCTACTATTTACCATCGTGAGTACAGATATTATATTTCCTTTATTTTACATGGATCAAATATCCATTACTCTCGGTAATGATCTGTCTTGGCGATGCTGCAGAGAGGAAGAAACTTCCCAGTATTGGTGATTCAGTCCGTGTTCCTTCACTTAACAAGCAAGCTTTAGTCTTGAAAGTGGATCCTTCTAAAGAAGAACTATTAGTACAAGCTGGGAACATGAAGCTTAAGCTAAAACTAACAGATGTCATGACCTGATAGGTGCCTGTGGCAGGTAGGTTTTTCATATCTCCCCTCTGCAGTGAGCAGTTTCCTAGGGACTGTCACTTGCAACCCAGTTTATCTACATCCTGATCTCACCACCTGCAATTGGTATGGCGGAAATATGAACTTGCTAAACGTGGAGTAAGAACGGTCAATTGGTATTATTTCTTACTGTTACGTTTAATAATAATAATTTAGTGCAATAGACTGGGGGCATATTTGTGTATATAGCCTGAGCATATTATGGAGTTATCCAAGATGCACCTCATGATTTTCGCCTAGGTACTTTTACCACTGAGATCTAGCACAGGAGGGAATGTACTGCAAATTTTGCAGCTGCGCCATTTTCACAATGTTTTGGCATTTTAATGGAGGCCTGGCGGAGAAGGTTCCATCAGAAAATATGCTCAATGTTAGTAAGCAAGCAATAATTTTCTGTAAGTGCAATGCCGTAGATTCTCTACTTTTTTGTTTACGACTTGTATACGTCTATACGGGATATTTTCCCATTATTAATCAATTTATTTACCTTGTGGAAAAAAAGTTCAATATGTATTGTCACATGCAAAATAGTGGTAGAATGGTAGGCCAAATATTGTACTTTGTTTAGTTGCCGGTGAGGGATACTAACGTTATGGGGAAGTTCTGATTTCCTCATTCAGTAACTACTGATTTTGAGTTCCAGGATTTGATAGTCAACTGCTAGATTCTTTGTCATTACTATCAGTTTATTTGAAACCTAGTTGCCTTGGCAGATGTGTACTTATTAACTCCGTTGTCTACAAAAAAAGTACAGAATTCTGTATCTTTGGTTTTCTTTGTTGAAGTTGACACCAACCTAATTGATTATTCGCTATTCCTAATTTTCACCTTTATTATTTGAAGTCATCACATGCAGTGGCTTCCGTTTTACTTCAACTAGGTGTTATTAATTACTCGTGAACCTGAATGCGCGATGAGTGATGGACGGCAGCCATTATTTGCTTTACCGCCTGACAGCCCAAACAAATTTAAAGTACTCCTAAATAACAAAGTGCAGTATACATTCAATAAAAGAAATGCAATTTGGACTGTGGTGGCAAAACCTTTTTAACTAGAGTACAGATCAGAGATGGACCAAGTTTGATTCCCTACTAGTCATGGTGAAGTATTCGAATTTAGTGTTATTCTTCCCCCAAAGAATTGTTCTTAAAAGTACAGAATGTATCAGAAGCATATTACTGAATGTGCCATTACAAGATATGCGAGCAGCTCAATACAACTTGGATTGGATCTTAACTTCTCTCTAAACTATACTACTACTAGCTGCAAGAAATAGAGATGCATTTTGTCATACATTCTGCTGACTATCTTCATCAATAGCTGCAGCCCATCCAAAACCAGAACCGGCATCCAGGAAATAAAGCAAGAAAACCAGGAAAATACAGCAAAAGAACATAGGAATAGGTCCGAAGATCCACAAAAATAGGGGAAACGAAAAATAAAATGCACGCAGTCCCAGCGACCAGAAATAGCTGCCTCTATTCACTATCCTCCCTACATATTCCGCTGTAACACAATGTCTTGAAGAATCCAGTTTCTTGCAAGGCACGTTGATAAGTATGCTAGCGTGACTATAGTACTTGATTGACTGAACACTAAACAAAAATGACACCATAAAACATGCCAATATGGAGAAGAACTTAACTGATAAGCAAAGCTCGCTCTTGTTTCCGTAAACATGAAAACCGATAGAACGTCGATCACCACTTCCGGCTGTCATCAAGAGGGCGATTAGAGAAGTAAGCATAATAGCTGTAGATGCCAAAAGAGTGGATGCCATTATGTTGTTCCTTAATGTTTGTACTGCTAGAACACCATTCTTGGACGGGTCCTGTTTCATTTGTTGATTTCAAAATACATACATAACCGTGCTAGAAATTTCGCTATGTATGTACGAGAATAATCTTTGACCATAATATTTCGATATGGAGGGATTATACTTCGCCAGCTGTAACTCTACCAAGGGGAGAGCTAAGCTTAGGATATTTGAATCCCCTTTATCAAAAATTTATAATGTGGAAGGAACAAACAGATTTTCTTAATCATAAATAAATTAAAATGTTGGATTCTCTGACGTAAGGAATCCAATACAGTGCAAAAGGAGTTTAAGAATGCTTTAGTTCAGATACTAAATAGACATATATTAAAGTGCAAAAGTCATAAACACGTATACATGGTTGCCTGCAAACATTATGTGGGAACTGGGAAAAAGCATATTAAGTGATGGGAATCAGTGGAAGTGCAAGAACTGAAGACGAACCTCCATCATAGCACGAATCCAGAACTGTCGGTTAATAGAACTGATGCCTATAACAGTACGAGTGGGGTGTTTAATGATGTGACGAAGAAGCCATACATGATAAGCTACCATGAAGAGGAAGCCTAGTGGTACCAATACGTAATCCAGGATTTCTTTCTCCATTTGAATGGAATTCCAATTTGAAGTGTTTATTTCTAAAGTTTCAAGACTATAAGATTGCCAATCGTGGAGTTACCCGGCGTTAAATTTAGTTTTTATAGTAGAAGAAATGATAGCCCTCAGATCTTTTTTTACTACAACTAGGTAATTAATTACTCATGAACAAGAATGCACGACGACTAATGAAAGAGTTCCATTATTTGCTTTGTCGCCTAACAACCAATCAGATTAAAAAATAATTATAATTAAAGAACATAACTGTATGCCCCCAGGCATCTCGTGTTCATAATCTGAGACATGGTGTATACATTTTGTATTCTAAGCTCTTCCATCACATCAGTAAAATCAGTATATTCAATAAAAGAATTGCAATTTGGACTACTGGAGATGGACCAAGCCTGTTTCCCTACTAGTCATTGTGAAGTATCCCCCCAAAAAAATTGTTCTTTAAAGCACAGAATACATCAGAAGCACATTACTATGAAGTGGACAAACTATGCTACCAGTCCAATGCAACTTGCCTCTTCCTAAACTACTACTACTGGCTAGAAAATGTACATTTCCTCATACAGTCTGCTGCTGGCTGTTTTCATCGATCGGTGCAACCCATCCAAAATCAGAACTGGCGTCCAAGAAATAAAGCAAGAAGACCAGGAAAATGCAACAAAGGAACATAGGAATAGGTCCAAAGATCCACAAAAATAGGGGAAACGAAAAGTAAAATGCACGCAGACCAAGTGACCAAAAATAGCTGCCTCTATTCACTGTCCTCCCAACATATTCCGCCGTGACACAATGCTTTGAAGAATCCAACTTCTTGTAAGGCACATTAATTAGAATGCTAGCGTGGCTGTAATACCTGATTGATTGCACATTGAACAAAAATGCCACCATGAAACATACCAATATGGAGAAGAACTTAATTGACAAACAAAGCTCGCTCTTGTCTCCGTAAATATGAAAACCAATAGAACGTCTACCACTGCTCCCGCCCGTCATCAACACGGCGATGAGAGAACTGAGCATAATAGCTGTAGATGCCAAAAGAGTCGATGCCATTATGTTGTTCCTTAATGTTTGTACTGCTAGAACCCCATTCTTGGAGGAATCCTGTGTTACATTCATTGACTAACTAATTAGAATACTCAAAATACATAAATTATACTATTGTGCTAGAAATTTATTGAAATATTAGAATATAACAGTTTGATCTTATGACATAAAGCACTTGTTAAACTCGGCCAGTTACCACTACACTGGAATCTTCCCTTGTGTCGAGGGGATTCAACAATGTATATGTAACCAAAATAGCGCATTTTTGCACTATTTGCGGAATATAATGTTCTGGTCCAGGGAATTCAATTGAACCATTTGATTCGACATAGATCCGCTCCCCAAGAAGGAGCTAAACTGAGCTAGGTTTAGTGTGCATATTGAATCCCTTTTGTTGGAAAATTATACCAATGTGCAAAGAACCAAATAAAACTTCTTAAAGTATAGTATATAAATTGTTGAGTTCAAACATGTTTTAGGTTCAAAACTATTTTACTGAATTTTTTGTTCTACGAATTCCTAAATCCGTCATCATAATTGTAACGCTAGCTGGTGCAACAAGTTATAAACACGTATACGTGGTTGCATGCAACCGTTATGAATTACTAGGAAAAAAACAAAATAAATGAACGGGGATCAATGAAAATTCAAGAATTGAAAACAAACCTCCATCATAGCACGAACCCAAAAGTGACGATTAATAGAATTGATTCCTATAACAGTACGACCAGGTTTTTTAAGGATTCGATGAAGAAGCCATACGTGATAAACCACCATGAATAAAAGTCCTACTGGTACTAACACGTAATCAAGAATTTCTTTCTCCATTTGAATAGAGTTTCAATCTTGAAGTGAATGTATTTTTGAAAAAAAATGCTGGTCTCCACTCTTCTTGTTAGTAATATATTGTGCTGTAAATTGTAGTAATAATCTGATTCATTCAGTGCCTTAAATACAGGAAGAGAAAGACTCCAATTGTGACACGAGTCTGTTAAACTAGAGTTGAGTAGTTGAATGGTGTACTGGTGCCTCGTAAAAGTAAAAAATTTAATATCAGAAAAAGTAACTGATCCCTTTTATTTTTCATTTTTAGAAACAAAAGTCAGATCTACAAATTAAAGCTCAAGAGAAAGTTCAGGGAAAAAGAACAAAAAGTATATTCGTGCTCTCTATTTACAGCTCAAAGTATAGAGTCGCACACCAATCTTTGCGGTTGGCTGTTACTGCTCTCTTTTGTTCTTTTCGTTTTTTTATACACTAGTTACAAACCTACGTAATAACTTTATAGTCAAATTAATTTGATCTCTTTTATAGGAGTAAATTGAATAGATATATATTAGTACTAGTAAAGTATCATTAAAACAATAATTAATGCATTCTTGATTTTTCAATGTGACAACTATTTTGAACTAACTTTTTTCTAAATAAGCAATAAAACGGTCCCGGTAGAGTAAAATTAGTCTTAGAAATTGTTGTCGTTTGAAGAAAAAAAAATGCCTCGATCGATATTATGCTGATTATCCTTCTTGAAAATAAAAACTTGAGGCGATCTATAATTTAATAAGTACACAGTATAACTCATGCACTTGTGTACAAATCAACACTTATAATAATACAAATAGTTTTGGTAATCGTTCTGTTTTCATTAGCCGGCTGGTGGGAGCCAGTAATCTGATATGTTTGCTGTTTCTACGCCAAGTGATCTCCTACCGAGCTCAAATAGTACTAGGTAACGTACATTCTATTAAAGTGAAAACTAACATATCTGCCTATATTTCTATTTCTATTTAATAGATATGAAGGATGTAGTTGTAGTGTGCGAATCAACAATTAAACCTGAGTGGAGAAAACAATAACCTCAAAGTCAGAAATGACACACTAATAACAACCATGGACGGAAAAAAGGCAACTTTACAATTCAAAAGAGGGAGAGTAGAGGACTAAAGATATGCAGAAACTGAAAATCCTAAACACAGTTTCGTGCAGGAAACTGTAAGTTGGGGGACCCTTCAAGCCATCTTAAGCCATTAGGGCAGAAGGCCCCATCTATAATAACAGTCAATATCTCTATAATAACGTTTAATAGAATACCATTACGAATATATAATATGACATAATAAGAGAAGTCGAGGCTAAAAAGTTTCACCTTTTGAAATAATACTATAGTAAAATACTGATTTAAAGGTATGGGTGTATAGCTAGGTTTTGAATTTTGCATTCTTAACTTTGTCTTTTCTTAATTAAGCTCCCATTCTTAATGAATAATACTAGTATTTCTTGTGCCAGTGGTGTTAGCTGCATTACTTCTGCTTTATTTGAAAATTGATTAATGACGATAGATAACTAAAAGTGCAAGCATCGTGCTCTTCCTAATTTTGCACTTAGTGGAGTCATTGATGATCACATTAAATTAGAAATCACCCACTAATAAATTGCTCCTTTAGTGTCACCAACCATTAAGGAAAACAACTTTTGACGCAATGTTCAATTCTTGAAGACTAAGCATTTTCATACACCCATTTAACAGTTATTTAATATAGCAATTTGACTAAATTACATTCAGCATTTCGTTTTGTATAAAAACACCTGTCTTAGTGGACGATATCCAAATTTTAGACAAAATTGCACCCTACAACAAGACGACCCTGAATCCCAGAGAATGAGATCATATAGCATATAGAACGTACAATCCATAATTACAATACCACTTAGCAGCATAACGAAAGACACGTAGGAAAAGTGAAACTATATTAACATTGCCACTCTAATTCAATATCTCCAATATTTAGTACTCCTTCCGTTTCAAAAAGGATGAACCTTTTCACTTTTTGAAAGTCAATTTGACTAATCTTTGAACCTAAATTAGACTATATTAAATTAATATTTTCAAATAAAAATTTGCATATTCAAAAACTATACGAAAAGTACTATAACATGTAACTCTTCACATATCAATATGATAAAAAAAATTATCTTAAATTGTTGGTCAAAGTTCATCTAGTTTGACTCTCGAAAAGCGAAAAGGTTCATCCATTCTGAAACAGAGGGAGTAAATATTTTTTCTCCATCTCACGTCTTTGAAGCTGATAGAGTAGCAATGGAATCCCCGGAAACCAGTGCAAGGTTATTCTGCCACAGATATGGTGTGCTGGAAAAAATTATTAGTATTAAGAGTAACCAACAAGAACTTTTTGACCATCAAATCAACCCCCTGCAGTGAAAATGTAGTTGTTAGAATAGACTTAACCACCGCATAGAATAAAATAACTTCACAAGACAAAATAATTTTAATCTCTGCAGCAAGGGAAAGAGGAATGTCTCATAATTGTCTGCACGCAAGCATGTAATTAAATCTACAACAGTAAATCATAGTAACACATTTTGTGAAAATAGACCAAAAATAGTTCTTCCAAACCCAAAACAAAACAAACAGTTTCAAGCTTAAATTGTACCTAGAATTGTTCAGTGTGGTCCATTGTATTCTCATGGTTTAATATAGCAAGGGTGTCACCTTGGAGGCAAGGACTATGAAGGAAGTAATCACGAGCTGGTTATTACAGAGTACTGGTAGTGAAAGTAGGCAGGCTGGAAAAACATCACCAAGATGCCAGTTTTGGTGCTCGCGGAATGAAAGAAATAAAAGATTGTTTCAGAAGAGCAAAAATGATGTAAAAGATCCTTCTTGTTGTGCTTGTTTTATTTGTGAAAAGAGAGAATATCATGCTGTATACATAGTTGGCAAACTTATAGATGTGCTTAAAAATGTTTAATGTAGAGTGAAACAAATAACAGTTTACTTTTGAGTTTTGACACCGACTCGATGTTAGTCATGAAAATTTTTGGCATCTAAAAGTTGTCCAGCACAAGCAGGTTAACAATCTGCAAAGAGCTTATACACCTACTAGCATATTCTTCAAATTTTATACCAAAGTGCTCTAATGAGAGACAGGCCATATCAAACCACCCACCAAAGAATCCTCATAACTTGGGTATTTACTTTTGTGGACCACAGCTAGAGTAACATGAGCCCACTTCAACTATTCCAATCCAATGTTTAGCTTATCATGTTTGCAAGGAATAAGTTAAAACACATATAAAGAAGTAATGCTACTGCTGGCATGCCAATACAAGAAGGGAAGGTGAGCATTGACCCCGAAACTTTTAAAGCTCCCCCAAGCATCTAAGGGCATCTCTTTTTACAGTGACTTCACCTGTCTAACCTCGGCTGTTAGGCCTCGAAATAACTAGACAGAGAGAAAGGATAAGCGTCTTTGAAATCAAATAGCATCAGTTGTAAAAACCGGACAAGATACAAATAGAACTAAAAAGTTTAGGAAGCAAAAAAGAAAAGACTATTTACTTTTTCTATTGTTATGAGTAAAAATAAGTGTAACTTATTACCATGAAGCCAAAAATAATAATAAGGAACTATTGTTTGCTATCAATAACCTTTCGGCAAAGAATCCTCAGAAACCCATTTCAAATCAAACATCAGCTTAGGTGGAGTGTCATTCGGCACTTGCAATATAGGCATTCATCATTGGAAAATCCTGGAATTAAAAAGTAAAGGAAGGACAAATGACAGAACAATGTTAACTTAACGAAAAATGAAAATGAGGAAACGATGTTCATGCCTTTGACATCAAATATCCTTCATGTCAGGTAACAAAGGTATCAATGGCTAGAGGCGTCGTAGTTGAATCATGCATTTTAACCAAGTCAACAAGCATACAAAAGAATTTTGCTCGTATGAGCTTAGTAAAAGTATATATTTCTTTGACACCCAGATAAAGCAGGATGGTCATGGCATCTGGACAGCCAATGTAAGATAGCCCAACCATGACAAATCTATAATGAATGGACTTGAATATATCGGGGTAAATTCGAAACAAGTAAACGACAAAAATCCTCAGAAACCCATTTCAAATCAAACACCCAACTTAGGATGGAGCATCATTCGGCACTTGCAAAAGGCAATCATCATTGGATTCAAAATTATGTACAACTACACGTTACTGTGAAATCACCCAACAATATATATAGAATGCACCACTACAATTGAAAATGTCCACAATATAGCTGACTGAATGCCGAGCTAACAAATTAGAGATTTAGGGGGTAGTTGATGATTGAAACAAGGAAATTAAAAGAATCCTCAGAAACCCATTTCAAATCAAACACTCAACTTTAGTTGGAGTGTCATTCGGCACTTGCAATAGGCAATCATCATTGGATTCAAAAATACAACGCACCACATACAATAGAAAAAGTCAGACTCAAGCTAAATCGTACAGTGCACAAAGTATCACGCGTTCACTCATGGTCCGAGGAAGGTCCCCAACCCAAGGGGTGTGATGTACGTAGCTTACTCTGATGCAAGCATCAGTGGGTGTTTCCATGGCTAAAACATGTAATCTATAGGTCACACGAAAACTATTGTACCAGTTGCTCAAATCTTTCCTTCAACGGACTCAAACTAGCAACTACAATAATCATTATTAAAACTGGAAAAATGGTATACCGCTTCACAATAAATCAGTGAAAAACATATACGTGCAAGTTAAAGATGTCATATTTCTGTTAGGCGCCAAAGCCAGTACTAGGATAAGAAAATAAGTTACCAACATCAGTTTCCATCCATATATTTTTGTAAATTGAGAGAACAAGTAAGGAATAAAAACAAAGACATACAAATGGAAACAAAGAGCATGGCCTTTTAATAGCGGTTGGTGTGTCTAGGTTAAGGGAGATGGGGGCAATGCGGCGGAAAATGGAGGGTTTCCGCTATGGATAACATCTTTTGATTTCTCCGAAATACCCCTGCAATCTCTAATGGATATTTTACTTTTCTATTTTGAGAATGGAAATAATTAAGGGAAAATTATAAAAATATACGAACCTAATGTCATATTTACAAAAGATAACAAACACTATACCATTTTACAAAAAATAACAATACTTTTTTTTACATAGCATGTACAAATACATTTACAACATACAAATTAGGATTTTCCATCTACCTCACCACTATTTCAGTCACAGTAGCGGCGCCGTGTGGCTGGTGGCTGGTCGCCGCTGTTCAGCCACCGGCCGGATGAGGCAGATCGCCGGATTTCTTTTTTTTTTTTAGATCTACAAAGTGAAACATACGAAAAATACACATATATACATATGAAACTTCATATAAAATATTGTTATGAATTTACATAGAGTCAAACATACACAACATACCAAAAAATACACAAACATACAAATATATAAATAAAAAACATACAAATTATTTTATCACTTCATACATACACATACACAAACATACAACTACATACACATACACTAGTAATACACATACAAAAAAGTGGAGATGTGTATTTATATAAAAAAATACAAGAAAATACGTATTTTATACAAAAACTACAGATATATACATACAAAAAGGAAAACAAAAAACAAAAGGAACCAGATCTGAAACCCTACCGAAAAAACATATCGGAAAATACAAAATTGGGGCTTCCCGCCACTGCAATGCAGCAGTGCGGCGGCAGCAGCACCACAATAACAACAGGACGAGGACGGCGACACCAAGGGGTTGCCGGCAAGGTGAGGGGACAGATGGTGGATGGAGGAGGGGAGAGGAGAGAGAGAGAAAGGATTTAAGGTTTTATGTTTGGGAAGGGGGAAATGAGAAATGAGAAAGTATTGTTATGTTTTGTTATGTATTGTAAATATGGTAAATGTATTTTTATTTTTTGTAATATAGCTATTAGGGTAGTCATGTGATGTAAATTTTCCAATAATTAATTTATTATTATCCTTGTTGAGAATAATTACTCAATATTTCTTGCCTCGCAAAATATTCAAGATTTAAATAATTATGTATCTGTTTTAGATGATAGGGAACATGCGGCTGCTCCTTTTCGGGTGTGCATTGGTAAATCCCACTCCTGATGTGATAGCCCGCAAACCACGCCGAATAGGTAACCAATACTAGACAAACCTTGTGCTACAGACTCAAACTGAGAGGATTGTTTGCAATAATTAAATGTATTCAAAATAACTTATGTTAAATTGTAGTTTCTCAATCTCAAATTTACTTATTAAATTTTTATTGGAGTTTAAACATCGTAAAGCTTAGTTTAAACTCCAAGATAATCTAGATAAACAAATTATTAGCTATTTTTAAATTATTTTATGTGTGACAATTGTTCAAAACTTTGCAGATGATGACTATTCCTTGTTTAAAAGTTGTGAAAGTGGCTATTTGATCTTTCCCCTAATGAAAAGGGCACAAAGGGAAAAGTGCATGAATAGCCACTTTTATCAATGATCTTTGATTTGAGACCACTTTTTTAAATAGTTACGCATGAAAGGTCACTTTTTAAAACTTCAATATCAGCCCACCACAAGGGTTGAAGTTGAACTTCAGCCCATAACGGTTGAAGTTTACACATATATGCCTAAAAGTTCAGTGCTTATGGATTGAAATTGAACTTCATAAAAGTTCAATCCATAAGGTTTGATTTTCAACCCACAAAGATTGAAGTTCCAAAAAGTGGCATCTCAGGTAAAACCAATAAAAAAAAGTGGCTTCAAACCAAATACTAGTGGCAAAAGTGGCATGTGGGCGAAATTTTTACGGGCACAAATAGCCTATTTTAAAAGCATTATTGAACGCACAACTGCTTTTGATAACAATTTGCAATTCCACCGCATCCCCTAGGATAAGCTTAACTCAAACTCTGAAGCTGAAGTTAAGGCTAACTTTAGTATTGAAGATCATGCCTAAAGTTTTTTTTTTTCAACTTCACTTTTGGATTGAAATATGACTCAAATGTACAGTTTTGGTATGAAGTTTGCTTAGCTTCATACCTAAAGTACTTAATTGAAGGAACTTCAGACCTTGAGTTTAAAGTCGAGGCCAACACCAAACCTTATAGGTTAGAGGTTCAAGCCTTGGAAGCAACCACTGATATTTGCATCAGGTTAGGCTATGTACATCACACGCCTTGGAGAGTACCAGTCAAAATCAAAATATTAACGCACCGCTACCCATAAGTTTCATATTTACCAACCCTACCCATAAATTATTTACATGCCCTACTCATTTAGACTTGTATATCATAATTTATGCAGTATAGCATAAAGGTGTACGCCCATAAGGTATAACAAAGATATACAGTAATAGATGGGTAGGTTGGATAAATACTTTTAATTTAATGGATAGTGTAATTTTTAGTGGGTAGTGTGTGTAAACATTTTAGATTTCAATGGTATATAGTGTAAAAAACCCCAAAAAATAGTCTTCCAAGCTAAAATTTCAATTTTCACGGGGAGTACACAAATAGCCTATTTTAGGGGTGGCCTTTAGGTTTCAGCAAGTCTTCAAACATTATTTAGTTTTTAGCCCGTAACTGGAAAACCTTTGTGTCTTAAGTGGGCAATTTACAAAACGATGACACCGTAGGCAGTGGTTTGCCTTATTGACCTCGTTTAAGGTGGCTTGCAACAATGACTTCCGCTAATTTTAATGAGTAAAATCCAGACGAAATACTCCTACGAAATTTTATAATAATTCCTGCATCCCACCCTCCCTTTCTCGTAAGCGTTGTCTCTTGCCCTTTTATCTCTTCTCACAATCTTCAGATATCTTGAAGTGTTGCCTCACCCTCCCTGTCTCGTAAGTATTGCCTATTAGGCTGCGCTTGACTAATACTTGACTTTTACCCCCTCTTGAATAGGCAACACTTGGCTTTTTATTTCTTTTCACATTCTCTCAGATAATTTGAAGTGTTGCCAAAGAGGCAGCACTTGTCGATTTATATTCTTGCCTCCGAGGCTATTTTTGCTAAACCATTCTTAAGTGGGGGCAAAAAGTCATAACCAGTGATATACTGGTACACCCAATAAAATTTTATGGTCTTAACTTCGACTTCAAACCTTTAGGCATAAGTATTTTTCAATTTCATACCTTCAAGTTTGAGGCTGGACATAGTAAACTTTCAATTTAAAACTTGAGCATACCAATTTCAGAATGTTCAAGGTACGAAGTTCCAACTTCAAACCTTTAAGTTAGGGGATTCTAACTTCAAATCTTTTAAGTTGAGTATAACAATTTAAAACGTTGAAGGTTTAGAGTTAAGGCATAGCAAGAGTTTGTATTTAATGAATGAATAGGTAAAAACCCGAAAAAAATTATTTCTACACAAAAAAAAAAAGTTACTGGACAAACATAAATTGGGAAAGTAAAAATGACTATCAAACTAATATTCTTAGAAGTTTTACACACGGTGAAGCATAAGTAGAATTTGACAGCTAAATTGCAAAACTATGACACCATAGGCAATAGTTTGTCTTTTCACCTCACACAACAATGGTTTAGTAACCTTTCGCTTGGTTTGATGAATATATTTTGAATAGAAATATCCATATGAATCTTATAGTAGCGCTCGTATTTCAGCTCTCCCTCTCTCTGTAAAGTACTCCGTAAGAGGAAATACTTGTATTCCATCCCTCTTAATGATAGATTTTTTACATAAAAGTACAAGTTTTAGAGCTTAATTACCAAACATAGCAATATTTTAGTAAAATTATCCTATATAGAGGAAAACACAAGATAATTACAAACATAACAAAAACATAGCAATATTTTTCCACAACATACTAAACTCTTACATTCTTCCTTTTATTTCCCCCTATCACTTTTGCTCCTCCAATTTCCCCCTTTTTCACTTTTCCTCCCATCATTTCCCTCCAATTTTAGTTTTACTCCTCTCATTTTCCTCAATTTCACTTTTCTTCATCCATCCTCAATGTATCTCGTTGAATCTCACTATTTATGCACCGTATCAACTATTTCTGCACCGTATCTAACTGTTTCTGCACCGTTTCAACTGTTTCTGCAGCACCGTATCTAACTGTTTCTGCACCGTTTCAACTGTTTCTGCAGCACTGTATCTAACTATTTCTGCACCGTTTCAACTGTTTCTGCAGCACCGTATCTAACTGTTTCTGCACCGTTTCAACTGTTTCTGCAGCATCGTATCTAACTGTATCAGACTGTTTTAAACTGTATCAACTCCGTTTCAGACCGTTTTAAACTGTATCAACTCTTATTTCAGACTGTATTAACTCTGTTTCAGACCGTATCATGTTGTTTCAACATCGTTTCAAACTGTTGCAACAACTCTTTCAATGTTTCAATAATGTTTCAAACCGTATCATATTGTTTCAACGCCATTTCAGATTGTATCAAACTATTTCAACGTCGTTTCAGACTCTTTCTACATTGTATCTAGCAGTTTTTAGACTATTTTAACATTATTTCAGTGTTGTTTCAAAATATTTCTCACAATTTTCATCGTCGAAGGTTCTTATTCTCCTCGTTGGATAACGAGTCATTACCTACCAAGCCCAAAAAAAAAAGTGAAACAAGCCATAAAACAAAAGTTATACACAAAAGGACAAATGAAACTAATTATAAACAAATGCACATTAATACAGTACTCCTTACAACCTTCAATAAATGAATAAAAAAGTGATCACATCACCGTCAATGACAAAGAAAAAGAAAAAAGTTGAAAATGAAGCCTTTTTCAATGGAGAAAATTAATGTATATACTCCTAACTGTATCACACTTCAGAGGAGAAACACTCCTGCAATAAAGCTTGAATCCTTGAAAGTTGTTATGGAGAAACACTCCTGCAATATAACAGGTGATCTTTAAGCACTGACAAATAGCAGAGCTAGCATACAGGGCAGAACATATGGTAGACTCGAAACCAATAAAAATTATTTGCGCAAAAATATCAAGTTTACGGAGCAGAGTTTGAGACCATCGGAATACACTATCATTGATAAAGATGAACACACTAGTAGCAGCGACAGACACGAAGCAACGGTCAACGCCGGAAAAGCATCCTACACCAGTCGCCTCTTTTGTTCGCTGCTGAAGATACAATATTCACACAATGCCGGAAAGTTGGAGTAGCAGTGATACCACCGGCGTTGTTTCGCTGGGAAAGGCGTTGCTCTGTTAGCGTTGCTCTGGGTTTTTGTATCACGAGTTTTACCATTTTGATTGGGTTTTCGATGGGATCTGCACTGTGCTGGCAGAGGGTGGAGTTGTATGTTTGGTCTGGAGAAGGGAATGGGGTGGCGGCTGCTTTGTTTTGGGGAGGTGGAAAAAGTGTTTTAGGGTTTTTAGGAGAGTGGGAGTAAGTGCAATTATAAAAAATGAAATGTGTTGCTTATTATAAAAAAAGTGTTAAAAAAATATTGTTATCTCTTGTAATTTGAAAAATGTTGCTATTTTTTTGTAATATAGGGGTGTAGTTTGTATATATGTGTAAAAAACCCCTTTATGATGCTACTCTTGTCATTGAATCTCATATTCTCCCAGGTAAAGTATTGTTTCGGCAACATCTGTCCCTTCAAATTTCTTTTCGTATTCTCCCAAATAAATTGAGGTGTTGCCTAGATAATATTGCCACTTGACTTCTTTTTAGTGGCACCACCTGCTAATTGATAACTTGAAGTGTTGTTTATAGAGCAAGTACAGAATATTTTGCTAAAATTATATTAAATAGGGGTAAACTCTCAAACCAATCAATTTTGTAAACACCGTTTGCTATTTTTTGGAATTTGACCCATTAACTGTGAGCCCACTACCAATAAGCACGACAAAAACGGATGTTGGTGAACAAATAAACGGCACTGACGGAGAAGAGTGCCACGTTTACCAAATACAGCGTCGTGACTGGCAATTGCCGGTAAGCTTTGAAGTCTCCTTTTATTTAAGTCTACTTTACTTTTACAGCTTTTAATAATAAGTCTACTTTAACGTTACAAAACAACGACCAAAAGCTCCCACTACAAAAATGAAATAAAAAAAATAATAATTAAGAAGATGCCAAAAATTCATGGGGCACGTGATTAAGCCCAAACCAAATCCACAGACCAATACGACAGCGTATTAACCCCATAATTTGGAAAATTTCATAAAAGGACAAAATGTAATTTACATTTCAGCGAAATTTCATAAAAATTGAATGTGAATTTACATTTACGTCCAACGTTCACAGAAGAATAGGATCTTTACATCTTATCCGTGTCCACTTTATAATTCTATAAATAGAGAGTGATACTCTTCCCATTTTTTTGCTTCACTCTGAAAAAAAGAGAAAGTGCTGTGAGTGTGTGAGAGAGAAAGTGTGTGAGTGTGCGTGTGAGAGAGAGCTCGTGAAGGAGTAATTCCGGGTCTTCATTACGGGTACCGGGTAAGTTCTTTTTCGGGTCTCTTTTTTATTTAATCATTTTGCCTTTTTTTATGATTTTCCTTTTTTTTTTGTCTAGATATTTTGCATAAGTAGTTCAGAATTAGGTATACTGTTTCTTTTTATGATATTTTTGTATTATCTTTGTGTGATCCTGATTAGATTTCGGTTATGATCTCATGCTGTGTAAGATAAGCTGATATTTAGCTGAAATTTTAATTTTTGTTGCTATTCTGTCATTTATTTTATGTTAATTTTGTTAAAGGAGCTTTATTTTAGTTGTAATTAGGAGTTATTTCAAGAAAAATGTACTCCCTCCGTTTCAAAAAGGATGAACCTATTACTATTTGAAGAGTCAAACAAGATTATGTTTGACCACATGTCTTACATATATTTTCTAACTATTTTGAATTGTTATCTATTGTGACTTATAGTATTTTTCACGTAGATTCTAAACATGTAAATTTTATTTAAAAAAATTTAAAAATTCGATGCGCAAATTTCCGGTCAAAATTATTCAATTTGACCCTCGTACTCCGCAAAGGTTCATCCTTTTTGAAACGGAGGGAGTAATTTTTAGGTGAAAAAAGAACTGGATTTTGGAATATGCTTAGCCTAAAATAAGAAAATATGATTTTGTTATATTGATACTAGATTACCAGTACACTATAATAGAGTGCTTTAGATGTGTTAAAGAATAGGGTTAAGATGCCCCCCCCCCCCCCCCCCCCCCCCGGAATTCTGGCGGAGTATAAAAAAGATGATCTTATGGGTTCAAATTGCCAGATCTTTACTGTATTCGGTCATTATTGGCTGTGTAGTGTAGCTTACATCAGTCGTCTTCATGTCTGCATCGCGTAGCAACCTTTTTTCATAGCAACCCTTTTGGTAGGTGGTGGTGACAGGTAGGGTGAGGAGCGCCTTTTGTTTTTTTGATAATAGAGAAAACCCATTCATTGCATGTTGCGGTCTTACCTCTAGAAGTTCCTATTAGCAAGAGCTTGAGTATTTTGGGACAAAAATTGTCTTTTTTGCTGAGGTCTGCTTTGTCGCCTAAATGTAGCTTTTCAGGTTCCATTAGAAAAGATTTTTCCATAGGAAACCATAGCCCTCCCATCAGACTTTTGACGGTTCTCATATTTTCTTGGGTCTGCAGAGAATCGAGGAGAAGGAGAGTGGTGTGTGGATATCTTCTCAAATTCAACTTTGCTGAACAATGGAGGTACTTGGAAAATCTATGGTAGCTGTGCCTACAAATGTTATATATCTGTCAACTATTCTTGGACAAGATGGTCCAAACCCTGTTCACAAGTGCGATTGGAAATGTGCGAATGAGCATGTGTGTGGGAACATGTTTCGCTGCCGTCTAACTGGACTGACACACATTTGTGACAAAAACTGTAACCAACGAATACTGTATGATAACCATAGCTCTCTTTGTAGAGTGAGCAGGCAGATTTTCCCTTTGACATCAGCTGAAGTGCAGGCTGTGAAAGGTGTACGGAGGAAGTTTGATGCTGAAAGTTCCCCTTCTGATAGCTGCGCCTTTAAGCGCAGAAGGGATGCACATTTCCATCCGTCGCCATTTGAGAGATCTTTCTCAGCTGTTAGTCCCATTTGCAGTCAAGTTGGAGATGGCATGGACATGAGCTAGATATAATAAATTTCCAACCTTCTGTCTGTTTTTAATTTTCCAGTCTTCTGGGACGGAAATAGGGCAATTTCATAATTTCAATGGCAGATCTCGTTGTCTTGCCATTTTGTAGGAGAGACTTATATCGGACAATCGTATGGGCTATAGCTCTTTGGTAACTGTTTTAGGAGTAACAATCTTATGTCTATGAACATTGGTATGCGCTCAAGTTAATGCCACATGAGGCTTTAACTATATGTAGTGCAGCATTCTGTAAGACACTTAATTTGGTATGTTTGGTTTATCTAGTAACTTTTTATACCTAAGTAGTTGGTTATCCTTCTTTCTGGGTTAGCACGACTGTGTAAGCTTGCTGGATTTGTTTAGTCTCCTAATAATCACGAATAACTTTGGGAGGTTTATTTGCAGCCCAGTCAGTGGAAATATTTTCTTTGTTTGCTTTCCTACAGGAATTTGCCCCATCAGATGAAGACCACTGTTTTCATGAGCTCATTTAACTTCCTATTTATTTGGCAGGTTTAGGAGGAGAGAGCCCTGTTTTGTTACATACCTGTTGCATTAGTTTTATAATTCACTCCTTATTTACTTCTTCATTCAAGTTTTCATGTATGGCACATCCTAAAAATGGTTTTACTTTTGCAGGAACTCAAGTATGTAAGTCAGGAGAGTTGATATATAACTTGTTATATTGATGATTTCTTGTTTGTTAATTCATTAGCAGACATGAGTTTCCAACTGATTCTTTTGTTTTCTTTTCTGATCCAGCAGAACTGTGCTCTTCCACAAGGTCTGGAGTTTGGACTAAAAGAACCAACACAACTTGAATTCTTGAACAGGGTGATGCTGTGGAAGAATCTAACTGCTACACAATCAAGTGTTCTCTGCCTACCAAAATAAAGTGACTATTACCCTGCAGCATTCTGAGTAATATCATGTCTGATTCTGCAAAAGCAGGGTCTGATTTGGCTGTAAGTGCTTGGAGTCGGAGTTCTTGTGGTTGTTTCTTTGCATCTGTATCTGCTATTCCTGATAATATTACCTGAAGAGACGAGTCTTTAGCAGCAGCCAAATGAAGGGGTGTCTGCTAACCACTTTGAAATGACTAGCCTGCTGTCAGTTTTCTTCCAGATATTGCAAATGGAAGGAAACTGTTAGATGGAAGTGCTTTAGAGATCAGGCATGTGCTCCTCTGGATCCACAAATAACAACTTTCTGCCCTCTGAAATGTGCACCACGCTATTCATTCATCTTTGTGTCATTCAGTAAGGCATTCATGCCCGTCCTTTCTTCAGTTCTGCTGCTTTGGATTCTAAATTGGCACTTCCAATCAGTGCGCAGTATTGGCTTATATATGCAGCATGCTATCTTGCTACTTTTCAGATCGCAAATTTGCAAGGTGAATGGCTGTGACCTAGAAAAATCAGTTTTCTAGCTGTGGCTTTGAGGCCAACTTCATTTAAGCAAATATCAGTGGGATTGGCTTTGGCCATTGGAGGAGTCATCATAGACTCAAATATCATCTTCCACCGAAATGTCTTCAAGCGAATGACCAACTCCGGAATCCCTCATCTTTGTCATATCAGCTAGTTTCATTAGATCTGCTTGTGATTTTAGGATGCCCTCATACATGCCTTTTGCTGGTTTTCAAATACTTTGACTTGCCGGAAGAATAGAGGCAGTTAATTCCTTATTCAAAAAAAAAAAAAGAATAGAGGCAGTTTATCAACTCTAATTGTTAGGTAGACATGTCCCTATTACTTTTCTGAAGTGTAATGAGTACTATATTTACAATGCATTGTTTTTGTTTACATTCAATAATGTTTATTACAATATATCATATTTGTTTACAGCCGGAAGTCTCACATCCATGAATATTTCTGAATACAGATTGCTGTAGTCTTTCATAGATCATTAAATTGACTTAGCTGCCAATATAAAACTACCTCCACTTCAATTGGCTTATTATTGAGTTGGTTTAGTTGGTAGGATCTGACTTCCTCTTATAGTGGAAACTAGAATGGAGCCCTTTACCGTTTACATTTAATTCAAAAGCAACAAAAGCATGGAAAGAAGTTATTTCCTGCAAAACCTAACCAAAACCATGTGCTTGTCTACGTGAAGGGTTGGTGAGTTTGCTTCCTCGCAAATTCATCCTGTTAAGAAAAAAAATTTTAAAAGGGACCTAAAGATCAGAGTGAAAAATATGAAATAAAACACACCGGAATGTGAATAACTTAGTCAGGTCAAAGTATATACCAATCCATATTACTAATTTTTGTCATAGTTTCAAGTAGTGTAATATTTGAATAAAAGCACATTAATTAATCACAATTGATTGATAATTTTTCTGTAAATGACACATGTCATGCACTTATTGTTATTGCTTATTACGGAACAGAAACAAAGTTATATACAAGATATGTAGACGTTGAATTGCCCTGGGATGGCTTCTTCAATTGGTATTGTGTTAAAGCTTGAGCTAGGCACTTTGTTCCATGCTTAGTACTAATGAAGACTGGTACCTATATTACTGAGATGATATCGCAGAAATATTTGGCCCTCTACTAGTCGGTAATAGAACTTTTTGAGGGCATCTAGATACCTTTTCAAGGTTCCCTTTTCACGCATTATAAACAAAATTGATTCACTTCCAAGATATTAAAAACATCTGAAGATTCTGTGTGTGAATTGCAACCAAGAAAATAAAATAAAGGAGATAAATGTTTAGCGTTACGAAGCAAACCTCAGAGAAGTACATAAAATTATCCTTGTTTCTATTGACATGCATCCTCAAAGTTGCTAAAGAAAGGAATTGAGTCTTACTGGGGCCATCCCCATCCAAGACACAAAGAAATGCTAAACCCAAAATGCTGATACGATGAATTACGTAACCATTGGATTTTGTATGAAACTAACCTCTTTTTATATTTCCACCTACAAATATTGTAAGATGATACACTTTTGTTTAATTGTTTTTCTAGTTCCCTACCTCTATCTCTCATAAGAATAAGTCTCAGACATAGACTAAAAGGGCCATTATAATATGCTCAAAATAACTTCCTGGAAAGAGCTCTCAATTACTTTGCTTATATGCGCGTTATTTTCTCGTTCTTTTGCCTACACTTTCACCATTACAAATAACTGCCCTTATACAATATGGCCTGGTACACTGTCTGGTTCTGCATCACCTCAACTTCCAACGACTGGCTTTCAATTGAATGCTGGCCAAAGTGTCCAAATTCCAAGCGTCCCCGGATGGTCAGGTCGCATTTGGGCAAGAACTGGCTGCACTTTTGATGCATCTGGCGTTGGCTCTTGTCAAACAGGTGACTGTGGTGGTAAGCTTGAATGTGATGGCCTTGGTGCCACCCCACCTGCGTCTCTCTTCGAGATAACTCTGGGTAAGGGAGACACCAAAGATTTCTACGATGTCAGCATTGTTGATGGTTACAATCTGCCAATGGTTGTAGCTCCACAGGGAGTCCAGGGAGGATGCAACGCCACCGGCTGTGTGTCCAATCTGAATATGGGTATGTTTACTATATAGTTGTTTATTGCAAATGCTGAGAAACATCTTCTATATAACAGTGGTATTTACCATTCGGGTCAGCTTGTGCACATCTCAATTGCTCCACCGCATGCAACCTTACACCTTCCATCAATACAAATATCGAGTAACTATATTCATCACAACTTAAGGCAGATGAGAAAAATCATCTACTGTTGTTTGCCTCTTGCTAAGATATGAACACGGTCTCCTATGGTTTTTCATCCCGATTTCATTTTCGGCTAGACCTCACCCTTGGGTACTGATACCCAGAAGCATTCAGCAGATTAAGAGACTAACAAATGAATTTCCAAAAATCTAACAGGTTGTCCAAAAGAGCTACAAGTGGTAGGTGGAGATGGAGAAGGGAATGTAATAGCATGTAAGAGTGCATGTGAGGCCTTTGGTTTAGACCAGTATTGTTGTGCCGGAGAGTTCGCCAATCCAACAACTTGCAGGCCATCTTTCTATTCCAGCATCTTCAAAAGTGCTTGTCCAAGGGCTTATAGCTATGCATACGATGATGGCACCAGCACTTTTACCTGCAAGGCTTCTGACTACGCAATCATGTTCTGCCCCATGAATGGGTAATGTGCATCAATATTTCTCATTTTGTTCATCTACTAGATCATATGTTTTGCATTTACCCCTAATCGACCATTATTGGATTGTGAAACAGAGTGAAGAGACCCAACGATGGAGAAATAACTCCACCTATTGAAGAAAGTAAAATGGAAAAGTTCCCACAGACGGTTTCATCTTCAAATATTCACCTTCCCTTCCCAGTGCAGATTGGGCTGCTAATTTCCAGCTTATATCTCTCCATATAAATCAGGAGATGGTTCTGCATAACGATAGAACGCAGCAGAATTTGAACGGGCACATGACAAAGAGTTGAGGAACAATCTCGAGAAATAGCTGGATATTCCTGAGGAAATTTATAGCAATATGGTGAATATTAATGCGAAAATCTTGTAAACAATACAGAGTGTGGTCTGAACCAATATTCTAGTTTCCTAGGGCTACTGTAGCTCTGAAAGATCTATGATTAGTACTATATCGTAGACAAAGCTCAGAAAAAAAAGGGGAAAGAAACTGGAAAATAAAATAATTAAAATACATAAAGAATGAAATGGAATATGTACAGTCATCTTATTTTTTGCTCTTGCTTTTCTTCTGCACTTGAGGTTTCTTTTTTTGATTGTTCTTCTGCACTTGAGTTTTCTTTTTTACTTTCTTTGGTATTGTTCCTCCCTTCTTGCCCTTCTTCTGTTCCATAGCCTGCAAAGCGAGCTTGAATCTCAATAGATGACATAAAAGTTGAAGCAAATGTCAGCGGTAAATGAAAAGGTACTGAGCATACCGATGCTTTTTTAGATTTTGTTTTGGCATTCCCATTGGTCTGATTATCAACATCTTCCTCCTGGTCACCTTGGGCAGCTGGTCTTGGCAAATTTTCAGCCTCCTCATCCGAATCAAATGTGAAACCATCAAGAGTCCCTGTCAACGTGAGGAAAATTAGAAATGGATAGTCAATGTCTCGATCCAAATTGGACTGTAAACAGCTTAATCCCAAAGTGAAACACTAGAAGACAGTTAAAATCTACTTCTACAAAAATTCTGACCTTCAACCATGGTTTCAGCTTCATAGACATTTGATTGTGGCTTCAGTTGTATGAAGTCATTCATGATAGCCTCCACCTGATCAAAGAGAATATCATATCAATTAACAGCATAAACCTTGACACACCTAGAGTAAATGGAAAGAACTGAGAGAGACAAGTCATTAAACAGGCACTAGAATAGCAAATCTATAGTTAAACGACATAATAGCAGATTAGTCAGTCAACAAGTCCAAAAAAAAAAAAAAACAAACCTTTGCTTCTGATTGTCCAAAGCTCACCTACAGAAAGAGTAAAATTTTATTAGATTTACATATGTAAGGCGATGTGTATATATTTGGGGGAGATAGGTAATGACGGCAGACATAATTGTTTGAGAAAAGAGTGTCGTACCACACAAAACGTCCTGGACGGCAATATTGTTGTTTTATATATGGTTCCTGAGATTTAAAAGAACTAAAGCAGTCAGAAAAGATTCCATATTTACTGAACCGGACTGAATAAGATTACAAGGAATTTCGTGGAAATTGCTAGTACCCAAGGGCCAAGACTATAGCAGAACATGCCTTTGTGTTTGTATGTAATGTAAACATCTTGAGCTAAAGTAATATGATCACATATTTTTTCGAGCTAATAAAATCTTGTCATGCCAGCACAACAACAACTAGTTACTTCATTGTTTTAAACATATTAAAAAGCTCAACAGGTACTTGCAAGAAATCGGTAAACAAAGATTTGAGACAGAAGTGTACCTTTCAAATCGAAAAACATTTCATGGTTTTACTTTTGTGTTAACTATTAATCATATTAAAAAGCTCGACAGGTACTTGCAAGAAATTGGTAAACAAATATTTGAGACACAGGTGTACCTTTCAAATCGAAAAGCATTTCATGGTTTCCCGATGGACCATCTGAAACAACTATCCGGCCAACAGAACCCACATCACCACTCAGATCTACATTATCACCGTCACACTCCACAAGTGCCTATATTAAGAGGGGGATCGAAAGTCATATGGAGATTGACAGCATTTAATAGAACGGCTTGGGGAAAAAGAATTAACAATCCATAAACTGTAGCAGCAACGTCCAACTCGATTTAAATTCATAGGGGTGCCAAACTGTTAACGCCTCAACAACTTATTTTTTTATTATAATGGCATTTCTAGCTTGCACACACCTCGTGTAATCAGATAACTGCTACCTCACACCATCACATATAACCTGGCCCCCCAAGGCTTAGGAAAATCGGAAGAATTCATTTAGTGCTACCTAAGCGACTTTGTTTTGGGAAAGCTTAGTGTGCTGAACATTTCAGATGTTAAAGTGGAATAAGACACCATATCCTCCTCAGTTAACAAAAAAACTGAAAGGGGGTGCAAACTAGGAATCTCTGAACTAATTGGCAGATTTTTTTTATTTTAAATAACGATATGTCCGGACCAGCTTACGCACACCTCGACTAATTCCACTGAATACCTGCTAGTCTGCTACCTCCCACCAGCAACAGGTAACTCTACCCACTAAGACTTGGAAGTCGGAAGGAAGGCCTATTTTCCGTCTCCGCTGGGATTGAACTTGAGGCCTCATGGTTCTCATCCCACTTCATTGACCACTAGGCCACACACTTGGGTGATCTAATTGGCAGATTCAATAAGAAAATTTGCTGAAAGGAGAAGAATAAAGAGACAAACAACAGAAAAACTGTAGTAATCACCTCCAGACCAACATAGTCACTACAGGCTGCTTGCTTACCTTTGTCCTTTGTACTTTCTCGGGAAGCACCAAAGGCAGCCTTGAAGATGACATCTACACAAACAATCATAGCAGTGGATCACTGATCAGTCAACATATCCAAAAAATCATTTAGATTACTAAAGCTTCTTACATTTGGTCCGCTTTGCTTCTCTGGAACAATTTCCTCCAAAACATCGCCGTCTTCCTTCTCTATACCATTTCAAACAACACATTAATAAGAAAAACAAACAACATGTCAGGAGAATCAACAGCTCTTACAAGGTGAAGAGACTAAACCATAATTTAAGGTTAAAGAGACGGTCAAAATGTTTCGAGATCCATTCATCTTGGACATACTAAGTCGCACGTTTAAAATGGCAGAAGCCAGAAACAGCTTGCTTACCCTCCTTCAGCTGACTCTCTAGTTTCTTCTTCTTTTTCTGATCCTCTTCTTTTAGTTTTTTCTTAGGAGATTTCTGCATAGAAGCTACATCAATTTCTTCTTTTTTTGGTTTCACATCGTGCATAAGCAACTCTTCCTCAAGAACTTTCTCCACCTTTTCGGAACCGCTATCATGAGAAGGCTCGGAATCCGAGGACAATGTCCAGACTGAATGACTTGTTTCCTGCATGAACCAGATATCTGATTAAGATAGAATTACGATCAATACTATTGACAACGTTTGACTGATTGGCTGTTGAAGTCACTATATTCTTGTCCCTGATGCATCGAAGTTTATTAATGGAGCAATCATTGATTGCATCATCTCCAATTATGACTGGTATAAGGCCAGCTAAAGCTAGGGGAAGTCTGGGACAAATAAATATAAATGCAAGCATCAAGGTTCTGCGAAAAAAAGCAGTAGCATCAATGGGGATTGCCCGGGTCGAATGATAAACTGACTTCTTTAATAGCATTTTCGGAATATTTAACTCACAATCTATATATTCTCCATTGACGATAAAAGTTGAACTTCCATGAGACCATGACTGACAGTTCAGTAAGCTAAAGAATAAAGACAGCTGACAGGAAGCTGCTTACTTTAACTGTGGAAGGCTTCTCCAACGCTCTTCTCTTTGTAAATACCTTGTCGGTGCTTTTTCCTGTATATTGGGAAAGAAAAACTTTTTACTAATCCCTTCTTCATTAGGTTCAAACTTTCAAGCTAGTGCAGTTGAATCATTCAGTAGAATGAATTAGCTGCCTACCTTCTTTCTCACTCTGGTTTTCCTTCTTTCTCTTCTTTGTAGGTGTGCGCTCTACTTTAGATGTTTTAACAGGAGAATTTACTTCAGACTGCCCATCCTGACTGCTTTTGGCCTCTGATTGTGATGGTTTATCCTTCCGAAACAGTTTGCTCAGATTCATGCTATCGTCGTCATCACTTAGAGGGCTGTTATCTAAAGGTGATTCAGATCCGGATGATAAGGTTATCTTACCAGGTGCCTGCTTGATTTTAACAATAGACTTCTTGGTCATTGCCAGAAAGATGGAACAACAATAGAACAAATAGTAACTACAAAAAAACAAGGCACACACTTTCGACTAAAGTACATGCAGAATTAACTTAAACAGCAGTCTTATACTTCAATAATGACCCTAAATATCAACCTGTGAAGGAATCAACATCAATCCTTAGAAAGCAGGAGCGAAAGCAATTAACTAATAGTGACTGAGTCCCCACCTACTGCCTTTGGCTCGACCTTTATATGTAGTTCAAAATTTTATTCAGGAAAAACAAATTATCCTAATTTCACACACTACAACAAAAGTGTAGTGTGTGAAATGTTACTCTACATCCAAATATTTGAATCGGCAACCTCCACTAAAAAACACTTCAGAAAATTACTCGGAGTCGACAGGGGCAGACCTAGGGCATTAGCTATGGGGTAAGTCCCAAAATCAGTAGCCTAGGCTCACGTATTAAAAAATCCACTAAATTAGTACAAAACATATACTTCGAACCCAATAAATCAAATGTGTTCAGGTAGTATCTCAACTCGAACTCATAAAGTTCAAATCCCGAAACATAACAAATGCAATAGTAAAGATAATTTAAATACACATGTAATGACAGCTGAAAGCCAATCATGCATTCAAGCTCAAAGCGATTTAATTAAACTCAGTCACATACCAAGGGATTATTTAACTAATTAAACAAAGATTCACTAAATAAAATGGATTAGCTAGCAAATGTATTCATTCAGAGGAAAATTAAACAGAGTTACCTGAAAAGAACGGAGCCAATCTGGAGAATCTTCTCTGGACCCACTCATTTTAACAGTAAATTAAGTGGATGCTAAAACCCTTGTCTTTGAGCTATTAGCAGGAGCAAGGTTGCAGATACAGTTAAAAATGGTAAAGTGAAAATAGGTGTGCTTTTTTCATAGGGTTAAAGGGTTGATTACTGGGAATTTTCCCTCCATTTGATACTTTTTGGAACATATCGTATGCATAATCAGTTACTTATTGTAATATTATATTTTACAAAATAATTACATTATTAACAAGAAACTTGAATTTTTTTTCTTTTATTTTCATTTTACAAATTGTTTTGGTCATTGCGAAGTCAAGGTTAATCCAAAAAAACAACGTTTCAACGTTTTGGGCAAATGGATATTGCAAGACGAGATCTAGTTTTGCTTCCACTAAATTCAATCTAAGGCAGTATAATATTATACAAAAAAATTTATTTCATGTCGTGCAACACCATTCACATTCTCATATCTCCCATATTGAACCATTTTAGGTGTAAAATTATTATAAATATCATATATAATTAAAGGTTGTGTGAGGCGGTAAGTACTCATTTTGTTATTATTAAATAAGAAATTTTAAGATGCCTAAAATTAGAAGTAGATCTAAAAGGAGGCAACAAATTCACATGAAACCGGTTCGTCGAAAAATACTACTAACTACTCCACAATAGGAAAAGAATGAACTTCTTTTGTCATATTTTATCAAATATTTACCGTTAAATTTCTTTACTTAAGGAAAGATTATAGATAGTGTAAAATGATTAAAAAATTATTTTAAATTAGGAGTTGAAATCTCAGCTGACAATAATTTTTATTCTATTTACGTAAATTTCGTAAATTTCTGGCTCAACCATTACTTCAAGTTCAAAGCAAATGCGAAATACCGATGCAAAACTTAAAAGATATTTCTAGCATATCATCCATTTTTGTACCGTTATCTCTATCAATATTCACGGATGCACATTAAAAAAATAAAAATTAGTAAGCACTCCAGATGTCTTGTAAAATATCTAGTAGTATTTGGCATTTAAAGTTTAAGCGATTGACCTAACAACTTATCAAACTGACTTGAAAGCTAGCTCTATAACAAAGGACTAGGATTATCAAAGAGAACCATTAAAATTAGAAAATATATTGTTTTATACCTTACCTCAACTAACTCATGAGTTCTAAAACAACATATATAGTTCACGTAATCACGTTAAAAGTTTCTTTCTTGCTTCCTTAAAAATGTATTTGAAAAGGACAATATAAAATACTATAATTGGAAAACTATCCGCAAAACAAGATAGTAACATGTACTTACTTCATAGCTACTAATGATGCATTTTATTTCAATTAATTATTACTCTGTTTTAGTTATTTTTACCAGTACTAGTATCCATTTGGTTGAGATTACTTGAATATTTTCATTCGACTCTACAAGTGTCAGCACTTAGGCCATCATACAATTGCATTTATGATAAAATAAAAAAGTTAAAATTGAAAGTTGTTGATTTATAAATAGACATTAAATCGTCTTTACGTGAAAGTTATTGTCACTAAGTAATCAATTTTGTGTATTTTCTTTTTGATCGAATTGACTGTATTATTGATAATGTTAATTGCTGAAACGTACTTCTTCCTTTTTAATCATACAAACAAATATTTGTTTCTCACTTGATATTAATAGCCGCTTTGATCCTATTATAGGATAAAATGATTTCTATAAAAAATTATCTCATTTCACATAGTTAAAGTATGTTGGGTAATGAACAAACAATTTTCATTTTGTTGAAAGTGTCTTGGGTGAAAAAGGAAAAAAGCAAATAATGAAAAGAAAAAGTTAAAGAATAAAATAAAAATGGGTGGAATACTATAGGAGGACAAATAAAAAAGCAAAAGTGTCTTGGGTGAAAAAGGAAAAAAGATACAAATTAGGGGGGTGAAAAGAGATAAGAAGAGTAACAACTCATGTCATTTTGCTAAGATAAGGGTTTAAGGGTGAAATTGGGAATAAAACAACAAAACCCACATTGCTACATTATCTTCTCAAAACCCCTTTGAATTTCATTTTGCAAGCGGAGAAAAAAAGGGACATAACTTTTCACAGATGGGTGAAGGAAAGCAAGGAATAATTGCAGTAGAAATGACACAGAATCCAATAACTCAGATACAAAACAAGTTTAAGGAACTGGAAACTGGTTTTAAAGGATGGTTAGCAAAGCAATCACTTCCTGTAGAAGCAGCTGTGGTGACTGCAACAAGTGGGTTACAAGGTGCTGCTATTGGTGGGTTTATGGGTACACTTACACAGGATGTGTCAGCTAGTTTACCTACCCCTCCACCTGCTGCTAATCTTAATCCTCAAGCTATGGCCTCTTTTCAACAAGCCCAGGTTCGTTTCAGTTTATGTAGCATTTTTCGCTTTTCGAGAGTCAAACTGTATTAACTTTGACCAAACATTTCAAGATGTATTTTTTCATTGTATTGGTATGAGAAGAGCTGCAACTCGTAATACTATAGGTCTTGAATATCTGAATTTTAATTTTAAAGTATTGAATTAATCTAATCCAATTTAGCTTCAAAGATTAGTCAAATTACTCGAAGAACAGAAAAAGAAAATGGATGGATAAACTGGAATGGAGGGAGTATTATTCATTTTGTCTTTATTTTGTTGTATTTTTTTAATATTGGATTGAGATGAGCTTAAATGGAGTAAGATGGTATGTGATAATTTATGTAGTCTACCCCAACTTGTTTGGACAGGGTTGTTGTATGGTATTTCACAAAGATATTCTTGAGAAGTATCTCTATGTTTGCAGTATTAGGTTTTTTCTTTAGAATTCAGGAGTTAACATATGCTCATTTATTGTGTTCTTCCCAGATTCGCTATTATTACGTAGATTCGTTGCAGTTATACATGTACAATATACCATGAAGTTAATTATCATTTCTTTTTACATACAAATGATTGTGGTTAAGCTGGACATTTGTGTTAGGGAATAAAGTTTAAATCTTTTAAGATTAGCAGAGCTAAATATAAAGTTTAAGCATTGTAATGGAAGTTTTGTTTTCAGGCTCTCGCAGGAGGTCCCTTGATTCAGGCCCGTAATTTTGCTGTCATGACGGGTGTTAATGCTGGCATTTCATGTGTCTTGAAAAGAATTAGAGGCAAGGAGGATGTCCAGTCCAGGTAAGCCTATATTTACTCGATTCCTGGTAGATAAAATTTGCTGGTCAGCTGTTTTAATCAGGCTCGTTTACTAAGTAAAGCTCCCAATTAATTTCCAATTTGATCTTTAAGTTGATTTGCAGGAAAATCAGTAATTTCATCTAATTGTTGTTTTCACAGTTCACCGTCCTGTATATATCTGTATAGATTAGATATATGCAGGAGCATATCTCCATACCATGATTTAACATGAAATTGCGATTTTAGAAAAGGGATGTATGCTTTTCCGAGTTGCTTCACTAAAGTGTTACTGAAGCCTTTCCTTTCTTGCTAAATTTCTTGCATCCATTTTTGGTTGTGCATTTAGTTTTCCTTCTAGCTTAGGTAAAGCAAATCAGATTTTAGTTTACACCTTTCAATGTAACTTACGGAGTCTTCTTCATCGTCTCTCTCTCTCAAGCATCTTTACTTTTATACCTTTTTCATTGTAAATCAGGGAGCAGTGTCGATGTCTACCACCTCAATGAACACAACTAGCCCAAACTAGTTGTTCTGTTTTCTTTTCTAATCCTTGACCTTTCATTTTTCCTTCTTGGTGTGATAAATCATAAATATAATTGTTAGCTTTCTCAAAAAAAAAAAAAAAACATAGAATCCTTTTTGATCTTTTTTCCTCCTTCCTCCCCTCTTCCTCAAACTATTTGAGTATACATATTTGTTTATCATAGTTGGTGAAGATTAATAAATCATTTTGTGCAGTATGGCAGCTGCCTTTGGTTCCGGAGCACTGTTTTCACTAGTTAGTGGCATGGGTGGCCCAAATCCAGTACCCAATGCTCTGACATCTGGCCTTTTCTTTGCCCTTGTTCAAGGTGGACTGTTTGAGGTAATGTTGAAGCAACAATTGGTTTACAGTGATGCACTCGTGTCTCTAAGCGAACCCCCCAGCCCCCAAAAAAAAAAAAAAAAAAAAAACCTTCTTCCGCCCTCCCTCCAACAAAAAGAAAGAGAAAGGGGGGAGATGGAGGTCTCTATCTCATATATCTGAGGAAAAAAGAAGACAGGTTATTATTTCGACCAATGTAATTGTATGAGCATGCTTGCTTGTTTAAATAATACTAGTAATAATAACATGAGCATATTAAATTATAAAAGCACTCCCTGTGGCCTATGAAAAGGTTGCTCTGAGTTCTTTTTTCTTTCACACATTTTACCTTCTGTTGGAGTTTAGTTAGAACAAGAACTCTACAATCTTGTGCCATTCTACTTGTCTGTCTGGTATTGTGCCAATCCCCTAGTCAGTTTGTTTTGTTGTATTCCTTATTCTCAAGTTTTGACTTTGGTTTCTGATTTATTCCAAATAAAAAGGTATTTACTTCGTTTTTGTCAGAATATTTCTAAATCAATGCCACCTATGAAGTATGAAGTACATTAAATTTGCTTGTGACTGATACAGTTGGTGTTTATTGTCATCCATCTTTGTTTTCATTTCTGTCCCTTCTCTATTAACATATATACATCAAAATCGAGAATTTAAATCTTAGATCTTAATGCATTTAATGGGCAGATGTGGTTGGACTTATAAAATGTGCAATAAGAGTATGGATTTCTTCCTGATCTTTTAACTTCTCTCTGTAGTTTCTCTTTTCTCTCCCCTTTCCTCTCTTGAAGGTAGAGGGTTGGCAGTATTGGTAGCGACTACCTTTGACTTTACAATTGACAGGTTGTACTTCAATAAAACTTTTGTTGTTTGAAGGAATACTTCAAACAAAAGTCCAAGTTAATCTCAATGAGGCTAAGATTCTTTTACTTGTGTCCTTAGAAGAGCTTCTTAGGGACCAATCAGACATGTTAGCACTTGTAGTATGTGGCTTTGAGGTCCATCTGCTATAGATATAAGATGAGAATTCTGCAATGGAGACACTTTTCGGGATTGGTGGGGAATGTAAAAAGGACCAGTTGTAATTCGCTGCTGACACCTACTTTGTGATTGGTTTGAAATAGAGTGAAATCCAACTTCAATATCGCTTAGTACTTAAAATCTTCTCTTGTTGGTTCATGCAGATAGGTCGGAAGTTCGGACAACCACCTGTTGAAGATACAAATTATGTGAGAACCAGATCATTGTTGTCAAGCCTTGGCCTGCAAACTTATGAAAAGAATTTCAAGAAAGGGTTGCTGACAGACAACACATTGCCTTTGCTCACTGACAGGCAAGATACATTGCACCATATAACTATATTATTACTGTGCATTCCTCATAATTAAATCTCATTTCATTCTCCTGTTTGCAGTGCTCTTAGAGATGTGAGGATCCCTCCTGGTCCAAGGCTTCTAATTCTTGATAGCATTCAGAGGTTGAAATGATGCTTCATGTGATTTAACTTTCTGTTTAACTATTTAGTCAGTACAATCTTTATATAGTTCTTTTTTTTGTGCTCTAGGGATCCGGAACTCAAAAAGAGACGAGGATGAACTCACTGCTATTGCAGTGGCAAGCTGCAAAAGATATTATGTTTTCCTTTGTGGGAAAGAGATTGTATTCTGCATTTTGAGAAAATAGTGACAGTTTCATGTTCTACTTTATAATGTTGCAACGAACTAGGCCATTATAATGTTCTAGAAATTATTCTACATGTGCAATAAGTTTTGCTATGCCTCATCATGTGTGTTTATATTTGCATTCCATACAAGACTCGGATAAAAGTTCAATGAGCAGCTCATCTTGTGTTTAATCTCAGTAGATAAAATATCACAAAGTTTAATCACCTGTCAAAGAAAAGTTTCAATCAAGTTAAATAGCTTAGTAGTTGATTTATATGTGTACTTAATTTGTTATGGAGCTGCTGACTCTCTTATGACAGCCACTCAATAGTTGATCTCTGACATTCCTACCATAAAATGTAATCATCATCTAGCACAATGTTATTCATAAACTACCTCTAAACTCTGACAAGTCCCGAATACTCAATAAATTGTAGACTACTTCAAATCTTTGTTTTAAGAGGATTTAGTTATTTTGTTTCAAGAGGATTTAGTTAAACAACTAAAGAATAGTGCTTGCTTTAGAAAAAAATAGGAGGAGGAGGAGGAGGAGCAGCCTAACGAAATTATCTTCACTTAACTTCTAAATGTTGTATCTTTACTATGGTTTTACTTATTAATAACTAATTAACAAGGAATTAAATAGCAAAGTAGCAAAAAAATTGATTAATTCAAGGGTATAAAAAACTAGAATTGATTTACCCAATTCCTACTCTTGTGTTAGAACAATGCATTGATAACTTCAACTTGCTTCTTCCTATGAACAATTGCTCCAAATTCACAACTATTTACTTCCATATAATAATTACAACTTTCACTAACTAACTTTTCCATTAATTAATGAAGATAGGTAGGACTACAACTATGGTTCACAATAAGGATCAATGATCATAATTCACTTTTTTGGCAACCTAAGAAATGTCTTCGTTTTAGATTTTAAATATTGCTAAGTGTTAGGGTTAATGATAAAGGGAACAATCAATTGGGAGCTATACCAATTAATAGCATACAAACTATAAACACTTAGATAGGAAGATTAAACAAGTTTCATCAATCAATGCAATTCTTCAAAACACATAAGTATGGGAGTGGTTCAATCAAACCCACCAACAACAACAACATATCCAGTGTGTCCCACCAGTGGGGTCTGGGGAGGGTGAGATGTACGCAGACCTTACCCCCACCAAGGTGGAGAGGCTGTTTCCGATAGACCCCTCGGCTAGGAAAAAGAACATATAAGAGAACACATTTGAAAACAGATAGTAATAGCTAAAGCATGTTAAAACTAAAACATATCCAACAAATAGATAACAACAGTAGATATAAAGGAGAAGAGTAAAACAGGATCACCTATATAAGCATACTATTGCATCTAATAAAGAAAAAAAAATAGATTCTTACAACCTAGCCTTCTACCCTAATCCTCGCCCTCCACGTCCCCCTTATCTAGGGTCATGTCGTCGGTGATCTGAATCCGGGCCATGTCCTGTCTAATCACCTCGGCCCAGTTCTTATTTGGTCTACCTCTACCTCTGCGTAGACCCAACACTGCTAATCTCTCGCACCTCCTAACTGGAGCATCTACACTCCTCCTTCTTACGTGACTGAACCATCGCAGCCTCACTTCCCGCATCTTCTAAGCCAATGGGGCTACGGCAACCTTGTCACGAATGACTTTATTCCTAATCCTATCTATCCTAGTGTGCCCACACATCCATCTAATCATTCTCATAAGCATACAAACCATAAGAATATGACTGGATGGATGAAATAGAGCCTTGAATCTTGATCTTCTCTCTTCCTAGCATTTTTTTGGTGTAAAATCAGCCAAAAGTTTTGTCCAAATATATTTTAGGACGTATTTATAGTGTAGGAACCAACATAAGACCAAAACACCCTTATGAAATTCGTGTAGAAATCGATCTAGACCAAATTCCGGGTGTGCACGACATGCCTTCTTTATTTATGAGTTTGTGAGAAAAACTAGGCGGTGGGAGTTTTCACGCCATTTTGCACGATGTGTGCAGCCATATGGGATGCTACACGGCGCGTGTCTTTCTGAATTTTGTGATTTCATCCTCTTTTTGTCTGGCCTTCGTTCGCACGACCTTTGGGCTTCTACTCAAACTTCAAAATCCTTGATTTTCATCAATTATGCTTCGAGAATACCTCATATCATCAATATAATCCCTGCAACATAAAATACACCAAATGAACACGAGGCAAAAGTAGGTGAAGTATCAAAATTTCAGCAATAACAAAGGTGACATATACAGAGTTGTGGCACACAACCACTCTGTAAAGCCCTTAAAGAAGCCCGCCTTTGTTTTTTCCAGCAACGGCCTCCAACCATAGCAAGGAAAAATCAAGGCAGAATACATGTTTTACCCATTGAACTTTACACGAAATCCCGCTGACACACTTATTCTTTGCGGGCAATCTTTGACACATTAAACTTTTAAAAAGTGTAACTATTACACACTAATTTTACCCAGGCACGCGAGAGTGTGCAACAACATCGTCAAGCGCGTGAAGCCTTTATTAAAACCCACCTCAGCTATATCTAACAGTCTAAAATGCTAAAATTAACGGTTTTATTCCACTTTTTATAAAATTGGGTCTCCTTCTTCCCCAAATCAAACGAAACCCGATTGGAACCCATTTCATAACCAAAATTTAAGCTTTTGCAAAATTCTTGTCCAAATCTTGCTACATTTTTCCTTTTTTCTTTAAAACACTTATTTTTTTATATTTGTGCACTAAATTTCTACATTTAAGGTTTAAAAAAAATGGCTAATTTTTTGAATAAGTGTGTCAACTTATTTTTCACCATCACCCCCTCATCACCAGTATCATCACCACTGGAAAAATCAACGCATCTCATAACAACTCATCTCATAAATTCTCTTCATCAGACATGGACAACCAACACAACCATTTCAAGCCTATCTGAAAAATGATGTCTATTACAAGCTTGTGTTTTGTGGTTATTCTTGCAATTTATAGCTTAAATAGTGTGAAATTGGACCAAGATATAATTTTTTTGGCCATTGGTTTGGAAATTGTTGTTCTTTAAACTTTAAACCCCAATATCTGTGGGAAAGGTGATGTAGCCATGGCAGAGGAGGTCTTCTTTTTCCTTGCCTTTTTCTTTTATTCATTTTAAAGTTTTATTTTTTATTTTTAGTCAATGATACGTGTCTTAATTTTAGTGGTCCGTGTCATTATAACTGTTTTTTAAAACTGGGCAAGCATGAAATGGTGTGTAAAAGACACATTTTTTCAAACTTTTGTGTGTAATAATACACACGTAAAAATAAAGTGTGTCAGCGGAATTTCGTGTAAAGTTCAATAGGTAAAACATGTATTCTGCCAAAAATCAAAAGACAATCAACATCACATTAAACAATATATTAAAAAATTTAAGGACAAAAATTGCTACATCTAAACGTAATTATCATTAAATAGTTAGAAAGAAGCTAAAAATAAAGTACCCAAAAAGAATTGAAACACACAGTGACACAGATGACTAGATTCTACTCTACTTACATAACAAACAAGTACACGCAACACTTTTCCTAGAAAAAGAAATGGAATTAATATGGAAGAATAATAAGGTGAAAATGCCAATAATCAGGCATAACTTCCGACAAGGAAATGGAGTTGCTCACCTCCTGACAAATGGAGCTCCCACAAGGTCCAAATCATTTAGTACCGTTCACTATGCAGTGCCTCCAGATTTTGTTCAACCAGCCTTGAATCAAGAAGGCACAAATTTTGTGATAACCACTTCGGATAGTAAGTGTTTAATGTTATCCAAATTAGGAAACTTAAGTGCAATGTATGTCATTCCTAATTTTTCTATGAACTCTAATGCACATATGGTGGATCCTAGTGGTATCCGTATGGGCATACTATGTAACTCTCCGTGATGTTATATTAATATAAGTCGTGTTTTAACGAAAAAAAAAAAAAAATAAGGTGAAAAAATAATACTACTCTAATTAGTGATGTCATCTAAGTAACAAGATTAAGAAGATAGTTAGCTAAAAATTGAATCCCTACCAAACAGTCAAACTTGTTTCCTCTGCAACCACTTCTATGAAAATTCTGCAATCTTCATGAAACTGGTGTCTACGTTGAAATGTGGTTTGTTCATCCTTCTGATTCATTTAAGCAGATAGCAGAGACTTTTGGTTCCTCCTTATTCAAATCGAAAGCCTAAAACCTAAACATAATAAGACGCGATAATCTCTAAATAACATTCTCGTATATATTAATGTAAAATTCTAATTATTTTGATATGCAAACATGTGCATTAATATTTTTTGATTAATTCCTTTAATTATCATTTTGAAAAATAATTAGATACATATTTTACTTACATAAACGATTATGATGAAAGATATTAATAATGTGGTAAATCTTATTTCCAATGCTTTTAAATTTTTTTCTTTCTATTTTTCTTTCTTTTATATGGAGAAAAAATCAAGTTTTTCAATAATAGTGCTTTGTCTAATATTTTAAAACTCTAAATTAAACTCATATCAATCAATAAGATTTTTGATAATTAGAACCAATATAGTTTATTAATCCAAATGACTAATTTGTTCGCTTAAAAGAATTTAAATAAACATAATTAATAGTACAATTTTGGAGCTTTGACTCTTGGGGTCTAAAGAGGATATTTTAATAGCCTTACCTTTGAACCACCTATATTCAGTCAATATCCACAAATTGATCATTTTCTTCCTCCTCTTATTTCTCTTCATCCTCTTTCTCCTCAGACCCAAACTCGTATATTTCATCATATTCTTGAACCCATTGTTGCACCTCACTTCTATTAGGAAATTGGTTAATCCTATTTTTATATTCATTAACCCATAGTGTCACCTCATTATTATTAGGAAGTAATTCATGATTAAGCTTGCCCGACTTCCAGCAAGAGTTTATTGTAGAAACTAAAGCTTGCCACGCTGGGATAGGAGTAGTGTTAATGCAGAATAATAAGACAATTGCTTATCTCAACAAAGTTATGGCTCTCAGACATTGGGGCAAAACAATCTATGGGCGACTCAAACAGCATTGCCATTGACTAGTGATGATGGTCACTTTCTAGTTAAACATGTGGCAATATTGTAGAGGCAAATGATTAGAGGAGGGAATATGACTGTCATTTAAGTGTTAGTACAACAGTCTAATTTGCCTCCTAAAGATGCTAAATGGGAGGATTACTTATTTCTTAATGCTAATTTCCTGATTTTGGTACACATTTCTGAGGACATGGATGTTTTCTTAGGGTAGGAATTGTTGCGAGGTTAATGAAAATAAGAAAGTAGAGACACGTGGACATATGAGATCGAGACTTGATTAATGAAGATAGACGATGTAAACAGCTCTAGTAATATTAAGAGAAAATAAGAAAGTAGAGACACGTGGACATATGAGATCGAGACTTGATTAATGAAGATGGACGATGTAAATGAAAGTTAGTTTTTATAACTAACTTTGTGAGAGGAGAGAGAACATAATTTGGAATCAGTTTATCTGTCGTATGCTATTTTTCTCTTCTTCCTCTCTCACAATCCCTTTGTCTCTTACTATTTTCCTTGTCCTTTATAGTTTTCATTACCAGTATTTCGTTTCCAATTCCATATAATTGTAATAGTTAGGGTTCCATTTTATTAAGAGGAAATAGAAAATTTTCCTAAAAAGATTATTGTTCTTCTATAAGTCATTGCACACACAAGGTGAAGCCCTCCATACTTTGGCATATTACCAGCCTTGCCCAAGATGCACATAAACAAAGTTTGAGAGAAGGTGCAAGAGGATGAGAAGTGAGCGAGCCAGTTACTTTCCTCTTTTAGGTCCTTCTTTTGGTATTTGATTCGGCAAAAGATGAGTTTCCATTTGACTTCATTATGTTCGTAACATGTATTACAAGAGATTATACAAATTCATTTCAATAGAGATTCTTTTCTGTTTCTTTTCGTCTCTCGTTTAGGAATCCCATGGACCAAACTTTACTGATAAAATTGTCTTCGTGTAATGTATAGATTACGAGTTCGAGTCGTGAAAACAATTACTGAGCACCAGACCCTTGAGGTGCAGCCTTCTCTGGACTAGAATACTACTCCATCCATCCCAAATTAGTTGACACTTTAGCAATAACTATTTGTCTCAAATTAGTTGACACTTTAGGATTTCAAGACAAAAATTGTTACTAGTTTTTTTCAACTATACTCTTAATAATTAAAAGAATTCTCAACAAAATTTAATAGTCAAACATTAAATATGGGTAACATAGTAAAATACACACTATGTGGGTAACATAGTAAAATACACACCAAAAAGTGACATCTCATGTAAAACCAATAAAAAAATGACTTCAAATCAAATACCAGTGGCGAAAGTGGCATGTGGGCTAAATTTTTACTGTCGAGAAAATGACATAAATTGTCCCTTAAGTATTAAAGTAGGTATATTTTGATCCCTTATATATTGTAGTTAGCATTATTAGTCCTTTAAGTTTGCTAAAATATGTCAGTTTTGGTCCATGGTTAACGGTGCGCCTTTTACTAACAGAGAAGAGCCCTTTAGCAATGGAAATCGTTTCACCAGAGGGATCCTCACTCCGATCCAACACAAATATAACCAGAATGTCAAACTCCAAACTTTTTTTCTTCCCTCTAAAAGACTACAAGCCCTATACGTTTTCATCTCTTTGACACCAAACTCTCCATTTACATTTGAAACACTCTTGTAGATGTTTGTTATTTGTTTTCCTTTTTTTGTACCTTCTGGAAGATAAAATCCTTTTGGAAGAACTCTTGAAATATTTTTTCGTAAATCCCTATAATGTCTTTTCCTTAACTATTTACTTGGAATATAATTGTCTTAGTTAAGATTTTAACATGGAGCAACCTTTTAGATTAGAAATGAAAGATTATGTGAAAGCTGAACTACTTAATTTTCAAGTTAAGATGAGTATAATGAATGCTAAAATATCTGAGTTAACTACTCCCTCCGTCCCAAAATAAGTGTCTATCTTTTCTTTTTTATTTGTCCCAAAATGAGTGCCTCTTTCCTTTTATGGCAACTCTTCAAATGTAAGATTTGTTTTGGTCTACATGATTTAAAGACACTGCCCATATTACACACACCTTTTATTTTACACCACAGGATTTATAAGTCTTCATTTTTTTCTTAAACTCTGTGCCTAGTCAAACCCAGACACTCATTTTGGGACGGAGGGAGTACTACATTACTATTTGTATGGGGTAAAAATTGATTTGAAGACGTGGCACCTCGATGGCGTGGTTCGGAGCTGACCGAACAGGTGTTGGCAAACCGTGGATCGATGTGAATGAGAGATCACCGAAGTTAGCAATCGAGGAACAAGATTAATATGCTCGCCTCGGTGCAATGTCGCCTCGGTCATCTTGCGAAGCCATGTTCCCGAGGCTAACAGCTTGAGCCTCGGTGAATTAGTTTGTCTGCAATAGAGGGCTTTCCTCTTATTTCGGCGCACTAACTCCATTATCTAAGAAGTTGAGGCATGCACAGCTTAATGGGAAACGTGGGATCATGGCTTTGTGTATCCGTTAGTCTATAAATAGTCCTTCATTTCACAATGTAATCATTCAGATAGTTTTATCAAAACTCTACAAAATTTGTACTCAAGATCATATATTAAAATACCAGTTATTTACGCATAATTATAGTCTTTGTTGTTACAATTTCTACTTTAATACATTGATTTGCTTGTATTCGCAATCTACAGTTTAGGCCAATACACTATTTATAAACACCTCACTAACTAACTAATTAACTCATAAATTGTTTTAAGTTATTCTACAGCTTGCTTAATCTTACTAATCTAGAAAATTACTTGATCATTAGGAATGTTATTTACGTGAATTATGGAGCAAAACAAAAGAAAATGAAAGAAAAAAGAGGCAAAGAAGCTAAATGATTGACTCCATGGTACACACAAATAAAAATGAATCCATTAGTATAATTTTGATGATTTCATGAAATCATGAATATATGATTAGAACGTAATTAACGGTGGTGTAACCTTTTACAAGTGAGACAAAGTAAATTTTGGGAGAAGTCTAGTTTATTGACGTTTTGTTGAAATAATCTATTCCGCTAAGGATAATTTTTCGTTAAAGAATGAGGTTACCGTTAGACATGGACCAAAACTGACCCCTTTTAGCAAACTTAAATGACCATTACTGCTCACCACCATATATAAGGGATCAAATTAAACCTACCTTAATAGTTAAGGGACAATTTATGCTATTTTCTCATGTCACCCGTCAAAATTAACAACATACTAGGTGAAACCGTGAAAGTGGTCTACATCCTCAGAATCAATTAATTAAAGTTAATATTTAATCCCAGAAAAGAAACAAAAAACAGGAGATAAAAGTTTGATTTTAACAGTGAACGTTTATTCAATTCACCAAAATTAAGAGATTTAAACGATTCAGGTCGTTGTCCAGCCAGCTTCATGTTTTTGTCCAAACTAAATTTTTATCACCGAATTCACAAACAACCTTTCATTTTCCAGTCAAAAACTATTCCATTTCCCAAAACTGAAAGGAATCATAAAAAAAGAACATAAATCTAATTATACAAAAAAATCCGCATTACATTACACCTCGAAAAGAAAAAAAAATAGTATACACCAAACTCCCCAAAACATCATTGAGAATTTGGAATAGTAATAGAAGCAGATTGCATAAGTTGTTGTGCCAAAGAAAGCTGATCCATTAAACTTAAAATTCTGGTTCTATATACCCGAGCCTGATCCACAGCCTCAGCTTCAAGTTCACCAAGTTGTGAACAAAGTCTTTCCTCAGCTTCCTCTGCTATTCTTAACCTTTCCCATGTTTTATGTAATTCTTGTTTCATTTTTTCTTCTCTTTCAATGCTTTTTTTCAATTCTTTTTCTAATTCTTCATTTCTTCTTCTTAGTACCTCGCTTTCTGATACGGTGGAGATGTCACGGTGGTGGGATTTTTTTTGCGTGGATGGGACTGCTATGGTGGAAAACATTGCTAATGGAATTTGTTTAGAAAATGTTGGACGTAAGAAAAAATGGCTAATGGAAATAGAAATGCAAAGGTGATTGATTTGTGAGGAAATGTTGTTGAGTTATTAGGAGTCTTTATAGTGCCAAAATGAATATGTCTAGGTTCAATGTATCTGGTACTCTCCACTCAATTCAATTGTATACAGTAATGCAATATTTGGTTTGTTATACAGCAAAAAATAATAACCACACAATTAAAGTAATGTTTGGTTGACTGCATATGAAAGAAAAATCTTCGCATACTTACTCCCTCTGGTCTATTTTAAGCAAGCGTTTGGACATAGATTTGCTCCAAACTTGAAAAAATGAGTTTTTGAGATTGAGTTAAAAAATAATTTTTGAAATTCGAAGTATTATTTGGTTATATATTTTACTTGAAAAAAATTAAAATTTTGTGATTAGATATTTTCATTTTTTTGGAAAAATCCCAAAAGTGGTCTTGACTATTTCTAGTTTTTGAAAGCTCTCTTTAAATATTCACCAAAAAGTATGCTCAAATAAATTTTCTCAAAAAATATTTAAAAAAGTGCTCTCAAATATTTATAAACAAACGGGCTATAAGTCACATTTAGTTTGTGCACATCCTTTAAGAAATATATTTCCTTTGTTCCACAATAGATTAGTACATGTTTCGAATTTTGAGAGTTAAACGAGTTTATCTTTGACCGTAATATTGTCATATGTCTTTTAAGTATTTTGAATTATTCATTATTGTGACTTATAGACTATTTATGTAGTTTTTAAATATGTAAATATCGTTCCAAAAAGCTTAAAGATTATATGTTCAAATTCACGGTCAAAATAAACTCGTTTGACTCTTGAAATTCGAAACATGTCATCCTTTTTGGAACAGAGAGAGTAGTAAACTTATGTAATTAGATTTACAAAGTGGGTCTATCTCTCTTCAATTGAAATAGAGTGAATACTATTCGGATGACGGGGTGAGCAAGAATGGGTTGCGAAAAAAGTAATTACTGCTTTCTTGATTTTGTAAAGCAACACTTATTTTGGCCTATTTTTAAAAGTTAAAAGTGACATTTACCGTGGACTGGACGGAGTTTTTATAATTTAGTTAATGATACAGTATTAAATAATACCTGCAACAAGTTATGGAAAAACTCGTGTACTCATTTTATATAAAATAAGATTATAGATATTAGCAAGACGAGAATTAATCTTTTGGAAGTCAAAAAATTGTTCAAAGCAAGTGATTTATTTGTACCAATATACTTCCTTTGGTCTACTTTATTTGATGTTTTAGCTTATTTTTTTTTCACAATATTTGATTTTTTCGAAAATCAAGATGAAATTTACAATATCACCACTTGCTAATAAATTACTTTAAACAAAATGATAAGTAATAATAGCTTGAATAAGGACTAATATAGCCAATTACATTGCTAATTAATGCTAAAAAAGTAATTTTTTTAATCTGCGTAAAAATACCCAAAACATCAAATAATGTGGACCGGATGTAGTATTCATTATTAATCACCGACCTACCCCTTAGTTAATTCAAGGGTATTGTAGGTAATCAAAGAGGGGAGAGCTTTTGTTTGCTTCTTCTAAGCACCACCACTCAAGTCTCAACGTTATTCATGTCCCACCGTCACATAGAGGGCTGACCCTCACTAGTATTACTTCTAGCTTTATTGTTTTCGTATCCAATGACGCCATGCGTAGAAAAAGTCACAAGGGAAGTTTCTCTTTGACATTAATTTGTGGACAATGTTAATAGTATGTTAGTTTTTAATTAAATTGCGATGGTGAGGGTCGGCCCTCTATGTGACTGCCGTATTTACTTCCCTAGCTACTCTCCTTTTTTACTTTACTCAAAATGAAGAAGAAGAACTAGTAACAAACTAAATAGGAATCTCTAGGAGCTTATCTTTCGTTTTAACTCCATCTCTTATGTTTCCATTATCGTCGTCTTAAGGTGCCGTCTGGACTTGGGACAATATAATTACGAGTACAATAGAAAGAAGTTGGCACTAATTAATTTGAAGAGAATTTGGAGTATATTAAGGTGCTTTTTTAAAACAATAATAAAATGAAATGAAAGACTGAAATTGTGCTGGAAAAACATGACTAGTTTTGGGGTTTACTATGTAATTTCGCTAAGAGCTAGGTACTCCATTTGATTTGAGCTATGCAATGCGGAAGATAAGAGTAGTAGACTCCATGTTTAGGCCCTTTTCCATTAAATTTTAAATTTTGTTTGTTTATCTTTTGGCTTTTACGAACAGTGCAATGGCCATTTTACTTCAAAAGTTAAAGCCAGTTAGCTCAGGGGGGTGAAGTAGTACATCTACGTTTAATTGAATGTCAAATTAAATGTTAAGTTGAACTGCGTGAGGATTTTTTTTTTTTATAAAAAAAAACAGTATGTCTCTTTTTATCTATCCCATTTGTTTTTACACGTTTTTTAAGAAAATATTAATGATGAGGTATTTTTGACTATTTTATCTACCATATTATTTTTCTTCAATAAATACTCCTTCCGTCCCATTTTAGTTGTCGCTTTAGGTTTTTTCACGCCCATTAAGAAAGACATTAAATAGAGCGTTTATTTTACTATCTTATCCCTATTCAATATTTCACCATTAACTTTTTTTGAGAATTTTTTTAATTATTAGGGTTATAGTTGGAAAAAACTAATCAATTTAGCCTTGAAATCCTAAAGTGATAACTAATTTGGGAAAAACACATTTTGCTAAAGTGACAACTAATTGGAATGGGATCCTATCCAATGAAATTTTGTGCAATATTATTCAATAACTAATAGATTTGTGACACATGTCAATGCATTTAATTCATGGCTAAAACACAACAACTAAAGCTGACAATACTATTTTAAATAAAAAATTAAATAGAAATAGGCTTACACTAACGGAAGTAGCAGCAACATAACGGAAACTTTCATTCTAGTGTCTCAATATGGCCCACTATGTTACTCAAACAGGAAAACAATCTAGAAGAATTATTATCAAAGACAAAATAGAAAAATAAGTGGCGGGAGTGGTGGATACTTTAACAGCCAAAAAGAGTCCATGATTTCATACCTTTTGGAAAAGAGTACTAATATTATCAAAGATATGTACATATCTTTCTAACTAATTATTCTGCAAATGTACTTTTTAATTTTGCCTCTTATTCATTTCTTAAGCAGAAACACAATTTTAATTGAGATCAACTTTGAAGCAACTCTAGAACATTATACTTCTTAACCACAAGGTGACCTTCCCTTCTTTTTCTTACTAACTGTTTTGAATCTAATTGAGTTTAATTATTTTATATTTCTCTTAGTGTACTCTATAATATGTTTACATAAAATATTAGCAAGAACTCATATCTTATACAAGAAGATTAAAGTATTGTTATTCTAATTTGGAATAAGTTTATACTGTTCTAATCTAAAATAATGATGTTTTTTTTTCTTTTGTATTCTTTTTCTTTTGAAGTATAATGGACAACTCTGGAGAAAGCATGTGCGAAATTACTCCGGAAGAAATTTTACAAAGTAGCTTTCAAGAGCCAATAGATTTTGAGCCTAAGCTTGGTCATGAGTTTGGCAGTGATGAAAGTGCAGTGAACTTTTATAATGCCTATGCAAGAAGGGTCGGTTTTAGTATTCGCAAAGAATATGTGAACACAAATAAGAAATTGGGTTATGTAACATCACGAAAGATTACATGTTTCAAGGAGGGTTTTCGTGGGGATGATAATCGAAAATATCAAGCTAAAAATCCACGAAAAGAAACCAGAACAGGATGTCAAGCTCATATTGTTATTACTCGTCAATCATCTGGAAAGTACCATATTACTAAGGTTGAATTGGAACATAATCATCCTCTCGTTCCACCGACGATGATTCACATGTTGCCATCACATAGAAGGATAAATGTTGCGCAAAGTCATGAAATTGATTTGGCAGAGGATGCTGGTTTATTTGCTAAAGCGACATTTGACTTTATGAGTCTCCAAGCTGGTGGTCGAGAGAATTTGGGTTACACTAAGTTAGATCATAAGAACTACCTTCGAACCAAACGACAAAAAGCTATGAAACAAGGAGAAGCTGGTAAATATACGTATCCATTCGTATTATAATTTCTTATTTTTAGAAAACTTTTGAATGTAACATTTTTATTTTAGAAAATTGTGCATATAAGATTCTTTTTTTTTCCTCCAGGATTACTGTTAGAATATTTTGAGAAGAAGAGAACAGAAGATCCGTCTTTCTTTTTTGCGGTGCAGTTGGATGTTGATGACATGATCACAAACATATTTTGGGCAGATTCTAAGTTGATATTAGACTATGAAATTTTTGGAGATGTGCTTTCATTCGATACAACTTACCAGACAAATAGAGAGCGCAGACCTTTGGCTAGTTTTGTTGGATTGAATCATCATAGAAAAATGACTATTTTTGGAGGTGCATTGATGTATGATGAGACTTCAGAGTCATTTCAATGGTTGTTTGAAACTTTTCTTAGAGCGATGTCTGGGAAAAAACCAACAACAATTTTTACGGATCAAGATGCTGCTATGAGTAAGGCCATCTCATTCGTCATGCCTGAGGTTCATCACAGGTTGTGTGTCTGGCACATGGAGCAAAATGCAACTAAGCACCTCAATCAAGTTTATAAGAGGTATGCTTCTTTTCGTGGTGATTTTAGAAAATGCATTTATGAATACGATGATGAAGGAGAATTTATTAATGCTTGGAATGCTATGCTTGATGATTATAATCTTCATGAAAATGAATGGTTGCGAGGAATATATGCTTTGAGAGAAAAATTATTTGCTGCATATAGAAAGCAAACCTTTTCTGGTGGCATGAATAGTACACAATTGAGTGAGAGCCTGAATGGTAATTTGAAGGATTACTTGCAATCTGATTATAATCTGGTACAATTTTTTAAGCATTATGATCGAGCCATCGAGGATAAGAGATATAATGAGTTGCAAGATACTTGTGATGCATCACAACGATTGCCAGTATTAAAAGCAGAGGTTCCTTTACTGGCTCATGCTAGAGAGATTTATACGCCGAATATTTTTGTAAAACTTCAAGATGAATATATGAAGTCCTTATCAATCAAGGTGAATGAATATAAGGAAGATAACTTGTCCATTATGTATAAGGTTAGCAAGTATGGGCATGCTCGAGAGCAAATTGTAAATGTGTCAGAGTTAGATCATATATCTTGTACTTGTATGAAGTTTGAGTCGATGGGTATACTTTGTTGTCATGCAATAAGAATTCTTGATGTGATAAGAGGAGCCAATGAAATTCCAGCTAAGTACATTTTGAAAAGGTGGACAAAAAATGCTAAAGCCGCGAACATTAAAAAATTTGATGGGCAAGACATGGAGATCAAGGATTCAAAGCTGACTGCTATGAACCGTTATAGAATCCTATGTCCTGTATTTGTTAGAATGGCAGCAAAAGCTTCTGAAACAGATGAAGGCTATAAGCTAGCGGTAGCATGTGCAAATGAGTTCAATTTAAAGTTAAAGCAAATTATGGAGACGACAGTTCCATCACATTGTACTAGTGCTCCACCAAGAGATCCACCAAAAGAAAATAGTGACAGAGATCTCCTATCTCGAGCTAGAAATTTAAAGAAGAAAGAAAAGGTACAACGCATAAAAAAGAGGATCAAAAGTTCCCTTGAAGTGAACTCAAAACAGAAGAAAACTCGGGGAAAAAAGTCAATTTCTCTTACCCCAAGATAGATCGCCAGTCAATCAGGTATAAATCATACTTTATTTTTTCAATTTATGATTAGGATATTTCATATAGTCTTCATTTTTTTATGATATTAAGCACTTAAACTGTTTTGTATTTTTTTCTTGCTCGTAGGATTCAACACCAAAGGGATATACTTTTTACAACTCCGATTTAACTGTCTCTCAAAGTATGAGTCATGCTAACTTATCCCAACATTCCGAGTGTTTACTTTCAAGGACCTCTTGTAGCTTTACTCAATTGCTTACGGTAATATTGACGCAATTTTTTTTATTTAATAAGTATTATATTAAATATATAAATTTTAAATTAACTTCAGTCTATTATTTTTTATAGGAGCCTTTATGTTTTAGTGATATTGGACATGCACCAGATTCGAATTTTGTTCGTCAAGATCAGGTTCATCTTAATTTTAAATGAAGTTTATGTTTTTAACTTTTTTTTATTGTAGACATTCTTTCTATTAACGTAGAAAAATAATTTATATTTTGTAGGCAAATCTTTTTGAGAGGCAAGGAGCACAAATTTTTCAAGATAAAAATTTATTCTGATCGATGTCCATTTTGTTTCTAGTTATTTCTTGTTATTATTTTTATGAGATTAGACATGTCATTGAATGTCATAACACCTTTCGAACTAACAGTATTAGCATGATCTATTTCATATGAATATGATTATTCAAAAAAAATTATGTCAATGTGAAACAATTGCACACGGATTTTATGTCTTATTTGCTAAAAGAATTAAAGAGAAGGTCAATTCAGAAAGAAAAAGATTCACATTCAAAGATAAATTAGGAAGTGCACATGGTGGGTCCTACGTGAAATAGTAAGTTGTGAAATAGAATGAAAGTTTCGTTATGTTGCTGCTACTTCCGTTAGGGGTCGTTCTGTTTGGGTTGTTAAAGCCTTATACATGTATTAATATTGCGCATTGAAAGACGCAATGTTAATACCTTGTTCGGTTGTATATGTATAATTTTAGTGCTTGGCATAAAATTAGTGCAATGTTTGGTTGCATTTTTGTATATTCCGCATTATTAAATTCCGCATTATTAATGCGGGAATCTATGTATTATTTTATGCGGGGTAGAAGGTGGTATTAATAATGTGGGTATTAATAATGCAGGTATTAAAATTTAAAATGACAAAATTAACCCTCATAATAATAAGGATATTTTAAAATTTTATTTAAGGAGTAAATAAATATTTTAAATAATAATATTGTTTGTTAATTTGTAATATATCAGTGATTCAACAAATAATCCCTACGTTATAATATATGCATGACTAATACCCACATTATTAAACCCCACATAACTAATACCCGCATTATCAATACCCACATTATTAATACACACATTATTAATACCCACATTATTAATACCCGCATTAATAATTAATACCCGCGTAAAATACTCCTGCAACCGAACGACCCCTTAGTGTAAGCCTATTTCTATTTAATTTTTTATTTAAAATAGTATTGTCAGCTTTAGTTGTTGTGTTTTAGCCATGAATTAAATGCATTGACATGTGTCACAAATTTATTAGTTATTGAATAATATTGCACAAAAGTTCAATATGGGACGGAGGGAGTATTAACTATTGTTTCTACTTTAAGATCAATTAATATTATGGGTAAAGTAGAAAAAAGATAGTTAATTTTGTCTTGAACTTTTTAATGGACAAATAATTTGAGACACTTATTTATAATAATAACTTAAGAAGTACAAATAAAATGAGACGGGGAAGCAGTACCTCTGAAACCAAAATAGTTGCTTTCCCTTTAATTTGAAGTTCTAGCCTATTGATGAAGTAAAGCAGAATATAACCAATTATATATACTCCCTATGAAAAGATTTACTAATTAGCACCTTATCAATAATGTACATTAATTTAGAAATTCTTACTAAGTTATGTTTTACTTAGAAAACCTTGGCATCCAGCCGATCGATAGGTCGACTGGTCGACTATTTAAGTGAAGAGGTGAAAAAAATCTAGTACTAGTATTTGGTACAACAAAGTACTACTCCTATTAGCTAATTAAGGAACTTCTGCAAGGGATAATTAAGTCCCTTTTGTAAAGTAATTTTTGGCAAAGAGAGGAAGCTTTTGACAACTTCCTAATATTATTGCTTAACATGAATGGCCAGGAATTGTTCATTCCCGTTATCCATATCACATTTGTTGATAACAATGGGAACAACACAACATAATTAGGAGTATTATCACTAGTCACATCCTTTCAACATCAAGTCATCAACTAGAAGCATCAATAGGTTCGCTTTATTAAACTTTAGCAATATTTTCAGACCGTGAAGGGTGGATATTTTTGTTGCTTTTGTAGGAAATTTACGTACAGGGGCCATTGTATTATTGGTACTAATTAAGAAGAAACAATTAGTTTCTCCAAGTCCTGCCATGAAAACCAAAACAATTTGTCATCCAACGGATTTCCTCCTTCCTTTTATTGTTTTTCAGGGTGCTAGCGCATTTCATTTTCGTAATAATTGCATATTTTCTTATCTAAGCTTTGGTTAGCTCAGAAGTCCCATCAATATGGCTTGACGAAAATGCTAATTGTCTTAATTATCTTTGTTATTAGCTTGCCATTTTGTTTTCGCGTCCCCCAATTAATACTTCAAAAATGAAGGACACATATATCTATAGAAAATTAAACTCATATGAAATTAAACGTCGGCAGGTCACAACAGTATCCCCCATCCTTGGATTTTCTTTGAAAAGTTACGGTATTTCAAAGGTATCTCGTCCTATTTTCACTTAATAGAACTCAACTGTATAAGTAAATATTTACATTAAGTACGCATTGATACTCGAAAAGGAAGATAAATGATCTGTTAGAATGGGTGCTTACACTAAGCATGTAGGGTCTTTTAACATGTTTGTAATCATGAGGATAAATATTAGTACAATCTAAAGCTAAAGATCACCTCTCCTAAATTTAAAATAAAAATGTATCATTGCGGATTTCACAAACTTTATGATAATTCTATAGCAAGATTACCAAGAAAATTAAATAATTAAAAAACGATTACCAAGAAAATTAAATAATTAAAAAAGGATCTTTTGGCTCACTATAGGATCATGACACAAGGTAAGTAATTTATTTATAAATTGTGACAGCTTCACTATAGGATCATGACACAAGGTAAGTAATTTATTTATAAATTGTGACAGCTTAGTGATCAGCTGCTACAACTAGTGAGAAATTTCTCCATAGTTACGTTGTCGACAATTTTTTAGTTAAATTAAGAAGAGGGATCTCTGGAAGATCACGTCTCAGCCAGATATTAGGAAATGACGTACAGGGGGTTTGGGGGGGGGGGTGGGGTGTGGGGAGGGAGAAGAAGATGAAGTGCTTCATTTATATTATTTTGAAATATTCTGGACCTATATGTAACATTAATGGTTGCTCTTCACACTTACTATTGCGTGCTGCAGTGCTCTTAATTGGAAGAGGTCGATATCATTGCAAACTGACCTTTATATAAGAAAATATTTCAGTCTAGTTCAATATTTAATTTATGTATTTGTATAAAAAAAACTAGTAATATTTGCAGTATATATCAATTTAGAGCGTAAATTTAATTAAGAAAGCGCTCAAGGCAAGGATTAAGCTTGCTGATTATTCAATAAGGGATTAAGAGTCTATGATATTGGCACCGACAGTCATTATTAATGACAATTTGTTCGAACGGAAAGAAAAATAAAAGAAGCTACTATTACACTAAGAAGAAAGAAGGTCAAAAAAGGTTAATATATTCATATTGTGTTTGATATGGCAAATGATTCATCATTTTTTTCGCGCTGTACAACGAATTAAATCTATGTGAAGATTAAGAAATTCATTTTAATGATCGAGAATTTTATTTTTCTCTCTTACGATAGTTTTGCTTTGCATTGTATCCAAACCTTTTTTGACTATACTTTAATCCAATGGAAATAAAGTCTAGCTTACAGTATTCTCTCTTTCAATGTCATATCTCTTGGCCGAGGGGTTTAATTTACTACTATATGACAACGCAAATTACACCAGATTCATTTGGTTCATGAACAAAATTGTGCTAAAATTATAATGTAAAAGTCATAATATATATCGATTAATAATGAGCCGTGGATTATGTAGATCATATTCTTTTTAGTAGATTTTCGGCTTATTGATATGGCAGCTGGTCAATTTAATTTGTTGTCAAATCTTGGAAAAGATTATTCATTTACGTTTTGTCTTCTAGTCAAATTGTAAAGAGACATATTTTATCGTCTCTTCGATAAAAAAATGTTCGTCAAAGTTAAATTACAGCCATCAAATTAATACTCTGCTGTATATAATTTAATTAAGTGTTTCAAAACGGAGAAGGCGAAAAACAGGAGTTAAATGTTGAATCTTCCTGTTAAAATCTACTACACTTAAATTACTGCGCCTCCAGAGCAATTCCAACGTCTATGCAAATTTACCCGACCATGCAACGGAGAAAGCAAACATGCAAAATCCAAATATCAAGCATCAAATTGAGAGAAAACGAAACTATTCATATATCTATAAACATAAAAAAGCAAGGTGAGAAGAGAAACACCCACACCAAGAAAAATGAAAAGACTACGAAGCTTAGGTACATATATATAATTGTTGCAAGCATGCTCTATCTACTTAGATCATCCCGAGGTGTCAAATGAACGGGTTGAGAACGTACAGATTGAATAAAATTATTAAGTACTCTATAAGGTTGTCCCAGATCATTGGGAATTGGGAATGGTAATGGAAGCTGATTGGAGAAGTTTTTGTGCCAAAGAAATTTGATCCATCAAATGCATAACATGGGTTCTATAGTTCCGAGCCTGATCAACAGACTCTGCTTCAAGTTCACCAAGTTGTGAACAAAGTCTCTCCTCAGCTTCCTCTGCTACCCTTAACCTTTCCCATGTTTTCTGTAATTCTTGTCTCATTTTTTCTTCTCTTTCAATGCTCTTTTTCAATTCTTTCTCTAATTCTTCGTTTCTTCTTCTTAGTACCTCACTTTCTGGCACGGTAGAGATGACCTCACGGTGGGGATGATGTTTTATTTGGCTGGAAGGAACTGCTATAGTTGGAGCCATGTTAAACGGAAATAGTTGAGAAAGTAATGGAAGCAAAAACTAAGTAGCTAATAATTCTGAGTCAATAGAAATAGAAATGCTAGGAGTTTGATTTGTGGTGTTACGTTTAATTGAAGTAGAGTTCTTATAGGCCCAAAATGTGTATGTCTAGGTTCAATGTATCTAGATTCTAGTATTCTTAGAGTTTGATATTTTTATACTACAAGTAAATAATTGGGGGGCTCCGAAATATTTAATACAGGGGATTATGATGTGATTAGAGAAATGAGAGTTTTTGTCTTCATTTTATTAATACCATTGCACGTTAGCTATCTCTGAGGTCTTAGCGTCACATGACTTTTTCGACGAGCTGCATCATTGAATACGAAAATATTACTCTACTTTATAACATAGTGCTGCTGACCCACCTCACCTTAAATTCGTGGACCTCGTTATTCTGCAGTTTTTCTAAAAAAAGATTGTTATCCAGTGTCCACTCCCGAGATCAACTAAAATACCTTCCACGCCTAATAAAATTTTTATTCCGGAGTGTGAAGGTTTATACCAAATACGATTGTATTCTCGTGAATTTGCAAGCTCACCCAACCTATTTTAATTTAAAAATAGCAAGTGGGTGAATAAGAACTTTGAGAAAGTCTTATATTTGCCAGTAATTTTCTTACTAAGGTAGTACATGTCCCTTTACTTCCGTCTGTTTTCATCGTATTAAGCCAACATAGACCCATAGTGGTTTCAGTGATCCACTCTTTTTCCTATTCAATAAGAGAGCAACTACGATTGCGACAACCATCGCTTATGTAAATTTCTATTTGTGAGTCGGCACAAGAAAAGATTAGCCGCAATATGTTGCACGAGTTCAGATTTCTATTTAATCTGAGGGATTAACATATTGGATCCAGGAATCAGAACGGTAATGGATTTTTCTCTTTAGTTTGATTTTGAACACAATAACAATATACTCAGTGATATCGAATAAGTGAGATTTTGAGAAACTTAAATTTAAGAAACGAGTTTCCTTTTTAAAGATTTGTCCAAATGTAGTTTTAATCTGATCAATGTCCCGCTTTTTCCATCTATCATTATTACTGAAAATTGATCAAGCTAGCTATTCTTTGTATCATATTCACATTTTACTATTACATATATATTACTAATAATTTAACTAAAATATATTCATTTTTTCTCTAAATTTCATGAAACACTAGTCGATTTAAAATAATTGATTAAAGAGTCTGACGTAAAAATTGGAAGACCAGATAGTATATTGTGGTTTTTCGTTTAATGGGAGGAGTATGTCTAGGTTCAATGTATCTAGTATCCTTAGAGTTTGATATTTTTATACTACGATAGGCCCCGATATATTTGTAGTTTAGGGGCTTATTACATATAGTTGGAGAAGTTTCTGTCTTCATTTTGTGAACACCAGTTCACATTAGCCATCTCAGAGGTCCCGGCATCACATGACTTTTTCGACGTGCTGCGTCATTGGATATGAAAATATTGTGTAATTTTGATCGGTAGCCATTTTTGGACGCGCTCATTGGGGACTATCCACCGTTTCAAAATTTATTGAAGAATAGTCAAAAATTCGCGCGCCACTTAAGCTCCATTAGCGTTGGAAAAACACCCCAGACTAGTCCATAAACTTGTTCAAAGCTAGGTATTTTGTTATGGGACTGAAGAAGTGCCATAACAAAATAATCCCATAACAAAATAATGAGATTATTCCCATAAAAAATGTATCATCAAAGGGATAAATCCCATTATTTTGTTATGGAACTGAAGCTTTATACAAAGTCTCATAACAAAAAATGCGGCTTTGAACAAGTTGTATTTTATACTAGGGTTAGTTCACTGAAGCTTCCCAGTATAAGTACTAGGGCTTTGAACAAAACTTCTGTTCAAAGCCCCAGTATTTATACTGTGATTTGTTCGAAAGTGGCTAGTCTTCAAACAGTTTTGCATCGCTGGGTAGTATTCATTTAACACGGTCAAAACAGGCTATGTGACTAAATTTTTCGGAAAATATTAGTACTAACATAGTGCTAATTGTTGGAATTATTTGTCAAATATGGACTTAACATTAACTTACTTATCCGATTTTATCAAAACGGACTAATTGTGAATAGTTGGTAGACAGTAGCCACATATTTATGGATTCCATGATGGATATGTATTGTTTCTTATATTAGGTGTGTTGTTTCTTATATTAGGTGTGGGCTGACAGTAGTGTAAGCTGTTGATAAACTTGTGGGTCTATTATGTGTGGAGCCATTAGGTTAAGGCTTTTAAGCATATATATATATATATATATATATGAGGTAAGGCCTGCTCTCCTGGCTTAACATGTTATAGACAACTTCCATTAAACTGTCAGTTCTAATAAGCATTAAACGGTCTGTTCTAATAAGCCTAATAAGGAGAGGAAAGACTCAGCCTGGTTCATCTTCTGTTGCTGTGCTGCTATGCTGGATAAAGGTACGTCATTTTCCTTGCGTCTTTATTCGTTCACTAGGTGGTCTTGATCTATGTGATTGTATGGTGTTTTTATAATTAATTTAACACTACCGACCCACTAGCTCAGACATGGATGGCAAAGGAGTAGGGCACGACAAAGTTTGTTTTAACTGAGCAAGACAGGGCAGTGGCGTACGCAGAAGTTTTTGTTAGTGGTGTCAGAATCTATCCTTAAAAAAAAAATTGAAATAGGCCACCACTAATGAGATTCAAACTCGATCGGGACTACAAGTTGAAACATATGCACCTACACCAACTCACCTACTAATGCTTTTATTTTAGTGGTATCATTCTTTATTTTTATAGGTAATTTTCTGTTTTTCTTTGTTATTATATTTCATTTGCTTAACAAAATTTTTGATCGAGTGGTGTCGGATGACCCCGGTGGCTAAGGGGTACATCCGCCCCTGAGGCAGGGGAAAGCATTACACCACACTAATGAATTCTTGTCGTGTGTTTGAAAAAAGAGTTTCATCTCTTAAGCATAATTAATTAATATATTATTTATATTAGAAAATTACTTAACTAGTAAATTAATATGATTTGTTGTAAACACTCGATGTGAATAGGTATTTATGTAGCCCTATGATTCCGCATTTTCCTACTAACATAGTGTTGTTGACCCACCTCAATCCTCACCTATAATTCGTGGACCTCGTTATTGTGTAGCTTGCCGTTTTTTTTTTTTTTTTTTTTTTTTTTTCGTTTTGCGGCCAACTTTAGTGTTATTACTATTATGTCTATGAAATACACAGGTAAATTTTATCAGGAGGAGTTTGACATCTTCCGCACTTAGCTTGCTCAGAATTAGGGCCAGGAATTGCTCACTCCCTATCCTAAGCACTTTAATTTTTGTTGATATAGATGGGAACAACACGATATAATTATTGAGCACTATTGCCATTCACACCGTTTATCGACACCAAAGTCATCAAAATGTTTGGCAGCATGCAATCGGTAGTGCGCACATCATTATAATTTGGGAGAACATTATTCACGCTTGGTATTGCAGGATAATATTTACTGGACTTGCTATATTGTTGGTGCTAAAAGATTCATGCCTTCATTTTTTCTTCCTCCAAAGTCAATACTTGAAAACGTATGCTACCCTGAATTTACAACTGCTAAAATTAACTTTATAGTATACAACTATACATTGGTTTGGTGTATCGCGGGTATGCATTTACTATTCCAGTACTATAATGCTGCTTTTGGATATTGATTCTTATCATTGGCTTGGTTAGCACTTAGCTCTCAAGTTCCATCCATATCATTTGGTGAGTTTGCTATCTTATGCTTTTTTCAGCGGTCAAATCTGAGCGTGTTAAAATGAATATATTGAGTCGATGAATGAGCCATTTTTTTCTTCAATATGAGTCGGGTCAATTTAAAGAAAACAATGAGTTGTAACAGTTCGAACAATTTTCATGTCTTTATTTATTTGTTTTGTTACTATCGGTTTAATTACTGAAATAAACGTTCCTTTATATATATATATATATATACATATATACACACACACATATATAGAAAAGACCTATTAAACTAGAGACATAGCTTCTACATCTTACAAAGTGTTTTTATAGTTCAAAACAGTGTAAACGAACCAAAAATTTTAAATGTGTCAAAATTTGGATTCAGAAAATGATCACTTAATACAAGAAGTTCGAGTTTAAACTAATTGAAAGAGTAGACTATATATTTGGCACTCGTATATTTGTCATTCGTATTTATCGTTTTTTGCAAAACCTTAGTTTTGGCTTGACCCTAAGTTGGTTTAACCACTTAGCATGACAGTTACTATAAGTTATTTAAAAAATTGTTTGAATGATCAATCGTAATAAAAGAAACTATTGGTTTTATGTAAAGTAGGATATAATTAAAGAGAACTGCAGCTTTCTATAGTCTAAATCGATAAATATCCCTTTCTATGTAAAGTAGGATATAATTGAAATAGCATGACAAACAAGATTAACAAAAAAACAATAAGAATAAAGAACTAGAGAACGGCCTTTGGCACATTTTTAGGGTCATAGTAATTTAATATGTTCGTCCGATATGCTGAAATTTTGGAATGTATAATGTATTATGGTTTCTTACGCCAGAATATTCGGTTGCGATACCATGCAGTTTTCTTGGAGACGTCACTTTCTTTCCAACCTAACATTTATGACAAATATCTCACCCTAATGTTATAGCTCTTGAAATTTTCTTATACAAAATTATATTATACATAAAACATTAACCAACTTCAACCCTAATTTTAAATATTTGAACGATACTTCAATTTACTTACTTGGTAAAAATTTCGCCCAGCAGCCACTTTTAACACTGGTATTTGGTTTGAGGCCACTATTTTCTTTGGTCTTACACTAGAGGCCACTTTTGGGCCTTTACTAAATAAATATTGACTTTCATTGACCGAAGTTCAGTCCATACGGCCCCTGGACTGAAGTTCAAGACTGAACTTCAGTCCATATGGCCATGGACTGAACTTCAGTCCATAGTATGGCCATGGACTGAAGTTCAATCCTTAAAGATGGAACTTCAGTCCATGGCCATACTATGGACTGAAGTTCAGTCTATGGCCATATGGACTGAAGTTCCATCTTAAGGACTGGACTGAACTTCAGTCCATATGGCCCTGGATTGAAGTTCAATCTTTAAGGACTGAACTTCAATCCGGCCTATGGACTGAAGTTCTATCTCTTTAAGCAAAAGTGGCCACAAACTAAATATTTTGGTATTAGTGGCCTGTACCCAAAGACCAGTGGCAAAAGTGGCCTTTCGTGCACTTTCCCCAATGTAATTTCCAACTTTTATTTGTGTTTAATTAGCATTTTGTCGAAAGCACAATCTCTTTTGGAGCTTTAGAAAAATAATCATTATCATTAGCATGCATATATAGAATATACATTTTTTGTTCACATTATATATATAAAATATAAAAAAATGACTATTTCTTTTAAGTGCTCTAGCAATTGTTCAAGCATGTAAAAATTTATCATTTCTGTTTTTTAATACTATAGTATAATCTGATAAGGGTCTGCCAAATCATTAAGGTGGGTAGATGTGCACATCAATTTTTTTTGGGATAATGTGGTTTGACATCTTTGAATAAGTTTTGATTCTTTTTCCGCAATTAGTGGCAAATCGCATCCAATCTGTAACGATCCAAGATGATAGGTCAAGTTTCTGATATTGCCGTTTGACTCCACCTTATTTCTTTTTTGATGATTAACCCCTAATTTACAATTTATTTTCGTAAGGACGTCCGTTAGTGGATAAGTCAGGTAATCTTATTACTATAGTGATTTTATGGTGAGCAATCCATAAAAACTTATTCACACCCAGTATTTTATATATTTTTTTTTTAAAAAACTCAAGATCAAAATTTTATTACCACTATTTCGAAATTATAATAAGAGAAGGAGGGCTTGACCCAACCTTCCTTACAAAAAAAAGTTTGTCAGTGCAAACAGATATAGCATGGTATAAAATATTTGCATAAAATTAAAGCCTACTATAGTGGTAATTAAGCTGAGATAATCTACAAGGTGTATCAGATATGAAAAAGCTTGGTCTTCTCTTCTCGACTCGACTCTGAAAGAAGACATTTGTCATCTATTTGCATTCAGTAAGCCTTTGACATGTCTTGGTAGTGAGTTAAAGTTAGTATATGTATGTACTTGTTCTAGCATGTGACTCAGAGCTACCAGTTTATCTTCAACTTGTTTGACCTATCTGAAACAATATTTGATAATTAAGTCATGATCTTCAACTAAGTGTTTGATCTCATTTACAATCATTTCTATTCTCCATGGAATAGCCCACTTTCCTAGTATGCAATTATGTAACAGAAGAGAATATGTTTCCCCAATTATTAAAGAGTGTCCTGCTTGAATACACCATTTCAATCCAAAAAGAAGAGCACTAGCCTCTGCTTGCATAGTTTCTGTATTTCTGCATTGTTTTCACAGTTTTTGCATTATTTAAGGCTTTAAGCACTATTTTTGGCATATTTTTGCATGTTTTAACACTATTTTGTGCACTATTTATGATTGTTTCTACACAATTTTTGTACTATTTCTGCAGACCGGTAATGGGGTAGACCTGCAACAATAGAGGGGATATGAGGCGATATCGGGAGGGATAGAATACGAAGACTAGAGTTTTTTTAGTTGTTTGTACCAATTTGTATATAAAATGATTGTTATGTTTTGTAATATCAATAATCTTGCTATTTTTGTGTAACAGAGAGTGTAAAATTATAAATAAATGTAAGAAGCTCAAGCTAGTCTGACCAGATTTTAAGCCCATCCAAATACCCTCTTAATCTAGCCTTCTGTTTTTCCCCCCTACTTATATTCGCGCTCTTTCCTCCCCATTATTGTTCTTTCTGTTGCAAGAATCCTTTTTCATTATGTTACGACAAAAATGGATCTAGGAGCAATTGATTCTGCTTTACGATTCGTTTGACACAAACGCTATACAAGTAGAAAAACTTTTGATTCAACTTGTAAGCACAACACTCAATCCTCTTCCACTAGCAATCCATAAGTTGGCTAAATGGACTAAGCTGGAATCCAACATAAATTTTATCCAAGGGCTGATAGTTAAGACTTAAGCCCACGTTTTATCTATACACAAAATAAATGAGCAGAAGGAATGTGATATTTGGGCTGGGTCTCCCATTTGTGTGCTATCATTCTTCCTCCCATTAGTAAAGGGCTAGCTTCCAGCAGCTGGCTGCTAGCTTATATTACAAGGAACTTTACATAAATAGTCAGCCGGGTAGCTTCTATAACATTCACTGGCCTTAACAAATTTTTGCCAAAAAATTAATACAGTATGCATTCATTTTACAAAAATATTACAGTTTGTGCATATTTAATTATTTTATTTGTAACAAACTATTCAACCACTATGCATTCAGTCCAGTTTATTTGTTAAAAAGTTAAGAATATTGCAATTTGCAAGTTGCACTCCCATGTGCTGACTTACAAATTGTATTCTGCCGCGATTTACGTATATTTGAAGAGGTTGAGAGGTTGTTGCTCATTAAAAACCTTGACCGACAGCCCTTGATCAAATTAAGTTGTAAAAATGAACTTTGCTATGAAATGTTGCAGTCTTCCATTTACAAATATACTTTCATTTTTTAAAGATTCAACACTATAAATAACATAGGTTGCAAAATTACAATAAATAACCTTCCAAACAAAAGATGAAAGAACTCTGATCTCTCGTGACTTCAAAATATTAAAACAAAAAAAGAAGACATAATGTCTATTTATACCAACAGAATTCAGACGCGCAGCTTCCTCAAGATGAAGATGATAGACATCAAAATAGTACTTAGTGATATATAGCTTAAAATTTATTTGCATTGTTAAGTTTATAGTACTATTTATTATTGTTAATGTATGAGATGACCGAGGGAACACTAACAACATGACCTGATTAGGTGACCAAGCTATTTTGTTTTCAATTGTAGGTGGAGCTATGTAGTAATTGATTTTGTCGTAACTCCTTGTTGATGTTGTCCCTATAACATGGGAATAAGTGCAAGTTCAAAACAAGCCACGTTAGTCATCTTCATAAGAATGCTCGGAATAACAAAAATAAAATAACAAGAAAATATTATTTAAAAGACAAATAAATAAAGTTGACATAGTAGAAGAGGGATTTTGATACTTTATGAGATCATATAAATGTACAAAAGTGAAAGGATTTGAGAGGACACTCTCCCCTACCCCCTTCCTTTTTTTTTTTTTTTTGCACATTCATTACTATTTTGTAGCCCGATTAATCTGAATTTACGTCGGAAAGTCCAACATTGAGGGATTAGCGCCTCTATTAAAGGTAATTCTATTATCAAAACTCGAATTTGATACTTTTGATTAAGGATGAAAGATTACTTTTACTTCACTACAACCTTTGGATGAGAAGACTCTCCACCTCACCGTTTTATGTTTGTTATCAAAGAAAATGAGGACACTCTCAATTCTCATCTTTTGACTTTTTGATTATTTCATGTATGTGTATGTTCACGTTTATGCCAATCATATATATAAATCTCCAAGCATGTGTTTCTCCCTGTAAAATGAAATAGCTTACTTCTGTTAGTTTGGCACAACAACATGGTGTCATTGAGTCATTCATCATTTATGGAAGTTCTTTGCGTTATTCAGTTAGACATTTCTCTGAAAGAAGAGCAAATCACAAGATCGTCGATCCGAGAAGCTTATAAAGAATACCAATATAAGCCTTTGCCTTTGCTTAATGTTCAACTCCCGACCACTAGTTATTGAGCTCAACTTAACTTCAGAGACTAGTTCAGAAAAGATGATTGCCAAAGCCACATAAAGTTAGAAGAAACCATCCATAAGTAACGTGGGGGTCCATCATTTTCAATTGGATAATCCAATCAAGAAGATTCAAATTCCACACACGCATATATACAATCATTATTTGTATATATAACAAATTATTAAAAGGGAATTTCGGTGCACGAAGCATATACTATCATGTAAGGTTTAGAAACTGCATCCTAGAGGGATGTAATGTAGTCAGCTAACCCAGATACAATCATCAGTGATTGATCCGATGACTTGAACCCGTGATTCATAATTCATAACCTTTAGGTTACATGAAAACACATGTATTGTTGGCCCAAAGCTCCCCACATATATACTCAAATTATTATCGATTTTTAAATTATCTATCTATCTCGAATAAATTAATACTTTCTTACGGCTGTTTTTATGTGATCTAATCACGTAAATAGTTCGCACGATCACATGATCAAATAAGAACTTTATCAAGGAACATTTTCTCTTGGGATTTTAGTTACTCGGATATAAAATGACTTTATAAACTTGAGTTAGTACTAATAATAACAATTAAAATAGGATTAAGAGAAAATAAAACAAGAATGATTAGAAGTTAGAACCTGGAGTCCATAGTCTTCTCTCTCTAAAGCCGGCTTACGCAATCTCTCTCTCTCGCTCTTGCTTCAAAGTCTGAGTTTTTCTCTCTTCCTTCCTAATCCCTATTATTAATTTCTCCTCTCCAAGTAAGTTTTATTTTAATCTTCCTTTTCTTTTACTTTATTTATTATTATCTTCTCATTAATCATTTTCCTAAATTCAGTTAAATCCCTTAATTATACTAATTAACAGTTAATGCCTATGTTAAGATCTGCTTCTAAATAGTTATTCTTAGTGATTCTTGATTATGCTATTGAGGTCCTTGAATTTTTATTTTATGTTCATTTTAGCACTCAATCTTTTTTACTTTAAAGTCTTCTAACTTTTTTGTTATGCTTCTTGAAGCTGTAATTGAACTTAGAATATACATTTTGAAACATGGGTATTTTGCATAACTTGCGTTACTAGTAGATCTTGATATCAAGAATTAAAAGTTAAATTCTTACTTATGTATTGCCAGGTGTATAATTGATTGGTCTTGTTCTATGCATTCTTTGCAAGTCGTTATATACTGCCGAAAGGCGTATGGTTGATAGAAGATAGCCGATAGGGCGGAAATTTGTTTTGGTGGGGGGTGGATAAAATGGATTTTCAGAGTAATCCACAGGGTGAATATGGAAGGTTTGAGCAGATACTTGCTCAATTTCTTTTGAAAACCTTGCATATTGTTTTGGACTGTAGAGTTCCCTCGATTCGACCTTATGGTCGTGGCGGTGGGGAAGTTAAAAAAAGCGACAAGTGGTTCAACTTGGTGTTGGGTGACCGTCCTGCTGTTCTTGATAATTTGAATTTTTGGCATAGAAATTTGATGGAACCGATGATAATAGATATAATACTTGTTCAAGATAAATCTAGTAGTTCATTGTCGGAGCATAGTAGTTCGGGTACTGCATTTGCAGGGGCGTATACAGAAACCATTGTAGAGAGGTGGGTTGTACAGTATGAGTATCTTAGGACAATGGTTCCTCAAATTGGCGATTTGTCTTATAAGAAGACATACAAGAAATCAATTATACTGCTCCGTTCCCTTTATTCAATGATGAGGCTCCTTCCTGCGTTCAAGGCGTTCAGGAAACTATCGTCGAGTCAGACTTGTGACTTTGATATCATTTATAAGGTCTCTTCATTTAGTGCTCCATTCTCCAGGGCAGAGGAGGAGCTGATGAAGCATTATACTTTTACTCCAGTTGATGCCCAGCAGGGCCGTCTTTCTATATCTGTGACATATCGTGAAAATCTGTCGGACTTTAACCTGGAGACTGCTGCATCCTTTCCACCTGAGATCATTACAGATTATGTAGGCAGTCCCCTTACTGACCCGATGAGGTCATTTCCTTGTTCCTCATCTGATAAGGGTGGCCGTCCTATATCATTTCCGTCGAGAGGGGCACAGTCATCTCCTTCATCACCTTTCCAGCGCCCACACAGTTGGACAAGTGGTTTCCTCACGTCACCGTCTTTACCTAAGACCCAGCCATATGTAGGATCTCCACCTTTGCACCGCACACCGCATGAGCTTTCATCTTCTCCCAGTGATGTATACGGCCAGAGGTTTTCACCTAACAACAGACTGCCCATACACCACAAAGCAACAAGCTTTGACGATTACCAGCTTTCACCTCCATTTTCACCATCTCCATCTCCATCTCCACCCACATATCTGTCAGGCACAAATCTTGGGCATACTCGTTTGCGTGCAGGAACTGGCCCTGTTAGTATTCCTCATCCAGTGACGGGTACAAGTTCGAGATACCTATCTCCTAATTTGTCTGATCCTAACAGGAGTTCTCTCCCTCCAATGTCTCCCAGAAGCACGAAGCATGATTCGTCATCCCATGAATCCCCTTCTGGTATCAGGTCATTGAGGAAAATGGACCCGCTAAGGACTGTAGAGTTGAATATTGGTACTACCAGTCCTGGACCAAAGGTGAGGGATTCTTCTCTGTGGAAATATTGTGCCGTTATTCTTGATTTAGGCGTGCTTGTTCTTTTTGTTGTGCATACTTACATTGTACCTAGTTAAGCCTCTTTTCAGCCTTCTGCCAACTTTTGTTTGTTTTCTTCCTTTTCAGATTTCTAGAGATCCAAGAGATGATTCAGGACGGTCCTCGGGTTTGCTCTCTTCAAGTGGTTCACCACGTATATTTTCTAGAAGTTCTAGCAGACTATCTTTTCAAGATGACTTGGATGTCGGTGATTTCTCCTGTCCTTTTATTGTTGATGATGTGGATACTTCCGATTCACAAGCCAGGTAACTTTGCTACTCTTCTTCCTTATCTTTGGAGGAGTATTCTTCTTGGAAATGGAAAATCTTTACATTCATGTTGCACAAAGTTCCTCTTGCAGTGCTGTGGAAAGTGCATGCCTTTTAATAATTAGTTCTCCAGATTAGTTCTCCAGGAGCCTATGCATTTTCGTTGTAGCTATTATTTAACAGGTTGGGGGTTGGAATCACTTAGAAATTAGCTGCTGGTAGGACATAAAGTTGACGTTTGTTGTATACCGAGTTTGGAAAAATAGCTTCTGTATATTGAAGGTCCACCTTTCTGTCATATCTCAAGGGAGACATCTAAAGTGCAAAGTTGAAGTTACTCTTTGCATTTAATTTTTTATTTGCAAAAGAATCTTTTAGGGAGGATTTGAATAATCTTCTCTTTACTGTATGAAAGGATTTTTATGAATATGTTGCTGGAGAATCCAAGCAAGATCTTCATATGTGAGCTAAATTAAAGAAGGTTCAGGTCCATCAAAATTTTGCTCAACATTGTTGTAATATTTGTCCTCCTGAAGATGATAAAATGTGCTTAGTCATCTGGAAAAAGAAGAAAAGACCCTGAGAATGTCCAGTTTGATTATTCCATCGAGCTTTAGGGCATTTAACTGATGATATGCATGTTCTAAAATAGGGACTGATGATAGTTATCGACATGGAATCTCCTACTCTATATTTGAACTAGATTGTTTGAGTTGGTACTTTGGAACATAATTGTGCACATTAATCAGAAATTGGGGACCCTCAAATAATTACTTATGAGTCCCATTGACCCTCTTGTGGGATATCACTGGGTATGTTGTTGTTGTAGTCTCATTGACCCTCTGTACACAAACATAAGCCTCATTAGTCACCATTTATAAGAACCCATTCTTTATATCCATTACTTAGTAAGCACTAGTGAAGGCCAGAAATGAACTGTTTTTGTCATTGGTTACTCTGAGAGACCTTTTCATTTTTTGCTAAAGTTTGTGTTTGGTCTGGCCTCTCTCATTGTCGAGGGTCAAAGGGAAGAGTCTATTCTGGCTTTGCAGATCTCTTTGGTCCTAGGTTTGTGGTGGTTGTTGCTTCTATGTCTGCTGGAGTGATAGGTTTCTATTGTGTTTTTATTGTTCATTTTGAGGGATTTTGGTGGATCGTAAGAGTACTTATCATAGTTGAATGTGCACAATAGAATGCAATTGAAGTTGACAATGGATTATGCAAATGAAGTGATGAGAGACTTGAGCATTTAAGATTTGACTGGAGGAAGGAACACTGGATGGAATGGAAATGATAATTCACCTTACGGATTGGCAGGACATGACATCCACTTTTAATTTTATTGCTCTAAGATCCTTGGCTTCTGATATTAAATAAAAATCAACCTTTCAGTCATTGTCAACAGATAGCACACACTGAGCTTTTCACAGTATGTTGTCTTCAACTCAACTGTTGTATTTCTTATGCAGTGAGAACCTTGATGGGAGAAAAGGTTCAGAATTCTCTTCTCAAGCATCTGCAACAACCAGAAAGTCTCAAGATGCTGCTGTAGGTGCCCTTGTTCACATGCTGAGAACTGCTCCTCCTTTACGCCAAGATTCTAGCTGTTATAGCTCGCAAAGCATAAAGACTGAACTGGAGGGAGACCTTAGCACTGCGTCTGGATTTTCCATCCGTAGAAAGGCATCAGATGCATTGGAGGAGCTCAAAACTTATAAAGATCTGAAAGAGCTACTATTGTCCAAGAGTGCAACCCGTTCAGTCAACGAGGGTGGAACTTAACTTGATGTATCCCACTTACAAAAGTTAGCTTACAGTGGATGACAATTGTTGATATTTGTCCCTAATGTTAGTAAAAAACAAACTTTTATGGGGAACTCCATTGTTCCTGTAGTTTGGAGGGCTAACAGATTCTGTACATAAGGTGATGAAAAAATAGCAAGCATAGTTGAAACAGTTGCCTGATTGACGCACATTTTAAGAAGATTGATGGATGTAGAAAACAAAAAATACAAAAAATACAAAAAAAAAAAAGAAAAGGAAAAGAGAAGTTTGGCTCTTCCAAAAGCAGCTGCATGCGTGTTTAAATGCGCTGGGCTTGTCTGTGTATTTGCTTTAGTGTTTCTAGTGTTCACTGTTCACTGTAAATGACTCGGTGCATTTCATTTTTGGATTAATTCTGAAGAAAACAATGTTCCTCAAGGTGTGTTAGATAGCAGCACAAAGTATCAGGTAGACGAGTACTTACCAGTTATAATAATATGCAGTATTTCTTTTTTAGTTAATGACTTAATGATAACACAACATTAAATTTTGGTTATGTTAAATGGAAGTTTAATGCATCAAACCGCCGTTCTACAGCATAACACTTCGTTCTGTTACATGAAAATTTCACGTATCATGATTTCTTTCATACTACGCTAATCGACCACATTATTTTTCTGTGAAAAGTAAGAACGAGAAGACCTTAGATGTTGTCTGTTGGTTTATGGATTATGCAGGTACAGGCCAAAAATTGATTCTACTCCACAAGTTCCTCTTTTTGACCGTGAGCGTCATTATTTCTACTGCATATGTATAATTGGTTCCAAAATGAAAAGTACAAGTAATTTTAGATCTTTTCATTTCAAGAACCAGTTCAGGATGTTCTCAGATGACAATTACATCTGCAATAGGTTGTATATAGACTAGACAAGCACATATGGGATATTCCTGTTGGTGGTGATGCAAATTTATTGCAGAAATGGACATATGAATTGGTTCTCTATTTCTGTGATATCATCAATTAAGTAGGACCTGTTTGCTTTAATTTTTATAAATCCGGTCACTTATTCCTCCTATTAAAAGCATTGGGTTGAAAATACTGGATAGCTGTAGTCATCGATGTGCTCCACCTCATTACTGAGATGTTAAAGCATTTAACTGAATCTGGTGCTTTGCTCATGTTTACATTAAGATGAATCACCTATCATATTTCTAGATAGCTCATAACAAAATCACACTGTTTCTATAATTGCCATTTTGTCAGTAGATGTAATCTTTAGCAACTCTCAAACAAATGGTTGGTCAGCATCTGCTGAATTGAGAAACAGGCAGGGTGGAGTAGGTCCGACAATTAACTGAAAAAAAGGATTACTTCAAAGAGAATCCTAACTCTGCATGTTTTGTGTTATAATCACTTATTGTTAACTTATTCCACACTTTGGAGCCTGACAAGTCTTGCATACACACTGTCAAGTTCTGCCATTAGGGTTGAGTGGCTACCCTTCTCCACAAGCTTACCTTTGTCCATAACAACTATAGTATCTGAAATTATAACTGTGGAAAGCCTGTGTGCTACTGTTATCTGTGTAACTTTTGTGCCTCCATAGTTTTTTAGCTTCATTGATTCCAGTGTGCTTACCACGGCTCTTTAGGACTCGGTATCTAAGGCACTTGTTGCTTCATCTAACAGCATTATTGCTGGTTTTTTTAGCAAGGCCCTTGCTATGGCTATCCGTTGTTTTTGTCCTCCAGAAAGTTGAGAGCCCTTTCCTCCCAGAACAGTATCATATCCATTGGGCAAGTTACTAATGAACTCATCTATGTTTGCTTCTCTTGACACTGCCACCATCTCAGCTTCAGATGCTTTTTCACTGCCGTGCAGATATTGTCCCTAATTGAGCAGCTAAACAGAAGTGGCTCCTGTTGCACCAGTCCAATCTGTGCCCTTAACTTCCTGAGATTGTAATCTCTTATATCCTTGCTATCGATCAGAACTTTTCCCTCATTGACATCATAGTATCTCAGTATCAGGGCCAAGAATGAAGATTTTCCTGCTCCACTAGGCCCCACTATTTCCATCTTCAATCCAGCTTCAATTTGCAGACTGAAATTGTTCAGCACCATTACTTCTGGCCTTGACGGATAAAAAACTGGACATTATGGAACTCAATTTCCCCTTTGATGCGCTCAGATGATGCATCGTCTGGCATATCAGGTGCAATTTCTGTGCACCGGTCGAGGCTCTGGAACACAGGTTTTAGAACACCGATGGCTGATAAAACGGTGGGTATTAGTGTCCATAGTTCTGTAATTGAGGGTACTGTTAGGGAAAATATTTGGCATTGCCATCTTCAAAGCTGGCTTGGTTCTTGTCAACCAGAACTGTTGTGTACCATAAGGCCACTGCATGAGCAATGTTCCATAAGCAGAGAGAGAGATGCCTTATATGATTCCATAATTGAGGGTCTAAGTTAAATGTTTTATATCATTAAATATGATACTTACATATGCTGGGACTAAAGGAAGGACAAACGGCTGCAGAGAAAAGGAGGAAGCAAAAAGATGCAGAGATTGATCGACTGATCCTGAGGTATCTCTGTAACTACCTACTGCTGTACAAAACTCGCCTGAGGTTCGTCATGGTCTTCTCTCCAGCTACTCCGAATAAGTAATGTTGCAAAGTGTGTGCAAGCAAGGAAAGCAGTCCTATTGAGGTAAAAGTCGCTGAATACCGAGCTACTTTCTCCTTTGAATCAGGATGGTAATATGCCACTGCTACTGTAATGATGTAGAACCCAAAAATAGGTTTCGAAATTCCACTCCTTCTCTCCAATTGTATCCTGTATGAGTGACATGTGGCTGCTTATGCCAATAATTATTTTCCCGCTAGTTAAATCCGTATCAAACGCCTCAATCTCCTGTTTCAAAACAGCACTCAGAAATTCCAGTCTTAAACGCGCTACTTGTCTTTGACTAGCGTACATCCAGCATCCTATCTCTGCATCATATACACATGCACTGAAGCTTAAAAGTGTACTAGCATTCTTCAGTTTCTTTATTTCAAGTGCCATAGAATATTCTTTGCTTATGGCGTTCGATAAGAAATTATTGACCTTTTCCAAGTTCTTTTATTTTGCTAGTTTAGTAGTCTGCTGTTATCAGTATGTGTTTGTGCATTTGCGTTCGCGTGTGACTGTACGAAGTTACCCGCCTGGTATTCCAGCAGGGAAGGTGGCAAACGCCATATACCAGACATATGGAATGACCTGCAATAAAGCACAGCAAAAAGCTCAAGACCACCCTTCTTGTAACAGTTTTATGATTTCTGAGGTGAAGCAAGGTTCAAGAAAATACCTTATTGGGGGCTTTGACCATGGCAGCAGTGTCATTGATGTTGTTCCCAAATGCGTCAAGGGCTTCGCCTAGCAGCATATAGCCAACAGGTTGGGCAAGGCCATGCACAATGGAACCCAAAGTGCCTAGAGCCATTAGTGTCCAGTCCAGTGCATCTGCTCGGCCAAGTAGTTTGTGAAATGTCATAGTATAGTTCTTACTCTTATCTCTCATCTCATATTCATCGTTCTTTGTTCGTCTATTTTGCGGTGACATTTTTTCTGCCATTGCCAATGCAGACGTTTATTAACTTCTATTTATATATATGCATCTATTATTAAGCTGTCCAAGAGGAATATATATTTGCTAGGAAATGCCCTTTATCCATTGATAATAAAGAACTGAAGTGAAAAAAATATGAAGGTCGTGTCATTGTTTTGGCAGCATGGCACTGCCAGTCTGCTACCATAAAATTATGAGATCTTGTTGGAGAACAAGGTAAATAAACCACTTAGTAACGCATAATGGATCAGAGGTGACCGTCTACATGGGTAGGGATAGTAACAAACAAGTGGAGTTATTAAGTTACTAGCATGTCATTTTCCTTGAGTAAATTATCATACTCTCTTTACACTGCTGAGAAATCCAAGAATTTAGTGGCTACTTGGTAACTTATAAAGTGCTAAATTCCTCGTATATTCTGCGTTGACTTCTAGTATGAACTATCATCAGACTCCAAATCAGTGTTTTGGTTTGCTCCCAATTAGCAGATTCTTAAATGGGAATAACACCACACTAGGATCAACAGAACACTAGAGTATCTTAGACGATCAATGATTCACTTTAGCTTTTTGGGTGGTCTATTTTGGATTTAACATATACCCCCTCCGCTCCATTTAGTTGTAAGATTTGACTTTGCACGTCCTTTAACAAATCATAAATAAATATAATATTTTTACCAATTTATCCTCTAATCCATTTTAGTGACATATAGTTTTCAAGAACAATTAATATAAGGGGGTATTATGGAAAAAAATAGTAAATTTTATCTTAATATTCTGAATTGACAAACATTTTGGACAATCTATAAATGGAAAACCTTACAACTAAAAAGGACGAGGGAGTATTTTTTTATACCATTACTATATACTAGTATAATTTAACTGGTTGTAGCGTATTATGGTCTTATTTTCAACAATTCTTCTATAACTTATAAGGTAACATTTTAACAAAGTTAAAAGGATACACAAAGGTCAAATTGAAGCATATAATACAAGATAATTTGGTATACTACGAAAGTACGGATTATCTTTAACCCTTGAAAGTGAATTAACCCAATTACAGCAACAGTTGGCATTAACTGAATTGTAAATGTCGAATACTTCGGAGATAGATTAGAGGTATGAATTCTTTCCAAGTGACTTGTTGGGCTTAGTATTTTGTTAGTCCCTATATGTTCAAGGTTTTGTTTGATTCATGAAATATGTTACTGCATGGACATGGACATAGACCTGGACCAGTAGAAAATTGAACCAAGATATACGGATACAGGGATTTGTTGAGTTCCACGATCATTTCTGATACAGTCCACTAAATGATCATTTCTTATATGACATGCACCAAATCATTGGTTTTTTATCAGTCGTTTGTCTTGTTTTTAAATGTGTCAAATCGCTAACTGAATTGCATTAAGACTTGAAACTTCTCGTCTACTTTCGGAAAGTATTTGGAACAAAGAACTTACAATTATACAACGTTGTATTCGACCCTATTTTATGAGTGTTCGATCTATAACGATTTGGATGAACAGTAATTAACTTTTGACATTATACGATTCCAAAAAATGATATTGGTTGGTTGGGTATCGATTTAACGATATCAGTTGGTTATTGGGTTTTAATTATACTAGTTTCTATTAACGTGCGTTGCACGTTGACACCATAATAATTATTGTGAATGTGAATTTAAAATGATAATATGTTTGTTATAATATAAATGGGGGAAATATACAATGCGATGATCCCTTAATTAATATAAACATATAGAGCAGTAGACATAAGTAATTTTTCCAAATAGAAAAAGTTGAGAATTCAAATACAATAATTCTTCAAATAATCAACTACAGTTTATTTTGGTAAGCGAATTGAAAATAAAATGCCTTCTTTGTATGTGCATGTACAATCTTATTTATGGCACCTATCACTTCTCCTACCATCTAATTTTCTTGTTATGATATAGTCATCTCTTCAAGCAATTGTCTTTTGATATTGTATGCATGAATTCATCCTAACCGTCGTTTGTCATACTTGTTTTCCAGGTCCCAATAGGTCTCTATTACATCCTTCTTTAGTCTTCTCGCTCTTGAAATTTAGAAAATATAAACCATGTTGGGCAATTTTGTTGTCCTTTCGCCCCTATTTTCAACTCCGAAGTTGTTCACTTTAGTGACAACCACTTCACTTCCCCCAAAAATACTGCATATTTCTTCAAGTGGTTGAGAAAACTTTAATTAGTGCGTGCAAGAAATTTACAACAAATGAGTAATGTATTTGTATTTTTAACAACTTTTAAGTATAGTACTTCATATATGTCATTTTCATGATCTCAACATAATTGTTAAATACTAATGTAAGTCTAATTAATATCGATTCAATTTTAAAAATAATCTTTCATATAATTACTTACATACGACCAATTTGCATATCAAGTAAGTGATTTCATTTGGTAAATTGAACAACAAATTAATTATATTTTATTTCCAATCATGTTATGCATACGATTAAATAATAGTAGTATAATTTAAGATTATCATATAATGAACATCAACCATAATTAATAATTGTTGAAAAAAAGATATATAAATCACAAATAGTAGAAAATGAAAATGAATAGGGTAACATAAGTAGAACCTGATATTTGCAACGTTTTTCTTGATCCATACCGCTGACGGATTTCCGCTGGATGAAAACTAATTTTGGATTCAAAACCGACGTTGTTAATGGTTTCATATAAAATCTGGAAGGAATATATGCAAGTGCATTGCAGTGCATTAAACTCTAATTAGTATAAACATTGTAAAAATTATAAATATATCAGAATATTTGTGCCCGAAATTTGGAGGGGAAAAGTTCAAGCTTTAACTAATGAATGGATATCATTCATTTTGATACATTAGCAAAAGAAAGATCGAGGCTGCTCGAGGTACATAGTTTTTCGTACTAACTGAAAGTTTACCTATCTACTCTCCACTTCTGTTCCCTGGAAATGCAAATACTTGAAATGGCCCAGTCAGACGTCATGAAAACTGTAATAAAAAAAGCAAGATGTGAGGTATTTTGGTGATTTTCCGTATACTTATATTAGCACCACTAACTTAGAAAAGGTCATGTCAATTTAACAAACAATTAAGCAAATGTATGAAACCAAATCACATATATCAGATTTTGTGCTTGTAGGATACTGAAAGTAATCTAAAAATAATGAAACGATGAGATGGACTTACGAAAAACATATTAAGTGAAGCAAGACGTATCAAGAAAACTATCTATAGGGTACCAATTTTCATGCAAAGTATATATGGTTAAATTGAAATTCAATCTCCAAAATACAATACCAACTAAAGAAATCAAAGTTGCATTTCTCCAACTCAACTGAAGTTAACCAATAAGAATGAAATTTTGGAATTAGTGAATGAAGAGTGAGTTATTTTCTTGTAACAATGGTGAAATTAAACTGGCAGTTTTTCCAAAGGAGATTTCGAAAGTGACTATTGAGTTTTTTATGTTGGAATCTTACTGGTTTCTTGTGAGAGCCTTTAATGATTAACGAAGGCATTTGTTGCTAAGGCAATGGATGAAAAATTAATGACCAAAGAAACACATTTAATTAGTACATGGTTAGATGAACAAACACAACCCTTCAGAAAGTTGCCATCCATTTTCCTTTTTCAGTTTCTTAAAGTTATTAGTTCATCTAATAAATTTCTACATTTCAAGGGTATTATGGTCTTTCAACTTTTGCCTTTTCAAGTACGTGCTTTTATAGTAATATGATTAAACGCTAGGTGTTTGTTCGCTAGCCCGTTCTTTGTCTAAACCAAACTCAATTTCATATGATTCAATAAAATAGACTAATAACAACTACTCCCTCTATTTCAATTTATGTGACATCATTTTCTTATTCATTTGTTCCAAAAAGAATGACAACATTCTAAATTTAGTAGTAATATTTTAACTTCAAAATTACAGTTTTGCTATTACTGAAATGATTTACAACCACACAAATATTTTTGTCTTATTTTACACCACAAGTTTCAAAAGTCTTCCTTTATTTCTTAAATTTTGTTCCAAATCAAATTATGACACATAAAATGGATCGGGGAGTAATACTATAGCGAAACAAGGAATTAAACAAATAACAATTCTACTCGAAGCTACCACTGGGAAGAACTTTTTCTTATACTAGTATTTAGGTTCTTGGATCCTTTATAAGACAACTTTACTATAATGCAGGTAAAATCAGAAGATTGCATATCTGATTCCATAACAGACTTACACGTGGATTGTGTAAAGGGAAAAGGAGCACAATATATCTGAATGCATATTAAATTTCATCAATCTTAAACAACATACTTAACAAAAAGGGAAGAGACGAGCAGCATACATATAAAAATATAAATTTTTGAAGTAGGTGGACCTTAAATATAGAGGAATGAGAAAATAGAAGAAGTAAGGCATTTAATATAATATCATAAGTTAGACACCTAAATAGTGTACGTTATAATTGCAATATGGAAACTATAAATCTAACTTCATATATGAAGTCAATTATATATATTCCAGCAGCAATTTAACGAAATAAGTAGAAACCAAACTAGCTAGCAGACCTATATCCCCCATGTAATACGGATGGACGAAGTTTCCATGCAGCTGGATGGTCTAGTAATGTGAATTAAAAGTACAGGATTTGGTAGCTCGGAATTTGTATGAATCTAATTTATTACTCTTTCATTTTCAACATCCAACGACTCCTATAACTTTTTTTTTTTTTTTCCAATTTTATAAATAAATGTCTCTTTTTTTATGGATCAGGGAGACGTCCCTTTGGGGGAAAATCCCAAATTTAATTTCCAGTCACATGTGAATGGGAATTGACGAATGAGACAATAAGAGAACATTTCACATAGCAATGAAAGAAACAAGAATGCGTCCATGTGAAATGTTCTTTTCTTGAAGGAGGACCGCTCGACCATATTTATATGATTTTTAAAAAAAAGAAAAATAGGTGCTTGTCATATTACGATTTATAATACTATCGACTAATTAGAATTTTTAATGCATAATTCTAACTACATCGTGCAGTGGTCTGTTTGGCTCGTGTTAATTGATTTGTAGCCGTCAAAAACAAATTCGCTGAGAAATAGCCACCTCAGACAAATCCCAGTATAAATACTGGGACTTTGAATAAGTTTTGCTCAAAGCCCCAGTATTTATACTGGAAAGCTTCAGTAAACTAAACCCAGTATAAAATACTGGTATTTTGAACAAGTTTTGTTCAAGGCCCCAACATTTTGTTATGAGACTTTGTATAAAGCTTCAGTCCCATAACAAAATGTTGGGGCTGTGAGCAAAACTTGTACAAAGTCCCATAACAAAGCCCCAACATTTTGTTATGGGACTGAAGCTTTATATAAAGTCCCATAACCCATAACAAAATGTTGAGGCTGTGAACAAAGTGAACAAAACTTGTTCACAGCCTCAACATTTTGTTATGGGACTGAAGTTTTATATAAAAAGTTCCATAAAAAATTACTTGGGTTCAAAACCCCAGTATTTTGTTATTGGACTAGTCTGGGGTATTTTTCGAACGCTAATGGAGCTTAAGTGTGCGCACACGAATTTTTGGCTATTCTTCAATAAATTTTAAAACGGTGGATAGTCCCCAATGAGCGCGTCCAAAAATGGCTAGTGATCAAAATTTCCCCTCTATGTTCTAGGTCTTCTTTGCTTCATGAAATATGTTACTAGACCTGGACCAACATATGCGGATACTGGGACTTCTTGAGTTCCACGATCATTTTAGATAGAGCCCACTGTAGAAACATTAGATGTATGCACCAAATCATTGATTCTGTATTAGTCATTTATCAGTGTATACATGTCTTAAATTGATCGCTAACTGAAATACTAAATCACATTAAAAGTTAAAACTTCTTGGTAGAGACGGAGCCAAGTTTTGAAGCTTGAGGTTTCATGATTTTAATCATTTTAAGATAGGGGATCAAAATTAATAGTTTGTACATATTGAATATTTTTTCAAGACGAATAGAAGGGTGGACCAAAGTTGCAGGGTCCAGCCAAATCCCCATTAACTATGCTAGCTCCGCCCCTGCTTGTCGTTTACTTTTAGGAAATATTTGGAACAGAGAAGTTACAATAATACAATGCTGTATTTGTCTGTCCTATCTTATAAGTATTCAATCTATTATAGTAACAGTTTAGTTTGGATGTACAGTACCTCACATTTGACATTTACGATTCCAGAAGATAGTGTTTGGTTCGGTATCGATTTAATGGCATCCGTTGGTTATCGGGTTTACATGTACTGAACGCCTAGGTGTTTGTTGGCGACCTCATTTTCTGTCTAAACCAAACTCAATTTCACACTATCGTTCAATAAAACATACTAGTAATTAATAAAAAAGATATAACAGCTAATACTAAAGCCAATTAAACAAATAACAATTCTACTCGAAGCTACCACTGGGAAGATCTTTTTGTTATATTTAGGTTCTTGGATTCTTTATACGGACAACTTTACTATATTGTTGTAGGCAAAATCAGAAGATTGCATCTCTGATTCCATAACAGACTTACACGTGCGTTGCGTAAAGGGGAAAGAAGGAGCACAACATATCTGCTTGCATATCAAATCTCATCAATCTTAAACAATACTATATAATAAAAGGGAAGAGACGAGCGAGCAGCACACATATAAATGTTAAGGTTAAAAATATAAATTTCTGAAGTAGGTGGACCTTAAATATAGATGAATGAGAAAATAGAAGAAGAAGCAAGGCATTTAATAGGATTATCATAAGTTAGACACCTAAATAGTGTACGTTAAAATTGCAATATGGAAACTACAAATCTAACTTCATATATGAAGTCAATTATATTTATTCCAGCAGCAATTTAATGAAATAAGTAAGTAGAAACCAAACTAGCAGACCTATACCCCGTGTAATACGGATGGACGAAGTTTCCATGCAGCTGGATGGTCTAATAATGTGCATTAAAAGCATTAGGGTTTGGTGGCTAGGAATTTGTATGAATATAATTTATTGCTCTTTCAATTTCAACATCCAACAACACCTATCACTATATTTTTTTTTTTCCAATTTTCTAAATAAATATATCTTTCTTTATGAGTCAGGGAATTGGATAATTGTGATCAGACGTCCCTTTGGAGGAAAATCCCAAATTTAATTTCCAGTCACATGTGAATGGGAATTTACGAATGAGACAATAAGAGAACATTTCACATAGCAATGAAAGAAACAAGAATGCGTCCATGTGAAGAAGATGGATCCTTTAGAAATATATTCCTCATGTCCCACTTTTGTTGAAGGAGGACCACTCGACCATACTTATATGAGTTTTCTTAAAAAGAAAAATAGGTGCTTGTCATATTGCGGTTTATAATACTATCGACTAATTAGAATTTTTACTGCATAATTCTAACTACATCGTGAATGTGACTGTGAAAAATGACTTATAATAGCTTATTTGGGGGTAAAAGAGAACTTTTGTAGCTAAGCAGATACTCTATATATTCAACTATTATCAGAGGTCGATTCAGATTTGAACTTTATGAGTTTTAAATTTTTGAATTATATTCTCAAGTGCGAGTAACTGGGTTTTCAACTTAATTTTTCTATATATTTATTAATTTTTTTAATATAAATATACTATCCGTATTAAATCTACTTGAATCAATAGATAGTACCCTACATCCGCCGCCGACTATTATGTGACACTTCTTTGTTATAAATAGTACGACACTTTTGACTTAGATTGTCCAATTAATCGATTAGCATTGGCGAATGGCGACGAAAGGCTGGAGGTTGTCAGCCAGCCTAATGCATAGTCAAGTGACATTAACATTTATATTAACGCTACGTTGGTGACATGCGGTGAGTGCGTGCGTGCGGGGCTGAAACTTGTAGGGACTTTTATTTTTTAGTACTCATTAGAAAGAGAGCAATATAATATGGAGTAATAGATAAAGGACCAAAATTTTGTTTTTACACACGACCAAATGAAAATATCAACATATATATGGCTTGCACTTCTTATAGAGATTTTCTACTCTCTATTTTGTTTTTGAGATATTGCTATAGTAATCCTCGAGGAGTTGACAAGTTTGAAAATACACATAAAGAGGAATAGTATATCATGAACGAGACGATAGAACTTGCTTATGACTGAGACTTATCAGTATTATTATGATTGAGACTTATCACATTATTATTATGATCGTATACATTGTTTGAAAAACTCCACTTTGTATCTAACTTGATCCATTTGTCAATAGTCATATATACTAGTACCATAAATCTGTACTTTTTTTTGTTTTTTATTTCTGTTTTTTTAAAAAAAAATATTATTAAGTGTATGCCCCTTTATTATGTATTAACTGAATATTTTTTGTATATCTATTTGGAAAACTTTGTAGTTTTGAAACTTTAGATTTTACTATATTAGTACTAAGTACCAACTTCTCAGTGTTCTTTAAGAAATTTCTCCTTCATTGTTGTCTATCCTAAAAATCGTTTCAGATATTACAATTGAATTTATATTTGTCGAGCCATAAACAATCTTTTATATCGAGATCTAAATATTATAATTTAAATCTACGTTTAACAAGTATGTCTAGTTATGCAGTTTATCGAACTGAATGGATCGTGATTAGCCCTCAAACTATGTAATTAACAAAGCAAAGCCGGAATTATTGCTAATCAAGTTATCGAAATAACAATGCAAGAACGATGAAAATAACATGAATCAATGACTAAATAAATAGCAATAATTAATGAACAAAAACGGTTTTTTATTGATTGATTGTGCTCTTGCTCCCGTGGAAGAAGGTAATTTACGTCTTCTCCAAAGCAGGCAATGATACAGTAATGGCAGCAATTTAGAGTACAAAGCAACTATGATGTGAAGTATATATTCGGAGTGTAGGTGTAAAAATAAGTGTTACAAAGCGGGGTTAAGGGGTCTTTCGCAGGTGTAAGAGTCCTAAACCCAATTTGACTCCCTTCATAGCATGTCTCTCCCGCGATAAGCATGAAGGGTTAGACGTGATAAGTCTTCCCCCAAAAATAATGGAGTCGGTTGAAACGTTCCCCTTATCTGCTTCGACCCGGGTGATCAGTCTCCGAGACCAAGGTGCTCTAAATTCGGCCGGTCGGATGAAGTTGACTTAAACGGACAGATTTAGCTGCTGATGCGCTGTCTTAGATTTTTACTCTTCAATGCCACGTCATCAGACACATATCCTAAAATGTCCGATCAGATTTTGGCCAATATAGTTGTTGGAGCAATAAATTTCACTCCAACTTATTTAAAAGCAGCTGAGATTATTAACACCTATAATTACTGTAGTACTATTCTATTTTACATTTTTCTTGTTGAATAGTATAGTGGATGGATAAATGATGACAGTGAGCTCAAAAAATGAAAATATGAAAAAAGAGGGGATTTGAAAATAGCATAACAAATTAGTCCTAGTATTTCAATGAAGTAATACCTCATCACTATCACTAATAAAGAAGACAGAGAGAGAGGAATCTGGAATTTCAGTATATCTCATCACCCATCACTTATCCAGCTATTTATAGCCACTATCAAAGTCTTTTTTGAACTTTAGATTTTTGGGATTTACAACCAATAATTAGTACTTATTTAAAAAGAACCAAAAAAAGAAAAGCAAAAGCCTAAAAAAAGAGAAAAAATACAAACCAATGTGCCAAAAAAAGCCAGAAAGTACATCAATTCAACTCTGTCCTTTTATTAGAGCAAAAAGTATAGAAATAAAGCACGTGAATCACAGAAGGTCTTTTCACAAATGATCTTCAAGAATTGCTGTACTAACTTATTATAGCACTAGTCTTTATATATCTTGTTTTTCACATATAATAATTATTACTAGCAGCTTCATTAATTTGAGGGTAGCCTTACCTACTCTCAAGACTTGAAGAAAATAAATAAAATAATGTTGTGATCTGCTACTTGCATCAAATGCCACATTTATTTCAGTGTTAGTACTTACTATATTTCAACATTATCTTTCTATCAACCATTATTATCTTTCTATTTATAGTTGGACCATTAATATAGTACTGAATTGGTCAAGAACCAAAGAGAAAGTGTAAGCTAACTAGTGAGGGTGAAGAATGGAGAAAGAAGATTTGAAATGGGAGCAAAATGAGTTGGAAGTTGAAGAAGAAGTAGGAGATCTTCTATTAAGAAACTCTAAAGCTACCAAAGAAGAAGTAACCAATGGAAAAATTGAGAATAATGGGCACTCAAATTTCCCCCCAAAGATTACTAATGGAACAGAAAAATCTGATCTTGGTAATGAACAAGAAAAATTTGATCTTGGTTTTGAACAAGAAAAGTTAGAAGATAAGCATAATGGGTTTGATGTTGAAGAGGAAACAGAAAAAATTGATATTGGTGATGAACAAGAAAAGCTAGAAGATGAGTATAATGGGGTTGAAGTTGAAGAGGGAACAAAAAAATTTGATCTTGGCCCTGATCTTGGTTATGAACAAGAAAGTTCAGAAGATAGGCATAATGGGGTTGAAGTTGAAGAGGAAAAAGGGCAAAGAAAGGGCAGCCCGATGCCCAAAGCATCCCGCATTTACGCTGGGTACGGGGGAGTTGAAGAGGGAGCAGAAAAATTTGATCTTGGTGATGAACAAGAAAAGTTAGAAGATAAGCATAATGGGGTCGTAGCTGAAGAGGAAACAGAACCAAAAGAAGAGTTAGTTCAACAACTTGCAGCTTCTAATAATGGGGTTGAAGAAGGATCAGAAGCTAATATTGCTAATGGAGCAGAAAAATCTGATCTTAGTGATGAACAAGAATGGTCAGTAGATAAGTATAATGGGTTTAAAGTTGAAGAGGAAACAGAACCATTAGAAGAGTTGGTTCAACATCTTGTTGCTTCAAATAATGGGGTTGAAGAAGGAACGGAAGCTAAACAAGAGTCAAAACAGCAGCTTGTCACTTTGACTAATGGGGTTGAAGAGGGAACAGCAGCTGAAGAAGTGCCAACCAAATCAGGCCATTCTGTCTATTATGACAATGATGAAGGTATACATTACACCAACAGTTTGACAATTTTTAGTACTTAAAATCTTTTTAAATTCTCTCCTGTTATGGATCTGTCATGTATATGTCTTCTTCATTGGCTTTGTAGGGTAAAGTATACAGTATTCAGGGGAGGATTTAAAATTAAACAACTCAATTGAACCCCACTTCTTCTATGTCTTACCCTACCTGTCTGAAAAAAATGTTCTTTACTTCAAAGGGCCCATATTTCTTGATACAGATTCTTGTTTGTATTTGAAATCTATACATCATAAACTTTTGTGATTTGCATATATAGTACTGTGCCTTGTTCATGGTGAATGGATCAAAATTTTGCAAGGATAAGTCTGCCTTGCAATTAGTGGTTGAGGATACTTCATCTCTTGATTCTCCTCTTGCTTCTTATTTGAGGTGATGGACTTTGCCTTTTTCTTTGAGCTTATGAACTTGAAATGATTTTATTACTTAGCTTTAGGTTTAATTCAAAATCTTTGACGGGTCATTTGCGTGTGTGTGTGTGTGTGTTTTTTTTTTTTCCTTAGTTTTAGCCATATGTTGTCTACTCTTCAGCTTCTTTGTGGTGAGGAATCTATTATGAGATTAACTCCCATCTAGATCCCTTAAAAAGAACAATCTTTTTTTCTGGGGAATTTGGAATTCCAGTAATCTTTAGAATGGTTAGACCTGAAAAAAAAAAAACCATTTGTTGTCGAGATGTTTGACTCACCATTTTATATATAAAAGAGCATTGATTAGGCGTGACTGGTGAGTAGAATTAGCCAAGCCATGTTGTAAGAAGTTGACATTCATCTGATGGAGTTCTATTTAGACCGCAAGAGCATAGGTTAATGCCTCCAGGGCAGCTAAAACCCTTCAAATCCACTAGGAGAGATTTTCGAAGATCCAACTCCGTAGTCACTGCAAAAGTTAGTTAAGACTTCTTACATTCAGAGTATAGCTGTACGAAGTGCACTCTTAAATGGGAGTTCTGCAGACACTTGCAGTCTGGGTGCTTGAGTGAAGTGTGATTAAGCATTAGACTTTCTTTCCATGCTATAATTTGTTTTGGCCTTGTGATCAGATGCTGTCTACATGTTGAGCATGTTCTACTTACTGAGATCCTTCAATCTCCTTTAATGGAAGTAGAATTTAAATTGAGACTTTTGAAATAAGATATTGACTCAGCATTAGAAGTACTGCCACTTAGATGAATCATCCTCGTTTTCCTCATACATCAGGCTCAATATGCAACATTCTGCAATCATGTTCTCTGTTTGATTGAAGGAATATGGAAGTGTCGAGTTTGCACCTGGACCTTGCAAGGCAAAATAGTAGGTATTGGCCGGACAAAGAATTCTAGGGGCCACTTGCATAAGCTGGTGAATTACCCAATGTTAGATCAGAGGGGACATTTATTCAGTTTTGGAAGTGAAGGTCAGTTGATACTTTGATTTTAAGGAAACAACCATGGACTGGTAGAAAAGTGATATTGTCAATTAACAGAATGGTTTTTATGGAAACTTAAGGAGTAAACTAGATCAAGATCTCAGAACCTACTTTCACTGTGATGAATAGTCCTAATACCTGCAACTACTACATAATAGGTTGCAAGCAAATGTTATATGTGAGTCCTTTTTCTCCTTCATCCTTATGGCTTCAGGCCATTTGTGTACATTTGCGTCGTGATAGCCATTGTTTTCGTAGTTTCTGCACTGCAAATGGTAGAAACATGGAATGGCGGATTAAAGAAGTCGTCGTCTGGCTTACAGGGAATGTGCTAATGATGCCATGTTTTGTGCAAGAGCTTCTAAGTTGCTATATGGAGGATGAAGTTTTTACTCTAGTTGATGCATACAAATTGACATTATTAAAATAAAAAAACGAAAAGAGAAGTATTAAAAATAGCATTTACCTTATCTCTTTACATGGGGCAGCGGGGTTAAGGTTCCCATTAAGGTCCTATGGTCTCCATGTATTATGTTTTTCCTGTACTATGCTTCATCCTGCTTTTTTAAATTAGCATCTCACCAACAACTTGCCCGGTTAATTGATTTTGTGATATTGGTTTCAAGTTAACAAATTTGATAGACATCACTTAAATTTTCGGTGTTGTAAACTAGCTTTCTCTTGTGAATGACAGAACTTCAAATGTTCTCTTCCTGGTTTAGTGCTGACTTGTTTTTCAAGTTGAGTTCCAGATTCATGTTTGCATTTCTGCCCAGATTTTGATAGTTGGAAAAGTCATTTAAAGTGAGGAGTCGATTTCTCTCATACGAATGCAGGTGGTAACTTCACTTCTAAACCTTCCATAAAGGATCAGATCAAGAGAACTCCAGGAGATGGAGCTCAGGAGAGTGCTGCTCTAGATATTAAATTTAATGGATATTTAAAGAGTGATTACTTGTCAAGTTCCAGTGTTCAGCCGTCCAGAGCTCTTTCTGAAGATCACAGCATAGTTCCCAAGTCCTCGTCCATTGATGAAATAGAAAGTGCAGACACTGACTTGTTAAATGATACTGATGTAAAGGATTTTGATGTTGAGAATGTACTTCAGAAGCAGAATACACATGATCTTTATTGCCCTAATTGCAACTCGTGCATTACTAGGAGGGTTATTGTCAAAAAAAGAAAACGTAGAGTTCGAATTTCTAGTGAAGATGTCAAACGAAACAAATCTGAATTTGTATTCGATTCCAAAGTGGGTTCCGGCCGTGCACAGGCAACTAATGATCGAGTACGTGAAGGGGTCGGCAGTTCGATTGATGATACTCCACTATTAGCTGCAGATGACTACCATCCTGATAGAGAGCCAGAGATATTCAGATGCTTATCATGCTTCAGCTTTTTTATTCCAACAGGTACAGACCATTGCATTATCTAGAAAGTCAACATAAATCTGGTCTTCTTTTGACCTTGCAGTGCATTTTATGGCAAACTTTTTTCATGCCCACTGAAATGACTTGCTCCAAATTTCTCTACAATCAAATGTCTGAGTATACTTTCATTTCAAAGTTATCTCCTTTGTGTTAATCTAACATATTCAATAGCAGCTAAAATAAGCCAATAATTTATTGCTTTTGTTTATAGCTGTTTAATGGAATGACTTCATAATCTCTCCTTCAGGACTCATGTAAACTAATTAAAAAATTTTCTTGGTGTGTGTGTGGGGGTTGGGGGGACGGGAAGAGGAATAAGAGTAAAGATTGGAGAAAACTATAGAAAAGAAATTGGAATTCATATTTGGCCTTGGGTTAGTTGATGTGCTGTTAAAAATTAATTATACTCTTCTATTACTTGAAGAGTTCCAAAAACTTGTGGTCATGTCTTGTGACTGAAGATACTATTTAGATGGAAATAGAGATAATTCATCTTTTTAAGATGTAGAGAAATAATTGAATCTGCCTTATAATGCATATATATATAATGTAAGCAAAAAAAAAAAGTATATATTTTGTCATTTCATTACTGGTGTAAGCAAAAATATGCAGACGAAGTAGAATCGCTCTTAGATGTAATACAATCCCTGTAAGATGCACAGGTGATCTTTTTCTACTTTTGTAACCTGTAAATATGGATCCCAGCACCTCCTTAGTGCTATTTTGTTAATATACTGTTAGCAAAAATGTACGACAGTCTTTCCAATATTCTATAGTTTGTAAGGTTTAGCTGCAAAACATGAGCTGTATTTTAGTCTCAGTTTTTTGCATTCTTTGGGGTACAGACTACAGACTGTGGTTTGTTCTAAGCAAATAAGCTCTAACAAGTTTAACAATTAGATTAAATTCGGATAAAAAAAAGTTTAACTATTAGATGAGACTGCATGCAACACTTTTGTTATTGGTGACTATTATCAACAATGAGGATGACCCCTTTTCTGAACTTTCAGGAAGTGGATTCAAGTTGTTCAGAATTTTCGGAGAGAAAGGTGATAAAGAAAATATCAAAGGTGAACGAACACCTAAAACCAACAAAAATTGGTTCTACTCTATCTTTGCATCAGATAAAGGAAAAGCATCAGTTGAGCAAGGTACTGAAATTCCACATCTTTCCGTATAAAATTTGTTTTACTTACAAGCATTATAAATCCCAACCCTATACAAATAAGCTAAAACTCCTAGCTTGAAAGAGATCCAAGTGACATGCTCAGTGTAAAACAATAATATGAACTTGTGGTCAGTTCTGGTAGTTGTATAGCTTGGAGGGGGAAAATATCAGTACAACACCTTTGTTATGAAGAGAAACATCTAAAGATATATGTTACCACTGTTACCAGCTCCCAAAAAAAAAAAAACATCTAAAGATAATCTCAATATCTCATGCTTTTAAAACTGATGGCTTTGCTCGCGCAGGAAGTAGTATTGGGGCAAATGCAGTGAAAATTGATGCCGGAGTACGTAAGCCGTCGGATACTCTCAATGCCAAGTCCTTAGTGATTAAAGAACCTGTGCCACCTGCATATTCCAGCAGTGAAATTGCTCAGGAAGCTGGAGGGAATATTGCAGTCTCAGAGAACCAAGATGCAAAATGGAAGGGGAAAATGACAATTGATACAGCGGGTAAACCAGAGAATGGAACAAAGAGTAAAGAAGGTATAGTAAAGATGTTCTTTTCATTTTTTAAGGCAAGCAAAAGAGTATTATCTCATTACAGTGAAGTAGTGACCTACATGAAAACTTTGAGCCATATCTATCAATGTGTTCGTTTGGGTAGTATTGTGCATGTTTTATGCACCAATGATCTACTATGGCTTTCTTTTGAAGGGCATGCCAAATTCCCATGCATGTATTCTGTTGTTAGGGACTGAGCTATTTGAAGAATCTGTAAACTAGTTACAGGATTCAGGTTTAACATAGGCCCTGCTGAAAATTTTGTCAACACCATCATCAAATTGGACTGACATACTTGTTAACCACAATGAATTTATTCCAAAGGATGCTTCTTGTATTTCTTTACCACTTTTGTTCGATAAAATATCTGATGTAAAGTACAACTAACAACTGTGACTGTGAGCACTTAAAATGAGAGGGTACAATAATTTAATTCTTCTGCTTCCTGTAGGTCATCGAAAGAAATAGCCTTTGGTTGTGATCAAGTTGACTGATGAATTGATTAGTTATCCAATTTTGCATCACGTTTTATTACTAATTTTCCTCTCAGATCTTTCGGCTTGGTGCTTGTTCCTACACATTTCATTTACGACAGCTTTTTCTCTTGTGTAGGAGGTTCTATCTTTGATATGTTTGGAGGGGAGACCAGTAATCAGCCAAACACCTCAGCCTCTTCTAAGGAAATTCAAGGAGATGATAGGAACGATGAACAGCTAAGAACTGCTGGAAGAATTCACGTTAGTAATGGAAATCTTGCACAGGACAGTTTGCCAGCTTCTGAACAAACTGGACTAAAGTTTCAGATAACTTCGACAAAGGATGAGTCTCTAACTTTGACAAATGATAGGAACGATGAACAGCTAAGAACTGCTGGAAGAACTCAAGTTAGTAATGGAAACCTTGCGCCGGACAGTCTGCCAGCTTCTCAACAAACTGGACTAGATTTTCTGATAACTTCGTCAAAGGATGAGTCTCTAACTATCGATTTCTCAGAGAATGACTTAAAATCTGATGCAGCGATCCTAAATAAAGGTTCAGGTAGTGTTTCTAGCATGAAACCGCTCTATTAAAAAGAGTTTATTAAAAAACAATGTCTGCTCATGCTAACTTCAGCTAAGAACATGTAATGCCTTGCCATTTGAAAACATTTAAAATAACCTCAACCTTCCTCGTCAAAAAAAAAAAAAAGAAGATTTTTCACCTTCTCTCAGGTCATAGTGCTTTAAATGTAACCTTCAATCAAGGTGCATTTCCTCTAGGTGCAACGTTCAATTATCACGTGGCCCTGTGGCCCCAAAGAGAAATGCATTTCCCTTGTTTTATATATGAAAAGAGGAAAACGGTCTTTTTTTTTTCTTCTGAAGACAAACCAAGAGCAGGGTCTGTTTGAGAGGTTGAAGATGTGAATCATATATGTTTTATTTCATGGATGTAATCATGGACCTATCAATTAATATAATACTCTAATAATCAACTAAGCATAACTGGATGTAGCTCCCACTTGACTTCATGTGAATGTGCAGATAATGAGCCCCTTCTGTCTTGGGCAACCGCAGCTTCTGCACTCAATGGCTTCGATGGAAATGGGAAACCCAAAGTTTTGACAGAAATCCCTCAAGAACACGAGCAACATATCAAAGTCATGCATCTCACTGACTCTCTGGTGGAAAGCAATGACGATAATTTTCAACCGAGTAGTAAAGGTATATTAGAATCCTCCTGTGTTCTTTGGCTGATGCAAGCTCATCCCAAGCTGTTATACTTTGGCTTCTAAAAAAACTTGCAGATTTCCTATTATTGTGCCAAAAAGTTGTAGTAAGATGCTAACACTGAAAGCGAATTGTACTTTTTCCATAAAATCGCCTTCATCAAAAGATTTTCCTCAAGTGCTTGTCAGCCAAGAGTTAGGTATAGCAACATCCAGATTTTTTTGGCTGAATTTTGTTATCTCTTGAACGAGTGTATAAATGGAACCTGAAGCTTTAATGCCTCAGTATAAATTGGTTTACGGCTTGTATACAGGGGTTCCCCCATCATTGACATAATTGTGTGCTTAAAGAGCACTCTAATTTATCTGCAAAAGACTGGTTTTAGATCAAGTTTTATTATTGAATTCTCATCAGCATGTCTTCTTTGGGATAGTGGTGTTAGTTGAGGTTTTTGCGGCTTTTGCCATTATGCTGGCTTATGTTAATGTTTGAGTTTGATTTTGATTGCTTTGCCATTTGTCATTGTTTTTGCTGCCAATTATTGTGTTGCCCTTCCATCGACAGACGGTGCACATTCCTATGAATTCTCTCAGCATACTATCACAAAGACCAAATTCGAGATTCACTCAAAGCAGCCTTTAAAAGTTGATGAGGATGCCTTGATTTCATCAGTAAAGGATGCTTTGTCAATTCAAGATACACCAGTTAACATCACCAACATCTCTATGGAAGCGGCTGCAAATGGCATTGCAGGTAAAAACTGGACATATTTGAATCTAATACTCTTTGGTGACTATACATAAATCTGGTTGTAATTAATGATCAAATATTCTCAGATTTTTTTTTTTCATTACCCTCTCGGAACTTGTAAGCTTCCTAATAACCTCTCTCCTAAAGCTGCGAGTTGATAAAAAATTAAGTCGGTTGAAGCACTATTGACCATGTAATAATTGCCTTTTGCTGTAAAATACCATATGAAAAGTTGATCGATATTAAAAATGGAAGAAGTCATAATCTGAGATATCATATTCTATTATACACCTATCACTTTTTGCTGTAAAATACCATAGGAAAAGTTGATCGATATTAAAAATGGAAGAAGCCATAATCTGAGATATCATATTCTGTCATACACCTATCAACCGAAATGCTTGGGCTGCCAAAAATAGCCTATACTTGGTGCTGAACCTCCTCTATCATTACCTTGCTTATAAGAGACTAGACTAGTAGGATCATGTGTTTTTATGTTGAAACAATTTATGCTATTGTGCTGATGAGAGGTTGAATAAATATAATGGTGCATATTCTCAGCACTGCTACTTTGTAAAACAGAGTTTTATGTAGCTGTATTTTCTTAACTTAATTGTGTTGCAGGCAAAGATACTATTATAATTGTGGAAGCAGGGCATGAAGCTGCAGAAGTAGCTTCACCAAATCTGGCTACTCAAATCAATCTTGTTGAACGACAAGGAACTGATGCTGCAGAAGTTAAAAGAATTGAGATCATTAAAAGCATTATATTTGGGGGCTTAGCTGAGTCAATTACAAGCTTAAGTGTTGTATCATCTGCAGCTGGTGGTGACGCGGCTACATGTAAGATATGTTTTCAGATCTTAATATCTTAGGATGGTAGACGAAGTCTTGTCTTGTTTCATCCGTAACATAGCTTATTTACTTTAACCGTGCTTTATCTAAACTTCTGCAAGTACTTGTTCATTTTCCCTCAGTGGTGTAGCAGTAGTCACTCGGACAAATTTAGTCAAGAAATAGATATTAAAAAATTTGTAAGTGACACTGCAGTAGGTTACAATATAACTATGCTAGGGATGTGTTCCATCATGTTGAATATCTTAATATTCTCTGAGAAAAAGTCACTCTCTATAAGAAGTTCTGGCTCCCCAGTTTGGCTTTTAAACTTCTCAGCTGTTCACGGTCTTCATGTCTTCCTGCAGTGAACGTTTTGGCTCTGGGAATGGCTAATCTGATAGGTGGACTTTTCATCATGTTCCACAATGTAAGTTGGCTTTAGCTTTTCTCTACTCATCTAAAATCAAATCAATCAACTTAGCTTTTAGCTATTGGTGCAACATGGCATTGACTGATGTACTAGATCCCGATGCCATGCTTGATCTACTTAGTTCCTTACAAGAAATGTAAATGTTTCTCTTTCTGTTTGTACTTGTATCTCAGCATTGCGCTGACACTTTATATCAATGAATATTGCCTCATCAAAAAACGAACTTTACTACTGGTTTTGTTTCTTCAGTATTCCATGCTTGAGAGCGAAACACTCTTTTATGGCTCATGCTTCAGTAAGTTATTATATATCCCATGCTGACCTCATTAACTTGCAGCTTTGGGAGTTGAAAAGAGATCGTTACGAGCAAGCCAGCAACCAGATAATGGAGAAGCATGTAGATCGTTATCGACAACTGCTAGGGCGGAGAGAAAACTTCATACTGCATGCTGTAGTTGCTGTATTATCATACATTATATTTGGACTAGTGCCTCCTATAGTCTTCGGTTTCTCATTCCGCAAGACTGATGACAGGGAGCTCAAGCTTGTGGCAGTTGCTGCAGCTTCACTTGTGTGCATCTTAATATTGGCTACTGGAAAGGCCTATACTCGAAGAGCACCCAAACCTTACATCAAAACTATAGCTACTTACATTGTATTGGGATTCATGGTTTCGGGCGTTTCCTGGGCAGCAGGCGTACTTTTCAAGAGACTGCTTGACAAGCTTGGTCTTTTCCAGTCAGGTTCAACTAACAACCTGCTATTCTCGGAGATACCAGGAACCGGAGCAGCATGGGCATCTTTCTGAAGAGCAATGATGAACCAAAAACCTGTACCCTCCTAGAATATCCTCTAGTTCTTTGTGGCTTGCTTTGTTGGCAATTTTGATTAGCTTTCGCCTCTCCACACGCTCCTTCACTGGTTATTTCTACCTTAGTTGTTAGCGACTGAAAAGAATAGAAAGTTAAAGCTCTAGTATACCATTTCTTTGGGTAAATTTAAATGTCTTTTATATAGTCATCTCTTGCCTTTTCATATGATCGATATAGTGAATAAATTCAGGTATTTATTATGATGGCCACCTAACAAATATAGAAGTCCCACCAATTAGCTAAGGTTGCTCATAAGTCCTTCCCTTCTACTTAGCCCCCAGTGCTCCGTGAAGTGATAAGAGAGCAACATGTGGTCTGATGAACGTCCCAAGTTCAAACAATGTCATACACCAAAACCTTGTATTTAGGTAGACAAGGGGAGAGGAGCAAGCTTATTATCACCGAGTTTCAAAACGTGCATAATTAGCCCTCCGGAATATTTTCTTGGTTATTAAAAAAAAAAAAAGAACACTCTTCCTTTCAACTCTTTTGTTTTTTGTAATGTGTGGGATTATGAAGTTTTGATTTGCCTCAGAACTCCTGTCAATTTCATAGCAATAACTGTAGTAGCGGAACTTCAGCATTTGTAATTGGATAGATATAAGAAAGTTAGAAAGAGGCTGATGGCTTAAAACCTCTAATTTTCTGTTTTTTTTTTTTTCTTGTCTAGTCTTGTTTTCTTATCGGAAAAGAAAAAAGTTATGGTTGAGACCTATTCAGGTCCATGATCACTTTCCATGGTAGACGAATGAAGAGAAAATGGACAACAGAATAATGTTAAAACTCATCCATCAGTGTGACAGGATTATGATAGTGTCCCAGATGACAAAAATATTGAGGGGACCTAGTCACTTTTATCCCATAGAGTAGTTTATTCACTTTTATCGGTAGCCTTGGGGCCAAATCCTTGAAACAGGGTAAAACAAAGTAAAAAATCTCGCATTTTACCATTAAACCAAACAGTTATCCATTAACGCATTTGGGAAAAGTTGTCTATGCCAGAACATGTAGATTGTCATGTTAATGTGTAAAGCTGACAAATAATTTAAGAGCAATTTGGCATTAAAAATAAAATTGCACTAATCTGGTTTGTTTCTCGTGATACCTGTTGGCTATTACTCAGAAATTCAATTTCATAGCTTTTGGCTTCTATAACACTCTGTAAACGCTTGGAATGCTTAATTAAGAGATCTTACAAATTGACGGACAATGAGAAATAATAAAAAAGGAAAAGAGTTAAAAAAACATTCAAATTCGAGTGGAAATTAATGGCCTTTTAGCACCTATTTTCCTTCAGAATCAATGATATTCAATTACTTTTATCCAGAAAAAAGAATTACTTGTATGATAAGGACAAGTTTCATCATCCAAACAACACAAGCCCAATGATTCTCCTGTTTTACAAGTAAACTATTAAAAGACCAAAGAAATGAGGAAGAAAATAACAGTTTGGACCAAATTCAAAGCCAAGTCTGCCTAGATCCTTCATAACCTGCCTCTGACATTATGACATGAATTATTAGTATGAACAGAAATGGTACATACCAAAATATAAAGGCACCCGTCAGAGCAAGTCCTCAAGTAAAAATCTCACAAGCCTTTGCTCATCTGGTGCTTGCAATCATCGTTAATACTAAGAGGTACCAAAATTTAGAAACAATGAAAATCACTGATGGTCGAAGTTCTTATAACGCGGACGAATCCCTTTCCATCAACACTTCTAAAGATTAGACAAGCGAACATTTAAAACAAAAAGAGCGAACGACAACATCAAACCAAAATAATTCCTCAGGAACAGGATGCATGGGCTACTTCCTGCAACTGTCCTCTGAAGTCCAAAGTCAGTGTCAGAGAAGCATTATGGGGCCTACTCATATGAAGGAGAAAACAGTATATCAAGATAACTTGGCATCTTTGTCCTGATAACCAGAATAGCAGAATGGACCAACCCGACCGATCACAAATTCTTGGCGCCAGTTTCAGATTTCAGATCTTGTCTACTTTTACCTCTCTTCATTTTGGCTTTAACCCGAGACTTTGTCACAAGAGTCTGCACCGTGTTGGCAAAATTCCCAAATGCCATAATAATTAGAAGGACCCCACAGGTAACAACCTGCGACAACCGCAACACTTTAGACACCAGTTACAGATTAGTCCTTGATAGAAAAGGGCTGCCAGCACTCGCAATAACAGGATTTCTTTGGCATGGTAGCTTACACAAGAAATACTTGAAGTAACATACAAAAGGTCTAATATACTTATTAATATTGTTTGACCTCTGTACTTAACAGTTCTATTTCCATAGAAGCAAAACGATCAAACAATGAATTCTGAAGGGTCTCCGCACCAATCAAAAAAGATAATAACTAGAATTATGGAATAAAGGGGGTTTATCTTACCTGCCACTCTGATACGACACCAATGAATGCTGTTTGAAGCAACAACACTCCAACATATCCTTCAAATCCCTGTCACAAGAGCAAACAGCATACAGTCATTTGGGACTGCCTCAAAAGATAGAACTACATAGATAAAATTTCATGGAACACTTCATTGGGACTGCCTCCACAGAGATAACCCAATAAACTGATTTTTTTTTTTCCCTGAAAAGGACAATGACCTATTGTTGTATGTACTTAAGTCTAGAATAGAGATCATCCAACAAACTTGATATGTTTAGTCTTAAACGCTACAGATGTCACCAATTTAATGGTACCAATTGCATTGCTCAGATGAAATTCTGTTTTCACTCTGATATTCCGGAACTTCTCCCAATACACAATGGAACTCGGGGCAAGATTTAAAGAGAATAGGATCATCAATAGACATTAGTTACCTTTGAACCTGACAGTAGCTAAGAGGAGCCATTTATGAATATTCATGCATTTCTCTAGGTACATCAAAATTAGGCAAAGTTATGCATTTTAGTACAGAAAACTTTGAAACTAAAGCCCCAGTATCTTGAACCAACAGGAGCAAAATTCTAGTGAAAATCAGTTGCTATTAGTACAGAGCCATATTGAACTCGGTATACCTGCAAGATAAATAGTACAGGGAAGAGCAACAATAATTGACCATCTACGCCAGCTGTCTCTCCCCACACAACATCCATTCTCCTAGCCTGAAATTAGAATTCAGTTGACAATTCAGCAATTAGGATAGTTTATTGGACAAAAGGAGCCTTTTTCTTGATTCAACCACAAGGGAAAGCTCATTTCCTCAACGGGAGGGAGACGAAAAGAGTGACCTTGAAGTCAATCCTCAAGGCCATTAATCATTTATCCAACCCACACGGCAGAGAAATATTAAAGTCTATCCACACTAGATATACAACACCATCTTGGCATTTATTATTAAAAACTTATTTGACTTCTCTAAAGGAATAATCTATCTGCACAGGATTAGCGAAGCTTTTCAAGATGGATCTATAAGAAGGATGAGTTCCGACACACAAACGGCTTCTCAGTGAAACTAATGATTCTGCTCTTTGTATACCTTGCCTAATGCAATACGAGTGTACAGTCTTTGCCGTTGATATCTATTCTGAAGAAGCATTGCAACACCTTGCATGATAGCCCATTTCAGGAACAGTTGCACACCCTTCTGCAGAGGATAGTATATTAAATGAGGAGTATTATATAGCTTAAAAGTAACAGAGAAGTGCAACTTTTGCTGACAGGCAGCTAAAAATTTACACATTGGTAGTTCAACGAATAAAAACCTGCTTCTGTGCGCAGTTAGGTTCTCTTTCTATTTCCCAGGTAAGACTGATAAGTGCCATAGCCATGGCACAGTAGTGATGTTTTATCCACCTGCAACAGCACAGTCAAAGACTCAAAGTAGTTCAACGTAGATGATATTGATAACAAACTTTAGAATCTTGAAATTGTATTGCTACTTCACTTACATAAACCACAAAGATGAGGGTTTTACTTGACAAATATAAAACAAAGAGAACAAATGTTAAAATTGCAATGGGGAATGCTGTTCAATTACCACGGACGAATATCACTTCCATTCGCTCTCAAAATGTTTTCTCGCAGAGCCAAACCTGTGTAGAGGTAAAGCAACCAGGCCTGGAGACATTGTGACTTGTTAAATGTAAAACTTTCAAAATTGGTGAACAAGTAAATAGGAAAACAAAACCAACAAGGATATGAAGTTGAATGAGAAAGTTTTTCTTTTCAAGGATATAAAGGCTTCTTGTTAAATGTACTACCTGGTAAAGTTGGACCGGCAACGCAGGTAAACATCCATCCCAAATATAAGACCTCAGGATAAGTAGCAATGATGGGAAAATAAGGAATAGATATGCTGTCCTGTCCTGTCAAGAGAAGAGTAGCTGTAGTAATACGAGAAAAGAGGTTTTCACATAGATGTTTTTATGTATCCATGCCATTTATGCATTTTATCTTGGAAGGGTTGAATAATTTTCAAGGGCAAGTTCACTGCTTCTATCAGAAGCAGCGCTACCCTTCCTTCCTGACAGCCAAGTGTCAATCTCCGTTAAAAATAAACAACAACAAATATGCCTCAATTCCAAACAAGAGGGGTCGGCTATATGAATCCTCATTCACCATGATTCCCCATTTAAGTTCAATTATCGTTAGAATTAAACAAAAAAAAAAAAAAATCTTTTAAAAACTTAACAGTATCAAGTTTAGCCTTAAATACTTTCAAGTTGAAAGAAGCAAACATTGATAACAATATCATATCCCAACTATTATCTGGATTTAGTAAGGAACTTCTCAACCCTTAACAACAAGGCTTTGTCATGGTGTAAGATGCTAACGTCAAGGTCAACTCATATGCAAGTACTTTCTATAGTAGAGGCCAAAGTTATCCACCAATATGGAAATCTTAACTTCCTCATATCATGCAGTGATGTGCACTGCACACTAGAAAAAGTGACATCCAATATGAAAAAGGCTCTCCAAGGTTGAGTGGCTTAAGCTGAAACATATTCAAGCCCTGACATGCAGAAGCTATATAACACTTGCCAATTCAATTATTGGAACATCATATATCAACCATCTTCTTATTTTATGCTTTTCTTTTTTATTCTTGAGAAGCAGATAGAACATGCAAATCATGCTCACCATACTGATTTTTCCCAATTAACAAACAGATAATTCATAAGAACCAAGATCATTTAATACCGCTCCTCCAAAAGAGCGGTATTAATTTGTTCAATTACCATTTATTTGATCTTTCAACTAATCCAAAACTTTCGAAAACTAATCACCCACACTAAAGCAAAACATAAACATAACTAAACGTACCCTGAAACTATTGTACTCCTCCTTCACTTTCAATTGCACATCCTTTCTATTAGCACGAACATTAATTGGGCCCAAAAACATCCTCAAGAAACCTCCTGCAATTTACCACATCATTACCAACATATAAAATCTCAAATTTAATCGCATATACATAAATCTGACAACAAAGCATACCATGAGAATTGCTCGGAAGAAAAGCCGCAGCATCGCCCTCACTCAGTACATAACTAGCTTTAAACAACTCCTCTTCCAACTGACAATCAAATCAAATAATCAATAAGCATAAAAAAAATGTTAACATAAGTTACTGTAACACTAGCAAATACACGTGTATACAACATATCAATCGAATAAAGGAACTTTACATAAAATAGCCGCCTTACTCAGGATACATCCAATATACACTTATTATACACATATTAAATATCAAATATACAAAACAATTGCTATTTTTTTGTTTAAGCGGCCTAGTCACTATTCCGGCAGTGTAAAAATCTCATCGAAAATGCACATGCATGTAAACATAAATGCACGAAAATTAATAACAAAAAATCAAAACTTATTAATTAATTACTTTTTCAGCTTGAGTAGAATCCAAGTTGCTTTTACGAACGGATGATTTGAGGCGTTGGATACTGGAATCAAGCGTTTTGGCGCGTTGTCGTAACGAGTCCTCTTCGCGAGTGGTGCGTGAGATCAAGCTCGAAGCAGCGTCTTGTAACTCCTTTGCTTGTTCAGAGATTCTAGAAACTTCTTCTACAACATCTTGACCCGCCGTAGAGTCCCCCATCTCTGATAACACAAATAAAATCTCGATCCAAATTTCTAATTAATCCAATTACATATATAAATGAAATATTTGAATTTAATATAATAAAAAGGGAATCTAGAGGGGGAAGGGGAATAGGGAGGTGTGAAGAGATATCAGAGATGGGGCCAATTAGCCACACAACCGCTGAGTCTGCTAGCTTTAGCTCAAGGGATGATTTTTTTTATTTTTATTTTTTTGCTTGTTTTTGTTTTTCCCAAAAAAGAGCATTTAATTGATTTTTTCAGGGCATTTTGTGGAATTTAATTTCTTTTTGGGCCTCCAAATAGTTCCAAGTTCCAACAACAACATTTACTTACACGTGTATTTATGGTTCTTTTTTTAATTATTGTTATAAATATATTCTTGTTCAATTAATTGAAATTCATGCTAAATAGATTAAAGTGTAATATACTTAATACTTTTAATTAAGGGTAGAGCAATTGGAATCATTTTAAGAGTGTTGTAATTCTATGGTTGGCTTGAATTGGGTAAGCAATTTTAGTGTAATATGAAATCTATGAATGTTGAACAAAGCTCTTTTTAGAATAAAATATTGCGGCTGCTAGATCATTACTAGTAGTAGTACATATGATGGTGACGCTTTCACAGTGAACAATTTTTGACTAATTATTAGGGCACTAGCTTTAAAATTTGACTTAAACATTGTATATACCAATAAAGATAAGTCAAAAACCAATCGTGAGGGAGATTGGAGTAATTGAAAAATATGTCTTCTTACGATTCAAAAATTGCGTACATCACATTTTTTGAGGCACAAATTTTCCCTAAACTTGCATGAAAAAAACCAACCGTGTGCTTGCTAACTTCTCCACAGTTATTGTTTCATTTATTATTAAGTTGTTGTTGTACATGAGACTTTTTTCGTCCCTTTATTAATTTGTAACTACATTTGTTATTTGTCCTTGAGCTACTGAACAACATCTACTATAATAATCCGGTGCTGTAAAATATTTGTATACACTATTATTTTAATAGAGTGAACAAATATGCCTTCCCTGTGAGTATATCTATGTTGTAGATTCAATAATGGAAAATTTCATATTGCACATGATATAATTTTATGAGAATTCTGAATTTTGAAAAAGCTACATGTTCTATTTGAATGAATAAAATAGAATATCCTTAGCTTGTCTATTGTAGCTTTTCATGCCAATTATACTTGTCGTTACTTTTGTTTAAATGGACCGAAACTGGAAAAGAAAGAAGGAAATAAAATGATACGCTACCTCTAACAGGGGTAGGTTAGGCATGAGGATGCAATTTTTCAAAGATTTTTTTATTTCAAGTTTGGAGAAAGTGGGCACAACCTATGATTCTCTATGTCTACGAAATTAATGCCACAAGGAAAAAATTTGTGCGGATAATCAATTCTCAAAGACCAGTATGTATTACTCGTGTTTATCATGACTTAGGATAACATAATTGTTGTTTCTTTCTGACCAAAAGAAAAAAAAAAATTGAACAAATGGACTGAACATAGAATTTTTATTAAGATTTTCTTCTTAGTTGGGTCTTAATCAAAAGATACTCCTAGTATAATGTATAAGAGCTTTGTTTTAGTAAGAGCATAGTGCGTAATGTATGAGTTAAACGTACAATTCAAATATTGTTGAACTCTCACCATAATATCTGAATATGTAGCCAGTTAACTTCATCAATGGATGATCCACTACTGGTTCATCCTTTTCCTTGTATGCAGTTGTGCTGCAAGTGTTGCATGCATTTCTCAAAACAGTTGACTTGTTGAGCTGTTCTTAACTAACTCAAATTACTTGAGAGTGATTTGTTAGTAAAGATTTAAAGAGTGCAGGTTGAGGAAATGGATGTGACAGGAAACCATTCCATTTAAGTACTAACATTACTAAAACTAGTTCAATGATTCAAGTAAACACACAACAAGAATCAGATCATTGATAAGGCACAGAAAAATGAGTGACTACCTCTAGTGATCCTTTTAGCGAGAGGATACAGGAATTGAACATTTTTCCTAGCCTTTTCAAATCTCACAATCTCGGTGAAAGTAGCATACCTTGAGTAGAACTACCAAACAGTGTTCTTGTTTTTTTTACCGTACAAAAACAAATGCCATGCTAAATTTTTAACTTTATGGGAACAATGCTTCTAGCTGGCATTGCCACTTTCCATTGTTCGGTCTGTTTACATCTCTTAACTTTGCAGTGCAAGGACATTGTCCAGCTTATAGTAGGCAATTTGTTGGATATACGTATCAAACAGTTCGCTGTGATGGCTGTGGAAAAATGGTGTTGCAGCTGCAAGGTGACTTCTTCTCTAAAGGCAGTCGAGGTACTGCTCGTTCATAGTTTGAATAAGAAATATAACTGTTTTTGAATTTGAAGAGATACAGATACAGACACCCAAAGGACTGCAGGTGGCTTGCCTCGTGGATACATGGGAAGCATGCTCACGCAAAAAGAAGTAGAATGTTAAACAAAGTTGTAAATGCAAAAAATCCTTATAAAAAAGAAGTTGTAAATAGAAAATTGAATTCCTTCTCAGGAGGCTCTCTACATCCTTTTCAAGAGACTGGAAATGGTCGACATCCAGATGCTTAATTGTTTCTCATCTTCGAAAAGGAGTTTGATGATCCCATTGTTAGTCTTCAAGCTGAGAAAGTAATGGTCTTGAGCCTCAGGATATTCTTTTGTGATGTTAATAAGCTTGTCTGGATAAAGAAAGGCTGTTAGTAGGAGCTTCTTTTTCTTTAATAAACAATAATGCTGTCTAATTAGGAGAAACCACCGAGTTTGAAGAACCAATAATAGACAGTATAAATCGGGTGAAACTGGAGCAAAGTTCTCCATATAGACGTATGTTTAGTTCTAAGTATTGAAATAAAGGGAGAAGAATATGAACTTACATTCTTTTGAAGTTCTCAGAATTCCAAAGTACTTGTTTTTTAGGCTTAGCACGAGCTGGTTTTTCTTCAGGTGTATGGTCACCCATTTATCTTCTTTGCGTCCTGTTGATTTATTAAATCTTAATACAGGTTCTGAAGATTCTAAACATTTTCACTAATATGATTACTTACATACATACCTGAGGGCGTTATTATCCATATTCGGGTGCCTATGGTAAGCAAATCTGGTATCCTAGGAAAAGGATCAGCCTTCGTTCTTGATTTTAGAACTGCAGCTCCTCTTAGACCTAGTAACAAGTATCACAGTGCAATCAATTAGTACTAAGGTTGATCCTAGTCCAATACAGTTGAAAGCTTATGTACCATAAAAAACTGGAACTTTTTGAGTTATCAGTTATAAGCAAATAGTTGGAAAGCTTTACATGTTGCTGCTGTTGCTGTTACTGCAATCATATCCATTGGTGTCCTGATGGCTAGGCCAGAATTGACTGCAGAAGAAACTTGAGCTCTTCCTGCTCCCAGTGATTCTGCTGCCTCTGCACAAACTGTAGTCATCAGAGCAGCAGCAGAAGCAACTACGCCTCCACTACCATGGCAACATTCTCCTCCTCTCTCAGAATTTATGTGGTACCAATCTTGTGCTTCTGAGCTGCTGTTGCTGGCAAAGCCAGCAATAGCGGAAGCAAGCTGCGTGAGAGATAGCGCAGCATGTAACTTTGCTGTTTGAAATCGCATCTTCTCTTTCTTCTCTTGATGTGATCTAAAGAACCTGCCTAATGGCTTGATTTTCAACCACTCCTTCAGGTGATGCAAGTCCAACTGAGCAAGCATTTAATAGACAAATCATGACCAAAATAAAGGTGAACTTAAGACTAAGAATCTCCTACTTGAAGAGTTTTACCTATCTAGGAAGAAGTGGGATCTTGCTATATGCATGCTTAAATAGTTTCCAGTTAAGGACAAAGCTTGCTTGATGCCAACTAATTGAGAAAAGAGAAAGAGAATGGCCTACATCTACACTATCAGTAATATGCCCTGGTAACTTAGCTTCAACTTTTCTCCATGGACAAGTTGATCGTAAATGTTTTTTAACATACACTTCATTGACATTCTAGAACAGCCAGCAGTTCCGATGAGACCTCTAGATCTTATCAATATCCTTTCTTGTGCTTATATACCATTTCGTTCGCTCTTTCCTTTCTGTAAGGGTGAATGCTTCCTATCTCAGCTCCTTTTTTCCCTGTCCTTTTCTTTTTCTTTTTCTCGGGGGTGGTATCGATCAGAGGGAGAGTTCGTAGAAGATTGAAATACCTTGACATCCTCTTTGTTGGCTGTAGCTCGGTTGGTTACTCCCTCCAGTATTTCCTCCCTTTCTCCTTCAGGATCCTCTATGCCTCCTGTCTCTCCCAAAAAGAGATTCTGCAGAAAGTCAAGTAAGTGTACTGTTATTTACACAGGCTCCTGCTATTCTCGTTATCAATCGATTTCCCAATTTTCAATGAAGAACGTTGTGTATGTTTAACAAGGCCCTAATCTATCACTTACTAGACAAAGGGGCAAGTAGATATAGTGATTGCTCATTGTGCATATAAATATAGTGATTGTTCTTGTTATCAGTCAAGAAGTATACTACATCAAAATGAACTTGGTTTATAATTCACTGTTGATTGTAGGCTGCTTGTTTCTTACACTGGATGGAAACATTTGCAGGAGATTATTAGAAGATGGCTTCCACGATCGACACAAGAACTCCATAGCATAAGCTGGGCTACCAGGCATCTCTGGTGAATGACTGTAAGAGCTGAAAGGGCTTCTGCTTGGCTCCAAACAACTTCTAGCGCTTGGCCATAGTGGATTCTTCGTCTTCGACTTCCCATTCTTCAAGCAGATAACAGAGTTTCAGTAGAATGTCAACATTTCTGCGTGCACCCAATATCAGTACACAAGGATAACTTACATTGTAAGACAATGAACTATGCTGAGCCATGAATTGAATTTCCTTTTACTTTCAACGGCTTGATGCTTTCACAAAGCAGTTGTCAACAATATCACCTGTATGTATAAAGAAAAAGCATTTGGTTAGCAGTCCTTATTGGTAATGAAAGTGCACGGTGCTTACCCCAAGTAGAAGTTCCTTGAACTTGTCAAGATCAGATATAGCTAATTCAAAGTGGATGAGCTTACCTCAAGTAGAAAGTCCTTTGTATAGGTTGTGGCAAAAACTTGTTGCTCCCAAACGCACACGCAAGTATACGTGGTCGACAAGTAATAAAGTGATAAGATGAGTATCGTTCCCACGAGGACTATGCAGACTGAGTTCTAGCAAACAATTTATTTAAACTACTCAGGGATCTTTTTCCAATAATGATGAGTTTATTAACTAAAGAACAGTAATTAAATGGTAGAAGTGAATTCAAACAATGGAGCAAGACTTGGTTGTTATCAGTAATAAGGAGACGATCCAGGGTCAGAGTTACAAACAATCCAGTTGAGTTTTCCAATTGATTCCACTTCTTAAATCCCGGGTTACTAACTAACAGATTAAATGTACCCGTGAAAACCTTTCAGTTCTTCACGGTCTATGCAGGCTACTCCAATCCCTATATGTCTATGGGTTGAATCACGTGCACGCATTAACGAATTCTGTAATGAGTTAAACTAGGCGAGCAAGTATATGTCTATCCTACTCACAAATTGGTTCCCCGATGCCCGGGTTCACAAACTAGTCCTATTCTTTCTTATTACGTAATTAAATTCCCTCTTTCGAGTTCAATCTAAAAACCATAGATAATGCGTAATAATCGGGCCCTGACAATTACACAAGTGAAATCAAGAAAGAATAAGCAACCCGTTGTGGGATTCAATTAATGGGAATCAATCTTCAAACATCAACCTTCATGAAATACTCTAACCCTAGAACGATAGATTTAGCTACGCATACTCATAATAACAACACAAGGAATTGATGTAATAATGAAATAATGATGAAATAAATTAATGGAAGGAAGAAAAACCCTTGTCTTGATGTTATGAGCTCTCAAATTGCTCCCAAGTCTCAACTCTTTACAAAAACTAAGTAATAAACTATTTATAATGTTTCCAAACCCTTGGTAATAAGTTAGACCCAAAACTAGAAGGAATAGGGAGTAAAATCGCGCACAAGGGGCGCTACAACGGGCGCCCCGCGCCCCCGATCGCGCGAGCTTGGACAGAAGTCGCCAGATGTTTCACGCCATGGCCCCGCGGCGCGGAAGAAAACGCGCCAGTCCCTGCGCGCTATGGCCTGCGCGGCGCGTGGGGTATGGCGCCAGGCCAATTTCCTGATCCGTTTGCTCTTTTGCTCGCCCGTGTCGTGCCTTCGTGTGCTCGATCCAATCCTCAATCAAAATCCAATCTTTTCTTGCTCAATCATGCTCTTAAAAGCTCCAATTACATTGCACAACAACCTACATACGCACGACATAAAATCAGTGTAAAACCACATTCATAAACCATAAAACGAGCGAATAAGGTACTAAAACGTAAGGAAATATTAAGGAAATATAGGCATAAAATGCCAAACATCACCACCCCACACTTGAACCTTTGCTCGTCCTCGAGCAATCACAAATAACTTCCCAACCTAGGTACAACAGGTCTGCCTATGACTATGGTTGATACCGACCATTGAACCAATGCACACATGACTACTATGGATCCACAAACATGCCAACAATTTACCAAAACCAAAAATATGAGAACAACCACCCCAAAACAACTCAAATGCACAAACTCAACTTATTGCAACCATGCTCCCACAAAATCACACCTATCTACTCAACCAAGAAACCATCAACTTCACCTATTTCATGCAAACCCCGTGCCCTCACCAAAATGAAGCAAGAGAGTGTCCCCCAAATATCACACACACCAATGAATATCAAAAATAGAACGAGGACAATAGCAATTGAATTCACTCACTCTCATGAAAGGCTCACATGTCACACACAATGTACCATAGGCTTGCCCGTAGTGTAGGACTCCACTAATGTAAGCTCACTCCAATCGGGATTAACTAGGACTTTAGAAAGGTCGTAATGTAGGCTAAGGGGCGGGTAGGATACATATGGTAATAGTGACTACCTCCCTAAGCACTTTAATACATCACAATTAATTAAGCACAAATCTCATCAAGCCACCCAATCAACTCTTCTACACATACACATTCTCAACAAGTAGCATTTTTTCTTTTAAGCACACACTAACAAGGAATGAATATTCTTTTCTCTTTATTTTTTTTTTATCTTTTTCCACAATTTTTTTTCTTTTCAACTTTGCTATTTTTTTCTTTTCTTATCATTTCATTTTTTTTTTCCAATTTCATTAACTTCCATCCTTGCCAATGTTTTCCACTACTTCACAAATTTTTCAATTATCCCTCTTCATTAGCTCCACTCAAAAACCTCCCAATTCCAACCACAACTCCAACATAACACACAATATCACTAAAGTGCTTAAGGAGTAAAGGGCCAAAAGAGTCAATTTAGAACAAATGGGTAGGCTCGGGGTGTGGGTACCAACAAAAAGGGTCAAAGAAATCACAACAACAATTTTTCCAAGGTATATCTGTAAGGGTAGGCTAACAAAAGAAGGCCTTGTATCATCTCCCAACTAGAGCAAACCTAGGATTTCGCTTTGCACACACACGGGGCAAGTTCTAGACATTAACATGCAACATGGAGCAAACAAAAATATGCCTCACAACACACATTGCACATGATCCACACAAAAAGGTTCCATCAACAACTCTCAACTAAGCTTCTAGAATGCAACTTGTGGAAATTTAAGCACTAATGCACAAAGGTTCACAATCAAGTCAAGCAAGCGGACTCAAGCATCTCAAGGGGGTCGTTCCAATTTTTTCCTAGGCATGCATCACAATTAAAACCCAAGGACACCACAAATAGCACATGCAATCAAGTCCAAGTCCACCGGTATCAAACAAATCAAAGGCACCTAGCATTCTACCTTTTTCCTACGTCTAGGGTCACCTATAACTAACTACTCTAATCCTAAAAAAAAAAAAATAAAAAAAATAAAACTACCCGGTTCAAAGGTCTACCCGTGGAAAAGAACCGCGGTCATAAGAAAAACCACGGGGTGGATGACATGTACCACTAATAAAACTAAAAGGAAAATCTTTTTGGAACTTTTCATTGGTTTTCTAATTTTTTTCAATTTTTTCATATATTAAAGCAAGAAACAAATCAAAACAAAGTCAAGTGACAAAAGAAAAATCCTAACGGTACATGCATCCATAACCTCAAAAATAAGGGAAAGTTCCCCACCCCACACTTAAACTAAGCAATGTCCTCAGTGCGAAAAATAAGCAAGTGCAAGGTAAGGAAAACTTCCCTGAAGATTGTAGTCCTTGGTGCTAGCATCCTCCAAGCTTCATGAGGTACTCAGACTTCCCCCATCACGTCATCAATATTAGGCAAGGGTGAGGACACCCCACACTTAGCCTCGACATTACATGAACCTGCAATCCAAGGAAAAACAAAAACTACGTGACACTATAAATAAAATAATACAAGTACAAACTCGGGTTGCCTCCCGAGAAGCGCCTTAGTTAACGTCGTGGCACGACGACACTTTTAGCTCACTTCCAGTATTTATGTCTTCTCTTCTTACGCCGAACCTTTGCCTTTTTCCTTTCTTTGAGAGACCCCAACTTCAACTTCACATGTGGTTCACTTCCATGTTCTTGACTGACACATTCAATCATAGAGCACTCTTCAATTTTAGCTATGTGCTCCTTCTCATTATACACCTTGAAAGTAACCTTTTCACCATGCGCTCTAACAGTCATCTCACCCAGCTCTATGTCAATAATTGCCTTCGAGGTGACCAAGAATGGTCTCCCCAGAATAATTGGAGCTTCTAGGTCCTCTTCATAATCTAGGACTACAAAATCAGCAGAGAATGTAAACTTACCAACTTTGAGCAACACATCCTCCAACCTACCATCAGGGTGAGTGAGAGATCCATCTGCCATCTTAAGAGTAACTGAAGAGGGCTTGATTGCTCCTAGCCCTAACCTTTTGCAAACAGACAGAGGCATGAGATTTATGCTCGCACCCAAATCACACAAGGCTCCAGTGATATTATGCCCTCCAATGGTACAAGGAATAGTAAACCTCCCAGGATCTTGAAGTTTTGGAGGTAGCTTACTCAAGATTGTGCTACACTCCTCAACTAAATCAACTGTATCTATCTCTTGAGGCTTTTTCTTCTTCACTAAAATTTCTTTTAAGAACTTCACAAAGGATGGCATCAATTCAAACACATCAGTCAAAGGAATATTAACATGAAGTTCTTTCAGCATACTCACAAATTTTTGATACTGAGCCAAATCCTTCGGTGGTATAAGCCTCTGCGGGAATGGTGGAGGTGGCCTAGGTGCCTCCTTTATTTCTTCTTTCTTCTTCACCTTCTCCACTTTTTCAACTTTTTCTATTTCAGCTCTCTCTTCAGACTTGGCCATCAGCTCTCCACCTTCAATTAAGGTCACTGCAAGACATTGTTCAGGCTCTTTTTTAACAGTGCTTCTTTCTCCCACCAACTGTCCCAACTGGTGCTCCAAGTTCTTTTGAGCATTGGCAAGATCATGTATGGCTTGTGCATGGGCTGCAGTGTCAGCTATCATTCTCTGCTGGCCTGCCATTATCTGCTTTAGCATATCTTCAACTGAACTGCTAACCTGCTGTGGTGGTGCTGGAAGTGGGTGGTAATTATTCGGGGCTCTCGTATTGCTTTGATAATACCCATTACCAAACTGGTTTTGACTCTGCAGCCTGTTTTGATTACCCACGTAATAAACTGACTCTGGATTAGAAGAGCAAACCTCTGTAGCATGGTCTTGACCACAAACCTCACAAAAGCTCTGGAGTTGTTGCACTGGAGCCACTGGTTGCTGAGCCTTTTGCAGAGCTAACTTGCTAATTTGGTTGGAAATAGCATCCATCCTCGCCCTTAGCTCTGAAACTGCATCTAACTGAAGTACCCCTGCAGGTTTCTGCGTAATAGCTCTACCATCTCCCTGCCAATCAGGATTGCTCTGCGAAAACTTGTCAAGTAAATCATAAATCTGATCAAAATTTAAGGCCAGTACTTGACCTCCAGCAGCAGCATCAACCACGATCTTAGTGTGTTGGTTCAGCCCCTCAACAAAAGTGTGTGCAACAACCTCATTGGATTGGTTGTGGTGTGGACAATCTCTCAATAGAGCTTTGAATCGCTCCCAGGCTGAATACAAGGATTCTCCTTCTAACTGTCTGAAGGACATAATTTCGCTCCTCAGCCGGGCTGTCTTGGCAGACGGATAAAATTTAGCCAAGAACTTCTTAGCCAAATCCTCCCAAGTAGTGATAGACCCAGACTTTTCAGCCTTTAACCACTTCTTTGCTGCCCCAATCAGTGAAAACGGGAACAACGTCAAGCGAACATAATCAGTAGGAACACCCGCTGGTGTATAAGTATCACTGATCTCCAAGAAGTTCTGAATGTGTTGCTGCGGATCCTCATGAAGTAATCCACCATATTGTCCAGTCACATGCAGCAACTGAATCATGCCGGACTTAATCTCAAAGCCCCCGGTGATAGCGGGCTTAACTATGCTCGATGCTACTCCCTCCAGGCTGGGGAGAGCAACATCTCGCACAGCTAAAGCTTGGTCTTCTGCCATTCCTGTAGGTAAAGATCAAGCAGGACCTAGTACCTGAAACAGCACAAAACTCAAAACAAAAATTAAACCTGAATAGTAAGTAATAAACTGTTCAAAAAGAAATCAGTCAATAATTAGTCCCCGGCAACGGCGCCAAAAACTTGTTGCTCCCAAACGCACACGCAAGTATACGTGGTCGACAAGTAATAAAGTGATAAGATGAGTATCGTTCCCACGAGGACTATGCAGACTGAGTTCTAGCAAACAATTTATTTAAACTACTCAGGGATCTTTTTCCAATAATGATGAGTTTATTAACTAAAGAACAGTAATTAAATGGTAGAAGTGAATTCAAACAATGGAGCAAGACTTGGTTGTTATCAGTAATAAGGAGACGATCCAGGGTCAGAGTTACAAACAATCCAGTTGAGTTTTCCAATTGATTCCACTTCTTAAATCCCGGGTTACTAACTAACAGATTAAATGTACCCGTGAAAACCTTTCAGTTCTTCACGGTCTATGCAGGCTACTCCAATCCCTATATGTCTATGGGTTGAATCACGTGCACGCATTAACGAATTCTGTAATGAGTTAAACTAGGCGAGCAAGTATATGTCTATCCTACTCACAAATTGGTTCCCCGATGCCCGGGTTCACAAACTAGTCCTATTCTTTCTTATTACGTAATTAAATTCCCTCTTTCGAGTTCAATCTAAAAACCATAGATAATGCGTAATAATCGGGCCCTGACAATTACACAAGTGAAATCAAGAAAGAATAAGCAACCCGTTGTGGGATTCAATTAATGGGAATCAATCTTCAAACATCAACCTTCATGAAATACTCTAACCCTAGAACGATAGATTTAGCTACGCATACTCATAATAACAACACAAGGAATTGATGTAATAATGAAATAATGATGAAATAAATTAATGGAAGGAAGAAAAACCCTTGTCTTGATGTTATGAGCTCTCAAATTGCTCCCAAGTCTCAACTCTTTACAAAAACTAAGTAATAAACTATTTATAATGTTTCCAAACCCTTGGTAATAAGTTAGACCCAAAACTAGAAGGAATAGGGAGTAAAATCGCGCACAAGGGGCGCTACAACGGGCGCCCCGCGCCCCCGATCGCGCGAGCTTGGACAGAAGTCGCCAGATGTTTCACGCCATGGCCCCGCGGCGCGGAAGAAAACGCGCCAGTCCCTGCGCGCTATGGCCTGCGCGGCGCGTGGGGTATGGCGCCAGGCCAATTTCCTGATCCGTTTGCTCTTTTGCTCGCCCGTGTCGTGCCTTCGTGTGCTCGATCCAATCCTCAATCAAAATCCAATCTTTTCTTGCTCAATCATGCTCTTAAAAGCTCCAATTACATTGCACAACAACCTACATACGCACGACATAAAATCAGTGTAAAACCACATTCATAAACCATAAAACGAGCGAATAAGGTACTAAAACGTAAGGAAATATTAAGGAAATATAGGCATAAAATGCCAAACATCAGTGGTACTCCTTGTCAATAAATAGAACTGGCAAAACATCCTATTAGAGCAAGGCACATGGTACATGATACCATATCGATAATTATTCATCTTTGAAGGCCAGATGGGAAACTAATTGATAAAATGTCGACAAACTAGGAAGCAACACTTGGGAATGCTAAACAAAAATGACTCTGGCAATATTTAGGACCACATTCTGAGTTTCGCAATCAGGTTTAGCTGCTGATTAATCATGAGATCTTCCTGTATTTGCTCAAGACTAATATATATCCCTTGTATCTATGTATCCACTTGAAGTTGTACTGTAGGTGATTAGTGTTTCTAGACACCTAATTTTGATTCTTGAAATGCTAATAGCACGTGGTTTCAGGTGTTCAAAACTAGTCTATAGGTGTATACTGAACCAGTTGTCATTACACCAGCAATTAACTGTGATCTCTTTATAACGAGGCTTTACCAAATATAGTATGATTGTGTTGCCATCACTTTTAGTCTTTTGAAAGCATTTCACTACTCCGAAAGTTATGCATCGGCAATAAATTGAAGAAAAGTTTAACTTCTATATACAAAATTTGTACGACATAAGATACACAGGTAATTGTCCATAAATTACCTACTACTTAAATTATATCAAGAAAATTAGACTGGCAACTTTGTCTACCACTTTGCAAAGCATCTTTTAGGGATACACTCAGCATATTATGACAAAACATCTTATCCAGCTAATGTTCTGTAAAAATCTTCAATGCTTTATAGCTTCATCAGAAACAAGTACAAATCTTAATTTACATAAATATGCATATACTCTTCTTCACAAACTAGTACTTCAAGAAATCTTTTTCTCTGGGATTCACAGCTCATACAGGCTCTGAAAACATGCTGCAGAACAGAAACCATTTCCTTGACGTTTACACAATTCTTAATACAGTATACATAATCATCTCAAAACATCTTCAACTTCAAAAGAATAGTTTTCATTCCAAGCCAAAACCTGCCAATGTAAGTTTCTGGTCGATAACACCTTTTGACTGGCAATACTGCTAATAAAACATTGTCAGCAGAGAGAAGGTTCCCTTGAGCGAAAAGCAGGATGGTTACATAATCTGCCTCAGAGAGTAACTGTCTCTTTTGTATCGGCTTCATCTACAGGCTCCTTAAATTTTGCCTTCTCACTAAGCTCTTGAAATGCAGTAACAAGATTCTGAAGCCTTGCAACAAACTCCATCAACAAGGAAGTGAATGTTGCCAGCGACAACGTACTAGCACTTTCAAATGTCCGTACTTCACGTTCGTTTAAAACCACATCTCCAAGAACTGAAAGCCGTGAAGGCCACATTGTCTGCTGCTTGAACACATCTGCTGAGGAACCCCATTGTGAAGTAGAAAAGTTGACGCTTACATTTGGATTAAGAGTATCCAGGTGCTTCAATGTGTGAGCAGACCTTAGAGTGAGAGTACTAAGGGAGTTTATCAACAAGGGTTTAGGTTCATTGTCCTTCAGTTCTTCAAGGCGTTCAGGATCTTCAAAATTCTTAGGTCGTTTTGAACTTTCCCAATTCTGTGCGTTAACCAAAAGATAAGATTTTTGGTCGATCAACAGCTGGAGATCCTCAGCAGCCTCATGAACTTTTTCGAGAAGGTCTCCAGGGCTTAGTTTCTCCATCTTGTCTACTTTCTCCCCAAGGTGACGTATCACTTTAGCTCCTTCAGTCCCAACTCTCTCAATTTCCTTCCTAAAAACCTGCCTTAATTCAGGTGCTGCCTACAAGAAGAAAAATTTCACAGATTGGCAATGGCACAGAACTCCGAAAGCATAAAGACTTAATCTTTTTTCTATTTAGAATCACAGAGAAGAATATAAGAAGTGCAAACGGGTAACAAAAGCTCCAAATCAGCTTCCCGTGCAAACTGGAAATAAAGTCTTAATCATTGATGAACAGAGAACAATTATTGTGTTTTTAGTTGACCAAGAGGAAAAATAGAAAAAAGGATATAAACATAACTGATATGTCCGATTAAGTAGAGAACCTAGTAAATAGTTAATGTTTGATAGTTAACCGTGGTAGTTGAGGTAGTTAGTTACTGAAGTAGGGGGCTTTTGTCCAACTTCAGGGGTTTCTGATCTTTATGTAAATCTGTTCCCTGGTAATAACATTTTATTTAGCCAACAAAACAAAAGTAGAGAATCTAGAAATTGTATTTACGAGATAACTTTACCTTCTTTTTTTTTGATAGGGTAAATAATTTTTTATAATAAACATGAATTTTATTTATCCTTGAAAGAACAGTTTAGGTCCAAGCATAATTTGTGAGCTGATGTGTAAAGGACAAAACTCCTTCAAGATCAGAGCTCTTCCAAAAGTGCTTTGGGGACTGTCATCATGTTAGATGAAATGTTATAGTCAAGTTGCTCAAGTCAAAGCTGACATTAAGAGGTCTTATGTATAAATTCTTCTTTAGAAGCTGCCTTCAAACTGTTTACATAGCAAAAGGATGAGACTAATGGATAACAAGTAATCTCTAACATTTTTTGGACAAGTTATTTGCAAAAAGACAAATTGCCAGTGTTTATTTGCATAAACAATGGTAGATGGGAAAGTTAGAGCCAAAATGCAAGGGTTTAGTTAAGCTGGCAATTAGAAATGATACACTTAATCGATAATATCTAACCTGAGCTATCAAAGGCTAAAAGCACTAGGACCTAATGGGGCTTAAAGCACAAAGTGCAATTAAAGCAAAGCCATTAGCGAAGAGATGGGCTAATGAAGAAAAAAGGAAACTTATATGTGATGTAAGGAAAAAAATTCAACCATTTTAAATTTCTAAGTAAGATGCTAAGGTGTAATTTTGAGTTTTGGGTGACTGTTATTGTTTTCTTGTTCCTGATCATTAAGATATCCATTCATATCCTCTTTTAGAAATTTATATATCAGTTTGCTGTGCAGGTTCGGTTCCTGATATCTGCCCAAGATTCAAACTAAACTAATTCATTTATTGTTTATTACTATTATTAATTCAGTAGCAATAATTATATCCGTAAATTAAGTATCTTGTATAGTTGGCCGTAAAAGTGTAGTGATTTTATCCCCCTCTTTGGTTTTTCTTTTTCTTCTACCCCCATGAAGTGAAAATACCGTATATATAGTCCAGCTAGTGCCGCCTTCTTAAAGATGAAGTCTACGGACAGTTTATGCCTCAGCACCTTGGTATCTGTATTAAAGTACTACATAAGCGAGGCTAGAAATCCAGCCTGAGCTTCAACTAACTTCATCGTCTAGGCGCACCTCAAGTGATCTTTGTATCTGAGGCCGGCATCTACTTTTTTAGTAAGTAGGAATATTTATATTGAACAATCCAGTGGTATGGCGTTACTTATTGCGAATGGTGCAAAAAATTATGTCTGTAAAATTATAAAAACAGGAGAAAACTTTGAATACATGAAATAGCACACGGGAACTGCAATTCCAAGGTTGAGTTCTTAAACCCAAATAGATCAGTCAACAACTGACACATGTTAACAATCTGAGAATTTAGTGCTGAAGAATCAATTAAGTTTTCATCTGATCGAAAAACGATGAACAATTCTTTGCGGCCCTTTCATGTTTGACCCAGAGAGAGAGAGAGAGAGTGCAAAACCCCTAGACAGATACTAACTTTAGCATAGTTACTATGTATCTACCATTTCCTAATCTGAAAAATTAGTTCTGAAGAATCAATTAGGCTCTCATCTGATTAAAGAATTAATGAACAATTCTGTGTGCTCCTTTTCATGTTGGACCAAGAGAGGGAGTGCAAAACCCCTAGGCAGATATTATCTTTAGCATAGTTCCTGTGTATATACCATTACCTAGTCATGGTTAGGTAATGCACAGGTCTAGTCTCTAGTGTGTCGATTACTTTATATACTTCTTCCCCATATATCTAAAATATATTCATTATTCATAAGCTGCCTAGTTCCATTTCAAACAAAAATAAAGAAAAAGGTGTCAGATGTAATATAGACTTCAACTTTATGGATTATGTCTACAAATCTGTGCTGCATATTGCTTTACGCTAATCAGGAATAAAAGTTAGAAAAGCTATACCTGTATTTCTGAAAGAATACACCCATGCATAGCCATGATCATGAAAGCACAGTGCCTCAGTGCACCACTGACTTTAACATATTCACCCCAAGGATAATTGAGCATTTTGTAACGGCCATGAGGGGGCTCCCACACAGCAAAACCTAACTGAACCAGGAGTACTAAAATTAGCAAACCAAGAAAGTAGGTATATTTCTACTGTCCAACATGAATGTCCACATTCTTTTTTTTCTCTTTCCATCCAAAATAATGTAAAGCTACACTAAAAGTTACGTGTTCTTTCAGGCCTTAACATAGAGCCCGTTTGGGTGAGCTTATTTTAAGCAGCTTATAAGCCACTTTTTGAAAAGTTAGTATATCCTAACTTCTCACTTTTGGCTTTTTTTTAAGCACATAATGGCTTATAAGCCCATAAATTTTTAAGTTACCAAACATTTACTAATGGACTTATAAGCTAATAAGCCACTTTTAAGCTCACCCAAACGGGCTCTCAGTATAGTGCCGGAATGGGACATTCAATTTGGAACGGAGGACATACCACATACTTACAATTAAGCATCAATAGCAAAATAGGTTTACCAGAGATTCTTCTTGGCTGGTGGACTCCACAGCAGTCCTGTAACCACTATAGACAGGATCATCGGATGCCTGGTAAAGAAGAATTTTTGATGGTATCCTATCGTATTCAAGACATTGCAAATAGTCATTGACGCAACCTAAAAAAGAAGTATTGCAGATATCAGTCAAGCATAGCATGCATATGTCATGTCCAAAGACACTGGAGATAAAAGATGAAAGACTATTCACCTTCCAAAGAAGCAGCAACACCCTTAAGATTTTTTACCACCAACTTGTGCAAATCTTCACCAGCCCAAATGGGGAAGAGGCAGAGATTTATAACCAAACAGACAGCAGCTCCAACCCCAATTAGCAACAATCTAGAAACAGCTGTCTGGACAAAATCTGAATTCCCAGATACTAGCACTATACAATATGTCAATAAAAAGACTCGGAATCCATATTCATATTGCTTCAATGAAGGATAGAGTTTCAAGTAAGTTGCACAAAATCCTGAAGAGGAAAGAGGAAAATAAAAAGATTAGAGTATTATAAAAGTGAATTTCCCCGGCAATATATATATGCATGCATATTTCCACCAAAAAGTACAAGGAAACACACACAGTGTGTTGAGGGGAAGGGGGGGGGGGGGGGGTAATTAGGATATCATATGTATGTAATAGCCTCAGAACATATATAGTAAATGGCTACTATTTGTTGTCCCATATAGAAACCGAGCAAACTCTTCCCATCAATGGTCCATTTAACTCTTATCCATGACACAAGCAGATAGATGGAGATTCTTGCTGTGATGTTGATAAACAAAGTACGTGGAGGTAAAAATAATTGATAAACCTTTCCTTCTTTTAAAAAAAGGGCAGTAGTGTATGGGCCAGCTTGCACGCACCTCGACTAATTCCACTGGATATCTGCCACCTTCCGTAACAGATAACTCTACCCACCAAGTCTTAGATGAGAAGAAAGACCTAGTATTTTTTTGTCTTCGATGGGAATTGAACATGATATCTCATGATTCTCATCCCACTCAATTGACCATTAGGCCACACCCTTGGGTTCACAACCTTTCTTTTACTTGGACCACTATATTAGATATGCGTGATTCTCTTGAAATCTAAATTAATGCAATGTCCTCCGGTACGCCATGAACCCAAGCATTATTTTATATAGGTGGTGTCCGGCCAACTTGCTCAATAATTTCATTTGGGATCAGTTACCTTCCATCATCACATGTACCGGATAACTCTACCTACCAAGGCTTAGGCAGATAGGAAGATGTCACCTGGCATTTTTTGTCTCTGCTGGCGTTTGGACCCTGGTCTCCATCCACTTCATTGACTTTTAGGCCACATCCATGGGTGCTTGAACCTAAGCATTTCTATCAAGGGTTTTAGAGTGGAAAAATATGCTTTGGCCTACACAACTACAGTTGAAGCTTTAGTTCTTCTTGGTGCTTTAGGTGCCCCTTATATAGGAGCTTATTCTAAGGAGATTTTAGGTCAGATTCTTAGATTTATTTCTTTTGTTCTCCGGTTAACCACTCATGTCACACAGTTACAACTTAGCAAGCCACAAGGGCCCTCTCTATATATCTTTCCTTGCTCCATTGGTGCTCCTAATCACCTACATTTGGAAATCCTTCTAAAATCTTTTTAGCCAAAAACTCTGGAACTTTAGGTAGAAAAACCCTGCTAATTAACATCAGAATGTCGAACTTAAACGAAGAGACAAGTTAACTCTTTTCCGCATAAGCTGTTGTCCTCAGGCCATAATTATGATTTTTTGGCCTTTTTTCCCTTCAACGTTCGGAAGTCGTGAAATTTATCCAGAGCACATATTAAGTAACGGTTGACATTGCATGAACAGTTGAAGAATTGATGCCTAATTCACTGAGGGAGTTTTGTGAAGTCGAATCATGATTGAACATATTAATTGATTCTCACCTTACTTTTATAATCTCTAAGCTATATTGCTAAAATATACACACACTTACACACTTCAACCGTTTTGTCAAAGTTTCAAGCTAGATCAACAGACTGATTGATTCTAACCTTACTTTTATAATCTCTAAGCTAGTAAGAGAAGTAGAAAAACAGGAAGAATGTAAAGCAAAATAAATACCTAAACTTTGATCATGTTTCCCGAATAAAACCAATTAAAAAACTTCTAAGATATTCTCAAAGTAAATTGAATACTAAAAATTGAATCTGAACCTGCAATAAATACGCTGATCACAATCACAATCTCTTGAAATCTTCCAACCATAAGGGACAATTCACCTATGCATAAAGCTAATCCTCCAGCAGAGAATGTCCCCAAAGCCCTGTTAAGTCCTTTGTTAAGCGTCGCACCTGCACATTTATAAACTCCAAATTACCAAAGCAAGCAAATTACCTATGCAAAACCATAAAGACATTAAGTTCTATACACCGTCAGTGTGAAACAGAAAGATTTACACCATCAGGTCAACCAAAGATATACTTACTCCATACAGGTAAACTTCCATAAAAGTGGGATTTATAATCTTGAAATAACGCATGTTAGCTACTACAATATGCAAGTGTGACATGATAATGTAAAAACTCGACAGCGTATGTAGCTTAAATCTAAACATAGAAAAGAAAAAAAGCAAAGTCAAACAGTCAAATTTTAACACTATCAGTAACCCTCCAACAAAAGTGGAATTTATAATCTCAAGATTACCTGCTACAACAGGTAATGGTGACCTGATACTGTAAAAGTTCGATAGCAGTATATATAACTTCAATAACAACAACAACAACAACAACAACAGCAGTATGATCCGATAAGTGGGGTCTAGGGAGGTGAGACGTACGCACACCTTACTCCTATTTCGACTAACGTAGAGAGGCATGTAACTTAAATCCAAACATAAAAAAGCTACAAACTTGATACAAAAAATAGAATTGTAACATACCTATGCTGAATTCAAAGACGACGACAACGGTAAGAATAGCCCAAATGGAGTGTTTACCAATATAAGGTAAAGGTTCTTTAAAGAAAATGAGAATAGAAACAAGTGCAAGAGCAAATCCAACTTTAGCAGAAAATATAATTTTTCTTGGATCACTACGACCCATTTTAACAGCTTTAATTGCAGCTTGTTTAACATTATTCCAAGTCTCAGTAACTCTGTAACGTAATCTCTGTAGAAAGGTATCATTTTCTGTATAAGATGCACCACCACCTAACTCTGAATAATATCTTTTTGGAAGTAATAATCTTTCTTTGTTGTTTGTTTCAACAAAACTTTGCTTTAATGAACCAAGATATGCATTGCCTGTTGCCATTTTGAGTTGTTTTTTAGGAATTGAAGGAGTTACATGATTTTCATTTATGTATATTATATATATTGATGAAAAATAAAGGGGTGTCACTTTGATCTGAATTTGACTAAATTATTGAGATTCTAAAATGGCTTTTTGCAAACGTGTAATTTGCGACAGTCAACTGGATCTCAAGATTGGTTGTTTTTGGTCTCTATTTTTTTAACTTTTTTTTTTAATTTTATTTTTTTTTTTGGGAAAGAGAATTTGTTTTTTTTCCTCCTTCCTTATTCGTTTATTTATTTTTATTTAAATGAATAAAATCTTTTTACTTTGTGGCTGGAATAATATTGGTCACAGGCAGGGGACCATAGCTTGGCTTAGAGTAGTGACAAAGTCAAGATTTACATGAGTATTTAATGGGTATGGAAGATATAAAATATAATCATATGATTATAATTAATATTTACTTTATATAGATAGTGTAATTTTTTGAGGAATAAGGTTTAGTTGGTTACCGTTAATTCGTTAATTCGTTATTCATTATTTTACTTAGACGTCAACCGTTTTGTTTAATAAATAAAGGTTCAATTATTGTAATCTATAAGGATTTTCTTGTAATCTTTCAAATTTTAGTTAATCATATGTTAATTATGTCCTAATACCCTTTATATACCTATAGTGTGATATTTTTCGAGGGATGATGTTAAATTGATTACCGTACTTCACTATCGATCATCCGATTCACACGTTAACTTTATAGTTAGTAAATAAAAGATCACAATTATTGTAAACTATAAGGATTTTCTTGTAATCTTTATCAATTTAATTTTTTTAATCATATGTTAATTATGTCATATGAGTGTACTCCCACGATCAATGTCAATTGATCGTTTGGAAACATTTATGTCCACTTAAACATTCTAGTCTCCTGTTAATCATGTTAAAAAAGTTTAGCACCATACAAGATTATAATTGAAAAAAGTATTTAATTATAAGTGAACGGATTTGAGATAACCATTAGTTTAACAAAACGGATAATAGACGTGCAAGTCAATGTGCAACATTTGTAATGATAAGTATTTATTTTTCATTGAGTGATGATAATGGCCAGTTTTATTAGAGAATAATATCTATAATCTGATTGGTCAACTTTGTAATTCCATTTCTTTTCCTTTTGTAATTCCATTCAATCATTCAAACCGACCATTGGGCCGGTTGTTTTTACAAAGCTGCACGTCTCTTTCATTTCTCTATTTATCTCTACTAAAGGATATTTTTTGAATGAAAATAATATTAAAGGTAGTTATGATATCCCAAAATAAACTTTTACCAATTTAGATAGCTGATAACAAGACTGTTCAAAAAGGGGGAATTCAACCATCTGCTTTTAGAAGTTGCTCCACCCTATCCACTAAAGACCAGTTTTTGAACATCTCATTACATACATATCCATACTCCCTCCGTTTCATTTTATGTGATGGTTTAACTCGACATGGAATTTAAAAAATAAAGAAAGACTTTTGAAACTTGTGATCTAAAATAAGACATAAATGTTTGTGTGGCTGTAAATCATTTAATAAATGGCAAAACTGTAATTTTAAAATTGAATTGTTATCAAATTTAGAATGTTGACATTCTTTTTGAAACAGATTAAAAAGGAAATGTTGCCACATGAAGGAGGGAGTATTTACCAGTGACAAAATGTTAGACCGTGAGTGTTTTCCAAAACCTATTCCATGAAGTCATTAACTATGTTTAAGATGCTTTTTACATTTAACTTTAATTAAAACCTTTAAAATTTTAACATACAACAAATGTTACTTGCATAAATACTTAGTTACTCAAAAGAAATGGAGAGAACCGTGAGCTAAATCCTTACTAATATGTCCATAGAGACAAAAAATTAAGCTAACAACATTGTACACTTATCTGATTTATTAAGGGACAATTTAAATTTTGTTCCGAAAATTGCAAGGATCTCCTTTAACAATTTTATTTGTAACAAAAAGCAGGGGAAAGTACACAAATAGCTGCTTGTGGCGTCGCTATTTAGAGAACAGCTTAAAGTTTCAAACAATTCAAATTTCAGCTGCTTCATCAGCGTCAGATCATTGGGACTGAAGTTGGCCTCTAACAAGCATAACTTCAGACCTTTGAATTCAACCTTTGGTTTGACTTGGGCACTTTATACTTTTTCTGAAGTTCTCAGATCGAATGTGCCTACACTTTAAATGATTTTTACTAAGTGGCTATGCATAGTGGACACACTTCCCACAATACAAGTAGAGCATGTTCAAGTTTCTGTACGGACAACGACCGCATTGTAGACATGTAGTAACTTACATGGTTCAAGCAAGCATAGACTCTGGGCTCATACCTTCGATTTCATGTCTTGAACCTCGTTACCTGAAACAACTACACAGATAACTAAGGTATAAGTTAGTCCGCGGAAAGGCACAGACTACACTTTTATGGTACGAGAGCAGAAGTGTGAATCACAATTTTGCAGAGGATTCTAATATAAAACAATGAAATAACTGTCTATATTGAAGAAGATTATTGTGATTATATTTCGAAGGTGGGGGCTGATGCAGGAGAGGGAGTCGAACCAGTGGGAAACTTACTGGAGTCATTTCAGGCACTGTTTAATCAAACAGCAACTGAAAGCATCTGAAAGGAGAGCTGCTATATGACTGTTAGGGTTGATAATTTGCTTACAACTCTGGAATCGTCTGAATATGATCTCCACTTGATTAAACTTGCGTGCGTCATCATGTTGACACCTTCCATACTCCTTCCTCAGCCAGCTCTTTACACTGTTTATCCGAAGAAAAGAATTCAGCGCAGACTATTTTCCGGAACTCGCCATCCAATATCACTCTAGATTATGGAACTTATGATCCAGCAGAGGAAAATCAATTTCTTAGGCAAAGCCATCCATGGCTGCTGTCATTTTGCAGGACCGGGCGCCCTGACAAATTTTTTCATCCTGAAGCTTTTTGTACTTTTCCTATTTGTGACAGCAGTGTTCTTCAACTTCACTAACTTCTCCCTTCTCCCCTCAATGTCAGCTTGAATAACTTTCCCCCTCTTCTCGTCTGGCAGCAAAGCAAGCCTCGAAAACTTCCTCGGATTTACTGGTCCAAGCCTTTCATTTATGTCCTTGAAAGCAGGAACAAGGCCACGTCTAATAAAACATCCTTCAATAAGCTGCATTGAGTTCATCTCTGGAAGGCTAGGTTTATTTTTCAACTCAAGATCTAAGCAAAATGGGGAATCCTTCAACCACATTCTTAAGGAATGAGCTTTTGCAACAAGTATTCCTGTCCGAGTTTTACAAGGTAGAAATGGAGAACCCATCTCCCAAAGGTATGCCTTCACTGTACTATTTAAAGAAACTTTGTTGTATTCAGATTTACCGGTAATCAGTACAACAGATTTTGGAGATTCCGGAAACCCCTCCAAGGATGCATCCTGCGTAAGAGTAGGATAATGTCAGGCTCTGTTCACTACTTTGGGCTACTTTGGGTAACTTCAGAAACATTGGCGAAGTCATCAAAAGGATCTTAGGAACCAAAACAATGAAAACAAGGTAGAACAATTACGGACATAAATAGACAAACAAATAAACTTGCTTGTTTATCAGGCTATACACTTGTTATGCAACAGAATCTGATTAATCCCCTAACAGAACAAAAAGGAACAAGTCAATGTGCAAGTTGTCAGATATAGCTGTAGAGATTGGCATTAAGCACAACAAAAATTTTAAGAATGCTGCAGCTAAGCAATTTACTTTGGAACTCATAAAGAAAAATCAGCAGAGAGAAGCAGTTCACAAATTTCCAAATTGAAAAAGAATCTTTATATATAAGTATGATGCTTTGAAAAGCTTGAAAATATTTTCTTCCTTAGGAATATGGTCATGGACTTTTAAAGGAAAACTTTGCCTGCATATGGTCAAGCCATAATGTTAGACCAACAAGAGCAGCACCCGCAGACAGCTTCCTGAAATCGGCCCCCCAATCCTTGTCACCAACTCTGCAGAATAAGTTGAAAATTCAAAGACAATTAGACAAAAGTGCAAAACTAGAGAAGTCTCAACTAAGAGATTGTCATGAAAATTCATGTTACAATCTTGACATGATCTTAGTTTTGATCAGCATTCACAAGCATCAATTTTAAACGACGTCTTGATGCAGAGATAATAATAGAAATTCTTATGCTCTAATATATAATATATTCTGCTGATTACCAAAAAAAAAAAAAATAGAAATTCTTATCTCCCCAAGGCCTTGCATAAAAGAATTTAAAGGAATCCACCACTCAAAGGCAAATCTGCAGACACCTTCGCTCAAATTGGGTCTTACATAAACTACAATTTGCTAAGCTCTACTTCCCTTATCAAGTCAAGGAGCACTAGCAAGAAAGAAAGTTTCTGGGACACTAAGCTTGTCTCTCGCTCCATACAATTTTTCTACTTCAGTGGAAAACAGCTGGCAGTAAGAAAAACGGACGCATTGAGTGATCCAGTAGAAGCAGATAGGATACAAGTTGATTCTAACAGAACAGTGACAATCAGATTGCAACAAAGAAAAGGAAACACCTGAAATGCAAAGCACTGCATAACATACAATTTTTTAATGTTCTAAAACAACTTCAGGTTCTTAACAAACAATTACAGTTTGCGGCACAGAAGTTGATAAATGTAATAGGTGTATAATAGCTGCTGCAGAGGGTCTACTCTAGCAGTTCCACATACAAGTAGGTGGACTAACCCCAGTGACCTAAAACAATGAGTATGATCATAAACGTTTCATCAAATCTGAATAAGACATCTTTGCTCATACTATTCCTACATTATGACACTCATAGTTTGACATTTAGGGTTCCAAATAATTAGTTCTCTCCAGTGATGCTTTATCGCCCCGGTATCATTATTAGCCAATTACCTGAAAAGGCTAGCTCCTAAAGTGTTGGGAAAAGGGAAGGTTCAGAAACTAGCATATTAATCTTTCAAAGAAAGAATTATGAAAAATTTATTCAACAAATGATATCAGATGCTTGAATAAGAAGGAAAAATCACAAAGCATTTCATCCGGAAGGTCTCCGTGTATTCCATGACAAAAAAGGCAAGGATTTTAAAACTTTAATTAACAAAATACAAAACTCAAGAGGTTTCCAGATGCCATGAAAGTTTTAGAAGTGGAATAATTAAGCTATGTACATCAAATACAACACGATTACAAGTACAGATTGCCCTATCATGTCGCAAGCAAATTCAATGTACCTGAAAACATCATTATGGTAAATGTTCCTTTTAATAGCCAACTGAAAAATCCATGAGGCGGTGGCCCGGAGTTCAAAAGCCCATAACAGGTCTTCCAAAGCATTTACAAAATTCAATGCTGCTTTGTCTTCTATAGCTTCAATTTGTTCCAGGTAGAGGTCTAAGTCCAACACCAGAGACTCTGAATTCTCCATTAGAAGCCTGCATGTATGAGACAAACCATTAGTTGGAGAGAGAAAGTTTATCAGATAGCAACCCCATCCATGAAAAGACACCCACACCCCCACAATATAGAAGTTTCCCTAAACCGGAAAAAAAAATTAATTCAAATAGTGCCTGATAGGAAGACTAAAACCAGCATCGGCAACAGCATTTAAAAGAGCTCTAGCTTCAGTCAAGTATTCGCATAAACTAGCTGCCCGGATGAAGCAAGTCCATATCCTGTGATCTGGTTGTAGACCTTCCTCTATCATCTCCTTAAGCTTCAAGAGACCAGTATTGTAATCTCTGCTCTTAAGATAAGCATCAACAACAGATCCATATTGTAGAGTACTGAGAATTACACCACTTGACTTTAGACTATTCAGCACTTTATCAGCTTCCACTGGACGGCCTGAAGTACCATATGAAGTCATCAGCAAATGCATTGTAGCATCAGATGGTTCTATCCCTGATTCCTTCATCGTTTCTATTAGCTTTTCAGCCTTTGAATGATTCCCAGAGCTTCTATACATTTTCATCATTAAGTGATAAAAAGAGCGATCGAGGTTATGTCCTTCTGACCTCAGGCTTTCAAAGAGTTCCTCAGCTTGTTCCAGCATCAGCTCCTTAGAGAATGCAGCAATCAGGCTTTTATAAGTGTCACTCTCAGGAGCCAGACCCAGCCTTCTCATCTCATGCACTAACAGAAGAGCTTCATGTGGCCTACGATCTCTACAGTACATTATTATCAAAGTATTATACGTAGCAAGATCTGGTTTAAGTCCAGCTTCTTGAATTCTCTGGTATACGTGCACTGTCTTCTTGAAATCTTCAATTTTAGTATATAACTTGAGCATTGAATTCCATATTGAAATATCTGGCTTGAATCCAGCTTCCTCCATCTCCAAAAGCATGGCTTCAGCATCCCTCACTTGTTTAGTCCTGGAAAGTAACCCAATTATAACTCGATAAAGATGCATGGTAGGTAAATATCCAGCAGCTCTCATTCCGTGGTAAATTTTCTTCACTTCAAATATATCACCCGCTTGTGCAAATGCCTCAAGCATCAAAAGAATGGAGCTCTTACTAATCTTTAGACCCATATCTTGTAGTTCCTGAATCAGAACATACAGCTCTTTTAATCTACCATCAACAATTAACGCTTGCATGAGATTGTTGATGGTATCCACAGTAGGAGATGGGCCCTCTCTCATCATAGTATTGAAAACTGCTCTAGCTTTCTCATACAAACCACTTAGAGCATAAGCTTGTATTAATGCATTCCAAGCAGTCCTCCCAACAGCACCATACCGCTCGTCCAAAGTTGCAACAACACTCTCTGCCTTTTCAACTACTTTCAGCTTACCATATGCCTCAATAAGAGTTACGTGAATTGATATGTCCCCAAGAGGCATACCATTTGCTTCCAACTGGTCAATCAAATAATGAGCTGTTTCTGGAAACCCCATCTTGCAGTAAATGACAGCCATTGTTCCATAAATATCCCTAGAAGGTTCTACACCCCTGGCCCTCATATCAGAAAATATTTGAGAAGCTTCAGCAAACTGTTCAGCCTCCTCACAACACTTGATGAGGGACTCATACACAGCAAAACTGAAATTACACGAATCAACTTCTGTTTCGTGGTATTCATGTAAAGCAGCATTCAAATTTTGAGCTTTGCAGTTAATTATAATCGAGGCATCAATCATAAGTTTCTTGGACCTGGAATCATGATCCTTCACAAAATTTAGCAACTCTATAGCTTCTGATATCTTCCCCGATGAACTGTATGAACCCAAAATAGACAACAGGTCATTCTGATTAAAGTTAGAACCCTCTTCAACGGCTAATCTCAACATTTTGGCTGCAAAGTCATAGCATTCACCCTTAATAAGTAGAGATGAAATGGATTCTGGACTCAAATTACCCAATTCTTTCAAATCCTTAATCACAATGTGGACATTTTCTTCATCATTTTCTCTTCCAAGAGCTCGGAGCATAAATTCATATAGAGCAAGATCAGGAGCAAATCCATTGTGCACCATGTCATGATACAACTGCATTGCTTTTTTGGTCTCACCAGACCTCAGATTCATGTCCAACATCACAGTGTATGCCAAGTGATCTGGTCTAATTCCAGAACGTACCATGCAGTCATACACATCTGCTGCTTCATTTCGCTTCCCTGCCTTTGCATAACCACAAATCAAGGCACTGTAAGTTCTCACTGTTGGCTTTACCCCTGCATTTAGCATCTCAGTCATTAATTTTGAGGCCTCTGCCATTTTATTAGCTTTTCCTAGTAAGTCAATAAGGATAGTATAAGTAACTACATCAGGGCTCCGACCAGAAGATATCATGTCCCTATAGACTTGCAATGCAAGGTCATGCCGACCCTGTTTACCGTACATGTCAATGATGGTATTATAAGTCATTTCATCCTTTCCAAATCCCATGTTCACCATTTCTTCACACACTTCTTTAACCTTCTCAATATTCCCTCGCCTTGCAAATGCATGGAGCAGTGAATTATATGTCACTGCATCGGGATAAAACCCATTTGCCTCCAGTTCCTTGAACAGCCTTGCAGCCTCATCATCCATACCACATCTCCCAAAAACCGAAATCATAGCATTATACGTCCACAAATCAGGTTGGCATCTATGACTTTCCATATCATTAAAAACTTTTACAGCTTCCTCAACATTTGATTCGCGTGAGCAAGCACTAATCAGAGTGTTATAAGTTATTATATCAGGCTGAATCCCCGAACGCCTTACTTCACTAAGAAGCTCAATTGCCAAGTTTGGTGTCATAGGGCCCGACTTAAGACGTGCATTAATCAAAGTATTAAAACTCACAAGATCTGGCTCAAACCCTCGCTCATGCATTAAATCAAGCAACTCCTGAACCCGAGAAAACCTCCCATTTCGAGCATAAACACCCATCATCGCATTATAAACTTGCACAGTATTCCCAATATTTTGCTCGGCTCGCGTAAAGATCTCCACAGCCAACGCTTCCTGATTCGCCTTACCCAACACAGCAAGAATCGTCGCAAGCATTCTTGCATTGGGAGAATACCAATGTCGAAGATTCAACCATTCATAAACCTCCAACGCCCTTTGCCAACTAGATTGACCAACCCATTTTACCACAAAGCAATAATCAGTAGGGGTCATTTGCACCATCTTTTCATCCAAAACATCAGCTACAAACTCCTCAGGTTTCAACCCCAAAATCTTGTCAGTCAAAAATTGTACCCTTTTACGCCAATCTTTCGCCCTTTTTAATGCAAGTTTCGTCATTTTTTTCGCTTTAGTCCTACTAGGCCTACCCAAAATCTCTTGAGTTTCATCATTTAACAGAACCCCATTTGAATTGAAAGATTCCTCTTCCATTTCCACTCTAATTCCCTCTAAATTAGTATGAATTTTAGGCTCAAATTCAACATCTTTAATGGAAGGAAGGGCAACAGGGTGTGTATCAGTGAATTTGTTTAAGTGGGGCCATCTAGAAGAAGGAGAAGCTCTACTATAAGTGAATTTCTTGGGGGCATTTTGTTCAGTAACAGTAGTAGAATTAGAAGTTGAAGAATCTAAAGAACAGTAACAAATAGAGGGTTTTTGTTGTACCTTTGATTTTGTTGTTGTTGTTGTGGAGTTTAACTGTGGTGGAGTGATACTGAGTAGTGCTGTAGATGACATGGTCAGGATTTGAATGAATAAAGAACCCAAGCTTCTACTTTGTTGTTATGAATTTAGAAGATAGGTATAGAATATACACTAGGATATTTGTTGTTTTTGGCGGGTTGTTTCGTTTTTCTTTGGGTTTTGTGATGTTCCATTAGGCAAACACAGTAGTCGCTTGGTTCACAATTAGTTAAGTTGGATCATAAATAAGGTTTATGAAAGCAAAATTTCTTGGAAATAAGTGAATTTCACACTTTATGTGTCGGACTTTAACGCGATGTCTAGTTTAAGAAATAAAAAAATACTTTAAAAATTTGTAAAAATATTATTTAAAATAAGATATATGTGTTTGTTTGGTTGAAAATCATTTTATTAATGTCAAAATTATAATTTTGATGTTAATATAATTTTGATGTTAAATTGTCACCAAATTTAAAAGTTGTATTTTTTTTAAACAGACTAATAAAAAAATAGTGCTACATAAATTGGAATAAGGGATTACTTATTTACCAATCATCTAATAAGGGTAGGATGTGGGTGGGGGTAGGAGGTAGGGGTAGAGTACGGCGGTGGGAGGTAGGGGTTGAGTGGGGAGAATAGGGGTAGGGAGTGGGGGTTGGATAGGTAGTGGGTTGGAGGTAAGAGGTTGGGTAGGATATGAGTGGACGAGGATGGTGGAAGGAGACACTATTGTCATATTTGAGAAATGTTTTCCCTCCAATGAAAAGAAAGTTGTTATGAAAAATGATTTGCAAAAAGTCATAAGCCAATCAAACATAGAAAAACTCGAAAAATATTTTCTTTCATACCAAACTAACCCCTAAATGATTGATTATCCGGTGATTCATAATAAGGAATTGATAACACATATAATCTTACTTCATATTCTAGTACTTATAAAATGCTCTGTACTGCATAAAATATCCCTTAACGAAATACAGGTCCAACCAAACACTATATCAGTTATGCTATGATTAAATTTTTCTTATGTAACCAACCAAACATTGTATTATCAAGTGATGTATACTCATTTTGTTCTCTAGCTTTTCTTCTGAACTTATTTATTCCGTGTCCTTGCTAAGTGTTATCGCTTTGGGTTCCCATGGTATATATTAGTAGTATAATGGAATCTGCTAAGGATACACTTGATTAAAAAGACTAGCGAAGTGCTGCAATCAGCGTCAATGGATTGTTAATTATAGCAATAAAGATTGTGTAGCACTTTCATAGTGTTCTCTTTTTTGCTTTCCTTTCGTCTTCTAGCACATACTTATCAGTTTGAAAGCTCTACTTAAATTGCTGACCTTTGTGCTTTCTATAATTTTTGAGCAGTTTATCTTGTTGGAATGCTGCCCGAGGCCAGCCCATTTTGAGGTCTCTAGCGAGAGTGTTGGAATTTATTTAGAGTGATTCGAAGTTTAAACATTTCATTTGGATAAGATGCAATATTTTGTGAAAATGTGTTGTCCATTTTTTAAAGATACAGTTTTATTCTTTATGAAGATGTGTCATTCAGTCTATAATTGATCTATTATTGAAAAAGTAAGTGTGTTATCTTGTTTAATCTCAATAAATATCCATTATGTGGTCCTTGTTCGCCGTTCTGAAGTCCTACATAAGCAGTTGAGAGATTTAAGAGTTATGTGGAACTTTTGGACTGCAAATTAGAAGATTCATAAGTGGTTCGTTGTATTTTGGGGGTAGATCACCTTGCTCAAAGTCTTACACAGCATGCCTCGACCAAGTTTCTCCAATTTTTGTGTACTGGTGTTGATTAATTGTTCTTCTAGTGTTACCATCTTTAATATTTTCCAATAACGAGTACTATTATATTAGCTTCAGAAATCATGATAACTATAAGTTTCCCTTGATTTTAATTTGTGGACAAGTTACTGTAATGATTGCTCAGCTTAGCATGCATATGAAGACTGCCAGTGTTTTGTGTATTGTTGAAGTAACTTCCAATGTTTGTACGTAGTTGAAGTTATTGTGTGTAGCTTTAGAAACTTCACCAAGTTTGGTAATTATATTAATGTTTTCTTCTTCCAGGTTAATAATTCGACAAGCTTGTATTATGAAACTCCTATCTTTATTCGTTCCCCATAACAGAGCATTTAATTCCGAATCTTGATAACCTTGTTTCCTTTAAAAGGCATTTCATATATTCATTTCAATCATCCCCAAATCATATGTTTTCTTGTACTACTTTCAGCAGCTATTGTCGCACCACTTGTGCTCTATTGTAGTTAAAAGACTGCATATGAACTTATATTGTGCCCTTCGGTTCTGCCACTGACTATAGGATGTCCTTGTAAAGATGAACGAAGATGCCATGTTTCTATTGCATGTAGCCAGCCAGACTGATCTTTTCCCTATTTCACTTTTTTAAATTTTTAGTAGCCTTTTTGCCCTGATGTACTTTTCATTTCTTCTGCTCGATGGCTTTATATGACAAAGGCAAGAAAATGGTTAGTGATGTGCAGGTTTAGTCACTAACGCAGAAATGAGAGTAATTCTAGTCTTCCAAGTAAGTTAAAAAAAAAAAAAAAAAAAAAAAAAAAAAAAAAAAAAGGGAAAATCTCTATGGTCCTTTTTAATATGTTCAATGAAAGAACTTAATCGCCTGGTGATGTAGCTCAAACTCTTTCGCATTAGTTAAAGATTATTTGAGAAATAAAACAAAGCTCTACATAAAATATCTGAAATTATTACCAGCATTTGATAATTCACTCTGCTGAGAACTGAAATAATAATGTCGGTGCCTTAGCTACATGGTCTAGGACAAGCCCTATTATTCCCATCAGTAGCGAAGCCACAAAATTGAGTAAGGAGATTGAACAAATATAAAAATATCATAGTATATGGACCTGTATTAAATGAATGAAATAGTACGCGTACATATTATTTTTAACATAATGCAATTTTCCACTAAGGAAATTCAATTTAACTCCTCACCAAAGGTAGCTCCACCACTAATTCCTAATAGCCTGGTGCTACGCTTGGACGGTTCATAGATAAACAAATTTAATTCTGCTACTGAATTTGGTTAGTTAAGTACTGCACTTTAGATGCGTCTCTCCCGTGCCAAAAATTCTCAAAATATAAGGTGGCTTTGTTATAAATATCTAACCATTTAACGTGACAACTAACCGTTTGGTCCTGCTTTATCGTGTATGTAACTTATAATTTTTTGTCATGTCCATGTGTGGAATAACAAATTTTCTACAGGAAACTTTAAGATAGATAAACGGTACCCCTTTGCGATTATTTATCTGAAATCATTTATTGGAATGTCTCAAAAGGTTTTGCACCATTTAAAATAACTTTCAAAAAATTTAATAACTCGGCTTTGTTATGTACTTAAATTTACTAATATTTTTGTATTCTTATAAATAATGTCGAGTCAGAGTTATATTTTGAATTCTACTATGTCAAGTCAACACTTGAGTGTGCTTTCCAACCGTAGACTCATTATCTCATGTCAAGATTCAAGATAGAACAGGAAGACAAAAAGAAATAGAGCTGAATAAGGCCAAGAGTAGAGTAGGGACAGGTGGGGTTGCAGTAGAGTAACTCTCCATCCCTAAACAGATAATGGGGTTGGCTGTTGCCGTAATGGTACAGGATTGTTGAGGATAGGACATGATATGGACATGGTTATATTTTTGTTTTCTTATTATTGGTGAACTTGTAATACGATGCAGTTGGATATTTTCAATGCCCAATTGCTAAGGTGCTATTGTACTCCGATTAGGTGGTGTCCCTATCTTAGTTACCTTTAATATCCTAACACTACCTTTATATCTACATCTACACCTCTTTGGAGTTATCTACACCTCTTATGGAGTCTCTCTATCTTATCTTTTTCCTAACTTTGCCATACTTCAGATGATTGCATAATGACAACCCATCGCCTTCTGTTCGTCTTTCACAGCTACCAATTAACTCTTTTCCGTTCTTATATCAAGTATTCTCAACAACCACTAAAGAAAAAGAACTTTGTAACTAACACAATATGTAAGCAAACGTTCACAAGGATATTATAATAGCATAGCTCAGCATGAGCAGTTACGTAAGAGTACCAAAAGATACCACCCATATTACAGTACCATATAAAACCTTGATCAAAAGGAAGTGCAGCCTTACTCTAAATAGTCTATATACTGCACTTTAAACTTAAAATATAATACAGACTCGCATTAACACAAGCAAACAGTTTTCACCTTTTGACACAACTTATTCGAAACCACTATATATATAATTATCGAGCAATTGTTTAAGCGTGGGGAGGTTTGTCCAAGTCTTCGAGAGGGCGGAAGAAGGTCTTCTGCTCCAAGATGGATCCAGAAGCAGTGGCAGGTGAAGAGTGGAAGCCACGTTCCCCACCAGCACTATCGGAAGCTGGTCCAAACACCCCAGTTTGTGGGTGAGGAGCCCAGTACTTATCTGATTGTGGCTCTATTACTTCATCCGGCACCACTGAGTCTCGCACATGATCCTCTGGGTTCTTGTCGTACACTGATGTCTGTACTCCCCTCCTGCACCATCACAATAACTAGTTAATTGAAGTAGTTAATTAATTAACAGGTCAACAATTAATTAGGCTTTGTAATTATAATATTTAGTGTTTATATAGTGACCAAGTCTAGGTACAGCAACTCCTTGTAACACATGCCAAACATATTCTGCCCAACTCTCGGAGATACTCACGTGATTAATAAAGATTATATAACCGACCAAACTTTAAGTATACGGCAATTTAACATCTAATATTGGTGAAATTAATTACTAATCCAACTTGACTTGCTAGTAGACAAGTATGAAAGAGTCATGTTTAACCTAACAAAAGAAGCATTAAACTCTTAATCAAAATTAACCATGAACTTTAACCATATCATTTACTCATGTTTCTTAACCATAGTAAAATTGTAAATAACCATCGACGACATATCAAGTGAGTCCCATCATCCACTAAGAACAAATTGTTCCAACCCAATCATCAGCAATATTGTTGCTTCAAAAAGGCAAAATTGTTACAACCCCACATATCTTGTCAAGTTCTTCTATCTAATCTTTTTATCTTCAGCTACTACTTTTTCTGTGGGGCCCCTATAGTTTTGCCTACGGACCTACTCACCTACTACTTTTTCTAGCTTTCCTTTTTTTCCTTCCAAGTTTCTAAAATATTCCTGTTAGACGGTTACATCTTCCATCTAACTCTCACACTTTATTTTTAGCAAAAAAATTTGTTGGCAAGATCAACGGTTCAGATCAATTGATAGAAGTTCTGTTTATTAGCGGAAATTCCTAGGATGCCCCGCCACGTTAACAGGGGACATTAGTGGGTGATACGTCCTAATCCGATAAGTGCTCCACCTCAGCACGCAATATTTTACTGTAATTATAAATAAATATTGAGAAACAAGGAAAATAAAAACGTGATTGTCAGGAAATATATGTGTAGTGCACTGGCAAAATATCCTAATTTATGTGCCGTAATTGTGGAAATACATCAAATAGGAAATAAAACAGAATAGAAAATGGCAATATTGACTATTTGACTTTGTATGCAACTTTCCCGAAAAAAAAAAAGTACCATGACAAAATACAAATCGAAACAAATTTTCAGTTAGCTAAAATTGGAAATGATGCTATCAGAATCCATGGTTGGTTACTAGATCTGGAAAAAACATACTAGAACTGATAAAACTCAAAGATTAGCTTCCCACAGGTTGTTAAAGTTTCTTGAAATTATCTCATATAAACTATAGTGGAAACCATGAACAAGAGATCCTTCATGCTACAGTCATCATTTGAAACTCACCAACTGAGTGGAGCTATAATTGCTACTAGTATAAAGGTAACATTTAAAGATAAGGGCATAAATGCGAGTGAAATAATACTTAATATGTTGTTACTAGAGCGTAAATAATAGTGTTACACAAATATCATCTAAGATTATGTTCATCAACACCAACAAAATGCACAACAACGCCAGCACTACTACCACTACCACTGCTACAACAATAATAACAACGCCTCAATCCGGAAAAAAGCTAAAAAATGGTAAAAGACCAAACACATATACAGAGAAAGTCAGAAGTAAATATAAACCTGGCAGAAGTTCGAGCAGTTGCGTAGCTGATCTGATTCACAACTCGTTTCCCCAAGTTCACAAGTCTCCGGCTTTGTAAATTGGTGGCCATACAATAGCACTTTTCTTTGTAAGAAAATAAAACAACAAGATTGGAGTAAAATCTGAATCAGAAAAATGAAAGAGCAATGTGATGAATGATGATCACACTCTTTGCCTATTTCTCCCCTTTTTATAGTAAAATATGAGCTGAGTCTCTTTGTCTTTCACTCACCCAACTGTCTCTACCTTAGTTTACACCTACCCAAGTACTACGGACGTCAAATTTTGGACCGTCACTTAACGTTTCTCGTTACGTTAACAGAATATCCCATTGTTAATTCTTATTCTTAATCCTTTTTTTTTTTTGTAGTTTAATAATAGAATTATGGATCTAAAACAGCGATTCCGGGTATCTTGATTATTATTAATTTGATTTATTAAGGGAAGTCGTCCTGTAATCTTGATGTACGACAAGGACACCCCGTTACTTCCGTTTCAATGTTATTTTATCTTCTGTCACGTAAAGGAAATGATATTTTACAAAATGACCATCGTGTCCTTAAATACTTCCCTATCTACTTGTGCCATGTGTCAATATTATCTTGAATTAACACACAGTTTTCGAATTAGGCAGAAGATAAAATGTGTGACCACCAAAGGTGGGAGTTAAGTATCAGTTCATTCTGTTCGAGTAGGTAGACGTACGAGTCATCTCTAATAAGGACTATTTTAAATATGTTCGATTAATTTGAATTTGTGTCACGTAAAATCCGTTAATTTAGTAACTCTCTTTATTAGAGATTCATTCGTTTCTAATATTTGAATTCGAGACTTTTGTTTAATATTACAGAGGTATCATTAGTCATACCACATCTGCGGAGACGTCCCCAACCTTTAACCTTCTACTGGTCTTCTTTCCAATTTAATTTCTTCTTCTGTATTAAATTATCCTCCTTAAACAGTCGAACCAATTTGTTGATCACATATCGGGTCACTTCTACTTTAAGGAGAATATCAATTACAGACGTAATCTTTAGAAAGCAAAATAAAATTATAGCGATTGAATAGAAATTAAAAACGGTATCCATGTTTAGTTTCTAAGGTTATTGTACTACATTAGAGGGTTCAGATTCAAAACATTTTTTTATGTGAGTAGCAGAACTCAAATTGAAAGTTCGATTATTGAACTGTCGTCTGGGACTCAAATTGGATCCAACTAAAATACTGAATTTGTGTCTAACTTATATGCAGGGTGAGGTTCTACAACTTGGAAAATGTATCAACAGTGACATCAGTTTTTAATTGATGACTGATAATAACTTTATAAGTAACCACTCCTACTATTTTCATTTTAAATTTAACTTTATTTATGACTTGCAATATTCTCAACTTCTCATTTGTGATAAAAAAGAGTAATTTTGAAGAGTCAATCGTTAGTTAAGAAATTTTGAGGATTTTCGAGATTAGTTACATACAGTTATACAGAGAACGCATCTTATGTAATCCAAAGACGTTTTACGGGTACCTCACCCAAGGCGCATCCAACATGTGCATTTTTAAAACAAAGTATCTAAGACAACAATTCATATGTTATCCTCCTGATTATGGACTTCAGCTTGAGACTCAGTATTTGAGTGTACCAATATCGGAATTTACACCTAACGTGTAATTTGAGCTAGCTTTTACTACTTGGGAGGTGTATTAGTCTGTTCAGATTTTTTTGGATTTAATATATGCAAAAGAAGAGCTGATTTACTTAATACTTAAATGATTTTTAAAATAAATACTTACACGTGGTTGGACTAGGACTTTCGATTTGGGAATCCAGCGTTAGAACATGCCTTAGAATATTTGCAAATTGCATATATTCTTTAATTTTACTTTGTTATTACCCTTCTCTATGCTTCCACTCTCAGTTACAGTATTTTGAGCCGTTGAATAGTTGCAAAAGTTGGTAAGGTACTAAGCTTTATATATGAAGTGCTTTTGATTTTTCTTTTGGTTTCGGTTAAATGGCAAACTTTGCAACAGTTTAAAACTTTAAAAGGTTCTCTAATTTTTATTTTACCCCTTCAATAATTGAAATCACAATTCACAATGTTTGATAGAAGATCACAACCCTATCATTTTTCTCCTTCAAAGTATTCTTAATATCAAATTTCTTATCTCAGTTTCAACTATTGACATTCTCTTCCTTTATAGCTTTAAATTTAATTGATCCTCTATTCAATAGCAAATATCATAAGAAAGACAGTGTGGTACATAAAATATCTCACGTTTACACATTCCGCATTCACGTAGAGTCCGGGAAGGCCCTGCCTAAAATGTGTAATGTAACAAAAAGAAAAGAGAATATAATAAAAAAAAGAAGTTAAGGTTGTTTTTGTTGAGTGAAGTTGTTAGTTAAGCAAGTAGTGAGTTAGTTAAGTGAGTAGTTAGTTAAGTAAGGGCAGTTTAGTCATTACATTAGGTGTCCAGTTTTTAGTTAATTGGTTGTTAAGAAGTTAGTTACTTTTAACTACTTCTTTAAATAGTTGTTATTTCCACTTGTTCATCAATCAATTCAATATATGAAAATTCTCCAATTCTCTGATTCTCTCTCAAGCTTCTCCTTCTCCCTCGTTCAGTTCATGGTATCAGAGCAGAACCAGAATTACTGGTGCGATCCAACATTGATACAACAGATCATGAACACATTGTGTTCTTGAAACTGGTACTCTTCTTCTCTTTCTGTGTTCAAATAGATTCTTGAAACATTCTTGAAATTTTCTTTAGCTTCCGCAACAAACAATGGCTTCTGTGAACAATTCTCAATTTGTTAATTCAATCAATGCTCAAACTAGTGGTTTAGACCATAATCACCCACTGTATTTACAGTCTAATGATGTGAGTTGAATTTCCTTGATATCTGTTCAATTAACTGGGGCTGAGAACTATTCGATTTGGAGTAGATCTATGAAGATTGCATTGTTAGGTCGTAATAAAATTGGACTGGTGGATGGGTCCTGCACAAAAGATAAGTGTTCAGATGACTTAAAACCACAATGGGAAAGATGTAATGCAATTGTCTTGTCATGGTTGATGAATTCTGTGGCTAGTACCCTTCTTGGTGGTATTGTGTATGCTTCTAGTGCTAAAACTGTATGGGATGATTTGCGTGAGAGGTTTGAGAAGGTTAATGACTCAAGAACATTCAATCTGCATAAAGAAATTGCCACCCTGAGTCAAGGACTTAATTATGTCACAACCTACTATTCAAAGTTGAAAGATCTATGGGATGAGTTTGAAGCTCTAGTTCCCCCTCCTGGGTGTAATTGTGAACAGTCTAGGGATTTTGTGACTTATCTCCAAAGGCAAAAACTGTATCAGTTTTTGATGGGGTTGAATGACTCTTATTCTCAGGCAAGAACTCAAATCTTGTTGATGAGTCCTTTGCCATCTGTGAATCAGGCTTACAACATGGTCATAAGTGATGAAAGCCAAAAGGGAATATCTGTCACTACCAGTGTGCTAGGAGCTGCTCCTGCAATAGGAGGTGTTGATCAGGCATTCTATACTAAGACTAATGGGAATCAAAGGTTCAAGAGAAACTACAATGCCTACTGTGATTTGTGCAAGATCAAAGGGCACTCAAGAGAGAACTGCTTCAAAGAAGTGGGGTATCCTCCAGGGTATAAGAAGAGGAAGTTGGGCACTTCTACTGCACATAATGCAATTTGTGACACTGATGATGTACAGGAGCCTTTACCTGGCATATGTGAGGCACAACAATCAGCTCATCCCCTCTCTAATCAACTCAAGACTTGCACATTCACACCAGAGCAATATGGTCAAATTCTACAGCTACTGGGAAACACTGGTACAACCTCTGCAGCTGCCAACATAGCAGGTATAAGTACTGCCTTATCAGTTTCTCATAGTCCACAAGAGTGGATCATTGATACAGGAGCCACTAATCACATGGTGTCAGATCTGAGTATGTTAACTCAGTCTACACTACTAGTGGGCACTGGTACTAAGAAAGTGTACTTACCTAATGGAGATATAGCATGTGTTACTCACACTGGTGCAAGTTCTATTTCTGACAGAACTACTTTAACAAATGTCTTTCATGTTCCACAATTCAAATACAACTTACTTTCAGTCTCCAAGATGACAAAAGAGTTGGGCTGCTCAGTTACATTCTATCCCAATTTCTGTGTATTCCAGGATCTTTGCAGTGGGAAGGTAAAGGAGATTGGTAAGGAGAAGAATGGGCTCTACATTTTGGTGACTAGGAACTCAAAGGATGCTGCAGCAGTGAATCTGTCTGTGAGTGACAGTCATACCTCAGACATTGGACTGTGGCATAGAAGACTAGGACATGTGTCATCTACTGTCCTAAAGAAGCTGTTTACTAGTTCAGCTGAACAAGCCAGTAGTGTAATTGATAAATGTAGTGTCTGCCCTTGTGCCAAGCAGACTAGAAATCCATTTCCTGCAAGTAGTATTAAAAGTTCTTCTTGTTTTGATTTGATTCATGTAGATGTATGGGGTCCATACAAGCAAACAACATTTGATGGTAATAGATTCTTCTTGACTATTGTGGATGATATGTCTAGAATGACTTGGGTATTTCTGCTCAAATTAAAGTCAGATGCAGGCATAGCTCTGCAACAGTTCTTTCAGTATGTTAAAACTCAATTTGATAAGCAAGTTAAAGTCATCAGGACAGATAATGGAGCAGAGTTTATTAACAGCTTGTGCAGTACATTGTTCAAGAACCTAGGCATGATACATCAGAGAACCTGTGCCTACACCCTTCAGCAGAATGGAGTGGCTGAGAGGAAACATAGGCACATACTAGAGGTTACAAGAGCACTCAGGTTTCAGGCTAATATCCCTATCAGATTTTGGGGTCATTGCATCATAGCTGCTGTATATCTAATAAACAGGATGCCCTCATCTGTACTAGGAAATAAAGCACCATATGAGGTGTTGTATGGAAAAAAGCCTACACTGACTCATCTTAGAGTCATTGGGTGTCTGTGTTATGCAAAAATAGTCCAAGAAACTGATAAGCTCAAGCCTAGGAGTAGAGCAGCTATACACATGGGTTATTCAGATGTTCACAAAGGATATGTTCTATATGATCACTCTAACCATTCATTCTTCATTAACAGGGATGTTATATTTAGGGAGGATGTGTTTCCTTTTAAAAGGCCTGTCTCATCCTCTCCACTTTTTATAGATGGAACAACAGATATGTTCTTTGATGAGCCTTTATCCAATGCAGAACTAACAGAAAGTTTAGTTGCTGAACCTCATATTCCAGACTCACAAACTTCTGCACAGGGTGATGACTTCCCCTCTCATGTGTCTGTACCTGACAGTGTCAATCAACATGTACCTCCTGCTGCAGCTCAACCTGGTGTTCCCACAGCACCCTCATTACCAGCTGATCAGGGAAGGCCAGGTAGGAGCAAAAATCCACCTGCTTGGCTCAAGGACTTTGTCTCCTTAGGCATACATCAGAATGTGCCCTATGCTATGGATAAATTTGTGTCCTATGATCAACTTGCTCCTAAATACCAAGCTTACATAGCAGCATTCTCAAGTTCAACTGAACCAGCTTCTTACTCAGAAGCAGCTAAAGACCCTAGATGGATTAGTGCAATGCAGGATGAAATTGCAGCATTGGAAAGCAACCATACATGGGATCTGGTGACACTACCTGAAGGCAAAAGAGCTATAGGTTGTAAATGGGTGTACAAAATTAAGTATAAAGCTAATGGGGAAGTAGAAAGGTTCAAAGCAAGGCTGGTAGCAAAAGGGTATAGTCAGAGGGAAGGTATTGATTATCAAGAAACCTTCTCCCCTGTTGTAAAGATGGTAACTGTCAGAACTATACTGGGAGTAGCAGCTTCCAGACATTGGCACATTCATCAAATGGATGTGTACAATGCCTTCCTGCAAGGAGACCTACATGATGAGATCTATATGGACCTACCACAAGGATTTAAGAGCAAGGGGGAGAAACAAGTGTGCAGGCTCATCAAATCCTTGTATGGATTAAAACAGGCACCTAGACAGTGGAATGCAAAGCTGCTAGAGGCCTTGATTAGCCTCAACTTCATCCAGAGTCAACTAGATCATTCACTGTTTACAAAAAAGGCCAGCACTGGGATTGTGATTATACTAGTATATGTTGATGACATGCTGATTACTGGAGACAACTTGGAACTGATAGAAGAAACAAAAGGTGCATTGCAAAAGGCCTTCAAAATGAAGGATCTGGGGGAGTTAAAGTATTTTCTGGGAATTGAATTTGCCAGGTCTGAGAAAGGAATTCTTATGCATCAAAGGAAGTATGCCTTAAAGCTTATTTCTGAAACTGGTTTGACAGCAGCAAAGCCTGCAACCTCTCCAATAGATTCTAATATTAAGTTCACAACAAGAGAATATGACATTCATGTACATGGCATAGACAAGGCAACAGATGAGTTACTGCCTGAGCCTGGAAGATATCAAAGGTTGATAGGCAAGCTTCTTTATCTAACTATGACTAGACCTGACATCTCCTATAGTGTACAAACACTAAGTCAATTCCTTCAGCAACCTAAACAATCTCATATGGAAGCAGCCTTAAGGATTGTGAGGTATATTAAACAGCATCCAGGACAAGGAGTTCTGATGTCTAGTAAGAGCATTGACACTGTTACAGCCTATTGTGATGCTGACTGGGCAGCATGCTCATTCTCAAGAAGATCAGTGACTGGTTTCTTAGTAAAATTGGGAGAATCCCTGGTGTCTTGGAAGTCTAAGAAGCAGACAACAATATCCAGAAGCTCAGCAGAGGCTGAGTACAGGAGTCTGGCATCTGTGGTAGCTGAATTAACCTGGCTGATAAGACTGATCAATGAGATTGGAGTAGAAATTCAGCTTCCAGTAGAGATCAACACTGACAGTAAAGCAGCAATGCAAATTGCTGCAAATCCTGTGTTCCACGAGAGAACTAAACACATAGAGATTGATTGTCATTTCTCTAGAGAAAAGATACAACAAGGTCTTGTGAAAACTGAGTACATTAACACCAAGGAACAGCCTGCAGACATGCTTACAAAGGGACTCAATCGTGTTCAACACCTTCACTTAATGTCCAAGCTAGGAGTTTTTGATATCTTTGCACCCTCTAGCTTGAGGGGGAGTGTTGAGTGAAGTTGTTAGTTAAGCAAGTAGTGAGTTAGTTAAGTGAGTAGTTAGTTAAGTAAGGGCAGTTTAGTCATTACATTAGGTGTCCAGTTTTTAGTTAATTGGTTGTTAAGAAGTTAGTTACTTTTAACTACTTCTTTAAATAGTTGTTATTTCCACTTGTTCATCAATCAATTCAATATATGAAAATTCTCCAATTCTCTCTCAAGCTTCTCCTTCTCCCTCGTTCAGTTCAGTTTTATTACTTTTATCAGTCTGTCAAAGCACGAAAAAAATTTCCATGCATCTCATATTCTATGTCATTATTATATGAGGGTATTTTTTAACCCAAGAAAATAAGTGGGACCCAGAATCCATAATTAAACCTATTTTTATATTCCTTGCTACCCCACTACTGTTTCGTTCTCCTCCTACCCGCTCCCCTCACCCATACCCACCCCCCCCTCAAATCTCATTTCTTCATCTCTTTTACTTGGTTTTACTTTCAGGTTTGTTTCTCCTAATCTTTTGTTTATATAAGCAAAAATTGTTTTAATTGAGTTCGTCCATGCTAGTAATAATTTCTGTTTCTTTAATCATGTTTGTTCTGTAGTGTTGAAATTTTAATTTTCTTGGAGAATCTGAAATTAGATGGAACTTTGCTCTCTGCTCTGGGATTCAAAATGTTTATTTTTTGTTGTTAGTCTTTGGATTTTGGATGAAGATGAGTGGCGGAAATGGAGTTTCGGTAGTGGAGATAGAAAAGAGGAGAGAGAAGTAAGTTAGAGAAGAAAAGAAATTAGAATAAAAAATAAAAGGAAAAGAAAAGAGGATCCGCAAATAGTAATTATTTATATAATAGCCAATAGAAAATTGACACGTGTACAATTTTTTGAGTGACTAACATATTTTTGACTCTTTACTCGCGTTTAATTTTTCTTACTGCCATGTCATCTTTTAGGGTGGTACTAATTCTCCTTCAAATTTATTGAGGAGGGTGATAGGTCGCCCGCAAAATTAAGGTGTGTAACTGTGTTTTCGGGACAAGTTTAAGCACCAAGTTATGTATTTTACCGTTAAAAATACCCTAATATAACTATGATATGGAATATGAGGGAAAGAGATTGACTCAAGTATACAATGCGTCAGTAAGTATCAGTAATATGTTGGCTGCACGCCAGGTGTTTTTCTAGAATTTAGATGAAATGCATGTATTTGATTTTCCTTTGTGTACTTTTTATTTTTAAGCAGCACATATATTTACATCAAAAATATATATATATAATTGAGTCTTTAAATAAAAATATCTTTTTAAACATAAAAGGATTGCACAATTTAAAATGTCTATATTAAAAATTTGCTTTTCATAGGAGTAACATGCTTAGCAAAGGCAGAATTTGATTAATATAACGTGATTATTAAGAATTTTTTTTTTTGTTTTTGCCTTGTTGTTTTCTTTAAAAGATTTTGCAACCACATATTATACTTATTAATCATTTGGTTATTAAAATATACTACTAATACTTTCCCTTTTCAAATCTATTATTGATATTTACGGGAGCAATTTCTACTGGAGCAAAATCTGCTCCCGAATATGAGATGCATGGAAGAAAATTTCGTCAAAGCACCCAAAAAGATTCAGATAGAGCACAAAAAAGTTGGTGAAAACAAAATAAACAAATAGAGTACTAAAAAGTTGTATAACTTTTGAGAATTATGGTTGGGTTTTTAATAATGGAGTGGTATTCTTCATACCACTTGGTGATAATTCCAAGCTTGCCAATCGTACTCTAGTGTACATGCACCTGTTTTAATCTTTCTTTTTGTTTTAATCTTTCTTTTTGTAAAGTAATTCTAATTATATCTTCTCAACTTTATAATAATACTCCTTTCGGTCCAAAATAATTGATCAGTTTTCTTTTTTTAAAAATCAAACAATATAAATTTTGACCAACAATTTTGAGATATATTTCTTTATCATGTTGATATAAAAAGAATTGTAATTTGTAGTATTTTTCGTGTAGATTTTTAATATTTAAATTATAATTTGATAATATTGAATATCTAGTTCAATTTAACTCCGAAGATTGATCAACTTGACTTTCGAAAAGCGAAACATATCAACTAAAATGGACCAGAGTGAGTAGCATGTAACTATCATAGATTTGTATTAAATTTGAATTACTTCAGTCGTCTTGCCATTTCTTCTCCTGGTGGATTACCTGTATACATCGCTCTATTTTTTTTTAAAAAAAATAGTAAATTTTCCAAGCTCTACTTGCATTCCACACTAACTTGTCAACCTATGAATAGTGAAGTTGGCACATTGAAGTTGGAAAGGCAAAAGGCAATACAGCAGCCATGCACAGTTTCTTTATTTGAGTTGGAAAAAGAAGGTCCGTACCAAATGTGTGGTGATTATGGATATTGATTTTGAAACCGCTATTTTTGAATTTAATCGATAGTCGCAGTATTTATTCTGAAATTTCTAGTTGTATCTTAGGGAATACAGCATAAATACTTTCTTTCATTGTCTAACTATACAATAATCTATAGTGTATCTCATATCACGTGTAGAGATAACATCCAATGATCAAGAATGAGCAAAAAGTAACAAATCGAATAAAGAATCTGTACATTTATGTACTTCAAACTTTTTCCAAAGAGAAAAGCTAACGAATAAGTTTAAAAGTCCTTTCATATATCTCTCTTTTTAACGAAAATCAACTGTGGTTAAACCTTTCCCTGCCCCCCCTAAAAAATAAAAGAATCAGTAAGATATGTCGTGGGATTGATGAGATTTATCAATTTTTAACCAAAAGTTTAAGTTCGATCAATTAAACAAAGAAATTTAGAAGCGCTTAAACATTGACTTTGAATTAATCAACCAGTGAATTTCTAATCTTTTTTGCCTAAAAAGTCGAAATTGTCAATTTCGAAAAAGTTTGATCTAATTACCGTTCTTCAAAAAGATTTGTAATGAATTAAGAAGGAAAAGAAAAACCAGAAAATCGTGATGAGGATGGATCGACACTAGACAGGATAGCATATGATAGGCTAGATTGCGTTTGGGGAAAGATGAAGTGAGGGTTGAAGGGCATATGGACAAGTTCCTCTTGTTATGTTACACCGGAGTTTAAAAAATATGAGAGGACTTTTGAAATTTATGGTCTAAAATAAGTCGTATGTAAAAATGTGGTTATAAACCATCTCATTAAGGACAAAGTGGTAAGTTTAAAAGTAAATTGTTTTCAAATATAGAATTGTGTCTTTTTTTTTTTTTGAACGAGCTAATAACAAAATTAGGACATTCATTGTAGAACGGAGGGAGTATATCGGAAGGCAAACGGAGGGAGTATCCTTGAAACCAGGACAAAGGGGAGGTTAATATAATGAAGCATCAACCTAGATGCATAGGTTATCTAAACTATTTATTTAGTTATGTATAGTGTATATAGTATATAGTATTGGCAGATTGATTGATAATTAATGCACGAAATTTCTTTGTGGAAAAAAGTACAACTTATTAAGCACATAAATAATGAATCTCTGCATAGTGTAAGCATAATATATTTATAATATATGAGTACTGATTATAGTGGTTATCTATAAAATTTCTTAAAAAAAAAATTTCCCTAGGATCAAGATCTAAACAATTAAACCACTTGCTCTTATTTATTGCATTACTACTGGCATGTACCTAGCCACTCACCGGCTTTTGCCATGCTTAAATTTGTTTGACATATCTTATACTCCTACCAAATAAAGCATGGGAGAAATTGAACTAGAGATACATTCTAAAACCTCATTTAGTTCACGCCAAAATCAATTTTATTTTATAGAGGAACATATAAATATTCTTGTCAATTTAATTTATCCGAAAGTTGACTAATTAGTGATATTAGTAGGCATGAACCAGCAGGTTGAAGATGTAGTTTGTACCTTACATGTCAAAGGAAAAGGACATTGAAAACAATTCAAAAATTGAGTGAACCGATTATCTTATTGCAGTTTCTAGGAAGCTTCGTAGATTAGAGCAAGTTGATGGAGAATGTATTAGAGGCAATGCTAATCTAGACTACAATCTACTTGAGCTTACACTGGAGCTGAAGCAGGTTATATTCAGATTGCTATTCTAATTCCAAATCTGAACTTTGGTTTTAGATTTTTCTTTATCCAGACTTTACTAAATTATTTTCAAATGTCAGATATTAGGAGTAGTTGATACTAGTGTGTATATATATATATATATATGACAATTGCACTGGTGTCGGATAAGGTATGCTTATAAAATTTTGGCATATCCTTTACTATATTGGCATATCCTTTTTAACTTTGACATTCGGTATTCGTAATTTACTGTTCCAATTAATTTGAATTACTATTACTTGAAAGCTCACTATCAAAGATTGTACTGTACCACTTTATTTTGGTACTAAAATTTACACAATGCTCTAATTTAAATAAAGTAAAACTGAAAATACTTAATGAATTTTGAATTTTGAACGCACATGAGAAAAATAAAATTTTCACATATTAATAGAAAATGCTTTTAATGAAGAATTTTTTTTTTCTCTGAATTCAAGTGTTCTTTTTTATCTGTTTCAAGTTCAAACAAAAGAAAAATAACTTAATCAAGGAAAATGTCAAACATTTTACGTGTTCACTTCTCTGATTGCGAAGACAAAGTTGGGCCAGTGCTGTTTCAGCTCCTCTCTTTTTCTCCGGCGAATTTTCCTATCTCGCTGCAATAATCTAAGAAGTAAGTTCCTAATTGTTTATTGTTAGTAGAATAAGAGTGATTGTTTAGTTGTGTCTTCAAGCTAGTCTTTCAAGTTGCAAATATTTTTACATTACTACCTTATTTAATAGGTCACGTACGTCACACTCCTTTAGATGCGGTACTTTTCCGATCTGGCGTGTATGCAGATGTTTTGTGCATCGAGCTGCTCTTTACTACATTATTTGATAGCTAGCTAAGTATTGGAAGTATTAATGTATTATGGTCAAAGAGTATCCTAAATCATTTAAATTAAGGAAATGCAGCTTCAGATGAAAACTCGCATTGAGTTTTGATTGATGAACTCCAAACAACTGAAGATTATTAATTAATTAATTATTTCATTCAGTTTTTCACAACAAAGAGTGGACAAGATTTTAGATGAGTGGATTCAGCTCTGACTTGAGCTGGTGATCATGTCGATTTCCCATTTTTCTGAGCATGACGAATACAAGAAAGCAGATGAAAATGACAGTGATATGCTCACAGCCCTTCCCAAAGAAAAAGGTTGGATCACTGAACATCTTTACCAATACAAGTCCTTTTGGTTTACTCCAGCAGCTATTGAAGGAGTTAAGAGGGCGCAACAATGCTTCAGTGCTCAACCAACAGATATTTTTCTAGCTACATTCCCAAAATCAGGAACAACATGGTTCAAGGCCCTTGTGTTCTCCATCATGAATCGTGCCCGAATCGATTTTTCCTCTCACCCTTTGCTTACTAAGGGCCCCCATGATTGCATTCCCTTCTTGGAAGCCATCATACAAGATGAAACCTCCTACCAACGTCATCAGCTTTCGTGTTTGCTGCCTCGCCTTTTCGCAACTCATATTCCTTTCTCTTTGCTTCCAGTATCTATGACATCTTCTGGTTGCAAGATTGTGTATGTTTTTCGCGACACCAAAGATCTTTTTGTTTCAAGTTGGCATTATATGAAAAAATTAAGACACAAGGAGCTACCATCTTTTCGAATCGAAGATGCGTTTGATCTGTTTTGCAAAGGGGTCTCACATTATGGACCCTTTTGGGATCATGTCTTGGAATATTGGAAGGCAAGCTTGGAAAATCCGGACAAGGTGCTTTTCTTGACGTACGAGGACATGAAGAAAGATCCCATTGTGCGTCTTACCAAATTGGCCAAGTTCTTGGATAAACCGTTTTGCTTAGAAGAAGAGAAAGAAGGGGTAGTGCAGCAGATTGTAAGGCTTTGTAGCTTCGAGAATTTGAGCAGTTTGGATGTGAATCAGACCGGAGTGCAACATTTCAGTCCACAATTTTCTGTTGAGAATCGGCATTTCTTGCGGAAAGGTCAAATTGGAGATTGGAAGAACCATCTGACTGTAGAGATGGCTGAACAGTTGGATGAAATCACTAGGCAGAGACTTGGTGGGACTAGTTTGATATAAACTTTGCTTGTCGATACAACACCGTTGTACCAAGGCATAAGTTACTGCTCTACGCTATAGCATTACTTAAAAAGAATAAACAGTTTCAGTATGACATTGTGCTTCACCGTTTTTCCTTATTAGACTTATTAATATGAAAATGTGACTGTTTTGCAGTTAGTGCAATTGTCAAGTAAATTTTTTTCCCTAAATTTTATTCCATAGATAATGACCATACATTTTCATAGCAATGAAAACAATGAATAACTTGATATCTAACTTGCTATTCATTGATGAATGATCAACCTTGGCTATTTGATTATTGTGCCCTAGTTGTGGTTCATGTTTGTTAACTAAATCCTTGTTATTCATAGAAGTTAGTATTTCTAAATGTACAATTTGTTGAGGCAAAATAAAAACTTTGCACCTTCTTGAGGAAATGAAACAGAAACTCTTGGAGATATCAGCAGGAAGTTGATCCTTTGAGTAAATATTCACTTTGCGTGATACTGGGGTCAGGAAAAGGTTAGGGATAGTTAATTGAGCTTCCTCGCATCACATGACCAGTGGCGTACATAGGATTTTCCATAAGCATAAGCATTTAGCTTCCTCCACCACTGCACATGACAATTCGAATTCAAACAACAGAACAGATCTTTATAAGGATAGAGAACTACTGATTGGATAGGAAGATGAAACATGAGACGAGATCCTTTTCATACCTCTATTATTCTAAAACCATAATGGTATTTATTTTATTCAGCAATACAGTGTTGTCAGTTTATCAATTCTGTAGGTCAATATTGAAATATTCTAAGTGTTACTGTATTTATTATGGTACAGTGCATCTCGCTGACATGCTCAAATCATCTTGGGTTAAGGTTACCCTCAGATCAGGAGTCACAAACTTGCTAACTAAACACGGGAAGAGAAGTTATTTAATCTTCCCAAAAAGCTCAGTTTGCCATTGCCATCCTCGTAGTGGTTCTAGCTATTTGAGACCATCTATCCTCGGACTTCGACCTTCATGCCCCTTGACCATTGTTCACATCATCAACTTGATGATGAATACAACAAAGCAGATCAAAATGACAATGATCTGCTCACAACCCTTCCCAAGGAGAAAGGTTGGACCACTGAATATCTATACCAGTACCACTCTGTTTGGTTAACTCCTACGTTTGTTAAAGGAGTTAAGTTATTAGTGCAGCAATGCTTCAATGCTCAATCCACTGATATTCTTCTAGTTACCCTCCCAAAATCAGGAACAAACATGGTTTAAGGCCCTTATTGTTTTTAGTTACTCTTCAATCGTTAATTCTTATTCTTAATCCCTTTTTTATTTTTTGTAGTTTAATAATGGAATTATGGATCTAAAACAGCGATTCTTGGTATCTTGGTTATAATTAATTTGATTTATTGTTAAGAGAAAGTCGTCCTGTGATCTTGATGTACAACAGGACAGGACACCCCGTTACTTCCCTTTTATTTTATTTTATTTTCTGTCACTAAACTTCAAGAAGAGTATCGAGCCCCATTTGAAAAATCGAAAAGAAAAGGATGATGAAGATTCTACAACCTTTTGATACTCTTAAAATTGTTTACATAAATTACTTGTCCGAATAATCTGAATTTGGGTCATCTAAAATTATTAAAACTTATTAGTTTCTAAAATTTGAATCCAAGACTTTTATGTCTCTCTTCATAAGCTGAGTCCTCAAACCATCAGCCTTGAGATGTCCCTTAAATTAGTAAAAAGTAGTGATTAGTTTATGATTAGCTAAATTAAAATATAACGCAGAATCGAGTTTTAACATGGAATTAACATACATCCAACTTCTCCTCCCTTCCTATAGTGACGCCTTTTAACAATTGTTTTACAAGCTGAATATGTTCATCAAACTTGGCTTTGTAATCTTCCAATTTAGTGATCTCTTTAGTGAACAAAGCAAACAAGTCTTGAGTCTTCTTAACGTGTCTGCTGAAACCCCTTGTGAGCAGTCGCTTGGAGAAACGATCCTTAAACTACTTTTCAATTTCAGACCATTCAACTGCAGGTTGGACTTGATTGACGAGTTTCTTTGCATGGAAATTGTCCAGGCGATTCATCATTTTCTCCCGATAGAGTTTGAGCTACTGAGGAAGTTTACGCTCTCAAGTTCGCTTTCTCAATTCCTTTCTCCAATTTACGAATCACCTTACATTTTTTTATTCATAGTCTCATCTACATATATTGAGTAAATTAATATCGAAAATTATTTTGTACGGACATTTATAAATTGTAGAAATTGAGGCCTATAAGTAACAGACTACAATTAGTAGATAAATGTGAATTTGATACATCATCAAGACATTGATCTCGATTCAATAGCTTCACATCACTAGTGCATAGACTACACTAATGGATCATATCATTAGGTAGGGGTGGCTCAATAAGATCGGAGACCTAAAGCGAAAACTTAATAAGATATATAATTTTTAATAACATTATAATTTACTTTAGAGTTCACTTTTCTAATTCTTTTGATATGCAAAGCTATAAACTAGTTTCTTTGAATTAATTCCTTCAAATATCTTTTTACTGAATAAATATATACTTGATTCAGACAATTAATTATATGGTCAATACATTAATAATGCAGTAAATCTTCTTTTTAAAGCTTTTAAGCATTTTTCCTTCTTCTCTAAAAAAAAATTTCAAGTTTTCTGTAGAACATTATCTAATATTTTGGAACTCTAAATAAAAATCACATATTTTTATAAAAGATTTTACAGCAATAATCAATGTCTCTCTTCATTAGCTGAGTCCTCAAAGCATCAGCCTTGAGATGTCCCCAAAATTAGTAAAAAGTAGTGATTAGTTTATGACTAGCTATAAAACATAATGCAGAATTGAGTTTTGACATAGAATTAACATACCTCCAACTTCTCCTCCTCCTTCCTAAAGTTGTACCAATCATGTTTGACACCTTGTAACAATAGTTTTACAAGTTGAATATGTTCATCAAACTTGGCTTTGTCATCTTCCAATTTAGTGACCTCTTTAGTGAACAAAGCAAACAAGTCTTGAGTCTTCTTAACGTGTGTGCTGAAGCCCCTTGTGAGCACTGACTTGGAGAAACGATCCTTAAACTGCTTTTCTATTTCAGACCATTCAATTACATGTTGGACTTGATTGACAAGTTTCTTGCATGGAAATTGTCCAGTTGATTCATCACCTTCTCCCGATAAAGTTTGAGCCTCTCAGTTTTAGAATCATACTGAGGAAGTTTACGCTTCTCCTCATCAGTTCTCGAGTTCGCTTTCTCAATTCCTTTCTCCAATTTACGAATCACTTTACGTTTTTTATTTTACACTCCCATCTGCATAAATTGAGTAAATTAAAATCGAAAATCGCAGAAAATGACATCGAAAGCAAAAAATTTTATACGAGCATCTATAAATTGTAGAAATTGAGGCCTATAAGTAACAAACTACAAGTAACTTGCATAATATAAGATCGATGTGAATATGATACATCCTCGAGACATTGATCTCAATCCAATAGCTTCACATATTGGAGGTCTAAAAACTTAATAAGATATATAATTTTTATTGCATTATAATTTACTTTAAAGTTAGTCTCTTTTGTACGGGCATCTAATTCTTTTGATATGCAAAGCTATAAATTAGTCTCTTTGAATTAATTCATTCAAATATCTTTTTGCTGAATAAATATATACGCTTGATTCAGACAACTAATTATATGGTCAATAATACATTAATGATGCGGTAAATTCTTTTTACGGCAAAGGGCCAAATATACCCTTAAACTATGCGAAATTGAGCAAATTTACCCCTCGTTAACTCAAAGGATCATTTATATCCCTTCCGTTACCCCAGTGGCCCATCTATATCCCTGTTTTTCATTTAAACTAATGGACCTATTCATGTATTTGTAAAAATAATTTTTAAATCCACATGTAAATTAACAAAATTCACCTGGCAAGTAAAAGCTCCCACCCAATTCCACCTAGACTAATTACCCACCTATCCCCAACCCTTTTTCCTTAATTCTTTATTTCTCTTTCTTCTTCTTTCTTTCTCCAATAACCTCCGGCGCCACTAGTTGCAGAGCCACCACCCTACCACCATTGCCATCTTCCTCGTCTCCTCCAACAACTATTCTGTCTCCCACTTTCTCATCACTTTTCGCACCAAAATAAGGAAAAAAATGGCGGAAATAAATTCCACTATACCATGGAGAAAATCAGAACTTAAACAGAAATTTGGCCGGAAATGATCCTCCGGCAATTCCTCCATTTTTCCTCCTAACATCTTTATCATATTCCTTCTTAAAACTACATTCACCAGTAGGAAAAACAAGCAACTCAACCTATCAAATCTTGACCATTTCAAAAAAATTCGAATCAAGGAGCAAGATAATTTTTTGCATTACAATTTCCTTCAATTTTTCCTCTACTCTAGGAAATATAAACTCTAATTTTACAAGCAACAACTCTTCACTGAGTTTCCAACTTTTGATCATGGAAGGGTTGCATCCCAATAACCATTTTATATATGTGGTCTCTGTTAATGGAGGTCTTAATTTAGGCTAGATAGTAGAATTGGTGGTTTTAGTGGGATTTGTTTTGGATTTTAACAATGTTAGATGATTGTGGTGAGAAAAATTAAAAAGGATTAGAGCTTAAAGGTTGATGTTATTGTATTGGAGTTGGTGGCTATGGCAGGTGGAGAAGATGAAATTGGATTGTAGGGTAAGAATCAGCTTCTTTTTATTTTTGATTAGATAAATGTTATTTAATTAGACTAAACTTGATGGTTAAAGATGGGTGGGGTCCATTTATTGACACATGAAATTTTTTATTATAAAAAATTAACAAACTACTTTTAAATTCCATGTGAAATTGGGTAAATAGTCTATGTGGCATTGGGTGGGGGCCATTTAAATTCCATGTGGCCATATGAGTTGCCATGTGGAATTATAAATGGTTTTTAAATAGGTCCGTTAGTTTAAATGAAAAACAGGGATATAGATGGGCCACTGGGATAACGGGAGGGATATAAATGATCTTTTGAGTTAACGAGGGGTAAATTTGCTCAATTTCGCATAATTTAAGGGTATATTTGGCCCTTTGCCGTTCTTTTTAAAACTTTTAAGTATTTTTTCTTTTCTCTAAAAAAAATTCAAGTTTTCTGTAGAACATTGTCTAATATTTAGAACTCTAAATTAGTCTCACATATTTTTTTTTCAGCTCCTTATCCTGATACATTAACAATAAATTAACATCAAAATACAAATTGACATAATTTTGTACAGGCATCTATAATTTGAAGATATTGAAGTAACACACTACAAATGCATCTATAATTTAGGCCTACAAGTTACACGTTACACACTACTAGATAATAGTAGCAGCTCTCCATGAATATGATACGAGAATCCTCGATACAGTAACAACAAATTAATATTGAAAATGAACATCGGAAGCAAAATTTTGAAATCAATTTTGTACCTTCTAGACCTCCTTCGTGTTCAGCTCATCCTCCCGTTTCTTCTTCATCACTGGTAGGGCATGAGGATAAGGGATTTCGGGAGCGATGAAATTCCTGACAGACTTAATCAACCGAAGTTGCTTGTCAATGTCGTAAACGTACTCCTCAATTTTACCTCTTGTGAATAGCGGTTAACATCTTTCATTGATGAAGCAATAAAGAGATGAAGAAAATTAGGCGCTAAAATGACAATTATTTGAAATTGAATCTACAACTTTCCAATAAATAGATAGATGGATGGATAGATAGAGAGAGAGAGAGCAGGGGCGGAATTATTTTTTTATAAAATGAGATAAAACCGAAACAGCAGCGTTAAAAGTATGGTATTTGTGCAAACCCGCTGCATATAACCTTTTATGTGCGACTTTCTTTTTGCAGGAATGGTCTTTTAAATCGTCGGTCTTTATCTTTTGATCTTATCTGCTTATAAGATAATGTCAGTTTTTGTTCATTTGCCTGAGAAAGTGATAGGAAGAAGTAAAATTTACTTTTTAACCTTAATGATTTTTGTTATAACAGAAGATTTTTGTAATCACAGATGGGTTAGCGTTGATAGAATCCTCATGCGTAACCTATTTGGCAAATTTCACGCTTTACATTCACATATAGCCTATTAACATAAATGAAAATTTACACTAGATGGCGATTCTAATAGTTAAATTACAAAAAATAACGATATATATACTTTAAGCATATTACAATACATAACGATACTTTTAAATATATTACAATATATATATATTTTTTTCATTTCACTCTCTCCGTGACACAAAAACCTAATTTCTCTCTCTCTCTCTCTCTCTCCTTCTCCATCCACCGACCCACCCGACACCGTCCTTTCCTCATCTCCGGCGACCAGCCGGTGTATTTCTCCGGCGAAGCAGCGTGTTTTTTGTTGTTGTTGCTGCTACTGTTCCCCCTAACTACTCTGGGCGACGCCACTACTCCTAGATCTGCTGGTTAAAAAGTTATAAAATAATATAAAATACCACATAAATGGTGATGAAAATTACAAGGGCAAAATAAATATTGTATACGATAAAGGGAGAGAATGATTATTGTTCATAGCTGAAGGGAGAGTTTGATTTTTAGAGCAAAGTTTGGGGGCGTAAATGATTTTCACCCCATACTTAATAGGAGCTTAGTACATATGTGGATGGTATTTATGTATTTTTTTCAAAAAAGAAAAAGATCATATGAAATGCAATACAGTATTGGTAAAAATAAAAGAATGTGCAATAATTTGAGTCCTTCAGGCAGAAGAAACTTTCCGACGTCAACAACGGTTTAGATTGAAGGATTAATTACTTCACTGGTAATGACAATACTATTTGACAAAAAGCCATGAAAAACTGTTCGAAATTGATCTTGTTGAGGAAAAAAATCATGGTAACGTTAGAATTTTTTACTAACGTTAAAGAATGAAATAAATCTGATTTAAGTCAGAGAAGGAAATAGTAAGTAAGTTTGTACTAAAATTTAATCCTTTAATAACACCAATATTGCACCAAAATTAATTAAATTCTACTAATTAATATTCACCTATTTTAATATAACTTTAATTTAAGCTGAAAGAATCATCAAAGAGATTTTGTCCATCTCTAAACACATTTATCTTTAATCTGTTTATATAAACAAACAGAACATTTTGCTATTTCTTCTAGCCAGTTTATTATATTATTTTAGGTATATCATATATGTATGCGTATTCTATAGGAATCGATACACATTCTGTACTTATTTGCCTTAAATTTAAATTTTTTCAATCTTTTTCATTATTATCTCCCTAACACTTATATTCTCTCTTTTAGTCTAATGTAGTATATCCCTAAATCCACGCTTAGTATTCATCATTATCCTTGAATTGCTCCTACTTCACGTCATACAGATCAATTTCACCATAATTAACTTCTATAATAATTTGTATGGCTTATCAAATAATTTTTTTCTATATTCAGTTTGCATCTAGTATGTTTGCCATACTTATTCATAAGATTTTTATGTTTGGTATTCGCTTATTATTTGTCGTGTATCCATACATAACTCACAAATGATTATTATGTTACACTTAATTATTATGTACATATTACAAGGTCTTTAGTCACATGCATATAGTATAGTATTCATGTGTCCTGCAATACAAGTTTAAACTAATTTCTGTATTCATATAATATTCCTATGGTATTCAAATAAACATTTTAGCATACATCTACTTATTATGCATCATGTATTCTAACCGTATTAATAGGTGTTATGCAATACAAGTTTTAATTTTGGTCTTTGGATATGAATCCTTTTTAGATAACTAATGGGAAGCTTTTGTTTTTATTTTAGGCTTAAAAAACGCTTAACAATTTACTAAGTGCTACTCAATCCCTTGATTTTAGGTAATGTTATAGGTGAATATTTTTCTTTAACTAGATGTAAGCCTCACTAGTGGTATGGCTATATATGTTAGAATCCCATCATTAAAGCAGGGCCGGCTCTAATGCAAAGCTAGTAAGACAATGGCTTGGGGCCCCTAAAAAGTTGGGGCCCCACTTTTTTCAAAACATGTAGTAATATATATTATGTAAAAAAAATAACAAAATGTGTATTCAATCCAACTTAAGAGAAATTTTAAGGAAACAATGTGTTAATGTGGGACCGGTGCATTTATGGGAGAGTGGAAGAATTTTATTTTTCTTTTTGGTAATTGAAATATTCTTATTTAGGTAGGTATCTTTTTTGTTGGCTAATTTATATCGCAACAATTACTTTCTATATTTAACTTTTTTCACAATTCTTATATTCTGAGTCTTCTAAATACAAGCCTACACTCTCTACTTTCTACAAAACTTCTTCTTACAAGCTACAAAGGACACTATTTTTTTTTTGGTGTCTTCGTCAAATTTTCAAGCAATTGAAACAAGAAATCATTATATTGAAGTAGCATCAACACTACTTTGATATTATTATATCAACTTATCAAATTTCTGAGACAGGTTTATTCTTCTAAATTCTAGCTTTATATTTTACTTTTTTCATCGAGAAGTTGTCCTTGGTGATATTGTTACTTAAGTATATTTTTTTCTTTAGTTATTATTACAATTTATTCAATATAAATATGTCAAATAGAAAATATAAAATTCGGTTGTGCAAAAAGAGGAAAAAAGAAAAAGTTAGAAGAAATAATTAAATTCCATAAAGGAGTCCTTGATAGAGAAAATAGGTTAGAGCCTCCAGTAAAGTTTCACTTTGGCCCCCAATTTTGTTGAGACGACCCTGCATTAAAGGCAAGTTAGAATCCTATTTATACTCTCTAACTAAAATTATATCCTAATCCCGAGAATCAAAATTATTGGTTCGTTTAACTGAACTTCAATTTCATTATGCTGTAACAGTGTTAAACTAGCCTGAGTGGATTTACAGATTTACAAGGTGAGAAAATATAATCATGGAAATTCCTGAAGAACTAAGCTTTGAAATATTTTCAAGACTTCCTGTCAGGTCTTTAATGCGTTTCAAGTGTGTTTCAAAATTTTGTAATTCTCTTATCGTATCAAAATCAGCTTTCAGTGATATCCATCAATGCCGCTCTATGAATCGTCCCACGTTCCTAGTTTTTGGAAGGAAATCGATTTACACGGTAGAGCAAGAAGAAGATGGAAAAGCCTCACTTGTTCATATTGAGGAATTTGATAAACAATACACATACCTTGCGTTTCCCGGTTACATGTGTGTTAATAGTTTGTTTTTGTTAGCAGTTACCTCAAAAATTGCAGGCATGATCTTACTGGATTTGAGGAGAATACATTAGAATTTGCTCATTAGCTTGCAGATATTTAGGATTCAGTTAATTGAGTTGTTTGTTAGCTATCTTTAAGCCACTTCCTAGTTTTTAGTTAGCAAGTTGTTAGCTTTATTTCAGTGAAAGTCAGTTACAGACTTCATGTATTTAAGGAAGCATTGTTGATCAATAAAATTACTTTTCAGCTTCAGTTTTTACTAGCTTTTCTTATTTCAAACAACATTGGTATCAGAGCCCCTTGATCTTAAGGGACTTGTGAGTTATCGACTGAGTGAAACCCAAACACATAACCAGGCCATCCATAAAATCAGCTTGCAGAATTATGGAAGGTGAGAATCTTTTTTCATCAATTGCTCCACCAGTTTTTGATGGACAAAACTTTCAGGTTTGGGCTGTCAAGATGCAAGCCTATATGGACGCTTGCGATCTTTGGGAGGCAGTAGAGGAGGATTATGAAGTTCCTCCTTTACCAGGCAATCCTACCATGGCTCAGATCAAAACACACAAGGAGAAGAAGACCAGGAAGTCGAAGGCCAAAGCTTGTCTCTATGCTGCTGTATCTCCTACTATTTTTTCCAGAATTATGTCTCTTAGCTCAGCTAAGGAAATATGGGATTTTCTGAAAGAAGAATATCATGGAGACGAGAGGATACGAGGTATGAAGGTCCTAAATCTGGTAAGGGAATTCGAAATGCAGAAAATGAAGGAATCTGAGACTATCAAAGAGTACTCAGATAAACTTATCAATCTGGCTAATCAGGTAAAATTACTTGGTGCTGAACTTTCTGACAAAAGAATTGTACAGAAAATTTTTGTTACTTTACCTGAAAAGTTTGAAGCAACAATTGCTTCACTGGAGAATACAAAAGATTTGTCAAAAATTACTTTGGCCGAATTGTTGAATTCTTTACAAGCACAGGAACAAAGAAGGTTGATGAGGAGTGAGGGGGCTGTTGAAGGTGCTTTGCAGGCAAAGCAACAGTTCAGCTCTGGAGGGAAAGGCAAGAAGCAGTACAACAAGAAGAGCACTTCTACAGAGGCTGCTGCAAGTGACAACAATAATAAAGGTGGAAAACATCCACCTTGCCAGCATTGTGGGAAGAGAAATCATGCACACTTCAAGTGTTGGAGAAAACCTGATATGAGATGCCGAAAGTGTCATAAACTTGGCCATGCTGAGATCATTTGCAAGGAGAAAGGAACACAAAAATCAAATGAAGCACAGATCGCAGAACAACAAGAGGAGGAGCAATTGTTTGTCGCTACCTGTTTTGCAAGCAAATGCTCAAGTGAAAGCTGGTTGATCGATAGCGGCTGTACAAATCATATGACTCATGATGAGGAGATTTTCAAAGAGTTAGACAGATCTGCAACCTCTAAAGTCAGAATTGGCAATGGGGAATACATAGATGTCAAAGGAAAAGGAACAGTAGCAATTGAAAGCTGCTCAGGTACAAAGTTAATCTCAAGTGTTTTATTTGTTCCTGACATAGATCAAAATTTGTTAAGCGTAGGGCAGCTTTTGGAGAATGGCTTCAAGGTAATTTTTGAGGACAAGAAATGTGTGATCTTTGATACAAAAGGTCAAGAAGTCTTTCAAGTTAAAATGAGAGGAAAGAGTTTTTCCTTTGATCCAATGGAGGAAAAACAGGCTGCCTATCCAAGTCAAGTGGTGAAGGCAGATGTTTGGCACAAGAGACTCGGACATTTCCATCACAAGGCGCTCCTGTACATGCAGAAGAAGGAAATGGTACAAGGACTACCACCTATGGAGGAGGATCACTCAAGCTGTAGTGTATGTCAATTTGGAAAACAAACCAGAGTACCTTTTCCCAAGGCGACCTGGAGAGCATCTGCGAAGCTTCAGTTAATTCATACAGATTTGTGTGGACCATTTAAGACCACTTCTCTTAATGGAAGTAAGTATTACATCGCATTCATTGATGATTTAACAAGAATGTGCTGGATATACTTTCTCAGGTTCAAATCAGATGTAGCAGTACTATTTCCGAGTTTCAAAGCCTTTGTAGAAAATCAAAGTGGTTGTAAGATACAAGTGTTGAGGTCAGATAACGGTACCGAGTACACATCTAATCAGTTTGAAAAGTTTTGTGAAGATTCAGGAATTGAGCATCAACTCACTGCCCCATATACTCCACAACAAAATGGGGTCAGTGAAAGGAAGAATAGGACAATAATGGAGATGACAAGGTGCTTGCTGTATGAGAAGGGCCTACCAAAGTTTCTTTGGGCGGAAGCAGCTAACACTGCTGTTTTTTTGCTGAACAGATTGCCTACAAGAGCTGTGGAGGGAAAGACACCTTTTGAAGCATGGCATGGGTATAAGCCTTCCTTAAGAAACTTAAAAATATTTGGTTGTTTGTGTTTCTCTTATGTTCCACAGGTCAAGAGAGACAAGTTAGACAAGAAAGCTGAACCTGGAGTCTTCATTGGATATAGCACAATCTCCAAAGCTTACAGAATTTTTCAGCCTCATACTGAAAAAATTGTGATAAGCAGGGATGTAATTTTTATGGAGAACGAGCAATGGGACTGGGAGGAAGGAAAGCAGGAGCACTATATAAGCAATCTACCTATTTTTTATGAGAACATTGATCATCAACCAGTGAGAGGAACAAGGTTGCTCTCTGACGTGTACCAGAGATGCAATGTTGCTATTTTAGAGCCTTCTGGGTTTGAGGAAGCCATCTTGGATCCCAAATGGCAAGCTGCAATGGAGGAGGAGCTAGAAATGATCGAGAAAAACAAGACGTGGCAGCTTGTGGAAAAGCCACAAAACAGGAGGATCATTGGTGTGAAGTGGGTATACAGGACAAAATTAAATGCTGATGGTTCTCTTAATAAGCTCAAGGCGAGACTTGTAGTAAAAGGTTACTCACAGATTTTTGGAGTTGATTATTCAGAAACATTTGCTCCAGTTGCTAGACTTGACACTATAAGGCTACTACTAGCTATTGCTGCTAAAAAAGATTGGAAAATCTTTCAATTAGATGTCAAGTCAGCTTTCTTAAATGGTTTTTTGCAGGAGGAAATTTATGTGGAGCAGCCTCAAGGTTTTTCTATAAAGGGACATGAAGATAAGGTTTATCTATTGAAGAAAGCTCTTTATGGTTTAAAACAGGCTCCAAGGTCTTGGTACAGTCGAATTGATGAGCATTTGCAAGGCTTAGGTTTTAAGAAAAGCCTAAGTGAATCAACTCTCTTTATCAAAAAAATTGACAATGATATTGTGATTATATCACTTTACGTTGATGATCTTCTTGTTACAGGAAGCAGTCTTGAATTGATAGAGGAGTTCAAAGTAGAAATGAAGAAAGTGTTTGAGATGACGGACTTGGGAGAAATGTCTTACTTTCTTGGTTTGCAGATTCATCAAGCTAAAAATGAAGTGTTCATTTGTCAAAAAAAGTATGCAAGGGAGATAATGAAAAAGTTCCAAATGGAGGACTGCAAACCCATGAATACTCCAATGAATCAGAAGGAGCAGCTGGTTAAGGAAGATGGTACTGACAAGGTTGACGAGGCAACCTATAGAAGTATGATTGGATGTCTCATGTATCTAACTGCCACCAGACCAGACATTCTACAAGCTGTAAGCGTGTTATCTAGATTTCTACATTGTGCAAGTGAAATGCACATGAAAGCAGCTAAACGAGTTATACGGTATGTCAAGGGAACTTTAGACTATGGTGTTAAGTTCTCTAAGTGTCAAAACTTCAAGTTGCAAGGATATTCTGATAGTGATTGGGCAGGGTCAGTTGATGATATGAAGAGTACTTCCGGTTATTGTTTTAGTCTTGGTTCAGGATGTTTTTCATGGTGCTCGAAGAAACAAGAGATAGTAGCACAGTCTACCGCGGAAGCTGAATTTATAGCTGCTACAGCAGCAGTTAATCAAGCTCTTTGGCTAAGGAAGATTCTAACAGATCTTGATTTCGAGCAACAAGAAAGCACTGAAGTGTTTGTGGATAATCAGGCTGCGATAGCAATTTCTCATAATCCAGTTTTTCATGGCAAAACAAAGCATTTTAATATCAGATTGTACTTTATTAGAGAAGTGCAAGAAGCAGGAGAGGTGAAACTGGTTTACTGCAGGTCAGAAGATCAAGTTGCTGATTTGTTTACAAAGCCATTTCATGTTAACAGATTTGAGTTTCTTAGAAAGAAACTTGGAGTCTGCAATTCTTGACGCAGGAGGAGTGTTAGCAGTTACCTCAAAAATTGCAGGCATGATCTTACTGGATTTGAGGAGAATACATCAGAATTTGCTCATTAGCTTGCAGATATTTAGGATTCAGTTAATTGAGTTGTTTGTTAGCTATCTTTAAGCCACTTCCTAGTTTTTAGTTAGCAAGTTGTTAGCTTTATTTCAGTGAAAGTCAGTTACAGACTTCATGTATTTAAGGAAGCATTGTTGATCAATAAAATTACTTTTCAGCTTCAGTTTTTACTAGCTTTTCTTATTTCAAACAACAGTTTTGCTTGTGGGAAGACTCTCGCCAGCCTGTTGTAATATGCAATCCTAGCACAAGAGAAGTAATATTTCTCCCCCTACTAGAACATCAGCCTGCTGATTCACAGTACGTCGTGTTTTCATTAGGTTTTGACCCTGAAGAGAAGCACTACAAACTTTTGATGTCGTGGGTAAGTAGCGCAAGCCTTCGAGGGATCACTAAAAATTGGGTTTTCACTTTAGGTATAGACGAATCATGGAGAGAGATTGAAACCATTGCGAGTATTTGTTCGATCATGAATAAGAGAATTTGTATCAATGGAGTTATCTATCAATGGACTTTCAATAATTTCGGGTGGACTATAATCGCTTTCAATGTTAAAGCTGAAAATTTTAGAATTATACAATTATGGAAGAGTTGTCCTTTATATTATCCCAAGGGAAAGAGTTATATGCTGACTGAAGTGAAGAGTAAATTAGCAGTGATAGATTATGGGGATGAGTTTGGTGGTGACATGAGTTTGTGGGTTTTAGAAGGAGAAGGATGGGAGAGGCATATTATTGACTTTCCCTTACAATGGAAGGAGAGACGAGTTGAAAAGCCTAATTGTTTTCGCACGCATCATGAAGGGGAGATTGTGTTTGCTGCTAAGATGAAGGATACCGATGAATTCTCTTGTTTATGTTATGATGTCACAAGAAAAAGTTGGACAACGTTATTTGAAATTCAGGGACTTGCTATAGACGGTTCCATGAAAGGAACTTGTCTTTATGTAGAAAGCCTCTTTCCATTGTCAAGTTTTCCCTATGCTCATCAGCAGGTCTAATTAACTGCAAGGTTTTGGAACTTTGGTTTTTCTTTTTACTTTGTATTTTTTTTTAAATATTGTATTCGGTTTCTTTATGTGCTTATATATGCTCATCTATATTTTTATTGATCTCAAGTTTAGAAGTAGATATCAGTAATTAAGTAGCTCATTTTATTGAGTCAGCAAGATCATATCTTTTTTTGAGATTTTAAGTACATATCACCTAGCACTGAACATTTCGTAATCTGCAATCCACATAATAGCTGGCACATTTGGCTTCGAAAATCATAGAATTTTGTCGACTTTTGAAGTAGCTCCTTTTGTTGCTTCTGCACGCACTCAGGTGTAATTGGTACAAGGAGCTTCCTGCCAGTCAACCTCCTTCTCTACTATCCACTATGCGGTGCCGCTGAATTTTGTCCAACAATGTTTGTTGGAAAATAGCGTTGGCACTTCTTTTGTTATTAGGTCATCGGATATATTTGTGTTATGTTGTCTACGTTAGGGAATTTAAATGCGTTCAATGCCATTTCTTCTCCTAGTACTGTTGCTTGTAATAATAGTGGCACGACTTCTCGTAACAGTCGTACGAACGGTACCTATAATATCCCGTGATTTTATCTAAGGTTATCTCATGTTTCTACCAAAAAAAGGAGTTGGTACAACAACTAGTGCATTGGGTGCGTATGGTGTTATTGATATAGACACGACCACATAATTAGAGACTATACTCTGGCATGCAATGGAAAATCTAGTATCCCTCGACTTGGTTCGCAGCATAGGGGTTAGGCAATCCTGCGACTTAAAAACTGCAGCGCCATTATACTTCTTCATGGTAATATCGTGCTCAAGGCCAGACCTGCACTCATTCAATCCTTCGTCAAAAAATTACACTATGCTTATAAGTAAAAAATTATTTTTATACGAAAATGAAACACTACATTCTCCAGCCTAGTAGGGAAGGGTTTCAAACTTATCCGTCATTGATCGTGCTATGTGTGATCTTCTAGCTGAAATCAGGCAATGATTTCAAAATCAGATTAGGCTTGACCATTTAGCTAGCAGTTACTGCTTACTTTTGGTCAGTTCGATATTAAGCACTAACAAATATATTGTGCCGTAACAAACAAAAATCTAACGAAGGAAGTTGAATTCGTTGATACATATATAGTCAATTCTAGAAAATTTTGAACAGAGAACACATACTTAACTGGTCAGTAATGCTTGAAATGAGCGTATATTCTCCACCGAACATTACCTAATCATAAAGTATGAAAAATCAACTCCTTGACCTACAACGTTTACGTGCTTACTTTCAGTATTCTGCATACTAAAAAGGAATTCAACTTATTTTGAAACTACCATGGACTTGTATTCTTACTCTGTATTAGGAATTGACGTGCAGCAACTATGACGTTTTTCTTAGCCGAGATTGCTTAGCATTTGCAATGTGAAGCCTGTGTGTGAATCAAATAGAGACTCATCCTTACTTCCAGCGTGAATCTCTTGTCAAATTCTGCCAAAAGCATGGCATCTTTGTTACAGCCCACACTCCTCTTGGTGGTGCTGCCGCTAATACTGAATGGTTTGGTACAGTATCATGACTGAAGGATCATATCCAGCTCTAAAAGTAAATCCATGCACTCTTATATTGTATAGGCTCTAGCTAAGGTTATGCTTGCATGAGAGAGACCAATACTACTCTAGTTATGCAGCATGTCTTGTGATTCTTCATTTCAAATTTGTATCAAGGATGATGGATGGTTTGGTGGTCCGAGTCTCCCTGAAATATATATACTATAGTCTGTATGTAAAGAATATGACTAGTTCGATTTGCTGTTTTGAACAAAGTATACCATTTTGGTAATACTGTATACTCTATCGGTATACCCTTTTCTGTTTGGATCAAAATATGGGATGCTATTGAGCGAATAAATATTTCAGTTTTTATTGTTTTAAACAAGTATACCTTTTTGGTATACTGTATACTCTTCCGGTATACTTTTTGTGTTTGGATCAAAGTGTGCGATGCTACCGAGCGAATAAATATTTCAGTTTTTGTTGCTTTGAACAAAATATACCCTTTTGGTATATTGTATACTCTTCCAGTATACCTTTTTGTGTTTGGATCAAAATGTGCGATGCTGAAATAAGTTATCTGTTTAATCTTTTTTCTGTCTCTCGTCTATCAAATAGATGGTTGGTTCTTCAACAAAGATTTTGTTTTGGTATTTGACCTTTAAGCACTTCGTGCCCCAATCCATATTGGATTTACAATATACACCTAACGTAGGCCTACCAATAATAGGGAATGCCGCTATTGCACACTATTTTTTGAGGACAAAATCGATGTTGCGTAGACTCTCTCGTCATTTTGTGGTGGCTGTTGGCCTAAGCATATGTGAATTTTTTGTTTTCACTTATTACTCGGAGTTCCAACTTGGCAGCAGCAAAAAATAACCAAAGTAATTACTTATCTGTTTTAATTTTTGTGATATTATTTATATTAGCCCGTTCTTTAAAAAAACACCTCTATTTTTATAATACGTAATTTTACTTTAACTTCGCTGTTTATTTTTAATGAAATGTTTTTTTAGACTACACTATATAACTATCCAAATGTGTATGTATTGTAAAAAGATAAATTTTAAAATTTTATAATCTCACAAATAATATAATTTATCTAAGACCATTTTAATAATTTCTTTCGAGGGTATGGCTCATTTTAGGACCAATTTAAAGTGAGTAAATTGGAACATGGGGAGTGGTTCCTCCATTCTATTGGGCGTGTGGCTCATTTTTAAGACCAATTTATCTGCCACTAGATTGTTATCCTCTGCTACAATCCTGTCCACATAAGTGTTCTTGATCAACCAATGTAACCACTTTGCTGACACAAACCCAAGTTAGAGGCACGCACAGACCACACTACAAAGAAACCATTTGTTTCATCAACTCTGCTCTAAGTAGAAAATTTTACGTAGGAAGCCATGTCATCCGCTATTGTTGCTGGTGCCTCCTCTGCTACTTACTCAAGAAACCACCTTACCCTCAACAAATCTACTGCTTCCATCCCATCCCCTAAAGCATTCACCACTCCATGCCAGGTAATCAATATTCTCTTCCCTATCCATTAGCCTCATTTTCTTGTTAATTGTGTGTAATGAATTATGGAATGTTTGGACAGAAAACTAGCTTTCAAGGGTTATCACTACAAGAAGCTAAAAGGGGTGTTTCGAGTTCGTTTTTAGCTGAGAGCAAGAGCAATTATAGCAATGCTGGAAGTAGAGGCCTTGAGATCACTGCAAGAAAAAGTGCTGCTGCAAAGAATATAGAGGTCGAAGTTGACAAGCCTTTGGGACTCACATTGGGTCCAAAACAAGGTGGTGGAGTTGTCATTACGGTTAGTCATGTCACTTATTATTGTTCCACTTACTAGAGAATTTCTCATAAGTAATGTACGAGTAACAAGTTTTAATCAGCCTCTTTCTTTGTTTAAAGGGCAGTCCGGTGCACAAAGCACCCCACATTCATGCTGCCTCTTTCTTTGTTTGAACCATATATTGTAGATACATTAATGAACTTTTATACGCTGATTGTGTAATCTTTCTTTTACCATGTTTTAGTACATATTACCAAGTCACACTCCGTTAAAGTTACATGTGATTAGGGGCAGGGCGGAAGTGTTAGGAAGGGGGTTCAACTGAAACGCTTCATTGGAAAAAAGTAGTATATTGTAGCATCGGGGTATAATTAACTTTTTTTTTTATGTGTAAACTGTTGAATTCCCTTGGCTTAAGAAAAGCTTTTAGTGTAGCAGCAATGGTGGATCAGAAAATTGTTTTAACTAGCAAGTTCATATCCCAATTGTGGCATTCTTGATTTTTTTCTTTTAGAATTCTCTTCGTTTAAAATACCTGGCTCTGCCACTACATGTGATTGATTATTAAGCTATCCGATAGTGTAAAATTTGGATATTATTTAACCAATATATGAAGTTACATGTGATTGGTTATTAGGCAGGAAATGCCGTGTAATTCAAAATCAATTGTTGAAGTTAAAGAGCTTTGTATTTGTCTCTTTTGAATTAGGGTATAGAGAGTGGTGGTAATGCTGCAAGTGCGGGGCTTAAGGTTGGTGACCAGGTAGTCTACACTAGTAGCTTCTTTGGTGACGAACTCTGGCCAGCTGATAAGCTTGGATTTACAAAAACAGCCATCCAGGCGAAGCCTGACTCTGTCTACTTCGTGGTTAGCAGGTTAGCTTCTCCTTGCCCTTATATTTCTGGCTGGAGTTAAGAGTTCTATATACTGACAGTGTAACACAGTTAGCTACAAAAGCAACTCAATGCACTGGGATGAGGTTACCTAAGCCAATATTTCAGTGAAAGGCTCTAAGAAATTGCATAAATGAAGACAATTTCACTTGAAACTATGATTTATATTAACTTGAGCTGTTGGTACTAGTCTTTTCCACAGAGAAACTAAAACGTGCGTATGTTCTTTGTGATTGGCTTGTACGGGGGTTAAAGCTGTATTAACAATGCAGAAGAAATCTGCATAAGTTTTCTGTCATTGTAGCGTTGTTTGTTATTCAATTTCTTCCTATATTTACCAATATCCAATTACCTATGCTCACTGAGCTACATGTTAAACTATGCTGATGCATTATTTTATCGCTACATATGGGTATTGACATCTTCATTAACAAAGATGTGAGACTAACATATCTTTGGTCGATTTTGATGCAGAGGTGTTGATGTAGATGTTAAAAGACTGCCCAAACGTCCAGCTCCTCCTCAGTTCGGAAGGAAATTAACGGATGCTCAAAAGGCTAGTATCGATCCGTGCATCATTTGAATTAAGTTCACTTCTGTATTTGCTTCCTGTTTCTCCTTTATGGTATTTGTTTCTTTACCTAATCATCTATGGTTCACTGTCCTCAGGCCAAAGCTTCACACATTTGCCTTGACTGTGGTTACATATACACCTTGTCAAAGTCTTTCGATGACCAGGCAAGTTTCTGCACTTTGCTTTAACTATATACATCTTTTTTTAGTCTTCAGAAACTTGTTAGACGATTTCTGACCTTTGGTTAAGCTGTTGAGATCGATAGGCCCAACTTTTGTAGTCGCTACTTCTCCTTCTAGTTAGCTCTCACCCTAATGTGTAAAAGTTTTTTAACTGTCAGTGTGTGTAAGCTTTTTCCCGTTTTGACATTAAAAAGTTTTGATTTGTTTCTGTTTCATCCATGCAGCCTGAGGACTATGCATGTCCACAGTGCAGAGCACCAAAGAAGAGGTTTGCAAGATATGATGTTAACACTGGGAAAGCAATTGGAGGAGGATTGCCCCCTATTGGTGTCATTATTGGTCTCATTGCTGGCATTGGTGGTGTTGGAGCATTACTAGTTTATGGTCTTCAATAAGATCCTTTTGAGTTATAAACGTTCCTATACATTACAAAGTGTTAAAAACCCAATTTCTGTGCCAAAATATACATATTCCAAGGACTGATAACCACAACCTTGTACTATGTTGAGATCAGATTTCGATGTACTTGTTGATTAGTGAGTCACTATAAGGCATTTGATCAATTAAAATTTGATTCAATGAGTTCAACTTGAATAAACAGACACACTTTATCTGTTTAAAAAATGTCATGTTCCTGTTGTCACATTATTTTATTCATTAGTCTAATGAATTGGATTCCTCTCATATGCCTAGGGTGTTCATTCCAAGAAGTTCTATATTTTCGATGCTTGAACTCGAAATTACTAATTAAAGGCGGGGATCTCATTACTAGCTAAACTAGTTAAATTGCATTTCAATTAAGAAAAATATTTCAAAATAACTTTCGTGTTAGAAAATCAAGATAAAATTAAGCATTATTCCAATCTTCTCTTGCTATTAAAGATGTAAGTAATACCAACTTTTCAGTAATAGCAATTAAAATAAGGTATATTACTAGTAAATTACTCCTTGTACTTCATTGTTGAAGGCCCAAATAGACACTCGTACTTGTCTGGTTTAACCATAATCACGTTTATACTTTGCAAAGTGTCAACCAGCCCCTTTTACTCGTCCAAAACATGACTTTTAAACCCTCATGCGCTGATGTGTCTAGTAAGTTGCTTATGTGGCAAATGAGCGTGAGCCACACGAATTTTCAGTGCGTGGATCAGTAAAAAAGCACTATCAACAACTATTTTTTTGTCTTTTTAAGGCATTTCAGTACCAAATCCTTCACCTTCATTTTTCCTTTGTCTTTTGTTTTTTTTTTTTCCCTTAGTTTCTTTCCTTCACCTTTACTTCTTATTATTTTCTTAGTCTATTTTTTTTTTACAAAATTCAGATTTAATGTTGGAAGACATGGAATGAAGATCCTAATTAGTTAAATTTTTAATTAATTAAAGCCCTAATTAGTTAAATTCCTAATTAATTAAAGCCCTAATTAGTTAGAGAACTAATCCTTTAACGGTCCTAATTAGTTAAATTCTTAATTAATTAAAGCCCTAATTTTTATAACAAATCGCAAATAACAAATCATTAAAAAATTAGAAAGAAAACGGGTTTAAACCCTTACCTCAAATATGGGGAAACCTTCAAATGTTGTTAATCAAACGAGTTAAAACAAGGATCATTTTTTTGTTGTTAATCGACGGGTTTTTTTGGGTTAATCGATGGGGTAAGTTTGGATGTAGGTAAGTATTGTTTGAGTTAAAGTAATTTTTAGTTTTGTTTACCGTGTAGTCGTTTGGATTTTTTTTTTTTTTTTTTTGCTTTTTAGGGTAAAAAAAAGTCGTTTGGATTTTCCTTTTTGTTTTTTAGGGTAAAAAAAATATGTGGCATGTGATATAGGCCACCAATCTGACGTGGAAGCCACGTGGTCGCGTTTGTGCACCACACTTAGACGGGAGGGTTTAAAAGTCATGTTTTGGACGAGTAGAAGGGGCTGGTTGACACTTTGCAAAGTATAAACGTGATTATGGTTAAACCAGACAAGTATAGGTGTCCATTTGAGGGCAATTCACAAAACTATACAAATTAACACTCTTTCTTACACTAAAATGTCAACATTTTTCCATTTTCCAAACATAGCAATACTTTTTTTTTTAAAAACATAGCAAACATATAAAAGAGTAGACAAAACCCTGAAATTCACTCCCTACACTCACTTGCCAATAGTCCAGCTGCCGCCCCCCCCCCCCCCCCACCCTCCCCCGTCTGCCCTTCCGGCAGTGGTTGCTGGATTTTTTTTTCCCATTTTTTTTTTTGTATAGTTTTGTATGTTCTTTGTATATAATGTGTATACTTGATGTATTTCCATTGTATATACATGACATACAACAAACATACAAAGTCTATACGCTTGCCATACAAAATCTACACAACCACCAAAATCCTAGCCGCCGCAGATCCGCCACACTGGGAAATAAGTGTATATACTTTGTATGTATGTTGTATATCCACTGTATATACATAACATACAACACACATACAAAGCCTATACACTTGTCATACAGCCCGCAAACACCAAACACACACCATACACCACCGTGGTTCCGCCTTATCCCACCGGAAAATTCAAAAACGAAAAAAAAGCTGAACAAATCAGTTGCTCCACCGGATCTCCACCGGAACAGCCACCAAATCCACAAACACCAAACATACTCCAGCACCATAGCAATGTACCACCGGAAAAATAAAAAGAAAAGAAAAACAGAAGAATAACAACCAGATCTGTTTAGCATCGGGGTGGGGAAGGGAGGAGGACGTCGGGATTGTGGTGGGGAAGAGAGAAAGACGATGGGGATGGGGGTAGGGGCCTCGCCGGCGACGGGGAGGCCTGGGCGGCGGCAGGGAAGGGGATAGAAGAGAGAGAGGAGTGAGGGAAATGTTAGGATTAGGGTTTTGTTTGATATGCTATGTTTGGTAGCATTTGAAAAAGTATTGCTATGTTTGGTAAATGTGTAAAATGTTGCTATGTTTTTAAAAAAAAAATCCCTAAATTGACATAGAGGGTAATTTGCCCACCATTTGATCCTTCTGCCTTTTCTTAACGAACATACTAATACCTTAAAAGAGATGTTTATTTGAAGGATTGGAGTAATTGTTTAGCGTATGATTATTGTCATAACTCATAAGGTCGCATTTAATTGCACATTTGAATTACTTGTGTACTTACAATTTATCTTTGATATGCCAGGTCAGTTTACAAGATTTCATTATTTTTTTAATTTAGTATTTTAAATTTAAACTTATTCAAAGGAATGGAATATATTAATAATAAAATAAGCACCCAAATAACTTTCTTGTTTACTTTTCTTTAGGAAATAACTGAATACCGTAATTACATAAAGTTGTTTTGAATCTTTTTATTATCCAATACTAATTGTTTAACTTCAAATCTATTTTTTATTCCCTAACAAAACATTAATAATGCGTTTGTGTACTGGTCAACACTTCTTTTCTGGTCATTAAGAAATAAGTACTACAAGAGTATTATATGTGCCATATTTGAGTTCAAGTATCATTAGGTAACTCATTTGTAAGTCCATGACTACATATAATTTTTTTGAGAACCATTAATTAATAATAACATGTAATCGGAGCCTATCACATATCAAAATTCACATATAGTGATTTTTTTTTTTCGTTTTAGAATGTATAAGTGAGTTTATTTAACATCAAATTCAGAGTAATCAGAAGGAAGTGTCTGAATAAATAATGCGATACCTTATCTACACCTATAATAATTTTAGAAAATTATTTTTCAATATATTAAAATGTAGCATTGCTAAAATAAATTAATAAGGAATTAATATTACTCCATTACTAACGATAGGTTCAAATTGTTTTTTACTGCTCCATCCGTCTCAAATTATTTGTTATGTTTACTTTTACACGTTATTTAAGAAATCATTAATGAGAGGAGATTATTAACTATTTTACTCTTATTTAATTTTTATTGATATTTGAATAATTATAATATTATTCAATACATGAGATCTTTATAATATTAACCAATAATTATAATCTTTACATGAAAAAAGTGAGAAATTTTACCTTGAAATACTAACTGAATGAATATTTTCAAACTACTACTCCCTCCGTCCCAATTTATGTGGCACCATTTGACCGGGCACGGAGTTTAAGAAAATAGAAGTTGACCTTGTTAAGTATCAATTTTACCCTTGAAAAAGTAAGAAAGAGAAGATTTGAGTAATAAAAAAGTTGTTGGTAGGTTTAAAAGTATGTAGGACCCAACAAGGGTAAAATAGAGATGATACATTAAATAGTTGTCAAATAAGGAAATGTGCCACTTATTTTGGGACAAACAAAAAAGGAAATGGTGCCACATAAATTGGGACGGAGGGAGTATTTTTTTTTTTTAAAAAAAGGCAAATAATTGAGACTGAGGATTTGAAACTACAAGAAGCTGTTATTTTGTCTTAGAAAAGTGTTGTTCTGATTTGCCAACTTTACTCTTATTGTCAGTACTTTTGTCTTAAAAAGCACACTGAATTTACGACAGAATACAGTCTCTGTGTGACAAAGCTCATTCAGTCCCAATAATACTAAACTTTGAAAACTCACGAGCTTTGCGTTGCACACTTTCCCCCCCTTCTTTCTGCTTAAAGTATATATCTTGAGTGAGACACCCACATTTTTGTTATTATTTTTTGCATAGAAATACAAGAAAGAAAGAGGTTATGGAAAGGAAGGTGATAGTAGTTTGTGGTGTTGTGGGATTTCTTGGTCTGTTATCTGCTGTTACTGGTTTTGCTGCTGAGGCCACAAGGATTAAGGTTATTTCATTTAATGACCCTTTTATGTTTTTCTTTTGGTTGTCTATGATTATGTCTGTGTATCTGAAATATTATGCTAGTTGAATGTGCTGATTTGGAATCTCTCTGTGTGCGGAGCGACGAATTTATACAAGGGGATTCGAAAAAATAATAGACTGTCACACTTGGGATTAATTAAAATCCGTGAACTTAAGCAATTTTTTAGCCCCATTTACTGAATTTCCCCCAATTTTAAAGGGATTCAACACTTTTTGATATAACAAAGTAAATTATTTTTACCCTCTTTAACAGTGTAGTTTTTCGACCACCCCTTATGCTCCACATAGCTCCGCCACTGCTGATGAAAACTCGGGAATTTGCAAGATTAGATTGAAGACTTGTATCCAAGAAAGGTCTTTTTATATTATTCGGCTTTTGCTTGTCCCTTAATTTTATTTTGGTTGCTGTTCCATATCGTTGTTTCTTCAATCTGGAAATAGTTACCAACTTAGCATTTCAGTTCAATGGAGAGAATTCGTCTGCTTATATGGGTTAATGCAATCATTCTATGAGACTGCTTGATTGAGAAATAGCTATTTAGCTCTCGCTGGAGTAGTTTGCTTTCTGTATTTGACTCGGGGTTATTTTGATGTCTCAAAGTGAAGAACTTCCATTGTAGGGTCTGATTTTTCTGAAGGAATCATGTTAAAGTGAATACTGAGGATTCCTTAGTCTTTTTTTAAAGCTAAAGTAGTTTCATTTTGGATATATTTACATTCGGTAACCATGTATAAGATTAGCAAATTAATCTATGTTGGTTGGACTAAGTAACGAACCATTACAGGCCTTCTACAAGCGAATTACCATAGTTAGAACAAACTGAGAACCCCACAGGCATCTATCCTATTCTGGAGCAACTTCTGCCCCAAGTCCCTTCACTCGCCCTTTATCAGGTACCATCATCCCCAACCTGCTGACTTCTCCACCAATGAAACAACAGGCCTATGGGTAAGCTATCTCAGGGGTGGGAAGTTTGATGGTTTTTAAGGGGCGGAGGCCGGAGAGTGGGGAAAGTTGTTTGCGGATATTCAATTTCAAATCATGTCACCATATTCCTTGCCAGTGACCATAAACTCAAGGGAGTAGTTGTACAAGTGGAAGTTAGGAGGGAGGGTCAAAAAAGATAATATATGTGGTATTTTGGTTACATGCTAGAGTCTGTTTGCAAATGATTGTTACAAGAGTTAAAAAGTCCTCTCATTTCAAATTTTCTGTTCCAAATTTTGAGCCCTTAGAATATAATTTCATAAGGGAAGTTTTTCTATTTCTTTTTCCTTTGTGGAGGAGATGATGTGGCATCTTTTGCCTACTTTCTCTTAGGGTTGGCATGACTAATTCATATGACTATTTCAATTATTCTTCAGGGTTCTCAGGTTCAGTTTCCCTCTCCTTCAGAATGTGTATATCCAAGGAGTCCTGCTCTGCACCTTGGATTGACTGCTGCTGTGGCTCTTATGGTTGCTCAAATAATTGTCAATGTAGCAAGTGGATGTATGTGTTGCCGGAAAGGCCAACAACAATCTGGATCTAATTGGTCACTGGCACTAATATGTTTTGTTGTATCCTGGTAAGTTGGCCATAAACCACTGCTTAATTTCAAGTTCACTAGTTCATTGTTTTAGGTTAAATTGCATATGTTTGTTTGGTTGTATCCTCAATGGCTCGAACTGTTAGTCTAATTCAAGTTCATAGTTCATTATTCCAGTGGATTGAATGGAGAGGCTGACCCAAATAACACATAAGTTTTGTCCTATAGTATTGGCTCACATGCTCGTAGCAAGTATTTTAATATCAACCATTGATTTGCACCCTTGTGTATATGAGTATTTTACTGTGTTGGCCTTTTTTCCCTCCTTCACCAACCTTTGGTACGTTGCTGGTCCTACAGATGAAAGTTCCAGTGCATAGCCCACACAGGCTTTCATGTAGGGGGGCCGGGCAGGAGCTAAATTTCTTTGGTCTCCGCCTTTTTCACATCCCCAATTCAATGTCTTCAAACTTCAGACCATGTAGCTTGTAGATTAACCTCCGCTTTATATATTCAGTTCAAAGAATTCTTGCTTTGTTTTCCAGAATTGTGGTCTAGCTGATAATTTGAACTTCAATTTTTCATTTGGACATTGACATATCGTTGACCTCCTTAAACCACTACTTTCTCCTTTTTTGTTAAGCTCGGTCATATTGTTATCTCAGACACATTGTTTTGGAATATATTTTCAAAGATTATCTCTCTGCTGACCAATTTTATCTATGTACCATCTGAAGAAGCCTTAATAAAGGTGTCCCAAACTTGCCACATATGCAGGTTCACATTTGTCATAGCATTTCTATTATTGCTAACGGGCGCAGCACTGAATGATCAGCATGGTGAAGAGAGCTTGTACTTTGGCAACTACTATTGCTATGTTGTAAAGCCTGGAGTTTTTGCTGGAGCAGCTGTCTTATCCCTTGCCAGTGTCGCTCTTGGAATCATCTATTTTATTTCCTTGAACTCTGCAAAGAACATCAATGATCCATGGCATCCACCAGCTCCAACTCAAGGTGGCATTGCAATGGCACGCCCACAACCTCCTTCACAAACCAGTCAGGAACCAGTTTTCGTGCATGAAGATACTTACATGAGACGAATATCTACATGATTGTCCCTAGACCTTGTATAAACATTAGGATGGGTGTGGTTGAGGGTGAAGAATTATCTTCTATATGTGACATGTTTAAATTTCTTTTCTTCTGTTTCTTCATTTACTTTTTTCTTTAAACAAAAAAAAAAGGAAAGAAAGAAAGAAACTCCAATGCTACTGCTACTTAATTTTGTTGCAAGTTTGTAGCCTTACAGCATGTATCTCAAGGAGTGTGTATGTAATCCAGTATTGCATCATACTCCTATGAAGTCTCCAGTTTCGTGTACTTTTTGTTGGAAGTTTTTAGCCTTACAGTATGTATGTCAAAGTGTTGTGTGTATGTAACCCAACGATGCAACATACTCCTGTGAAGTCTGTAGTTTCTTATACTATAACTAGTAATGTTTCTGCTAGTTTCAGAGGGTTGGATTGTGAGGGAAGAGCACGAGGAATGCTATCTCTATTGGCTTCACCAACTTGAACTTAAGAAGAAATTCCTGGATAATGTAGCTTTTCTTGTCCTGCAGCCATGGAATGAAGCTGGCAAGCACAGTTTTATCTCGAGAACTGAATTTATGCTTAAGAAGAATTTGAAATACGGTTATTAGAGATGCGAAATGCTTAGATGTGATAAAGATTGTATCTATAAAGCTTGCCTATGTCATCAGCCCAATGAACCAACCATCTATTTATGTAGATTAAATACATTTATCAAGTGTGTTGCAGGCTTAGATGGACTTCGACAGTTGTCACTGATAAGCTAGTGAATTTTCACCCCAGAAAATTAGAGTAAGATACTACATGAAACAGTTGAAATGAAAAATATCCTGGCCTGCAATAAGATCCATATAGCAAAATGACATCTTTAGCTTGAAAAATTTCACAGAATTACTTTTTAACTGATCGTCCTTTTCTCTTGTTGGTCGTCTTTATCAGATGTAAAGAATACTGGAGTGGCTTGAATCAAAGAAATACTTTTTAACTGATCTTCCTTTCCGTTTGTTGGTCATCTTTACCAGATGTTGGACCTGTAAAAAGGATCCAACTAGAAAAGAAAAGTTGATAATAATGTTTGCTAATTCAGTTAAGACTCGGTGATGGAGTAGCTGTAAATAAAAGCTGGGAGGAAGAATATTTGATAACTTGGTTAATCTTATAATGAAAAAAGGCGAGTCTTGATTTTGTATTGAGAAATACTGAATCATCATCAGAAAACTGTACAAGAGTGAAAGCAATATTTCTAGAAAGGCCTTTCATCACTATAGGTGATCGATCAACTCAAATTGTCGCAGCCTCCCCCTAAATAACAAGAATACATCAGCAGTTGGTGTTGTATTTCTCCATGATTCACTAAAGCTAGTAAATTAGATACGAATTCACAATTCTTTTCTTCAGTCAGCAATCTGTTGGTTCCAGTATTGTATTAACAGAAATCATCAGCACCTAACATTCCCTTGTAACTCAGCGAATACGGTTAAGGTGAGCGAATGGTTCAGGATTTGCCTTTGGTGCAGGTTTTGCTACTTCAGGAGTCCCAAATACATTCCAGAATCTCAGAGTTTCATCTCCAGCTGCAGATGCAACTGTGCATCCATCAGGACTCTGCATAAAAGATAAACAAGAAAAATAATTACTTTCATATATTTACTCACTGCTAACATTTTCTTTTTTCAAGGGTCAGGCACTGATTTGCAAAAGATACAACAAAAGATCATGAGAATTTACCTGAGCCATGAAAAGTACCCTGGATGTGTGACCAGTAAGCTCAGCTACCTTTACCATAGAAGGGTATTTCCAAAGAGTGAGCTGATTCTGAGTAAAACCATGAGAACTTAGCAGCTCGCGTTCGTTCTTGTTCCATAGCAGGGAACACACCTGTGATCCTGTATCAATTGAGTTCAAGCAAGAACCAGTGTGCGTGTTCCAGAACTTTATGCACCTATCACCTCCACCGCCACCAGAGGCCAATAAGTTACCCTGGAAAGGGCACCAAGCAAGGGCTTTAACAGCAGCTGTATGATCTTCAAGCCTGTGAAGCCACTCTGTTGTAGAGTTGGAAGAAGCCATTGATCTGTCCCATATGTGGAGAAGGTTGTCGTTTCCGCCACTAGCTAATTGTTGGCCGGAAGCTGACCATTTTAGACCACAGACTTCTTGGTGATGTCCTTGGTAAGTGTCAACAATGTGATTTCTTACTCTCACATCATTGTTTATGATCTGACCATCCATTCCACCAGTTGTCAAAATGTGATTGTTCCAATCTAGTGCACCCACTCGGGATCGGTGACCACCTTTCAAAGTTCTCAGCTGCACCAAAGAAAGAACACATATTAGCATATGAATATTTGTTTTGAACAATTAAAAGCGGAAGCTAAAGAAACGTACCAGTCGATTTGCTGTAGTATCCCAAAGTTGAACTTCAGAATTGTTAAGACCAACAGCAACGTGCCGACCATCAGGAGCCCATTTAACACTTGTAACAGGGCCACTTTCCTCATCAACACTGACCAGCTCTGAAGTAGCACCATCAGACGCATCCCACAGATAAACACTACTGCCAAGAGCAATAGAAAGAACATTGCTGCTGCCCCAGTCCAACAAATTCAAATAGTAATCATCCATGATCTCTGGAGCATCTAATGTCCTCTCAGAGGTCTGCATTAAAAATAGAAACCTTAAGGACTTGCCAAGTAATATTGAAGAAGTAATCACAGATAAATTGTTATCTTTGGTGCAGATTGTGTGTGTGTTTTTCTTAATATAATTGGACCAGGAAAAAGCACCCACCTGAGGAATGTTTCGGCGGGGTTTAGTAGCCTTAGGCTGTTGAACAGAAGCAAACTCATTGGGAATGGCCTCGACTGGAGTGGGTGGCTTGTTCTTGAACGCGAGGATGCGAGACCTGTTCATGTTGAAGGTTTCTGCAAGCTGCTTCCTGTATGCTTCCCTGGAGGGAGAGTTAACAGCTGGGTTTTCCTTACCTTTCTTTCCTCCCTCAGTCAGCATGTAATGAGCATAGTCGAAATCCATCGCTGATCGATTTGGAATAAACCTATCCAACTGTTATAAAACAACAAATCACAGAGTAGATTATTAAACTTTTCATCCTTTGGAAGAAGAAAAGAGCTTGTGACTTTAAAATACCACCCCCACCTCACAAAGAGAAATTGACACAAGAAAACATAACTAAGGGCATCAAGAGGCGGATTCAAAATTTGAATATAAATTGGTTCGAGCTCATGATTCTATCACAACCCATTTGATATATGAGGTTCGAAATCTATTAGTTGTACCTAATTTGTGAATTTTTTAACTCGTTTACAGGATCCGAGCCAAAGTTACTAGATTCTGACGAACGCATAAGCTACACACTATATCCACCCTCTAGCAGCATCAATTATGCAACAAGAAAGTAACTCGAGCGAAAATAGTTCTATCAAATTAGAAGCCAACTAATAGCAAAGTAGATGAAACCTGTATCCACTTATTTTTTAATCCATTTAATTGGAAATTCGAATTCTTGAAATACCCATCTAGTTAAAAAAAGTGGACAAATTAATTGTACTAATTAGAGACATACATTTTCACGAGAATTTCTACGTTGAAGAAGTTGTTCCTGTAGAGGACAACGAGATTGTTTCTTGTTTGAGTATGATCCTGCATCCATTATGTTAGCACAAAAAAAAACAAGAAACACAGAAAAGAGATAACTAAAAAAAGAAATAGAAATCTTGATTATAACAAAGCCTGCAAAACCAAGATTAGTGTTATAGACAAACAAATTCAAATGTAACAATTATAATACTAAACATAAACACAAGTATAATAATAGGACTAAAGAGAATGAGATTGCTTGTTGGTTTTTTCAGAAACTTAGAGAGAGAAGAGAGATTGATTGATTGATTGATGAGGGTTTCTTCAGTTGATTAATGGGGTTTATATTGAACTTGTTGTTCCAATTGTTAAATAGTTTTTGTCTGCGCCAGTAAGGATTCTTTTTGCGCCACTCTAAAACCCTTCCAACGGCTTTGTCAAATGAGATAGCCGTTGTAATTTGTTTGGACTAAATTGCCTAGAGCAATCTACTATTCTACTTACATCTTAGGGGTATTTTGGTAACTAGGTATCTAATTTTTTTTTCTTCCTGTAATTATCCACTATAATGCACCCTCGTTCAAAACTTCAATCTATTGTATTATGGTTAGGCAAGGATTTAACATTTTTTTACCCTCCCGGCAAATTTTAATACCAATTTTATCTACAGTTTACTTGTAAAATTGCAGCAACCTTTTGAGTGATCTGATTGTATACATACTTTCTACACGATTGATGAATAAAACTTAAACTTTTCTATTTAAGGGAATGCCATTTGATGTTTGGTTGAACTTTTTTGAATTTACACATAGCTAGAAATGAAGGCATAAATCGCAGTGCAAAGAAACTAATTAGAAGTGGAACTTCCCTTAAGGTGCAAGAGTGATAGGCTGCTTTAATATTGACAAAATCAAGCAACTTCAGCTTAAGATTTGCCCATGTCTTCAGGCATTTCAACATTCTTTCTGCCATGTATATTTATCAGACGTAAATGAAGCATACGATAACTCCTTGTAAAGCACTCCAAGGTAATAAATAAAGTGCATTCAACTGAGTCAAATTCTTCACACAACACCAGTAAGTACACACATCTCTGCCACAGATTAATTTGAGTAGTTCCATTCCAATGCAAAGGCACGCTGAAAATTGCAGAGAACTCTTGAGCAGGTAAGTTGCAAAGTTAACGCCACCAAGTTTTGTGGCACCCAAGTCAATAGTATAATTTGTGTTCTACAATTTACATTCACAATCTGATAAACTGATATATACGAAAATCCTAAAATCTGTCTACCAAACTCAGCCTATAAAAGAAAAATTACATTAGGAAACCCAATATACAACTGAGATAACTTCCTAAACAAAGTCCCAATGCAGAGCCTACCTGCTTTGCTTTAACATTCAAGCTGGCTGCTCAGACAGAGACTGCATTTGCCTGAACAAAAATATTAGCAAGACATGGATGGGTACTAGCAGGTATAAGATTATTTCTTGTAAAATTTTACATGTTACTGTATATTATTGTTCTGTATTGCCTTCCCTGCTACAAAATTATTACTGACGCCGGCCCACTAATTCCTCATTTAACCTACTGAAGACCAACTTTACCGGAATACAAGCTACAACAGTTGGCAACGTCTCTTGTTTCAGTGCCCCATCCACTTGATAACTGTTGGAATCACTACTTTGTTTCTGCTGTGAACCTATCGAAGAAAGTGTCCTTATCTTTTGATTAGAAGATAAACTAACCCTTTTCCCTGGCTTTTTTGAAAAAGTTCTCTCTACTGGAGGCCGGGAAATGGTCTTCCTCGTCATGTTGTTTCGCACATTTCTCTGATGGTCAGAACCCTGGACATGCTTGATTCCTTCTGGATTATCGGATGCTGATGCTACAGGTGGCCGTGGAAAACGAACATTGGCAGTCCTGCGAGCAGTTCTCCATGAAGGTTGGAGTGCTGCATCATAATCCAATGTTTCTAGACAATTATCATCAATATCCCCGAAGAAGCTTTCAGTAGCACCATTTGCAAGGGTTTCAACTTGGATAGGATGCCCTACTATTGCCTGCCCATTTATCTTACTCATCAGTGAAATCATAGGCACATGTTCTCTCTGATAGCTTGATTGGACTTTCAGGTCCACATCAATCAGCATGGTCCTGCCACCAACGTGACGATAGTTATTCATAGGATCAAAATACTCACTGGCCTCATCCCAGTATCCTCTAATTGATGGTTGATCATCCGAAGCCAAATCCCCCCAACTGAACATGTTTCGGCTAGCTCTACCCGGAGCTCTAGATCCATATCCAGCCATTTGCACCCTGGAATTTGTTAACAGATCATCTGGAAGACGAGCATAACCTCCCTTTTCTTTAAAAGTAGGTGCATGATTAAATCTCCTTGCAAGATCTCCATCAGGAGAATCCACAGGCCTCTTGTTAAGACTTCGGATATTCCTTTTCCCTTTTAGTTTCCATTTGGACACCCCAAAACCAGCAGCGACAGATTCCTGATGACAAGGATAAGAGGTGCCATCTGCGAGTGCAAAATCATCTACCTCTTCGCTGCTCATGCTTCCATGTTCAGGTAGTGCTTCAGATCTGCCTACATATTTTGGTTCTAATTCTATAGATGCAGCACCATCTGCATACAAAACAAGCTAAGTTAGCCCACCTAAGAAGATCATTCTTCACTTGTCCTCCATTAATGGGAGACAAAAGGCCACCTGAAGGTCGGTGATCTCATATACTGAAGTACCACGTAAATTTCAAGGGGCATATGCATGGAAGAATACATGCAACATGTGATGTGTACAAGAGTAATAGGTACAAAAACGGCACATGGAACCATGAAACAGAAAGAGTATATTTGCAGTTCACAGCCACACCAAATCATGATCCAGCCCAAAGCTTATTTTGCGTCATATATATTGGCAAATAGATTCTCTATTGAACTTGGAGAAGGAAGAACGAGCGGTGTATCTTGGAAATTAGGAAAACAGAGAATTAAGAGAGAATTTGAAAAAAAAAAAAGAACAAAGAAAGTTTAATTCTCCCACTTGTTAACTTCTATTTTCTAAATAAAATACATGCAAGTACATGAAAAGTGTACCTGAGAGTGTGGCCAACTCATCATCGGTATCTGATTCCAGAGAATCTGACTCGGTTGAATCAGTATCAGTATACTCTGTTGATCCAGAACCATTCTGTTCACACAAGTTAGCAGGATGAGAACAGTGGTTATCCTCAGACTTCGATGTTGGAAATTCCATCTGGGAACGATGACTCTGCAAGCTGTTGCTAGGTTCAACTGGCAAATACCTAAAACTGCTATTCTTTGCAAGTGATTCAACTCGAGTAAGCTCTTTTCCCGTATCAGAGGTGGAAACAGAAACTGAGTCCGGCTGAGGGAGAGAAACTGGCAATTTTTCAGAACTCTGTAAAACCTGAGCAAGAGCATGGCGCCTATCTCGCCTCTTGACAAGGACATCTTCTACCAATGCGTCATCTGATGGTTTTCTTTTGTCCAAGATACTTTTTTTGTCAGCATTAACCAGGCCTTTTGTATTATTACTCCCATCAGGAACAGCAGGAGCGCTGCTATCAAGCACAGGTTGGTCAGTACCATTTAAAGCAAGTGATGGAGAATGGTTATGTTCTGAAGGAACAGTACTAAGACCAAAATCCTGCAAACCTCTCAATCTCGGTAGTCCACCAGAATTATCGACATCCCCACCAAGTTGATTTTGATCTTTGGGTCCCTCTGCAGGTAAAAGATTTAATGAGCTCTTGTCCTCTAAAGAGACACCAGATCTAATAGAAACTTGATGGGACTTAGGCTCTATGTGTCTTCCGTTCCCATTTGCCAAGTGTTCGGATAATGTCACAGACTCTCTTCCGACAAAATCACCAGTAGATTTAATGATCTTATCAGTGGATGAAAAACCTACTCCATATTTTTTGTCTAACAATTGCTTCTCAAGTTCAAGAGCATGAAGTATTGCATCTTCTCGACGCGCATATTTCTCTCTTTTCTTTGGAGGTATACCTTGGGAAGCTTCAGCCCGTTTAATACAATCATCAAATTCACCACAACGGAATGCTTTCACACGTTTTGACTTCTCCAAGTTATACCAATCCCTGCAAAGACAGGGAGAAACACCCTTTTAGCCAAACAGCAAATAAGACTTAGCATTGGACATGAAATTGCAGTTTGACCAATTATCAAAAAGCGTGGAGTGAAAGGAGCAATTAGATAATGACATTATAGTCTTTTGCTTCTACTTTCTTGCTTTTTATTTAGCTTGGACATGTGATCTTTTTTTTTTTTAATAAGGTAAAGTTTATAATTGTATAACCAGCAACAAGAGTGTGCTTAGTTAGCAATTACAAGCTTAACCATCAAAAAGATCTGGAGGATGATTCCTGGATGTATCCTCTGGTGTGTTTGGATAGAGAGGAACCGCAGATGCTTTGATGGAATCTCAACTTCAAGCAACTCCCTTAAAGTTAGATGTTTACTTAGCTTGTTTAGTTGGAACAACTTGTCTTTTGTAAATAGCAATGATCAGCTTTTTGATTTTGTTAGCTCCCTGACCCTAACTTAGTTTTTTATGTACTGGAGCTAACACATCTTTTGTACTTATGCATCTACTTGATGCCCTATTTATATAAATTATTACTTCATCAAAATAGTTAGCAATTACAAGCTTCTGTTAACTATAACAGAGAGTGTAAGGAATTGAAAAGAAAATCAAGCATGGCCTCAACATCCTGAGAAACATCTATATCACCCAAGTTATCCCAAAAAGAAAGCAAAATGATACATTTGAGCTTAAGACTAAGTACAAGTACATTTGAGCTTGGACATGTGATTTGCACAGCTCTTTTACCTTTAATCATAACATTCGACACTTCCGAAATGTCTCAACTATTACAAAGGGACCACAATGAACCCAACTTCCAGTATAAGCAGACAACAGTTTGTGCAACAAAAGTAAGCCACTCCACATCAAGGCCAAATGGTTAACAAACTTTACAACCAACTCATGCAAAAGGACTCTCATTTAGAGAGGAGGCAAACAAAGGAGAATAAGTTACCAATTTAAAAAAAACACACAAAGGAGATTAAGCCCAAAGTTTTTTTTTGATGCATTTTAGCATTGATACAGGAGATTAAGTCCAAAGTCTGGCCTATTACATGGTGAAAGCACATAAAAATGAAGTGGTAAGTAATCCAAACTGTATTAAGTTATCAAAAGGAGAATGAATGTTAATTGTCTTAAGTTACATTGTATTTCTTTGCTTTGTTTTTGGAGCAACATGGAAAATGTACATGATACTCACAATGATGAGGTCATAATCGACTTTATTAGTTCTCTACACAAACTTCCTATGATGTATATGAGAACACACTCTTAATGCTGATACATATATAAAATTTTAACCTTACCAATCAAAAAAAAAAAAAAAAAAAAAAAAATAAGTAATCCAAGTTAAAAAGAGCTCTCCATTGAACAAGTTAAATTTAATCCCAAAGTTAGAACTTCGTAACAACTCTAATGTTTAACTTTTTTAAAACTTTCCCTAGCATCATCAAAGCCTAGCCTGGAGCTTTGAGGCAAAGTCCATTGCTCCTTTTCTTTATCAGTAGTCCCCGCTCTTACGTCCCAAAATTTCAAGCAAGGTAGCAGCTTTGCCTCTTTCCCACGGTGCTCTCTTCTTCTTTCCTTTCAATTGTGTGCGAGTGGGAGCTCTGGAGCTTCCAGAGTTTCATTAACTTAACCCTCAACTTTCCGCAACCATGCTAGGCTCAATTAGAAACCCTTGCATGCTTTTGTCACGACCATTATTATGACAAAAGACTATTACGAACATAAACTGTGGAAAATACGACCTTTCAGTATACATAAAAGCAAAAGGAATTCCTTCAACCATTATGAAGAAATGCGGCATCCAAACCATCCAGTGTGCAACAAGCTATTACTGGAGCCTTGCCAATTCTCCAACTCAAGAATCCATGTTGCCCACGCCAAGAACTAGTGGTACCACTCACTTTCATCTACCCAAGCCAAGAATGAACGGAGAGCCAAATAGGAATTCTTCTATTTGTTTTTTTTTTTTCTGATAACCGATAAATCCATTATCTTGAGCTTTAAAACTTAGTGGATAATGGCTTGTTCTTCTACCCTTCTATAACTTAAAAACCAGACTTGGTTCACAACTGTATTTAGTACTCGTGATGTGTTTCTAGCACACGTCCCGCTTTGCCATCGAACCATAGCCTTGAGGGGGCAGAATTTACTTAACTATCTTGATGAAGCTAGAACCTCTAACTATCACTTATCCATCATAGTTATAACTGTACTAAGTCAAGAACTTACTTATTTGCAGCTTCCCCTCCCTCCGAAAGAAAAAGGAAGTACATATGCTTACATTGAATGATCACACATGCAATCCCAATGGCAAGTCCATCAACTTATAGTGGAAAAAGGCAGTAGACTTATATTTCGCCGCGATAAAGACTCCACATTTGTCATAAAACCCCATCGTAGTAATACTAAAGTTGCTACAATTACAAATTCTTCAAAATTCAACAACCAACATGCAGTAGCTAGCTTGAGTAAAACACTGGTACCATACATTTTTCAACAAAAAGTTATTCTTTTCAAAATAAGATAAATAAGGGAACTTACACACTAGCATCTTCCCTGCCAAGAAGCTTGACTGGAGTTCCAGATCGCGGAGACATCAAATGAGTAGCCGAAAGATCATTAGGCCCTAATATTCTACCCGGCCACCAGGACCCGTTTCGCCTTCGGACCCAAACAATACTCCCAACATCACATTCCACTATTCCTCCTTCTGTTTCTGAGCTTCCCATTCCTTCAATAATTATCTATATATTTCTAAAAATATATTTTCTTCCTTCTCTCATTTTTTTAACGAAACTACTCTGTCCCAATTAATTATACATAAATATCATGAAATAAATTTAATAATTAGGGGTAACAACTCACCTAGATCGACGATCAAGCGAAGATTAATGAGGGGTTTAATTGATCAACCACCAGAAAAGAAAAGAGATAAGTGGAATTGAAGATATGCAAAGAAAGAAGAAGATCTATTGAAAAAAATCAATTTTAGGGTTAGGGTTTCCATTCAAAATTGGGGAAATTTCATATTTATGAGATTTCTGAAATAAAAAAAGTTAAAACAAAGTGATCATAGGAGGAATTATAAAATCGCAAGTATTTATCGGCTATAGTTTGTAATTTTGTTTTAAGTCTCTCTAAATCACAGTGGGTATTTGACTCAGCGATTAAATTAACTGAATTTGAGTTGGGTTTGTTTCTGCAATACGCAACGCGTGGAGCGCGTACCCTAAGGCCCACTTTAATTTTGTCAGGCTCTGTTTGTTAGCTGGGCCCAACACCTAGGACCCTGGAGGTTGGCTTGTTGGTTAAGGATCCGAATCTCTAAAACGAATCGGACTCCTCCAACAAGGCTCCGACCCATTTGAACCAAGGTTGCAACGTGAAACTCATGCGCCAATGCTTCAACATTTGATAACTTACGGTTACTTTTTTTGTTTTTAAAAATATTTTAAATTGTTAATTATTTAGCTTATGAGTAGTACTGTACTTTTTTCTATAGTTTCTAGATATTTCCTTGTCCAAATTTATGTGACACTTTTTTTGTCTCACCCAAAAAAAAAGTCACATTTATTATTTGACAGCTAATTAATATTATTATATTTTTATTGGGCCCTATTTACATTAAAAACTACCAATAATTTTTAATTACTTTAATTTTCTCTCTCTTATTTTTTCTTTACATATAACAAAGGTAATTTTGAAACTTTATAATGTCAATTCTTATTTCTTAAACTTCGTGCAAAGTTAAACTACGTCACATAAATTGGGACAGAGAAAGTATATAAATTTTTTTTAGAACATATTATGATCCCACGAGTATAGTCTAGGGAGGATGGATGTGCACCTTACCCTACCTTGTGTAAGATAGAAAAATTGTATGATAGACTCATGCTCAAAAATATTGTTGGTTTCATTAAAAAACTAAAAGTAAGAATGTATTGACAACTAATAACAATAATAAAAGAAAAATAACCGACAATAGTAATACATAATGAGAATAAGGTAATATATACTAGAAGAATAACACGGTGACAAGTAACAGAGGAAGCAAATATGATACCCTAGCTAGTAACCCCTAATACTAGTACTAGCATAGTGTAATCCTAAGAGCTGAGACTATATTTTTTGAATTTTGCTCTCCCTAAAAAAGGGAGAAATCGACGGCCTACTAACTTTTGACCATAATTTTCTCTCTCCATATTCTTTAATCTTTCTTCGGTGAGCAATAGACTAGCCATACCGTATCTAATCACCTCTCCTAAATTCTTCCTCGATCTACCTCTACATCTGTGTAGACTTATCATTTCCAACCTCTCGCACCTTTTCATTGGATCATTTGTACTCCTCCATTTCACATATCTTAATCATCTTAAACTTTCTTCACTGCCAATCCCTTATATCTCCTTACTAGGACATCTGTACGTCTTATTTTATGTGCTCGAACCATCTCAATATCTCACTTCCCACTACTATATTCAAATCCATGCTTAATATTAAATAATTTAACTCTTGAAATTCAAACAAAATTTACATAGACCAAGACAGTGGGAATACTATTTTTCTTTCTTGAAGTTTGGTTTAAAACATTTCTTTTCGCAAAATATATTTTTTCATTTTTTAAAAAACTCTCTTTCAAGTTTTGAAGCATATGTCATCTGCTCCTCAATCTCAATCTAACTATACTAAAAGAGCCAATCTCAAAAGCAAAATATAAAAGACCATTTTGTCCCTATAGCATAAAAATAGTATGTAGCACAAAATTAATATAAAAGTGAAAATCCTAATGTAAAGTCATAATACTAAAATACCTCTACTAAAATATTAAATACTCATTTTTTCCCTCACCTTAAAATACCTGATTTTAATTTTAATATAAAATACTAAATTACCGTCATTGTGGTTTTCAATTTGTTCAATTTTCATTTTGTTGCTGTTACAGATTAAGGAACTTAAAAGTCAGTTGCGTTGGACAATGCAATATAGACTAGATTCATTCCTTTAAATTAACATAAATTAGCATAATATATAAAATGCTAAAATTATAAAAAAAAATGTGAAACTCCAAGACAATGTGATGAACATCAAGAGTCGCCAAACTCAGCACATACATCTCCTATATATGGGATATCTTCAATATTATGCTTCTTTGTTTCTCCATCAAATATAATATCAACACAATTTTCAAAATTCTCTTCCAAAACTAATTCAAGACATAGTAAGTAAGAAGCTTCGAGTAAAGAGAAAATTTGGAGGTTCTATCGCTAGATAACGGGAAGTGCAACAATGTGATTTTCAATTTTAATTGTAACTGGTTAGAAAATCAAACAGTCTGAGTTTCTAACTTTACATTCTTTTTGTTTTCTCCTTGAATTTTTTATAGAGTATTTATACTCAGATTATTCTAGGTGAATGTTTGCGTTCTTGATAACTGTTTGAAAAATATCACTTATGGAGACAAATTATTTCTTATTCCAATGTTTATATCTTTGTACTCCTATATTTTATTCCATGCGTAGTATTTTTCATTATCTTGATTTAAGTATTTACTTTGTTGTGTACTCATTGATATGGAGTTCACGCGCAAAGCGCGTGTCGAAGACTAGTAAATATAAAGTGCACATAAAGCGTGGGAAAGCTAACTAATACTAGTAGTATAACGTTCGAACTAATGACTAAAGTGACAAGTTTTATATTTTGTTTTAATTTTCTTATTGCATTAGGGACGACATGGACGGCGCAAGGAATATAATTAAAACATATGTTCCATAGGGAGTACATTCTGAAATCTGTATTCCAACTCTAAAATAGAAGCTAAATTTATCCCACATAAATATTGACAAAAATTATCCACTTTTTATACATACTTTTTAACGTTTTGGAGTCGACTATTGATTTGTCGCCCCCTTTTCTTCCCAATGATGTAAGCGAACGAATGGAACCAAACGAATGATTGTTGACTAGACTTGTACGATATTTCTATATGTTAAATGATCACCTATGAACCTTTTTAATAAGCTTTTCCTCGCGGGAATTATATGAACAAAGGATCATACTTTTCTATAGCCATGTTGGTACTTTTTTATAATTTTATTTATTTGTATAAATATTTAAATATTATTTATTAATCTCTTAGTTTATGGGATTTGATACTAATCCCTATAATTAAGATACTGAATTTTTTTATTATCCCAATCAATTAAATCCCCCCTCCCCCCGCCATGTTCCTCTCCTCTGTCTTTTTTTTTTTTCTACTCATTCACTCTCTCTTAATATTTATGCAATATATAAAAATATATTTTACTGACATGTGTATCCATGAACTTGAATATAATTTCTACCAAAATTAGAAAATATAATCTCAGCCATTTAAGTCCATAAGTCTAGATGTCAATAATCTAAATCTATATTGATATTCAATGGAGCAAATCCTGTCCCCAATCACATAAACAAGAAACAAAGTACATGAAAAAAAAGGCTAACTACAAATATATACAACTCTAATATTAAAATTACAAAAAATAAAAATAAAAAAAACAACATTATTCCACTTTACAAAAAATACCAACATTTTTTATACATTATAGACAAATCAACAAAACTAACAAATTAGGGTTTGTTCCTCCTTCTTCCTACTGCCCTTCCCACTGCTACTATCCCAGTCGAGCCCGCCAGCTAATCACCGGCCACCCGCCAGAAGTATTTTTTTTTTAATGTTTTTTGGATCTAAAAAATTGAAAACACCAACACACACACACACACACACACACATATATATATATATTTAAAAAAAATAAAAAATTACATGTGCAAAGTACATTCAAACAAAAAATACATACACATACAAAAAAAAAAATATTATACATACACTAAACACTCACATACATACACAAATCGACTGATTTATGAATTATACATTCAAATGTATGTGTGCCAAGCTTGGACTTACACACACACACACACACAAAACATAGAAAAATATACAATATATACTAAAAAATACACATTCATAAAATGATATACACATGCATACGCTCTGCACTTGTAAAAGATATTCATGTACATACAGATACATACACCTGCGCAAAACCAAATAAACATTTGCTTCCACCTTCAAACAACCACCATCAATCACCAACAACCACCCCAGACATACACATACACTAGCATACAAAAGTATACACGAATCTTTTTTTTTTTTTAAAAAAAGGAGAATAAGCAGATTGGAGCTAGCATCCACGTATCAGCACACAAAAGCGGAACAATAGCCGGAGCAGATCGGAGCAACTGCTGCAGCAGATCGGAGCAACTGCTACAGCAGATCCGAAAAGTAGCTACAACAGCGTAGCAAGGTAGCAAAAATAGAGGCGGAGCACAACTGATCGGTGGCGGGAGGGTGGTGTTCAGGCGCTGGCGAGTGGATGGAGAAAGGGGAGAGAAAGAGAGAGAACAAAGTTAGAATTAAGTGTTAGAGAGGGGGAAAATGTGAAAATTGTATATTTTGTAATAAAAATACAAATATCGTTATATTTTGTAATTTCTCAATAATGTTTTTATATTTTGTAATTTTAATGCTTAGTGCGTCAATTAGTGTAAAACTTCGAAAAAGAACTTGAGGCATTGTAAAATCTCAATGCTTATGCGGCTGATCATCTTGAAAGGTAATTGACTACGAGATTACTAAGATAGAAAATTTAAGACTTTTAGACATAGAAATCTGGACCCACTGGCACCACCTCTAGCTGCAGCACTGTTCCCCAACATGCAATGGAATCAGCCACTCCACTTCAATCCCCCGGTCAATGTGAATCCTCTGAACAACCTCCCTTTCTTTCCACCACAGAATCTGAATGCCAATCCTTTGTTCTTCCCCTGGCAGCCACAACAAGTTCATCAGAACCCCCATCCACAACAAATGAACCCTCTCAACCCTCAAAACAACAATCTAAACCCTCAACCACAACCACCATTGAACCCAGAGAACCCTCAACCAATGGAGGATCAGAATGTGAACCCCAATCTTCCCCACCATGCTCCTCCCAATCAAGACCCACAACAGGAACTTCTGAATGGGGAGGATGCTCCTCCACCAATTCCAGAACAAGAGGAAGAGATGGGAGAAGCAGAAGTAGTGGAAATGGAACCTCTACCCCGGGGGTCACTCACAGAAATTTCAAGTCTCCGCGTAGCCAACTGCTTACTATTCCCGGAATTGGAGGACAGGAAATATATCCTCACTCTTCCACCAGGATTACACAAAACCTCTCTCGACATTCGACCAACTGTGAACAAAGACGCAGGAAAATATGCAGTGGTCCTGAATCCATCAGTTGCCCGGAACCACATCTTTCCCAAGGGGGAGGGTATTCACTTGAAGAAACATCACACCAATCCTTTAACAATGAATAATAATACAAGCTTTATAATATGGAATATAAGGGGTGGGAATAGTGATGATTTTAGAAGGAATTTTGGAGAGCTAATGAAGACTCATAACCCTTGCTTAGTGGCACTGTTGGAAACAAAGATGTACACCCATGTTGCTATCAGAAACTTTTACCATTTTGACCGGATGGTAGAGATACCTGCAAGAGGAAGGTCTGGAGGGATGGTGGTCTTATGGAAAACAAGCTACCTTACTTTATATGATATTCAAACAAAAGAGCAGGAGATCCATGCCATGATAAAGGTATTACCAAACCAAACACCCTGGTTATTTTCTGCTATATATGCTAGCCCTAGATTTCATACCCGCTTACAATTGTGGGAAAATTTAAAACAATTATATGACTCATATAGAGGCCCATGGTTCTTAGGAGGGGATTTTAATGATGTCTTAGAAATAGAAGAAAAATGGGGGGGTAGGCAGATTAGCTCTAGAAGACAAACTGCTTTTGCCCAATGTTTGGATTACTGTCAGTTACAAGATCTTGGCTTTAAAGGGAGTAAGTTCACGTGGTCAAACCATAGGACACACTCTAGAGGTCTAATTTTGGAGAGGTTGGATAGATGTGTCACAAATGTGGATTGGTTACAATTATACCCTGATGTTTCCATCACTCACTTACCCAAGACACATTCAGACCATACCCCTCTATTAGTTAATATTCACAAAAGGTTAAATACTCCCCCCACAAAACCCTTTAGGGTTGAAAAATTTTGGTATTCCCATACAGAATTTGTGGATAAAATAAATTTAACATGGTCAAATAAACACCTCCAACAGGCTATCCCAGACTTTATTTACACTATAAAAGAATGGAGTAAGAAAACCTTTGGGGATATTTTCAGAACTAAAAAACTTTTATTAAGACGTATAACTGGTATTCAAAATTCTATTCATTACCCTACCAGTCCATTCCTCCAAAATTTAGAAAAAGACCTTATCCTCAAATTTAATGATATCTTACTCCAAGAGGAAGATTATTGGAAAATAAGATCTAGGATAAATTGGCTTAATGAAGGTGATGCCAATACTAAATTTTTTCATCTTTCGACTATTAATAGACGCAGAGTTAATAAAATTCACTTCTTCAAGGATGAAGATAATAATTGGATAGATACTCAAGATAAGCTACTCTTGCACACTTTGGATTACTTTCAAAATGTGTTCAAAACTAATCATATTTGTACGGATCTTCACAATATCATAACTGCCACCTCAAGCTTTCACAATACTGATTTATCTTCTCTTGACAATCCTCTCCAAGATCATGAAATTAGCAAGGCTGTCTTCTCCTTTAAGCCTTATAAAGCTCCAGGTCCTGATGGGTTACACCCCTATTTTTATCAACATCACTGGAACACAGTGGGCCCTACAGTCAGGGCCTTTTGCCATGAAATCTTCCAAACTTGCACAATTCCTCAAGACATAAATCAAACTTATCTATGTCTAATTCCAAAATTCCACAATGCGAATAATTTGAAAAATTTTAGGCCCATTGGGCTTTGTAATACAATTTATAAAATTATTACTAAAATCATTGTCAATAGGGTCAAGCCTTTCCTAAGCAACCTGATCAGCCCCTGTCAAACAAGTTTTCTTAAAGGAAGGCGCACAGCAGATAATGCTATCCTCATCCAAGAAATTATGACACATTTCCAACTTTTAAAAGGTCAGAAAGCTAAAATGATGCTTAAAATTGATTTAGAAAAGGCCTTTGATAGATTGGAATGGTCTTTTGTTTGTCGTACTCTGAGATACTTCAAATTCCCTCCAAACATAACAAAATTAATTTTATCATGCCTCTCTACTAGTACGATTGCTATTATGGTCAATGGCACTCTTACACCTTTTTTTTCCCCTAGTAGAGGAATTAGACAGGGTGATCCCATGTCCCCCTATATTTTCATTCTATCTATGGAATTACTTTCTAATCTAATAAATCATTATGTAGACTATGCTTTGTGGGATCCCATCAAAATTTGTCCAAATGGACCCCCCATTACCCACTTATTTTATGCAGATGATTTGACTATTATGGCACAGGCTACTACTAAAAGTGCTAACTCCATAAATCAATGCCTCAATATTTTCTGTCAACTGTCTGGTCAAAGAGTCAATACAACCAAAACAAGGTTAATCTTTTCTAAAAATACATCACAGCAGCAAAGAGACACTATTAACAATATTCTTAATTACTCAGTAGCCTCATCCTTTGGTAAGTACTTGGGATTTCCTATTCTCAATCTTAAACCAAAGCACAGGGACTTCCAATTTATAATTGACAATATGACTAATAAGTTGGCTGCCTGGAAAACAAAATTCCTATCACTAGCAGGTCGTATAACTCTGGCAAATGCCACTCTTAATAGTATTCCAATGCATGCAATGCAGTATCATCTCTTACCAGTTCGCACCCTAAAGTTAATAGATAAAATCCAAAGAGACTTTATATGGGGATCTACTTCTGACCATAGGAAAATCCACTATGTCAGTTGGGACATTGTAACCCAACCAAAGCACTGTGGGGGTTTGGGCCTTAAGCAGGCCGCACAGAAAAATCATGTTATGCTTGCTAGCCTTGCTTGGAGGATGCTCACCAACCCTGCCCTAGTATGGCCTAGAATGTTGCTTCAAAAATACAAACTTAATAGAAGGCCTTCCCCTCCTTCTTTTGTATGGAAAAACATTCAAACAGGGTGGAATCTTTGGAAAAAAGGTGTGGCATGGAATATAGGCAAAGGTGATTCCATAAGCTTTTGGTTTGATAAATGGAATCTGGCTCTACCACCTCTAAGGACCTTAATCCAAGGTCCTCTACATCACAATGAAGAAACTCTAACTGTCAATCAACTAAGATCAAATCATAGTTGGAACTTTAGTATTTTATCTTTCATTCTACCCCAGTCTGTTTTACAAACCATCACCAACTTATCTTTCCAACCAAATAATGAATCTAAAGATACTCCATTTTGGTCTCTTACTTCAAATGGTCTTTTCACTGCTCAATCATTACATAAAATATTACATCCTACAAGCTCTACTGTTATCCCCTTTGACTGGATATGGAAGTTACATACACTTCCTAAAATTAAAATTTTGTTATGGCAAATACTGCATAATCGTCTACCCTCTAAGGTATATTTAAATAAAATAGGAATGAATGTGGATCCATTATGCCATGCTTGTCATCAACCGGAGACAATCCAACATATTTTTCTAGATTGCATCATTGCTAAAACTTTCTGGAGTCCTTTGATATCTCTCTTGATCATCACACTGAGCCCCACTGGCTATTACACATGCGAAATGCTCATACGTCTTATACCCAAAAGCTCAGTATCCATACAAACCATGTCTGCTGGCTTGAACTGTTCCCTTTTGCTCTTTGGCACTTATGGTTGAATAGAAATAATAATGTTCACCACCAGTTGTTAAATCACCTACCCATTCAGCGAGTTCTCTCTAAAGCTGTGGAATACAAATATCTAACTCTTTCAGCTCCAACTTCCACACATCAGATCCCTGTTACATTTAAATGGGATCCTCCCCCAACAGGCAAGCTCAAACTAAATATTGATGGGGCATTTGATGCAGCCTTACACATTGGGGGAATAGGGGGAGTTTTTAGAAACCACAATGGTGACTGGATTTTGGGATTTTCAATGTCTTTATCCGGCTACTCATCACTATATATGGAACTAATGGCCTTATGCATGGGCCTTCAGATTGCTCAAACTCATGGCTTCCTCAACTTGCTCTCGGCCATTGAAACTGATTCTACTGAATTAATGCAACAACTGGATCATACAACTTTGCCTTACATGAATCTAATTTTGCAATGCAGGTGCGAGCTGAAGATCTTGGGGAACCCAGTGGTACGACACATCTTCCGTGAAGCTAACAAAGTAGCACATCTTTTGGCTACTCAAGCAGCCCAAGCGCATCCTTCTGAGACAAGCTGTTTGCAACTTTTTGGGCATCCGGCTGAACAAATGCGAAAGGCTGTTAGTATGGATAAAACTACTACTTACTCTAGGAAAGTTTCTGCTAAGGCTTGTAATATGCTAGTAATGTATGGTAATATGGCTATAATAGCCTTGTCTGCCAGCATGAACAATGCTACTATGAGTAGCAACACTGCTGCTACCAGTAATGTACTTCCTACTTAATATTAATATATAAGTATCTATGTTTTAACCAAAAAAAAAAAAAAAAGACTCATATATACATGTATAACATGATTGACTATGATGTGGACTCTTTAACGATGAAATGATATGAGGACTACAAATTATTTACCTGACGTTCCTGTGATTCTTATTTTGAGTTTTAATTTTTGAAGAATTTGTTCAAAGATTAGATTTGGAAAAACTTTGAAAGTCAATATTTAAACTTAGCACATATAAAAAATAAAAAATAAAAAAAAAAAAAAAAAAATATATATATATATATATATATATATATATATATATATATATATATATATAACCTAACATAGTTACTCGGTTACGTATATACTATACTAGTGAGTAGTGACATTAGCCCCGTGCCAGCAAGGGCCCAAGTTAACACTGTAAATTTATTAAATTTTTATTGTTCTGTAGTATTGTTTTTTTTTTTTTTTAATTTTAAAATTTCATGTTAGTTATGAATGATTTGTGTAATTTTTCTATTAATCTAGCAAGTGGAATTCACCTTTATATGCGCTAGCACAAGCTCCAGTCCAACATAGAGTTTAATTATTATCTATTTTAGATGTGATTCATCTTAATTATACGCCAATTATTTTTTGTTTTAAGTTAATGCTTGAGTGGCTATTTCGATTAATTTCTTTATTTTTTTTACCAATTCTATGACATTACTCATAAATAAGAGTTAGATAACTTAAATATTTTAATGATATTGTTCAAAAAATGGCAGAAAAAATGGCTCTTTCACTTGGCAACCTGTGGAAATTTTATCTCGAAGTTTCACTGATGACACTATAAACTCTAGAATTTTTTTCAAGTTCACATTAAACTAATTAAGAATTCATGAATTTCAGAAAAATATTTGGTTAGATTTTCATCAAACGGCCTTAAAAGTTGGTATTAATATTCAAAGCGACCCAAGATTTTGCAAAATCTTACTGTGCTTTTTATAGTACTAAAAGTGCTAGTGCTGCCAAAGAACGGCTGTATTTTGAATAGAAATTATTAAAGTGGCTAATTAGTGAAACATTGGTTTGTAAAATCTGGCTTTCGCTTCAGCAGTGAACCAAAAAGTGGCTATTTACAAAAACGGTGGCACTAACCCATAGGCAGCACTACCGTAGGCACGTCTCTTAGTACTCTAACTAATTGAATACTACAAAATTAATTTTTTTTTTAAAGTTCTGTACAGTTCCCTTAGGCCGTAGTTTTGGTCCTGGTAAATTAGCTCTCCAGCAGCGTCAATGGGGGCAGATTCCCAGAGTAGTACAGAGGCAAGCAGCAGCGGCATGATGATGTTGCTTGATGTTCATCACAAGAAAAACAAACAATCATCTTCTCTGAATATTCTGACAGAAGAACTCCTTAATGAAATCCTCATTAGACTACCAAGTAGCAAAGAAGCAATTCGATGCAAATTGGTATGCAAGCGCTGGTCTTCTCTAATCTCCTCTCATCACTTTGTCGCTACCTCTCTCATTAATCACCATAATAGTAATGTTAAAACCTTTACTCTTGTTTTACAATATGGATATCATGCAGAATGCATAGAGTTTCTCCCTGGTACGTATCAGGGTTTATCAAGACGTGTGGATTTAAAGTTTCTCTGCGCGGATCAGCCTGATGTTTATTTTATTATGTTGGAACAATCCTGTGGTGATTTAGTTTTATGCTCTGGTAGAAATAGAGAATGCCCTGATATGGATTATTATATCTTCAATATTCTCACTAAGCAATGGATTGCTCTTCCTCCTACCCCTTCAGAAAGAGCGAATGATGTTGACTGTGCCGGTTTTTTTATTAAGCCTAATTGTGTGGATCGCGCTCGGTTCGAGTATCTGGTGTTACGGTTTATTCCTTTGGGTAATTCTAGGTTTGATATCAAGATGTTCTCGTCTGAGCAAGGAATATGGACTGAATTGGATGTTACATCTCCACGGAATTTATATCGTTTGAATCAGAATATTTCACTGATTGCTTGTGGGCGGATGTTCTACACATTGGATTATGGTAACAACAGTCTTATGGTTAATTGTGTTCTCGCAATTGATCCATTCACTAACGATCCTGCTCAAGTTCTACGCATTATTGATTTACCACTTGAGGCTCGTAATGGTGGTGGGAGATGGAAACTGGGGGTGTGTCGAGGTCGCCTACAAGCTGCAAATGTAAGTTTATTACCAGCTAGTAATGGTAGAGGAAGTACATACCCTTCTATAAGTATATGGCAGCTTGAGGATTGCAGAATGGGGAAGTGGACTTTGGTGTACAACAGAAAGCCTAAAATCACAGGGTTAAGACAACCCACAGTACTTCCCCGTGATACCGTAAATGTCATAGTTGCACTAGCTTTTCACCCAAATGACGAGGATCTTGTATGTTTTGTTGTTGGTTATTATATGGTCCTGTATAATATACGAACAGATAAAGTGGAAAGCTCTACTCTCTCTTCTCTAATCAAGGGGTTAGATTTTATTAAGACATTTACAGCATCACGTTATGGGTCAATTGTGTTACCAATAACCCAAAAATGGTGGCCAACACCAGTAAGACGATCCCTTTAATCTCAGAGCTCCCTATCGAAAGAGTGAGTCATGGTCATTTGGATTAGAGTCGTTGATAATCATTCAGGATGCTTTACGCCTTTGATATAGCGTTGAACTACAAGCATCATTCCAACTTAAAATTGTTTTGTTCCTTGTTTTTGCTAGGTAGTTTTGTTCATGTTAAGTTTCATGTTTCTAATATAACTCCTCAGTTACCCCAGTCCTGTTCAATATTGTTACTCCAATAGCTTTTGTACTGCCAAAATATATTTTCTCCTTGATCTTGAATTTGCACTTTTCTCTCACCTATAATCTATTTTAGATTTGAAAAAAGCTGATTCCACGACAAATTTTCTATATTACTCCCTCCTCCCAATTTATGTGCGGTGATTGACTAGGCGTGGAGTTTAAGAAATAAATGAAGATTTTTGAAATTTGTAGTTTAAAACAAACTTTAAAAATTTGTGTGTTTGTTACTAGATATAGTAAAAATTCATTTTTTGACCGACCAAAAAAGAAAGACCTTCATATAAAATGGGACGATGCAGTAATATTTAAGCAGGGGCGGATGTTTATGTTAAATTATTGTGTGAACCCATATGTCTAGATATATTCTATACAAATTTCTCAACATATGTCTAATATGATGTTTGTGAAAACATTCTCAAAAAGTTTAAATATTTTTCAATATACTATCTTTTTAATATTTTTTCTCGTATTACTTATATTGGTCTAGCTTGTTTATACTTTTGCTTTAAAAAAAACTAGTGTAGTACCCGCGCGATGCGCGGAGCGACTTGTAAAGTAGTAATATCAATAAATTTTTACTATTGAGTCTTAAAATCAACTATGCATATATAATAATGGTCAAAAGTTTTAACCAACAAAGTAGAAAGGACATCAAAGAGCTTTATCAAAAAAGAAAGGACATCAAAGAGCTGACAAAAAAGAAACAAATTTAAAAAAAAAAAAAAAAAACTTAAAATAAGATTTAATTGAAATATCAAATCACACATGAATTTCAATTCATGACTCACCTTTATATTTTTCTATTTGAAGATTTACAACTCTATTAGTATTCGTTACTTAGTTCAATTATGTTGATGTGAAGGTTACAAACAAACAAAGGCTCATCATCCTTCAAACCTATCTAAAATAGTGATTTTGGTAATTTTATAAATGAAGGTCCTAGATTTGTCCTTTTTAAAATTTTTTTCCCCCTTTTAACAGAAGATTTAATCACCGTAGATACAGTGCCTTTATAATTTTGATCATTTGCAATTATCTGTGAAGTCATAAAATTTGATTCAGTTTTTAAAATTTCAAAGCTGAAAGATATGCATAAACAATTTGTCTTGGAAGTGGACTTTTGGTACCAAAAAATATATATATATTACCAGTATTAGAATGTCATTCATCCAAGATCAAATGCAGCAGATATAATCATGTTAGAAGAAGTAGAAGTAGGAAGAGGTATTAGATGAACATGAGAGAAAAGATTTAGTTTGTACGAACAATTAATTAATCTATGAATAAATAATCTTACATTATATAATCAGTATCCATAATAATCGGTATCCGAGCTTCTTGAAACTAATAAATTAATTAGTCACAAATAGTACTTAAAAATACCTACCTCATAAGTAACCATAATACCCTCAGAACATACCTCAGATCCTACAAATACCAAGTCTAGTTAACATGTGATAAGACGGATACACAATATTTATAATTCAAGATGTACTAATACTCATAAGGAAGAGATAATAGAAGTAACTACTTGGCAAGTAGTCCATACTGAAAACATGCAACAATTTTTACAAATTAAATTTTTTATTCCAATTTAAATTAGAGTACTCTCGGCATTGACATCATCGATTACATCTCCATATATACTATCGCTAGCAGCATTTTAACCATGTCTATTCGCAATGATCAACATCAGTGCAACTGCTTCAAACACTTGCTGATCATTTTAATACATCATCAATAGGATCACATACAAATAACATCTCCATTTTATATAGAACTTGGGATGAAAATCCAGCAATACCTTGGTGACAGAAATTACCCTAAATAGCATCATATACATCTTGAATCTTAATGTGCTTTCTCAAAGTGTAGAGAGAACAAACTTTTTGAGAGGCTGATGTGTATGCTCAGCAACTACAGTGCATGCTTCCACTGGTAAGGTCTTATCTTTTAATAATTGAACCTTCTTCTCATCAGTATCAAAGATGAAAAAAAAAAAAAAAAACTTCTTCTCATCAAAAAATTCACCAAAAAATCTTTCAACCAATCTTTAGACAGTATTCAGGATTCTGTCATCCATCAAAAGAACTTTTGCAAATGTATTACAACTTCGGTATAATTATTGTCGAAGAAGCAGATTACCTATAATCAAGTAATATGACGATATCAAGGAATAAATCGAAAAGAATTATCAAGTGACAGTGAAAAATGACCTAAAGAGATCCGCACAGAAATTCATAAAAGACGGTACCAAAAAAACCAAAATATAAAGGAACATAATTAAAAAATAAATTAAAAGACTTTATATAGTGTAAATTATAGTCTATTTTGTCTTTTTCTCTCCTATCATTAACAAATTTACCTACATTGAGATATGAATATAATTACTAATATGTCATCTAATATATATAATACAAATATTTTTATATCGAAGAAGAAATTAGGAGCATGAAGACATCATATATGATCCATTAAGACACTAAACTCATGTCCTCTCTCTAGCCATTACTTCCACCAAAGAAGAGTGCGCATTTATCGATGACAAAATATCTAAAAGTATAGAAAATCAAGCGGAATATAATTAGGAGATAAATAAGCAAAAATATAATGAGTTCAAAATCACCAGATTCAAAAAACTTTCTTAGTAATCCAAATTATCCCCAAATAATTAACCATCCACAATCACATAGATCAACAATTATTCTATATATGAGCAGGAAGTAAGTTGTTGGATAATGAGCAATAAGAAAAATCAAGAACAAATGAATATCAGTAGAATAACTAAACACAAGATAATCTCAAGGGTATCATTATGATGTCAAAGTTAATGTGTTAGTAATTTCAAACAAAACTTTACACAAGAAATGATAGGTAGTAATTTGCTAACGATATACCAACACAAATTAGTAAGAAGATTGGCTTTCTTACGTCTACATGAGAGCATATGTATGTATTCACAAATCTGCTCTAGAATCTACAAAACTCACATATGAAAACTGTACACACATACGAAGCATAAAGCTGATCAATAAAATTAAATCAAGATTTGTTCAATCACTAAGAGAAAAAGAACAAAATCTATGAGATGAATTACAAATTTGAATAAGACAGAGTAAATCTCTAAATATTATCTAGATCTAATGTGCTGCCGAACAAATCCTCTTTTGCCTTTCCTAATGAAATTGATGATTCTAGATGATAAAGTATACTTACCTAATAGTGTTTATTTTTCGGCGTCATACTTCCTTGAACAATGAGACTGCACTTTTATCACTAACACTAAAAAAATTGATAACTGGAAAAGTATGTTGTAACAATTATTTATAGGAGCTCTGTTACAACTAAAATGGAAAATTTCTTTTCTTTTTCTAATCAGCTTTCCTAAAAGCAGACACTAAATATTTTGAAGCATGTTTCAGTTAACCACAAATTTAGGCCAGAATTATTTCTTTATTTTTTTTCTGCTCTTCCATTAGCAAGGTTGATAGGAGTTTCAATACTTTGAATATCAAAACCATGAACATTCATAGTTGTTCTGGCAATGAGATACATCATATAATACTTTTATTAAAATGGAAAAAAAATATAGAAGTAACAATACTAAAAAAAAATAGTAGGTACATTAAATTTAAAATTAAGCAAGTAAAAATAAATTATGGATGAATTTGTTACATACCCTGGCCTAATTACCACACATTCTTCCATTTCTTTATGGAAACTTGTTCCATCGGATAAGATTTTTTTATTTTAAAGTGGTAATCCTTATCTTATTATCATATCGGAAGGAAGATCCTCACGTATGTATTAACTGCGCTACTTTAATGTAGAGGTTTCTACCCAAAAAATTGGAGCAGTTCTAATCGACCATAAGGTAGCAGGCTTTTCTTCAAACTTCAATAATCGACAATTTTTTTAGAACACATCTACTTATAAAGTATTGCCAACACAACACATATAAGTGTATACATTGATTTTGTACATTAAATGCAACAACTAAAAGGAGTGAAGTACCTGGCGGCAACTTAGTAATATTTTCAACCACTCTCTGCCTTAGATTCCTGATAGATAATTTGATAAACCATTTTTGTATCCTGAATTTAGGAACATATCAACTTAGAAAGTACTGCCAATACAACAGATATAAGTATACACTTTGATATTGTAAACATGATGAAAAGAAGTAAAGGAACATATTATGTTCCTTCCACCCAAAACATTTGCCAAGATACCAATGTATAAAGTTCAAGTTAAAGAATATACTCAGAAAATATAATTAGGAAATGAAACGCTAAATTTTAAAGAGAGAAAAAATGAAACAAAATCATGTACCAGGAAGAAACGAATATTTGCGGGAAACTGCAAGATAACCCACAGAAATGTAAACCATCCACGACAAAAGGTACCTTTTCTTCTTTGAATTTTAATGGATATAGGACTCATGCTTTTTTTTTTTTTTTTTTTTTTTTTTTTTTGATAAATGTCTCTCTCTAGACAGATATGTAGAATATTATTTTGAGTAACTACTCAAATTTGAAATGGTTTTATCCAGACTTTGCATGCAATTGATCCCGTCTCCCACGTCTGCCACGTTTCCCACATCTTGTGAATATCAATTTTTAGTATTTTACTAAGTTTTAGGTAGTTATTAGACAATCACTTTTTAAAGTAAATGAAGAAAAAAGTCTGTAGTTTTAATTTTCCCATTCAGTGACAATTTAACCACACCTAGCAATTATCATTCTAATCAGTTTACAATTTAAATTAAAAGAAAAAAAACAGATTCAAAATATAAATCGTGTATTTGAAACTGCTTCATGGATTCTTTTGAATTTCTTTTATCATACGATTCAAATTTATAAATTCACCACACCAAAATTTACAAATTTTTTATCTATTCCTTTTTATTTGTTTTTCATTTTTTTCCCCTTCTGCTGTGTGTGCATATAGTTATCCAAATTATCTTGGAATTTTAAATTCAAATTTAAATTCTTCCCATAAACTAATTAACCATTCAACCATTTAGTTAGTTACTAATAGAATAGTTAATTGTCTTTGTCCTAACTTACAATAGGTATTGCAATTTTGTTGTGACACTTGCCTAATTATTATTGGCTACTACATGCTTTTTAATAATATATAGATATAGATAATAATAATAATAATAATAATAATAATAATAATAATAATAATATAGATTTTTCAGTTTTTAATACAAATTTTAGATTAATAGTTAGGATTGTGCCAATTGTTAATATTTAAACTAATTTTAACTATATTTTAAATGTAGTAACTAATAACTAAATTTTGTCTTAAAATTGCCATGTGTCTTTTTAATTTTTTGCCACTTGGCTAAACATGGTTGGCTACAACACTCCTTTTAATATATATATATAGATTATAGAATGGGAGATTCGAACTTGTAGCAATTAAAAAATTTAAAAACTCTTGACAATCAAGCTACCATCACTAGTTGCGTATAAATATTTAAAATTTAATATATTATTATATAAATTGAAATATGATCTATATTACACAATATAATGTTGGACCAAATTTGTTTGTAGCCCCTTAAAATATTGTAGTTTTATCTACACTTGAAATCCTAAATCACCCTCTATTTTTAAAATACCAAAGTTGTTTCGTCCCCACAAAATTAGGGACATCTTTCCAGTTGCAGTCCCCTGTGATCAACTTCAGTAGTGTCCTAGTTTACTTATGTAAGCAGTAAGCTAGTCAATTTTGGTTAGTAAATATAAAAAAATTTATTTATAATAAGGGTAAATTATTAGGTTAGTAAAAAATTGCTACGCAACTCATGCATTAAAAAGAATTCGCCACTATACATTAACGCAAATTTAGCTCCCCAGCAGGTTAATGAGATGGGAGATTCAAAGACTAGTACAGAGGCAAGCAGCAGCAGCGTGATGAATGATACAGTATCATCTTTTCTGAATAATCTGACAGAAGAACTCCTTAATGAAATCCTCATTAGACTAGCAAGTAGCAAAGAAGCAATTCGATGCAAGTTGGTATGCAAGCGTTGGTCCTCTCTAATCTCTTCTCATTGCTTTGTCACCACCTCTCTCATTCACCATCACAATCGCAATAATAATGATAAAACCTTTACTCTTGTTTTGCATTATGATTATTATGCAGAATACGTAGAGTTACTCCCTGGTAGGTATCAGGGTTTATCAAGATGTATGGATTTAGACTTTCTCCGCGTGGGTGCCAATGTTTGTTTTATTATGTTGGAACAATCCTGTGGTGATTTAATTTTATGTTCTGGTAGAAATAGAGACTACCCTAATAGAGATTATTATATCTTTAATATTCTCACTAAGCAATGGATTGCTCTTCCTCCTGCCCCTTCGCGAGGAGCGAATGATGGTGAATGCGGAAGTTTTGGTTTCTTGATTGAGCCTAATTGTGTGGATAATGCTCGGTACGAGTATCTGGTGTTGCGATTTATTCGCTGTGATAATTCTAGGTTTGACATGCAGATGTTCTCGTCTGAGCAAGGAAAATGGACTGAATTGGATGTTACATCTCCACGAACTCTGGATCCTACTTCTCAGAAGTTTTCACTTATTGCTTGCGGACGGATGTTCTATACATTGGATGTTAACAATAGATGTATTCTCGCAATTGATCCATTCATTAATGATCCTGCTCAAGTTCTACGCATTATTGATTTACCACTTCATGAGCCTCGTGATATTGATGGTGGGAGATGGAAACTGGGAGTGTGTCGAGGTCGCCTACAGGTTGCAAATGTAAGTTTCCTACAAGATGGTAATTGTAGACCAAGTGAGTACCCTTCTATAAGTATATGGGAGCTTGAGGATTACAGAATGGGGAAATGGACTTTAGCGTACCAGAGAAAACCTAAAAACACAGCACTAAGACAACCCAAGCTTACCCGTAAGAACAGAAACATCGTAGCTGTACTAGCTTTTCATCCAAATGATGAGGATCTTGTATGTTTTGTTGTTGGTTATCGTGTTGTCCTGTATAATATACGAACGGATGAAGTGCAAAGCTCTATCGTCTCTTCTCTATTCAAGGGGTTGCATTATCCGACTTTTGTAGCATCACATTATGGTTCTAATGTGTTGCCAACAGCCCAAAAATGGTGGCCAACGCCACTAAGACAATTTATTTAATCTCAGAGCTCTTGGTAAATTGAATTAGAGTTGTTGATAATCATTTAGGATGCATTTTGGTCTTTGATATAGTGTTGAACTACAAGCGTTTCGACTTAAAATTGTGTTGTGTCTAGTATTTGCTTGGTAGTTAGAAAAAGCCTTTCATTCAGGTTAAGTTTTCATAATTCTAGTTATAACTTCTCAGTTACCGCCCCAGTACTCTTCGATATTTTTATTCCAATGACTATTATACTGTCAAAATATATTATCACCTTGATTTTGAACCTGCACTGCTCTCACCTATAATCTATTTTAGCTTTGAAAAAGCTGATTCTCAGCAGATTTTATATACTAATTTTAAGTTACCAAGTTGTTTCATTAGCCCCACAAACCCCCTACGGACATCCTTCCAGTCGTAGTCCCTTGTGATACAACTTCTGTAGTATCCATTATTGTTGTTTTTCATTTAATTATTTTTCTGGTACAAAAGATATATCTTATATGTTTTATATAGGCTTCATTTACACGATGGAATTAGTTAGATCCCTTTCTAGTCTTTTACAAAAAAGTTCATTAGCAAAACTAGGCGAAGAATCATGATACGTAATTTTCCCCTACAAGGCTACTATATGCACTGAGCAGATTATGAGTCAATTCCGGAATTCCCTTCCTGTTCAGTAAGTCCATCTTATCGAAGCATAACAGCAGCCGCCTGCAATTCATTATATCATATCAAATGATGTTGGATCTCATGTGTTACCAATTACCCAGAACTGTTGGCCAACACCAGTAAGACAAGCCCTTTGATATCAGAGCTTTCTATCGAAGAGTTGAGTCTCGGTCATTAGGATTAGAGTTGTTGATAATAATTTCTTCTTGTTGTTCCATTTATCTCAGAGCTTCCTATCAAAGAGTGAGTCTTGGTCATATGGACTAGAGTTGTAGATCATTCTTATCTTTTTTTCTTGTTGCACATATTTAGTTCATTCAGGATGTTTTCAGCCAATGACATAGTGTTGAAGTCCAAACATGCTGCCTTACAATTATTTTATTCCTTGTTTTTGTTTGGTGGTTAGCAAAGACCTTTCTTTCAGGTTATGTGTTCATAATTTTAATTACAACTCTGCAGTTACCCCCACTATCCAACATTTTTAATTCCAATAACTTGTCAATATATAAAATCGCCTTGATCTTGAGCCCCACTGTTCTTACCATATTACCTCTTTCAGCTTTGGAAAAAAAACCAATTTCTCTGCAATTGTTTACTATATTCATTTTTTAAGTTTCCAAACCGTTTCGTGAGCCTTATAAACCCCTGTAAAGACCAGCTATCACTGTTGCAGCACCAGCAATACAGCTCTCCGGTATCTACTTTTGTTGTTTTTCATTTGCGATAAAAGATATGTATATTTTATGTTTGCTTCATATTACACAAAGGAACTAGTCCAGCGTAACAAGTTCCTTTTGTCTTTTACAAAAAGTTCCTTAGTTAAACCAGGGGAAGAATCATGATGCACTATTTTTGTACAAGGCTACAATATGCGCAAAGCAGTTTGTGAGATAATTCCCTACCCTGAGGATGTGTGATAAGTAGTCCAGCAGAATATTCCATTATCTAATGTGAGGATTTGTCAGTGGAATATTATTTAGTGCGAGCATAAATAATGTTTTTATAAGTCGATGTTAATCTCAAGAGGAGTTTAGATTAAATTTTCATACGATTTCCAGTTCTTGTCGGAGTCCTGGAATTTCAGCTCCAAGGCATGGAATATCATCGTTTGTAGTTCTAAAGAACCTAGTAATCCTTTGCCCTCTATAGTTTCTTATGACACCTCCTATGCCACTTTTGTCTTCTTTTAGCATTACAGGAAAGCCATATGTGTTGAGCATGTAATTTCCTTCTTTTGGGATATGTCTTTAGATATTCTGGCATCGACTGTTCTTGGCCTGTTAAGGTGAAACACTTGGTGGCTTTAGTGACAGGATTGTATATGTCGATATGTTCCATTATACATTGTTGAAGATGTTGTAATTTCTATTGGTCCATCTATGAAAAAGTGAAAACAGCCGTTGGTTGAACTATTTGCTTGAGCCAAGTTTACAAAAAATATCTTTACTTAGAACAATGACGCAACTAGTGAGTTTCAAACCGCAGCATCGAGAATTATTTCTAAATGGGCTCATTACACAAACAGCCACCATACACAAAATATTTACTAAAAAATGGCCACAACTATTTGTAGCCAATATTAATAACAAAATAATTAGAATATGTATTATTAGAAAAATAATAATATTCATTAATAAATACCTAAAACATTAAATATCAAACAAAAAATATTGTATCTGTCCCAAAAAATAAGGAATATGGGAAATACACGTACTACAGCAATTACTCTCCTAGAATCCAAACTACACCAACACACTACCCCTATATTCCCATATTTATCCGAATAATATTCATTATATTTAATTTACAGAAATATTCAAAAAACTAATATTAATAAAGGCTAGTTTTGGCCTTGTCGATTAGATAATTCTCGATATAACATATTAAAAATAAAAGTGGCATGTGAATTATTATATATGTAATATTATCACTAGACAATGGATTGCTCTTCCTCCTGCCCCTTCAGGAAAAGGCAAGTTTGGTGAGAGCATTGGATTCTTGTACGAGCGTTTGGATGATGTTGCTCCGTATAAGTATACGGTGCTACGATTTATTCCTTGTGGTTGGTATCACAAAGGTAATTCTAAGTTTAATGTCGAGATATTTTCGCCTGACAGTGGGCAATGGACCAAGTTTGTTGTTACATCTCCGCGGATTTTGCATAGTTCGAGTTCCAAGACTTCAGTTATTGCTTGTGGACGGATGTTATATATGTTGAATTATAACAAGAAGGTTATGGTTAATTGTATTGTCGGGTTCGATTTATTCTATGATGATCCTGCACAATTTGTATGCATTATTGATTTACCACATGATACTCTTGGTGGTGGGGTGTGTACATTGGGAATGTGTCGAGGTCGTCTACGGTTTGCTCAAGTATATTTCCAACCAGCAGGAAGCCCTTCCGTAAGTATATGGGAGCTTGAGGATTACAGAATGGGGAAATGGAGAATGGTTTACAAGAGAATCATTACAAGTACTGCATTAAGAGTCCCAATATTTGACCGTGATAATGTGGACTTGGTTTCTATACTAGCTTTTCACCCAAATAATGAGGATCTTATATGTTTTCGTCTAACCAATAATCGTCTTATCGTGTACAATATACGAACAAATGAAGTGGAAGGCTCTACTGGCTCTTATCTAGTCAAAGGGGAAAATCCTGGGTCAGATGTACATGTGTTATCAATTAACCCAAAATGGTGGCCAACACCAGTAAGACATTCCCTTTGATCTTTGATCTCAGAGCTCCCTATCAATCAGTGGGTCTCGGTAATTTGGTTAGAGTTGTTTATTAACATTCCTATCTTTTCTTCTTGTTGTCCATATTTAGTTCATTCAGGATATTTTAGGCCTATGATATAGTGTTGGGCTTCAAACATGCTAACTTAGAATTCCTTTTTATTTTCTTCCTTGTTTTGCTTGGCAGTTAGATAATTTCTATTCGGATAACTTTTGTAATCTCAGTACATATTTCTGACCTTGATCTTGAACCCACATTGCTCTCACCATATCTAGGCATGACGTAGAATTGTTTGTAGTTTTAGAAAATTCTATTAGTATCTACTTTTCTCTGAAGGTTTTGTGATATCTCCTATGCCACTGTCTTGTTTTAGGATTAAAGGCGCCACCTTTTTCTTTCCGGGGGGGGGGGGGGGGGGGGGCGTTCCATTTAATATTATGATATGAAATGTTGTTGACCTAATTTAGAGTTGCGTGGGTTATACACATACCATGAGTTCAACTCGAACTTTGCCGCAGACAAAAGTCTGGTATTTAAGTTAAGAAGAATATAGGGTTGGGTTCATTGCCTCCGAGGCTCGCGTTCCTCGGTTATAAAAGAAAAGGTGATGAACTTAGTGGCTTTTGGTGTATTCTATCTCCATATAGTCCTTTTATTTACATGGATATTATGTAGATCTAGGTCTCTTTGGTAAAGAATATCCCACTAGGTGATGATTTTCGATAGAGTTCAGGAAACCTATTTACAGGAATATTTGTTTTATCAGTGTTTCCAATGATATTGATAAGGATAATTCATTTATCTACCACAAGTTCTTATCTCTGATATGTGCGATCTTTCACCTTTAGAGCAAATGTCTCAGTTTTTCCTAAGGTCGAATTACTCCACATGAACACCTATATGACTGCTAAACACTAAATAAATCCATTTTCACTTTATTATAGGATCTAGACATTTAGTAAATGTGGCTAACAACATTTAGCCTAATAAGTACTAAGAGATAAGGATTAGCTGTATTTGCCTACAATTTGAGGATATTTGGTTCTATATTTCAGTTACGATTTACTTAATGTCAACGAGATTTGCTCCTTTTTTCTTTTGTGAGGCGTCACTTTTTTTTAAAAAAATCTTTAGGTTACTTTTCTTGGGATATATTAGTTATATTTTGCTTTATTATTATGCATATGCTATGTGCAATATAGATATGTCTATAAATATGCATATTCTGTGCATAATCTCTACTTTAAATTGGCATATCATTTATATATTAATTAAGAACGGCCTAATATGTATACATTAGGCATATTCAATATCTAACATATATGTATTGCACTTATGTGCATATAACACAAATATTTAATTTATATTTCATTTGATTTATAAAATATATTTACTTTATCAATTGAATATTATGTAGATATACCAATAATTTAAATATAAATCTAATCAATGAATACAAATAATTCGACGAAAATAAATACATGTAAGTAGCCTGACAAAAAGAAATTAAAATAATCTAAGTTAAAAAGATTCATGAAATTTAAAATTGCGATTATGAATTTAGATATTTAATATAATATTTCTGGACAAATATGTCTTTACATTATTTTACGCTACTAATTAAAAAGAAAAAGAAAAAGAAATAAAAACAAACTACTACAAGGCTAGTGGAATTAATTAAAAAGTAGAGAAAGGAAAGAGAAAAGGGGCCCAACACCTTGGAATGATTGCTGGCAGAACAACAGAACAAAATGTTATGTAGCTTGTGAAATTCGAACCCACAACATTAGGGTTGATGTTTCAGCCAGCAACCAGTGGCACCATGAGCCATTTTGTTTAGTGGGTGCCACTTTAAAATATAGATTGAAATATACTGTCAAGACTGATATACATACATATACATACACTGTCGCGATTGAGGGTGGCGGGTGCCGTGGCACCCCCTACCCTCAATGTAGATCCGCCCCTGGTAAGGCTAGTAGAGTTTATGGCTATTTATGTTATTTTCTGGAGAGTGGGATGTTCACAGGCCTACCCCACCAAGGTGTAGAGGCTATTTTTGGAAGACCCTCGACTTAAGACAAATACTTTGAAAACATGTTTAAAAGAAACAAGATGTAATAACATGATAAAGAAAGTGCCAACAATAAATTTAAGACTATCCAAGGTAAACAAAAAATAACCACACTAACGACGAGCAATATGATATGAATAGCATATATAATCTGACCTAAATCACTCACCTGCTAACTAACCTTCTACCCTAATCTTCGACCTCTACATCTTCCTATCTAGGGTCAAGTCATCGGTAATCTGGAGGTAAGTCATGTCTTGTCAATAACCTCGTCCTAATTCCTTTTGTTATGACTTTAATCACAACAAAAATAACGAAATGTGGAAATTTACTAACCCGTTTGTCCATGAGTTGTTTTTACCTTTTTTTCAAAAAAAAAATAATAACAATAATAATTTGGAAAACTTGTTTGCCCATAAAAACTGTATTTGGAGACTTTTCAAAAAACAGTTTTCGAAAATTGTCAGGTTTTTCCAAAAACAACTTTCTCCACTCACAAAATTTCAATTTTTTTTAAGTAAAATTCTTGCTCAAACAATTTCAACTTTCAAATACAAATTTTCAACTCAACTTCAAAAAAAATTTGGTATTTAGAATCGAAACTATACTATTGGAACATGAGTTTTGGTATGGCAACAAATGTGGAAGTGACAGTAAGAATGATATTGATTTTACTTTTCCTTTTTTTTGTATGTGCATACGTGTCTCAATGCGTTCATTATCTCCCAACTCTTAATTTCTACCGACACATATATGAATTAGGTTGATCGAGTACTTACTTATATCAAACAATGTTCACATTGATGAGATCCGTCAATACTTAACAAGATGCCTCAAGTTATACGACAAAACATCATATTAATTAGGTTAGTTAACTCTGATTGTCAAATAATGAGTAATATATTTAACAAAAATAACAATTGCACCAACAGACTCCACCTTTTTCTCATCCCAGACCAATTAGTCCTACTTATCTTGGCTCTTCTTTGGACAAATTCTAAATTTTGTATGATAACGTGAATATCTAAAAAAGATCGAGCATATTTAATTGAAAAAATCAATAATGAATTTTACACAAATATGTTTCGATGATTATAATATCTTTACACGAAATATATTTACGTTTGGAGCAATGACACAGCTCCTTAACTTAAATTCAAACCGGAGCATTGAAAAATATTTCTAAACCAGGTTGGAAACGGAAAAAATTGTATACCTTTCTTCCTTTTCCATGTGCAATAGGGAATCTGTTTGCCACTATATATATGACACAAAATTAGCTTTAAAGCAGTCAATGGGAAGTGCAAATCAGCCAATGGGAAGTGCTAGAAAGTTGCAGATTCCTTGCAAGAAAAAAACACAATCATCTTTAATCAATAATCTAACAGATGAGCTGCTCATTGAAATCTTACTTAGAGTTTTTACAAGCAGCAAAGAAGCAATTCAATTTAAATTGGTATGCAAACGTTGGTTTTCTCTAATCTCCTCTCATTACTTTGCCACCTCTTTCATAAACAATAATGATAAGTCTCTGCTCCCCTTTACTATTGTTCTCCATGATACACATAATGTAGAACATGTAGAGTTTTTTCCTGAACACAGAAACAGTGTTACAAATTTTTTAGATTTGCGGTTTCTCTTACGGGGTCGGATCAATGATCATTCAATTAGTTTGGAAGGATCCTGTGGTGATTTAATTTTATGCTCTGATAAAACTGACTTTGCTAGTAATTATTTTATATGTAATATTATCACTACGCAATATATTGCTCTTCCTCCCGCCCCTTCAGGAAAAGGGAAGTTTGGTGAGATGATTGGGTTCTTGTACGAGCCTTTGCATGATGTTGCTCCATATAAGTATACGGTGTTACGATTTATCCCTTGTGATTGGTATCATCATGAAGGTAATTCTATGTTTCATGTCGAGATATTTTCGTCTGACAAAGGCGAATGGACCAAGTTTGTTGTTGCATCTCCGCGGGTTTTGAATAGTTCAAGCCGTAAGACTTCGGTTATTGCTTGTGGACAGATGTTATATACATTGAATTATAAAGAGAAAATGATGGTTAATTGTGTTGTCGCGTTCGATCCATTTAATGATGATCCTGCCCAATTTGTACGCGTTATTGATTTACCAGATGAGGCTCGTGATATTCTTGGGGTTGGTGTATCTGCATTGGGAATGTGTCGAGGTCGTCTACGATTCGCTCAAGTAATTTTCCAACCAGTTGGTATCAATGAATCAATGGAATGTCGTTCTATAAGCATATGGGAGCTTGAGGATTACAGAATGGGGCAATGGAAATTGGTTTACAAGAGAATCACTACAAGTACTGTGTTAAGAGTCCATATGCGTGATGGTGATAACATGGACTTGGTTTCTATACTAACTTTTCACCCAAATAATGAGGATCTTCTGTGTTTTCGTCTAGCTAATTATCGTCTTATCGTGTACAATGTACGAACAGATGAAGAGGAAGGATCTGCCTGCTCTCCTCTAGTCAAATGGGATGATGTTGAGTCACATGTGTTACCAATTAACTCAACATGGTGGCCAACACTAGTAAGATGATCGCAGAGCTCCCTATCAATGAGTGGGTCTTGATGATTTGGTTAGCGTTGTTTATAAACATTTTTATTCTTTTCTTCTTGTTGTCCATATGTAGTTCATTCAGGATGTTTAGGCCTATGATATAGTGTTGGACTCCAAAACATTCCAACTTAGAATTGCTTTTTCTTTTTCCTTGTTTTGCTTGGCAGTTAGCAAAGATTTTTTTCAGGTCATGTATTCATACTTCTAATTTTAACTCTTCCGTTATCCCCACCGATCGATATCTTTTATTCTGGTAACTTTTGTACTGTCAATACATATTATTATCACCTTGAACCCACACTGGTCTCACCATCTCTAGGCATGAAGCAGCATTTGTTTGTAGTTTTAGAGAATTCTATTGATCTCTTTTCCTCTAAAGGTTTTTATGGTATCTCCTATGCCACTTTAACTTGTTTGAGAATTAAAGGCACCATCTATGTTGGCAATGTAGTTTCCTCCTTTTTCGGGGGTTCCATTTAATTGTTCTTGACCAAACTTAGAGGTGTGTGGATTAGGCTCACATCACGGGTACAACCCGTACTTTGCCGCATACAAAAGTCTTGTATTTAAGTGAAGAAGAGTAAATGGTCGGGTGGTCCATTGCCAGGTTCCAAGGTTATAAAAGAGAAGGCAATGAACGTAGTGCTTACACTACTAAGTCACGTTATTGTCTATCTCCATATAGTCCCTTTTTTCATTTGGAGTTGTTATTTTTGTTTCATATTTCATTTGGAGGTGTTATTATTGGTCCATATATGCAATAGTGGAAAAGGTAAAACAAAGGACCACCAGGGGCATTGGTTGAGCAATTTGCTGAAGGTCGTACAGGTATCCTTTAAACAGGGCTTGATCTAACATAACATCCACCACGTGATGTCTGGGCTAGGCTCAGGACATGGATTCGAATTCGGCTATTACCAGCATTAGCCCAATAAAGGTTAACATTTAAATGGAGACGGATAAAGAAGCGGCTCCATCATTCACTAGCTTTGGACTATGCGCGAGCATTCAGGGAATTTTATATTATGAATAAAAAGGTATTCTTGATCCCAGTTATGAGTTACTAAGTAGATATACGCATGGGTGTATTCACAGGATATTTAATGCTCTCTATGCTGGCTTGACAGTATGACAGTGGAGGTAGATGTGTTCAATATATAGTTGAGCATAATCACAACTGCATATTCATCACTCTGCAGAATGTTCTTATACTTTGAAGGGCTCTAATGGGAATATGTTGCTGCAAGGTAAATAGTTACTCTTTTATTGGTCTAGCCATTTTTCATATTCAGATTAAATTTTTTAAATTTCATGTATATCCTTGGATATTATGTATTTTGATCTCGCTTTGGTAGAGAGTAAAGGGCGAATCTTAAGGCAAAAATATGACTCACCCTCCATCAAATTAGGTATATTATGTACATATTTGTCAAATATACCTATTATCTAGCTACCCAAGTTTTAAAAGTTTGAACAGTTCGATTGGTCATGGACTAAGCAAATTTAAAACACCCTTGACCACTAGGCTATCATTATAGATGTTCAAGACTTTTTCTTTTTAGATGTTTAAAACTTAATATCTCATATAAACTGATATTCGACTTATATAAATACAGTTTCATTTTACCACAAAGGTTGTTTGTCGTCCAACCTTGGGACATTATAGCTTCAGCTAGGGTGAAATATCCCATTAGGTGATGATTTCCAATAAAATTTTGTAACTATACACGAGATACATCTGTTATCAGTCATTTCAGTAATATTCCTTGCAGCAGGGGAAGGGTAGTTCAGTAATGTCCCACTAGTTTTAACTCCATTATGTGCAAGAGGACATTCCAGTTGCAGGATGAGTTGTTGTTCATATTTGTTATGGTTAGAGAGGTGTTGATAGTTCCAGTGCCCTGAGTAGGTAACTGAATGAGTATTCTGCTCCAATTTTTTTATCATTGTCCAAGTTAGGCCAATTGTTGCCAGATTTTTTTTCCTGTCATTTGACAGATTCCAAGGCCTCGTAGTAGTTTGTTTTTGCAATTTTCACCACGAACAAATACATCTTCCTTAATTCTTGTACCTAGATTAACTCTTTAGTACAGGTAGTTTTTTGTATAATGTAAGTGTTGAAGGTAGAATGAAATGTAAATTTTGCAAGGAAATGCACCTATTTTTGTGTAATTTAAACTTTCATGCTTTTAATCTGCTGTTAACGTGGCAAATGGATTCAAAACCAAGATCCAACTCAAGCAATGAGCACTTGGTGCCAGCGGAGCAAGTATAGTATCAAAAGAGCATACATTGCCCTAATGCCACAGTATCAAAAGGTTCCCTGGAAGAGTATCTTGTTAAGCACTGGAATGATCCCAAGGCATCAATTTATTGCATGGCTGGCCATCCTTGGTAGATTGGCAACTGTTGACAGACTTAGTAAATGGGGTATACAGGTCCCAACAGACTATGTAACAACACAGGGACAATAGAGACACTGCACCACTTGTTCTTCTCATGCCCATATTCTAAAAGCTTATGGAGTTCATTGCTGAAATAGGTGGGCTAGAGCAGACAGATTGGGAACTGGGAAGGAGAGATAGCATGGGTGTCTAAACAAACAACCAGGAGGAGTGCAAAGGCTGGAATAATGGGAGTCTTATTTGCAGCAGCTATATACCATTTGTGGAGGAAACGAAATGCAAGAAGATTTCAAACTCAAAAGATCTACTAGTTAGAGAGATTGTCCTCCAAGTACAAATCCGAGGGCAGAACTTGTGTAAATGGAAGTCAATGTTAGAAAAGTTGAATGCCTGCCCTGTCCAGGCACAACATGTAATAGGTAGAGTCGATTAATGTTGCTTGAGGTCTAGTTCTAGTCCAAGTAAACTAGCAGTTGTACAAATTCTCAGTTGGTTGGATAAATTTTTTCTGTTTCGACCAAAAAAAATCCGTTGTTAACATAGCTTGTCAATCTTTTTGGAGGTCAGAGCTTGTGATTGAGAAGCCTAAGTATTTTTCGAAAGTATTGGTTTGCATGGTCAGAAATTGATATGTTAGCAAGGGTGGATTTTACCTCATTAGTTACAGGTTAGGCTTTGGTCGAACTCTGTAATTGTATTAAAACAATTCATTTAATGAGTAAATAAACTATTTGGAACCCAATAAGCTGTCATGTCCTGGAATCTAGAACTAAACATAAAATCCTGGATCGATGTCTCTACGTGAGTGTGTGTTAGTTTCTGCTTCAAGTTGTGCCTAGCGAATATTCCGAACTGAGCATTGGAAAAGGGGAAGGCTTGTTTAAACGTGTCACAAATATTTTGAAGGTTGAAGCATCTTCAGTACCTCTTGACTAAGCGCGAAATTTAAAAAAATAAAATTGAAGAGGACTCTTGACAAAAATGCACATTCACATTGGTTCATCCTATTATATCTCTTTTGCTTGTACCAAGTTAAATGAGTGGTGATAAGTATCCCACCTGACTTTTCATTTGCTTGATTCATTCATACTAAAGAAGGAACTTTTATATCAAATGATTCTCAGCTAGTAATATCATGATAAAGCACAAAGGATGCTAGGACTAAGCAATTTTTGAAGAGACGAGATGTCATTCTTCTAAAACAGATTTCGGAAAAAATGCTCTCATAAAGTGAGTGTACTGACTATGGCTAATATATCTTCAACCGACATGGCAATGAACAAAATTTTTCAAACATTATCGTAAATGGAAGCCTCTTACTTAAGTAAAGTAAAAAAGATAAGAAAGTTCATTATCTACCGAGATTTGAACTGTGCACCACATTCTCTTGAAGTGTCTAGTTTATCCAAAAAGACTCGTTCTTTGGGGTTATCTTATGTACTAGTCTTGGCCACTATTGTGCGTGTAATTACCTTTGAATCCCTTTGATCCAAACTGCACAATATAAAAATCATGGGGGATTGAATTGTATCAGTCCTAAGCTTTATTGATTGTGCAACTTTATCATTGGTGAGTTCCAAAGTTCATGATTTTTTTCTCGGAGCTTTGAATTATGTAGGTTCAAATTTTATGTAAAAAAAATCTGAATGTCTTGCATTAAGCTTTTTCATTTTTTACTTTTTACTAGTGGCCCGAGCTTCAACATTTACCTTTAAACTGATGTCATCTAAGCTTTATCAGCGTACAACTTCATCAATGAAGAGTTCAAATCAAAGTTCACATTTTTTTTTCAAGAACTTTGAACATGTGTTAGCTCAAATTCCAAGAAAAATGTCCTAGAGGATTGAATAGTGTCAACCCAAATTCCAGGAGAAAAACTTGGAAATCATAGTTAAGTTCTGTTGGATTATTTATCGGTGACACCTAAGCTTTATTAATTGTACGCTATGCTTTAAGCACTTTGCACTAGTGGCACCTAAAACGGTAGCTTTTATATTGTTTAGCTCATGTAAAAGTGACTACCGGTCAAAAATCTCCCCATATGTTGGAAAACATCATGGGCTCATTAGTTCAGAGCTTTTGGGCTTTCGCAATCTCTCTACAGGGCCCAAAATGAGGAGAATAAACTAGAAGAAAAAGTTCAAAATTTGAATTTCCGCTCCAACGGTCATATTTGTGGACTCATCAGCTTCTTTCTCAAAACTATATATATACATATCCCTCCCTTTTCTCATTAATCAATCAAAAGTAACTACTCAGCATAATCGAAGATCAAATCGATCTCGTAATTATTCCAGAACATTCCAATGGATTTCAACAGACTAACAAGGAGACAACTCCAAGCACTTTGCAAGAAAAATAAAATTCCAGCTAATATCACCAATGTCGCCATGGCCGATGCCCTCGCTTCTCTCGAAACTGTAAGTATTTTAATCAAAATTTCATTAGTATTCTCATCAATAGACGCTCTTGTGCTTCGTATTAAAATGATCATTTATTGAATTGTCAATTTTGATGCTGAATAGATACATAATATTCATATAGTCGACTCCAGCTTACGTGGAATTTAGGCCTATTAATTAGTAGATGATTTATATTTGACCTAATAATGGAAAGCTGATTCGTTCACTTCTCTTGAGTTTGTAAGTGATGTATCGTTGTCGATAGATGCTCTTAGACTTAGTGGATTTGATGAGTTTATTGGAATTAAGGCCTAATTAGATTATTGAGTTTTTCTTTTATACGTGTTTTTATTGAAATGTGATTGCTCTTTGCATCGAGGAAAGAGTATTTAGTGTTAGTTTTTAATCAATCTATTGAACTGCCAGAAATGCTTATGATATGTTACGTATTCTCATCTATAGACGCTATTTTGCTTAGTGGATTTTGATGAGCTCATCATTTTGTTGAAAAAATTAAACAAAGATGTTTAATGGTTGTAATTGCTTTTTGTATCGAGAAACAAATAGAACTGTTTGTTATAATTGGTTTATTGAATTGTAAAAGTTTGCTGTTACTGCTATGTTGAATCGATACAAAAGATTCATGTGATTGAATCCAACTATTTGAGAATTGAGGCTTAGTTAGATGATTGATATTTGACCTACAATAGGCTGTTTTGTGGGCGTTGATGTTGTGGAACCATCTAATATTGATAGTTAGAAATTGGCTTTTGATGATTATAATTAACTGAAGGTTAAAGTTCAGTTTCATTTCATTTATTTACTTGTCATCTCTAATTTAATATGTGAACTGCTTCTGGTGGCTATTATTGCATTTTTTTTAATTACGATATCGTAGTTTAAGATACGAGAACTGAAATATGTTTATGTCGCACCTTCGTTTTCCTTCTACATAAGGCAAGAAAACTATTTTCACTAAAATCTGCGTGATTTGTTCTTCAAATATCAGTTATATGTATCTGCTTACAACTAATTTGGACAATCGTGCATTGATATTTTGCTTCTAAGGAGAAACTGAGATTTGCATTTGTGTGCAGGTCGAGGGTATTGAGGAGTTTCAAAATCCATGTGCATCCGAAACTGCCAACTCATCCATGGTGTCTCCTGAAAAGTCAGAAAAAGTATCAGGGAGTGTACCTCGTACCTTGACCAGGACTCGTGGGAGAACGAGAGGAAAGACAACCAGCGATGTTGATGAAACAAAGATTGAGATGGTTGAAACTCCTGCCAAACCAACAACCAGAAGAAGGGCTGCAGCTACTTTGGTTCGTCCAAAATTGGAAAACTCAATGAAAGAATATGAATCAAAGGAGCACACTGGAGATCAGATTGAGATGGAAAAGAAGGAGGCTCCAAAGACACCAGCAGCTGTGTATGCTAGCCCAAGAAGAGAAGTGAAGCCAAAGAGCTCAGTCAGGCCAGTGTACAGCACCCGTCGATCAGCAAGGTTAGCTGTGAAAACTAGCTCTGAATCAAGCAGACAAGAGAAAGAAATATTGGAAGCCATTACATATGATTCATTCTCTGAAGCAGTTGATGAAAATTTGGAGGTGGACTCTAAGCAGTGTTCTATTCACAAGAATGAAGAATTAGACAAAAATGGTAATGTCTGAAATATGAAGTACCCTTTGCCCTTCCTTGTGATTTAATTTGTTTGATATTTCATTTTCTCCGAGTTCTAACTGCAACTTTGCCACAGGTATTGATTTGAAAGCATCAAAAGCGAGTTTGGACACCAATAAAGATTCAGTAATGGTATCTGGCGAAGATTCAAATATCTTGGCAGAGAATCAAATAGAAGTGGATGTTGGTGTTCAAGAAGCAAGTGCCGATGGCATTGCAGTTGATGTCTTGAACAAAGAAGCAGAAAAGGGCTTGGACGTAGAAGAATCTTATCACAGTTACCATGGTATGTGTTGCTGCTCTATTCCTAGTGTATTTTCTTGCTTGAAGTCATTGCCATGATTTTTCATGCTTAAAAATAGTTTTGGCTCTCTGAGTAAAATAAATGATAAAATCAGATGCCTTGGTAGGAAAGAATGATATCGGGTTACTCCTTGCTTAGCTGCCATTAAAGGAAATTAACTATTCTAGGGGTTGAAGAAGTGCTTATATCAGAAACTAATGTACTTGAAAATGGGGGAGAAATGGATTCTGGTGAAGAGGCATCTGGAAGTTTGCATTTCTAAAATAGACGTTGAGCTCCTTGAAAATAGGCGATATGGCCAAATTATTCTTTTCCTTTTTCTTGTGACGTACTGCGTTGACAGCTATAGTCTTCATTTAGCATTTTATGACATGGTATCTCAATTTTGCAGTTGTTGATGCATTTTACTTTGAGGATGAGAATAAAACTGAGGCCATGAATGAAGTGAACGGTAATAAACAAATAGAAGGATCTTCTGTTAAGGAAGTGAATGATAGAGAAGAACCAGAAGATGAAGATATTCAGAACAAAAGCCAGGACTTGGGTCATGATACAAAGACTAGGCCAGATTTCCCTAACGTGGCCTTGTCCAAGCAGTTGATCCAAGAAAATGAAGTCCATTGTGATGAAACATTTGATCTTGAAGAGAATAACGTTGATGAGGAAGACCAGAATGATGAAAATTTTGAATGTGAAATGGATGACATTACAGAATCTAATTCTGATGGTGCAGAAGGGGAGTTAGTGGCACAAATGAAAGAAGAGGGGGACAATGTTGCAGAAGAAGACCACAGTGATGAAGAGAGCAATGATTTTGAAGAGAACAATGTTGCTGAGGAAGACCACAATGATGAAATTTTTGAATGTGAAGTGGATGGAGAAGAAGAAGAGTTAATGGGACAAAAGGAAGAAAAGGAAGATTGTGTTGCAGAGGAAGACAGTGATGGAGAGAACAATGTTGCTGAGGAAGACCACAATGATGAAATTTTTGAATATGAAGTGGATGGAGGTACAGAATCTGATTCTGATGGTGCAGGAGAAGAAGAGCTAATGGGACAAAAGAAAGGAAACAGGGAAAATGTTGCAGAGGAAGACAGTGATGAAGACAATGATTTTGAGGAGAACAATGTCGTTGAGGAAGACCACAATGACGAATTTTTTGAATCTGAAGTGGATGATGGAACAGAATCTAATTCAGAGGAAGCTGGAGAATTAGATGTTTCAGAAGCTAATAAAGAACTTACCAGAGAAAGGAAAGATAAGGGGGTTGATCTTGCAGGGGAAGACAGTGATGAAGAGAACAATGTTTTTGAGGAGAACAATGATGCTGAGGAAGACCAAAGTGATGAAATTATTTTTGAATGTGAAGTGGATGGTACAGAATATTCTGAGGGGGAAGACAGTGCTGAAGAGAACAATGATGCTGAGGAAGACCAAAATGATGAAATTATTTTTGAATGTGAAGTGGATGACGGTACAGAATATTCTGAGGGGGCAGGAGGAGAGTTGATGGGACAAAAGAAAGAAAAGGGGGATGATGTTGCAGAGGAAGACGACAGTGATGAATTTTTAGAATCTGAAATAGATGACGGTACAAAATCTAGTTCTGTTGGAGCTGGAGAATTAGATGTTCCAGGAGCTTATATAGAACTTACTGGAGAAGAGCTGATGGACAAGTCTGAAGTTGTTCATGATGAGGCTAATGTTGATGGTACAGCTAAAGTAGAATTTGCTGAAGGAGAAGAACCTATAGAAAAACTTGAAATTAATGCTGCAAAGGCTGGATTAGATGCTGCTGCTCATCTTCCTGTTGCTTCGCCGATGCCTAATGCTGCCTCAAAATCAGTCTCCTCTTCGCCTTCTTCCTCGAGAACAGCAAAACCATTTCTTATCATTGAGAATAGCTGTTTGACACCAGTGAAGAAATCTTCAAGTAAGACGCCAATGAAAAAATCCATGAGCAAAACATTAGTTGCGACAAAAATAGCTCAGATGCATGTTTCAGATGACAAGGAGAATATAGATATCAGTGGCAGGAAATTGGTTCTAACAAAAGAGAAGTCGAAGAAAAACAGAAGCAATGCCGATAATAACAGTAAGCAATCCTTGAATGATTTAAGCTTGAGGCAGCTTACAAAAATGTTGAAAGATCTACAGATTTCAAAAGACCCTAACAAAAAGGATACTACTAACACTAAGGCGAGTGAAATCTTTGCTTCATTTTTTTCCATTTTGTTGGATCCTTCTTACTTTTTAGTTCAGGTATTGGAAAAAGTTGAAGAGTATCTAAAGTGTTTTTTATTGACAGGCAGCAAGTTCTAGACCAGCTTTGCAGACACTTCCAGAAAATCGCTTGATGAGTTAAACCGAAAAGTGAGGCTTAGGCTAACCATTTAGCCCATCCATCACATGAACTTGGAGTGGAATTATAGAATAACTAGTGTTGTAAACCTTCTTGGTTTGCCTTTCAGAGATGTATCAAGATTGTAATTGCTTTCTTGAGTTTTATCAAGACTATTACATTTTCTGTTTTATAATGATCTGACAATCTCTCCCCCCCCCCCCCAACCAATTGTGCTTGGTCTAATTCTGGAATAGTTGTGTGATCAACTTGACTAACCAGCACCTTCTTTTTGGACATAAATAACAGTGAGATCAAATTGGTAAAACTGAATAACTTAAAAAATGTACCCACTGAAGAGAAACAAGATCCCCACAAGGATATCTTTCATCAAGCATATAATTCGATGTATTGGTAAAAATGGTTAGCTGCTGGAACTTTTTGCTTGAAATAGACTGAATTCTTGATGTCAAACTTGAAATTGTTTTTGCCTTGACTAAATTTCATCGGAGCTCATATGGTCACTTGAGCTTTATAAGCCTCCATAAAAACGTAGAGAATTTAATCCTTTTTCCAGGTTTTACAATTTTAAGGAGGTTGAATCATCGCGGTTCTTAATGATATGACATGCTTGATGAGAACTTACCCGGTATTTTTCACACCAAACCATATTACTTTACCATTGCTTAAGTAATAGATTAACTATGATTATGTGATAATAATGTATGTGAGGACACATACAATACTCATTGAATTGGTGTAATACCATGTCTCTTACAATTATTATGCTGTTTGTTACTTTTTGGCAAGCCCTGTACATGGTGAGACGAGCCACAAATGCCTCCCCTTATTGTTGTGGATGAATTAAATAATTATTCTGTTTCTTTCTTAACCATACGTTCTTAATTCAACTTTGTTAAGGATGTAATTTTAAAGCATTGATGTTGCCATATGGGGATTTAATGTTGGTCCCAAACTTGAAAATAGAAGCTATTATACTGTCCGGCAAAATTATCAATTCCTCAACTAGATCTTAAATGTGATGGAGTAGTTTGTTTACCAATGTCCCATATCGACTATTAATTAGAAAGCCGACTGAGCGAGGCCTATAAAATGTGAAGCCACTAACTATTGAAAAGCATCTTTGCGCTTGGGGCAATGACGCAGCTAGTGAGGTTCTAACCGAGGCGCGTCTATTGCTGGTTGAAAACTATTTCCAAACCCCCTCTTCGGCCTGGGTTCTGCCTTGGCCGTTGAGAATTTTTGAAAGGGCTTCCCTTCTGGGTAAAGCCCTACAATTCTAGTTCTAAATTTCTCTTACAGCTATGAAGCTTATCAAGAGTTAATTATAATTATTATATGACTGTAATTTGCTATATCTGAGGAAACAATTCATGTATGTGGTGGGGAAATCCCAGGTTAAGGGGCTGTGTACAATGATTCAAGTAGTTGGGTAAAGAAAAGTGTTGACGAAGGTTTGGCACTTTTGCATTAAGATAGGCTGTGTAGCAACTAGCTTTTGCGTTAAGATAGGCTGTGCAGCAGCTCACAATTTCAGCTTCAGTCCAACTTCTCGTTTACTAGCTTTGGTTCAGTTATAGTACAAGAGAATGTGAGATATCTCCTGTGATTCGGAGGGTATGATGAAGAGGGATTATCTTGGCAGATTAAAAATTAGTTGTCAACTTATAATCAAGCATAAAAAAATGTTTTATCTCTTAAGTATAAGGTATGAGCGTTAATCCACAGTATCCAAAAGAAAGTGGACTAGTACATTATTTTCTTCACGATATAACGCACAGAAGACATCACTTGAAAGGCAATAATGGAGCAACTGCCAAAATTTTACTAGCTTGTAAAAGGTTTTCCATATTGTGAGTCACATCGAGAAGTAAGATAGTTACATATATTTACTAGCAACCTCAAGCCATTGATGACCTTAGGTTGCTTCAATTCACAAGAACACAAATCTACAATCAACTTTCTGCAACTTTCTTGACTATTACTGAGGCATAGTTAGCTATTGTTGATTCTGGTGACTGCTGAAGCTGCCTAACCACTGGAAATAGCTCAGATAATCGAAGGAATTGTCTGCAAGGTGGATGAGCACACATCTTTGCCAGAGAAAATAGTGCTATCTTTAAAGGTGACTCATTTATAGCATCTCTCCTATTGGGGCTCAGAGCTAAGACAGAACAGTCTGTCACTAGCTTCAGTAATGCCTGAAAAAGCACCATCAACTTCGGTAAGGGGAGTTTAATGAACAAATTCAGCTTTCTCTATAGGATGAAATAGAGGCAGTAAAGGCACAAGACATTTTCATCCAAGCATTTGAAACGTATAAAGTGATATGACTATGAAAGACATTCTAATTTAGAATTAATGTCCTCGCAAAAATAAAAGTAGTCATTTGGTCTAGATTTGCAACACATAAAATGAATGATGAAGGTAAAACATGATACGGGGCCTGAACAAACCTGCATGGCTCCTTTTGAGACAATATCTTCACAAAGCTTGTTGGAGTTACGGACAAGATTACTCAACGCCCCAGCAGCATTCGCCTTAGTTTTGTCCTCCTCAGCTGAATTCAGCAGATATGAAAGCTGAGGGATGGATCGCCTGAGCTCATCATACAAAAGCTCATTATGATAGGCAGCATTACCAATCTACAAGGGGAGACTTCATCAGCTGACCATTTACAACAGTATAGCTCGATTGATGTTAAAAAGATAATTTGATTCTATCAAACACCTAAGGACCAAACAAAAACTTACCGCAAAGCAAGCAAATTTCCGTGTTCTTCTGTCAGAATCAGCACATCGGTCAATGAGAAGACTAATGATACCACATTTTGCCTGCAAGATCAGAAAAAAGCAATAGCTAGTTGTTAAAAGAGGAAGATAGAATTAGTATATGGACAAAAGAAAAATCTAGAACTGTAATAAATAGATGTACGAACTATAAACCAAAAATCATTTTTGTTTAAACAAGATTTAGATGAAACTAGAGGCTATGGAGGCATTACCAATGAAGTGTAGAAATAGGAGCTGTGACGACACATATTTCCTATAGCACTGCATGTTTTGGCACGCACATTCGGATCTGTATCAGTCAGGAAGTCCTTCAGAAAGAACAAGATTTCTGCCCCATCAATGTGTTCATAGAAGGCCTGGATGCATATGTATAGTTAGAATCACCTGAGCATAGTTAGGAAGACTTGTGGTACAATCTGGCTCCTCAGTAATGTTAATGTTAACTGTGAAACATAATTCTAACAAGAAGAGAAAACTGGAAATAAAAATGACAGTATCATGAAAGCTAATGCATGAAAACTTGTGGGAATCAACTTCAGGATTGACCTTATCCATACGAGCTAAATCTGAAACAATCATGAGAACATCCAGAACAACTTCTCCAGGGCATGAACCTTCTAATAGAGACTTCATTCTCCTAGGTTCCAGCAATCCTTTACCCAATAATTGAACAGCGAGAGGTCGGTGAGCTGTCATTTTGGCAAGAAATGCGACGGGTCTGGCTTTATCTTTGGATTCCATATGTTCCAAACACCGAAGAATAATGCCCGGAACTCCTACCTGCAAGAACAAAGCAAATCTATCATGGGTTAACCAATCCTAAGTCACTTGACATCCATATCATACATGTGTATCTCATTAAGCTTCCTACAGAGAGGACAAAAAAGGTGAGCTATGGAAGATCATGATGTGTGCCATCCATGCAGTAGAATGATGCTAGAAGTGCTTCTTAGACATACTTCGTTACTCAAAGCTTAAAAACTACATGACACACATCAGACTCATAATTTGCATGATGCTGAAGTTGCATGCAATGTAAACACATCAGACTCATAATTTGCATGATGCTGAAGTTGCATGCAATGTAAACGCTTGAACTTGTGATTCTGATGCTTGTATTTCCAAGAACATCATCTAAAGAGATTTGCCAACAAACTGTAAACCGCACTCACAAACCTAATCCTTCAAGTACAGAATATTTGAAATAATAAGAATCTGAAGGGAAGATGCAAAGACCTCCAATAGGATTTGGATATACTTCCCCAAATGTGACTCTATTGCTTTCACCATGTCCTTGTCTTCAGGACAAACTCTTCCACCAGGTGAACCAACATTAAGCAGAAATCCACTATTCACTGAAGCAGTTGCAGATGGCAAACCTTGACCATTCTGTACAGCCACAAAAGGAAATGCCAAAAGATCTATAACTGCATTTATCGTATCCCTAACCCCATCTCCCCCGCCACCTGGTCCACTCCAAGATTTTACAAGCTGGAGATGCATGTCCAATATCAAATCAGATATGACCTTGACATGCTCCGTTTTAAGCAATATATGACGAAAAGTGGACACTCCCCCAGAAAGGCATTGGCACAGTAATGAAATGCTCCATGCAACTCCAATTGGTGATAGCCCAATTTGATCTTTTGACAACTTGGATTCTTCAGAAGAGACTTCTGAAATGTTGTTTGTCAACAAATCAATAAGAAGCTGTGGAATACCACTTGCACAGGAGTGTTGCACGGCCAATGGTCCTTCCTTTTTCAGTCGTATGTCCAATAACCCGATAGATCCATCTCTTAGGCCATGCCAATGCGAAAGCATTCCACTAAACATGCTCATACCATCTAGTTCATTTGCAGGATTCCTTAGGTATTCACATAGCTTGGCAGTCCGAGGGATCATTGGCACAGCTATATCAAGAATGGCAGTTTCAACTGCGCCACCAATTTCAAGAGACAGAATGGATGCTAGAGCTAGCATTGCAGATGCAGAATGAGGCTGGCATAATGATTGTACATCAGCAGAAAAATGATGTGCAAGGTCAGAGAGCCGAGCAAGCTGCTTTCTTGAAGATGTAGTGAGAATGAATAAGGCAGAATTCCTTCCTGATGACTTCAGACATTGTGCAATGGTGGCAAGAAGAAGGCTTAAGTGTAGAACTAAGGCGTTTGCTTCTCCTCGTGCTTTCTTAGTTGATGATAGTACAGCAAAAACCTCTGAAACAATAGTGCCATCTCCTCCTCCACTAACGACTGTAGTAACAGGAAGAGAACTAGGCAGACCACAGAGGATACTGGCAACAATTCCACTATGCAAGCAACACCTCAGAACAAGCTGAAAAGAAGCATACAAGTTAACAATTTTGAAAAGTGACAACTGACAAGATTAGAGAGTAGGATAAGGCACAACGGGTGGCTACTTTCATGATAGTGTCTTAAGACCTAACCGTCTTTCAGAGTGCACCTTAATTTGGAAAACAGAAAACAAGTAAATTTTCATAGTAAGATATAATAAGCCAATTAGATGTTTCTTTAAAGAGTATCTTTCTGTTGAAAACGTAATTAAGTAAATAAAAGGGTGTTCTTTTTGGCTTAAGCTTTTATAGATGAGATGGTCACACTTTATTATAGCAGAGGCCCTGAATTCAAGTTCACTGCCACCCATTATTAAAAAAAAAAAAAATCCACGTGTTTGGCCCATGGAAAAGAATCAGGTCTGCACATGAGAGGGCATGTTGAAGGTATAATTAGTAAATGTGTGCTATCTCTAATAGCTTAAGTTTCTAGATGAGATGAGCGTGTTGACGGCATAATTAAGTAAGTATGCTCTTTCTAATAGCTTAAGTTTCTAATATAAGATGATATCACACATTAACACCTTCCAGCTGCTACTTTGAGCTGACATACATTATTACATTATTAGACGTCATGTCTAGGAAAACAAAGGAGATAGCAGTCTTGTTTTACCACATCAGCTTGGTACAAGCAGGAATTAAAGTGCTTAAGCAACCAACAATCAGGAACTTTTTCCTGTGAAATTATTAGCCTATAGATGGTAAAATAAGCTGACAGGCAGAAATTGGTGGATTTTTTAATACATCAGAAGCATAATGATAATAGGACAGTCGGTCAATAACTGTCCAGGACATTTTTCTGTGAAATTTAGCCTACAGATGGTAAAAGTTAGCTGACAAATGGAATTGGTGGATTTGTATATACATCGGAGGGTGTGGGTGGGTGTGTGTGTGTGTGTGTGTGTGTGTGTGAGAGAGAGAGAGAGAGAGCAGAGAAAATGAAAGATCCAAGTTACTGTTTTCATAGGGTACCTATCCACAAAAATCCAACTGCTAAATCAACTAAATTACGAGTAAACATTGTAAGTGGCAACAACGAAATACACCTGTACTCCAGCACAGATAGCAGCCTCATGACGCTGATGGAGACAATAATAAACAGCAACTTGAACAGCTTTCGACCTTAGAAATGCTTTTGTCATGGCATCAATTATTTTTGTTGAATCTCTTCCAAGTAATGGACCTCGCTCATGGTCCCTGATGTCGAGGCGATGTAACGAAGGATTTCGCAAACAGCTAATTGGAAAATGATATTCATTTTCTCGTAGAGAAAGAAGTTCAAATGCATCCACCAGCGACCAAAGAGCCCTGCAGGCTTCAGCGGCAGCTCGTAATAAATTTGAGGAACCTGATATGAGGTTTGTCCCTGATGTAGCTAAGCATAAAAATAAAAGGTCCGCTATGCCACAACTACTAGCTTGGTCTAGAAGTTCTTTTAGACTTCCAATAAGGGCTGGCGGAGAAGATGATACTCTAAGAGCCTGAGCCACACGAAACAACATAGCTGCAATGCAACCAGTTGATTCCGACAAAACTCGACCAGAAGCATCATCCAAGCCATTAATGACCTGTACATTAGAATATAGCAGTTCAAAGCGAGTATACAAATTGCCCTGGGTTCATCGTTTTCAACGTTAGGAAACTTAACCTGCGAGTACAATTCAAGAAGTGTTTTCCAATGCCCTAAAAATGAGCCTCCAATAGCACCTCCACAGATATCTAACAGTTTTTTGGTGATTGAAAAACTCTGCATTAAATTCAGACCATGTCAATCATTAGTTTTTAAGGAAGCAAAACAGCATCAGGAATATTATTGAACATTGTATTGAAGGATACACATGTTATTCAAAATGCATACAACTTAGCTCTCTTTTCATATTCTAACACCTTAAGTTTGGGAAAGAAATAAGCTATCTCATCGAAGTCCAAGGAAAATCTGTAACTATATCCACAAGAACATAAACCACAACAGGTCAAGACCTCTTCCTCTTTTATTTTGGATTGGTGAGTAACGATGGTTCTCAGTAATTACCTTCATCATCAATTCAGCTCCATTAGAAGGCTTGACTTTAAGTACAGCAGAAGTGAAACCAAGCAGTACACACATAATTTGATCAAGAGTCCCACTTGAGTTGATGGCACCAGCTGCAACTAAGTTTGAAAGGATTCTAAGCGATTGGTTTAATATGACGAAATCATGATCCCTGTGAAAGAAGCAAGCAAGTTAGTAATATTAAAAGCGACAATTTTGTTCCTACACACTTTAACCAGATGTCGATTGTTGTAAACATCAAACATTACCAGCTTTGGCCTGATAAGTGATACCAAGGATCAACAAGATCAAGCAGAGAATATTCTATGGACTGATCTTGTAATACATGTGAAACATGATCACAATATATTATGTAATTCTCCCTTAAGTAATTAACAGCATTATTCTAGCAGCATTATTCTAGCAGGGAAACAAAATCCCTTAAATGATAAATTTTTTTATATATAGAAGGCAAGTCATACAGTAAGAGTATCATAAAACAAGGCCAATAATTTATCTAGAAACTACCCAAAACTGATCATTTGGGATACTGAACACCTACTCATCCAACAAATATAGTTTACAGATATCAAATAAAATAAGCAATATCATGTCTAATCATAAAATAAGATGTGGCACACCTCTTATACAGAGCTCTATTTACCTTCCAGGACTTTTTGATCCATCACACAAGTTTCTTAATGGAACCAATATAGCTGATAATGCATCATTATCTTCACCAATAATTTTTGCACCCTTAACTGTTCGCGAATTGCTTTCCAGTCGGTCCAAAACCTGACAACCTGAAAAGAAAACATATATTGTGCTATCTTACAGAGCATAAATCATGGATATCTCGCATGGGGCTACATCTAATAAAATACAGGATATGATTTAGAGAACATTGATTGTTTGATCATCCCCTCTCTGAAAGAAACACAAGAATGACAAACAGAAACATATCATTTGGATATCATAAGTAACTAGACAGTTAGAAGCATGGTTAGCAACTAACTTGTGATGAAATTCAGATGTCATAAGAAGCTAAGAAAAATGAGTGGGAGAAACTGACAGAGAAGAAGGATCTATTACTTCTCCATTAACGATTCTTCAAAATCTTAAATTGTGTTCTGTCCTTTGTAGAGACGAAAATTCAATGCTAGTGACAGTGATACAGGGTTAACTGAAAGGGAGCTAATAAACCACAATGCTAAATCTACAGCTGGTAGCAGTTTGTCACATAGAGTTGTTGAAGAAGGAAATGTTCAGTTACTTGCATGTTCAGATACAAAAAGTAACAACACAGCCACTATTGATTAATTTGAAAAAGAAAATTTAATTAAAGACATGACAGGAGTTACGTTTACTCCTTCCACCCCTTAAGTGTCATAATTTGACTTATTTCAAGTGATATTGACCTAATTTTTCAAAGTTCAGGAACTATTCCTAAAAGCTTCTGAAATAAATTAAAAACATAGAGGTCCTAGATCTTACGAGAATTATAATCGGTGAATAGTTAACAAAAGGAAAAAGTTCTTGCTTTGTCGCCTTAGTTGAAATTTGAAAACAATTGTATCAGCTGCATTAAGTAAGCTCATAGAAAGCCCACAATTTTGCTTGATCTCACTGCTCACACGTAGAAAATTCTGCCTACAATAGATCAGAAAATTTACCTGACTGTACATTATCATCAGGCCCTGAGAAACCTGGGAACTCCTCTGGTGAAGCATTGATTGTGACCTTTTCTGGACTCTTCAAATGAACTTCAGTCTGAAGGTTCCCAGTGTTTCCATTTGCACTTACAGCTTGAATATGACTTTTACCTGCAATGATATCCCTTGAGATAGATGAATTGGGCACAATTAAAAGTGCATACCGGAATGCAAATGGACGTCTTACTTTCAGGACTTGCAACATTTAATTGAGTTGATTGAACATCTCCTTTTACCCTCCAAGTAGCATCAGATCCCTTTGCTGCTGCTGCTGCAGCACGAATCTCCTGTCAATTTGAGTAATATCCATCAATGAAAGACCGTAACACCAATTCAAGATTAGTGCACGCTTTTTGATATCTAATAGTTACCCTAGCTTCCACATCCTCCAATGTTTCTTGAACAAATGGATGCTCAAGAAGTCCAGGCCAGGTCAGTCTACTCTGCGGTGCCTGATTCACAGGATTGATCACTAGATCAAAAGTAGGGAGGTGACAATGTAGTAGTGCAAGGGCTTTTATTTATAGAGGAAAACCTTGTTAAGCAGGCCCTTCAGAAAACTCTTGAAGATTGAGCTCATATTGTCTGGATACTTAACTGGGTCCTGAGTATGAATGCGTTTACAAGTTAATGGTTCAATCAATCACAACTCTAGATCCAAAACCTATTCAAGCATAATCTTTATTACCTTGATGATGTGACGAACAAGAGCATAAACGGAATTAGTGTAAAATGGAGGTTGACCAACAAACAGCTCATATCTGCATAGAATCGACTGATGAATTTCATAAGGAGAAACAAAATTGCAGAAGAAGGAAAGAAGCTAATAAGGGTATAACTGAACTAGTCTGTAACAGTTTCCTTGTCAAAGTATGAGCATGTTCCTATGGCATTGGTTCCTGTTTTAAAAGTTTCAGATTCTTCATGCCAGCATTTGTAGTTGGTTCCTATTCAGCTCATTTCGTCTAATGAGAGGTCAAGCTTAGCTAGAAGGATTTCATTTCCAAAAATCACAAAGAATTTTTCTGAAGTTACTCAAAACACTGAGAACATTCCTAATTTAAGGAGGTGTAACATACAAGATAACACCAAGAGACCACAGATCAGCAGTGTGGTTGTATGGTTGTTCTCGTACCAATTCTGGAGCCATGTACAGTGGTGTACCTAAGAAAATGGATAAAGAACAGAGAATCAGGCACAGAGTGGACTAACAGCAACTTGTATCAACCACTTAATGACCAATTATTGACTGAAAAAAACGGGCCTACTATGAATTTTGTGAGGCCAAATTCACCTTTTATGGATCGTAAAACCACGGTGTTTGTGGACATAGCTCGCGCAAAACCAAAGTCACAAAGCTGTTCAATAATAAGAAAACGAGGAGAGGCATGAAAAGAAAGAGTTATTAATTTTTTGCTGCTGAACACAGATGCAAGTACAAGTATACACTAGCAAATTATTCAAAAACATATGAAGACAAAACAAGCTAATGCATTTCCAGTATCATCACAAGCATGCTAGTTGTTATGCCAACCAGGGAATATACCAACAAATAAGCTAAATTATGTCCCCTCATGGAACTAAAATAACACTAGATCCCTGTCAAAAAAGAAAAAGGTAATCAAATGCATGAAGATACAGCGACAAATCAACAACTACACTACAACCCAGAGTAGTTGAGGTCAACAATAATAATTGTTATGAATCCTCATTAACCATGTCGCTCCATTTAGACACGTCTCAATTCAATATTCAATAAGTCAAGTTCTCTAATGCCAGAAGTTCTCTATATTTTCCACTAGTATACAGATCATCAATAAGATTAAAGGATTCCAAGTGACATTCAAGTTATATTAACTGTACCAACATGACTAAGCCTTACTTCCAACTTGTTGGTATCGCCTAAGTAGATCTTTCTCTTCCATAGCGCTCTATTTTGAGACTTTTGAGACAAATCCTTCCATGTGATTTAGGATCACCTCATCCCCTTTTATCACCTTTGATCACCATAATCTCGCACCTACAAACTGGTACGTATGAAGGTCTACATAGCCTATACAACATGCCAATTGTGTAGTCATTCTATGGCAAAGTGGAAACTTACATTAAAAGTACTCAAAGTCAATGATACACTGTCATTCTGTCACTGCTTCCAGTTAAACCGAATGATGTCAGCATATACTCACAGAGGATTTGATAGTGAATAAAGAACGAAAACTATATGGTTTTCTTTTGCTTGAGTTTTTTGTTTATCCCACTACAAATCAATTTATAGGCACACTAGGAAAAACATAACTACACAAAGATAAACCAAAGGAGGAGGAACTTCTCAGAGAGCAAGGTGACATGAAATTGCAGGAATAAATATATTTCAATAACTTGGCTAACCAAGAGATCACAACTAGAATAATATACATGACAAGGAGAAAACATGTGATTCGTGCTTTATGTAATTTATAAAAACGCAATTTTATGAAACTATTGCTTCATATAATAAAAATAGTCATGAGAATTCAGTCTAACTAACCTTGACAATAGATCCAGCACCAATGAGAATGTTTTGTGGTTTCATATCACGATGAATTATACGGTTCGAGTGTAAATAATGCAGTGCTCTTACCTGAAAACATACAGGAAAAACAAAGTTAACTAAATAGAAAAGATATAAATAATGGACTGCCTGGAAATCGAAGTTCTGTGGATTACCAACTGCTTTGCAATTGCTTGGACTTGTTCTTCAGGAAGGCATTTGTCATCTTCAAGAATTTCAAACAGCTCACCCTGGATATGGTAGTTTTCATCAGTCAATCATGCTGCCCCGATACTAAAGGGATACTAATCCAAATATCTCTATGCGCGTAGATCTAGAGGAAATGCATATGCCATTTTGGCCTAACATTTGGAGGAGATATAAATAGAGAAAGGAGATATAATTACTTGAGCAAATTCTGTAACGACGCAAAACTCCTGTGGGCTTTCAAAAGAATCGAGCATCTCTATAATATTTTCATGCTTCAACTTTCTTAAAATCTGCACAAATTCGAATAACCTCCTTGAGATAAAATTGATACATCACTAGTAGATCCTCAACAAAAAACAGTAATCAAGACGAAACATAAACATCAGCGCACACCGACACCCTAAAAAAGGTAGCCACAGAGAATCAGAGTACCTCAATTTCCTGTCTCAAATTGTGAATGTCCTTTTCGCTTTTCCCATGTTTCGGGATAAACTTCATAGCTACAGTCTAAGAGAAAACAAATTTAAAAATGAGAACATAAAACTCGAATAACCAGCAAAAACACTAATCCTGAAAAAGGATAACAATAGCAATGTACCTGGCCAGTATATTTTCTCCTCCCTTTGTAAACTTTCCCAAACGAGCCCTCACCGACGAGCTCTATCACATGATAGTTCTCGACGCCCATCTTCAAAAAATGGATACAATTTTCAGATATAAAAAAATGCCAAAATATGCATATTTCGTTCAATAAATTTGAAGAACTAAATTTCACACAATTATTGCTGACAAACAGCTACACAGTTTAAACTTAGATCGAAATGCATCGGAATGTATCTATACAAGTAAATTATAAATTTCACTGTAAAAACCTAATCTAGAAAGTTCTACAGTAATAATTTTACTCTATACTAATAACTGATAAATGGCACCTGTTTGTTAATAATTGTATTAGGTTAAGCTGTCGTACATGGCCCTTCCCTGGACCCTGCGTGAACGAGGGATGCTTTGTGCAGCAGTCCGACTTTTTTACTAAATAACTAATAAATGCTCCTAAATCTGAATAAAGTGGAGAAATTACCTTTTTATTGATGAGTGGTTAGTTAGAGCACCTGATGTGTGATGTACTGGAATATATGTGAAAATCAAGAAAATAGTGGATTTTGGGACGAGTTTTGTTTTTAGGGAAGAAATGGAAACGTTAGATGAAGTGGTGGATTTGCGTTTGAAATACAATATGTGGTCCCTTAAACCTTTTCCCGCTCCTCAGATTTTTGTTTTGCTTAAAAGCTCGTTTTACAGCAAAACAAAACGGGTCACAAATTCAAATATGTCCGTAATTGAAATTCCATTTTCTTTTTTAAATTTCAACCAATAGCCTATTTGGGTGGGCTTATAAGGAGCTTTTTTTAAGTAGCTTTTAAGTCAAAAAGTGACTTTTAAGTCACTTATGACTTAAAAGTTTAAAAAAAATTAAGTTACCAAATATATATTAATGGGCTTATATTATAAGCTTATAAGTCACTTTTAAGCTCACCCAAACAGGCTCCAAATTATGTCCAACACCTGCTTAAGTATTCGCAAATATAAAAATGCTGGACTTCCGTAATTGAAATATATTAGTTAAATGTTTGAACTTATTTTTATGAAATTTTTAAATGAATAATGATTTCCTCTTCCAATTTAAACATTTTTTTTTCATGTTCAGACATAACTTCAATTTGCAAGTTTTAGAACTACTAATATATGTATGTTAAACTACAATCAAATATTGTCCAAAAAAGTCTGTTTACTTCCCATCCAATATTTACATTGATCTTATAAACACATTACATAAATTGTTGAGAATTACTTAACCATAGTGTATTAATGTACATTTTCTTCTTAACTTTATTTCTAATCATGATAAACTAACATAAATTTGGTGGAAAAAAAAAATGGGTGAGTAAAAATTTCTTATTAGGTGATACATAACTCCTCACGGCTATCGAGAACAACACTAACCCACCTTTCAAATATTAAAGGGTCGTTTGGTACGATGAAAGGATTATCTTAAAATTAATAATGATGGAATTATAATATCGGAATTATTTAGTGGATATACTTTTATAGGTAAATATTTGGTTCATTGGAATAATAATAGGATATAAAGTGGGATAAATAATTATTTTAATATTTAATCTTGACTTTCTTAAAACCATTGGAGGAAGAGCTTAGAAGAAGAACAAATGTGTATTTTGGTATTTAATCTCAGGATTAGTAAAATAATACCACAATGGTGGTATAAGCTATCCAGGAATTAATAATCCCAGTTTCAAAAATCCTACCAAACATGGGATAACTTAATCACATATTTTATCCCATGATTAATAATGCTAATCTCATGTACCAAACGACCTCTAAGGGTAAAAAAGCATCAATGTTCCTATAATATATAGTGGCCGTTGGGCCATTGATTTGAAAAAATATTTGATTTTTTTTTAAAAATTGAGTTGAAAAATGGTATTTGAAAATTGAAGTTGTGTTTGGACATACATTTCACTTGAAAAAAACGTAGAGTTCTGTGAGAGGAAAAAAAAATTGAAAAAATTTGAAAAAGTGCTCTAAACCACTTTTTGATTTTTCAAAAACTGTTTTCCAAAAAAAGTTGAAAAAGTCACAAGATTTCATGGACAAACATGTTTTTCAAAAACTTTTTGAAAAAAAAAAACAAAAAAAAAAATTTGGACAAACGGGTCCTCATGTTTGTCTAATATATTACTCTGTTTATTCAATATAAATTGATATATAGTAGTATATTCGTGCTACTTTTCAAAAAGCTTTACATGTTATTCTTCCATAACTATGCAAATACTGATTCTTTTTTTGTTTCGTTTAGTTAGTGCAAAAGTGGCATCTCAAAATAGAGAACTTAAATGGTGAGCTTATTCTGCAACTTTTACCAAATTAAGGAATTTAGCAAGGGGTCGCACAAAAAATAGAGTCAATTTCCAAGAGTTTCAACATACAAGGAGTGCATGGAAAACCTTATAAACTCCGCAAATATGTAAATTTTGTAAAAGTTCTCAAACTCTGCCACCGAAAGCTCCAAAGTTTATGTATATTTTCGCGTCAATGAAAAGAAGGAAGATTGTAGTTTCGCAATGCAAACTGAAAATCAAGCATTTCCACACTACGCATCATATTTTACATATCGGAAATTTTCTTATTAATCATAAATCTTTACTTCTCATCTGTGTTTCTTTATTTAGCTAGACAACCCAAATTCCTACCAACGAAGTTTAGCAAAATCAGATCGAATGAACCAAAAAGAAGATTTGGTTATGACTTTCTTCATTTTCTTTTTTACATCAGTACAATGCTCGCCCAGTGTCGAGCAAAGAGTTTCCTCTTTTGAGCCGTAAAGCTAACAATATGTACACTTTGAAGGGCCAATTGATCAAGGCCTAGCTAGTGAGCAACAAGTGGACTTTGCTCAGCAGATAGTTACTGAACTACAGCGACACAGGACAGAGAACCACAATGTGTTGCGATCGCCTTACCCAAGCACTGTAGAGAATATACAAGCTGTACTTATAGATTGGACATAGCGGCACATATATTTACATTCTAATCTCAACCACATCACCATCTTTTAACTTTGTATTGGGCACTACCAGCTGTCCATTTACTGAAACAAATTTCCCCTCTACGCCTGCTCTCCTAGCAGCATCAGCTGCAGTGCTACCAGTGCTCAGGCGCATTATCTCACCATTGGGCCAGCATACAATCACCACCTCACCTAGCAAACCGGAACTTGCATCATATGGTTTTGTAGCATACTCCACTTGTTGGAGACTTGCTTCAGATCGCAGTTGCTTCTCCCATTGAAGCATTGTTCTCAGCAAATATACCTGTAGGTTTTCGAAATTGCAGGCTGAATTCATCAGCTAAATGTACCAACAAAGGTCATAGGAACAAATGAACCAGTAAAGGTCATGGGAGGGACATGTTTAACTTCTCTAATTAAGTGCAAACACAGTGAAGATTGAAGGAAATAGGAATGGATAAATCGCCAGAAGGTGAAAAGGAATACAAAGATCCACAAAATGCTTATCAAGTCACTGTTTCATGTTCTACAATCCTTTTTTTTTTTTTTTTTTTGGGTTCATACTCAATATTCTTTAGTTACCTGACAGAGCAGCTTCTTAATATTCATCGAGTTAATGTTCATACTCAATATTCAAAGAGTTAATCTATTACTTTGATGAATCAACATCTTCTTCCCATACAGTGGATGGACATCAAAGAACGAGCTTAACGTCCATTCACATGGTTCAGAGGCTAACTTCATTCATCATCACTTACGATATTATTATGTCTCCAGAGTAATAGATAAGAGCATGGCAATGAGCTTAGAATAATTTCATCGTATTGCTTTTGATAACTTCGGAGATATACCAGCAATCAACATACCTTATTGTTGATGCCAGAGTCCGTTAAGGCTGAATTAGCAGAGCCATAGCCCAGCTTATTCTGAAAACTCGAGTTAGATGTAACAGAAGCAATAGGTTTCCCCTCAAAGACGGCAGACATGATAGCCCAGTAAAGACTTTCTTCTTCCTCTGTCAATTCAATGATTTGGATAAAAGTTGGTAGCAGGCGCTGGAATTGGTCTTGCTGCATCAACAGAATACATGAATTTACTTGTTACAAGATCCCAGGCAGAATAAAAAAGTATGTTCACATTCAGCATAAACTACTCCATAGTCTATACATCCCATTTTATGTGACATAGATTGTCTGCAGAAAACATTAATAAATTGACTTGTGAATTACACCAATCCTAGTAGAATATTCAAACAGTACTTCAGAAAGTATCAAAGGGAAAAACATCACATCATAGTGTAACATTTAATCCAAAAAATTAAACTTCCGCGTCATGGTTTGAGGCTTCCCATACCTTGTGGTACATACCATCTTGACAAAGTGTATACTTTTCCAGGCAAGTGCACCAATCCCCATGTCCTGGTTGGCACCACCATTCATCAGATACCTGAAAACCATGTTGTAAGCCTTAAAGTTAAAACATGACGATCTTAGGCACTAAGGGTTGACTGTGTGCCAGCAAAGTTGCTGATATGTCAAACACATGTATGTTGTAAACGAGAATTCGAAGACAGGAATCTAACACAAGAACTTCTATCTATCCAGTTGAAGGGCGAATTAGGAACACTATATGTTGCTATATGAGCTGCAGACTGCCTGGACTGAATTAAATATGTTTACAATACTCCAAGGTGATTTTTACTCTCTCACAAGTTTGGCTCTCCTCCCTGTGTCTGAAATCTGCTAGATTAGCTTCTTCCTCCCACCCCTGCTTTCGAATCCTGATATGCTGTCATATCCAAATTTTCAGATGAATGTGTATGACACTTTCCCACAATATGCCAATCCACCGACACCATGAAACCATCTACACGTTCATGACAGATGTCACGCCAAGCTAGCTATCAGGTGATTCAATGAGGCAATACTGGTTTCACAATTCTATTATTTGTCTAGTCAGTCCAGTTTTAAGGTTAAAGAAAGAGGAAAAGTTCCATGTAACAAACTAAGGCATTTTCATGATTAGTGTGGGTGATAGCTAGCTTATCAGGTTATATCAAGAGATGGAATATAGGAATTTATTTTCAGCCGGCAGTCGCTGTTGACTAACCCTCTCGAAGTACTTTAATATCAATAACTTGAAAAGTCAGTGCTTGAAATTTTACTAAGAAATATATTTCTGCGGCAGTGTGAATTTGCAATAGAACTTAAATAGGCAAACAGATATGCAGCAGTCGAACTTACTCATTATAAGAACCCAATTATTCTGATATAATAAGTTATAGAACGTCCAAAAAGTACCTTTTTATATAATTCTGCATAAGCTTCCCATCTTTTAGTTTGAGAAGAAGATCTTCTGTCAGCTACTGCCTCAGAAGCAGCAAGCCCAAAGCTTACAGCAACAAGCAATTCTCTAGCATCCTTGTCCACTCTAGTGGAAAAAAAATTATAAACATATAAGTATTGAAAGCATTGTTAATACAGCCTGAATTTGGTGATGATCTACCTCACAATAACTGCAGCAAGCAGGTGACCTGCTTCCACTCTAAGGACAGGATGTCCCACTTTTAACGAGCTATACTTATGTGACCCGTCATCTTCAATAGAACCTTGATCTTCAATATCCGTTGAGATGTGGGACGACGTAGTTGTTCCAGAATCAGCTACACTGGTCACCAAGGGCAGCTTATCTTCAGTTTCTTTATAAAGCCAATGTGCAGCAAGTCCATGTTCAGCACACTCGTGCATCCTCTGAATATTCAAGATCAGCATTTTAAAGCGACATAAGACTTAACGATAATTACCTCCTTACCCGCTATCCAAACAAAGAAGAAAAGGAAAGACCAAAAAGGTAGAGTGAATAACTATCAATGATCAACTGAAAGGTTTGAGGATGCAATACCTGGGTTCTGATTTGAATTTCTAGAGGTGAGTTGTCGGGACCTTGTACTGCAGTGTGTAGGGACTGAGATCAGGGAGAGTATAAAATTGGACAGCAGTCAGAACAGTGGCTATGCCACAAAGATGGCAAATCTAATTTACAGAAAGCAGTAAACTATTGAAGCAAATAAGAAAATCTAACCTGGTAGCCACTTGGTTTTGGGTTAACAATGTAGTCGTCAAACTCTCCATCAATAGGGGACCATAGCCTAAATATTTGAAAAGCAGACATAGGTCAAACCTCTACATCTACTGACGGGCATACTCAGTTCTAGTTCAGAAAGCTTATACTATATTTGAAAATTTAGTAAAAATATGTGCAATTGGCCTATGTGCTGTTAATAAATGTGTAGACTCGCGCCCCCGGGCTTTGCTCTAGTGGTAAGAGCTCAACTTGTGATATGTCGGTTAGGTGCACGTCACAGGTTCAAGCCCAACCACAAATGAAAGCCTGGTATTTAAGCAGAGAAGTGTAGAAGAGCGGGCCCATTATCCACCAAATATCAAACAGTGCGCCGATGGCCTTCAGGGATTTCTCGGTTATAAAAATGTGCAGATTCCTCGAAGGGGAACAAAGTCATTTCATTACTTTTTGTGCCACTGCTGCTCGCAAATCTAATTCAACTACATGTATAAAGGTGAAATCAAACAAAAATAACCAATCTGTACACCTGTGCACAATGTTGAGAAGATTATAGCAACACTGAACTGCCTGGCCATGTAATGCCCCATTCTTATCTCCGACAATAACCCTCAATGCACGGGCATCGTATACTTTGTTTATACCAATTTCTTTCCTTTTCATCTGCATTAAATAAAATTAAGATGTAAAATTCAGATTTCCTTAAAATCTATAGCAATTCATGAGAAGATATCTGACTATGAAGCAGCAAAAAGAAGCAAGATAATCAGCAAAGACCTCACAGTTTTGCTAATTAAAGCATCTTTAGTGCCACAATAAATTTTCCAGTTTCCTGATAATTTGTAACAAGCAACAAATTTTTGCATTATTAGGCCTGCACTATATGTGCTTTACGACTATAATACTTCTACCTTACTGTAAATACTAAACAAGCTTTTCAAGCGTCCAGATAATGTGACTTCCATCCCAGGCACATATCTGCAACATAAAACAGATGTACAAAGTTAAACAGCACTATGATAGGTCATGTGGCCTTCTCTTTTATTCCAGATGTATTACATTGATTAATGAGCAAAACATACGAGGTAGAGATGAATAGTTCACGCTCCAAAGCCTCCTCGCAAACTACCAGAGATGCTAGGGCAAAACCAGCATCCCTCACGACCTTTGGTTTTGTCTCCAAATTTGAATTTGCCACAAGCTTGTTGGAAAAGTCAATACGCTTCTTTCTATCCGTTGAGAGATCGAAAGGAAGTACAGCTTGCAAAAGAACCTGAACATTGACGATAGTTAGACTCAAATTCATTAGTTGTCTAATACTACAAGGGGAGACCTAAACACACACGAAGGTACTACCTGCACCAACCAATTCTCAGAAACAGACTGAGACAAAGCTTTTGGAGGAAAAGGAAAAGCCGATATTCCTGGCCCACATAGGGGCCAAGGGAAAATGTTCCGAGTAAAAGGGTCAACTACTAGTCAAACTATGGACTATGCAAGACCAGGTAAACTGAATTTGCTTTTGAAAAGTTACAAGTTCAGAAAAGACTGTGAAATTGTACTTTTAGCATAACACAATCTTGCAATGCTTTATTGGCCATCTTTGGTGTCAGTTGGAAATGAAAATGACATTGGGCACCACTAACAAAGTTGTCCTTCCTTTTCCAAGATCTGCTTTCAAAAGACTCTAATAATAAGCTTCTTTCAAGAACTTATGACAAGTCCATATTTGGCATAAAATGAGAAGGAAATGCAAGGGAAACCCAAAAATCAACCAAAAGCAGAAGCATGTGATCTCGTGATTCTCTTTACAGTACAAATATAATTCGTAGAGTGACCGGTAGTAAGAACAAACAAACCCAGAGTATCAGTTAACCATCATTGCATTGCATCATTAAAAGTGTTCAAGCATAGAGATGAAATCTCTAACAATTTTCACCTTCATGGATATGTTTTCCTCATCAGCTTCTACAGCTTCTTCATGCTCCGCAGTCGCACTTTTCATTTTCTGCTGCAAAAGGGAGCTGGATTTTCCATATATTTTTCTTCCATTCCCTGTCCTGTTTTGATGGCTCCACATGGAAGCTAATTCAGCTCTCATGCGAAGAAATATTTGAGGCTGCATTATATAGTCAAGTTGTTACTAAAACAAATTCTCTTCTCACATGACAGCAGTTGCTGTGTATGAGCACGGCTTTCTTTTTTGGCAAGTATTAAAACATGAACACACCTGAAGCACAGCAAAGCATAGATCTTCAAGTTCGGCCTTTAATGCCCAAAGACCTAATCTTGAAGCAAGTGAGCACCAAATAGCCAGTGTCTCCTGAGCAACTGCTTGAGCCTTGGCTGGAGGTAACGCATATCTTGCAGAGTCCCCCATGAAAAATCAACCACATCAATATTAGTATCACGCTTTGGTGTTTAGGATGAAGGATTTGCAAAGACAGAATAAAAAGTTAAGAACTCAAAAGAAAAAAGTTAACATTCTCCAAACTATTGAAATCCAATTGGATAGACACATCATAAATCAATCCAACTGAAACAAACAAAAACTATTAGTTTGAAGACTATACATGGTTCTCATGTTGTGAAGACGGTCTGCTAGTTTGATAAGCACCACACGTGGATCATCAACCATTCCCAGTAGCATCACTCGTAAATTATTTGCCTGTAAACAAATATATATAAAAGAAATGAAAATATACAGCTGTCAAGCGCATACCTAGTAAATTTAGGGAAAAAACACAGCTTTCATGCTCAATCCACTACCTTATTATGATTCTAAATGGAACAGTTCAAAGCATTACTTTTTCGGTGCTATTAGAAGTTGTTTGTTAACTTTAGAACAAAGAGATCAAAGCAAGAGTGAATATAAAAGTGTGAGAAGAGGGAGATGATATTTAATTACTGCCTTACCAAAAGGTACAGTCGGTTTCTTTTTTATCGGTCTCACCATGAAAATTAGATCATGGTGATGGAAATAAAGAGTTTATGGGAATGCCATGGACTCCAACATCTCACGCTTCTATCTTTTCATATGCACACTTTACAATGACTTTACACTATATCCAATGCAAGACACTAATGAGTACCATACTCCCCCTCTAGCATGTGCATACACATCGTGTGTGCCGAGCATATTACATATATAACTAACTCAAGGACCTGTGAGAGATTTGGTAAATATGTGTGCAACTCATTGGAATTTACAGATCTCGAGACAATATCTCCTACAAATATTTTTTCTCTGACAAAGTGACAACAAATCGACAGCAAATCTAAGTGCTTAGTCCTCTCATGGAACAGTAGATATGAAACAATATGGAGTTCAACTTGATAATCATAAATAAGTTCCATCTGAGAAATTCCTCCAAATTTACAAACTTTCAGTTGTTGTTTGATACATATGAGTTCACAAGCCCGAACTGCTTGACTCGATATATAGCTTCATACTGGATCTAGCAACTACACTATGCTTCTTAGTTCTTACTCTTCCGTGATACTAAATTCCCTCTAAGTATTACACAGTATCAAGAGTTAGAGCATCAGAAGGGATCCTGACCAATTAACATCTATATATCCAACAATTTTCTCATGTACTCAACCCCCGTACCCGATCAGTATCTTTTATGTATTCCACACTGGATAAAGTGCAAACTATTCATAGTAAAGTCTGCATATAAAAAGATAGAAGCTGAGACACTGGACTCACCCATTTCCATAAACTCTTTCTTCCATGTTCTATTTCTCAAATGGTTTCAGCCAGACCCATCCCCATTCTTGGTTTACTCAATGTTAGACCCCAATGGTATATCTTCTATGCACCAAACGCCTAGTCCTGAGAGTACGGGGTGATATATGCCCCACATTGTTTGAGAGGATAGGTTGATGTTGGGCAATCCTGACCTCATGAACTAGATTTTGAAGGTGAGCTCGGCCCAAGGTGTATTTCTTCACATATGTTGGTACGTTTCAGTTTTAGTCCAAAAAACAGTGAGAAGAGTATGCTGGCAAGACGGGAGTAGCAGGACCGCTCTCAGAATATCAAAGAACACACAAGAATGATTCCTTATCACCCATATGCCTATTTTCAAGAATAAGGGCTTAGAGGATTGGGTGAATTTAAATCAGAATACCTTTTAAGTGATGCTCTTATTACTGACATTTCCCAAACAAGCTGTTAAATTATTTCAGATTCTATGCAATAATTAACTATATTAGCAATACCCAAGATGTCTATATATTAAAGATTTCGGATGATCGTAACGCGTATTCACATACCTCATCATGGCTAAGTGTAGCTTGGCTCACATTTAGCCTGCGGTGCCTCCTTAGCAGCTGTACAACAAAATTCACTTCAAAGTCAGAAGAGAACAGATAACCATAACGATGACAAGGAAGGAGAAAAACCATTAGGTCCATCCACAATCAATAATCCTATTGGCCAAGTTGAGTGTCTATAACTATGTCCACTAATCTACAAGAGAATTTTTCAATATCATTGACTTGTCAATTCTTGTATTTTACAATTTCCTGAGTTAACTAATAACAGCATTTCAATCTATGACTGCAACCATAATTGTAATTTCAATTCAATCATTAATATCACACTGCATACTATACCTGATTGATGAAACTTAACCTAGAAACGCCTGCTACCAAATTTGCAACATCGGTGTCAAACTCTCTCTCTATATTGTCCAAACTTTCACCCGTATCATCCACCACATCATGGAGAATTCCAGCAACAACCGTATCGATGGCCTAAAATTTTTTTAGCAGTTACAGGAAGCAAGTTTTTAGTGAGTCGACATACATAATACCATTCATATATTACTTCCAACATAAATTATAAAAGGACAAGAACCCTAGCTAAAATATACGTACAGAGAACATAGGACATCAAGTTATATGAGATGTTCAACTAACTACTGCAATTGGAATGACATAACCATACCCTTTTCCCAGTTGATGGAACCAAGACAGCTAAGATTTTTCCAGTGTGAATACAATGTGTTAAATAAGGCTCTCCAGTTCTGCGCAGCTGTCCATCATGAGCTTTTCGTGCAAATGCAATTGCCTTCTGCACCTGCCTTCACAGATTCAGAATCTTAGTGACACTATTGCCGAATGATTATATGGAAATTAACAGGTCCAAGTTGAGATGGTAAACCTTATCATCATTGAAGATGGGGTATCCACTGACATCTACTCCATCCAACAATAGTGATCCTGCAGACAAATCACATATTCTTAAAAGCCCTTCCAGTGGTTAATCCTTACAGTTAATTAGAAGCTGATATGGAACTAGGTAAAAGTTAGTACACTATCAGGTTGGATTCTGCTAAAAGTGAGATAACTAAGAAGCTATCTCATCTCTGATATACATCTCACGAATACATAATCTGTGCACTTTCAAATGTAGAATGGAATATAAGACTTCTTCATATGCTATAAATCATATACTTGCATGATTGCTTTAGGGGGGCAAAAGGTGCAAAACGTACACACAATATGCAACGAAGGAAAGGAGAAAGTAACAGATGCTTCTTCTAGAGTAGTTGAACATGTAAGAAAATGCATAAGATTCAAAGTATTTCGTAGCAATGTTTGTAAAGACAGTGTAGAGTTCAAAAGACCGTAACACATGCAAAAGTTAGGGGCAAGCTCCCATAAAAACTTCTAAAAGGAGAAAGCTCCATAGCTAAAGCGAAAGGTATCCACTACAAAAGGTAAATACAAATTACTACCTTACTTTGCCATTATTCAGTGTTCACTAGGATTTCTTAACTTAAAGACGTATTTACACCAAATAAATAGATGCATGACATGTGTCTGCAAGCAGACTTCTATTGTTTGACCACGACTAGTTAATTTCTATACTCACCAATCGCTTTTACATATAACCAATAGATGCATGACATGTGTTTGCAAATAAACTTCTATCATTGGACCATGATTAATTAATATCTACTCTCGCCAGTCGCCACAATAAATCATTCAACCAGCATAAGTTAATACAGTTTGGTGTAAACACCGGGTGCAGTGAACATATACTTTCTTTGCAACTTTTCAAAAATACAAAAAAAAAAAAATTAATTTAAAAACATAAAAATAGGAAAAGGAAGAGGACAAAAAATAGGAGCTCACCGGGTTGTTCATCGACTTTAGGCCACAGAAAATCAACCTTAGTAGAAAGACAAGCTCCAGAAGCAATCGCAACCGCCGTAACAGCAACCTGAGTAATAGCCGACGACACCGCTCCATGAACAGAACCGGTACTCACCGCGGCCGCCGCCGCGATCGCGTTACCGGAAGTCAAAACGGAGCTTAACGACGAAGAAACGGCGAATTTAGGAACAATCTGATCTAAAACATATCGGAATTTCGCATTTCTACGAAGACCTTGACAGGGGAAATAAAGCAACAAAGGATTTTTACGCAAAATTAAAGCGCGTTTGTGACAAAACATATTGGAATTATGACATGAACGCATATTAGAAGAAATGAAAAATTAACAGATAAGTGAAAGAATCTACTAGACTATGAAAAGGTGCATGTAAATTGGAGTATAACATGAGATTTGGGTGATTTTTAACAAAAGGTAATGTGTGGTACAAGTGAGAGAAACTTTTTTGGGAGAACTGGTGGTTGTGATTTCTTTTTTGGTTCACACTGATTGAGAGAGTCTGACAGTTAATCAGTTACTATATGGTTCCAGTAGCAAGTAAATTTGATATTCTTTTCCGAAATACTCTGTGATGGTAAATACTCATACTTAGAGGGGATTTTTTATTATTAGTACCTTTTGAGTCTTCTATTGTAGGATAGGTGACTCAAGTTTTAAGTATTAGCTATAGGTGCCTTTTTTAAGATTAGTGCTAATAACAAATATATTAAAACCCCAATATTTTCATATTTACACATAGCCCCCTACCTCCTCACAATCCCCTTCTCTCTCATCCGCCCTCCTCTTCCTTTACCACCCTTCTCCTCCTTTTTCATCTTCACCTCCTCCATCTCCACTTCTTTGCCTCATCTCCGCCTCCTCATCTACCTCTCTCTATCCTCCACCTTCCGCACCTCCTCCTCACACATCTCCGCCTCTTTCTTTGCCCCCTTCACCTTCTCCTCCTTCTCAACTACAAAAATTCATCTTAAAATCAAACAAGAAACAACAATAGATTCAGTTGTTGCAACAACTACGACAGTTATTCAACAACTTTGATGATTGTTGCAACAATTACAGAAGTTGTTGCAACAAATTCAATAAATTGTTCCAACAAATACAGTAAATTGTTGCAACAACTTTTCAAAGTTGTTGCACAAATAAAAACTTGTGCAACAACTTTGAATTTGTTGCAACAACTTTGGAAATTTGCTGCAACAATTTTAGAATTTGTTGGATCGATGTAAGAATTTCCTCCAATGGTTAAAAATTTATAATTTCTCAAATCTTCTCCACAAATCTTCATGATCAAACTAAAAACACACTTTACATTAAGAAGGAGGAGAAGAAGAAGACGGCAATGACTGTAAATTCAAAAGAAGAAGATGATGATATAGAAGAAGAGGAGGAGAAGGAGTAAGGAAAAAGAAGAAAAAAGGAACAAGGAACAAGAGAAATGAAGAAGAAGATGGAAGATAAGATTTGAAATTTGAAATTTGAAAATATGAGATTTGGGAAGGGAGGGATCTTTAAATTTTAAAATTTTCAGATTTTTCATATTACCCTAAAGTTTTAATAATTCTAATTGAACCCTAAAATTACTTAATTAGCTACTAGTTATGTTTGACCCAGTCAAAGGCACCTTTTTTTAAATGAAGACTTGAAGGGTACCTTCCCCCAAATCTTCTCTACTTAGAGGGCGTTTGGGTTAGGTGAAAATCAAATTAGCTTTTAAGTCACTTTTTTGTTGTAAAAGTGTTTTGTAAGTGTAAAATGGCTTAAAAGTGTTTGGCGTTTAAGTCAAAATAAGCCAAAAGCAAGAAGTTGGGCAATCCAACTTATTATTTTTTGCTTTAAAATTGATATAATTTGACCAATGATTTTATCATTTTATCTCTTATATTTTTTTCTAATTCCACTAATACCCTCATTTAAAAAGGGGCTACATTATTCTCTCATTTTCTTTTATTTATTTTAATAATATTTTGGTCATTTAACATAAAAAAGACTTTTTTACCAAACAACTCTACAACTTCTTTTTCAATTTCAGCACTTGTATCCAAACATGTAACTGCTTATTTACAAAATAAGCTCCAGCACTTAAAAAGTGCTTTTAAGCACTTCTTTCAGCTAACCCAAATGGGCTATTAGATAAAATTAAGAGACCGTTTGACCAAGGTTTTGATAACTACTTATTTCAAAAGTTACGAATTGCTTTCGTCAAAGAATTTTTGTATGATTATTAGTTTGTGTTTGACCAACTCATTTTATAAGTACTTTTATGAATAGTTGAATAGTATTTGTGCTTTACTAAACTTTCAAAAAAAGTATTTTCGAGTGTTAATTTACTAGTAAACACGTGAAAAGATTTACTTAACAGTTATTTAACTAGATAAATGATTTTAAATATTTATTATCAAAAACTATATTTAATTTTTTTTAATTATAATATTTAAAAATAGAGCATACATAATCGAATAAAAAAAAGATACAATTTGATTCAAAGTTTTGAACAATAATTGTGCAGGTGTGGGTAAAAGAAAGAAAGAGAAAAAAATAATGTACTATTTATATATTATAATCATTAGGTTAAATAAATATGGATAATTATGTCTAAAAGTATTTTTGATAATGATATTTTTGGAATGATAAAAATTAAAAACAACTTCTTCTGCTTTTAGGAAAAAATCATATTTTCTAACCTCTTTCCCACAACAGAAAAATAGCTTCTGCTGTCCCTCAAAAGCACTTATTTTTGTCCTAGAAGCTTGGTCAAACATCTCAATCTTTCAAAATAAGTAATATTTGAGAAAAATAAGCACTTTTGACTCCTTAGAAGCTTGGCCAAATAGACTCTAAGATTGTGATGGGGTGGTAATTACCTCTATATGTTTAATTAAGTGTCTCAGAATTTAACATCTGGAACTATATAATTTATCAAATGTCTCGAATATAATCATATACTTTTATTTTTTTCATTTTATAACGAGTATTTTACTATCAATAGTGGGACTTTCCGAATTGAACCTGTGTTAGTCGGGTTCAAAGTTGATACCGGGCATTGAAATAAAAATGCATAAATAAATAATAATAATAATAATAATAATAATAATAATAATAATAATAATAATACATGACTTACTCTTTGAACTTGAGACCAAATTCCTTTCTACACGCCTGAAAATTACGGGTATCCACTGACGCGTAAAACCTTTTCAAAGCGCGTTTAATACACATTTCTTATGTGTTTGATCATTTTTTCCGAACAACTGTATGTTTTGAGGAAGTTTTTTCTTGTCTTCTTTGATAATTTATTTAGATGCTTCACTACAAGAACATATGTTACATTTGAAAATGGTACTACAGGCATTAAAATATGAAAATCATACGCAAAAAGGTCCAAATGTGCCTTTGAACAAGATAAGATAGAGAACTTATTCATACATCACTAGTTATGTGTTTCCACGTACCTATTGAAGACTGAAGTAATTAAAATAATAGTATTAAATTTGGATGCCCCAAAATATAATTAAGGATTTGAAAGGACGTGGGCTTGATATGATACTTGAGAAGATTTGTTAAATACTTAAATAAGCATATATGTCCAACAAAATATGCCAGCATGAGATGAATATGTTTGGAACTTAGGTCAAACACGAATAATTTTCTACTAGAACTGTTTATAAATTAATTGCCGACCTAGGTGAGGAAAACATATATGCTAGGAACTTCGATCGGTTATAGAAAATCAGCACTCTTAATGAGAAAAAATATTTTATGTGGCATATTGTCCAAAGTCCACAACAGAACTGATACAAAGCATATATTGTTTGAATGAAAGAATGCAGATAATAACATGTATGAAGTTTTTGGAAAATAAAAGTAAGGACACTTAATGCTTGTTCTTTAGACCTATCTCATTAGCTCTATCAATGCAATACATAATTATCCCCAATTGGTACGGGTAAAAGTACTTTAAAAAAATGGAGAATAATCATTTTACTTGGGTTGATCTTCTCTCTTTATTCTTTGGTACATTTGGGTATAGAGAAATTAAAAGCTTCATAAAAATAATACATCTACAGTAGATTATGGTATTAGCAAAGCAATAGAATTCAAATTGTCAGTGAGGTTTCAAGTGGACTAAGAAGGCAACAACAACTTTGGTTGCTGTTGATGAACTAAACTTTCTTTTGTTGCTGAGTCGTACCATATGTTACAATTTAAGCACACACGGATGCAAAGAACTCGAAATCATTTGTTGATGATATTTCCAATTCAACATAAAAAGTTTGTTCATGTGAAGAACATTTCATGTGGAAGTGGTACCTCTGTCTCTGAACATAAATGTTTATCCAAACTATCGAGATTTGATTATGATGGGCAATACAAGAGGTATGATAAAGTTTTCGTGATTTTAATATAGTACAGATTTATTTATAACGATAATGTTTGAAACATCTAACACACATCTGTATCATTCAAATAGGCTAATGTAATGTTTTAAGAGAAATGATAGTTAATGTAGTATTCTTCTATATTTTCATTGCCTAGTAATCTGAATAAGCCACTGAATGGAATCTTAAAAGTAATTACATACATTTTCAATAATTGAAATCAACTAGGCTTCGTACATACTTTTTTTCTTCTAACTTGTCTCATCCAGTGAATGCGTAATTGAACTTTAACGAGAAGAATCAATTTTCATTTGACATAAATATTGATTTTGGATTAATTTTGGAGACCTCAATCTAGATTTTCGCTTCGTAACACTTGTCTTATTTGTGATTTACAATAAATACATTTGCCTTCCCTATTTTAGTTTTTCGTTAATCTTTTAGCCTTTTAATTCAAAAGATAGTAACTTGACTAGTTTGCTCTTTTCAAATTAATTATTCCATCCGTCTCATTTTATTTGTCCTACTTACTATAAATATTTGTCTCAAGATATTTATTATTTTAAAATATCAAGATAAAATTAATTTTTTTTTTCACACTTTGGCCTTAGTATTAATTGATCTTGTAACTAAAAACTAGAGTTAACATTTATTCAAGAGAGGATAATATAATGGGTAAAATAACTAAAAACACCTTCTCATTAATATTTTTTTAAGAACGTGTAAAAGATAAAAATGACAAATAAAATAAGACGGAGAGAATAGTTTTATCTACATATCTTAATTATAACAAATATTCTATATTTGGAATACAAACCTAATATCATTGGCTCAAAAATCGAAATTGAAGTACAAGAAGTTCTCCTTCATTATAAACAAATCCCAATGATAAACTAGCAAAAGAAAAATCAAATAACACTCCTGAGAAATTAACCAACAACGTCAGTAAAATTCAATCGTTATGCTCTATAGCAATATGAATTAAAACGCAGCATTTTCACAAACCTTCTCCACAAAAGCTTGAAAACTTTGATGACTATGGAGATTTCCTTAGACGAACAATACTAATTAAGATGAGAAATATATGTAAATTCCAATGTTCATCTCCAAAATCTGGAAAGAACAAATATAAGGCAAGTCATCAACTTTGCAAACTGAAACAGCCAACATCTATGAATGCTTTCTGGCAGCACTTTTAAGACCCAATATGAAGGGGGTAAAAATGTGAGAATTGCTTGTAGGGAAAATGACTTTTGAGCTAATCCCATTACGTTTCTTATTCTTTAGTAAAGCATTTTTTTTTAAAACAAGATATTTAGATAAAATTAACTAATTAGAAGATTTTCGGAATTAGAAAATGGTAAATTAGTCTAGTTATATTTTTAGTATGGCGAAGGGCCAGATTTACCCCTCTACTTTGGACTATAGTATATCCTCACCCCCCGTTACAGTTTGGGCTCACATTTGCCCTTACCGTTAATGAATTTTGGTAAAATACCCCTAAAAGTGACGGGCAGACAACGTGGCTGCCATGTGTCACCCAAGTGGATGCCATGTGTGCTCCACCCATATATGTAGGTCATCTCCTTCATTTTATTTTATCTTTCTCCAAAATAAATTAGGGTTCATAAATTTTTATTCTTCTTCTTCTTTACAAATCTGCTAAGGGTTTTAATTTTAAGGTTTTGAAATGTCACAAGGAAGTTGGTCATCTAATCGTATGTGCCGATGTGGTGCAACTCTTAATCAATTTACGGCTTGGACTGAAAATAACGCGGGAAGGAGATTTTGGAGGTGCCAATGTGGGTATTTTGAATGGGTTGATGGTATGATCCCAGAAAGAGCTTTGGTTGTCATAAGAAACTTGAAGTCTTCATTGGAAGCTATCGAGATTGAAAGGAACGGGCTAAAAGCAAAATTAAAAATTTTGGAGGGTACAAAAAATTCAAGTGTAGAAGTTGCAAAGCTGAACCAAACTGATTCCACTTCTGTAAAGGATTCTGAAAAGGCCAAAAAATTGGAAGACAAGCTGATGAAGATGAAGATGTTACTGTTGGTTTCGTGGGCCTTATTTGTTGGATTTGCAGCGGCTACAGTGATGAAGTGATGAATTTTAATGCTATTTTGGATGTAAAACAGTGATGAAGTGATGAATTTTAATGCTATTTTGGATGTAAAATGTATTGGGAATGCTTGTTTTGTGTCTTTGTTCAAGTGATGAAGTTATGCCTTAGTGTTCAACTAATCCGTTTGTGTAACCGTTTGTGTTTTAGTGTTGTAATGAACTGAAAATGTATTATGTTGTAATGAATTGTTTGTAATGACAAATTGTGGCTGCAAATTTGCCTTGTTTCTTTCATATCATAGCTTGGAAAACACATTATGTAGCAGCTTAAAGTAAAGTAAAGTCAATAAAATAGAACATAATCACATTCAAACCAAAGTTTTGGTTACAATAGGTAGAGGGGGATGCCATATTATAACCCCAAAAACATACACAACCTAGTAATAATATGACATCCACCACCAAATGATGACCAACATGAACATGATACTAACTGTCTTAGCAGTACAATACTATAATTTTCCAAGGCAAAAGAAGACATAGAAATAGTCATAAATTCAGGAAAACAAAAAGAACATGAACTCAAAGCACATCAGCTTGTGCTTTGCCATTGGCCTTTTTAGACATCAACTTGGCCATTCTTTTCTTGTTCAATTCATTACCAGTAACTGCCTTTCTTCCATTCCAAGTGAGCCTCTTTGGTGAGTAAGGCAGATTTGTGGGATGACTCACACCAGTGGCATCACCAACAAAGCCAATCTTCCTACTTCCAGTTGGCACTTGACGCAACCTTGCTTGAAGTCTAGTGATTTCCTCAGAAACAGTCCTTGGCCTTATAGCTGGATCACAATCAGGCACAGGAACTTCAATGTTTGGATCAGTACTACTTGACTGGTGGAAAGCAGTGCTACTGGAACTAAATCCTGGGGGTATGCTGCTGGAACTCTCCCTTGCATGTTGGACAGAAGGTGTTGGCATAAACACAAATGGAGCAGGATCATCTTGGCTAGGCTGGGGTGCTGAAAGGTGCACATCTTCTTCAGATTCTATAACAGTAGCAGGAGGGGATCTAGGAGGGGATCTTGGTGGTTCATCCCCACCCTCATCTATCAGTCCCAGCAAGGGTATGGTTCTCATTGTCTAACATAGAGTACTACACAATATTAGGAACATAAACAGGCATATCAACCTCATCTACAGCAAACAAATTTATAACATCAAAGTCCTCACTAACCAGTCCTAGTAAGGCCCTAATTCCCTCATCCCATTCTACCTCATAGTATTTACCAGAAGGAACTGTTACAAGTAATTGTTGAACATCTATAAAACCTAAAATAGTAGTGAACTCATTTACTATATCTATGAAGGATAGGAAATCAGATTCATAGTCTTTCCAGTAATGTACCTCCTTTCTTGAGTAAGCCACTTGAGGATTTCTTATCCAATCACCCCCATGATGGAAGTACAAGTCCACCTTCACCATGTTGCATAACCTGGAACCACAGAAAAAATATTATATTTTTGTCCCTAAACTAAACCCTAAACCAGAATATGACATACAAAAATTATTCTTCATGGAACCACTAGGACCACTAACATTGAAAACAACCACTGTCTCACTTATTAATTAATTAAAGACAACAGAACATGCCACAGAATAATTAATTAAAGACAACAATAAAATTAATAAATTAATTAAATAAAAATAAACTACTACAGTTCCACTTATTCAATTCACATGCATATACTTTGTTGGGACCACCACATTTTTTTACAATAAAAACATAACCTGGACAATATTCTATAGATGTTTCTTAATCCGTAAACCATTATGTCCCACATTCAATTGACATGCATACACTTTTGGGACCACCACTATTTATTTTCAATCAAAACCCTAAATCCGGATTCTAAATTCCTAAACCAGAAAACCAGTTAAAATTTTTACAAAAACCCCTAACCACAAAACCCCTCATCGATGTTATACAAAAACCCTAAAATTCTAAACACCTATTAAACTTTGTACAAAATACCCTAATACACATAACAAAATCAGTACAAAACCCTAAAAAAATAAAGAAAAAACATGTGTATAAGTTCCTAAATTAAACGATACAAAAACCCTAAAAAAAATTGTACAAATCAAATAAGAAACAAAACGTACACAAAAACGACTTGATTTATATGGAAACAAACGGACCGTTTTAGTATTCGGATACCCGATCGTCTTGATGGAAGAGAACTGAAGAGTTAGTGATGGTTCGTGTCTCGTGAATTTTGGGAGATTTTGGGTAAAAAATCTGAAATAATAAGTGAGTGTGGGTATTTATATTTATGACATTAAACGGGTTATGGGTCGGGTAATCGGTTTAACTTCCAAAACGTTTGGGATCATTAGAATTTTGACCGATGGCCATCTTGATTGCACAATTGGCTCCTACATGGAGCACACATGGCATCCACTTGGGTGACACATGGCAGCCACGTTGTCTGCCCGTCACTTTTAGGGGTATTTTACCAAAGTTCATTAACGGTAAGGGCAAATATGAGCCCAAACTGTAACGGGGGGGTGAGGATATACTATAGTCCAAAGTAAAGGGGTAAATCTGGCCCTTCGCCGTTTTTAGTATTAATAATAAGTAGGTTAAAATAACTGTTATAAAAAATTTGAAATAAAAGAGATAAATGTGGGTGTTTGGCTAAGCTTATAAGCTGGTCAAACCAACTTATAAGCACTTTTTGGCTTATGTACCGTAAGCCATAAGTTGGTCATTCCCAACTTATTTCTTTTCAAGTTATAAACACTTTTAGTCTGACTAAGTATTTTACTATTTTGTTCCTAAAGTATTTTGTAATCCATGAAATATCATTTCTAAAATAAAAAATTTCAGTCTCCTCATTCTACATTCGTCATTTGTCATTTTTAGTGTAAAAATACTTTTAATTTTTTTTTTTTTTTTTTTTTATAAATAACTTAAAGGAAGCCAGTGTTACAAAGTGAAACGTGAATTGAGCTTCGTAGAATTATCCCTTAATATTATTATGGTCATAATAATATTTGGTATCAAGGGCGACGTGATAGAATAGGTGGCTTAAAGTAAGAAAGCATCGTTTCATAAAACTTATTTATATTTTATTTGAATTCTATTGATATTGCTTCATGAAGTGTAAAGTACTATTCAATTTTATATCTTTATTTCAAATTCTTTTCCTACTTGACGTCTTGAGACGTTGATTTTCAATAAGATTTTATTGATTTTAGCTAATAAATACAGTATGATTCTTATAATCAATTTCTTTTCTTAAAATGAAACTCTTGCTTTGCTAAGTGATCAAAGCACAAGGGGTGTGACATTTACATGCACAAACGCTTGGTGCGCTTCATTCCCTTTTACGAAAGGACATTATTTTACTTGAAACATGTAATTCCCTGATGATAAAACTGTTCCAGGAATAATATTTGCAAAATGATAATGTTTTGAAAGCAAAAACTTCTTGAGGACCACCTGGGAAGAGTGTTTTCTGTAAAATTCTCAAGGAGGGGAATGGATGAGGTGAGCATCTGGAAATTGGATTATACGTCATCATTTCACATGAAAGCATGCTAAATATCAACAGAACCGCTCTTAAAGTCTGGTTGAGATCAATTTTAAGGCCCAGGTTTCAATATACAACAAAATCAATGATCAAGTATCACTCTAGGCCATCATAAGTGCCTTATCTACTCCACTATCATCAAAAGGTCCCAATAAGAGGGGAAAAAACTAGCATCATGAGTTCATGATCCGACAAATTATAAACAGCTGGATATTCATCGTTGCCCCTCAAAAGAGGTTCAAGTTCTTTAGCCTGCAAAATGTCAATGATACTTAGATCAGAAGGTTACGGATACTAGTTACAACTGTGAAGACACCCAAGGCTAGGTCTAAACCTGATCACTCAGAAGGATGAAGGGCCTATTGAAGAGTATCCACCAGCCTTGTGTTCTTTCAAAGTGCTGGCTAACCAGTCCAATCCCTCGTATAGCCCATCCCCTCTAAGAGCACATGTACCTTGTATATGCCATTTTCGATTTTTAAGCTCATAGAGACCAAGGCCTTCACACACTTCCATCGGTGTCATTGCTCCTTTCTGGATAAAAGAGAGATTCAAGAAAATCAGAAGGTCTACCAAACAGTAAGGGAAATGTCATGGGGATAAGTGAAACTTCTATTTTCTTGCCACTTGGCGATACAGGAAACATTCATATGATGTTGTTTGGTTTGATTAACAGGAACACTAAATCGATCTGACCTGTCCCCATAGAGTGCACAATCTTAAGTACACAGGGTCATATTTACAAAATTATAACATTGAAAAGCATAAACAAAGTGACAAACGTCCCGGACTTTAAGGAAGAAGTGAGAAGCAAAGCACACAATTTAATAATTACAGAACTACCCAACACATATACTCCCTCCGTCCCATTTTAGTTGTCGCTTTTGGCTTCTGCACGTCCATTAAAAAATCAATAAATAGGGTATATTTTTTACTATTTTATCCCTAATAAATGAAACTGGATTGACTTTTTCTAGGAAATACTCATTTATTAAATATGGGCATAGTTGGAAAGAATTGGTAAAAAATGTCTTGAAATGCTAAAGCGACAACTAATTCGGGACAAATGAAACTTGCTAAAGCGACAACTAAAATGGGACGGAGGGAGTATACAATATTCACAGCTAAAACTGGCAATTAATGTTACTAACTTCAGCATGTACTACTAACATTCCGCTATAAATACCAACACCACAGATTCAGCAAAATAGAAGCTAATATCAACAACCAATTGCAGAATATACTCACTTTTCAGTCAATCAGCAATAATTACAAATTATTTGCATCATTTAATATACACTTAATAGCAATTTGAGCTGAAATGGTGCCACAATTTAACATGGTATTAAAGCAGCTAGAGGTCCTGGGTTCGATTATCACCGCCTCCATTTTGAAAAAGAAACCAATTTTGTTTTATATTATTTTATTTTATTTTTTAAAATTTTCTAACAACCGATCCATATGTGGGAATAAAAATTAAAAATGAACGAGAATGCAATAATGAAAAGAGAAATATAGGCATAGGAAGGCAGATAGTAGGAGAGAGAACTGGAACAAAAGCAACTTACCATGTCCTGTTTGTTAGCGAAAACCAAGATGACTGCATTAAGCATAAATGGATCTTTGATGATGGCCTGAAAACACATAGTAAAAGCCATTTGATTATGTCACCAACAAGAAGCCTGAGTCATAAATAAAGGTTCAGGATAACAACCTGAAATTCTTGTTTCGCCTTTCCAATCCTCTCTCGATCCAAAGAGTCCACGACATAAATCTGTATAAGATAAAAAACTTAGTGCATAAATACAAAATCCAACTTAGAGAGACAGTATGTCCAAACCAGAAATTGAAATGCATAAACAAGGGAAATGGTAAGTTTTGTCAGGAGTTGGACCTATTTATTTATACTGCATGCTCACTACCAAATCCAAAGTTTTGAACCAAAAAAAGAAACATCATACTTCTGCTTATTTGAAACATTCATCACTTTCCCTTTTTTCCTTTTCTTTGGTCTGTGGTGGATGGGGCTGGGAAGGAACGGGAAGATAAACTTGTCCCTAAGGGTTGAAGGCTTGGATACAACTGAAAATACGGTTAGATCCTTGATAACTTCATCACATTCAAGATCGTAAGTTCCTCTTTGCCTTTAGGCAATCTTACCTCTCGATGAACCAGAAGAAAATTCACTTTCTGGTACTGGCATCTTTTTTTTTATATCAGGAGGTAGATGTCATTGAATGCGAACTAAAGAAATGACTTGCAGATAAAAGAGTAGAAAACAAAGAACACTATCTATTGGATGCAGTTACAACTTACCAGTCCATCTGTGTTGTTGAAGTAATGCCTCCAGAGTGGCCTTAATTTCTCTTGACCACCAACATCCCACACAGTAAAAATTACATTTTTGTACTGCACTTTTTCCACATTGAATCCTGAAAGACACACATTACAATCATCTATTTTAGTGGTTTCGAACACATACACAAGTATTCACCCTGTGACAGAGGTGTTTTACATATTGTTCTCCGAGAGATTTTCATGGCATTACAACCATAAAGGACTTTTCACATCAAAACTCAAGATGTCAAATTTCCCTTGTGCTAATACTTTATTGAGGTAATAAGCGATGACATTAGAATTCGAAAACCATAACATATTTTAAGTCGCATAAGATAAGATCTGGGCTTCTAGATGTGACAAACAAATTACTGTAAGAAAATGAAAAGGATTCCCCTCTGGAAGAAGCGAGTTAGACAGCATGTTAAAAAAAAAAAAAAAAAAAAGAAGAAGAAGAAGGTAGTACAAATATGCCATAATCAAGTGTGGCACCTGATCACTGGGAGGAAATTTGCAAGTAAAGAGGAAGTAAATTGGATAGGAGGAGCCAGATTCTGTTAAGATTCCATTCACTCTTTTGGTTAGCTCTGAGACAGCTTCCTAAGTAACTAACTCCAGGAGTAAGTAGAAGCAACTTTTGGAAATATGCAATGGACTAATGACGACCAATAAAAAGCTATAAACCATAGTCTCCAACAGGTTCTTTCTCATTGTTTTTCTATAGCACTAGTGTCCAGGCCACTGTGTGCTAGCTCAACTAATCCACCAATTACCTGCTACCTCCTACCACCATAGATACCGGGTAACTCTCTCAAGACCAAGAACAAATAGGAAATCAACATGCCCGAGCTCACAATGAGTTTACCATAAGAAGATTAATTGATTTTTTATGAAATACGAACTTCACATTCAAATTACAACTCCAAAGAGCATAAGTTAAAACAGACAGCATACCAATGGTAGGAACTGTTGATAGAACTTCTCCTATGTGCAGTTTGTATAATATAGTTGTTTTGCCAGCTGCATCGAGCCCAAGCATTACAACCTATCCCAGTTTGTATCAGAATCAGAGACAATCAAATAACAGCAGAGACGGCAAAATGAAACAAGATAAGAAATTATTAAAAATCTACACATACAAGCAGAAAAATCTAATAGCCACAGAACAGAGCTCCACACATAATTCAAGATTAAACTTAGGGAGGTGAACATAGATAACAATTAGCAAACAGTGAAAGCAAGTTCTTGAAAGGTGGATAACAAAAGTTGCATTCATAGATCAATTATCACTTCTACTGCAGTAAGTGAATTTGTTGCTAAAACAAACCAACTAATTTGCAGCATTTGTTTGTTAAGAGAGAGGAACAACAGTCATTAAGGGAAGCAGAATGGTTTTGAATGAAAAAAATTATCAACCACATTCATTCAATGTTTCAACATGTTGGACACTATACAAAATGTTCTATAACCCAAGGAAGAAGCTGTCATTTGATGAATTTATAACCCAAGGGGCCTATAAATTCATGCAGGGCCTTTTTAGCCCACCTGCCTTTCAACTGGTTACCCTCTCTACTTGAGGCCCTTCTTTAAGGGGAAAGTGAAAAATGATGGTTCCAAGTTAGCAATTGTAATTTGGTAGTTGACACCCCGCATTTTTTCAAGTACACCTCAATCCCAACTAGTTTTAGCCAGCTATATGAATTCTCTGTATATGTTCTGCTCCTCTCCAGCTCATTTCATTCTAATTTGTCTTTTCAACCAAATAAGGGGTTCTCTTAAATCTCACATTTATCACTACTCTCACAATTCTCTAACTAGTTAAAATCAATTAATTAGATGCATCATTATAGTTACAGGTTTTAATCCCGCTTCAGACAAAAAATATGGTATTTAAGTAGAGAATGGTAGGGGGGTAGGCCCATCATCCGCCGAGTTTCAAACCTTTCGCAACTGGCACTAAGGTATTTCTAGGTTATCAAAAAAAAAAAAAAAAAACTATATGCATCACCAAAACCATGTTTAAAACATCAAGTACAACAGGGCATTTAATCGAAGTCAGAAAGGAAGCTTTCTTTCTCATTCATTTTTTTTAAAGGTCGAAAAAAAAATTTGTTGTCGCATAGACGGGTATAGTCTATGATATGATGGCTAATTCAATAAAAAGGCAGTCCAAAAACTATGAACTAGAAAACACATTTATTCAAGGCTTAGCACAATTCAGCTTATTACAGTTAATAATCCTCAATAAAGCATATGAAACCCTATCTTTAACGAGCTAAGAACAAGTGAAAGAAGCTAATTGGAACAAAGTTTAATGCAAATTCGCAACAAAAACTTAAAAAGAAGACCAAACAAATCAATGAATCAAATTAAAAGGTAACGATAACAGGAGTAAGACTAGGCTTGATTGTTAATTTACCCGCATCTCAGAATTTCCGAAGAAAGTATCAAAGAGCTTGCGAAAGGCTTGTCCCATTGTTGCCCTTCGTCTTTCTCTTTTACTCGTCTCTAACGAATAAGATGAAACTTGATAATTAAGCTATTTCACTTTGTATTTTTTTTTAAATGATCTAATACGCACAGTTGCTGGAAATTGAATGATCGATTTGAGAAACAGAATTGCGCAAAGTACAACTTGTGTTTGAAGAGAAGGTAAGCGTTGTTTTGTTTTTTGTTTGGTCTCTGCTGGCAACCTCTCTGGGTTTCTCTTTTATTTCCTTTTCCTTTTCCTTTGAACTTGCCATATGTTTTATACAACAAGCTTAATTGACTTTTCTCTGTCCTTCTTTTTTTACTTTTCTTTTGTTTCCATCTTAATTGCCAGTGATATTAAACGCGTTGCAATGTTCCATTCTTTTTAATTTTGGGATAGCACTTCTAGAAATTTAAGAGACGAATCAACTTATGACGAGAGTTTCATCTATCTAATTCAGAAATTCCGACACTTTTAATCCTCGTTTAGATTACCATATCCGCACTAGCATAATGACGATATTTTCATACAAATTTCTAGCCGTCTTGAATGTAAGAAACTAATTATTACTACATTGGATTTTAAGTTTTAAGTTCTTCTATTCAATTTTAATGGTCCCACATTTCTTCCAGAATTCCCATTTAGTCTAATTCAATAAAATTGATTGATTCAGCCAATGTCGTCTGCAGCCACAGACGGTCAAGCCGTCAAAGCAATAATACACTACTCCTGAATATTCTGTTGTTCCTATTTGACAAAGTGAAAATTTACAGGCTTGCCATGCAACAATAAAGTAAATAAAACAAAATAATCAGTCCAACGGTAATGTTCCCAGTATGGAAACAGAATAACTTTGCTCCACAACCTTGATAGCAAGTCATAGACGCCCTTGATAGCTACATAACCAACCTGATTAAGGAGAAAGCTTCTATTATGAGAAATCATACGGCACAATTTTGCAGTTCGTTGTTTGCAATAAGCCACATAACAAAAGCCAAAATATAGTACTTTTGCATCTAGTTGAGAAATACAACGCTGTTTCCACCAATAAACAAAAATGGATTTCTGCACAACCGGCCAATGCTTGTATACATAAATTATCCTACTCTCCGATGACTGAATTATCAACGTAAATACAACAATCCGTCAATCCCTCTACGGAACTACAGTCATCCAAAATGAAACCATGAATGTCCATACACATTCTGTATTCCTAGATTAGAATCTAACTACTCTACATCCAGCAAGCCAATCATTCCCACAGAACAAATGCCATTAGGCCAACAGACCACTTTCACCACTACTGAAAATTTTGGCAATATGATAGAAAACTTAAGACTAGGATCTGCTGGCCACTTAAGTTCATGACAACACACTCCAAGCACCCACACCACCTCCGGGCTATAATTGGAATCAATCAACTATTTCTGAGGACGTTGTGTATCTCATGAATCCACCATTTCATCCTGGATCTCATTTGGTGCAATTAGACCAGGAATTGAAAGCATCCGTTGCCGTTCCCTCTCTCTCTGAGCAGCTGCTTCCTCGGCATAAAGATCCTTATTGTCCTGCAGGAGAAGTGAAGAATCCAAGTGGCAGGGCATCAGAAGTCAAGAAAAGAAAAAGATAGATCTTTAATTCGAACAGAAATAAGTGGTTCAAAGAACAGCTAAGGACTAGAGAGAAAAATGAATAAGCTAGTTCACAGCATTACTAGGAGGGTGTTTGGATTGGCTTTTCAAAAAGTGCTTATAAGCTTAAAGCCAAAAATTGGAGAAACCCAACTTCTAGCCTTTTTTTAGAAAAAAAAAACTTAAAAGTAGGTGCTTAAAAGCACTTTTTTCTTTTGCCAACCACCCCAAAAACTTTAAAAAGTACTTAAAAGCCATTTCGGCTAAAAAGCACCCTCTAGGTATGTAAATGGGGCAAGACAAGCCTTAACCCGTTAAAACTCCCAACTCACCCATCCCCTGCTCTACCCTGTTTAGCCTTTTTGCATAACTACTCACTGCCCTGCTCCACCTCTTCTGACAACAGAGAAACAGAAGACCTCCACCCCACCCCACCCCTCTCAAAAATACAGACGAAAGAAGCTTGGGAACAAATGTACTAGCAACATTAACCTGGGCAGAGAATTCTTTCGATTGCACAAGGAAGTCTCGTATGTGATTCTTGAATGTGGGAAGGTCATTTGTTGACTCAACTAGCCCACTGACAAATTGGGTCACCTGAAAAAGAGCAAAGCATTGCTTACAACTAAAGCAAAAGTATATGAATTGACGTAAAAAATCATCATATGTAGAACTCGTGCTCATACTTCAGCTGATGTCATGTTGGGGAAGGATGTACTAAGAAGCTTAATGGTGTATTCACGAACAAACACTGCATTATTTGGATATGGATAAGGCGCCGTTGATGCATCCCATAGAGGCTCAGTCAACATGCCAGACTCCACCTGAAATCAAAGCAACAATGTTACAAAAATGCCCGTCCAAATAGGAAGTCCAATTTGTTAGGTAGACACATACCAGGCAAAATAATTGCTGTAGCACCAACACATGCAATTTAAACCCAGGCTTATGAAATGTATCTGTCAGAACAGCAAATATTTCTTGCTCGATTATCAAATAATAGGTCTTATAAAACTGGTTAGCAAACTCAGAAGCCTGCCATGAGAGAAGAAACTGTTAGACCTCAACCGCATATATTTAACAAACAGGAAGGAATACAATGTAGAAGTACCTGAAAATTCTTGAGCATTTCCAACAAGAGATTAAGGCCAGTTTCAGCAATGTTCCTCTCAGTGTGCCGAAACGCCCATATGATAGAATCAATAACAAGCTTTAATTGCTGATCAAAAATCAGGAGAAAATGAAAATGCAGCATAAGCTTAGGCACACACTTTAGAATAAACATGACAGCCATATGAACAAATCTCTGAAGGATGGTAAGCTTTATAAACTAGTAGTACTTCACACATAATACCAACTACCAAGAGCAGGCAAAATTACATACCTCGCTTGACAGCCGTATTAAAGCAGGAAAACAATGTGTAGCAATTGCACGAAGTAATGAAAAGAACTTGAGCCGATGCTCTGGATAATCTTCGAAGTTTTTCGTAATCATCTGTTGTACAAAGAACAATTTCATAAAACAGATCAGGACTACCCAAATGTTTATTATAGTACCAAAATATCCCTAAAGCATACAACAGTCTGCTGCTTAGCTATCCTTATAGGGCCAATCCGAAAACCTTTTTTTGATAAGGTAAAAAATTTTATTAATAGAAAAAAGGGGGAAATAACCCCGTATACAAGAAGTATACCAAAAAGAAAGGAGCCTAGACCAAAATAAAGTTCTCTACAAAAGTACGCCAATCATCTATATACATCGGAATCTCATGGGTACACCAAAATGAAACTAGAAACAAAAAGCTATTTTGCAATTTAATAAAATCACTCTCAACTCCTTCAAAAGCCCTCATGTTCAAAAACCTTATTACCTGTTAACATTGTTTGAGAGACAACAAGAGGTTACATCTGCTAAAACCACAATGATAAAGCAGTAAAAGACCCTAAAACAGGACACAAATGCATCTATGAAGCAACTGGCAATCAAGTAAATAGTATCACACAATCTAATGCCTTAAAGAATACATCTATAACCTTTGCGAGAAGATGCAGCATTGTTGGAATAGCAAAACCCGTAATAAATCAAGTACTATAAAACAGTATATTTCAATTAAATAATGTCTGGGATGACTCAATACAGAAGAAGAGACGACATATGAAGCTACACACACTTCACTAACCTAGAGAGCATAACTTATCAACCAAAGAGAGAGAGAGAGAGAGAGAGAGAGAGATTGTTGTGTGTGTGTGTGGGGGGGGGGGGGGGGGGGGGGGACCTAACCTCCAGAGTACACTGGAAAACAGCTTCAAATATGCGAGGGACATCCTCAATCATAGCACTCTTGTACCTAACAAGAAAAATGTTAGATGTAGAAGCAAATGTACCATAAGAATATGCACAACATGATGCAGAGCAAAAATTCGGACATATTGAGCCCATTGTATGTTACAAGACAGTCAGCCTCATGTGTGGAACAGATGATCAAAATCTATAATTGTCAATCCTGCTATGTGCCAATTGGGGTTGGTGGCCCGTAGCTTACTTGTTTATAATTGTTGCGAACAGAGAAAGAACTTCGGATTCCCTAGCATCTGGCACATTCCTTGCATAATCACCTAAAACAGGGTCCATCATAGGCGGCACAAATTGTTTCCCTATATGTGGTTGATCTTCAGCCTTGTCCAAAAATGTTTCAATAAGCTTTAGCGTTTCCCTCTTTACCGAGCTGCCACATGTCAGACATGTAAGTAAATGCATGTAAGCTGGCCTAAATATAATTCTAAATAGGCACCAACCGCAAGAGTTTCACAATGGATGTCCTTGAGGCATAGGGCCCTCCTTGTGCTATGCTTGTAGATATAAGCTCACTATACATTCTGCAACAGAAAAGGTTCATAACTAAAAGCAAAAAGCCCAGTTGAAAGTGGGGATATAATGCTGTCAGTGACAGCATAAGCACCAAATACAAACAATCACTTGTTACAATAAAGATGCCAACTAAAAGTTTAGAAGGAACAAAAAAATATAAGAAAAAGAAAATACGATTACAATACCTATAAACATTGAGCATGTCCAAAAAGATGAGAGTAATTTGAGGTAAGAAATAAGTTCCGAGTGAGCTAGCAGCGCTGGTATTAGTCTGCAATGCAAAAAATTGCAAATAAATCCAAGGTTTAGAATAACTGGTGAGGAGCCGAAATTCCCTGATTTCAGCACACAGACATAGCCACATGATTAGGCAATCACAGCATAAATAAACCCATTTGGACAACATTTGGTCTGGCGATGGAGAAAACAAGTACTCCCTATGTCCCAATTTATGTGACCCTCATTCCTTTTTACTCAGTCCCAAAAAGAATGACACCTTCCTTAATTTAGTAACAATTCAACTTTAAATTTCTCATTTTACCCTCAATGAGATGATTTCTAACCAAACAAATTTTGTGCCCAGTCAAACACCTTCACATAGATAGCGGAGAGGGATGGAGGGAGTATTTGAAGTTTTATAAAAACTATGGGCAGTTGAAAGTATGACTAATGAGCAAACAAAACATGCATAGGGAGAAAAAGGTCATACATGAATCATACACATGCTTTCTTTAATTCCAAATTAATAAAATAAGTTTTTCTCTCTTTTGTGAGAAGAGTAAATCACCAAATTTAAAGCTGAGAGAATTGGCAGTCTACCAAGTTATTAAAGAAAATGGATCACTTCTTGTGGACTCATTGATAATGGTGTACACACTGTTCATGACCCATTGGAAGTAGAAAACGTGGATTGGAAGTAGAAAACGCCCACGATCCCTCCCCCCGGGCTTTTATCTTACCCTGGCAAGTCCTAATGAAATATCTCTGATTTGAAGAAAAAGGCAGTGAAAAAAAAAACATGGAAATCATGAGGGCAGGCTGACTAATACATATGCAGAAAGAGCAAAGAGTTAACATCTATAAAAGGGAACCTGCAATATATTTAGCACAGCTCGGATAACTTCTTGATCTTTCAGATAATCCACACTCAGTCGTGCCTGCCCTATAATTTCAGCCCATCTCTGTAAAAGTTAAAATTTCATAAGCCACAATAATATGTAGTGTGCAATCCATGAGTTTTCTATTGCAGAGCCATCAATGGATGCAGAGCCAGATATTTGTACCAAAAAATATTTGTACCAAAAAATGGATAAAACAAGTAAAGAAGATAGCATCCGAATGCATCTTATCGGTATCATATGTCAGTAGCGACTTACATGATTTGGAAGGTCCATCAACCTCTGCAGATACTCATCTCTTCTCTGGGGATCGGGTTCTGCTTGGATCATTTGACCAACCTAAGAATTACAACACAGAACAAGATCAGCAGGAACATCTAAGGAAACAAGTAGAAAATTAAATTCCTTATTCGGATAATAAAACTCTTACAGATTCATAGAAGGTATGAATTTGATGAGGTTCTAAATCTGCAATAGTTGTCGGAAGAGTCGTTAGGAGTTCTGAGACAAATGGCTCGTTTTCTCCAACCTAAGAACAAGGATAGTGACCAGTACAAGATGAGTGTTAGTTGTTTTTTCACCACTGTACCTCCACAAAAACTGACAAACAATTCTTTTACCTGGACTACAACAAACTTCCGCTTGCACTTCTGAACGATTTTCAAAAATGTATCACAGGCCATATCCTAGAGAAAAGAGACAAAAGGTCATCAACGAAGCCACCTCTATGAACCATAGCATATAAGCACAAGAAAATAGTAGAATACAAGTTTACTAGGCCATGAGGTCCAAGCAATCTACCCCCCACCCCCAACACACACTCCCAGAACGAAAGAGGGGGAGGGTGAAAATGAACTCAACGTGCAAGTCATATCATCTCTTATTTGGGAATTCCAATACCAATAACACCAAGGGACACCTCATTCCTGGTACCATATGGCTTTATTCCACTGGGTACCTTCCAAAAAATCACAAAATAATCACCAAGTATTATGCGCCACCACAACAATTGTTGAATTGTGAACCACCCACTCAGAATTAGCATGCAAAAGAATATTCTGACAAGGATAAACAGTAGAACAGTAACAGAAAGTTAAAAACATTGAGAAGTACTCAAACACAACCTGCACTCCAGGATGTGATTCATGCATGAACTCGAACAATTTGTTCACAACAGTCTTCAAGAACTTCCAATGAGCTCTCAAAAATCTAGGATATTGCCCAACCACATACCTGGCAGTTAACCAACACAAGTCATGACTACATTTCCTTAATTAGAAGAACTCAGTGCACCAATAGCAATAGACCATCTTATAAATTTAGTAAAAGAAGCATTCTATAAAAGATTAGATTAGTATTCACTAAGCACAAGAACATAAAATTTTGGCAGAGAGAATAATAACTGCCAAACAACAATGACATCACATTCATACATTATATTACTTGCAATTACAGCTTTGTTGTCTTTCCCTTTGGTGATTTCACATAGGTTTAGCAAATCGCGTATCACCATGACAAGAAATCTGTTCTCCTGCCAAGTGAACACAAAAGAAAAATGTGAAAATTCAAGCTCTTAGCATACAGATGACAAAAAAAGAAAAGCTACATCCTATAGCTCAGCTTAATGCAAGAAAATAGTGACCAGACACATAACAAAAACTTTAGTCAAAAATGACAGCATGAAACAGCATTTAGGACATAAAGTTGCACGAGCGAAAAGCAAAAAAGTTGCATAAGGAAGATGGAACTTGAACTGCAGAGAAAAATAATGTAATCTGGTTGCTTCCTACACCAAACAAACCAATCATTAGCCTACCTGTTCTTCCATCATCGACCCAGATATGGAACCAATTGCCCAACATAATGTATTTAGATTGTTCCACGACCAGTCCTCACCATTGAGTTGATTGCTAAGTTTCTTCAGCATCTGAGTGATACAAGAATATGGAAACATTATGAATCTCAAAACATAATGACTGAACACCATGAAACAATGATTTTTTTTAACACCGTGTTAAAGTAAAGAAAATGGTAGAAGCAACTAGCAACAGTCACTTGAAAGCTCGTTGAAGACAAATGAACAACTCAACTACAACCAGGTCGGTGAAGTACAACGCAAATTGCAAATCAACCAGAAGACAACTAAAATTGTTACAACCTCCTTGGGATCGTAACGAAGGATAGAATCATTACACTGATTAATCTACAATAGATCGGGTATTAATCTACAATAGATCAGGGATTTATGCATTTAAGAGCTCTTCAGCAATTATCCATATAGACTCACCACAACAACAACAACATACCCAGTACAATCCCACAAGTGCGGTCTGGGGAGGGTGAAATGTACGCAGACCATACCCCACCGAGGTGGAGAGGCTGTTTCCGATAGACCCTCGGCTCAAGAAACAATAATCCAACAACATGCTAGCCCATATAGACTCACCATAATACAGAAAAGTAATAACAGAGTTACCAATACTAACATAGAAGGGACATTTAGCTTACTGCTTCAGCTACATTTATTTAAGTCACATCCAAGTTGATGACTTTAAAAGAAGTGCACCTGCTTTTCAGTATCTTCATGATCAAGATGTGCCAAGTAGATCAAAGTTTCCCTCATGATCTGCAGCATTAGACAAAATTTAATAACACAATAAAATGATAACGACTGCAAACAAAAGAATTAGGTTAAAGTGCATTTCGCAAAATATAACATGCATCTCTTGATTTACCCCAGCACAACAAGAGGAGCCAAAAAGTGTCAATCACATTCAACAGGAAACTCTGTAATAAGATAAATACCTTGTATTGCACCAGGACATCATTATCCTTCAGTGTTTCACGGACAATGTTTCCATTTTCATCTTCAACAATGAGAACTTCCTCAGGTTTAGCCATGCGAGATATCATAAGTAACCTCAACTTGGACATTGGACCAGAATAAAGATGTCTCCTTGCCAAAAGGACCGCGCCAGGACCATCAGCCATACCGGTAAGCATTGGCATCTGCTTATCAACAAGAAAACTTGCACATGAGCAGTTTGTTTTTACTTTTTGGAGAGTATTAGGCAAAAGGATCCAAATAACTTGACATACCTGAAGGCCCATCATATTTGTCATTGCAGGATTGTCAAGATTATGATGTGCTTCAAACAACTCAAGAACTAAGGAATTCCAGTAATCCAAGCAAACCTGTGCAACCACAGCTTAGGAATCAGACACTTCCAAAAAAGTATATCGAATCACGAACAAACAGTGGAACAATACCTTAAAAACCTCTGTGTCATCCACGTACGAAATGTTAATAAGATATTCAAGTCCCAACAGGAGGGCAGTAACATTCTCTTGGGATTTTTCTAGCACACGCACATGAGACTGCATAAAAATTAGCTTGTCAGAGACAATCCTGGAAACTATGTTCAAAATTCATGTTGTCAATACACAACTTTAAAGTGAAAGCTATCATGTACTAAAAACAAAGTAAATAAGCTCGCCTTAAAAAATGACGTAAAAAACAATCCCAGATTTTGAATGAATGCCTGAATAAATGAAAGAGAAAAGCATCAGTTCGCATGTTGCTACAGAAATAGACTAATCATTCACTGTCTCAAACAAACCTGCTCTTCGTTGCTTCCATTTGCATAGGCCTCAGGAATGTTTGTGTTGGGAGGAAGAATAGCCTAGATGTGAATAAAAATTATGAATAATAAGCACAAAAGCAATGAGCCAGTTAGCAAAAAAAGTACAGTAGCTAAATAAGCCCTGTAACAGGTTTGGACATTATGCTTCAAGCGACTGGGTCTACAGGGACATTCCAACTCAAATATCAAAGTAACAAACGGTATGCCTTCAGCAAGTTGAAAGTGATGTTTTACTTAATCTGAATCCAAAGGGAACTCAAACTAATAATAGCATCCGCTAAAGGACAAAGTGGATATCAACAAAAGAATCTAGATAACACTAGCATGAGCAATTTAAGGAGGGCCTCGATTCTGTCAATGAGATTACAATAACCTAGTCTAATGAGTCTTACCACTTTGTTTTTTGTCCTACAGAAAATTTCAAGGTTCCCCTTTTATCCTACTTAGATTATAAGGTAATAATTTCACAGATGTTGTGAGGAGGGTCTACATAAAGATGTGGTTCATCTCATTTCAGATAACTCAATTTCCACACATAATGCATAACACTATTCTTAGGCTGAAAATTCTGCATTGCATTATGTCAGTGATTGAATGTTCTCTGCAAAGGTTGTCATAGGAATAACTTTCACCATTAAATTTTCATATTAATATAAAAATCACCTTTACTCGACACAAGGTCAAGTAGCAACCTTCACAGCTGATACGAAAAGTTAAACAATGTATACATTTGACAAAACTACTAAAAAAAGATAAATAGTAATCTCTGAAGAAAATGACACTTTCCCTCGTCAATTCATAAACAAATAAAATTTTGATACCTAGAGAAGATTTAGCAACGAGTAGATCAACACATTCTAGGACAAAAAATATCTCAACACTCAATTGAAAAACAAAGAGAAGGGTAGGCCTAGCTTCAAAGTAAAACCAAATAGCCTTCCCATGCTCAAAGATACAAATACATTGTCAACCAGTTTTAAGTTGAAAGGAAACTAGATGCATCAAAACAAAGATATAATGGTAACCATTGACTACCCTCATTTACGGAGTCTAAGTTACTCGGACTTGGGTACGGGTATCCGACACGGGTACGGATCTAGAGGTCGGATTTGGCAAAATCTAAATTTAGAAATTCAAGGGTATGGATCTGGACACGGATACGGGTGCGGGATACGGCTAAAAAAACTTAAAATTTTAAAAATAAATTCATAATCCTTAATTTCAATTCTTCTCAGAGACAAAGATGAAATAGAGACAAAAAGACTATAAACTTCGCATAATTTTGAAGGACTGTCATTTCCAATATCTTCCGATTTGTAATAACCTTATCTTGATAGTCTATTTTTCAAAAAATTTCCTCAATTTTTCTATGGATTTTGGCCAAAGTATTCATTTTTGTTTGCCAGCATAAGTGTTGTGTCCGTCGGGTACGGCGGCACTTTTGAAGAATCCGAGAAACTTAGTTTACGGTACACTCTTGAACAAATTAAACGAAGCATAAAGCACCATCAAGGATTAATTTTACTAACCTGCAACTGCACCATGAATATGGTGTACATCTTGACATACTGGTCGTCATAATAACCCCCAACATTAAGGGAACCAACCTGTCATATAAACAAAGTAACCAAGAAGTCCATTAAATCGCTTTGGATTATTATAATCGTTAAAAGAAACTCTACTAGAGAACTTGCCATAATATACCTCTGTTAGACACTGAAGTGTGAGGTTGCGATAAGCTGGCATGGGGAAAAAATTAAGCAGAATCTCCAACTGCAATATGAAGAGACATAGGTCAGGTACCACTACTGAACACATTATGTACTACAACAACAACACACCCAGTGCAATTCCACTAGTGGGGTTTGGGGAGGGTGGGATGTAAGCAGACCTTGCCCCCACCAAGGTGGAGAGGCTGTTTCCGATAGATCCTCGGCTAAAGAACAAAAATTTAAAACATGCTTGAAAAAACACAGCAAAAATATCAAGACAAAGAAGATACAGTTTGAACACATTTGTAATGAAACAGTAAATTGTGGAACATGCTTCAATCAAAGATATACACAATAAGTAGCTGAAGAATACAAACCAGTGTCGATTCAAAGATATAGCCAAGTGGAATCCATGAAAGGAAAGCATGTAGTGTAGCAAGAGTAGCCCTGATGAGCTCGGTTCTCTGTGACGCAGATAGCACATACAAGCATAGCTCATGGACGAGTTGAAACTCGCTGCAAACAAAGGAACCAATGTCTTAGAAATATAAGACTAAACAAAATTCATCATAATAGGGGGATATATATATATATATATATGATAAAAGGAGCTCTATAATTCATACAGTTTATAGAATCTTTTCATTCTCAAAGCCGGCTGATTTAGCAAAGCAAAGGAGAAATAACCAGGTTTTAGTCACATCCAATGTTGCAGGCATGAAAAAGTATTAAGTCTCTAAAATAATAGACCAGTACAAGCCATAAGAATAATAGACCAGTACCGCACAAAGGGAAGTTTCTAAGTTTCGGGTTTCTCTATCGTTTCCCTAATTTTATCTTATTCCTTTTCTTCTATTCCCAGCTTCAAAACATTTAATCAAGGCCAGACTCAGAGGCTAGATTTCTAGACTCTACTCAACATCAGTATGTCAATCTAATATTTCAGGTTAACCCATAAATCTTTTTTTCACCCACAAATCAAACTATCTTATATTGAAAATCAAACCAGAATATGAAAAAAAAAAATGTATCAGGATAAAACTCGTGCTAATCAGGAATTCTACCTGTTTAAAGATTGTTTGAGCTCCTTGATTTTTTGTTGCGTCATTTCACCCCTCGAGAAATCAAAAACTTCCTCGCTGAGAAGCTGAAGATTATCGTTTCAAGTTATCAAGGTCTACTTGGTTTTAAGATTTCATTGGAAGATGGAAATATAATGGAGAGGAACCTTCAATATGGCCATGCAGTTTTCACATATAGTTTCGCTCGTCTTTGCAGCTGCTACTAAGTCAGGAATGAAACTTCGCCATCTTGCTGGCCACTCATGCTTCAAAATCTGGAAATACAAATTCAAAAGAATAAGATAACTTCTGCAAGACTCTTCGACTTCATGTGTATCTTGAGTAACAATTAGTCTTATCACTTGCAATCACTGAGAGGAGGAAAGCCGTGTGCGTGTCTGTGTGTGTGTGTGTGTGTGTGTGAGAGAGAGAGAGAGAGAGAGGAAAGCCGTGTGCGTGTCTGTGTGTGAGAGAGAGAGAGAGAGAGAGAGAGGAAAGCCGTGTGCGTGTCTGTGTGTGAGAGAGAGAGAGAGAGGAAAGCCATGTGTTAAGAGTACCTGAACCAATATTATGTTTAGTTTGCTAATATACAACCTTTCCCGCCGAAGAGATGCTTCATCACTGGAAAGCTGAGCTCAATATAGTAATAAGCACAAGTGGAACAGTTAATAAAGTTCATGGGGAAAATAAAATAAAATCAATTCAAGGTCCTCAACAACTTAAAAAAACAAGGACTATAAGTGTGTAGTTATACCTTCACAATTACTTCAGAAATATAGTTTTTCATTCCATCTCGTTGTTCAACAGGCAGCGCATTCCATCTATACTTTATAACACCTTCTAGAACCTGCAGAGTGAAGCCAGTCAAGTATCTCACTTAGCTTCCTGCCATATATATAACTAAAAAACCCAAAAAAACAAAAGAAAAGATGTGAGACCAGAACAGCAGTCTCTTAATTTGGGCACTTGAGCAATAAATGCTACCTATCAACATCTCTATCTTGGCCTGTCAATATCCAGCACATGAAACTATAGCATATATTCACGTTTGTTCCTCGAACTAATTTTCAACAAAAATTTTACTAATTGGATAGTCAGCCCGCCCTTCTCACCAATATCCAAGAATAATTCCTGAACGAAAGCTATCATCTTAAATTATGACATGTTAATACATGAAGTTTTCCCCAGTTATTTAAACAATCCCATTGCTACACACTGAAACTAAAATTAAACAAAAAGGGCATAGCTACAAGTCAAACTTCACAAAATATACTCTGTAGAACTGACCTGCAAAGCGAAAAACTTGGTATTCAAACTTTGGGTACTCGATAAAATGTGAACCACTTGAAGCCACATATCTGGGTTATTTTGCAAGTCACGCAAAATATGGTCCGCTGCAGCCCTCTGCAAAGAAATACAGATAGTATATACTTAACACGAGCAAAAGAAGATCAGAGCTTCTTAAAGCTAGGATATTTGTCCAAACGGGAGAATCATCAGCAACAATGACATGGCAAACCAATCGACGAGCTATACAAGTGATCCTTACAGGCCAGGGCATCTTCTTTTGTTTATTCTCTTTAAATATTCATCTCTGTACCTTTTATCCTCAAAAGATTTTAACATAAGCCTAAATTTTATTTTAAGCTAGTACCTACATTTTATATGGAACAACAAATAGTTGGTGTTTCTTTTCTTCAGAGTCTAACAGAGAATTGAGAGGTCCACGTAACTATCGATTCCCTCCCCCCCCCCCCCCCCAAAAAAAAAAAGGATGCAAAAGTCACATCATATACAAGGCGGAAGCTTCTATCGCTCACCACAGTCATTTTTTATAAAATACGATTACCGCTATCATTACTGCTGTTACAATCCAGTCTTTGAAATATTTGTAACATGGCTAGCTATGAGAACAAAGATTTTGTGAGGTCAAGTCCACAAACTAAATCTTTATCCTGTATCAAGTATTCTTATCATTCCCATTCCCATCCTGTTTCTCTGTTAGTTCCATGTAGATCATGCGTCCATCTAAAATGATTTTTTCCAAGGCGTAATCAGCTGGTTGAAGGAAACGGCCAGTCTGAAGAAATTTCAAGCCACATTAAATTTATCCTAATTAGAGAATTGCTTCCTAAAGCGTCAAAAATGTGAGGTTCATCGACACACCCCTTTGACTGGTCTACCACAACTTCCAGATTTTAAAAAAGCAATATAATCAAGGCACCAATATAACTGCTGAACAGATTTATTATAATGACGAGCAATTAACATTCAACACTGCCCGACTGAATTGTCATCCAGACTGAACACCCATAAATGACATTTTCCATTTTTTTTCCAAATATGATGCTTACTAATTCAAAGAACGCAGACCTCACTATTCAATTGGTGAATCAGCAATAAAAGCATTTAAATGAGTTTGCATAGAATGCAGCTTAGCACATTTTTTAAGTGTTCTAGAAGCAACCTAGCATTTACAGTTCTGAAAAAGGGCACCCAGATCCCTTTAGTTTATCTTTACCACACAGCAAGGATTGCGAGAATCCTCCTCACGTGCCACAATCTACAGATCTTTCGTTTATCTTTATCCACATAGCATGATTAAGAGAACCCTCTTAACGTTCCACTATCTATCTAACTTCAAGGATACTTTACCATAAAAAAATCTAACTTCAAGGATACTTTATCCAAAAGAAAAATTCACTTCGAGGAAAAATGATTCAAATTTTGGGATACCACAGTGCAACAACCACCTACATCCAAAGCCTTAATATTTTCTTATGCCAGTGAATAAATCCCAAGCCCACTCTTACCAGTCCGCGAATTAATTCAGGAGCTTTTCCCCTTTCCTACAATTTTCTCTTTTTCTTTTTAACTTTTTTAACCTATCGCTGAGGAATAAAGCATTACAAATTTTCAATGTATACATTCCAGGCCTCTGAAACTAAAAACCTAGGAATTATACAAAACATGAGTCCTAGGGCAAGGAGTCGATAAAGAAAACAACGAAAAAGCTCCATCAATCGCTCACGTAACCAGTAATATGTCGAACTAATAGCACATTAAAATCAGTTAAGTAACGAAATTCATCTTCGCTGAGCCGATTTTCTATTCAACTAAACACCAACAGTAACTAAAAAATTTCAGTAACGGAGTATAAAAACTAAACAGAATTGAAACCGAGTAATTGAGAAATTTAACAAGCAATGTAAAGTGAAAAAAGTTCTCACTTCGTCCTTAGATCCAGTGCCATAGAAAGCAGCAACAGTAGCGTCAAGTAACGAAACATCAATAGGCTGACTCAAATCCCTAAGCTTTTCCGCCGCCATAACTGTATAAACCCTAGAAATTTACTCAGTTCAAAAACCCTAGAAAGTTCAGAGAGTGAGTATGGAGAAAAAAACCCTAGGCGAAAATAAAAAAAGTGAGCGCTCAGTTTCAAAGATGTGGATTTTGTATGTATTTGAAGTGTTTGAGTTATTTGTTTTTTTGTTCTAGAAGAAAGAGGCTAAAAAGGGAAAAAACATTGAGACAGCTTCAATTTGAAGCAGAAACAGTCTAGAAAGGAGTAATATGTAATTAAGGATTTTATTATGGAAATTATTTTAAGTCTCTTTTTTTTTTCCTCCTCGGGTTTTTATAATTAGTGTGTGTGAGAGAGGAGCGTTTTGGTGCGTGTTTTCTTTTTTTATTTTGTTTTTTGTTTTTTCTTTCTTTTAAGGTTAGTGGAAAAAAATGAAATTATGAAAAAACAGGGAGGCAAAGTTTCGGGAACTGAGACTGGTTTGCCTACTGAAATGTCCCCTCTTTGGTTACATGATGTAAAGGAGAAGACTGATAGCAAAAGTGGAGTTTCTATTACACTTTCTTCCCTTTTACTTTTTGATTCTATTGGTCTTTTTTATTTATTATTCATTATTTATTGATTTGATAAATTCAGATTCAGAACCTTCGTGTGCTTTGATTGTTCTTTTTTAGTTTATTTTCATTAAATTTTAGTGTGTGTATTAAAAGTTACGATTCTAATTAAGAGAAAAAATACTTTTCGGTATAATTCTATAAAAAAAATGTGGGTATTGCAATTTTATATGATTAGAAAGTATTCTTATACTTTGATCAATAAAAGTTAAATAATTTGTTGAATCTGATGTAAAGATGAGGGGTATTGTAATCTATAAGAAATTTATACACTTTATTCAGTTATAGTAGCTGTTTGACGATCTAATTTGACATAATGATGTGGGATATTGTAATCTTGTATGATTTAGTGGGGTATTCCATAGAATATTTGTAAACTCTATTGTTATACCCCCACTGAATCTTGCTGGATCCTATATGATTCGGAAAATTTTGAGATTCAGCAAACTATTACAATACCCTGCATTTTTATACCAAATAGAACAACGTCATTAACAGAATGGTTTCTAAAATATTACGTCAAAGTTCACAGTTTAACTATTTTGCTAAATCTCAAATTTTGGAAGCTACCAATAATGGCTCTATGGATGATGCCAAACGTTTTAAAAAGTTGAAAATTAAACTGACGAATGAATATTTAAATTTAGTTGACTTCTATTTTGTATGATACTGACAATAATCCTCGTACGATCTTCTCTTGTATAAACAATCAAAGTTTATCAAGTATTATCCTATTGTTCGAACTTCACATCATATAAATTTATTTGATGAATTTCACTCGAATAGAAGTTTATAAAGCATCAATCAATTCAATTTACATCATTTTGTTTAATCTAACAAAGGGCCCTGTTTATCTGGCAACTTCATTCAGTCCTCATTTGGCTGTCAGTATTTCTTTCTCCAGAAGTGGAAACAATTAGAAGAAGAAAACTGTGTAGTTTATTTCCAGAAAATGTGTGTAGCATATAAGTGAAGTTGAAACTCGACAGGCTTACAACATTTTTGATATCCTCAAGAAGGAATCCTATGAGAAGACAGAAAAATCAATTGCTGAACTACAATACAACACTAGGAGCACTCGAGAATGGTACAACTTACAGATTCTCTTATAAGTTCAATCGTTTAATTGCTATTTCTAACTGTACGTCCGAACCTCAGCCTGCACTTGTGACAAATATACAAGTGTGCAAGCCTTACATTTCTGCACTTTCAGTTGGTCCTTGAGAACTCTCTGATGAAATTGCTTTTCCTTTCCTATCAGAAACTTCTAAGGCATCTGCTGTTGTCTGTGTGTTTGGATTTTGTAAAAGCTTGAGCTGGTGTTGCAGAACCTGATCACAAATACAGTTTACCAGACGCATAATTGAATAAGAATTAAGTTCTCCAACTTAGACTAAACAAAAGCTTTATAGAAACTGCAGAGAGAAGGTAAGAAAAAACAATCTTGCGAAAAAAGAATCCACTCCACTATAAAGCAGCTATGTGCATGATGAACGGTATACATCAGATTGCAGTGAGCCTATGTTCCAAATTTCTCATCCACCATTATCATTAAAAAACAATCCACCCCGCCCCCACCCACCCCAGCAAAAGAAGATAATATAAACAAGTACAGTGAAGCCTGCAATTGTCTAAACATAGTAATAAAATCCTAGATTAACATTCCAATGTAACGTTGGACTCTACCTAGAGATCATGGTTCACAAAACAAAGTGATGAATAGTAATACCCATCAGAAGTTATGTGAGCTCCAACTTACTAGCGAGAAATAATAACCTTTCATCATACACAAAATTGGTTAGAGGAACAATAGCCTACACCCAGGAGAATCTTTTTAGGTCATCTGAGAAAATCTAATAGGTTATGGGATGTTCCTTGACATCTTAGATCTAAATCACAATATTCTCTATATCTTATTCTTTTTTTTCTTTTTTTGAATGGGAAGTATTATTGATGTCAAAACCAGCACTAAGAAAGTGCCGTGATTACATCCAAAAAGAAGAGTAAACCCCAACTATTATTCTCTAAATCTTGCAGTTCACAAGGTTGATGATGGTTCTTCCAGTTAATTCTTGGACAAATTTACACAAGCAAAAGTGAGTAGAATTGAACACAATACAACTGCAAGTTCTATGCATATGGATTTAATATGTGTACTTAAAATTACCTGCTCATTTACCAGAGTGCATACCAAATAGAGAAATAATAGATAAAGATACCAATCAAGAGGAGAAACTTCAATACCTCAATTTGTTGCTGTAAGAATAAATTATGGGCGTCAAGTTGAGCATTCGGAATATCTTGTGGATGTTGAGCAAAAGGCATATTTGCAGATAGATCTTGTGGTGACTGACCATTTTGTGCACGCTCTGCATCAGAATCCACACTTGCAGAACTTCCCAGTGGTCTATAGGTTGGAGGTACTAGAGCATATCCAGGAGACCTGCAAGCAATTAGAAACTTATTAAGAAAACTAGCCGCTCCCTCTTCAACTGCCAAAAAAGAAAGAAGACAAGGCGGGGTGGAGTGTCAAAAGTTTGAACTTGAAGCTTCCAGGCTTCCACCTCCTTTGTCCCCACTAACTCATATCACATAACAAAGAACTACTAGTCGAATGTCAACCGCCTTGACAGTCAAGGACAGCTATGAACAACTATTAATAAGGGGGTCCATGACAAGTAAATAATTCCTAGGATACTGAATTACTGACCCAATTCAATGCATGGGAAACTTCCACAATTAGGCTTACGGCTTACGTTATAATCCCCCAAGGCATCTCAGTGAGAGACATCATTTGCAAATACATAATTCCACAGTTGCTTCATTACAAGTGGATCTATAATTCACTTTCCAAAATACTAAGATAACACTTGAAAAAGATAAGTTTCAGATGTTTAGTGGAGCATGTAATAGCCACAAGTTACTTCGCAATGTGTTAAAATTGCAAATTAAAAAAAGTAGTGGGGGCGTAGAAAAGGGGGTAAATGTAACTCTTGTCCAGCGTAATATTCTAATAAAACTTCCTTTCTAAGAAAGATATTTATTCGGAATGCACAAGAAATGAAGGTCAATTTAGCCATCCAGTATTATTAGCAATGCAAGGACGAAGGGAGAACAGGAGTTGTATCCATAGACTTTTAAGAACAAAAACCAAAACAGTCATGCCCTGTGTAAAAGAGCTATGCAGCAACACTTGCACTAGAGTGCAGACCTCTACAAAGTGATCAAAGTTTTATGTTGTGAAAAGAAAAGCATGTATAACAGAGATGAAACTCCCTCTTACTGCCTTCCACAACGATATCAAATCTAACTTTCACCATGCCTGTAAAGAAGTTCCTAATTTATTTATTGCCAACTAGTATGCTAAAAGGGGAAATAGTGGTATAGTTCAGTTTTAAAATCCTGCAAGACGAGGAAAGGTCTAATGACTATGCAAGCAAATAAGCAGTAGTGTGTGCACATAAAAGATAAGAAAATCAATACCATGCTAACATTGGTGCAGAAGGATAAACAAAAGACTTCTGATAAACTGCTGCAGCAGCAGCGGCGGCTTGGAGTCTAGTTTGGTGCTGGCTAACATTATTGTTTGTCGCAGCATCAGGTCGCGAACTCTGAGATGTAGTTGCCGCACTTGATCCAGGGCCTAAGAGAGAATTAACAAAGGACTTAATGGAATACACAAAAGTACCACATTCATCCATTTGTACAGAAAATATTTACACACAAAATTCTCCCATCTCTGTATTAGCTCTTCTGGCATGAATTTCATCCTTTAAAGATACAAAAGCTAGACATACAACTCAAAAACAGAGTGACACATTAGTATAAACCATAGTATCCTCAAAACATATCTTAAAAACAATTTTAGGAAGTCTGCCCTAGAAACGTATCACCAGGATTCTAATTTCAATGCTTAAGCTAGTGTTTGATGCTTAAAAACAGATTATTAGCAATGAATGGAATGATTTAGCCTCCAAATACTATGTATCATTCACAAAGTCATGCAGAGTAAAACTCCAAAAGATTAAAAAAATTCATGTCCTGTCACTCAAAGGAAGCTGATTTATCATAGTTGATGCACAAACTAAGAGTAGCTGAACATGATCAAGCTATAAGCTGTACCTTGTTGTGCATCTGGTCGTGCTCCTGCCACATTTGTCCCATTTTCAGTTGGCACAACATGGGCTCTGCAAGTAGGACATGTGTGTTGACGTTCTAGCCACGAACGGAGGCAATGCACATGAAACAGGTGTCCACAAATAAGCTTCTTAGCAGTGGTCATCTCCTCACGGCATATGATGCAGGTAGCATCACTTCTGCACGAGCAAAAAAGTATTAATTAAATAGTTAAAGAAAAAGTAACAAGAAACCAAATCTACAAACACTATAACACGCTACTTACGCATTGAGTTCTTCTGGAGTAGCATCTGGAAAACGGTCATTCATATTTGAAGTAATCTTCCGATAGCGTATGTAATCAGCAACTCGAATCTTGAAGTTGCGGAATGTCTCATAGAGCTCCCGAATCAAATGCAGTGGCACGCCATAGTTCCTGGAAATTACAAGAAAATAAATAAATAAGCGGTTAACAGGGTAAAGGAAAAGGAGATGAGGTGTCTTAATGTAATATGATAAGCTGATAACAGAAGTGAAATGAAAAAGAACAAGCTTAATAGACATCATGGATCAAAAAAAAAAACATTAACATGGATATTGAAGAACAAGAGCTTCTATCAAAAATCAACAAATACCACACATCAACTTGAGACTACATATCTTTGTCAACTGATATTTCCCCGACCGTACACAAATAAAAATGTGTATAAACAATGTGTTTTAGACCTCATCATAAAAAGGAAAGACCTCCAGGGACAGAGAGAAATGACATACTCAACTAGGTTCATCATAGTCCCAGTTTACTAACAGAAAGTATCAAGCACATCCACGAAATGAACTTGCTTCACAGTAAGCTATTCCATCATCACAAAAGAAAATGATAACTTCCTTAGGGTGGCCAAAATTTGGGTATCCGCTGCAATCTCTCTAAACATAGGCAATGCCACAACTAATTGTCACATAACATGCAGAGAGAGATCTAACAGGACCAAGGCCCAGAAATTGACAGCTTGACTGAAGTAAATAGAAAGTAAAACCAAAAAGATTCATGGACACCTATAAGTGTGCCAGATTTTCTTCACAGCAAAGACAATGAATAATCTAAATCCTAACCCAAAGGCCAATTCAGCTTATAAATCCTTTATCCCTTCTATAAATTTTCAGCTTTATTCTTAATCTTGCATTGGGTCAAACTATGACAATACAAGGACGAAAGGGATGATGCAGTCAAATGAATGGACGAACTAAACTTTTTACAACAAAGTATAGCTGCTTTTGGTCACATCAGTAACTTTTGTTAGAGAAGGATGAAAGATTTCATATTCAGAAGAGACGCCTCTCTGCACTTATGAGCAGAGAAAAATTACTTAAAAGAATATATAAGATAAACATGACTTACATGAAAATCACCATGAAGAAGCACAAGTACAGAGACAAGTGGAGCAAGTCGCGGATAAGCTCTAAGTAGAAAGTGTAGACAGGCTTCTTCTCCCATTGTCCATCCATAAGCATGTCACTTACGTAGAAGACATATTTTACAAATGTGGAGACAGTTGTTGTTGCAAGTATCATGTACCTGAATCATTACCCAGAAAAAGCAGCTCTCTATTAGGGAGATGGATGAAGGACAGTTAACATGATCAAACCACAGTTGGTAAGAACAACACGAGAAGCGATCTAGTTCAAAAACAAGTTTCCCAAAAATTAAAATTACTAATACAAAATCTTGTTAAGCACAGTCTTGAAATGCCCTGATGATGAATCCTCTATTTGACCTTCGGAAAGTATAAACTGAGAGCCATGATGCAGATTTAAGAATGACACGTTAATAAGCCATGTGTTAACAGAAATCATGATATAGCAATGTCCGCACTCCGCACATGCATGCAAAATCCAAATACTTCTAAGCAGACATTCAATCACGCGTTGAATAATACATGATAATAGATCAACCCTAACAAGCATAATAGACACTGGGTGAACTAAAACTAATAAAGGTTTGTAATGTTGTTTTATAAGAGATAAGACTGCAATTCCAAAAGACTTGACATTATCCAGCATTTTGTCGATTACCATCTAATCCATACAAGCTTTAACAATGCAATACTAGAATACATAGGTCACAGCATTTTGCAGCAGCTTTGAAGATAAGCAAAGTAAGAACCATGTAAAAGAAAATAGCCTCATAGATCCAAAGCCTACAGTCACATTTGTTAAGCGACAAATAGACATTCAAAACATGATAAATTCCATGCCCCAGCCAAGAGATTTTGTAAGGCAAACATGACTACAGATGCCCTTGATCTAAAAAGACAACTAACATCTCTAGCTCTCCTCTTGGAATATCATCCACAGCGGTAGATAAAGCACTACTAACTTGCTGTGGAACTCAAAGAACACGTATCTAGCAAAAATAGAGCAACATCAATGAGTCAGAAAAGAACTTACTCAAATGCAAAGAAGAGTGAAACAGATGCCTGTCTTGTCTGTACCAAGTAGTTTACAGAGTCGTACAAGAAGAGACTGTCAATGAGGAGGAGAAATCCCATGAAGGAGACTATGCGAATGTGGGACAACTTCGTGACTGTTGGGGTTGTTTCAATGTACTCAACCCTCTTTTGAGCCAACCAGTGCAAACCCTTGATAAGCAAGAGCGCAGTTACCATTGCAAGAAATGTAACTGAAAAGTCTTGTCGAAAAATCGTGATGGCAAAAAGTATTTCCATGAGTTCCCGCCAAGACTGCTCGTTCAGCCTCTCCACCTCGGCCTCTCGAAGGGAACCGAGGAATATTTTCTTTGTTAGCTGCCACAAAATGCACATGACGACAAGACCCATGTTGAGAAGAAGCACCAGACAGATCTTGGATGTCGATAGATATACCATTGCCGGGTAAAATTGGCCTCTGCTACTAAAGGCATGATAAATAACTGCCAGTGTAGCTACTAGGCTAACCCCCGCATAAGTTTGCAGCCTCATCATCCTCTCTAAACCCTGTCAATGTAAAAAGTTAAAGCATGAAACCAGAGCAAACAGAGGAACATTTGTATGTTATAAACCATTTTATAACCAAGAAATTCCCGATGGTCAATGGAGCATGGTTCGAAATTCGGTAAAATGGCCCACCATCTACCTTTATCCACTTAAACACCAAGCTTTCACTGCATCAGAATTCGAACAAGTGACGTGTGCCTCACCATACATCACAAGCAGGGGTGGAGGCAAGTATATTTTGAACCTCCTTCTTTGAAAATTTGCACTGTGAAACTAGAGAAAAAATTGAATTTTTATGGTATATTTATACTCTTGAACCCCCACGACAGACGGCAAAACTCTAATAAATTGGTAAAGGTGGTTCAAGATTTGCTTTAAATCATTAGTTCAAATCCCATGTATGATTCCTAGTATTATTTTGAAGCCCCTTCGTATAACTTTCCGGCTCCGCCCCTTATCACAAGCTGAACTCTTAACACTAGACCAAAGCCCCGGGGCCTGTATGTTCATAACTTACAAGTGTCGAAGGGATGATGTTTGGTTTTCTATCCTAAACAATGAAAGAACATCATATTAATTTACATCCTACGTTATAAATAAGCAAATAATCAAAATTATGCATGTTCTGTAGATCGATTCCGCTAAATATTAGGATCATACCTTAATATCACAATTAAATTAATAAATTCACGAATTAGGGAAAATATGTAAGCAATTTTAGCATGATTTTGAAATTTAAAGAACCTCTAGCGCCAGAAGAAAAATATTTCAGTAAATTTTGAAGGAATTGAATCAGAATATAGCAAAACAATAAATGTAGAGGATTCGTATAGCTGATACAATTAGTCGATTAAGTAATAATTAATGATAGACTAACAGGTAATTGATTGATTATTAAAGGGCATACTAAACGGCGTGAAACTCTATTAAAAATTACCTGTCAGTAGTTTTATGTATCCTCAGGATAATCCTGAGCCGTTAGATTATTCCTTTAAAGCGCCTGTAAAAGTTTGGTTAAATGATATACCAGTATGTAAATGACGAAATTAAAATTTGATGCCATGGGAGAACAAGTACGGAGAGGAAGGAGGAGTTTGCTTTGCACGTCATCCAACGGATGTTTAGCCAATTGATTTTTGACACGCGTGCTTTACTGACGCACATCCTGACCCGACCCACTAAATAAACCGGTTGGGAAGTTGTTTGACTAAATAAATGGATAAATTATATACTAGTACATGAATTACTTACTTATTTTGCTCTTAATAAATAATTTGATCATTGAATTACAAGTTACTAATTTATGTACTCTATCCGTCTCTAATTATTTGTCTTCTTCACTTTTATACGTCCCTTAAAAAATTGTTAATGAGGTGGGATTATTGACTATGTTAACCTTATTTAATCTTCATTGGTATTTGAACAATTATAATATTAACCAATAAGTGAGATCTTCGTGGTATTCTAAGACATTTACTACTATGGGTAAAATTTTAAAAAAATGAAAAATTTAACCTTGAAATCCTAACTTGACAAATATTTTGAAATGGCTATTTTTAAAAAGAATGACAAATTTGAGACAAAGAGAGTATTCTTACTTCACGTTCCATATTATCACATAGATGACTTAATCAATATAATATTTGATATCATCTACCAAATGTCTATGGAAAACAATCTTCATTTTGATGGATTAAGGTTTGTCTACATATCACCCTACTCAAACACTATCTTTTTTTTTTTTAGCAACAAACACTATCTTGACATAATATTATTAGGTATTTTTATATTTTATCATCAACCAAATGCTATTAAGTTATGTGGCATAGCTTTGAATGTAAATCTATCTTTGACCATTTGTTTGTGCAAATTAAATGGCGTCCTCATTCACGTGGTCATTATAAACTTAATATTGATGGCTCGTATAATTTGATTACAACATGATGGAATTTGAGGAGTCCTTTGCACTGATAATGGTGATTGGATAAAGGGATTATGTAGGAACATTGCTTATTACGATCATACTTATGCTGAACTGCTGGCTCTCAAATACGAGCTTTACAACAAGAACATTACTTGTTATGATCATATTTATGCATGACTGTTGGCTCTCAAATATGGGCTTCACATGGCACTGGATGTTCGATTCTTCCCTTTTGAAGCGAAGACATACTCGACCGAGGTTTTGCATTTATTAGTTTGCAATCAACCTCTTTATGATAATTTACTCTTTTATTTCAAGATATTGTCGAGGCAATTAGGGACTCCACTAGTTTGGCAGAATGAAACGAATTTTCCATACGTGTGTTGGCCTAAATCAAGCTAGGACAACAAATCGAATTTGTTTTGGGGTTGATTGGTAATTTACTTGTATCAAAGTTATGATCGAGTCGAGATTGAATTTAAACGACGCAAATGCTTAGTGGAATGAAATAATCGAGGCAAATACACGAGCAGTAATATGGACAAAACGAGACAAAGCTTAAGAGAAGGAATATAAGTCAAGTGTTGCATTTATAGATGATCTTCTTGATTACAAAGGGTTCCTATTTATAGTTGATAGGAACGAGAAGATTACAATTGCATTCAATGGTAATTATTCTGTATTCATTCATTGCTAGCTAACAGTCTCTTTTTTTAATACTCAAGCAACGGTTATACAACGGTCGACAGTTGTAATTACTTGTGGTCGTTTGCCAAGGCAATATGCTCCCTCAAGGGGTCGCCGTATTGATTATTTTTTAATCTTTCCGAGTTATGATCTTGTACTTGGCTCGATCTTGCCTGAGGTAGAGGTGAAACCACCTACTCGAGAAGCTGTCCTCGGTAAAACTTAACTGTCTCGTGGTCTAAACCTTTGCACCATGGCAACAGGGTTTTACCCAATACAGATAGTCCCCCCCACCCATCGGACAATCTGTCTGAATTTTCCAAGGGGTGGAACTGAATTAAGCGGGAAAGTGACGTAGCGCGTTATCGGCCAGGAGATTCGAAAAGTCAACCGTTGCTTCGATGTTATATCCCCAAAACGTGGCCTTGTTTTGAACGGCTACAGCCCTTCGTTTTATCTTCCCCATGTAAATGCCATGATGGCGTTTTAATCCAGTTGCATCTTGCTATAAAATGACCACTTTTTGTCATCATCCTTACCATTTCATAATTTCCCTTGAACTGTTCTTGCTTTTTCCAGCCTTCTGTTTTCCTTCTAAAAAATTTCACCATGTCTTCTTCTCCTCATCGTGAAAACGTCGTCGATGCCGGTATTTTGGCATCAACTGATGAATTGAAGACGCAAAATTTACTCATTTTCATCCTAGCATAAATGTCGATATCATCGACAAAATCATCGTCTACAATACTTTTACCTTTATCATCCTCTCTCGACTTCCGTTTACCAGGTTTAACAACCGGCAAACCTTTGGAACGCTTAATTGCTAATGCCCGACGGCTTTGTACGAGTGAACCTTCAGGACTATTAACTCCTAATGACTGCCAGTGTTTCACCGGTGAATGCATGTTTATAGTTGGAGAATATCGCTCATGTCGCGATTTTAAACAAATTTCACGAGCAGGCGGTGAATTATTGCTATTTTGTGACATGTTTTAACAAACTCCGGCAAGAATTTGTTAAATTCCGGAAAAAATTAGCTGCGATGAAACCCTAATTTATTTAAAAACTAAGAGAAACAAATAAGCAGCTGTACAAAATGAAAGACTGAGCGGGTTTGTATATGAAGCGTGAGGAGGTGTGAGAGAGAAATGAGGGAAAACCCCACTAAAAAAATACAATGTTATGCCTTTTTTATCCTTATAACATGTTTTGTAATTAATTTAAAAGTATCGTTACGTTACGTAAATTACTAAAAGTATTGTTATATTACGTAATTAAGCAGTTTAAAACGTCGACTGGTGTAAATTTTCCTTCATTTAATAATAACAATAGAAGCGTGTCGGGCTTTCGATCCAAAAAGCAGGGGAGAAGTACACAACTATGACAGCTTAGGCAATTGTTTGCCTAACCAACCTCGCTTAAATTGGTTTGCAAGAATGACCTTCACTAACTATAAGTAAGTGATATCCCCGTGACAACACTTGAACTTTTATCTCTTTCAACATTTTTCCAGATAACTTGAAGTGCTGTCCCACGGACGAAAATACCAGACGAAATCTTATATTGACGCCCGCATCCAGCCACCCCTTTAAGTAAGTGCTACCTCGTAGGTAACATTTGACCATTTATCTCTTTCAACATTCTCCTGATAATTTGAAGTGCTACCCTGCCCTCTAATATAACTCCAAGTGTTGTCTTTTAATCTCTTCACATGCAATACTTGCCCTTTATATTTTTCGAAGAGAGTACTTGTCAAGTTATAACTTGAAGTACTTGTCCACGTAGACAATACTTGTCAATTTATAACTTGAAGCGCTACCCCGAGGCTATTTTGCTAAACCATTCTTAAATGGGAACAAAAACTTATAAAAAGCGATAAGGGGACATGTGGTGATTTTTTTTGAAAAAGCAGACCGACCCATTCAGGCCCATACTATTTTCATTCATCCAGCAAGCAAATCTAGCAGTCTCCGGATTCCGTTTTCCAGAGAAGAAAGCAGAAGAGAAATGGCGTCAGTGGTGAGGGGTATTTTCAAGTCAATTAAGGAAAAGGGCGTGGGAAGTTTTCTCAGGGAGCTCCGTGATGAAGGATACGTGTTAGTTTTCCCTTTCCATGTTTTTAAGTTCTTTTTTTTTTTTTTTGCTCATAAATGCATCTTTATGGTATTTGATTCATAATCTGAAATCAATCATTTGTGCTGATTGTTTCCGTTGAGTGATCGGTTAAAAATGATGCCTTTTGGAGATGCAATGATGAAAATAATAAGATAAACGTTTAAGTAAATAATGGCTTGTTAAATTAAATCGCACATAAAATGTTCCTGATAGAATTATTGGAGTGTTTTGGATTTATTATAATTGGAGCCTTGGAGCAATTGGTAAAGTTGTCTTCGTGTGACCTAGAGGTCATGGACCGGGGAAACAACCATTAATGCTTTCTGCGTATATCACACCCCTTGGGGTGCATTGATCCCCTGAATATTTGTTATCTTTATAGGATTTTTTTGCTTGATAACAAGGTTAGAATGATCTGTACTAGTCTGAGATTGAGGCCCAGTAGTAGCAGTCTTTACCAACTTAAACCATTGATGTTATGACAAATTTTAGAGTTTTAGGGATCATATTTACCCTTGTGACTTCTTAATACTGTCATTAAGATGCATTTATCTATATCATATTTTTTTGGAAATTCACAAACTTGGTGCTACTGCATTTTCGTCACCGGTAGTGATCAGGTCATTTTGTTTTTCTCCTAGATAATTTGCATATTTGTAGGTTAAACTGATCCTAACTAGTTTGAGATTGAGGCATGGTAGTAGCTGTTGTTCCCAGCTTAAATTATTACTTCTTATTGCTGTCATAATTTTTGGAAATTTACAAACTTGGTGTAATCGCATTTCTATTGTGTCACCAAAAATCTTTACTGTATTATTCTTGTTGTTGCATGGTATTCGTTACTGTTAACTCCCATCTAAAGTATATCTTCTGCATTTCATTTACAGGAGGTGTCTCTCGGATGGAAATCTTCTGTAAGTATCATTTTAGCTGCCTTTCTAATTCATCCCTTTTGAATCTTGACCTACTTTTGGTGGAACCGTGGAAGTACCATTGCGAAATGATGAATGTATAACTTAATATTGATTTATTAATGGGTGCAAAGTAGGGGTTGACTTGTTCATATGTTTGTGATATTGTTCAATACTTTGGGGATTGGGAGTCTGGTCTCATGTGAGATTATGGCATTAAATTAATTGAATAAGGTATTGAAACTATTCAGTGGTCTATGGTGTTGTTAGCTATATTTGTTACTGTACAGACCAGCAAATGGAAAGCCGTTTCTTCTGTTTTGTTTGTTGTTTGGTGGTTTCTATTCTGGTTGATTTGAGCTAAAGGAGCTGACAGTGCGAAATACGGATTATGGTTGTTGTGGAGTGATTCTGCTGAAACGGCTTCCTCGTTTGGCCTATTTGCACGCCTGCTTTTGTTGGTGATCTAGCATTTTCTTTTTAGTCAATAGGATGATCTAGCACTTTTAGATATTGCTTCCAAGTCCTTCTGTGGTACCTTCTTTGGGAAATACACTCAATATTTGGTGTGTTTTTATTGTATTTGTTTCCTGTTGTTTGTCGCATTCATTTGCTAACATTGTTTCTTAATGTTTGGGGGGCAGGGAGCGGGGTACTGATAAACTAAGTTACTCGGACTCGGGTGCGGGTGTCCAATACGGGTGCGGATTTAGAGGTCGGATCCTTCGTGATCTATATTTTAAGATTCGGGGATACGGATCCAGTTATGGATACGGGCGTGGGATTCGACTAAAAAAAATTCAATAATCTAAAAGTAGAGTTATAAAACTTAAATTATGAGATATTATGTCAAAAACTTGAGGAAAAAATATTGATCATGACATAGAAGTTTCTATATACAATAATATAAGGTATTCTATTTCCCCTTACTTTTGTTTTGATTAAAGAATCATTGAATCTGTCCAAAATTTCTCCGTTGATTTTGGTCAAAATACCCAAAATCAGTTGACCAAATCGGGTACGGATCCCACCCCCACCCCCACACGGGTACGGATCTGACACGGGTGCGGCACCAAAATGAAGAGTCCGAGTAACATAGCTGATAAACATTTGAAATTCGATATGTTTGGACTTTTATGTGTATGAACAACTGACCTCCTGTGCATGAGTGGTATCTGTGGCCTCTTAACCCTAGCAATGTGGTATACTAAGGAGATATGAACTCAATGGCCAAATACTTTCACATGCACACTTTCTTTTACCTTGATGGGCAAAGAAGCATTGATGGCTCTTTTCTTTGTTGCTTGTCTCATTAAGTTTTCGATCTTGACCTCAAAGTCAGTGCAGCCAGCGATTGATTGTAGTAGAGCCTGGGAAGAAAACTAAGAAAGTGATGTTTTAAAAATGTCAACACTACTCGAATGTCTATAAGTTTTTACCTCTCTATGTGGTAATTGCAAGATTACAATGTCAAGACTTTTGCTGATATTGTATCTCAGCACCCAGCAATTTCTAAGGTTTCATGCTCTGAATAAAATCTACTTTGGCAGAATCGTGCTAGTAATTAAGTTCACTATAGAGCAAGAATAAAACTCATATTCTTGCAATTGACTGAAAATTTGAAGTGGCTAGTTGCTTAGTTTGACTTTCAGACGCTACAGCTAACTGTGTCAGCAACTAGCAATTAGGATGTTCAGATGATTAGTCTACTGAAAATTTGAAGTGGTCATCTCTCAGACGCTACAGAAATTTTGAAATGGCTAGTTGATAAGTCTTCAGCTTCATCTCTTGGAAAAGATAGAACCGTAATTCTGTTGGCTATTGATAGAAACTATTGAAACTTAACATGTATGTTCAGCTTCATAAAAAAAAAAACTTAACATGTATGTTCAGAACTTCAGATGTAGAAATTCAGCTGCATCAACATCTATAGTCGTCACACGTGGATTGGTCGGAAGCCTTATGATGTGCTATGATAGTGAAAAGTCTTTCTTGTAGGGTAATAAGAAGCATATATTAGTGTGTGTGAGAATATTCTATTTCTATATATATATTCCAGGATTAGAATATGTTTTTACCTGTTGTTGGTTGTTCTGCCAGTCATTGAGGAAGTAGGGAAAAAAAGATGTTAGGAGGTTTATGATCTCATCTTCGATTCTTATTTTGAAAGATCTACCTCTTACCTCTTACTGCTGGAGACGACACAATTATTATGGTGCTGGAACAATATCACAACAAGGAACAATCAGAAGATGTGGTGGAGAATGGTTCCTGCTTGCATTTGGTGGACGGTGTGGAAAGAGAGGAATAGTAGATGTTTTGAGAATAGGAGTAGTTCCTTCCAGAGAATTAAGCTAAATTGTTTTCTGTCTTTTCAATTCTGGTGAAAGAGAACTACATAGATGATGCAGAATCATTAGTAGAATTTTTTAATTCCCTGTAATGCGTAAATATTTGATACCAGTACCATCTTGGTGCTGATGAATAAAATGTTACCTTACTCAAAAAGATCTACCTCTTACTGCTGTAATGGTTCATGCTTCACTAATGGTGTGAAGTTAGTACAGTGTCAATCTCTCTAAACGAGGGACACTATTGTCAACGCTATGAGACATTAGTAGGAGATAGGAATGTACGAAATGGATCTTATTTGCTTTTCCTGTTTTTGATTGTCCTGATCTCATTTGCTTGCTGAATATGACCATATTGATCTAATATTGGCAGAACATAGGGTGGGACTCTCAAGTATAAGTCTTCTATTTGTCAGATTGTCGCAACTCACAATTGCTACTTTCTGATTTCTCTTCATGTTCAAAGACTCATGAAAATTAGGAACAAATGTGTTACATTCTCACGCCTTTTCCGTCTTTGGTTACTGTTAAGAATTAAGACCTTTCTTCAACTTGTTGCATTCATGCTTACAGAGCAGGAGTATAATATATATGCCCGAGTAAGACTGATTTAGAAAAAGGACAGAGTAAGACAATGTCTTTTCTCTTAGGGTATCAGAGAGACGATATTCAAAGACCTTGCCACTACTCTCTCATTAAAGCGCTTCCTGTTTTTCATATACGATAGTAGTTGTTTTATTGCTTACCGTTTCTTGTTGCTTCAGGCAAACCAAGATCCACAATATAGGTGCAACACTTGTTGGTGTGGATAAATTTGGTAACAAATATTACCAGAAGCTAGATGATACACAATATGGTAGGTGTAATGGCTTCCTGCTTTCCTGTTTAGTCTCAATTCAGTTTCCTTTTACATTTCACTTGTTATCATCTTGTTTAACAGAGCGTCTGCTGCATGTAAGTTAAAAGTTACTAGTCCTAAAGAAAATACTACTAGAGTTCCTTCAAGTATCACCCTAAAGCTGATAGTTGATCACCTTTTCCAAGAAAAAGAAAAAGATAGTTGTATCATTTGTGTCGTAATGGCTTATGCTCCTATTTTCTTTTTCCTTAAGCTGATACTGAGGAAGGGTTTTATGTAGCCACATATAAGAATGTCTATATTCCTCTCATACCGGATAAACAAAGAAAAAAAAATCCTTTGTACTGTATTCACCAGATAGTTTTTGTAGCCTGTTCGCATTATCCGTGAGTAAGAGTTGCTACTTTGTCCAGTCTATACTTAATGAAAGAACTTGGTGCGATCAAAATAATCTTCTTCTGCTTGTTATTCTAGTGATCTCTCTTGGTAGAAGATATTCTTGCAAGTATACAAACTGTACTGGAGGGCAGAGGCTTGTTTGCTTGACCATATGAGATAATAGTTTTCTTTAAAGTTAAATATGGCTCTTTAGGTGGTTCGGTAAGCTTGATTACATTTCAAATTCTCGAGATATGTTAAACTTGTTTAAGTAATTAACTGCATAACCTTAAGAGGGATTATATGAAGTCATAATACCATTAATCCTGATGTACAGTGAGAACGCAGGGGCAATAGTTCCTGTACCCAAGTTTTAGAGACCTTTGACCTCCATGATTTGGTATTTGTTTATTTGATTTTTATGGCTGCTTATGTTAACATCTTTCTTCGACATGCTTATGTAGGAAGACACCGGTGGGTGGAGTATGCGCGGAAGGATCGTTACAATGCCTCACAGGTTCCAGCAGAATGGCATGGCTGGCTCCATTTCATCACAGATCACACTGGAGATGAAGTAAGTGCTCACAACTTTACTTTGACGTACAACACCATTTCATAATTCTTACTAGAGATTCATGACATGCAGCTGCTAGAGCTGAAACCAAAGAGATACGGGCTTGAGCACAAGGAGAATTTCTCTGGTGAAGGTGATGCATACATATATCACTCCAAGGGACACACTTTAAATCCTGGGCAGAGAGACTGGACAAGGTACCAAACCTGGCAACCCACCAAGCCCTAAGTCCAATTTCTACCAAAAATCAATTTCTACAGATGCTGGAAGTTGCATGGATATTTTGCCATGCTTCATTAATAAAAAGCCCTTGTATTGAACCTATGGTTATTATAAGCGCATGTGTACCATCAAGTATCAGGTTGATGCATTTGCTGTAAAATACTGTTACTCCTGGATATGGTGTTAGGTTTTGAATTTGATACAAAATGTTGTGATCTTCATTCCTTTACAGGCTTGAAGTGTCTGATTGTTATCTCTGGAAACTGTTCTGTTCATTGATGATCATATTGTAATTGAAAATGGTGTAACTTGGTGGTGAGAGCCAATGATGGTGGTTGCTTATACATGCGTGCAATGACCATCGAGATTGATGTCTCGATATTTGCTGCGTAACAGCTAGTGTTGTCTAAGAACAAAAGTTTTCAGTACATCTCTTGCAAATAATATGATCGAGTAGAAGGCACTGAGTGCTGTACATATTTACTAGAAAGTTTTATCAATTATGAGACCAACAATGTTAAAATGTATGCGTTGCAGAAACATATTAGGCAAGTCTCTCAGAAAATGTTTTCCTCCATATCAAGCACACCCTTTATGAAACACATGTATCGTGATACGAATTGCATTTGAAAGTTGACTTAAACAGATAACCCTCAAATAGTCGTTACGGGAATCGAGACCTCGATCTGCGTGTCGATAGTCTCAAAAGCTCCGTTAGGTCATTTATGACCTGTTCGTGAAATTTGAATCAAAACGGAGTCCGTTTGATAGGTTTTCGAGAAAAGGATCCGTTTATGAAATTCCGGAAAGGAATTTGGGGTTTCGATAGGTCGTTTTGAGTAAACGAACCCCGATGGAAAATCCGAGCGCACCGTTAGGTCCGTCTCGTCATTTATGATATGTAGCAACCTTCAAAATTGAAAACGGACCTCGTTTGATAGGACTTTTGATAAAGTCCCCGTTTCGGAAGTTTAAAAGAGTTAAAAGAGGTTTCCGAGCTCGATTTGAGCAAATGAGCTCCGATGAGAGATCCGAAAGTTCCGTTAGGTTCGTTTAGTCATTTGTGACTTGTAGCAACTTTCGGAATTGGATTTCGAGGTCGTTTGGTTAAATTTCGCTATTTTGGCGAAAGTCGAAAATTGAACCTTTGCCGTGGGATCCACTTTTTGAGTTCTGGAGGTCCGAATTGAGTTCCGTCTGGACGAGCATGTCACCCAAGTATTTTATGACTTGTGTGCAAAATTTGGGGTCATTCCGAGCTTCGTAGGGTCCCGTTTGGACCCAAAACAGTTCGGATTTTTCTGGTGCGAAACTGCTGTTTCTGCTACTGTTTCTGTTGCGAGCAGCCGGAAAAATGATACGAATTGCATTTGAAAGTTGACTTAAACAGATAATACGCGAATGAACAAAATTAGCTTTGGTTTCTCTAAAGAAAATTGGTGGAACCTGAAAACCTACATTCACCATAAGTTTGTCTCATGCAATTCAACGCCACAAAATGCATATGTACTTGGAAGTTCCTCGAAAACAAACATAGACATCTTCATCTAGGCTGGTATGTGCCAAAGAGATGTCAGCTTCTTCATTGTAGACCTACTCCCCAATCCTTCACTGCATCTTCCGGTAAATTCAGGGTTGATTTCAAAATTTTCAGGACAACCACAAAGAAGAAATCCATGTGCCTAAGCTTGTCAAATGTAGTAAATTGAACCACGGTTAAGCCAAGATGAAATATCCACGGAACCAATTAAATCAATTTGGAATAGTAGTATCTCATAAGTTTCAGGAATATTGGCAGTCCTAAAGAGTGTGCATTATTAGAAATATAACAAAAGTATCATTCTTATGTTTGTTAGGATAATTGTTCGTGTGTGACATGTCACAAAAGATACAGTATTGGAATGTACATAGCAGATTGGAGGTTTTACTTTTTGTACTATTTACGCTTTCAATTAGATTTTAATATGACATAGTTTTGATTGAGTCCTTAACATAGTGTAATAACCAAGTTCAAAGGAAGATGTAAGAGCAATGGCAGGCAGTTTGGTGATAACTTGCAAGCAATAGCCGCCTTTGTTTAGTCCCACATCGCTGCAGAAAGTAAGAAGCTAGGAAGCTGCTGAATATAAAAGACGAAACGGGCTCACAGTTTAAGGCATACCTTTCTCGGCCTTTTGGCTAAGATCAAGTGTAGTATCTGTTCTTATCAGTTTAATATCTGATATGTGGACCATCGGTTCACACGATATTAACTCAATTTTTTAAGGGGGAAAGTCCATCAAGATAGCTTGCTATCTGGGCTTTCAAGTGTCGCCCATGCGTTGCACTACTGCATGGGCCTGGCACACCCCACCAAATCAGTTAAATTTTTGGCCAATTGTGTGGCCCAGAGTGAAGTAATAACGTTTTAGCCGATAGGGTAGTTAAATTTCTTAAAGTTTAGTCCAAGTTAATCAAGTGACTGAGTTGTCCCCGTTGTCATTGTAATCCGATTAAGGCAAGTGTATTTAATTGATGATTGATGTAATTATTGTATTTTGACTACTTGGACTACCATAACCAATTGAAGTGTATTTAATTGATGATTGATGTAATTATTGTATTTTGACTACTTGGACTACCATAACCAATTGAGAATAAGATTAGAGTACCCTTTGCTAGGCGATTTATCTTAGCTTATTAGTATAATCTAGCAGATTTAGTTTCCCCTCTCATCTAACGTTTCAATGAAATACAATAATTACATCAATCATCAATTAAATAAAAGTGCTCGGCTTACTACTCATTCTAGAAATGGTTCCATTTATCTACTTTTCATGTTAAAAAACGTGAGATCCTCATGGAGCATTAACTTGAAATACTAATGTTTAATCATACTACTAGTTAAAAGTTGAATAGAATATTTGACATTTTCGCTTGAAAGAATTTTTGACACATGAAGTCCACGTTAACAAAAAGACGAGTACTAGTTGATAATTTGTTAATTAATAAAAATACGAACGGTAAATTTGAGTTACTTGTGTAGGGTAAATTTCAACGAGCTTCCCTTTGGTTCTTTTTGTTTTGTCATTTTTAGAAAGAAGTCCGCCATATTGCATCTACTAATTTCAATTTTCAGCGCAGTTGAAGAGCAACGTTGCTAGCTTATTAGCCGCGTCTTTGATAATTAATTATCTGCATTCTACACCAAACTTATCCCTTTCTATAAATACATTTTCTTTCCTAATTATTCCCTCTTCATTTACCTAACTTTCCCCAAATACTGAAGTAGTTGAAAAAGAGAATATAATAAAACTTGATCATCCAGTTCCTTTAAGCTTAATTTTCAATTTAGCCTTTTCTAATGGCAACAGCCAGTGATCCTGAGCAGCCAGTTATCTCATCCATTAACAAGGTCTTTTACTCTTTCACTTTTACTGCTCAGTATATTTTCATGTAATATATTTGAAAATAATTGTGAATTGGATTGTGTTAAACTAGGTTGAAAAATCATACGGTGAGATTGACAACGTAACAGAGCCACTTCTGATTGGCGAGCATCACAATGAGAACTACACGATACGTTCTGCAATACTTCCGTGAGTATTAACTACTTATTTAGAATTAAATGGAAATAATTGGAGTAGGAAAGAAAAATATTACTCTCAGAGTTTAAGTTACGTTTACACAATCAGGTCAACCAAATGATATTTACGAGTAAGCCTCGTTAAAAGATGAGATATTTTAATCTTAGAAGTAAGACATGTTACTTACTACGACAAGTAAAGTTGACCTGCAGCGATCGTGCATAAAACTTTTAACTCGGTTATTATATTCAGGGATTTTCTAGGTCCTATGTTAATTCACTTAGTAGAGATAATTATTGTGTTATATTTTTTGTCTGTATATATTATGACGAGTTGATGAATGATTTTCAGTTTTTTGTTTCCCGCATTTGGAGGAATGCTTTATGGTTATGATATTGGAGCTACATCCTCTGCGACAATTTCCATAGAGGTATCTTCTTTTCTTTGACCTACAATTTCAAGGTGATATTTGCTGTTGCAAAGACGTTGGTTGTAAATTTGTAATAGAAATGCTTCCACTTTAGTAGCTTGTTTCTCTTCAAATAACAGCACATATAAAGTTTTTTGTTGTTTCAAATTTATGTAGAAACGTCATCAAATGTTGCTGACTTTGATGGTTCACAATGGTTTTTTTCACTTGTTTCTATTGTTATCCGTGCTAGTATATACTAAGTAAAAGCTTCTAATAGGTCCCCGTGGCTATAGTCTGCAGGGGGGACACTAAAGTAAAACTACTTTTAACGAGTTTATGTTGCTTATATTCTGCAGTCAGCTACATCAAGTGGAATTTCTTGGTATGACTTGTCTTCTGTGCAAATTGGGCTCATTGTAAGTATCCCATTTTTCTTATAAATGACACATGCTTTCTTTGTCCAAGCTTTGGAAAGGTCATATGTTTTCTGTTTGTCGCAGACTAGTGGCTCACTGTATGGTGCTTTAATTGGCTCTGCTGTTGCTTTCCAAATTGCTGACTGGCTTGGTTAGTTTTTCTATCCAATCACAAGTTTTTTTTCTCTACAATTGGTCACTTTTCAACTTGTGATTGAAAAACTTCATTAATTTGTAGGGAGAAGAAGAGAGTTGATTGTGTCTGCTTTGTTCTATTTTCTCGGAGCTCTGGTGACAGCATTCGCTCCTGTCTACGTTGTTATGGTAATTGGGCGCTTGCTATATGGTGTAGGAATTGGACTGGTAAGATACTGCAATGTCTTTTTTTTTTCTCGGTTTAACTTTTACCGGGAATGTTTGTATTTTCACCTGTGACTAGTGAGTTCTCACGAATTGTGAGTTATTCCAATTGCTTATATTTCCTTTAGAAGTTGTCTACGGTTACATTATCCAAAAGAAAAAAAATAAAAAATAAAAAACAAGAGAAGTTGCTTACTGGTTACCAAGTTCTTTATTCTCTCAGGTATCTTTCTACTTTCCCTGCTTGAACCTCTCACTTCTATCTTTATCCTTGGAAAAGTTGTCTCCTGATTACATTCCTGGACACAGAATGAACTCTTTTATCTTTCTTTCTTATTTAAGTTTGGATGTGTGTGGGCCATCAAGGTCAAGTCAGGAAATAATGAGTAGTAACCCCAAAAGTATTTGTGAAATCTACTTCTTTTTAAAGATTCAACGGTCACCATCTGAGTCTCATAGATTCTATTTTTATCTTTCTTCAATAAAAGGGAGGGGAATCAATTTACTTGTAGAGCCATATGCACAAAACATGCCTGTATGGTTGTTCAATTTTATCTTTTTTCTATTCTTTATCTTTCTTTTCTCTTTGCTTTATCATGCGAGACAAGGGAAGCTTTTATTATATTATATCATCAGGGTAATGATTCAAACTGATTGCTCCATTTTCTTCTCCTGTTCCATGGCAGGCAATGCATGCTGCTCCCATGTACATTGCTGAGACAGCTCCCAGTCAGATACGAGGATTACTGATTTCTCTTAAGGAGTTCTTCATAGTATTTGGGATGCTAGTAAGTACGACATGTCTGGAAATTCTGGTTGTTCTATAAAACCATTATTGTAGAGGAAGGTGCGCTTTGGATATTTGTTGTATTGGGCTCTTTTGAATTGTGGAAAACTAAAACATTTGTAGGTTGGATATACAGTTGGAAGCCTTCTGGTAGAAGCAGTTGCTGGTTGGCGATATATGTATGGAGTCAGTGCCCCTTTAGCTGTTATTATGGGAATTGGAATGTGGTGGCTTCCTGCGTCACCCAGGTGGATTCTTCTATGTGCTATACAGGGGAAAGGTGAATTGCAGGAATTAAGAGAGAAGGCCATATGTTGCTTGTGCCAGCTTAGGGGAGCAGCAACTGGTGATTCAGCATCTAGTCAAGTAGATGACATTCTGTCTGAGCTTTCGCAACTTAGCGAAGAAAAAGAGGCTACATTAGGTGAGATGTTTCAAGGAAAATGCTTGAAAGCCCTAACAATTGGTGCTGGACTAATCGTGTTTCAACAGGTAGCTATATATCTAATAGCTTCATTTCCGCTCCATTAGCAACGATCATATTGTGAGCTCACATCTTTTGTTCTTTATATGGTAGATCACTGGGCAACCAAGTGTCTTGTATTATGCTGCAAAAATTTTTCAGGTACGCTTGTCAAATAGGTGAAGGATGCTAATGCTGTTCTTATATCACTGTCTCTTCTTTGTGACCTACTAACTTATCATACAATGACAGGATGCAGGATTCTCTGCAGCATCTGATGCAACCAGAGCTTCGATTTTCCTTGCGCTGTTGAAGGTGGTTGCTTGACGGAGATTACTTCTTTCTATTTCTATTTCTATTATTTCTATTTTAACCTTGTTCTTACCTGGAAAAGAATGAAGCAGAAAATGTCCACTCGTGTGGTAAAAGGCACTTTGTTTGCTATATTGTTTTTACTAAGGCCAGCTTGCAACTTTCCAGTCACAGTTTGTCCAGAACATCTTTGCAAAGTTGATGCAGTAATATTCATTGATATAGAACTAATGATAATTGTCTTAATAGTCTGGCATTTCTTTCTAACTTGCATCCTCTGTGGCTCTGTGCTAGTTATCCTGTTTGCTTTATGGGTATTGCCGCTAGTTTTGATTTAATTAGAATGACCCCATGGTTCCCTCTTTTTCATCATTTTCAGCTGATTATGACTGGAGTAGCAGTTGTAGTAGTTGATAAGCTTGGCAGGAGGCCTATGCTTCTTGGAGGTGTGTCTGGGATTGTAAGTACTGTACCCTTTGTTTCAGTTTATATTATGGTGTTTGATCGCAAAACTGAGTTTAAGTCTTTAAGATGTTAATTTGACTTGTGTTAGAGTATTAATAATGGTCAGATACCTTAGAGTTTAAAATTGGAGTAGTTGAATGAATTAGAATTCTAGAGAGTTATGAAAAGTGTATTGAATGATTTTATTAATCAAATGTTGTCAAACATTCTGGAGCATCCCAAAATTAAGAGTGTCATGTAAATGGAGTGAGTATTAATTTTATAAGTTTATGATTACAGAATGCCCTACTCAGGTGTATTTGACATGTATAACCTACCTAGGTATCTTACTTCCAAAAAACAACTTGATGACTACCAATGTTAATTAAACTGAATCTCCCTGTAATCATGTATCCTCTGCAGGCAATATCACTTTTTCTCTTGGGATCATATTACACATACCTGGGTGATGTACCAGCTGTGGCTGTTACTGCTCTGCTACTGTATGTTGGCTGTTACCAGGTAATTCAAGTCCTATTTCTTTCAACTTTTGTGCTTAAAGTGCTACTGGATTTCTGTCTTTTTTTAATGAGTAAGCAACAAATTTTCTCATCTTTACCTAGCCGGTCTAATGAAAATTATTTCTTTGGATGTTATGTATGTATATTACCTCAAAGTTTGAAGCTTGGAGTGTTCCTTTCTTCTTTCCACTGACTTATACTAGCAGAGCTTATAAAAAGGGAAAAGGTAGAAGACCAATTTATGACCGTTAGACACCACTGTTTGCAGATCATGAAATTAGGTTATAGACCAGTAGAAAAAAATAGCTGAAAGTTGCCTCACAGAGGTCCTAGGAAGTATTCTTTTAATGCACTATCTGCTTCCATAAAAGTTGTGTTATAGGAAGTAGGAACAAGCGAAGGAAACTTGAGGCTTTGTTGAGCTGTACCAAATGTGTAAAATCTCCCACAAATCTTTTTGTTGCTGGTCTTATGAGTAACCACTAAGATTCTGACAATTCTGTTTCTGCTAATACTGTGTATATGTCATGTCCAAAAGGTTAAAAAAAAACATTTTGTACAAAGGATTTGAGAGACTTCTTGCATTCTTTTCGAAGGCATTAGATTGCACGAGGTTGAAAACCCTAAAATAGTAATACTTCCTGGCTTGTTCCCAAAAGAAGTGAAGTTTGGACATAATTTTTGAGAGATGAAACAAATGAAAAAAGAAAAGGGAAAGACTCTACTAGGTGTATTGATGGTTCCAGGATAAGATCTGCTGTTCTTAATGTGTTTCTGTGTGTTTTTTATGTTTGGATTTTAGAAAGTTGTACATGGTTTTCTAATTGACCCTCTTGCCTCTTATCATGACTGCTTCTGTCTTAACTATAGCATTCTTTGACTTTGAGCCACAAAAAGAAATAAAAAAAGAGGAATCTGTGACATCTATATCTTGCTTCTTTTGTTTTTTCTTGACCAAGTATTGCTCTAACTTCATGAAGTCATCTTTTGCAGTTATCATTTGGTCCGATTGGTTGGTTGATGATCTCAGAGATCTTTCCCTTGCGCGTTAGAGGTCGAGGGTTGAGTATTACAGTTCTTGTGAATTTTGGTGCAAATGCAATAGTGGCATTTGCATTTTCTCCTCTTCAGGTACTGAGAACTCTTAAAAAAATAATGATAACTTTGCACTTAAATCTGTTATAACATTCCTATAAATGCAACTAAAGGCATGCTGTTTGAAGATTGGAATTGTTCTTTTCTGTTGTCAATTCGTGACGAGGAGGTTTCTTTAATTTTTATTTTTAAGTCTAATCTTAAAAAGATATACTCCCTCTGTTCCAAAATGATTGTCACAGTTCGGATTTCGAGAGTCAAACGAGTTCATTTTGACCGTGAATTTAAACATATAATCTTTAAGTTTTTTGTAACGATGTTTATATATTTAGAAACTACATAAAAAGTACTATAAGTCACAATAATTAATAATTCAAAATATTTAAAAGACATATAAAAATATTACGGTCAAAGCTAAACTCGTTTGACTCTCGAAATCCGAACTGTGACAATCATTTTGGAACGGAGGGAGTAAGATGAAAATGGCAGAGGGTGAAACCTGCTATTTTAAATTGGTGCTCTTGGAAAGTCATATGGTGTATATATTTTTAATAAATTTTTTCCACTACATTGGGGATTGGTAAGGGAAATGGGGTGAAGTGATGAGAGTCGAACCTACACCTATTGTGTGGGAGACTCCCACAGTAGTATCATACATAACTAAAAACTACGTATTCATTTAAGATGCAATGGAGGTGTCACATCTGCCTGTCATGCACAGATTTTACAATATTTTGTTTCATCCTGGAATATCCTCAAGTTATCGTAGTCCTTTATTTGTCACTATTGTTGTTGTTTCTTTCTTTTGTTATCTTCACTATTTTGTTGGCAATGCCTTTTTTTGTCTTCCATATTTTTTTCTTAGCTTTTACTCGTGCATTTTTCAATCCGATTTTCAAAAACGCTTTTCTTGGTCTTGCGGAAACAGCCTCTCTACCTCTGACAAGGTAGGAGTAAGATTTGGGTACACCTCACCTTCCCAAAGGATCTCACGGGGTATGTTGCTATCCTGGAATATCCTCAAGCTTAGAATGGATTTGAATGTGCAGATAGTGCATCCTCTAGTTCTAATAAATTGTATTTTAAATGGTAAATTTAAAGATATTACAATATACCTCCTGCAATTAATGAAAGACAGAGGACAGTGGGTCAATTAGATGCTAATTCGGGCAAGGTGCAGACATCGCTACTGCTGGTTAGAGTCCGTCCACGTCAGTGGTTGAGCTTTCTTACTTGTCTTTTTGATATTGGAATTTGAACGCAGTGTATCTATTACAGTTTAATAATCAATTACGTGCATAACTTATACTAGGCTATATGAATCTATTTTGCTCTATGCGAGCACATTTCATTTCAATACTAAATGGGGGTTCTTAAAACTAGATGCTCTTATACACTTGTTCCTGCAGTAACATACAAGTTTAAAATGACTCCTGACAGACACCGGAATTAAATTAAAGCAGCAGATTATTTTTCTTTGTTAGATTGAAGATGTACGAAGGACCAATAGGACATAGTTGGTACCTAATATGAGCGTAGTTTATAATTGTTAATAAAAATTGTAGGGTATATCCCACATGCGGAGTATAATTGCACAAGATGTTTAATTTTGCATCCCCTGTTTATTGCTTGGAGACAGCACCGGTTGAGTGGCTCATTAAGAATTGCCCATGGAATTTACAAAAAGAAAATGTCAGATCTTGGTGATGCAATTTCATTCATATAAGTTTGTATCATCTAGAAATGGTGCTGTAAATTGTTCGAGCATGTTTACATCATCTAGAAGCCATGCATCTTAGTTGACAAGGTACTGTTTAATTGTGTGTTTAGGGCTATTTTCGCTAGTCCCTACCTTTTGTGATTTTGTCCATCTTATGTTTCTCTTGCGTGTGATATTTTATGGATTTAAGAATGGATCTCATCTAAGAATATCAACTACCAGCAGAATTAACCAATAGGCGAGAAATTATACGTTTGGTTATTCCTTATTGCAGGATTTACTGGGAGCTGGAACTGTGTTTTTCATCTTTGGTGGCATAGCTGTTTTATCTCTTCTATTCATCTTCTTCATCATACCAGAGACAAAAGGGCTTACTTTGGAAGAGATTGAGGCCAAATATCTTTAGAACTCCCACCTTATTTCCATTCTTGCCCAAGTGATTTGGTGGTTCACACTAGGACAAGTTCATTTTACGCACTTGAATGTCATCTCGTGAATACTTGGGGCAATCAAGTTGTTCTGGAAGTGTGCTTTCTAACACCAGTATACAAGCAGAATTGGAGGGCTTGTGATTAGCCTGTTGTGTATCAAAATTATAAATGTATTTTGTAATCTACTCTGTATAAAGGAAATACATGGCAAGAATATCGTTCCAATTTGTCGTTTAACTTGGTCCACCACCTTCAGGCACATTCCTTCAGCATTAGTTATTTCTGAAAGGCAAGTACTTTTTGTTGTCCATTTCTTCTGTTGTCGCTGTGATCTACCATCCATATTTTCTTTCTTATGTTACGAAGCTTCCATTTTTTTGCCTATAATAAGTATGAATGCGGATTAGCTTGGTGTTGTTTTATCTTGAACTTTGGAATTGTTACAGTTATTTTTATTTATTTATAAGGAAATCATAATTCTAATGGTCAAATAAAACGCAGAGACTATTTTATTTGCTTTTAGCTGGGGCAATTTTCGACCAAAAAAGATGGTAATAGAAATGCAAGACCGAATAACGGCAGAAGTCTTTCTCTATATTATACTATCAAAAAAAATAGAAAAAAAAAGAAGAAAGGTATTTCTCTATATTAACTTGTTTAGCAAACGTTGGTCTAGATCATAGATTATAGCTAACTTTCATCTAAATTTGCATATACAAAAACCTGTAACTTTACTCTTATATAAGTTACATGCAAAACAATGCTCATTAGAATGTTAGTAATAAAAAACATTGAACAGTTTGGTTCAGGGACTAGTTTACAATAAATTATAATGCAGAAAATCGTTCATGTAGTGAATATACTATAGGAATTGTTATGCAATGAATAATAATGTCAAAATTGTTATGTGACATTCTTATTTAAAGAAAATGTTATTTTTATTGTTTACTCTTATTCACATTTTATTACGCACAAAATAATATATAATTTTTTTTCATAATTTATGCTGACATTAGCAATGAGGAGTTAAAAGTAAACTAAATATTTACTATGTATTGTTATGTGACGTTCAATTTTATTTTCACATAATCAACAAAATTAGAAAATAACTTGAGCAAAAATTTTGTGTTTGTGAGTGAAGTGATTTACCAGTTATATTTCACTCAGCAATCACTCTACAAAAACAAAAATAAATAAATAAAAGAAAACTAGACAAAACGGGCGTGGACCGGGTCAACATACATTTAAAATCAAAACCGGGATTTCAACGCAAAGGCGGCGAGGTGCACGTATAAAGTGGAAAAATTAGGGTTTTGAAAAAAAACAGAGTATCAAGCGCAGTGAGATAATGGCGAAATTTAACGAAGTGCAGAAGAAGAGGAGAGCAATAATAGCACAGAGTAAGAGAAAAATACATGGAGACCCTGTTACTGGCAAGCTTAAGCAAAAGGCCCAGCCACTTTCCATATCTGGAAAGCGTAAACGCAAGCTCTTCAAGAAATGGCGCAGGGTCTGTATTCACAACTTTTTTTTTTTGTTATTATTGATTTATGTGTTTAAGAAAGGTGAAAATTTATGATGAATAATGTGAAACAGGACCAAAAGGAGGCTATTGAAAAGGGTGTGATCACAATGGAAGATGTAGAGATGGCGGTTGCTGATGCTGCAGCTGCTGGTATGTTGTTTATTGCTTAGATGATTCTGTGGACCTAGTGTTTAAGCAGGGGGGCTTGAATTCACAATATTTGGCTACGACCTTGTGTGTTTATGTGTATTTATATGTGTAATGTGGAACCATTGGACTTGGTAGAAATTGAAAAGTGAGCCGTGGTGCGATGACACTTGCTCCTCAAACTAGTTAAAATCCAGAGCCCATTGACTCTACGCCTTAGATCAGTTTTAAGCTAGAGCATTATAACTTTGATACTAGTCGATTTCAGGGGCGGAGCCAAGCTTTATACATCGGGAGTCAAAATCTTGTGACTGAAAGCAACTTTTGAACTCCTTTTGCCACTTCATTAGAACTTCCCCTTATTTCAAGCGATTTAACAGCTTACATATTACTGAAATAAACTCGTATTTACCCTATTTGCACAATGTAATTTTACCTCGAGGGGCATTCAGTTGAGCCTTCTTGTTAGAAGGTAGCTCCACCCCTGGTCAATATCTTAGATTTAGCTGAACTGGCTTGTTCAGTAGGAAAAAATCTTTTGGTTGCTTTACTATTATACCTTGTGTGTACAATTGTTGCGTTATTGCGTCCTATATGAATATGTTAAAAGTTGTGGCGAGTCCTATAGCTACTATGTCGTTTTCTCTTGTGCCCTCTCCTATATTTTCTGGTGCACTTTGGTGAGAAGGGGTCCCTCTCAAAGTCTGAATAACATTATACTTGAAGTGGTTATCGAGGAGATACTTAAACTGATGACAATTTCCTGATGGATTCAGGGAAAACTCAAGACGCCAATAGAACTGTTAAATTTCCCATGAAGAAGAGCTCAAAACTTAAAATGAAGCAATTGAAGAAGAAAGGCAAGTTCCTATGGAGTTGCTATTTTTAAGTCCTCATTCTAAATGGATTAAGGATTCATTGTTGATTTTGCTTATTGATTACAAATTGTTTTGTTACAGGAAAGGGCAAAAAGAATTCCGATAAACAAGTTGCAGAAGCTTCAACAGATGCAATGGTGGAGTAAGCACGACAAGAGGGGCATTAGGATCATTTAGCTAACTGCTTGATGGGCAATGTTTTTTCTTCCCTTTTTCCTTCTTCTGTCCCATACTTTCCTGAAAGTTTAACAATCGCTTGTAATCTACGTATGTATTATCTGCTACAAGATAAAAGGATGTCGGCTTCTTCTAATTTTTTCTTGTTAGGTGATTATATGTTTGTATCATTCGATTTTCGTGGAAAAGAAAATGAATTTTGGCAAATTGCTTTCCTGTTTGGATGTTTCTAAGGGTGACACATCCCCAGCGTCTTCCTTTCACAGTAAAATCTTGTATCTAAAGCTGCAGTTAACGCGTTATCAAGCGCTGGCAAGAATGTTCGAATTGCCAGATGTTGTGGATCATTTTTATGAAAGAAAGTGGTATAGTATCACTTGGAAGTCTTTAACTCCTTTTTTATTTTTTTATTTTTTTATTTTTTTTATTTTTTATTTTTAATTTTGAAAGGACTTCACTTGAACTAGTTAACTGATGTTGTTCTCCTTAAACATCTTTCAACCGCCAGAAAGGATTAAACGTATAAATTTCCAGTAGCAGAATAAACGAGACCTGAGACGTTCATTTAGCTCCAAGTTGTATGTAAATAAAAATTTCTCTTGAAATCACTGAACACTGCTTCCACGTTGTGGTGTCTGGTGTCGAGAATCGCACGTTTCGAATGAAATTTGAAAGCCTCGTAGCGTTTTTGTAATGAATTCTGTAAAGTCTCATTCTATAGTTGAGGTTGGGTTTTCTCATATAACACATTCTATGGTTGAAAATGAGTATTCTCCTAAATATAACACATCGGCGAAATATTTTTCACTTTAATGCATTTTACGTAAGCTGTTTATAAGCCCGCTCTTAAAAGCTCTTGAAAATATCAAGTAAACAAAAATTTGTCTTGTAATAACAAAATATTTATTGTCCGACTTTATATTAAACTGCCAAATTCTTGAAGTTAAATTGAGCCGCCATTATCCATTCCATCTTCTTTCCACTCTCAAACTTGCAAAATCAATCAATGGAAGCTCTACAATCTTCATTCCTCTACTCAACTCCACTAAAATCCCCATTTCCCAAACCCACCAAAACCCCCAAAACCATAATCTCCTGCTCCAATATCACACCAGACCCATGGACACTAAGCGACCCCAACAACAACAAGAACCTAAACAAACCAAAACCCAAATCAAAACATGCCAAAAACCCACTTTCAGACGACAACGCTCGTCGAATTATCAAAGCTAAAGCTCAATACTTAAGCACCTTAAGACGAAACCAAGGCTCACAAGCATTAACTCCTAAATGGATTAAACGAACCCCTGAACAAATGGTGCAGTATTTAGAAGATGATAGAAATGGTCATTTGTATGGTAAACATGTTGTTGCTGCTATTAAAAGAGTTAGGAGTCTTTCGGGTAAACCTGATGGATCTTATGATATGAGGGAAGTTATGGGCAGTTTTGTTGCTAAGCTTACTTTTAGAGAAATGTGTGTTGTGTTGAAAGAACAAAAAGGGTGGCGTCAAGTTAGAGACTTTTTTACTTGGATGAAGTTACAGGTCAGTTTTGTTACTGTTTGTTTGGATGGTTGTTACGGAACGCATCGTATCGGGTTGTTACTATGAGTACAATGTTCGTTTTGATTGTTACTTTTAAATTTTATTGTATCGTTTTGTTAACCCATGTCATTACACAACGATGGAAAGTCTCATTTTATGTAACGACCGATTTTGTGTGATCGCGTCGTTGCCTTTTACTATCTGAACCTATTTGACTGAGATTAAAGTTTAAGTAAGAAATATATAGTTTGGAGACTAGAAAAGGGACATTCTATTTGGAACGGACTATAAAAAGGAATAGGATAGGAGGGAGTGTTAAGCTAGATAAACTTGGTCGTATTCTACTTGAAAACGGTGTTTGGATTGGATATCAACATTAAGCTTTTTTATATTTCTGGTGTTAACTTTGACTTTGAGAGGCTTGTGCAGCTATCATGTGCCATTTCCTTATTTTCAAGTTAAATGTATGGTTGTTAACTAGTACTTGTGATGGTAGGAAGTAGCATGTACTTGGTCGAGTTATCGAGGTGGGTGCAAGTTGACCCGGACATGACCGATATAAAAAAGTTAAATGTTTGAGATGAACCAGTATATACTGCCTCGGACAAGGGCCTTATCATATTACAGAAGTTGAATGTTTAAGGTGTTAATTGGATTTCTATAACATTAGTGATAGTGGAATGACCTTATTAGAAAAATATTTTAGTGGAGAAAAATATTTCAGTAATGCAACAGAAGTTACTTTGATAGAGAAAATATGGCATCGTGTTTAAAGTCTGATTAGTTTCATTTAAGTTGCGAGAGTTATATAGATGTCGAATGTTGACAAAATTTTGGGACGTCTCAAATTGGGAAGAGTGTCATATCAACTTTAGATGAAGGGAATAGTTTTTTTCACTGGTTATGGTTTAACAGATTGTTCATACTTCTAAACAGAGTGTTTTTTGGCATAGTTCTGTTTGATAGAAGTTTTTCAATATACCTCTTATTAAATTATTCTTGAAATCTCTATTAACATTGGCTGTGAATCTGTCACGTTTATTATGTGAATCTAGCACACAAGTTTTTCTTTCAAATACTACGTTCCTTGATCTGAAATATTAATTTGGTGTAATTTAGATTTATGCTTGGAACAGTTAACCTACCGGCCAAGTGTAATTGTATATACGATTGTCCTCCGTGCATATGGCCAAGTTGGGAAAATCAAGTTGGCTGAGCAGACCTTTTTGGAAATGCTTGAAGCGGGGTGTGAACCTGATGAAGTTGCTTGTGGTACCATGTTGTGTGCCTATGCTCGATGGGGACGTCACAAAGCTATGATGTCCTTCTTTTCTGCGGTTCAGGAAAGGGGAATTACACCTTCAACTGCAGTCTTTAATTTCATGTTGTCATCTTTACAGAAAAAATCGCTTCATGAAGATGTTATTAGTATATGGAAACAGATGACTGAAAAGGGGGTTGAGCTCAATCATTTTACTTTTACGGTTGTTATCTGCTCACTTGTCAAAGAAGGTCATGCTGAAGTAGCTCTTAAGACTTTTAGTCAGATGAAAAGTTTGAGATTCATTCCAGAGGAGGCAACTTATAGCCTTCTCATCAGTTTGATTTCAAAGAGTGGTAATTATGATGATGCATTAAAGCTTTATGAAGATATGAGATCACAAGGGATAATCCCGAGCAACTTTACATGTGCTTCACTTTTGACAATGTATTACAGAAAGGACGATTATCCCAAAGCCCTTGCTCTGTTTGAGGAGATGGAAAGGTATGGCATCAAAGTAGATGAGGTCATATATGGCTTGCTTATCAGAATATATGGGAAGCTTGGTCTCTATGAAGATGCTCAGAAGACTTTTGAGGACATTAAGAAGTTGGGCGTGATTACTAATGAGAAAACCTACACAACAATGGCTCAAGTTCATCTAAATGCAGGAAACTTTGAGAAAGCACTGAATATAATGGATGAAATGAAGTCAAAAAACATGTCATATTCAAACTTTTGTTACGGTATCTTGTTGAGGTGCCATATCGCACGGGAAGACCTGGCATCTGCCGAAGCTGTGTTTCAGGCTCTCTCTAAGTTGCAAAGTCCTGAGTGTGCTTTTTGCAAAGATATGCTCAATTTGTACATGAGACTCGGTTTAACTGAGAAAGCAAAAGATTTTATTTTCCAGATAAGGAAAGTTCCAGTCAAATTTGATGAGGAGCTTCTCAAGACAGTCATGAAATATTATTGCATTGAAGGAATGGTCAAAGATGCAGTGCAGTTGATAGGAGAGTTCAGTGCAAGCAAGACATTTGAAGATTCTGTATTTACACAGACTTTTTCTGTCGCCATTCATGGAAATGATAGACTTACCACAGCCGTAATTGCTTCCAAGCTCTTGGACCAACCAGGTGTAATGGCTTTTGAGCTCACCCTTATCCTCTTTTTAGCAGATGGAAATACAACGAGGGCAGAAGAAACACTAAAGTTGTTGCTTAAGACTGCGAATGGCTTGTCTGTTGCTAGTCAGCTTATCAGAAAATTTAACAAAGAAGGTAAGTAAACTTACTCTTGTATTTAGTTAGGTGTAACCAATACTGACCATTTCTGCTCTTTAATATTCTTGATATGCAATATAATTTGGTTTAGGGAAAAAGATTAAGCTTCCCATATTTCCCTGTGAAGTGTTTTTCCTAAATAGCATTGAACCTAGGATCTCATAATTTCTTTAGGTTTCATCACTTTATGTATAATCTGGTTACTGAAGTGGCACCATGCTGGTGACCTAGGACTCGTGCATCTGAATTTTTCTTTCTGCTCTAGCTCATCCTTCAAGAAGAAATATTAAATGCCTGATCATTTGGTAGTTGACATCAACTTCTCCTGTAGGTGACATTTCAAAGGCGGAAAATCTTTATAAGCTGTTAATGAAGCTGGGCAGAAAACCAGAGGATACTGCATGTGCATCCTTGATCAACTTTTATGGGAAGCAAAGGAATTTGAGGGAAGCTCTAAATGTCTTTGCATCTGTTGCAGACTCCTCCAGGACTGGAAATCTTCTATATAATTCTGTAATTGATGCATATAATAGATGTGACAAGCAAGAGGAAGCTTACATATTTTACAAGGAAGAGATAGAGAAAGGCCATGTTTTAGGTCCAGTTGCTATTAGCATGCTAGTGAATGGATTATGTAATTGCGGTAAGAGTATGGAATCTTTGACTTGAATGTTGTCTGCTCAATTAAAACTTTATATTTACACTGTAGGAAGTTCAATCAATTATGGCCTAATCCTAAACTATTAAATACTCTAGTACAATCTCTTTAAGGTAGTGTAGATGAGGTGGTGTGAGAACAGAATGACTCCTTTCCTCTCCAATTTTGTGAACAAGTTTTAGATTTTCATGAAAACTCAGGCAAGGATCCAAAGAGCATATATAAATGTGGCCACACCTCATTCACCTCATATATACCACTATCGTCTCCTGGTAGCTAGTTTAGTTTTGTGCCAATCAAGTAAGTTAGACAGATATTGGTGTGTGCGTCCCACAGTTTTTCGGTTGATGTTTTCGATGTCTGCTTCACCAAATTTCTCTATTTGTTTCTTGAGGAACTGCAACTTCTTCTCTCAAGTAATATTACACATTGCGCTTTTAGGATGAGAAGAAGTGAATGTGTAGAGAATTCCATTATCTCATAGATTTTGAGATGCACATTAAAACAGCTGCTTTAGTTGAATCTTGAAATTGGAAAGAAGGAACAGTTAGTTATCTTCATCTGATTTTGTTGCTTGATGTTGTTGGAATACAATCTGCAGGGAGATATACTGAAGCAGAGGACATTATTCACAATTCTTTGCGTGCTAATTTAGAGCTTGATACTGTGGCTTATAATACATTTATCAAGGCGATGCTGGAAGCAGGTACACTTTTATCGAAGAAATTGATCTCCTAAAAGAACTTCCCTCCCCCCCCCCCCCCCCCCCAACCCACAATTTGAGCACATTGAAATCCAATATTTACCAAAATAAAAAACTTTGAGACCTGAAGACATTTTACTGGAGTGCAGGTAAATTGCGTTTCGCAGCCAGAATTTATGAGGACATGCTCTCCTTGGGTGTTTCCCCATCAATTCAAACATACAACACCATGATTAGGTTAGAGCAAGATTTTTTTTCAAGCTAAGTTAGTATAAGATACTATGTTTTGCATTTCTCAAAGTGTAAGAATTTGGAGACTGGTGCAGTGTGTATGGACGAGGAAGAAACCTGGATAAAGCTGTGAAGGCATTTGATATGGCTCAGAAGATGGGTATTTCTTTGGATGAAAAGGCTTATACCAACTTGATATGTTATTACGGAAAGGCTGGTAATTACGTGCTGCCTAATTTCTCATCAGGCATTAGTTAAGAATCCTGGGTGTTCTAATGAAGATCATTCAAATGCAGATTAATCTCTTAATGTCTCACAATTTTTCGTAAACATAATATTTGGAAAAATTGTCATTTGTAACTTTGTGACTCAGCTGGCTTTCTTGTTTTGCCTTTGTTTTCTGAACAGTTTTAATTCCCTTGCATGTAATTGCTAAATGCGAATACCATACTTTCTATATGACTCCTGTGTGGTCTTTTTTTTATTTTTTTTATTTCAAGCTGCTCATTGTCTTACTCTGTTCAAACAACTGTTACAGTGATATGTATTATCTCCAGCTGTTTTTGGTTGGTGAAGAGCTTCGTTTTTTTGGGGAGGGTGGGGGGGTTGGGCGGTGGGGAATGGATGGCTGGACTTGAATTTCTCTCGACTTGTCTCACGATATTTCAAGTTGCATTAATTTTTTGAATTGAAGGGGAGCCTTGGAGCAACTGGTAAAGTTGTCTTCGTGTGACCTATAGGTCATGGGTTCAAGCCTTGGAAACAGCCACTAATGCTTGCATTAGGTTAGGCTGCGTACATCACACCCCTTGAGGTGGGGCCCTTCCCCGGACCCTGTGTAAATGCGGGATGCTTTGTGCACCGGGCTGCCCTTTATTAATTTTCTTAATTTTTGCTTTCGATTAATGCAGGGAAATACGATGAAGCATCTAATCTATTTGTCAAAATGCAGGAAGCAGAGATAAAACCTGGGCAGGTATATGCATAATCATAGCCAGATTCACTAGAAAAGTGATTTTCTTTTATCTCATCTTGGTTGTCAATAATGACTGTTAACAGTCAAAGCCATATATTGCATGGGAGAATACTGAGAAGTGGATTGCCACATTAAAGTACTAAAAGTTTGCAGCACATTACAGGTGAGCTACAATATCATGATGAATATATATGCTGCTGCTGGACTTTATCAAGAAGCTGAAGTACTCATGCATGGCATGCGGAGCAATGGTTGCTCACCTGACTCCTTAACCTATCTTGCACTTATTAGAGCATATACAAAGGGGGCAAAGTACTCGGAGGCTGAAAATGCCATTAGTACTATGCAGAAAGAAGGAATTCCCCCTTCTTGTGCTCATTTTAACGTGTTGCTATCAGGTTTTGCAAAAGGAGGTTTAATTGGAGAAGTGAAGAGGATTTATAAAAATCTTGTGAACACTGCCGTTCAACCTGACCTAGAGTCTAGTCGTATCATGCTCAGAGGTTACATGGACTATGGTTATGTGGAGGAAGGCATCTCCTTCTTTGAACGAATCTCCAAGTCTGTAAAACCTGACCGGTTTATAATGAGTGCAGCCGTGCACTTGTACAAATCAGCAGGCTTAGAACTCAAAGCTGAAGGGATGTTGAAATCTATGAACAGTCTTGGGATTCCCTTCTTGGAAAATCTTGAGGTTGGATCTGGGTTGAAGCTGCCTGATTCTTCAGCATAGACTTTGGAGTTGGAGCTTCTACTGAATTGGCTGTGGGCGAGACGAGATGCCAAATCACCATTAAGATCGTACCAAGTATGCAGATGTACATAAGACTAGCATGAATTGAAGAGTCAAGGACATACCAGGCAAGGATGGAGCTAAGATAATATTGCAAAGAAGTTGAAATGACGTGCAACCGTGAGTTTGGCAAAATCTGCGACGTTGCAGGGAGCATTATCGGATACTAACATGCTGATCACCTTCTTACTGGCAGGGGACTTCTCAAGTGAGAATATGATGGATTCTGTTGAACCAATTCTGAATGCTTCGACAAGTATGAGTGGGTGTAAATAGCATCTGTATATTTAATAGTTTATACCTTGAAGGAAGGCATTATGTACAATTTCTGCACATACTGTCTTAATTTTTTTGAAGCAATGTATTTTTGATAGTGGAGCTTCCATCTCAACAATTTGTTCGGAGTTTGGTGAATGCATTGACACAAGCTAAACTGAACCTTTTACATTGTTCACCTATTGTAGATAAGTACGCTTCTCCTCATGCTCTCATCTTTTCAAACAGTTAAATGTTTCCCTTCAAAACAGTCGATATTGCTTTTACATAAAAAGGGGAATACCTTTTATCAAAAACATGCCAATTTCTACTTTTTTATTTTTGACGGTAACTTTCAGCCTTTGCACTATGCGCTGAATACACAAGTGGCAAGTAAGAGTGAAATAAACACAGGACATGCCTTGGCTATGAATAATCATACCATGAAAGTTGACACTACTCGTAAGCAGCCAAAAATTTCCCGACTACTGGGAAAAGAATAAATCATTCACGGTAAAGAACTCGCCGGCTATAATATTCTCAGAAGGCGCCCTTGATTTAACTTCTTTGGCAAAATTATCTCAAGTAAAAAAATTCTTCACTTCTCTTCATCACCTGCAGCTAATTTCCTCCTCTGCTGATGTTCTGCAACTTTATAATCTACCACTTCACGAAATAAGTTAGGGTCTAATACACAGTCCTCACTCCCATATACAGCAGCTTGGACGCTAGCCATCAGTTTTGCTATCTCTCTGCCTGAAAAGCCCTCCGTCCTGGCTGCAGCTTCTCTCAGAATATCATCCGTCAAACCTTTTATCTCTATTTTCTGCTGCTGTTTCTTGAATAACTTTGAAAACAAGCCAGCTTTCCTTTCCCCAGCTTGAGCTATATATCTCTCTAGATAGAGTGATATTAGCTTGAAGCGCTCATCTTGACCAGGCAGAGGAAATTCAATGACTTCATCAATACGGTCTGCAACAGCTGAATCAAGATCACCGGGGCGATTTGTAGCTAGTGCAAGGACAATATCTTTTGACTGATCACCAGTGCGAAAAAGCAGTGCATTGAGGGCACTTCTCTGAGCTTCACTCATGTAGGTTTTATTTCGCCTGAAATTGACATGAAAAGGTACATGACATTTATATTAGGTCAGAAATTTCCATTTATCTGGCTCTAACTAGTTCTTAGGATGAGTTGCACATAGGAAAGGGAAAATTTCAAATATTGGGTTGCCAAGATTATCTTTGAATCCGCCTCTTAGTTCAGTTCTATATGTTGCTTAAGGACTTCAGAAAAACATCCAATTGAATTTTCCACAGAATATCTGTTCAATAAAGTTATTCCCCTAGACGCATGGACTAACTACAGAAAATTCACTCTAACGAGGACAAGGTATCAGTAATGAATTCACTGTTGAGGGATGCCTAGCTATCCCGGTAATTTTTTTTCTGGTACCGAGTCTAAGAAATTAGAACAAATTCTCCAGTACATCTTAAAGTCCAAGGCTCCAGAGATTCCTGAACATGATTCTATGAAATTACTTTGTTGAAGTAGTCCTCTTAGTACAGTGACCCAAATAAATTGTACAAATCTATCCAGATATTTTATAAAGATGTATCAGCCAAAATGCAGCAAATTTAGGGAAAAGTTACTTACTCGCACAAAAACGCATCTGCTTCATCAATAAAAAGTAATAAACCCTTCCTGGACTTTTTGGACCAGTCAAATAACTGATGTATTTTAGTGACAGCCTGCGATCCCAACGGCGCAACATCACCACCCGTCATCAATGCATAGTCAAGTCCCTGACAACAGATTAAAGCATATTAGTAACCAGTAACCACCAAAACAAAGCAGAAGTTCCAATCGAACAAAGGAGTCTGTACTTTGCATCATTCTTTTCAACACTCTCTTGAAAGATGACCTTATAGAACATTTTGACGAATGTCTATAATTTCAGAACTGTGCTACTTTGCATCATTCTTTTTCTTTTAGCTACTTTGTGCCAACTCATAAGATGGTATTCATATGCCAACTTTACAATAAATTGTACCAACAGGCTTCATAACCCAGACACAATACCTCACCAAGATTGATGAAACACATAACATACCATACAAGTAAAGATGTAAAGATCAGTATTCGTTAGCTGAAAAGGGATTAAAAGAGGGGAGTAAGTCTTACAGATCTGCGAGCAAGTTCTCTAGCAACCATTGTCTTCCCTGTTCCTGGAGGGCCATAAAAGAGCATGTTGCGAAATGGAGCTTGATGGGATTTGGTATTAGCAGTTGCATTGGCTAACTGCTGAATCCTTTTCTGAAGAGATGGATGTAGAATAACATCACCAAACCCTTTCTCCGATTTGCTTGCAGCACCTCCATTAGCACCTTTGGAGAGAGTGCTCATGGCTTTCGAGAAGACGCCTGACCAGGGATATTTACCTCTAGATGACTCTCTAATCAATGATGGCTGTCCCAATATTCTGTCCACGTAACTCCAGACAACTCTTGCACCTTCTCTGCAAGTCAGATAACAAACTTGTATCAGCCATACTAGCTATACTAGGGAAACAAGTACAGATGCCACAATAAGTTTCAAGAACCACAGAACTTAAGAGAGACAGGTTAACCAAAAGTTTAATAGGAGTAGTTCACACACCACCCTGTTCAAAATTAACCAACTTCTTCCTTAGTGTAGGCCATTCGAATAAGCATGTGGCTATTGATAGAGAGAGATCTCAAACAAGACAAGTAGAGATATGCCAATACCTAAATATCATATGAATTCCATATGGCTAAAATGATAGTAAATGTTTAAAAGTTTGAATCCCATTACACCAGGATTCTTCTCACCAGTTAATCTCCATTTTATTCCCAAAAGGTGGGTTGAACAATAATGATGTTCAAACTAGAAGAAAGAGCAAAGAAGAATTGGACCAATATCCACTAAATGGGTCCACAAAGCCATGGAAAGAGATCGATTCCGCTGGGGCATCATAAGCCAAAGCTAAAGTGATGGAAAGTTAAGCACCGATCAATGTGAATGTAACACCACCACTCCTTACTGCCGTCACCCAAAGAATAATCTCGTTAAAAATATTTGACCACTATCAAACCTTTAGATATAACTCCCTTTTTTTATTAATAAAATTATTTACCTTATCAAAAAAAAAAAAGATAAAAATATATCGCATACCAAGATGCCTTCTCAAAAAAACTGCTAGATCCCCACAAATAATACACATAAGAAAAATGCACATCACAATAGTTAGCATGACTTGACGAAGAATAGCACATGCCAAAAACTTCACATCATTAGTTCTAAAAATATATTTAGTACCTTGTTGTATATATTCCAGCCGCAAGAGCTGTCACGCCACCAACAGCCACAACAAGCTTATTTTGATCCGTTAGAATTGCACGTAAACCACCTACATAAATGGATATCTTCATGTCAAAAAGATAATGTTTGATTTGCTTCAGCAGTAGCAAATAAATACAAGCCTAACTACAATGTTTGCATTTGGTACAAATATGTGGTGCTTGAATACCTTTTTCAAAACAAAAGAACTTTCAGACTGCAATTTTTCTCATTCAAAGTTCCAATTCCCCACTCAGTAGTACCGACACTAAGCACCGTAGCTAGAGGTGTGCCAAGAATCAGAAGAATGAAACATTTAAAAATATGTACAGATTCAAGATAATATGTCTGGCATATATATGTTTTTTCTGCTGCCCTCAGTGAAAAGGCTAAAAAAGAAAATGAGCACAGAAAACTGTCTAAATAACAAACTCGTTAACTGCTTCTAACACCAGAAAACAAATTACTCCACAAAACTTAAATTAACAAATATGAATTTAAGTCTCTTCCTGTTTTGGTTTCCCAGGAAACAGAAGCATTAAATGGTCTGTTCAGCTAAAATTGCAGGTACAACCCATTAGCATGAAACGCAGGTTCAAGGGGAAAAAAACAACACGAAAGCAAAAGAAGTACAAATGACATAAACAAAAGCGAGCGATATGATCCATAAATCAACACGTGGATTCCCATATCAGGCAAGCTAAAAGATGGTTGTTAGAGAAGAACCTCCAATGTGATCAAAAGTTGTGTTGATGGCAGCAAGCAATTTCTCCCGCTCAGCATTTGCACGGTCTACTAGCATTCTCCTGTTAACATCCTCAGCCAGCTTTGCTTCATGTGCTCTCCCCTCAGCTTCTGCCATAGCTCTCACTCTAATGGTTTCACGTTCTATCTCTGCCTTCTCTCTCTCTGTCTGACGGCGCTGCGCTTGGATTTGTTCTTCTGTTGCTCGTCTAGCTGCCTCTTGTCTCATACCTGATTCTTCTTGCAGTTTAACCAACTCCTGATTTCTAGCTCTTTGATGTTCATTTTCGGCCTGCAAATGCAAGAAGCCAGATTTATTAGTTAGAGCAATGCCAGTTTTAACCATGACATTATGAAGAACTTTACATGCCTGCATCCTTTTCCTTGCTAATTCATCTTCATATCGCGCCATCTGTGACTTGATTTGTGCCTGTTGCTGAGCTAGTTTTTTCTGTTCATCGTATATAACCCTTTGCCTCTCCTGTTAAAAGAAAGAAAGTCAATATCTTTTTCATTCCTTGCTAGATAAATAGTAAAGTTCATCCTTTGACACTACAAGCAAGAAAAGTAAAGTGTGTTGCACCAATAAGATTAGTGAGCTAATAATAATCTAGTGAACTCACCCTAAATAAATATTTAGAGCACAAAACAAAACATAAAACAAGGGATATCACTGAGAAAATGTCCTAATAAAATAGCAGAGATCAGAAACTAAAACAAATTGTAAAAAGAAATAGCAGCATAAGTTACAACAACAAGATTGTCAGCTGATACTTGTGATTACAGCTTCATTAAAAGAAAACTTTACTTAATCTATCAACCAAAACAAGCAAAAGGAACTTTTTCCTTAATGAGATGATACAAACAGTAGCTTGAGAATTAATCTTACCATCTCAGCTTGAGCTTGCAATGCTTTAAACTCTTGCATTTTCGCGGTTAACTCCGTCTGTCTTGTTTCTTCTTGTTTTTTAATCACTTCAAACACCTAAAAACAAACCACTATGATTTAATATCATCAACAACATTGAACACCAGAATTACAATTGAACGATTCGCCAAAATAGTAACAGTGCCAAAAAAAATTAAGATACACGGAATAGTGCATTTCAATTATCTTCTAAACAATAAAGCTAACTAATTTTCAACCTGTTTGGCACTTTTGGAGCTATTAATCTCTCGCAACGCTTTCGCGCCACGCTCCAATGCCTCGGGATCAAAACCAGCTGAAGTAGTCCTGGGATTATCATTTCGAACTTTTGGAGGCGGCTTCTCCTCTGGAGCTGCTGCCGGTGCTGCTGGCGGCTGGGGAACATTAGCCGGAGGAGTTGCTGCTTTAGATGAACTAGAAGAAGTGGAGAATGGAGAGAAATTGAAAGTGCCGCCATCGGCATAAGCAGTTTCAGTACCAAATTTAGCTGAAGCTATGGCTGCTAATAGCCCTGCTGCAAAGGTTTTCCCCATTATTTTCCCTCACTGTAACAATAATGAATTGAGTTTTTTAGGGTTTTTTCAAAGAGTGTGGCTTGAAGAAGAAGCCATTTTGTTAAAAGTTTCTTGGGAAGAAGGTTCAGGGTTTATGTAGGGTTTGGAGATTTTTTTAGAGTGAAATGGCGGCTTTGCCTATGGTCTGAACCGGACTTGTTTCTTTTGGAATTTTGGGGGGTTAATTGACCTAAATTAGTGTCCGAGTCGGTGTGATGATCTTGTATCATAATTAGGCACATGAGCCGGTTTAGTTCGATATTGTTAAAACTAAAATAAAATTAATTATATCGATTTGGTTATTTTGATTTTTTAAGTTTGAAGTAGATTTTTTTAACAAGACAATTTACACTCTGAAGTACTTAAAGATGAAACTATAAATTATTTCCTATATAAGACATGATAATTATTATTTTAATCATATATATTCTTTCGAGTATAATATTTTGACAAATATGAGACTTAAATAGTGATGTTCTAGTTCCATTTAATTTTAAAAATTGTCAACAATTCGCAATAAGAAAGTGATCATCATGTTAGAGTCAAACATATCTAAAGTATATAAATCAAATATAAAATTCCAAAAGATCAATAAAATAGGGCCCGGATTTGCTCCATTGAAATGTGCTCCATTGAATATCAATATAGATTTAGATGAATGATATGTGGTAGAGCCGTCAATATGGGCTTGGCCCGTTGGGCTGGCCCGGCCTGACCCGTAATTTAATAGGATTAGGCTAAAAAAAATTTAGCCCATAAAACACTGAGGCTTTTTAACCCGGCCCACGCAAGCCCATGGCCCGTGAGGCTTGGGTGAGGCTGGACTAGGCCGGCCCGTGGGTTTAATTAAATAAAATAATTTAAATAATAAAATAAGAACCCGTCTAAAAATAATGAAACAGAGCTTCCAGTTTTGAACATTTTGTTGCGATTTTTCAGTATTTATATTTTCACAAATATTATATTATTGGTATTTTCATGTTTTCGTTTTAATGTTATTTGAAAGTGGTGACTTATCAAAGTTTGTAAATTTTTTTCTGATTATCTTGTGTTAACAACAGTTAATGATATCTGAAATTGCTCCAGAAATTTTATGAAATTAAGATTCTCTTTTAACTAATGACAATTGAAATAAATTTTAAGTTCGCATTGGATACTTTTTGATACCAAATTTTGTGCTATATTTTTGCTTGTTTACATTATCTCATTTATAAGAATTGTTCAGTTGGATATCATGGTAATATTTGGTTTACTTCTAATATATACTTATATTAAAAATTCAAAAATCAAACTATTAAGAAATAATAAATAATAAATAACGGTGGGCTAGCCCGGCCCGGCCTGCAGCCCACATAGGGTTGTGTTGGGCTAATAATTTAATGACCCATGTGAATTGTGGGCCGGCCCGGCCTAGCCCGATAAATTGTAAAGTCTATGTGGGCTGGGTCGGGCCGGCCCATTTTGACAGTTTTTAATATGTGGATTCATGAACTTCAATGGTTGAGATTGCTCCGTTTTAGTTTGTCTCCCTCAAAATTTTTTGATACCTCCAACTTCCAATAAAACAATCAGTGACACGCCTTCATTGCTAAAGCAAAAAGTTACATGTTGAATTAATAATCTTTTTAAATATTATTAATTTTTATTTTGGAATAAATTATTTTTTAAGCAAAAATTCATAATCTATGCTAAAAAGACATGTACGTCTTCCTCTTTTACATATGTAATTGTCTAGTTGAATGTTTCTTTAGTGTAATTTTGATCAGTAGCCATTTTTGAACGCACTCATTAGGCATTATCCACTGTTCCAAAATTCATTGAAGAATAGCCAAAAATTTGCACGCACACTTAAGAAGTCCATAACAAAAAGGTCTCATTATTTTATTATGAGACTTTATAACGAAGGTCTCATCAAAGGAATAAATCTCATTATTTTGTTATGAGACTGAAGCTTTATACCAAGTCTCATAACAAAATAATGGAGCTTTGAACAAAACTTGTTCAAAGACCCAGTATTTTATACTGTGGTTAGTTTACTGAAGCTTCACAGTATAAGTACTGAGGCTTTGAACAAAACTTGTTAAGTATTTATACTGTGATTTGTTTGGAAGTGGCTAGTCTTCAAACACTTTTGCATTTCTGGCTAGTATTCATTTATCGCGGTCAAAACAGACTATGTGCCTAAATTTTTACGTTTCTTTAACTAAGTGTAAAGTTATTTGCAAAAATATACAAAATAAAGCCTGTAAAGTGAAAAATAGGCTGGCAATTAATGTGGATAAAACCTATAAAGTGAAAAATAGGCAAAATAAAACCCGACAATTAAATCACTAAATTTTTCATTTTGCCATGTTAGAAATTTTACCATTTAATAGAATTTTCACTAAAATTAGAAATTGCAATCTCAACCATTTGAAGTTCATGAATCCACATGCCATTCATCTAAGTCTATATTGATATTCAATGGAGCACATTTCAATAGAGCAAATTTGAACCCAATAAAATATATATTTATACGTCGGTTTTGTTCAAATTTTTCTTGTTCTAAACAGAAACGAAATCAAATTAATATTTTCGAGGATTTTTGAGTAGGTTGATTTGGTCTGCCTCGATTTTTGGTTTGGTTTGATCAAACACCCCTAATCATACAACTCTACAATTTCAATGTCTTCAACAAGCGTGTGTATACAAAGTAATTAATCGCAATGTGTGTATTTTCTTTATTATGTTTTACGAGTGGTATTTTAGCTGTAACCACCGCATAGATATGACATTATTTAAGACAATACCAAAGGTAAGACATGATTTTCGTGATAGTTAAAGAGTAACTATTCGAGGTGATTTAGTATTATAGTCCTTTTCAATTGTTATTTTAGTAACATAACCTGTTCACAAGGAATCATTAATAAAATAACATAAGAATTTACGAAACTAACATACGAGATTTTGTAGCGTCATTTTATTCAATTCAAATTTAATGGTGAGAGATCATTTCCTACTACCAATATAGTGGTGATTCTCTAAGTTCAGGTGAGGTTTTCATTTGCTCTTTTATGAATACATTATTTTTACACGGTTAATTTAGCATTTAATGGGCGATCATAATTATGTATAGTTTGTAAATGTTTTGACATTCATAGGAGAATTAAACTTATCAACCAAATAAATTAATGTAGAATTGCATCCAGATATTTTAAAATTGATAAAAGGATACAGTTTCTGAATAACCTTTATTTGTTCTTTTTACAGGTTAGTGTTGGGAGTTTAAAGTTTAAACAGACTTGATGTGTTTATTAATCGACCATGTTATATTATGATCATTGTCAATATATAATTGGTAAGCCTGTTGAACTTTTTTTTCTCTTTCGTTCAGCCTTTTCTCTCTTTATCTGCCATCCCTGCGCTTTTTCTTTCGTTGAGCATTTGCATGGGCTTGGATTTGTTCTTCTGTTGCTCGTCTAGCTGCCTCTTGTCTCATACCTGATTCCTCTTGCAGTTTAACCAACTCCTGATTTCTAGCTCTTTGATGTTCAGTTTCTGCCTCTTGTCTCCCCTTTGCCGCTCCTGTTAAAAGAAAGAAAGTCAAAATCTTTTTACTTCCTTGCTAGATAGTAAATACGTTTTGATACTACAAACAAGACAAGTGAAATGTGCTACACTAATCAGATTAGTGAGCAGCTACTAATAATTATCAACAAGTAAACCAAAGGGTTGCACAGAAATTTTTTTTTAAAATTGAAGTTCAATGGCCGCTACTCGGTTTAAACGAATGCTTTCACAAGTTACAACAAGAAGATTTTTTTGCACTAATAGTACTTCTGATTACAGCTTCATTAACAGCAAATTTTCTTAATATATCAACAAAAAGAAGTAAAACAAACTTTCTTCATAATGAGGTGATACCCAAACTTTACTTCTTCTTGAAAATTAATCTCACCTAAGCTTGCAATGCTTTAAACTCCATTTTTGCAGTTAACTCTACCTGCCTTGTTTCTTCTTGCTTAGAGCTTCGCCAGGGGCAGCCCAACACAATTGGTGGCTAAAGCTAGCCATAATAAGAGACCTTAAATTTATTTAATAAATTATTTTTTCTTTTATTTATTTATCATCAATTATGTATCTTGATGCTCATGAAAATATATGGTAATTCTACCCACTAAAATTTAGTACTTTCGGATAGTTCGGAACCGGTTATTGATAAAGGAAACATATGCCTCTAACTCAGTTCATTCCCTATATGGTAATGGTAGGTACGCCAGTATTTCTTTTTTGGTTCTTAAAAGGTAAACAATCTCGTTACAAGTTTCGGCGATTTTTTCAAAAATTTATTTCTTTCACAAGTTTTGAAAAATAAAATTTCATCATATGACCCTTTGGAGCGGCGCAAGAATAGCCAATTTATACTTCAATCAAACACGCCAAAAGTTCAATTTGTTCACAACTTGGAGACACTGATGAAAACTTACAAGCAAGTTTCTTGGCATCCATCCAGTTGAAACTTTTTAACATGTTCGTTAAACTTGCAAAAAATTGCTATTCTCTCACAAATTTAAGAAAGGGGGTTAAAACTTAAACAACACCGTGCCAAATGGCTGTCAGGTGAAAATTTATGTTTTTAAAGCAAGGACAAAACGGTGGCCTCAAAAAAATGAGGACAAAATATAAAGACTTTATTGCACACTGAGCAAATAAAGACATCTTCCCAAAGAAATTTACGAAAATTTTAGGTAAACTTTTGAATGTTTATGCACACGTCATAAAAAACGTTAGAATTATTCACACATCAATTTACAATTATTTACCCGTGTATTCACATATATCAAACTATTATACATATCATGGATGCACTATCACGTTTCATCCGATTTGTCAAGTAGTTCTTCTCTAACACTCTCTGCAAAGTATACTTGTAAAAGATAAGTTATAAAGAATAAAGAGGTAAAAAAAAAGGATGTGATGTGCAATTGATCACGTAATTTAATTTTAGGATTCATCTCTGCAATCTATAAGCACCATCAAAATTTATATACATATTAGACAAGAGAAAAAAAAGAAAAAGCAAAAGGAAAAATACGAACTTTAACATGCATGTTACATTTTACCAATGAAATTTTCTATATATAGGAGCCAGTTCAAGGTGTATTATATTCAAACAGGAATAAAGAAACTTAGTAGTCATAATTTTTTTTTTCTTTCTAAAACTCTCTCATCGGTTTTCGTAACATTCATCAATCAAAACCTCATTCAATATCTGGTGTATACAAATCCCTTTAGGAGAATAAACAAATAATGATATTCGGGCTACAAATTATATATGTATCTAATTAAAGTTAGGAGAAGACAATAATAATTATTCTGATAGTAAAATTTTCCTAGGTTTTTTCAGTGGAGTGCCTCAGCCTGACTTGTATGATCATTAAAACCTCTACTTCAACTCTCTAGGCATTTTGCTGATCCATAATGGGTTGTTGGGGTTCACTCTTTCTAGCCTTCAAGCACCATCTCAAAACTTCAAGAGCAGCAGCAACAAAGCCCAACGAAGAGAGAAAACCAATGTAAGCATTCTTCCAAATACCCACGTCCATCATCGTGAAACCTTTGAAACAATTGATGATTCCCAATATAATAGTAGCATAACCCGTACACCAATGATACATATTCCAATATAACCTATACTTGTGATCTTTTTTTGGACGTAAGCATAGAGCTAAAACTTGTAATGTTGCAAGGCCTAAAAGGGCACCACCAATGTATCTATGAGAAGTGTGTTTAACTAATTTCACTCCTGAAGAAGACTGTCTTCCAAGAACAAATCCCAAAGTACCACCAGTGATACCAAGAAGATAACCCAAACTTTGACAACAAATATGTAGATAGAACCACATGGGATCGACTTTCAATGGAAGATATCTCAATCTAGCAAGAACTACACCAAGCGGCATCAACACACCCCAACTAACCCCATTAATAATCCCATGAGCAATCTTAAGCTTAGACCTCGAACTTGGTTTTGTAGCCAAAAATTTTCCCGAATGAAAATCCAATGTCCCGAAAGACTTGACATTATCTCCTGTCAAGGCATGCATTCTTGGTGTATTATCATCTCCTAATGGTCCTTCTTGCCAAACATGATTTACAATGGTAACATTATTATTATTGATAGCTGCTATTGGAAGCTCAAACTTTGCAAAAATGATTAGTTCTCCATCGATATTTTGTGCTGAAACATTGTAAACCCTAAAACTCAAGTTGCCTTTTTGAAGCGTTGTACCGTATGTGTCGATAGGTGATGTGTATGCTTCAAGAAGACCATTAGAATGTTGCAATGCAACAAAAGCTTGGGAACCAACCATCCCTGTTGATGTTGGATTTATAGCCCAAGCAATCCATCTTCCGTATTGCTCCGCCTCTTCGGACTTCCTAAACGCCATTTCAATTGTACGAGAAGACTGATCGAAACTCCAGTGAAGAAAGGAACTCAAAGTATGAAGATCACTGCATGAATCAAAGGACTTGCCATGAAACTGGAAATTTGAGCAGCTAGCGTTTTGAGCAGCAGAGAATGAGAGGAAGAATAAGGAGAAAAAGAAGCAAAACATTAACAGCTTAGTGTAAACCATGATGATGAATTGGTAAGGCAGGAGTTGAAACTTATGACTTGGGTCTATATATAGTTTACAAGTTCAGAAACCTAGTAGAAGTGGGATAGGTAGCGTTCCCTGTTACATTCTTTTAAACCTTGTAGGAGTGGGATTGAAAAACCGCCCTCAACAAGCTCTTTCCTTAACTAGTCTTAGGGTAGTTAATTAGTGTACGTGAAATCAATAGAAATTGTATTAAAAAATATTGGAACTCAATACTATGTACAGCTTACTACAACCACAAATCCATGTGTTTGATTTTCTTTTTCAATGGCGCCGTCGTTGTCTTCAATTTTTTGGTCTTGTCTATTGCCATCTTTGGTTTTATCTTTATATCTTCAATTTCAATTGCACGACCAGTTGATCACAATGTTGTTGCTTGCTAATTCATAGCCTCCTTTTTCTACAGTAACCACGGGCCATATAAAAGAGTTCAGTTAGCTCGATTGATCGAGTAATTTAATCTTTTTCTTAGCTCGCGCGATTGCAAAAGAATCATTTAGCTCGATTGATAAAGTAGTTCACTTGGCTCGATTTATCGTTTAACTTAATTTAGTTCATTTAACTTAATTTTAGATCAATTGATCGTCTAACGTAATACTTTTCTCAACGATTGATAAAAGAATTCATTTAACTTAGTTGATGAAAGGGTTCATTTTGGTCGATTGAATGTGTAAATTAATTTAGTTCATTTAACTAAATGTAGCTCAATAGATCAGGTAATTTAAAAATTTTCTTAGCTCGATTGATAAAAGAGTCCATTTACTCGGTTGATGAAAGAGCTTATTTAGGTCAATTGAAATTAGTTTAGTTCATTTAACTTAATACAATAGATCAGGTAACTTAATTTATTTCTTAGCTCGATTGATAAAAGAATTCAGTTAGCTCAATTGATGAAAGAGTTCTTTTAGCTCGACTGATAACATAGTTCACTTAGCTCGATTTATCATTTAACTTAATATAGCTCGATCGATTGAGTAATTTAAGCTTTTTCTCATCTCGATTGCAAAAGAGTTAGTTAGCTCGATTGATAAAATGTGCACTTGGCTCGATTTATCGTATAACTTAATTTTAGACCGATTGATCCTGTAACTTAATACTTTTCTCAATGATTGATAAAAGAATTCAGTTAACTCGATGGATGAAAGAGTTCATTTTGGTTGAAGAGTTCATTTTGGTTGATTGAACGTGTAAATTTAATTTAGTCCATTTGAATTAATGTAGCTAGATAGATCGGGTAACTTAAATTTTTCTTAGCTCGAGATCTACCATGTAACGATATAGCTCGATCGGTTGAGTAATTTAGGTTTTTCTCAGCTCGATTGCAAAAGAGTCATTTAGCTCTATTGATAAAATAGTTCACTTCGCTTGATTTGTCGTGTAACTTAATTTAGTACAATTAACTTAATTTTAGATTGATTGATCGTGTAACTTAATACTTTTCTCAACGATTGATAAAAAAATTAATTTAGCTCGGTTGATGAAATATCTCATTTAGGTCGATTGAACGTGTAAATCATTTAGTTCATTTTAACTTAATATAGCTTGATCGATTGTGTAACTTAAGCTTTTTATTAGCTCGATCAATAAATTAGTTCATTTAGCTCGTGATAACTTCATATATCGTGTAACTAAATTTCGTTCATTTACCTTAATTATTAGCTCAATTCATCGTGTAACTTAATACTTCATTTAACTCGATTGATGAAAGAGTTCATGAATGTATCAATTAATTAAGTTCATTTAACTTAATGTAGCTCAATCGAACATGTAACGTTATCTAGTTCATTTAACTTATTTTTGCTTGATTGTTCAGTCAATGAGAATTAGAGTTCTGATTTGTAAACCTGCAGATTCGGTGGTATCCATTATATCAAATATGACTTGATGCAGAATTTGAGGTCATTATTCGAAGGTGATCTTTTGATAGGTTTTGGAATGATATTTCATTTTCAGGTCTGACATCGATCAAATTTTGAACTTAATGCATCATTTTGAGTAAACGAGCTCCACTTTGCAAGCCGTTGATTCCGTTAAGATCGTGCAATAATTTGTAACTTGTGAGCACAGACGAAATAGAATGCCGAGGTCATTTGACTAGTTAGCATTAAAGTCCATTTCCTAATATGCGGACACAAACATAAGCAGAGGTTTTTTTTTGAGTCCTACGGCAATCTACCCCTATTTGGCTTACACTATATATATATGAGGATTTGGTTGATATTTTAGAACTTCAATAAAGAGTTATTCACAACTTTTAATTTTTGATCAATAAGAGTAATTTGAAATAGTCACTGATAAGTTAAAGAAACTTTAAGGATTTGTAAGGCTAATTATACGTAATTTCATGGCTAATTGTAGAGCGAGATCGTCTGTCATTGGATGTTTAATGTGTGGGAGCATGCATATCTGTGCACAGAGGGATAAGTCTAGTGAGACAAAAGCCTGTTACGTAAGCACAAGAGCGTGTCACCACTGGATCGCCCGATGCGAGTCTTAATTAATGTATTCTACATTTCAAAATGAATGTTCCCAAGCTCTTTCATTGGATACATAAAAAATAATTTAAAATTAAAAAATTCCAACATTAGTTATAAATGTCATTGTATTTGTAACATTAGTTAAAAATGTCTATAAATATTGACTAATAAGACGATATTGAAGTAAATGTCACAAAAATTTTGATATTTTTTATCAAATGTTGCTATTTTTATGACGGTTGTAATAACTGTCGATAATTACCAACGTATAATATGACATTTGCAATAAATGTTATAATATTAATGACATTTTGTATCAAATGTCGTTACTTTAATAACATTTCGTTATAAATGTCAAGTATATTTTTCTCGATATTTATTGTAAGTGTCACTAAATAAATGTCGTTGTATCCTCATTTCCTTGCAGTGCAACAACAGTAAATTATTATGGCGCATGCATGTAATAGGCAAAAGAAGTAGTAATTTTTAACATTTTCAAACTTACAAAAATTTATTCTAGAATGTAAATAAGTATTTGGAGTAACCAACAAAATAATGAGTAATACTTGCATCATTGGATTTGAGCGTCAACACTAATTAAAGACGAAGTGTTATTTCCGTTAACCTTCACAAAATGCTAAATCCACTTTAAGCTTTCAATTTTTGAGTATGTAAAACAACAACATTAAAAAGAAAATGATAAAACTCTAATAAAATTACTAGGAGTATTTCATACTTCCATAAATGAATAAGCTTGTATAAGTAAAATACCAATGCCTAGGACCAATTTGTAGAAAACATAACAATCCAATAAGAAAGTAGATTACCTTGAAAAGGATTTCGTTTTCTTTTCTTCACGAGTAAAACAGTTAGTAGAATTGCATATGATCAATAAATGCCCTCAGAGATTGGTTCATTCACAATTTCTCATTTTTCAGTTTTCTTACATTATAAGAAATTTAAGATGAATTAATCAACTAAAAAGCAATAAAATTAGACAACGAATCTGTATATATAATTTGCATACAATTAACTGCGTTCGAATCTATGTATGACTTATTCATGCACCATAGTATAAGGTCGTTTAAAGTATATTCATTCCATCCCAAATTAGTTACACTTTCAGTTATTGCACGCCCATAAAGAAAATCAATAAATAAAGTATACATTTTATATTTTACTATGTTACCCTTATTTAATATATGACTATTAAATACTTTTTGAGAATACCATTAATAATTATGGGTATAGTTGGAAAAAATTGATAAAAATAGTCTTCAAATTCTAAAGCGTCAACTAATTTGGGACAAATGAATCTTGCTAAAACGTCAACTAATTTGGGACGGAGGGAGGGAGTACAAAAGAAGTTCAGAATTGCATTGCACATTGGAATTAGATGCCTACCGTCATAATCGGCATGTTTTTCCTTACAAAGAATATGAGCGACTTCCACACAGAAGGAAAAGGTGAAGAAAACTAAAAAGAAACGAAAACCCCAATAGCCTTAACCATTCAATGTTTCTTCGTCTTTTTTTTTTTTTTTTTAATGACAAAAAATAGCTACATTCACAGTCCTTAGATATGAAAATCCACACATAACAGTGCATTAACAACTTGGACAAGAAAATTATTTTGGTAATGTCTCAAAAAATATAAGAATAAACATCACACAGACACAAAACGGACCTAAGCCCTTGCAGGCACAAAAAGGTCGTCTTCACTGGGTGGAAGCTGGTGGCGCTGCTAGTTTGGCTCTCAGTTCTTTCCTCAATATCTTTCCAGCAGCAGACTTTGGAATTGAATGAATAAAATACACCTTGTGCAATCTTTTATAGAAAATTACCTGAATTTGATTAACATTTGCTTAGTAAATCCAAATTAATATCGATCGCTTATTAAATTTTACGAGTGTAGTGCTTGTCACATTAGCGATAATCACATGTCACATATAACAAATCAGTTATATAAATTGATCGATTTGTTCCATAAATCATGTGTTAATTTAGAATTTTATTCTTTTGGTGAGAAAGATGTGTATACCTGTTTGGCAATAAAATCCTTTATAGCTTCTTCAGTAAGTTCAAAACCACTGGGGGATCGGACAATAAATGCAACAGGGACTTCTCCTGCGGCATCATCCTTTTGCCTGCAGATATAATTAACATTTAAATTTTATACATAGCCAAATTAACAGAAATCTCCACATTATCAGTTTGGAGTTGTATTGCACTTACGGGACAACGGCAGCATCTGCAATATCTGGATGGCTTACAAGAAGAGACTCAAGCTCTGCTGGTGGCACCTAACAACATTTAAGGTTAATCCGAAGAATTAGATGAGTTTAAGTTCCATCTACTGAGAGGTTAAAAAAGCTACGGTATATTATAAAAATGATAAATATTGTATTACCATATGTTAAATTACACGAATGGCCTAAAGAGAATATAATTTTAATGTATATAACTTTAAATCCTAATATAATTACCTGAAAGCCTTTGAACTTGATGAGCTCTTTAACTCTATCAACGATGTAGATTTCGTCATCGTCATCTACATATCCTATATCGCCGGTATGGAGCCATCCATCGACATCAATGGTCCGTGCAGTGGCCTCATCATCATGCAGATAACCTAATTGACATACATTATTAGACATTAATATAAATATAAATTTTACTCTCGACTACTTGATTATTGAATCGATAACTATACTTTTTTCTATCGTGTAATTCAACTCCTACGTTTACTTGAAGTGATTGACAATTGTAAAATGTCAATGTATACAATTTAATAGAAGAAACTCATAATGAAATATTTACCTTTCATGATTTGAGAACCACGGATGCAAATTTCGCCAGGTTGGTTGCGACCAAGGGAACCACCATTGTCAGGGTCAACCACTTTGAGGTCTGCATTTCGAACTACTGAACCACATGAACCAGATTTGGTTGAAAATGGCAGCTTCGCAAATGCTGGGCACATTGATACTACTGGTCCTGCCTCTGTCATACCATAACCCTGCATTCACGTTCAATTTCACAAATCTAATTTTATAATTTGAAAGTACTTAAGGAATTTTAATGGAAAAATTACATAAAGTATACTTTATGTACTTTTATTACAAAATATATAATATTTTCAAAACTTACAAAAAATAGCAACATTCTTGTTTTTTGCTACAAAAAATAGCAGAATATATTTAAAAAGAAAAGAAAATGTAATTAAAAAAATAAATCTAATCCTATATTTATGCACCCAAATCATGTTTAGATAGGTTTAAATTTTTTTACATTTAAGACCCATTTTCTTTCTTACCTCAAAACCATCTATTAAAAATTGACAATAGGCATACGTAAGAAACAGTAGCCATACAATATACATATAATAGCCATACAATACACATACAATAGTCATACAATAAACATACAATACACATACAATAGCCATATGTTATACATACTATACACATACACCATACGATAGACATACAATAGAATTAGTAATTGGGTAGTTGTAATCCCAAAAAAGTAGGAACAGATGAAAAAACATGCCTATAATTATGGGCGATTTTAGTGCAAGGTGTATTTTGAATTTTATTGAGTAAATCTTTTTTTTAATAACTTGTATATATAATGTCAAGAAAGTATTGCTATTCTTGAAAAATAACATAATGTTGCTATTTTATTGTAAACATGCTACTATGTTTGTATATTTGTATAATTTAGCCATTTTTAATTGCAAAGCACTTTTGAAAAATAAATTACAATTATAATCATCGTTTAAAAGATCTAGTAGTTTTATCTTATCAATATTGGACAAACTATATTTTAAGTAAATTCAAATATAAGGAAAAAATGGAATTGAATATAATTTTTAGGCAGGCAGTTCAAACTTTTCATGCTAAAATAGAGTAACAGAGCAACAAAACTAGATTAATTCAATAGGAGGTTAGCATCAACATGTCCTAATGTTTCGGAGTTCATTAAAAGGTGTGGCAAGATGTTGGATCCAAACTTCTTTGTTCTTTCTAAGTCTTCTTTTTGCATAGAAGAACGCAACTGTTGCAAAAACCGGGATTTTAGTAGTAGGCGGCATCCCCTCTTAGTTTTGAGTAGGCGGAAGCATTCTGTTTTGGTTCTTCTCCACGGGTGATCCAGGAATTTTCCTATTATTTTTTCAACTGAGATTTCGATATAGAAGGATCTCTTTATTTCTTCACCGCGGGTTCTTGCATCATTTTCTTGAAAAGATATTATATCACCGTGGGAGAGTTTAAAATGAGTAATGTTAACCATCGAAGGAGCAATTAAGTACTGCCTACTAATTTTAAATAGCCTCTACCTACCACTACTGACATATTTGTCAATCCTACTAGTAGTAATGTTTGAACGGAGTAGTTCTAATTTTTGTATATTACGTGGTGCAATTTGCTACAGTACATAGTCTGAATTAAATATGGTGAATTTAAGTCTTAACTAAGTACTGCTATACGTTAGGAAGAAATAAAGGCTATGTTAGCACTAAAAAAAGACAACATTAAATGAAATTCAATGATAAGGTCTGTATTAAAATAAGCTATGGGCAGTACCGGAGAAATCAAGGACTAGAAACTAGTATCAGCATGTAATATTCCCTCCGTCTCATTTTAATTGTCGCTTTTAGCATTTTCACGTTCATTAAAAAAACTATTAAATATGGTGTATATTTTACTATGTTACTCCTATTTAATATTTGACTATTAGCCTTTTTGAGACTTTTTGTAATTATTAAGGGTATAGTTGGAAAGAACTAATATATTTTGTGTTGAAATCCTAAAACGTCAACTAATTTGAGACACATATATTTTGCTAAAGCATCAACTAATTTGGAACGGAGGGAGTATATATCATGGACTTGTCGAACTTTCATATCATCACATCACATGGGTATGTCAAGTTTTAAATTAATGGTCCATTTTGACATAGTTAGCGCAAATGAGATGATAGGAGCAGTTGGATTCAAACCTGTAACAGCTTGAATTACAGCTTTTTGATCATGGTGTATCCTCACATGACCATTTTGATCATGTTTGTAATGTTTAGTTGTTGATGCAATCTACTGTAGTATGTAGATAAATGTAATCTCAAATTACATAAAAAGACAACCTTGAATAAGTATTACTACTTGGATTCAAATCGTAACCTCTGGATCATTGACTCTTCCTACATGACCAGTTTATCATGTGCGAAAAAGTTACTAGTTGTTGATGTCATCTCATTTGTAGTATTACGTGTAATATTAGCATACCACATGCGTAAAAATTTACATGCAACAAATATATACACGGAAAAAACTTACCCACACCGGATGTATACACCTAACCATAAAAATTAACCATGGTAGAATGATTTAATAAAAAGATGATGTATATTAATTGACCATGATTGAGTGATAATAGTGTATTTGTAAACAAATGATGTGCATTTATTGGTTGGGTGTATACACCCGGTGTGGGTAAGTATTTACCATATATACACCAAACACATAATAAAATATGTGTATTTTATATGCTTATTGTATTTCACTTTAACATTTAGTATGTATTAAAGCTAACTTTATTGGTTTGGTATAACCATCCGTTACCATTAGTATTTTGTTTACCTGATAAGTTACGTATAATCCACAAGATTAAGGACAACTCTGAACAATTATACCACAGTAGAGAGTCCCTTTTCAACAAGTTTGATATCTATCACTATATTTGGACCTCAAACTGCATTTCCTGCTTATTCTTTTGTAAAGTGACACAAGACAGTCTGGCGATCTTAATTACAACTACTTCCTATGACAATATTTAAGGAAAAACTTACTTTATCAATCTGGAAAAAACTCATTCAAATGACATGTAATGAAATTGGTTAGAGTTTGTTGGCCAAAAGACAAGTAGAACTGCCAATTTGGCATGTGCCCTGAGCACAACTTAAGAGGTGGGATAAATTAGATCCGTCCACTTGTAATAAATAATGATATGATTATGGTAGGAAGCAGTACTCCTTTTTATAAAACCGATATGATCAAATTATTAGTCAAGAATAGTTAGGTCAACTAAATGGTTAATCAATACACCCTCCGTTGCTTCCGTTCCAAAAATGGTTGTTATAGTTAGAATTTCAAGTGTCAAATAAGTTTAATTTTAACCTTAATATTTTTATATGTCTTTAAATATTTTAAATTATTAATTATTGTCACTTATAGTACTTTTTATGTAGTTTCTAAATATATAAACATCATTACAAAAAATTTAATGATTATATATTTAAATTCACGGTCAAAATGATCTGTTTAATTCTCGAAATCCGAACTATAACAACCATTTTGGAACGGAGTGAGTATTAAAGATAATGGCATTATGTTTGTTACCTGTCCAAATATGGCCTGGGGAACTCTTCGATGAAGTGCTTCTTCCAGCTCCTTTCCCAGTGGCGCAGCCCCGGACAACACGAGCCTAATCGAACTCAAATCGAACGAATCTACCGTAGGATTTTTCGCCAACGCAAGAACCAGAGGTGGAACCACAGCAGCAACTGACACACGATGTTTCTGTATCAGCTCCAGAAGTGCACCAATCTCAAACTTTTGCATCAACAACACACTAGCCCCAGCTCTTAACGACACTAAAAGGACTGAATTCAATGCAAATATGTGAAACAAAGGAAGCACACATAGCACCACATCATCATGTTTTAAGTACAAATTTGGATTGTCACCATCAACTACTTGAGCCACCCCTGTGATTAAACTCTTGTGAGTTAACACCACACCTTTAGGTAGCCCTGTAGTCCCTGATGAAAATGGCAAAGCCACTGGATCATCAGGTTGAATAACAACACCCTTTGGCATATCATCTTCATTTGCTTCAGAAAGTACAGAGAAATGTAAGCAATTCTCTGGTGGATCATCAACTGTGATAACTGAAAAATCTTCTCCAAATATTGGATCATTTTCTCCAGGATCACGAAATTTATCGACATACTGAGATTGTGTTACAATCAGCTTGGTATTTGAAGCTTTCAATTGCTTAAACACCTCCGCTTTTGTGTAAAATGGATTAGCTGTAGTTGTAACAGCACCAATCATAGAAGCTGCAATAAAAGTACACACGAATTCAGCACAATTCTGAAGGAATGTCATGATCACATCTCCTTTCTTGATTCCAATGTTTGTTAAACCAGCAGCTACTTTTTGGCAAAGTAAATGAGTTTCACCAAAAGTATATGTTTTTCCACTGCTGCCAATAATAAGACATGTCCTGTCTTGACACTCAGAGAGTTTCTCAAACAAGTAGACATGAAGAGGGATGGTGTTGTTAATGGGTATATCAGGTAATCTTGATCTAAAAACATGCAACTCTTCAGAAGGTTGATTTGAAGGAGGTATCGGAGAAGATAGCTCTGCCTTCTGGGCTTCAACACTCAACATTTTCTTTTTTGGCCTATATCTTGGTTATGATTGGAAAAGGAAAAAAAAAAAAAAAGGTACAAAAGAAAATGTCTGGAGTTATGACTTATGGGTGTGTGAGAAACAGAGAAAAGAAAATAGAGAGATTGGTATAGGGAGACTCTAGGGAGAATGGAAGGTGATATAAATATATTGGGAAGTAAGGTTGAGAGAGTTAGGTAGGTACTTGAACGTGTGGCGTGGGTGAGAAAGAAACAAGAAATAAGCCAAACTAGTAGTTACGTTAACAATGAAGATGTTGGCAATCTGAGCTCAGTAATTTTGACCCAAAAAATAGAAATGTGTATGACAAATCAACTACTCCCTCCGTCCCAATTTATGTGGCACTATTTGATCGGGCAGGGAGTTTAAGAAAATAGAGGTTGACCTTGTTAAGTATTAATTTTACCATTGAAAAAGTAAGAGAGAAAAGATTTGAGTAATAAAAAAGTTGTTGGTAGGTTTAAAAGTATGTAGGCCCCAATAAGGGTAAAATAGAGATGATGCATTAAATAGTTGTCAAATAAGGAAATGTGCCACTTATTTTGGGACAAACAAAAAAGGAAATGGTGTCACATAAATTGGGACGGAGGGAATACTAAAATTTTAGCAAACACTATTAAATTTGACTTCGTAATTTGAGAAGTATAGTACTGTAATTAAATTTAAAAGCAAGATCGACGTACTAAATTCAATATCGAAATCGGCTTTGCTGGCGAGGTAGTGAACCAAAGATTATTCCTGATTTTAATAACTACAATCAAATCTAAACCAAAAAATATACTAGTAGTAGCAATAAAGAAAAGCTAGTGGCTCAGTTCAGTGCTTTGTTGGCAATATGTTGATGCCACATTCCCCAACTACCCGCTAGGGAAGTATACATATAAGCAATTCCCTTCAACCGCAAGCTCACCTACCACCAATTCCCTTTCTTCTCATTGGGAATTGCTGGAAATGCACTAAAGTAGAGGACTATTATTTTATCTACGTACTCTGTAAACCGTGACTAACTCATTTTAAAATCAACATGATTACCATAAGCAAATAAGCAACTTGAAGTAGATAATATATACTGAATTAATGTGTAAAGCTAGTCAAATTTTTGATGGGATTAATCACTAGTAACTTTGTTTTGGTTGGTCCCAAAAAATCACTCAATTTAAAGAAAATATCTCTAAAAGTAATTCTCGCCAGTTTTTGGAATTGATTGCCTCTATGGTCACTCAACTTTGGGTAATTGGTCACCATGGTCACTTATCTTTGCTTTGTCTTTTTATGGTCACTCAACTTTGGGTAATTGGCCACCATGGTCACTTATCTTTGCTTTGTCTTTCTATGATCACTCAACTTTGGCCAACTAGCTCCTATGGTCATCCAACACACAAATCCTAACGTCCGTTAAAATTTTGCTGACATGGCAACTACAAAAATATTTTGGCTAGTTACATAAATAGAAAAAATTAAATTATTTAAGACTAACCCAATTAAAATTAAGCCCCACCTAAGAATTCTTGCTTGAGGTGCCCATTTTTCCAAAAAATGACTCATTTTTCTTTAAATCTATCAAGAAAGCCTTCTGGTAACACATTTTTAACGTTAATTTCTTTACCTAATGAAATCTGAGCACCCAAATGAATTAGTATCTGGCCTTAACGAATTAGCGGCTTTTGACGCTTTCTATAAGCTGAAATTTTTATTGAAGTGGCACAAACTTTTGATTTATTATATAGTATTTGTTTAAGTAATATTGTTTTTGTTTAGCAAAACTGGTTCAAGAGATTTTGCATTCTCAGATATTTTTCTTAAGGACTATGCAACAAAGCAACTGCAACTCGCTGCCAAGATGAACAACTTCTTGGGACCAAATTTTATTTTCAGTGGGTTTGCAATATCCCATGATATTATTTTAATCAATATTTGTAATGAAATTGAAGGGAAGTATGTGGATTATCTCTCAACTCTAAGCAAGAAAAAGGTCACACCTGTAGGTCCACTTATTCATGAAATGAAAACAACAATAGAGAGTGAGGAAAGCTCCAGGATTATTCGATGGCTAGTTAAAAAGAATGAGTCTTCGTATGTTTATGTTTCATTTGTAAGTGAATGAGCTACGTGAGGCAAACTTTATTTGGGTGCTCAGATTTTCATTAGGTGAAGAAATTAACGTTGAAAATGTATTACCAGAAAGCTTTCTTGATAGATTTAAAGAAAAATGAGTCATTTTTTAGAAAAATGGGTACCTCAAACAAGAACTCTTGGGTGGAGTTTAATTTTAATTGAGTTAGTCTTAAATATTTTAATATTTTTGTAGTTGCCACGTCAGCAAAATTTTAACGGACGTTAGGATTTGTGTGTTGGATGACCATAGGAGCTAGTTGGGCAAAGTTGAGTGACCATAGAAAGACAAAACAAAGATAAGTGACCATGGTGGCCAATTACCCAAACTTGAGTGACCATAGAAAGACAAAGCAAAGATAAGTGACCATGGTTGCCAATTACCCAAAGTTGAGTGACCATAGAGGCAATCAACTCCCAGTTTTTGTACTGTCACCCACCGAAAATCTAACGTGGCTTTTTAAAATATTTTTGTATAATTGTAGGTCCCACTTTCTTTTTGCCATATAGGACTTTTTTAATAGTTACTTAATCGTTTTCACAAGTGCAATACACATGTATTCCTAATAACTAGTATAAAAATTATAAATATTGTGTACTAAGCGTGTATTGTTGCTAGTAAATTAAAGGAAAAAAATATAAATTCAAAGCACTGATATATTGAATCCTTTCAGTTCGATATTTTTTGTTATCTTAATACATAATCATTTTAAACACTACTATTGTACGAAGGCCAGTAATTAATATTTGAACGATTATAATCAGGCAAAATTTATAATATATCAAGTTCGAATGCCAAATAATTGTTTGTCGTACTCCTAATTCCTAATGTATAATAACAATTTGCCATTTGCACAAAAAAATCAAGAAAAGGTATTGATATTAGAGCCGTCAATTTGGGCTTTGGCCTGCGGGCCGGCCCGACCTAGCCCTAGATTTTGTAGGGCTGGGCTTAGTTTTTTCAAGCCCAAAGAGGACCGAAGCTTTTTAGCCCGACCCAAATAGGGCCGCTAGCCCGTGAGGCTTGATCGAGGCTGGGCTGGGCCGGCCCGCGGGCTTTATGATAAAAATTAAAATAAATTATATAATTCAAAATTATAAATATCTAAAGAAATAACAAGAAATTACATAGTAGGAAAAAAGTCAAACCCACTACATTTAAGTTTTTATGCGCAAATATTCCTTAACTTGCACAACTACTTTACAAGACACAACTCTACAACTCAAAAGTTATGATGATACATCCAAAAATCTTACAAATAGAATCTACAGTAGCATATCGTACCCTATCCCGCGATAATACATCAAAGAATCTTACAAATTTATGGTTGAATACTTTAATTGGGAACTTGAGACTTGATTACTATATAAGATTTATATAACTTTAGGTTTTTTGCATTGTTAGTTAAAAGTTTGACGTAAAAAAGAACTATAAAAAAAAACTTTTAAAACGCTGGGCCGGCCCGACCCAGCCCGCGGCCCTAGTTGGGCTGTGTTGGGCTCATCATTTAGTGGCTCGTCAAAATATCGGGCCGGCCCGCCCCAGCCCGTCAAACTTCAAAGCCCGCGAGGCTTGGGCTGGGCTGGGTCGGGCCGGCCCAAATTGACAGCTCTAATTGATATCAAGCTAAATACTTGACATTTTAAAATTTATATGATTAAAATTGTTCAAATATCAATTACTGATCTTCGTACAATAGTAATGTTTAATAATTACGATTATGTATTGCGAAAATAATAAATATCAATTGTAAAAGATTCGATATATCAGTACTTTCAATTTACATTTTTTTCCTTTAATTTACTAGCAATTATACACGCTTATTACTAAATATTTACTATAATTTTTGTACTAGTTATTAGGAATACATGTGCATTGTCACTTGTCAGAAAACTAGTAAGTAACTATTAAAAAAGTCTTACATGGCAAAGAAAGTGGGACCTACGGTTATAAAAATATTTTATAGAGCCACGTCAGATTTCTGGTGGGTGACAGTGCAAAAACCGGTAAGAATTACTTTTGGAGATATTTTCCCTAAGCTGAATGACTTTTTTGAGACCAACCAAAATAAAGTGACATTAACAGTTAATTTCTTAAAGTTGAGTGACCATTTGAGATTTTAACTCGATTAATCACACCTGATGACGCGTCCGTTAAAATTTGAAAATTGGAACTATTATTACACAAAATTTCAAAAGATGGGATCAAAACTTGAACAACTTGCAAAAAGTAGCCTATCGTCCGTGCAAATCACCCGATAAGTGGGTAAATGTGCGCTGTAAGGATTAGAAAGGTGAAGTTCGGAGTATGTCAAAGCTAGCAGTTGACTAGAAAAAATAAAACTAGAGATTGGTAGCCGTTGACTTTTCTTTTGGTGTTTTGATCCGTCATATGCGCTTCAATTGAATATGATAATGCCTTAATTTCACCACTAAGACACTATTTTGAACTGAACCTCTATTATTGATGACATGATCATAGAACTTCTATCTGCAAATATATTGAGGGCCTTCTTGGTAGTTTATTCCGCGAAAAAAAAAAAAACTAAATTCAACGATAAATGAAGATCTTTTATTTGTTTTTAAACAACTGTGAAAAATATATCGAACACATGTTGAGATATCTTTATTTTTGATAAATTTTATTTTTCTAATTTCAAGGTTCTTTGTTTGATTGATTTTATATTATGAGATTATGAGGTTGAGTAAGGATTCATGTTGGGTTTCCTATTTGACTCAACGTTTGTGCCCTCGCTGTTTTTGCCATCTTGGGCTATACTCGAAAGGTGTTGATATGCACGAACATGCAACTTTTTGCTTGATGTTTAAGTTTTACCCCCATTATTTTAAACATATGCAAGAATAACCCCTTATGAACAAATGAAGTTTTTATACATTTGTCAAAATTTGTAGTAGGATTGTTTACAACTTAAATTATGCATCAGGTCAAAACTAGAAAAATCATCAAAAGTTGGAACGATTGATCAAAAATTAACAAGCAAGTTTTGACGGATATGTCATAAATTGCGAGCAACTGAACTTTTGTGTTCATAAGAATTAATTTCAACAGAATTTGTGTGAAGTTTTGATGTGTTCACCTAAACTTGCAAAAAGTGGACTATTTTTACACAAATTTCAAAAACTAGGCAAATTAAAGAACAGACTATGCCAAAAGGCCATCTAGTGAAATTTTCCGCTCAACGTTTAATTAAAATTTTCTTAAACAGACTTCATCGGTGAGATTTCACTAGGTTACGTTTGCTGTTGTTTTAGTTAACTTCCTTATACCCACCTTATACACCCCCCGCCCCCCCCCCCCCCCCCCAAATTTCTTTCCAGATTAAAATTAAGGAATTCATCTCAAGCAAGTAAATGCCACTTCATTCTTTGCTATTAGAAGAATTTCTTTTAAACTTAGGTAGAGATAGTTTAACTAAGCTTTCCCTTTTAAAAATGCAATTTTATAAATTGGGTGAATTGCAAAAAGGAGTACAAATAAATTCCGTCTCGAAAATATAAGCATTTTTTTGTGGTCTTAAAAACATAAGTATTTGACCTTTAAATGAAGCTGAAAGTACAAAAATGCCCTTACTAATAGTGAACTTCTCGTAATTACAAAAATGTGGCCCATCATTTTTTGAAGCAGTAATTACAAAAATGCCACCGCACCTTTTTATATCCGAAATTACAAAAATGTCATTGCTTCCTACACAACAAAAAATTAATGTCAATCCGGTTGTGTTTCACATCTATTTTGTGAATAAATAACGCCAAATATGCATCGGTTTGCTTATATACAAGGCGTCCAATCTGTCTGTATTTCACGTCTATTTTGTGAATAAATAAAATACCAAATCATCATCGTTTCGCTCATATACAAAAATCAAAACAAAACAAAATATAAGATCAATCATGCGTCATTTCTTCATACAATAAGCAAAAAAATATGTTCGTTTTGTGAAGAAATGATGCCAAATCAGTCTTACTTTATTCATTACCTTCGAATACTTATATATTTTGAAATAACGACAACCTGTCATCATTTATTCATTACGTAAGCTAAATATTAAGTATATTTTGCAAACAAATGAGTCCAACTCGTTTTCGCTTCATTCATCCATAAAAATACATATGAAAATATTAAATGAAGACAATCTGGCTGTAGTCATTCATAACTAAGCAAAACAACTATGTCTATTTTACAAGCAAATGTCACCAAATCATCATCACTTTGTTCATATACAAAAATCTAAAGCAAACATAAAACAAGGCATATTCGGCATCATTTTACTTATAAGTGAGCCAAAGTACTCTATCTATTACACAAACAAATGATGCCAATCAACAATCACTTTCCCCAAATATAAGATGCAAAGTAAAAATAAAACAAAGTCAATTCGGCATCATTTATTTACGAAGTGTGCCATACATATAGTTTATAAAGAAGTGAAAGCAAATTGTCGTCACTTTCCATAATTAGCGACCTTTAATCCTTCTCTTCAGTACTTATAACAATCCCATTATCAATTACTTTTCCACAAAATTCAATCCGGCATCATTTGTCCATTCACATACTTACAATGCTATTAGAAACCGTCTCTAAAAAAGTCATGAAAAGTAATTTGAGTTAATGTAAATTCCTTTTCCGCATAAGCTTATGGAAACGTATAGTTTCTGTTCTTCGAAGTCCTTGTTCTGATAACTACTATGGCTTGCAGCATGCTAGCAACATCAAAAATTAAATGCTGAAGTAAACATTACCAACCAATGTTGAAAATAATTTCTTGACAACCAATTGAACATTCCAAGAGTTACAAAAATAGACCCAATTGGTCCCGCTTTGTCTGTTTGTCATACTGTCACTTAATCCCGTCTGCAGGCAACTATACAGAGATCAAAAACGTTTTTGGTGTGGCTTTGCTTTGCACTTCAAAGTTACCAATTAATAGGCCTTCCATGAGAAGAGTTTTTGAATTGCTCAAAGACAATACCATTGGGCGTTCTAAGTCAATCAGTTAGATTTTCACCGTTAAGGCACATTCCTTGCTAAAGTACTCCGGCAGAGAAGGTGGTCTGAGTACCCGGTGGTGGAGGGCAGTGGAGGTGACGGCGGTGGAAGGCACGTACTTTTTCCCATGAAATTTTTTCATGTTTTCAAAATTAGATCTACATTAACTTAGTGTGATTTTCGAAAAATAAATGGTAGAAACAGAAAGAGGATGCCAAAACGAAGTCAGAGATGTAATTTTTGCAATATTTTGGCAAATTAGAGAGAAGGAGGAGAAGTAATAAATGAGTTTTCTAAAAAGAAAAAGTGTGAATGTCAAATAATTGCTTAAAGGTAGAAGCGTAAATATTTTTAAAATGCTTAAAAGTGTTTATGCTTTAAAGACCATAAAAAATAGCTCAACAAATAAATACTAGGTACTAAAGTGCTCATTCTACACAAAAAATATTTAATAAATTTAGCACAAATAAGCTATTTGAATTTCCAAATTAAGTAGAACTAATTAAATAAGGCTCAAACCACTCGACCATCTCTACTACATAATGATTATGACCCAAAAACCGAGTGAATAGCGAACCGCAAAATCCGTGCTTTTGAGTCCAAAATGAATCATTTATAGCTCCGATTTTTAGTCCATTCTATTTTCAATTCCCCTCTTACTATTTAAAATAGCGGAAAAAAATGACATTCCATCGACATCCCTTCCCCTTTCAAATGAAAAGAGAACTAGATTTTACTCTTCATCATTGAAATCCGCCATTATTAAGTCTGCCCCATCAAGGCAAAAACATCAACGCTTAGTCCATCACTTTTTCTTCACCACATATTTTGTTTTTCTCCTTATTTCATTCTTTCAGCCTCTTGAAAAGCCGACCGGTGTATACATCAAGGGGTCGTTTGGTTGAAAAACTAAGTTATATAAGAATCGTAATGTAAGAATTATTATTGCAGTAATTAGTCATGTAGAAACTGTTTTTTGTTGAGAATTTGATTAATTATTTGAAAAATTGGATCTACAGTATATAATACTTAAGTTCGATTTAAAATTTTATAATCGTTAGGAAGATGGATGGAAGAGGCCACAAGGGTAGTTTTGGCATTATCAATGCTTTCTTTATACAATTAGAACTAATCATGGTATTAATTATACTACATTCATCTTGATATAAAATAATATATAAATTATCGGACATCTGATTAAAGGTGGAGAGATTATATTCATCCCACCACAATCCTTGATTATAAATCATCGTATAAGTTATAGTTCTATGAATTAGATATTTTGAAGTTTGAATTTAGTAATCAAACAATAGATAAAATAATGCAATGTTTATTTCCATGATTATTTAAGCTAATACGTCAAACCAAACAACCCCATATCTCTAGATTTTTAATCCCGCTAGAAATAGTCCTTGTTTATTTTATTTAAAATTGCCATAGTAAGACTTGTATATGCTGAAATGGACCGTCTACTAAAGTATAACTCTGTATAGGGGGCATTTGCAGAAGTGACTTGCTATAAATTTATCTCCCCTTATTAGTCTGGTGAGATAAACTTGATTGCAAAAAGAAAAAGAAAAAAAAAAAGTAAATGATTTAACTACTTGGATATGACATTTAGCGGACTGAATTAATGAAGACATCACTAAGTAGGGCTGCTGGCTGCTGCAAAATTTGAAAAAAACATACAGTAATCGTTCTAATTTATGTGATATAGTTTAATTTAAATGAGTTTAAGAATAAAATGAAGATTGTTGAGTGAGGTGGTCTTTAACATATCATCTCATTTGTATAGCTATAAAATTTTTGAAACTCGTAGCAAAAAACATGGTATAATATTTTGTGGTTATAAAAATTTCTCATTAGCAATAAAATAAAATGAGAAGTAATTTTAATAATTTTCACATTAAAAATTGAATCATTCTTCTTGCAATGGATTAAAAAGTAAAGTACTATGGGTCTATCGCTACAATTTCCTCTTCATTTTCTTCTTGTAATGCCCTCATCTGCTCAGAATTTATCCCCTTTCTCTCATCATCTGAATGTTACTCTGTAGAATATGGTCTTATCTTATGGTCCTTGTGGCGAGAATTCTTTCATTAAATTTCTACAGTTAGTCAACAATTCCAACATGTTTGCTATGGCTAATTTATGTGATCAGTTGTTTGGTGAAATTAAGGTCCATGTATCAGCTTATTTGTTTTTAGCTGATAATGGACCACAGGAAGTACCACTAGGAATTAAGGAAAATAAGGGGACTAGAGCTAACATTCCTAGCAGATCCACCATTCTAAAACGTAATGTACCATATAGCAGACATCATTATGGGTATGTCAATATGAGGCCATTAATTCAAGAAGTAACTTAATTTTGGTCTATATAAGTTGGTTTATGATTTGGTCTATTTGTTTCTGCTGAATGTACAGTCGTATTTGTATCTGTTGGCGGAGCCGTTTGGGCAGAGAATTCTTGTCTTTTCTTCAAAAATAAAATAAAAACAATAATCTAGTTTCTTCAAAAAATGTTTCATAAAATTGTTTGGTTATACATTGGAAAGTTTTGTGATTAGTTTCGAACATGAGTTTTTCTAAGTTAAAAAATTTTAATCATTTTTTAAAAGAAAAAAGGTACGTCCAAACAAAATGTCAAACTATCAAATATCATTTTCATCTTTCATTTAAAAAATTTCTTTGGCCAGTAATTAAAATGGGTCATAATGGATAATGTCACAATGGGAAAAGTAATTGTGTTGATGGATTGCAAATATGAGTAATTGAGTGTATTAGGGTCTTTAAAAAATTCGAGGAGTATTGTATCTGAACTAATAGAACTTCAGTCGAAATGCATATTTTTAGTGAATTATCCGCATAATTTAAGTACAAACTTTATTCATACTTTTGTGATGGCAATGGATATTGTAGCCACAAAAGATTTGTGGAGCGTGTCATGTTTTTCCACGACTACTCATTAACCAAATACTAGCACTATTTAATTGTGAGACAATAAATACTAGTACTAGCTAAACCAAGGCTTAGTTATTTCTTCAATTGGATACCCTATTTTGCTGTAGTTGATGTTTTCATCAACTTTACATCATCCCTCATAAATTAATTGATGAAAAATTATATCCCAAAAAAGGGACGATGTTTATATTTTATTTTAAAAGGGTATATTTAATTTTTCTAGACTATTTCCTTGTAGCATTATATGACACTTGATTTTATAAGTATTTACCTATAATATTTTTATTTTCCTAGCCGATGGTTTATCGAAAACAGCCTCTCCACCTTGGTGAGGATAAGGTCTTCGTACATCTTACCCTCCCAGACCCTACTTATAGGATATACTGGATATGTTGTTGTTGTTAATTTTTTAGACAACGTGATAAAATCTTTTTTGTCGTCGTTTGCCTGAGAACCCGAAAGGCTAACCTATGAACTTATGCCGATCCAACGTGATTTGTAAGCAATGGAACAAATTAGTTAGGTTGCGAATATCACAAAGTCCCTCCGGATTGTCATGACGGTGAAATATAACCATCAACATTTATGTGTCGTGGGTAAAAAGTGCAACTAGTAAAGCATAGGTGTAGTGAAAAATATAACCAATAATGTTCAGGTGTCATGGTTGAAAAGTTATCCAACCCAGCTTAGGTTTCATGGGTAAAAAGTGCAACCGACAAAGCTGAGGTGCCTCAGGTGAAAGTTACGACCAATATCATACAACTTTTGAACCAATTCAATTAACTTGGCACGGTTGAATATAGTGAAAACTTGGACGATCCGGAATAATTCTGAGTTAAGTTTTTATAAAGAGTGGGGATTACTGCAATCTGACAAGTTAATTCAGTAACATAGGCTTAGGCTTGGAATGATCGTGCTAATATGGTGGGGTTTCAAGCTAGTTCAAATAAGAGGGGCGTGGAATAATTACGTTAACATCTCAACAATCTGGTTAGATTTTTAATTAGTTAAAAAAGTCGAGTCGTTAGTGATTACAATAGGTCATGCAAATCCAGCATCATCTTAAGATAACTAAACTATATTTAGATATTTATGATTTATTTTATAAAAGCAGTTGAAGTTGAGACATAATAATTATAAATATCAAAGAAAATTTATGGTTATAAAACAACGAGAAATCATATCGAATTTGAATGTCAATTCACTATATGTTGTTGCTTGCAAAATTTCAGAGCTTGCTAACGACGAAAACCACAGAAATATGTCTGGAAATTTTGATCACTAGTCATTTTTGGACGCGTTTATTGGGGACTATCCACCGTTTCCAAATTCATTGAAAATAGCCAAAAATTCGCGCGCACACTTAAGATCCATTAGCGTTGGAAAAACACCCCAGACTAGTCCAATAACAAAATACTGGGGCTTTGAACAAGATTTGTTCAAAGCCCCAGTATTTTGTTATGGGAATTTATATATAAAGCTTCAGTCCCATAACAAAATACTGGGGCTTTGAACAAAACTTGTTCACAGCCCCAGCATTTTGTTATGGGTTATGAGACTTTATATATAAAGTTTCAGTCCATAACAAAATGTTGGGGCTATGAACAAACTTGTTATGAGACTGAAACTTTACAAAGTCTCATAACAAAATGCTGGGGTCCTGAACAAACTTGTTCAAAGCCCCAGTATTTTATACCGGGTTTAGTTTACTGAAGCTTCTCAGTATAAATACTGGGGCTTTGAACAACTTTTGTTCGAGACCCCAGTATTTATACTGGGATTTGTCCGAAGGTGGCTATTTCTCGACGAATTTATTTTTGACTGCTACAAATCAATTAACGCGCGCCAAACAGGCCCTGCACGAAATTTTTACACATATGTCTTTAGCTGGATGAGCATTTTCGTCCATGCATTTTAAAGTAAACTTATAACGTTCATAACTGCAACGTTATCAACTGCACGGTCAAACGGTATAGCCAAACTTGTGCAAATGTCCCCGTGGTAATGAGGAGGTTTCTTTTTGGGGTTTTTTTAACACTATATACCCATAAAATTCAAAGTATTTATAAGTTCTATTTATTAAAAATTACACTACCCATTAAATTAAAATTATTTACCCAATCTACCCATTTATTACTGTATACCTTTGTTATACTTTGTAACACTCAATGGCCAACAGCCCGTAGCAGACTTCATGTCAAAGGAAGAAAGTTTCTTCAATTATGGGTGTATACCTTTAAGGTATATTGCATAAATAATGAGAGTACATACAAGTCTAGATATGGATGTATACTTTTAGGGGTCGTTTGGTAGGAAAGGAGTTATACAGGGATTATTAATACAGGGATTAGTAATGCAGGGATTAGTAATACAGGAATTATTAATGCAGGAATTTTTTTTATCCAGCGTTTGGTTCACTGTATTAAAAATTGGATATACAAGGTATAACTTAATCCATTGTTTGGTTAAAACCTGTATAAACTTTTGTTTACAATTATATCCTTGAACTTTTACTAGGTTTTAATGTCCCTTTTAACATTTTTCTTAAACTAATTCTCTTGTAAATAATACACATCAGTGATAAATTGTCTCATTTTTTATCATGTTCCATGTCTAAAAAATATACACTGTAAACTAGAGAACAAAATTAAAAATATCTTCATATCTATTTCAAAGTTATATGAGACATAAAGGAAACTGTAAAATAAATGCCCGTATATCTTTAATGCAATAATCCAAATATCCGCCAAAAAAGCACATGTACTATAATCCAGTAGAACATTACTCAAGTTTAGGGGTGTCAATTTGGGTCGGTTTTGCCAAATATGAGCATGGCAAGATGAGCTGAGTAAATAAATGACTGGTCATTAACCTGCTCAATGGTTGATGGCATTCTCAAGCCATTAAATATATAGCTTCCTTCTTTCCTGTATACATTTCACAATCTCAGGTCTTGCTCTTCATGGTACTTCACATGCAGATAGCAAAATTGGCAATATCACACTGCAAAAGTCCCAAGAAACAAATTACACAAAGTTGAGACTAGAATATTAAGGTGGCTATTGGGAATTCTGCTCAAAATGGAGTGTTCTGGCTTGTGATTACACTCATAATCGAGATGTACAAAAGTACGTTTAACTTCTGAAAGTTCTTCAATTTTTATCTGAAGTGATTCTCCAATGGCATGGGCTTCTTTCAGTGGCAAGTCTTCTGACAGCTCTATGTCAACCTGTAACAAAAAAGAATGTTGCCATTATTAGATTATGCCAGAAGTTTTGTCTGACCATTATCGAACAAGACAAACTTAAATGGAGCGACATGAACAATAGTTGGTTTCAACATGCTTGAATTAAGGCATAGCTGTTGTTTGTATAAGTTATCAAATCTAGACTTATTTTGCTCTCTTCAATCCATGGTGTGAATTAATCCATCAGAAAAGGAAAACTCTATAGGAGAAAACACTTGAGAATATTGGTCATCTCACCTCAACAAGAAAATGAGCATCCAAAGTTAAAGATACATAAAACACAAATTAGAACACAAATAATATTGTACTGTAGCCTGTAGGGATTACACGCAGTAGCGGAACTAGTAGCAGCACGCAGACCATATTATAGTGTGTAATGAAATGCTAGTTAGTTCGTCACCAGAGATTGATCTTACCTCATTAGACAATATAGTAAAGCATCTTCATAACTTGTATCCAGCAAGCTTGGCACTTGAAGATTTAACCCATGACCTTGCCAATTCCTTAATCAAGACTTGAAGCTTTCCAATAGACGCTAGTTACACAAAAATCTATAGACTTTAAAACATAGAAGAAATTAAATAGTATAGCATCCCTAGACAACACAAAATATAATACAGTAACAAGAAGTTAGTTGAAAAGATTAATCGTTAGATCTTGCATCCCACATTTCTTCCGCCAACTCATCCCTCCAAGTGGTCCACTCATTAGACGATTCAACGACATTGATGTTCTCATGTAGATACTCCACTTGTTCTTCCATACCCACCTCTAAAGGATCCGCTTCCATCTCTCGACGAATAAAATTGTGAATCAAATAACAAGCACTAATGATCCTATTATGAACCTTAACTGAATACCATGAAGAGCTTCTAAGAATTCCCTAACGCCCTTTCAAGAGACCAAATGCCCTTTCAATAACATTACGAGCTCTAGCATGCCTCATATTGAAAAGCTTTTCTCTACATTGAGGTGGCGGATTCCCACCTTGCCAATCCCTTAACCAATATCTATATCCTCGATAAGGTGAAAGAAATCCATTTCCATTTGTATATCCTCCATCACACAAGTAATAATTACCTATATATTAACATAATATTTAATTACTTTGACATATCAGATTTTGTGATATAATGTGAATATAAAAGCTATACATGGCATACCTTCCGGGACTTTCAAACTGTTTGCCTGCACTATAGCATCACGTAGTACACGACCATCAGCGGCTGATCCTTCCCAACCAGGTAACACATAAAGAAAATTGAGATTTCTATCACAAACCCCCAATACATTAGTTGCTATCTCACCCTTCCTTGTTCTGTATCTTGGTTTATACTCGGATGGAACTCTAATGGCAACGTAAGTACCATCTAGTGCACCTAAACAACCCTATAAAATGGAATGTACAATTATCTAACAGTATTTATTAGTTTTAACCATAAATTAAAAAATGCTCAAATAAAAATTCGCTTACCTTAAACCATTTCCATCGATCTTCAGTCTCATCTTCAAGCACGGCCTTAGGATTAACAAGTAATAATGGTGTTAGTTTGAGAATAGCTCTCAAGCATTCCTTGAAAGCTTGACTCACACTCCATCCTGATCTGATATAATCAACCTTGATGGATCTATTCTTCTCGTGATGAGCCAAAATATTTAGAAACATTGCCAACTTTTCACTACTTGACATATATTTACCATCAGTCAAACCTCCATTATCCTTCGCTAAATAAACTAACTTGTAAAAGCCATTTCTATTCATTCTTAACTTATCAATACATATTCTGTCACTATCATTTATAATGTAACTTATATGAGACACAATTTTAGGAATTTTACCAATCATACGGAACCTAACCTCACACCTATCTCTACATCGTCTTCTCAAGGTATGACGACGAGCCAGGTCAAAGCAAAGAAAGACAACAAAAAATTGCTCTATAATCTCCTGAAGGATGATAAAGCATATGATATCGGACAGTTGCTGAAGATCCATAGCAAAACCTAATTTACCATAGAAAATGAAACAAAAAAATTAGTAAATGTAAATTCAATGAAAAATCTTTATGAACACAAATCTGTTAATTTCAAACACTATTAAAAAGTGACAAAAAAGTTCTGATCTCTATAGACTGGAAAATCCGTTGTCAGATTAAGGAACAATACAGAAGTAATAAAATTTTGCTAAAAGTTTGAGGAAATATACTATAGCTTTTCGGCCCTAATTACTAAATAATCAAATGTCATTGCTATTTCACCTTTTACCAGCAAGAGACAAGCTTTTTTTTTTTTCCTTCAAAATTGTTAAAAGAATTAGGATTTTAATTAAAATACTAACCTTGTGGAGAAATCAAATAGTATAAGAAAGGTTTGTGAAGAAGATTTAATCGAACACCAAGATCCTTTGTCGCCACATCAGAGAGGGTAAGCTTCTTATCTTTCTCTTCTATTAAAAAAAATGAATTTCAGATGAAAAGGGGGAGGCAAGGGTAATTTCGTCATTTTAAAATTTTTATCCAGGATTACAAAACCTGGTATTAGTTATTCCATGTGCAGCTCGGTATTGAGTTATACAGGAAATGGGGCATTAGTTATACCAGTATTATTTGACAAATTTCTACCAAACAAAGGATATACTTACACAAGTTTTAATCCCTGTATTAGGCTACCTAATACAGCATACCAGACGGGCCCTTAAGGTATATTGCATAAATAATAGTATAAAAGTTTAGATGGGTAAGACATGTAAATAGTTTATGGGTAGGACTTGTAAATATGAAATTTATGGGCAGAAATATGTAAATATTTTGATTATGATGGGTATTTTCGTAAATCTCCCTTTTTTTTTTTAGAAAGTGAAAATATAACCTGTTCTTTTAGCGTCTTTTAAGACGCAACCGCTCCCGAAGAAACTTCGCAAGGCCAAAAGATAAAATTGGCTTTAGGGAAAGCCTAGCTTCGAGAGACCTTGAATGAAATAAAAGTGTAAAAATTTCGTGTAGGGGCCTGTTTGGCGCGCGCTAATTGATTTGTAGCTGTCAAAAATAAATTCGTTGAGAAATAGCCACCTCCGGACAAATCCCAGTATAAATACTGGGAAGCTTCAGTAAACTAACCCCAGTATAAAATACTGGGGATTTGAACAAGTTTTGTTCAAGGCCCCAGCATTTTGTTATGGGACTGAAGCTTTATATATAAAGTCTCATAACAAAATAATGGGATTATTTCTTTGATGGGACCTTTGTTATGAGATAAATCCCATTATTTTGTTTTGGGATAAATTCACATAACAAAATAAATAGACCTTTGAACATATTAGTTCAAGGTCCCTTTACTTTGTTATGGGACTTTGTATAAAGCTTCAGTCTCATAACGAAATACTTGGGTTTTGAACAAGTTTTGTTCAAAGCCCCAATATTTTGTTATGAGAATAGTCTGGGGTGTTTTTCCAACACTAATGGAGCTTAAGTGTGCGCACGAATTTTTGGCTATTCTTCGATGAATTTTGAAATGGTGGATAGTCTCCAATGAGCGCGTCGAAAAATGGCTAGTGATCAAAATTTCTCAATAAAAGTCTGAACTACTTTTTAGGGATTATTACTTCACATAACCATTGTCAACCCTTATCCACTTTTTGTAATCATATTTTGTCCTTTTTTTTTTGTTTTCCTAGCATATTTATTAGATATAATTTGATAATATAAATATTTAAAAAATATAAGATAAATATGTGGTTAATTAGATCATGTTAGTGTTAGATGACTTGTTAATATGATATATTGATGGCTATTTATATGAAAATCACATTATTATTTCGACTTCTTCATCCAGTTAGGGCAATAAAACAAAAGCTCCCATAAAAGTGAAACGATACATAAAAATGTATCAAAAAAAAAAAAAGTTAAATTGTTCAAATTGTCTACCACTATTGGCTGAATAGGTTTCTATCTTTGTACGTCTGAAAAGGGTTTATGTTATTTTACAAATTGTTTCACTTTTAATAACAATGTATATATGTTCGTAATTTCATAGGCTAATATGGATACATGCCATACATTCAGTAATACATTTAATGGTGTAATATATGATTTTCCAATAAAGGATGGATTCCCTATATATTTTCCATTTAAATCCGTCAGAAAGAACTATATATACCAGTCAAAACCAACTCATTAGTTTTATTTATCCGCAAAATAAAAATTCAGCACCAATGGCTTTGTGCAGGTCCTATTGTCTTCTTCTGTTATTTCTAGCAATCATTGGTGTGGCTGTTGCAAGGAACCTTGGTGACACTTTTTTCTATTTATCTTTGCTCCTTAAATTCCAGTAACATTTTATATTGATAAGCGGATTTAGGATTATAACTTGATTTGTTCATGAATTTATTATACTTTTAAAATTATTGGTTCAAAATATAATATTTGTTAAAATTTTAATATTTTACACCCCACACATAAATGTTGGTTTTGGTTGAATCGTAGTCGTGTGGCCATAGAAGATTTGTTTTTTATTTTCTTAAAATTGTTTGGTTATATTTTTGAAATTTTTTGGGTCAGTATAAAGATGAAGTTTTCGAGTTTAGAAGTGAAATCTTTTCACTCATAAAATTTTTAATTTTTTTCAAATAAAATACACGTAAAAACACACCTTTAAAAGCTCGTTTTTTATGTCGCAACCAAATGTATGTCCAAATTCTACATAGCGAATAAACCACATCTGCCACCTATAGTAATTGATATTTCTAGATTTAAAGTACATAAATTAATTGTTTTGTTTGGTTTAATGAGCAGATCAAAATCAAGAAGGGCCACTTTGTTTTGATCAGTGCTCGAAACATTTTTTCAACAATGAGTGCGTGGCGTTTTGCGTAAGGAGGTCGTTTAACGGTGGCATTTGCCGTTTGGACTTGGGCTCCGGAGTATTCTTTTGTTGCTGCGATCCTTGATTCACAAACAAAATTTATTGATTATTTTCAATGTTAGACAAAAGATTATAATGAAAAAATTATCATTCCCTCAGAGTTTCTTCTGTTTATGTTTTTCCTTAAAGATTGTTCGCTTATTTAATGCATTGTTGTTTGTTTTTCTATGTTCATGTAGATCTCGATAATTATTATATAGAACTGAATTTACTCAATCATAATAAACTCAATTGAGAACGTTGCATATTAAAATATTAAAATAATATAGTGCATCTTAAGGGTTATGTCATTATTAACAAAATTTGGTTGTATATTGCAACTGAATTTATCACATTTTGATTAAATCATTTTTAGTACTTTTATTATTCTAAGGTTAATGGGGCTCAATTAGTTTATTGTTATTGGCCAAAAAAAAAGTAGTTGAGTTATGAAAAAGAAAATAATTAATGAGAAAATATGAAAGGAAAAAGACAACAATAATACTCCATCCGTTTAAAAAATGATGAACTTATTTCCTATTTAGTATGTTTAAAAAAATGACATCTTTTTAAATTTGGAAAGAAATATTCACTTTTACTTATCCCTAGATGATTTGTAGCCACACAAATATCTATAACTTATTTTAGAGCACAAGTTTCAAAAGTCTTCTCTCTTTATTAAACTCCGTGCAATGTCAAATGGGTGGAACGGAGGGAGTAATAAATAAGCAAAAGAATACTTAAACTTTAAAAATTGAAAAGAAATGCCACATGGATGCTTTTTATTTGTCTACTTCATTTTTCCGCACACAACAAAGAGAGTGAAGTCACTCTCTATGCCCTTTGACACTACCTGAGATTTTAAATATGAAAATTGATGGTTCAAGGAGGTAATATAACCAACACATAGTATTTACATGATGTTTCATTATTTCGGTTCCATGCATCTATAGTTAAGTTTGGATGTTAAGAAAAATAAAATATATTATAATTATGATTGGTCTAGCTGACTAATGATATAAATCTCATTTAATTAAAAAAATACCCACTCTTTATTCATTTGAGTACATCATTAGTATAAAATTTTATTACATCGTTGGAAGAAAACAAATAAGTATGCCTAATTGATATTTGTGGTGTATATAATCTCTTAAATATTACTTATCTAATTGGTCAAATGCTTTCCTGTATTAGATATACAAGATCTAATCTAATCAAAGTCTTTCCTTTCGTTTTGTTGACTTTGATTCTCTAAATCGTAGAGTAATCAAAATATTGGAACAGCTCATAATCATCATTTTATTTCCTTATATAATAAGTACCATAATGAATAAGAATAAGGAAAAGAAAGCGAAAAGGTAATTTTTTTTTAAAAAAAAAGTATCACCAACTTTTTTTTTTTTTCGCGGGATAAATAGGATAGGAGAAGGAAGAGAAGATAGTTTTGGAAAAATTATTGTTAGTTGATTGCATTAATTAGCTGAATGCTAGAATTTCACATTTGCTATTTTGCAAATGTCGTGATCTTATTCTTCCCTTTGTCATGTCATGATGAAATAATGAACTTTTAAAGTGGTTGCTCTGTTAAAAGTACTGTAATGAATTTTTAGAGTGGTAATTTCTGTAAACACATACTCGAAAGAAACTTTACAACAAATAGTTTGTCAAATTCAATGTTTATATTTTTTAATCGATATATACATAGATTATACATATATTATATACAAATATACACATAATACATATGAATTATATACACCTGTATTATATATTCACCCACTGATTTTTTTTAAAAATACTAATGAGTGCTTGATGGATATAATTTATTGATATATTTTTATAGTTAAATATTAAGTATTTTAAATAAAACGTGAATAAATATATCCATCTCTCGCATATTTTCTAACATATTTTGCAGGAAGAAGAAATTATCCAAGGTGAAGAAAAATAAGGGATGACCATTGATGATTACATTATTCATAGTGTGATTATAACACTGATAGTAATGTCCGTGAATTGTTTTATGCTGAAGAATAAAAGTGCAAGCGGAAGAAAGTTCATGAAAGGAAGCTACGTATGAATATTTGAAATTGTCATCTAAACCCAACTCACCTTGGCCATCTTGAAAATTTTCCTACCACCTTAGGATATGCCATCTTAGGTAGAACTTTGGCTTTGGAATTTATCTATAAATAGGTAGTAAACTTTGTATGGAAGAGCATCAAATTTTCATCTTGCAAGAACTACTTTCTCTTGCTCGTTTTCTTTCTTTGTCTTTTATAACACTAAGCTTTTGTAGTTTTCTTTTGTAGAAGAAATACTACTTCTTCCTAGTCTTTATATTTTTAAAGTTTTTCTTACTCCATAATGGAGTAATCTCTTTTGTTGGGATAGTTGATGAAACTCGGTAATATTTATAATACGTATCTCAGTTTTAATGCATGCTTAGCCTGAAGTTTTTAATCACATTTTAACACTGTGCTAGAATTATAGTTTTTACTAAATCTTTATTTTCACATCCGTCTATTTTATATCTAGATTATTGTTATATTAATTTTGTAATTCTCACGGAGCAAAATTAATGTATAATAACTGATGAATAAAGTAGTAGAGTAAAAACTATTTTTCCAAGTCTGTAATCTTATTTACCTCAGTTTTAATTCTCACGGAGGAATTGTTGTAGGTAAGATTATTGATTTTCCGTAAAAATATTCTCACGAAGTTTTTACTACTTTTTTAGCACAATTTAGGCAAGAAAAATATTTCGGTTTAATCGTCACTAGTTATAATTTGATTAATATGCATAACCTCACGGAGTGTTATTAATTGGTTATTTTCTTAGTGAGCAAAATATAATTGAATTAGCAATAAGCAATTATTCTTAAGAGAAATACATGTCAAAACTGAGATATTTATTATAAGTATTACCAAGTGAATTCAACGATTCCCAACTCCTTTTAAATTTGAAATCTTCCGGAAGTTCTTTCTTTTAGTTTAAGTAAATTTAAATTAAAAACTCACTTTTCATCAATTTGATTCTCTCAAATAGTAATTAAAATACTACAAGTCCGTAGCATAGAATACCCAATCTCTGTGGGACGATATCTTAAACTATATTAGAATTTGACAACAACGAGAACACAATTCCTATGCACTTTGGACCTCGTCAAATTTTTGGCGCCGTTGCCGGGGATTGGCGTACATCTACTTCGGACTAAATATTTGATTACTAATTTGAGGACATATTAATATAATTAATACTAACATAATCTACTAAAAACTATAATAACTATAACTATTGATTACTAATCTATAACTCCTAACAATATTATATTGAGTACTACTACTAACATTTTCATTTCTATTTATTATATCTCTTGCAATTATAACTTTCTTACCGTCTTTACTATTAGTACTATTTACTGCTGACTATTAACTATTTCTATGTACTACTTCTATAATATAATATATAAATACTTCTCTATTTATATTAACTATTTTTTTTGTTAGTATTGCTACTACTATTTTTGTTGTTACCTTTTTTTTTCATTTTGTTTTGAAGTATCACTATTTTTTTTTCAATCATCATTTTCGTTCTCTTTACTTTGTTTATTTGTATTACCACCTTCTGTTATTATTAGTAAAATTTACTCTTTATTATACTACTATTATTTACTATTATAATTTAGTAATAATATCATATAATTTTTTTTTATATAGTAAATTATCCTCAACTTTTTATTGTGATTTTCTTTATTATTGTCATTTTTACTATAACTATAATTTTTAGTACTACTAACAGTTATTTTTTTTAATATCTTACTAGTAGTGTGATAATTTTCTTTTTCTTCTACCTAGTGCTTCTTCCAAATTTGTTCTTATATTAGTAACTACCTATAGTATAACTCTTACCGTAAGAACTTCCACCTATAGAACCACATCATTCTTCCTATCACCATCTTGTCTTCCATCACTTTAACTACCTTCCTACTACTATTACATCTTACTACTTTATCTAATTAACTACTTACTACTCTTTACTATTTATTATTACTACTTTTTTTTCCTAGTATTAGTCATCGTTCTTCCACCCTTGATTTCACTTATATTATTATTATAAAAGAAAAAATATTTTTTGTTTATATATCTAAGTTTATATCAGTATTTTAAATTTCTCCTACTAAATATTGCTATTATTGTTACTACTACCTATGAGTCCTATAGATTTTTGTCACTAACTTTCTATACAATCACTACTTCGTCCTACTAAAAATAGTATTATTATTATTATTATTATTTAATTTTTAGATTACAACTCACTGTTTTGCTTTTGTCATTTTTTTTCCCTTTGGCTATTATTATTAGTGTTAAGTATAATACTATTATTATTACCTATAGCTTTATCTTTAGTAAACAATATAATCTACTTTGTATTTAATTTATCTTTTTCCTACTAAATCATTACAGCTATCACTACTATCTATACATAACAATAGCATTATATTATAGTGTAATATTTCTTTCTACTATTGTTATATACTACTTCTTTAACTAATACTAATTATCACTAATATTTTTTATATTCCTTTTTAATATTTCCTTTCAACTAGTACTATTATTATTATTATTATTATTATTATTATTCCTAATATTTTCTTGTAGTGTTACCATTTCAACTGTTAAAGAGTTCATTTTGATTTTTTTTCTTTTTACTTTAAAGAATTTCAAGTAGTTTATGACCCGCTCTTCTAATAAAGAGTTGGTCATTTACAATCCTGAAATTGAAAGATCTTTGAGATTGCGCAGGAAAGGACAATCATCATCTTCTAAAATTGTAACTTGTGACAAAATGGAGCACCAACTAGGAGATAACAATAACCCATTGGGAATTCCACCACCAGACCATGTAGAGGATCAATTTGATGAAGTGGCACCAAGACCAGCAAACAGAATCCTAAGGGATTATGCTAGGCCTGACCACTTTAACTGTGAATCTAGTGTCAGAAACCCACCTGTAGCAGCCAATAACTTTGAAATTAGGACCGGCCTAATTCAAACAATTCAACAGTCTTGCACCTTTACTGGTGATCCAAGTGAAGATCCACATAGCCATTTAATTGATTTCTTGGAACTAGTTGAAACTGCTAAATATAATGGAGTGCCTCCTGAAGCAATTAAGTTAAGACTATTTCGTTTTTCTTTAAAAGGAGATGCCAAGACTTGGTTGCGAAGTTTGCCTCGAGGTTCTATAACCACATGGGACCAGATGACACAGAAGTTTTTGAACAAATATTTTTCCCCTGCTAAAACAACAAAGTTAAGACAAGATATTTCTAATTTCTTGCAGACTGACACTGAGTCAGTTTATCAAGCATGGGAAAGATTAAAATCAATGTTAAGAAAATGTCCACATCATGACATTCCTGAACATATGCAGTTATATATTTTCTATCATGGACTAACACGTTCTTCTAGAAATGTGATAGATGCAGCTGCAGGAGGTTCCATAATGGGAAAGACCACAGAAGAAGCATTGCAATTGTTGAATGAAATTTCTGAGAATGCTATCCAGTGGCCATCTGATCGCGTAACCATCAAAAAGGCAGCCACAGTAAATCAGGCAGATGCATTTAATACACTAACACAACAGATTGCCTCCTTGGCACAAAAGTTTGAATCTTTTCAGGTGAATGCACAACAACCAATTCAGTCTGAGGCTTGTGACATGTGTGGAGGAAACCATCTTAACCATGAATGCCACGCAAACAATCAGAATGATGAGCAGGCTAATGTCATCGGTTACAAGCCGTACCCTTTCGGAAGCCCAATGGCACATAAACATCCAGGATTTCAGTGGAGCAATCCAAATGGTGCGGAGAACTCTCAAAGCTTCCAGAAGCAACCAGCACAGGGTCCACCTAGATACCAAAATCAAAATCGTGGGCAATCGAATTTCAGGCCATATCAACAAGCAGCTCCATATCAGCAAAGGCCTCAACAAGCTCATTCAAGTCTCGATGACTTGTTGTACAAGTACATTAAGGCCACTGATGAAAAGATGGAAAGCCAAAACTCAACCCTCAAAAACTTGGAAATTCAGGTAAGCCAATTGGCAACTCTTGTTTCAGAAAAGATTCAAGGTCCCTTACCAAGCAATACGGAGAAAAATCTAAAGGAACACCTTAAGGCCATCGCCTTACGGTCAGGTAAGAATCTTGATGATCCATATGCTGATAGACAAGAAAAGAACCATTTTGAACACCAGGCAGCAAAGGGTAAGAATGTTGAAATACAATATGATCCATCAGAAGAGAATGAAATCAAGAAAAAAGATGAAAAGAATTTTGAAAAAATAACTCCTCTCCCTGTGACAATCCCTTTTCCACAAAAGATGAAAAGAGAAAAGCTTGACAGTCAATTTGCAAAGTTTTTGGAAATTCTGAAACAGATTCACATTAATATTCCTTTCACTGATGCTTTATTGCAAATGCCTTCATATGCTAAATTTTTGAAAGAAATTTTGTCAAGCAAAAGGAAGTTAGAAGAAGTTTCTGTGGTAATGCTTACTGAAAAATGCAGTGCTATACTTCAAAATAAGCTACCACAAAAGCTTGGCGATCCAGGCAGTTTTACGATTCCATGCACTTTGGGAGGAGTATATTTTGAAAAAGCACTTTGTGATTCTGGAGCTTCAATAAATCTGATGCCATTTTCTATTTTTAGAAAATTGGATCTTGGTGACATAAAAAATACTGTTGTCTCTCTTCAATTTGCTGATCAAAGTACTAAGAAACCTAAGGGAATTATTGAAAATGTGCTTGTGAGAGTAGATAAATTTGTGTTCCCTGTAGATTTCATAGTACTTGAAATGGAAGAATGTTCTGATGAGCCAATAATTTTGGGTAGACCTTTTCTTGCTACAGGTAGAGCAATCATAGATGTCCATCAAGGACAACTAATTTTGAGAGTAGACGAAGAAAGAGTCATTTTTGATATGCACAAGATTCTAAAATTTCCCGAAGATGAGACATCATCTTCTTGCTTTTCAATTGACATGATTAGTGATCTTGCAGATGAATTCAAAGATGACCAATTGATTTCAGACTCATTGGAAAGATGCTTGGCCCAATCTGGCACAAGGCAGGATGATGATCCGACAATTAGAAGTGAAGCTGAAATATTGGAAAATGATTCTGAAAAAGAGGGAGAAATGCTATCAGAAAATGCTCGACCAAAAATTGAACTCAAAATTCTCCCTTCCCATTTGAAGTATGTTTATCTTGAGCCTGAATTATTTCCTGTGATAATTTCATCTTCTCTGACTGCAGAACAGGAACATAAATTGATTGAAGTACTGACAGCACACAAAGGAGCCTTAGGGTGGACTATAGCAGACATCAAAGGCATTAGTCCAGCTATTTGCACACATAGAATTCTCATGGAGGATAGCTACAAGCCAATAGTCCAACCCCAAAGGAGATTGACGAGGTCCAAAGTGCATAGGAATTGTCTGCTCGTTCTTGTCAAATTCTAATATAGTTTAAGATATCGTCCCACAGAGATTGGGTATTCTATGCTACGGACTTGTAGTATTTTAATTACTATTTGAGAGAATCAAATTGATGAAAAGTGAGTTTTTAATTTAAATTTACTTAAACTAAAAGAAAGAACTTCCGGAAGATTTCAAATTTAAAAAGAGTTGGGAATCGTTGAATTCACTTGGTAATACTTATAATAAATATCTCAGTTTTGACATGTATTTCTCTTAAGAATAATTGCTTATTGCTAATTCAATTATATTTTTCTCACTAAAAAATAATCAATTAATAACACTCCGTGAGGTTATGCATATTAATCAAATTATAACTAGTGACGATTAAACCGAAATATTTTTCTTGCCTGAATTGTGCTAAAAAGTAGTAAAAACTTCGTGAGAATATTTTTACGGAAAATCAATAATCTTACCTACAACAATTCCTCCGTGAGAATTAAAACTGAGGTAAACAAGATTACGGACTTGGAAAAATAGTTTTTACTCTACTATTTTATTCGTCAGTTATCATACATTAATTTTGCTCCGTGAGAATTACAAAATTAATATAACAATAACCTGGAGATAAAATAGAGGGATGTGAAAATATTGATTAAGTAAAAACTATAATTCTAGCACAGTATTAAAATTTGGTTAGAAAGTTTCAGGCCAAGCATGTATTAAAACTGAGATAAGTATTATAAATAATACCGAGTTTCATCAACTATCCCAACAAAAGAGATTACTCCATCTATTTATAGATGAAACCATAAGCTTAAGGCTTCCAAAGATGCCTAGGTAAGGTGAAATTAATGAGTTCTTCATAGATGCAAAGGTGAGTTGAAGAGAGAAGATTTCTTCCGTCTTGCTCTTTGTTCTTCAGCGTATAAAAATCACGGACATGACTATCAGTGTTATAGTCGCACTATGAATAGTGAAATCATCAATGATTTTTCCCTTATTTTTATTCACTTTGAATATCTTCTTCTTCCTGCAAAATATGTTAGAAAATATGCGAGAGATGGATATATTTATTCACGTTTTATTTAAAATACTTAATATTTAACTATAAAAATATATCAATAAATTATATCCATCAGAGATTGAACCCAGCAATGCAAGAAGTTGTGAAAAATGAAATAATAAAACTTTTGGCTGCAGGTATTATTTACCCCATTTCTGACAGCCCTTGGGTAAGTCCTGTTCAGGTGGTACCAAAGAAAGGAGGTATGACAGTTGTAAAAAATGAAAATAATGAACTCATACCTACCAGAACAGTAACAAGATGGAGAGTCTGTATTGATTACAGGCGTCTCAATGATGCCACAAGAAAAGACCATTTTCCTTTACCATTTATTGATCAAATGTTAGAAAGAGTAGCAGGATATGGTTTTTACTGTTTTCTTGATGGATATTCAGGGTATAACCAGATATCAATTGCACCAGAAGATCAGGATAAGACAACTTTCACATGTCCTCATGGAACCTATGCCTATAGGAGAATGCCTTTTGGTTTGTGTAATGGACCTGCTACATTTCAGCGTTGCATGTCAGCTATTTTCTCAGACATGACTGAAAAATTTTTGGAAATTTTTATGGACGATTTCACCCTTTTTGGTAAAACATTTGAAGATTGTCTTAATCACTTGACCTTAGTTCTTAAGAGATGTGAAGAGACAAACTTGATTCTTAATTGGGAGAAATGTCATTTTATGGTTACCGAGGGAATTGTTTTAGGACATAAAATCACTGTTAAAGGGATAGAAGTTGATAAGGCAAAAATTGATCTTATAGCAGGATTACCCCCTCCCACAACTGTTAAAGGCATTAGAAGTTTTCTAGGTCATGCAGGTTTTTATAGACGGTTCATAAAAGATTTTTCAAAGATTTCAAAACCGTTGACTAACCTTTTGATGAAAGATGTTAAGTTTGATTTTTCAGGAGATTGTATGAAAGCTTTTGACACTCTTAAGGAGAAATTATCATCTGCCCCTATAGTTGTGTCCCCTGATTGGAACCAACCTTTTGAGGTCATGTGTGATGCTAGTGATACAGCTGTTGGAGCTGTTTTAGGCCAGAGAAAAGATAAAATTTTCCGTCCCATTTACTATGCCAGTAGAACATTGAATGAAGCTCAGCTCAACTATGCCACAACAGAAAAAAAACTACTGGCAGTAGTATTTGCTTTTGATAAGTTCCGTTCCTATTTAATAGGAACCAAGGTCACTGTTTTTACTGATCATGCAGCTTTAAAATACCTCTTAGCAAAGAAAGATGCCCGCCCTAGATTGTTAAGATGGATTTTACTTCTCCAGGAGTTTGACCTTGAAATAAAAGACAGGAAAGGGACAGAAAATCAGGTAGCTGACCATTTGTCTAGATTAGAGAACCCTCCTCTTGAGTCTAGTGATATAAAAGAAGAGTTTCCTGATGAACACATCTTTTCTGTCAGCTCAGTAGTGACTCAACCACCCTGGTTTGCAGATATTGCAAATTACTTGGTTGGAAAATGGACACCTCGAGATCTCTCTTACCAACAGAGGAAAAAACTTATATCTGATGCTAAATATTATCTGTGGGATGATCCTTACTTGTTTAGAATTTGTGCAGATAATATCATTAGAAGATGTGTACCTGAAGATGAAATGTCAAAGATTTTGTATCATTGTCATGATGGAGCAATTGGAGGACATTATGCTGCAAACCGAACTGCTTTCAAGGTTTTGGAAGCTGGATTCTTCTGGCCAACACTTTTTAAGGATGCCCGGTTGTATGTTGCACAATGTGATAGATGTCAGAGAACAGGTAATATCACAAGGAGAGATGAGATGCCATTGCAATCTATTCAGGTATGTGAAATATTTGATGTCTGGGGTATAGATTTTATGGGACCTTTTCCTTCATCTCATTCATTTGAATATATCCTTGTGGCTGTTGACTATGTTTCACGATGGGTTGAAGCCATTCCCACAAGAAAGAATGATGCTCGAACAGTGTGCAATTTTCTCAGAAAAAATATTTTTACAAGATTTGGCACACCACGAGTCATCATTAGTGACCAAGGGACTCATTTCATGAATAAGCAATTTTCTGCTTTATTGTCAAAATATAGTGTGACTCATAAAACTGGAACACCGTATCATGCTCAAACTCAAGGGCAAGTTGAGGTTTCCAACCGTGAACTAAAAAGAATTCTTGAAAAAACTGTTGGAATCTCAAGAAAAGACTGGGCTTTAAAATTAGATGATGCATTATGGGCATACCGAACGGCGTTCAAAACGCCGATTGGAACATCCCCATATAAATTAGTCTTTGGAAAAGCTTGCCATTTGCCTGTTGAATTGGAACACAAAGCCTTTTGGGCACTGAAAGCATTGAACTTTGATTTAACCTCTGCTGGTAAAAATAGATTTTTGCAGGTTAATGAGTTGGATGAACTGAGGATGGAAGCCTATGAAAATGCCAAGATTTACAAAGAAAAAACAAAAAAATGGCATGACAATTTGATCCGACCAAAAAATTTTAAAATTGGAGATCAGGTACTTCTTTACAATAGCCGTCTCAGGCTATTCCCAGGAAAACTGAAATCCAGGTGGACAGGTCCTTACAATATTACAAATGTTACTCCGTACGGAGCAATTGAAATTCAACAAAGCAATGGAGGAGAGAAATTTAAGGTCAATGGTCACAGGCTAAAATTGTACTTTGGAGGACATTTTGAACAACACCCTTCAGTAACCATGATAGTATGATGAGTGCCGCTGTTACTACGTCGAGCTGACGACGTTAAACTCAGAACTATGGTTCTTTATCCCGTAGCCATTGAGGGTGAAGCAATGGAGCCTCATAAGTCCCACTTAGATCTGACTAATTAAATGCTTAACCAATTGATCTAGTCAATATCCAGATTATTGTACAACCGGAACATCTCATGAAGGCCTCTACAAAAACAGAGTCACCTAGACAGGAGTAACTCCATGGTGATCGGTATGCCTAAGTTACTGGTTGGTTAACCATTCCATTGTCCAAATCTAATGTTGGCACAGGTAAATTTCTAGTTTATATTCAAACTAGGACCTAATGACTGATAAGGTCTAAAAATAATCCAGTCTATTACACATAGAACATGTGTGGTCACAGTTTCTTTCAAGCTTTCTTCTGTGATCGTATATTTGAAAGCCAAAAAGATTTTTATTTTACTAATAAAATAGTATTTTTATATTAATTATATTATATTTATATAATCCAACTACCACTTGATCCTTCTTCATTCTTTTTTTTTTTTTCACCCTTCTTTCTTTCACTTATCTTAAAAAGCATTTTCATCCAGGAGAATGAAATGTTCAAGTATGGGGGAGGTTATTTATATATTATATACTATTTTCCTCTTATTTATGGTCTTAATTGTAGGTTTTTAATTAACAATATAAATTTTTGTTCGTTCTGTTCAATATTATTTCTTTTTATATTCACCATATGATTTTTCATGTCTATGATTTTGACTTTGTGAAAGCAAGAGCAAACATCTTCAACTCAGAAAATCATTGGAATTGAGAAAAATTATGATCACAAAGAAGGTAGAATCAATGAACTTGGCTAGAACTTGCTCTGAATGTTCTTCGAGGCGAAATAATGGATGATACTGATTTTTGAAAAATGAAATTAGGCCTTCTTTGATACACAATTCAAGCCTCTCAATTTTCTATCCAAATATACATATTTTTATCTTTTCAAACCCTTCTTTGAGCCTTAATCCTATTTTTTTTTTCCCAACACCATGATATATTACAAAAAAAAAAAAATGATATATATGATATATGTATATATTGTTTACATATATATAAAGAAAAAAAAAAGAGTTATTGTTTCTTCCAGCTTTGAATGAGCAAATATTAAACATCACCAAAAGGAAGAAATATTACCAAAAGAAGCAATGTTGTGAATATATGAATATATATGATATAGCAAAAAGAAAAAAAAAAAAAGGGAAAAAAAAAAGTATTACCGAATGGAGAAAGAATTAAGAAATGTGAGCTCCAAGCTGGAAAAAGAACAGTCACTATCAAATATCCTTATCCTACCAGCCTGAAGCCTAACATTACAAGCCATGAAAAGTCCTAAAAAAATTTTGAAAGTCAGTATTGTATCTATATTAGTGGAGATGAACATGACGAGCAAGCCTATGGACAAGACAATGATACTTACTGAATACATGATCATAACTCTATCAATTTTAAAAGATTCAAGGGAAGAAGGCTGCAAGTTCTTGTTGATCAAGTCAAAATTCAGAAATAAGGTAAAGAATTTGGTGAAGTAAAAAGAATAATTACATTGAGCATGATGAAAGAAGTTTATCTTGAATAAATTTTTTATCCTACAAAGATCATAAGTTTGAAGAAAATATTCTTATTTAATAAAAAAAAAAAAAAAGAAGATCTGTTTCCTCGAGGACGAGCAAAGATTCAAGTATGGGGGAATTTGATGGATATAATTTATTGATATATTTTTATAGTTAAATATTAAGTATTTTAAATAAAACGTGAATAAATATATCCATCTCTCGCATATTTTCTAACATATTTTGCAGGAAGAAGAAATTATCCAAGGTGAAGAAAAATAAGGGATGACCATTGATGATTACATTATTCATAGTGTGATTATAACACTGATAGTAATGTCCGTGAATTGTTTTATGCTGAAGAATAAAAGTGCAAGCGGAAGAAAGTTCATGAAAGGAAGCTACGTATGAATATTTGAAATTGTCATCTAAACCCAACTCACCTTGGCCATCTTGAAAATTTTCCTACCACCTTAGGATATGCCATCTTAGGTAGAACTTTGGCTTTGGAATTTATCTATAAATAGGTAGTAAACTTTGTATGGAAGAGCATCAAATTTTCATCTTGCAAGAACTACTTTCTCTTGCTCTTTTTCTTTCTTTGTCTTTTATAACATTAAGCTTTTGTAGTTTTCTTTTGTAGAAGAAATACTACTTCTTCCTAGTCTTTATATTTTTAAAGTTTTTCTTACTCCATAATGGAGTAATCTCTTTTGTTGGGATAGTTGATGAAACTCGGTAATATTTATAATACGTATCTCAGTTTTAATACATGCTTAGCCTGAAGTTTTTAATCACATTTTAACACTGTGCTAGAATTATAGTTTTTACTAAATCTTTATTTTCACATCCGTCTATTTTATATCTAGATTATTGTTATATTAATTTTGTAATTCTCACGGAGCAAAATTAATGTATAATAACTGATGAATAAAGTAGTAGAGTAAAAACTATTTTTCCAAGTCTGTAATCTTGTTTACCTCAGTTTTAATTCTCACGGAGGAATTGTTGTAGGTAAGATTATTGATTTTCCGTAAAAATATTCTCACGAAGTTTTTACTACTTTTTTAGCACAATTCAGGCAAGAAAAATATTTCGGTTTAATCGTCACTAGTTATAATTTGATTAATATGCATAACCTCACGGAGTGTTATTAATTGGTTATTTTCTTAGTGAGCAAAATATAATTGAATTAGCAATAAGCAATTATTCTTAAGAGAAATACATGTCAAAACTGAGATATTTATTATAAGTATTACCAAGTGAATTCAACGATTCCCAACTCCTTTTAAATTTGAAATCTTCCGGAAGTTCTTTCTTTTAGTTTAAGTAAATTTAAATTAAAAACTCACTTTTCATCAATTTGATTCTCTCAAATAGTAATTAAAATACTACAAGTCCGTAGCATAGAATACCCAATCTCTGTGGGACGATATCTTAAACTATATTAGAATTTGACAACAACGAGAACACAATTCCTATGCACTTTGGACCTCGTCAGTGCTTAAATATAATTATTTTCCCTTGTTAATAAGCTTAAATGCAGTTTTAAACTGTTGGATCCGCCAGTGCGCAGTGGTAAGCAAAAAGGTATTTTCTATTTATGGGCACCTTTTCTTTTTTTTTTTTTTTTTTTTTTTTTGTAAAGCAATGAAAAAGGTAACTCACTCTCCGTATGGTTAACTTCACTCTTTATGGTATCAAATTATCAAATACGTAAAATTATTAATTATATTATGAATGGAAATACACTTTTGAACAAATATCGCACGGAAATAACTTTATGAATTTTATAAAGATGCATGTATTCTCTTCCTCAATTTCTCGTAAGTACTACCTAAGAGATATCACTTGCCTTTGACCCCTTTTTACTTACGCAACAGTTGTTTTAGAATCTCTTCCCACATTATCCTAAATAATTTGAAATTGAAATTCTTGCCTAGGCAACACCTGCAGTTGAAAAATTCTTGCATACGCAACACTTGTGCTTTGACATCTCCCACGTTCTTTCGGATAACTTGACGTGTTGGCCTGTACAAAAAATATCTTAAACAGAGACAAACTCTCAGAACCAGTCAATATTGGAGACACCAGGTGAAATTTTTTGACATTTGATAGGACCAGGTCTAGTACATACTAGTGGCGGGAGTGCCTGTACTGAGCACTGACCCAATCGCACTTTACGTAAATGTATTTTCTTATAAAAAATTTGTATTGTATGAATAATGCCTAGACCATTTTAAGCAAATAATAGCCATTTTTATATATTTTTTTTGTAAAAATTTATATATATTATGTGAATAATAAGTCTATATTCTATACATATTGATTATGATGACTATTTCTTGTAAAATTAGCCACTCTAATATAGCAACTCTAATGGCTTATTTTATATTTTTAGCTACTACATCATGAAAGTTAGTTTTTATGCTCAAGATTTCAGGACACTATATCATAAAGTTAAGATATTAGTTCAAAATGTAGGATAAATAATCATTAAAGTCTAAATACTTATACTAATCATGAGCTTCACCATTTTTTATGTACTTGATTGTTCAGTTTATGTCTCTCCACCTTGGTATGGTTTAGGTCCGCGTACATCTCACCTTCTCTCGTCCCACTTGTAAAATAACACTGGGTATTATGTTGATGGTGTTAATTGTCCAGTTTATGTGCTAATATTTTTAGTCCATTTAAAAAAAAAGTTTTCTATAATTCATCTAGTTTTAGTCCACAGGACGTTTTCTAGTTTTAAGGTTAAGGCTAAACAAAGAATATATATTTTTCTTGCAAAAGAGCTACTACCACTACTGGCTACTTTTAAGAAGAATATGCATTTTTAATGTGTGTATTCTCAAATATACGACAAATATAGGCTATTCAGCAATCAGCATCTAAAGAAGTGGCTATGGGTCAAGTTTACGCAGGCAATACATAGAATAGAATCCAAAAGTGTGACTACGGGTCAAATTCCCAACCGGTCTGAAACCGGAGCAGCTCTCTCCTCCCCATTTATAAAGTAGTACTAAAAACTAAACTAAAATACTAACAACAACATACACATTCGTGAAATGTACGCAGACTTTGCACCCCATCAAAATGGAGAGGTTGTTTTCGATGAACCCTCGGCTAAAGAGAAGCATTTTCGAAAATATGTTTGAAAAGAGAAAACAAGATGAAAATACTCGAGAAAATAATAACATACAGATTAAACATAACCAGGTAAAAAGAAAACAAAAGTATCAAAAAAGTCCCTCGGTACATGTACAAAAACTTATACTCCCTCCGTTCCAAAATGGTTGTCATAGATTCCTTATTAGTCCGTTCCAAAAAGAATGACACAATTCTAAACTTGGAAACATTTTTGAGTTGAAACTACTACTTTACCCTTAATGAAATGCTTTATAGCCACATATTTATGTATGACTTATTTTGGACCACAAGTTTCAAAAGTCTTACCACATTTCTTAAACTCCGCTCCAAGTCAAACTATGACAACCATTTTGAAACGGAGGGAGTACTACATACCAGGATCAATCTACTTAGCGAGTCTGTATAGTCACCTTAACATTTATCTCAACAAATTTATCTAACCAAACTTACCAGGTTTATCTCAACAAATTTATCTAACCAAACTTACAAGACTCCTGGAAAATACCGGACCTAATGTACGTATGCTCATAACTCATAATTAATACTATTTGATATACAAATGTATTTTTAGACATATTGATGAGGAATTAAGGGGTATCTAAAATCGATTTATTTCAGATGCATTCGTAATTAGTTAAAAGTTGATATCCATTGTTTGGTGTGAAGGAAGCAGTTAGTTAGTCGCAGTTAGTCAGTTAGCTCTCAGCTTTAGTTAGTTAGCTCTCAGCTCACAGTTAGTTAGTTAGCTCACTCTTAGCTCACATGGTTAGTTAGCTTAGCTAGATATTTATTGTCCTAGCTGGCACACTTAGTTAGGATTAGTTACACCATGTAGTAGAACTATATATAGAGAGCATTAGATCAAATTCATTTGTACAATTCATTCCATATATCAATATTTTCTCTCTCCAGATTTTGGTTCCTCTGTTACTTGCTCTGCAAGTGTTCTTATGCGTGTAAGTTCATAGCTGATCGCAGCTGTATGTTTCAGTTTGTAACATGGTATCAGAGCCTCGTGAACAGATCTAGGGACTCCTTTGCACTGTTGTTGCACTGGTGATCGAGAGGTTTGTCGATTAGGGCACAAGTTTTCTGCAAATTCTGCAAGCTTTTCTTCAATTTTCTTAGCTGAACAGCAATGGCGATTAACAATTCAATGGGGACTGGTGTGACGGTTATCGATCACAATCACCCACTGTATCTGCATCCTTCTGATACACCAGGAGCAGTACAAGTGGGAATTCAGTTAGTTGGAATGGAGAATTACACTTTGTGGCGTAGGGCAATGGAAGTGACATTACTCACAAAGAACAAACTAGGGTTCATCAATGGGACTATTCAGAGAACCAATTATGAAGAACCAGAGCTTCAACACCAATGGGATAGGTGCAATGCCCTAGTTATCTCATGGTTAATGGGCAATGTTAGCAAGGATCTCAAAAGTGGAATACTATTTCGATCAAATGCTCACCTAGTATGGAATGACTTGAAGGAACGTTTTGATAAGGTAAACTTTTCTCAAATCTATCATCTGCATAAGGAAATTGCTACATTAACACAAGGAGTAGCATCTATCTCAGTGTATTTCTCGAAATTAAAAGACTTATGGGATGAATATGACTCTATCATACCACTGCCTGCTTGTGACTGTGAGAAGTCCAAAGACTTTGTTGAACACCTAGAAAAGCAGAAGTTGTTACAGTTTTTAATGGGGTTGAATGAAGGGTACAACCAGGCTAGAAGTCAGATATTGTTAATGTCACCCACACCCACAGTGAATCAAGCTTACTCTATGATTCTACAAGATGAAAATCAGAAATTAATATCTGGAGGAAATTACATTTCTGGAAGTGAAAGCATGGACCCTACTGCTTTATTCTCCAGGAATACAGGGCAAAAGCCCAGGAAGAACTATAATTCATTTGCATATTGTGACTATTGTCAAATGAAAGGACACACCAGGGAAAACTGTTTTAAATGCAAGAAGTGTGAGAACTGCAATCTTAAAGGTCACACCAAGGACAATTGTTATCAGGTGATTGGTTATCCTGAGGGATATAAAGGAAAGAGAAGGGGAAACTATGCTAATAATAGTAGCTATGGTGTTTCTGATTTTGAGAAAGGAGGAAATCCTGAGCATTCTGGCACTGACTTTAGTAGGGGACAATCCTCTAGTCCACGAGGAGCAGGTCCTAATCATAGCTATGCCTACAATTCAGGAGGATCTAACACTGCAGGTCCTAGTCACAGTCATGGCTATGGCTCAGGAGGTTCCAACTCTGGTGTTATGCCATTCTTTACTCAGGAACAATTCAGCCAGATTATGGCAATGCTGCACAAATCACCAACTCATGGTGGTCACAATGCTAATCTGGCAGGTAATCTAGCAGGTAATAGCATGTTCACCAGAACTGATCCACAAGGTAATGACTTGAACTGGATTATAGATACTGGTGCAACTAATCATATGATTAGTGATGCAACCTTTTTATACAATGGTGTTACAGCTGGTAACTCAGGCAGGGTGCAACTACCAACTGGAGATTCTGCTCCTGTGACACAAGTAGGAGAATACAATCTGAATGGAGGTGAAATGATTAAGGATGTTCTATGTGTTCCAGAGTTTAAATTCAATCTGTTGTCTGTGTCCAAACTAACAAGAGACTTGAACTGCTGTGTATCCTTCTTTCCTGGTTTTTGCCTGTTTCAGGATCTCTCTACTGGGAAGGTCAGGGAGATTGGTAAAGAGGAAGAAGGCCTTTACATACTGCACAGACACAAGCCCAAGGTAGTCAATGTTGCTAGGAGATCCATGCATGTTCAGAGACAAGAAGATGGTGAGCTGTGGCATAGACGACTGGGACATGTACCAATGACAGTCTTAAGAAAGATTGCAGATATTCCTACTAGTAGCAAACCTCTAACAATAAAGCATTGCAGTGTTTGTCCTCTAGCAAGACAAACTAGAGTTCCTTTTCAGCTTAGTTCAAGTAGGACAGTTGAGGTTTTCAATATGATTCATGCTGATGTATGGGGACCTTACAAGGTTCCTACTCACACTGGAATGAAGTACTTTCTTACTTTGGTTGATGATTACTCGAGAATGACATGGATTTTTCTGTTGAGACTCAAGTCTGATGTTGTTTTAATTCTGAAGGAATTTATTGCAATGATTGCCACACAGTTTAATAAAAGAATCAAGATTTTCAGGTCAGATAATGGTACAGAGTTTTTCAATGCCACATGCAGAGAATTGTTTAAGCTGCATGGTGTTATCCATCAAAGCTCATGCCCACACACTCCACAGCAGAATGGAGTTGTGGAAAGGAGGCACAGACACATTCTTGAAACTGCTAGAGCCATCAGATTTGAGGAACATATACCACTCAGGTTCTGGGGTGAATGCATACAAGCTGCAGTGTACATAATCAACAGAGTTCCTTCTATGGTTCTGGGGAACAAATCACCCTTTGAGGTGTTTCATGGAGTGACACCAAAGTACTCTCATATGAAAGTGTTGGGCAGCCTATGTTTTGCTACTGATGTGACAGTCAAAGATAAATTTGCACCAAGAGCTATCAAGGCAGTTATGATGGGCTATGGTGTGACTCAAAAGGGCTATAAGTTGTATGATATTGAGAAGAGATCTTTCTTCATAAGCAGGGATGTCACATTCTATGAGGACATCCTACCTTTCAAGGTCAATCCAATCAGACCTGTGTCAGATATGTTTGAGCAAGATACTCCACCACAACACACTCCTCCATATAATGCAGACACTGATGTGCAGCTCAGACAAGACTCAGCTTTGACACCACCTATAATGGGAGAGGATCTTGAAGTACCAGCTGATGTTGGTACTGATTTGACTGTAGATAATACAGTACAACAGCCTGCTCATGTGGAGGCAATAGAGAATCAGGCTGTTGCACCTGTACTCAGACAATCTGACAGGCCTTCAAAGCCTCCAATATGGATGAAAGACTATGTGAAGCCCAGTAAAGGGAGAAGCACAGCCAACAATTGTTTGTATCCAATTTCAGCAGTTTTGGGTTACAGCAATCTGTCACAAGGCTATCAAAGTTACATCTCTAAATTCTCTAATGAGATAGAGCCAAAGACCTACATAGAAGCTGCTAAAGACCCCAGATGGGTGGCAGCAATGCAAGATGAAGTCAAGGCACTTGAAGAAAATGGCACTTGGCAAGTAGTTTCACTGCCCCCAGGCAAGAGAGCAATAGGTTGTAAATGGGTGTACAAGGTGAAGTACAAAGCCTCAGGAGAAATTGAGAGATTTAAGGCCAGACTTGTGGCCAAGGGGTATAATCAGCAAGAAGGATTGGATTACCAAGAGACTTTCTCACCAGTGGTCAAGATGGTAACAGTCAGAGCAGTTGTAGCTCTAGCAGCTGCCAGGCATTGGCACATACATCAAATGGATGTGTATAATGCCTTCCTCCAAGGTGATTTGCATGAGGAGGTGTACATGGAACTCCCACAGGGGTTTAACAGCACAGGACAAGGGAAGCAGGCCTGCAAGCTGCTTAAGTCATTATATGGACTTAAGCAGGCATGTAGGCAATGGAACATCAAATTAACATCAGCTTTGGCAACAGCTGGGTTCATGCAGAGTCAATTGGATCATTCTTTGTTCATTAAAAGAAAAGGAGGTAGACAGGTGATAGTGTTGATATATGTTGATGACCTTCTAATCACTGGGAGTGATATGGACATTATTCAGGAAACCAAAGCTGTACTGCATCATAAGTTCAAGATCAAAGATCTTGGTGAACTCAAATACTTCTTAGGAATTGAATTTGCCAGGAGCTCAGAGGGTATCCTAATGCACCAGAGAAAGTATGCTCTTGAGCTTATTTCAGACTTGGGGTTATCAGGCTCCAAACCAGTGGCAACACCCTTGGAGTTGCATCAAAAGCTCACTACTGTTGAGTTTGATGAGCACATTGGTGGACAAGGAAGACAGGATCCTATGCTTAAGGATATGGGTCAGTATCAGAGATTGGTAGGGAGACTTCTCTACCTGACTATTACCAGACCAGATATCTCTTTTGCTGTTCAGAATCTGAGTCAGTTTATGCATCAACCTAAGGAGTCTCATATGGACGCAGCCATGAGGGTGGTAAAGTATGTGAAGACCTCTCCTGGAATGGGGATCCTGATGACATCTACCCACTCAGATCAGCTCACAACCTTTTGTGATGCAGATTGGGCTGCATGTCTTAACACTAGGAGGTCAGTCACAGGGTATATGGTCAAACTAGGGAGCTCTCTTATCTCTTGGAAGTCGAAGAAGCAAGCAACAGTTTCCAGAAGCTCAGCAGAAGCTGAGTATAGGAGTTTAGCTTCTACAGTGTCAGAACTCATTTGGTTGGTTGGCTTGTTTCATCAGTTAGGGATTCAGTTGGAGCTGCCTATTCAGATGTATTGTGACAGTAAATCAGCTATGCAGATTGCAGCTAATCCGGTGTTTCATGAACGCACTAAACATATCGACATCGATTGTCATTTCATCCGGGAGAAAATACAACAAGGCCTTGTGAATACACAGTATCTCAGCTCAGCAAACCAACCAGCAGACATTCTAACCAAAGGCCTCACTCATGCTCAGCACTCTCTTTTGCTATCCAAGCTAGGGATGAAGAATATCTTCATAGCTCCTAGCTTGAGGGGGGCTGTGAAGGAAGCAGTTAGTTAGTCGCAGTTAGTCAGTTAGCTCTCAGCTTTAGTTAGTTAGCTCTCAGCTCACAGTTAGTTAGTTAGCTCACTCTTAGCTCACATGGTTAGTTAGCTTAGCTAGATATTTATTGTCCTAGCTGGCACACTTAGTTAGGATTAGTTACACCATGTAGTAGAACTATATATAGAGAGCATTAGATCAGATTCATTTGTACAATTCATTCCATATATCAATATTTTCTCTCTCCAGATTTTGGTTCCTCTGTTACTTGCTCTGCAAGTGTTCTTATGCGTGTAAGTTCATAGCTGATCGCAGCTGTATGTTTCAGTTTGTAACGGAAATAAGGATGTTTTGGTAAGTTGCTTGAATTATTATGAAATTAATAATACTAGCTTTTATCGGATGGAAGGACAACGTTAAGTTGGAAAAGGGATTAAAGTTTTCTTTACTTATAAATCGATTCACAAGAAAGAGAGAACGGAGAATTAAACTAAAATACTAATATTGGGACTAACCGACTAATTATTCCTACATTTTTGGAAGAAAAAAAAAACGTTTTGTACCAAAATTATCAGGTTTTGAAGTAGCTTTGTATTGAAGCTGAGAAACGTTTTGTACCAAAAATATGGGGTTTTGAAGTAGCTTTATATTGAAGCTATTTGCACACAGCTTCAATACAAAGCTATTTGCACAATTTATAAACCCCACCTTCGCAATTCACTTTTCATTCACAAATCTACTTCTCTATCAAGCTTTATTTTCTCTTCTCTATGGCTCTACCAAATCAAGAAACAGTTAATTATCCAAGCTTTAAGCTTGTAATTGTTGGCGATGGAGGAACTGGGAAAACAACTTTTGTGAAGAGGCATCTCACTGGTGAATTCGAGAAGAAATATGAACCAACTATTGGTGTGGAGGTTCATCCATTAGACTTCTTCACAAATTGTGGCAAAGTTCGGTTTTATTGCTGGGATACTGCTGGACAAGAAAAGTTTGGAGGTCTACGTGATGGTTATTACGTGCATGGGCAATGTGCAATTATCATGTTCGATGTTACAGCACGTTCCACGTACAAGAATGTTCCTACATGGCATCGTGATGTCTGTAGGGTTTGTGAAAACATCCCTATTGTTCTTTGTGGTAACAAAGTTGATGTTAAGAACAGGCAGGTTAAGGCAAAGCACGTTACGTTCCATAGGAAGAAAAGTTTGCAATACTATGAGATCTCTGCTAAGAGTAACTATAACTTTGAGAAGCCGTTTTTGTACCTTGCTAGAAAGCTTTCTGGCGAAGCTAATCTTCACTTTGTTGAATCACCTGCTCTTGCTCCTCCAGAAGTATACATTGACATTGATGAACAGAAACGGCAAGAAGACGAACTAATTTGGTTAGCAATTAATAAGCCACTTCCAGATGATGATGATGAATGATGAAGGCATATCTCAAAGCGGATCAGTTTCACCTTTAAACCTTTTTATATTCCTAGTTATTTAATTATGTTTTTCGTATATTAGGCTTTTAGGTTTTTTATATTCATGGTTGTAGTAAGATAGTCTTCTAGCAATTGGGGTTACCTTATATGCCCAATAGTACTGTTTTATTTTGGTGTTATCTTATTCCTTTATTTGTTACTATTGTTGTTGTTTCTTTTATCTTTGATATCCTCGTTTTGTTGGTATTACTTTTCGTTTCTTACATATTCTTATATCAGCAATTTTAAAATCGATTTTCAAAAATTCTTTTCTTTAACTGAGGGTCCATTGAAAACTACCTCTCTACCATTCACAAGGTTACAAGGTTGGGGTAAGGCCGCGTGCAAGTGGTTCGGCGAATGAAGTAACTTTGATCCAATACACTGTAGTATGTGTTTTAAAAAATTTATTAAATATATAGGAGTACAAATTATTACTGTTTACACTGTATTCTCCGCTTCTGCTCACCCGATCCCCAGACAGTTGTGTTATTGTTGTCGTGTTGGGTCTGTGGTTATCAGGCTAAATAGAACGCTATATCCTGTTCCTAACGCTTCATCAAGGCTCTGTTTGAGCTTATTAGACATTCAATATTACTTTATTTTCTGATTCAGATGCGAGTGTGCACTTTCTCAGAAGAAAAAAAAAACTAGGTACTCCTCATTGAACATGTAGAGAAATGCTCGAGGTGATCGGAAAGTAATTAAAAAGGGATAGAATGTTGGAGCAAGAAACCTGGGACATCATTTAGTGAGATTGAGGTTTGAGAGAGTATCTTGTCTTTTGGCATCAAGATAAAGTGATGTCTCCTTGAATGAACTCAATAGGGGCCATGTTATTGACCATTACAAAAGTGAACTAGTTGGCTTTTCTCATCTCATCAATTGCTTCAAATTAAGAAGATAGCTAAAACATACTCTTGCTGCCCCCAACAACCTTAACTTATTCAGCCAGCATGAATGACATTTTTTTTTTTTGGGTATCGTTATACATATTTTCCCCTCTATCGGGTAATGGATGACAATATTTTCTTGTTTCATGTTCTATATTTCTTGAAATATTTTCCCCACTTCTGTATCAAAGGATGAAAGTAAGGTCTAACCTCAACCTTTGAAAAAGTTAGTAGTCCAATTTGTTCAACAGTGCAGTGGGAACTGGATCGTTGACGAAAGTGAAGAATTCAAGTTCTACCATCTCAAATCCTTAAAACAACATGAGAATTAACCAATATAACATGATTCAAGTTCTCATAGCGGAAAAGGAAAAAAAGAAAAAGATGAAATGGATCGATCCAGAGAGAAAGAAGCTCCTAATTGTACTTGGGAATCTAGAGTTAAAACTATCAGTCTAAAAAAGCTTGACAAAACCAAGATGGCAGAAATTCAAATTTCCATGATTATCAGAATATAGAAGTGAAGGGAACATTTCAATTTCAAAAATGTCTATAGCAATTCTTTGACATCAATGGTGTCTTAAACCAAACAATTAAAAGAATAATTCTCGTCCGAGTTGATATAAAAAATGCTGTTTTTCATCTATCCCAGTCCATCTCAACCAGACTTGCTTAGTTCCGCCTCCACTATGCTAAAAATAGTTGAGCAGCTTCTAGGTCACCAATTTCATTGGTGAGTTGAAAAAAATACATACATTTCATTGGTGAGCAGCTTCTAGGTCACCAATCAAAATGTACCAGCACCTTTGCCACGATTGGGTTGCTTAGGGACAAAACTTCCGAGGAAAAGAAGCCGATCATGGGAACTGGAATGATCCTCCAATTTGGGTAGTGCCTGCTGGAGGATTAATTGCCACCCAAAGAAGGGATATGGTGATTGCAATAAGTCCAGACCACACAAAGACAATGGTGGGTGTCCTGCCTCTTCTGCCCATAAGCCCTTTTGCGAAGGGATAAAGATGTGCCAAAACCCAAAAGCTGAAGAATACGCCCCCTATTAAACGACTCCACTGTGGTATAACACTGTATATTGTCCTGCTAAACCCAACTGCTATTGCTATCAAGTTTACCATCATGATTGTAATTGGTGGGATCATGAGGGATGTCCACTTAACGATATAGAGATCAGCAAAGTCATCGTCATCTTCATCACCAGCGGATTTTGACGTCAAGGTGAAAGATATTTCAATCCCAGCAACAACTTTCAGGAGCCCCTGAACCACAGCAGCCAAGTGAGCACTTGTCCCACCAATCAGCCAGAACTGCTCATTCCTCCACAACTCCTCCAACTCTATGCCTGACCACTTGACCTCGAGCACCGCAAGCAAGCAGAGGGTGACAGTAATAATCAGGAGGTACACAAGGAAGGTGACATTGAGTGTTTGGACAATAAACTGACCGGAGAACAGGGACAGTGCCGGAAGGAAGCAGTAGACTATTAAGAAGATTGATGTGAAGGGATAGATTCCGACATTGAGGTAAGCAATTTTCTGTAAAAATTTCATTTTTGAGCTGGCCAGAAGGGCATTGTTACGGGAGAAGAAGATTTCAACTGAACCAGTAGCCCATCGAAGGACCTGATGGAGCCTATCAGTGAGATTAATAGGGGCAGTCCCCCGGAATGCATCACGCTTGGTAACACAATAAACTGACTTCCATCCCCTGTTATGCATCCTGTATCCTGTGACCACATCTTCAGTAACTGAACCATAAATCCATCCGACACGTTGTCCCCATTCTGTCTTTTCCTCGTACCAGCAGGAAATGACACTAATGGCCTCTGCAACAGTTGATGCATCAAGATGTTCCCGAGGGATGGTCAAAGCACCAGGTGGCCGTCCATTCTTCACAGCTGGATGATCTGCCAAAGGACGACCTTGGAACTCCGCCACCGGGATTGAATCAATAAGGACAGCTGAGTTCCCAAAAGCCTTAGGAGCCAGTGAGAAGTTCATTTCTTCATCGTCTGAATCACCTCGTCGCAAGGCCCGATGCTCTTCTGATGAATTAATATGCTTTTTCTTGCGACCAAAGCAGCAGCTACAGAAACCGGTGGGGTGCTCCTTGGAGCGAGGAGGGTCAAAACCGTAAAGGGCTACCCTTCGAAAAAGACACCCAGTTCCCACATACATTGGACCCTGTAGCCCATCAAGGGCCCTCATGTTGCCATCAAAAAAGACAGTATTGCGATTGGCATACCTGTCAGATGGATCAATGCCCTCAAACCTCTGTGGGAACTGAACATAGCAAAGACGATCCCCTCCCCTATCCATCATGAAACACATTCCTTCCCTGATAGCCTGGGAGTTGTAAATGTAATGGTCACAATCAAGGTTAAGAATGAATGCACCATTGGACATGACTGCGGATGCTCGAACCAGGGCATTCATGGCACCTGCTTTCTTGTTGTGATCATATCCAGGGCGCTTTTCACGAGAAACATAAACAAGCATGGGAAGACGGATATCAACATCAGTCGTGTCAATAACTCCATCCTCTGAGTTACCGTGCAGTGGATCATCACTTGGAGGTTTCAACATCACCTGTATATTTGGAATGGTGGTCATATTAGTATCTTACCAAAACCTATCAACTTGTAAACTTGACTATCAGGTGAAATTCCACCCAGAGTAGAAACCATGAATATTACCTGTATTATTCCAGCATGATCACCCTTTGAGTGCTCAGGTCCAGGATTCAACCATGTCCCAGGCCAATGGGTTCCATCTGCCATCCACGTAGCTTTTGGGATCTTTACAGCTTCTACAGGTTCATCCTCAGTCTTCTGCCTCTGTTGCTTCATGGCCTTAATTTCTTCCCTTGCATGATAAGCGTCAGACCTACGGCGAATGGATTCCGGCAAGCTATTGATACGGACCTTAAACTCATCATACTCACGCTTTACCCGCCTACGATCCTTAACAAAGTCTTGCTTTACCTTGTTTTTGTAGGGATCCTTCTTTAAACTGAAGTAACTTTCTGGGTTTCTAGGTTCAATGTTATGTTTACGACAAAATGGTACCCACATATTAGCGTAACTTGCAGCTTCTGCCATTGCTTCAAAAGTCAATAGAGCTCCTCCATCATCAGAAACATAGCAAGCAAGCTTTTCTACAGGATAATCTGCAGCTAGAATGGATAATATAGTATTAGCAGTTACTAGAGGGGGTTCCTTCTCTGGATCAGCAGTAGAGACAAACATATCCATGCCAGGGAGATCAGATCTCCCAGTAGGATTGCCTGGGCTAGGTGATTCAAATTTTTCTTTCAAGACAGCAAGATCAGTAGCACGGTTGATGGGGCAAAGCTTGGGCAATTGGTCAAGAATCCAAGAGAAAGCAAACCATATTTCACAAACCACAGACATCCCCCACAACCAGATTGCGTCATTGTTCGGATGGTTCACTCTCCATGCCAAGAAAAGCCCCAGTACAACAAACCGAACAACAATCAAAAGTCTGCAAATAAGACACAATAGAAAAATAATTTATTTATCAGCTCAAAATATCTGGAACCTGTCGATTGTATAGCAGTACTGAAGTGAGGATAAGAACAGAAGTATCAGTTTTTTCTATATCTGGTAACAGCTAAAAATACATACAGATAGCAGTATTCTTTTTCCTTGGAGAGTAATAATTCATTGAACGACGTAACCAAATTTAATGCACCCTTGAATGGTTAAAGTAATAGCAATTGAATGAAAGAGTTCGCCAATGTACTAGTTATGTGTCATCAAAGACTAGCCTAGTTGTGAAACAGATTGGTAATATAGCATATATTACTAGAAAAATGCATGTTTTAAAAATATAAAATATGGTGGAAACAAGAAATAAATAGATTAAATGGAAACTGAGATCAACGAAAAAACTACGTGTGTCAGAGACAGATGAAGCAAAAGCCAAAGAGCAAGCACACTGTTAGTTTCTTATGAAATGGGCAAGCAAGCTGTTAGTTATTCTTCAGACTCCAAAAAGGGTGAAGAAGTAGAGCTTAAACTATTAGTGTCAACATTGAAACATGAGGATTAAATGCACGGTTTCAGTATCAACGTTAAAAACAACGACTAAAAGCACAGAAGGAATCTGAAGAGTAAAAGGCGAAATAACTTCTTACCTATAAGGACTTAGGATAGCAGCGGGAATTTTCAATTTGCGGGTAAGTGGCCTCCATGGTTTGTTCATCAGTTCAGTAGGCTCAACAACATCATCATCTTTTCCATTTACAAATCCACCTTCTTTTGGCCATATAGCGTTTCCATACCCGTATGTTCCCCTCGTTTCAAACAGCCAACGATTGTGATCAAAATCTGCAGTATGGCTCCTGATCAATACGGACTTTGTTGATTTCATAATTGACAACCTTCTCTCCGACTTTGACATCCCAGCTGGCGCAGGGAGAGGAAGCGGCCGATCATTTCCAGTCATTTCATCCAAATCAGTGACTTTATATTGCTCCTTACACCCTGGACATATACCATCTCCAGTTTTGACAGCATCCAGGTAACAGTCTCTGCATATCTTGAAATCACATTCACAGGGAAGGATATCATTGCCCCTTTCGTCACTCATCACTTTGGCATCACATCCAGGAATAGCACATGATGACCCTTTTGCACCTGCCATTTGTGGATGATTTGCCTCTGATTCAATCACCTTGTCCATAAGATGAGCGCGTGTAACAGAATTAAAACCACCCGTGAACAGCGAATTTGATACATACTGCTCTTCAACTTTCTGGGATATAGAATCCATGGGCTGATTATCAGGAGTCGGAGGGAGGTGCACCATATAGTTCATATAGTCACTGCTGCTAAGTTCGCTATCAAGATCATCCCTTGAATAGTTTACATATCGCCCTGAGGAAGTCCGCCGTTGGAAAGTCACATGTGGAGGAAGTGGAGGTTTGCCATGCTGTGAATCAGGCAAATCAGAGGAATTCGACAGTGATGATCTGCTAGCTTTGAATGATTTTGATGCCATTTCCAAGGACTAATTGAGATTTAAACCAATATCCTGACGAAAGAAAACATTAACCTGATTTAAGTTTGAAATTCATAGATAAATATCATCATCAACTTTATCCTTCCAGTCAGGGGACAACAACCAAAACACTCAGATGCAGAAATCAGGATATCATAATTCAATAAGCATGCCACTTAAAAGAAAGATGCACAAAGTCTACATGAAGTTCAAAAGAAGTCAAAGGTCTAGTCAATTGTACACAAGAATCTATGAAGCTAGAACAATCACATCTGATACACATAATGAGATCAAGATTACAGATCGAAATGATCTTTTCTTTGCGAAAAACAATTAGCAACTAATATACATAAATAAATAACAAAAACGACAACTTCGGTCATTAATTACTACTAAAGCATAAAAGAAATACTAGCAAGACTTTAAGACAACAACATACCCAATGGGGTCGGGGAGGGTGAAACATACGCACACTTTACCTCACCAAAATAGAGAGGTTGTTTCCGATAGACCTTCGGCACAAGCAAGAGTTAAAATGTAAGTAGAGAAAGTAGTCTGTACCTATGAATTTGCTAAGCCATCATGTTGAGAATTGCAAGAAAACCAATTTGCTTACTTCCAACTTGTGCTATGTGTAGTAGATCTTTATAATCCAATGATAAATCTGAAATATTGTCAAAAATGGAAAATGTGTTATTACACTGTCTTTTACATATAACACAGATATAAGACCTTTTACAGAAATCAAGAAATGTGAGGAGATACCTATTGAAAAACTACAAAGTGGTCTTTTGAAAGAAAAGAGTCTCTTCACTTTCAATATAAAGATTTTGTTTCTGTGTTTAGCACTTTAGTTTTGGTTTATAGCTTTAAATAAATAAGAGTAATAGAAGATATGGAAAGTTTTTACATGAAAAGTTTCACTATCTATCTTACTACAACATGTTCTGTAATGCCGTGTTTTTGTCTTTTTATTATTTATTTATTTAGTAATATATGGAGTAGTAATGTTTTGTACGCGAGGATGAAGAAAGAAAATTTTGTCTATTTTAATTATTTTTCGCTAACGTGGAGATGGAGTGTCGGAAAAGGGCAAATCAGATATTATTGGTAATATGGAGGACTCTCTTGGTACTTAGTGGACCCCAGGATTTTCAAAAATGAAAAAAGGATCTTCTTCACCAAAAGGGGAATATTATAATTGCCTTTTGACATTTTGGTAAAGCAAATTGGGTTATTATGATTTAAATAAAGTAATTACTAATTGAATAGACACTGATTCGTTCATTTAAAACCATACAAAGTTCTATTAAATGAGTACAACTGGCTTTACTCTTTATGAATTATGATTAGTCGGACTAATTTAATTATCATATATACAAAATTCGACTTAAAAGATTATAAGTACATAAAATCTTTTAAGCAAATACAAGTATGTATTTATAATTTGATAATGTCCAATTTGAGAAATCAGAGAACTTCCCTTCACCAATCAGGAATACAACTCTTAATTTGTGAATTTATTGGAGTCCACTAAATTTTAACAATTAACCTAGATTCATAAGTTTAATATTCAATGAGTTTAGTGCAAAAAATGTTAAAGACCAAGTTCACTAAGTTTTAATAATGAATTCACCACCTTACAATTGAATTAATTGTGTAGTTCATTTTGTGAGCCTTATTTGGAAAAGTTGTCACTAACTAGTGGGTCGTCATTTCAAACAAGCAAAAACTAAAATAAAGCTCCTAAGGTTGTACTCTTATTACAGTAATGCCAGAACATGGCTGAGAAGATGGTAAACGCGTAATTAGCGGAGCGCATGAGGACTTCACGATCAAACTTCAAGCCAACATCTGTTCACACACTATAAACTTTGACGATGATCACCAATTTTTATATAAAGTAATATATACATTACATTGTTTGACGCGGCCACATTGGTTGGCAACAGCTCTCTACCCACTCTAAAAACGTCATGGATTTCATATCTTCCTTATTCTACCTATTTACCACTATTACTTCTGCCTATTCTTGCAATCGTGGCTTCATTACTTTCATTATGTCGCTTTCTTGGTTATAATAATAGTTAACTCACTGATCTTCACTTATACATTGGCTACTCTTTTTCGACAGATCTTTTGTTAACATAACTCCAAAGTCAGTAGTCTGATATACTTACCCCCTAAAAACAAACAGAATAGTATCTGCACCATTAAAGATGAAGCTGGCCAATTAGACAAAAGTGTAGGCCAACCCTTCTTGAACTAGCACCATTCACCCTCCTTAGGCTCGTTAGTTTAGGCTTGTAGTTTTATTCAAGAAACCACTGGTGGTTGGCATGATTAAGGAGGCCTTTTTTTTTACATTTACATATGCCACTTATGACCGTGTCAGTATTGGAAATTTGTCCTAGTACAAGGGAATGTTACACTATAAAAGTTGTCCAAATCTGATGCCAAGATTCCTCTGCTAAAACAATTATCTCATCGTCTGTTGAGGAAGGAAGAAATTATGTAATGTATGGCATCTAGAAACATTAGGAGGTCGGTGACTGGTTGCCAGGAAACTATACAAATGACCAGTGACAACAGCTCATGCAACATGCGAAGGCAACAATCCAAAAACATGACCACGATCATCATGATTCTTCATGGAATAAACTAGAAGTAATCATTATCATCATATGTGCCACGCACGTCCCATACCCAGCCTTCCCCACTATCACCCAAGTAGTCATTGCACCCATCTCCTTTGCTACTACCATCCCACCTAGCATGTGCTCTCCATCTCCAGTCACATGTTTATACTCTTCAAAATACAATAAAATAATTCAATATCTTGGGGCTCTACTAGCTGTATCCATTACCTGATATTTCCGAGTAGAGACTAAGATCTATACAACAATAATAATAGCAAACATAACCATCATGCTTGAACGGAGAAAGCCAATAAATTGTACTACTATCATGTGCTCAATTATGCCAAGATTCTAATCAAGGAACTGGGACTAAAATTGCAATAGATGTCCGCACTCCTATGAAAAGTTACAGCCTTATAAAATCTAGACAACCTCTAAATCTCATGCCCAGTCATTTCCGCAAGAAGCAGCAATTCAAGCCATCATAAAGCACAAAATTCTTCGAAAACCCACTAAAGGTATGTATAGAAGTTGCATTTATTGAGTTTCTCACATTAAGCTAACTTAATATTCTTCAGACAAAATTGACAGGAGTTTGGAATAACAAATCAAAAATTTACTTGGTTCTTGCTTACACTCAAAATAATACTAAGAGACGCCAATATTGGGACAAAATAATACTATAACAGACCTTGGTTCTTGAAGTACAATAATACTAACAGAGGAAAAACAGAAACATCCGTGATCTACAATCAAGACAATGGACCTGGGTTCGTAATATTGGGCTGCCTGCACTCACAAGTGCAAACACTTCTGGATCCTTTCACCACCCGCTGAAATCTTCGAGTGTGAAGCTTGATGTTGACCAGCTTACCTGCCATCTTTGGATCACCAGAAAACAAAAGGAAGCAAAATTTCAGACTCTATTACTACCTCATGTTGACAGATGGCATAATCAATGGAAAAGGAAAACATTTATTTAAGAACAGCCACATTCCCAAAAAAGAAGAAGAGATAAAACGAAATAGGAGGGATTATTGAAGCAAAATATCATTTATCAGTAAAAGGCACAGTAACCCCTTTACATGGATGAGTATTAAGCACACAGTTGAACCAAAATGAGCTGTTACCATGACCAACACATTAAATCTTAACACAAACAAATTACAGCAATAGCTGTGAAGTTAATGCAAAAGAAAAGATGGGAATTTCAGACTAGACTCTAGAAGAAACCAATTGCTATATACCTACAGAGTGTTTCACCAATTTCACCTGAATAAGCTGTTCTCTTTGCAAGGAGCTTGAGGATATTGGAGCATTGATCCACAGAGAGAGAAAGAGGGGTATGGGTGGGGGCTAAGTTGTTATATATCTGATTTAAGCACTGAGCAGCAGATGTACTGGTCATACACAGTTTTTCGAGATTGCAAATGCTACGAAAAGTAAATATCAGCTTCAATATGCTAATCTTTACTCTCTAAATATAGGAATTCAAAGTCATCCTTTGTCCTCAGATCATCATTGTTGCATCACAACAATCTGTAATAACTGTAGAAGTACAGGGATTCTGTTCGTAAAATTTTCCTTGCATAGATGCAAGCCCTGAGCAAAAGAGTCGGTAAGAACAACTATATGACATAAAACATTCTCTTGCCTTTCTGGATATACCTCCTTTATCAAAAGACATAAAAGCGATATTCAAAAGACAACCAGCTATTGACATGAAAGGAGTGAAAGAAATGGAAACCAATACATAAAACAATTTAATTAACACCGCAATATCCAACCAAAACAAAATCAGCACTTTGCTTCTTGAACAACCTTTTTTTGGAACAAGTGTATCTTGAAAAAACCATATAAAAGCACCAAGAAAGTGTGAGAACAATGATAACCAACTAAAGTCAAGTAAATGTCGAACCATTCTCCAAACTAAGTCTTCAGGACCCAGGGGTTGAGCTGGATGAGAATAAAGAAAATGCCTTGCATACTGCATCCACAAGGAAAAGATTCAAAAACTCGATCAACCGAGGAGTTAGTATAACTCAAGGAAACAAGAATTTGATGGAAATAAAACATATAGAACACAATTTAGTGATAATTTTCCAAACACTATGAAATGCAGAGAATACTACAAAGAAGACAATAATCTCAATCTGAAAGATTTACGAACCTTAGCTAAATTCATTTGCATCTCTTTAATTTGAGCTGCACCAACACTTTTTAGGAAAGACACAAGCCATCCTGGCTGTAATGCATCACTAGAAGAGACAAAAAGTGCAATCTGCCAAAGAATAATAAGAGTAAGAGCCTCATACATAGTATGCATTTTCATTTATTCATTCCGTCCCTCTGCCATCACTCTTCAATTTAGGAAAGGGAGGAAATCTAGTGAGTAAAGGAGGGCAGTAACCATGACAGATCAATTTTTCTGCTCAAACTTAATATTCCCTGTAAACCACATAAAACTACAGATACCACTTCCTCTTTAGACAACCAAAAACCACTATAAACTGACAGATGTAACATAAATTACATCTTCTGGTGGGGTTTTTTTTTAAATTAAAAAAATGGAAACGTAAAGACAACTGGTCTTGAACTAATACTGCAACTTTCTTGCCTTAGGAGACTCTTATTATGTGCTATTAAGATTTAAGAAGATTGACCATCTTAACTTTTAAAGGGGTTTCAGAATGAGAGCATTAACATTGGCTGATTTGCTTTAGAAACTGTTTCACCTTTTCAACACTTCTCAAAGAGATAGAATGAAGATTAGAAATAAAACCGGAAATATAACCAATACCTTCCGGTAATCAAGAATCCCTTCAAATGGAAGCTCTAGTTCATCACTGACTATGACAGGAATGCAGCCACTAACAATTGCGTCGAACAATCTGGCTGATGATGGGGTGTCGCCTGCAGGATTTAGGCAAAATATACTCCTGGTTGCCCAACGAAGTGAAACAAAAGCAAACAAGTTAGAGTTGTAACTGATGAACCACGCTCAAAATTCCAGAACGTAAAGATTGCATTCACACAATTCAGATATTACTTGCGCATGCCGCTCTGAGCTGCAGCTTTTCCTCCTTGTCCAGCAGTCCCCTCCTCAATGAGCACTCCCTCAGAACTGCGAAGATCTTCCACAAGCTTGGCACGAATCTTTCCACCCTGGAAAGGAAGATATCAGATTGCCACAAACCAACCGTAATCCTAATCATTCTGTGAAGAAATATACTCATTTTGAAGAAAACAAAAACAGTGCACGAAATACTTAAGGAAAGCATACTCAAAGTAAATTTTCTGTTTCTATTTGCAACTTTGGCAACAACCAACGAATCAAACCTAATAAAAATAAATTTGAGTTACCACGACTCCATATTATATGGAAATTGTTTGCAACACTTTCTGAAGCTGTATAATCAAGATCTAAAAACATGGGAAAATAGAAAACTTTAATCTGGTTGATAGCTCACTGATCCTCCCAAATAGCTTCAAATTTATCATCAAACATGTGTTCTAAGTGTAAATAACTTTGAAAGGTAAGAAGGCACATTACATCAACTAAAATCGAAACTTCAGTTCTTTACTTTATGATGGGAACATCAAAGAAAATGTTACAAGTTGATTACCTCTGTTCCGATCTAGCAATATTACGAAGCAACTAGTTCCTACCACAATTTTTCCTAGGAAGGAAAAAATAAATATCTTGCTATTATAGGAATTCAATTACATATTCTACTGCATCAGCACTTGCTTGAATAATTCTTTTTTTACCATTTCATTGGCCTGTCCTCAGAATTTCTAAAATTTACAGAAGTCACAAATATTATTCAAGCCAACTAGGCAGCACACACCCATTTTACTATCAATAATAGAGTCCCAGAAGATAATATCATAATGTCTTTTACCCACTCGATACATGAGCAGTAACAAGAAATTGATGAGAACTAGTCAAATGAACTGAATAAAACTTCTGGATACAGGATGAACCTTACAGCATTTCTTTTAAGTCTCCCACGGAAAAACAGCAGTGTAGTTCTCTTTGATGCAGATAAACATTTTGCATCACATAGGTCAACATTGGGGACATAAGGAAGTATCAGGTCTTTCTCAAGATAAACTTGCCCAGGCTTGTACCTAAAATTCAAAGAAACCAGACTAGTTGATTCTAGAGCTGCCATAATCTTTCATACTTGTAGATATTAACATTGAAGATACCAACCAGTTCCCTGTTGAGTCCATATCTGGGAGCAACCAAATAGCTTTCTTCATAAACTTGCGAACAGTCTTGAAAGACCAAGGATGATGAACTGGAAGTATGTGATCTCTTCCCCCAGATCTATTCCAAGCTGGCTGATCCATAACCCATTTCAATGCATCCTACAGTACGCGAAGAACCAAAACATATGACTTTTGACAAAAGCACAGCTACACCAAGTCTAGCATCATATCCCACTAACTTAACACAGTCCTTAATCCTATCACAGAATTCCAGGTCTACTTAATACTACAGAAAGTATCAACATTTTAAATATCTGTTCTGGTGTTCAACTACAAGAATGCGCAAACTAGAAACTAGCCAGTCACACCTTGTTTTTTGATCATGAAAGGCTATATTCAAATCTTTATAGGTGTGAGTTTCAAGCGTGATAAATTGAAAAGGGGAAAGGAACAAACTTCTAAGAATACATATAGACACTAGATCTCCACCCCTTAGAGGCTCAGAGTTAACCAATCGCAAAACATTTTACAAGTTTCCTTCAAATAGGAGGATTTTCTTTCCTTCTTCCCCCAACTCTCCCAAGCAACTACTCCCTCCGTCCCATTTTAGTTGTCGCTTTAAGCTTTTTCACACTCATTGAGAAATCAATAAATACAGTGTTTACCAAGTTACCCCCATTAAATACTTTTTGAGAATTGAGTAGTACTAAAATGAACTAGTACACCTTTAATGATTAAGGGTGAACTAACAAATTTAGTCTTGAATTCCTAAAGCGACAACTATTTTGGGACAAATTTTTTGAGCTAAAGCACAACTAAAATGGGACGGAGGGATTACTAAAGTTGTACTTTGTTAAGATGATAATTCAAATGTGCTCCATACCAGAAATCCTAAGATAAAACCAAAAGAAAACAACCTATAAACATGCCAATAGTAACTTCAGAGAAACGTCAAAATAGGAGTAACAATGAATGTCAGACATTTATCACCAAAGAAATTGCTTCTCTCTCTATCCTAATATTATGAGATGTCAGTCCACCACTAAAAACACAACTATAATCCAGTAAGTGTTTATTCAAATAGAGCTCCAAAGCAATAGAGAATTAGCATGTTATGCGAGAGCTAGCACCCAATAGTGTAGCCTAATAGTCAATGAAGTAGGATGAGAATCATCGGGATTCAAATCCTAGCAGAGGGCCAGAGGCAAAAAACATAAGGCAATTTCTTCGATCTACAAGCCTTGATAGAGTTATGCGGTACCTGTGCTAGTAGGAGGTAACAGACCCTATAGAATAGTGAAGGTGTACGCTCATTGGCCGGCCACCACATTTATCATAAATAAATCAGTAGGTAAGAAGTGAGAGCTCTGATGCAGAACTAGGTTAAATAAGAAAGACATAATTAGCATTCTATAGTAAAAAACAAAAAAAAACTTAAATAAGGAACTACTGCAATATTAGAGGTTTTATCGAAATTGGTTTCTCAGAATTCTCGAGGATTGCATTTCAGTCAGAAGCAGCAATTTACAACAGATAACATGCTGGCTTGAACTACTCGAGCAAATCACATCACACCGAGCGAAATTTATGAAGCAAAAACGAGTACTAAACCAAGAGAAACAGAAGCAACAACACTCAGTAAATAGATAAAGGAAAAACACAATAGAAGAGACGCACTCACACCCTATAAAGAGCCTTGCATTGCGGTTTCTCCAGCAAGAAGAAGCTAATGGTAGTGAAAAATGGAATGTAAAACAGGTCAGCTTCCTCCTGTTTATGCACTCTAATTACATTCTTCAACAGCCTCTCTGATTCCGGTGCAATTAAATCCGCCCACAACCAATAATCAATCGAATGCTACACCGAAAAATCATTCATCAGAACGCGCTAAAACAAATACAATTAAACCAAAAAAACATAATCTACGTATTATGAAACAACCAAAAATTACCTGTTCAATTAAACGGTGAACAGGACTCCCATTAGAAGTAAGATTCGAGGTCTCCTTATACGTATTATGAAATAACCAAAGCAAATCATAAGTAAATTTCGAAGGCATTTCGTATACATATACTTTAAGTGGCGAAAAATCATAAAACGGATCATTATAAAGCCTTTGATTTTCAATTTTGGAAATTAAATTATCTAATTTTTTAGCATATGCAATTGAATTTGTTTCTGAAACTGAATCGTCACCGTTGGATTGAGATCGTGGAGATTTGGTTAGGAATTTTTCGAGAGAAGTAACGAAAGAGTAATCGATGCTAGGGTTTGAAATGGAATAGGTGTGGGTGGGTGAGGAAGAAGAGAAAATGGAGAAGATGTAGAAGACAAGTGTGAGTGCGAGAAATGAAAGGAGGAGAAGTAGTGCGGGGGATCTGGGTTTGAAGGTTGAAGAAGAAGGAGTGTAGTGTCTTCCTGCCATTTTTAGATAATTGAATCACTCATGAATTCATACAATTGCAGATTTACACAGCGTGAAAACGAATGCAACCAACACTCAACTGAGCTCGCGCCGACTAAAGGGTGCAACTGGAAAGTAAACTTCTCTCTCTCTCACAATTTTGGTTTTGCTTTTTTTTAGGAGTAATAATACTTTATCTATACCAATTTATGTGACACTTTTCATTTTACTAGATTCAAACGGTATAAATTTTGACCAATATTTTAGAAATATTTTTTCATTAAAATGATAAGTATTAGAAAATTTGCAACTTAAAGTAGTTTCAAGTAGTTTTCAAATATATAAATTTTAACGTTAAACTATTGAGTTAATTTAATCCAATTTAACTTCAAAATTTAGTCAAATTGACTCTAGAAAAGCGAGAAGTGTCGACAGAGAGAATAATAGAGCAGTAAGTAGTAAGTTAAGGATGTGAATGGTTTATATTTACATACTTCTAATAAATAGGAGTATATAATTAAATAAATAACTAATCGTAAGGTAAATCTTACATTCATATGGTGTCGTAAAAATTATATATTTGATGAAACGCACTCTAAACACAAGCAGGTTGGCGGTCGGATTATGGTTGTGAGGTGGTGAAAGGTGGAAGTTGTAGTTGGTCGAGGTGCTTGACAATAATGATTGTACAGTGACGGTAGGTGATTATATGGTTGTGGAGGTGATCAGTATGTGGTGACGGCTAGTGGTGGCTAGCAATGGAGCCATGGAGGTGATTATTTGTGAGATCAACCGTGAAGGCAGGTGGAGGGTGGATGGTGATGGAGGCTTCTGGTGGAAATAGTTATTCGTGCTGGCAACTACAGCCGGCAGTGATGGTGGTTGTGGAATCAAAGTTGATAGTAGGAGTGATTTGCCATGGCTACTTGTGGTAAAGGTAGTTAACGGTGGGTTTTTTGTGCTGCTGGACGTTGGCGGTGGTACTGGTTTGCGATCGATGGGGTTAGTGGTGGTGATTGTAATTGATATGTGGCCAAAAATCACATTTACAAGAATCTTTAAATAACAAAAATGTTGTTTTCTCAAAATAAGAAACCAAAATATTTCTCCAGAAAACACTATCACAAAAGCGCACAACTTTATTAAAGATCATTTTCTACAAGTTATCAAGAAGCACTAGACAAATCCTACCAAATGCCACAAAAGGGTCAGAACATCCAATAACATGAAAATAGAAAAGATCATTCATCCATGTCAAACCAAGTTACACAAAATAACAGACATGACATAAGTATGAAGACAACTGAAATGGGGCACTTCTGACATAATACAAAGCACTTCCACGAGACCAAGAACAAGCATCAGTCAATATCCACGACCATGCTGCTTATATAATTTTCCAAGAATTAAATTCCGAGAAGTTCAAACATTTAAGACTGTAAAATGTCAGGTATATGTGGAGGACAAATCGACAAAGTTTCTACATCCATTTATGAAGGTTTAATCAGGAGAACTAGAGTGGATAGAATTTGGACCAGCCTGATATTAACATCACCAAAGCCTGTGGCCACTTCCAGTATTAAGTCCAGCGCATTTGGAAGAATTCAAAATGAGATGAGATCATCTTTTGGTGATTGCTGCTTCTTTGTGTCATGTCCTGATTCAGATGAGCCATCTGCTTTTTTACCGAAAATCATTTCATCAAGATCATCCAACATGTCATCATTATTCCCTCCCTGGGCTGCGGATCGGGAACCTGCTGGTTTTCTGATCAGAGCGTCTTCTTTTCCAGCACGAGGGGACTCATCGGGCTCCACTGCAACTGGAATCACAGCAGGTTCTGGCTCTGATGAAACAACAGCAGGCTTCTTCATTTCGTTGTACTTTGAAAGGGCCTTTTGGACTTCATCATTTATATTCAGGGCTTCAAAAAGGGTGGCCTCATTATCTCCAGCAGTCTCAATGATTCTCTGAACAGTATTGAGGGACTGGCGACACTGTTGCACTAGAGTAGTTGTCAAGTCATCCTGCACAAAATGATTTTAGAGGCAAGAAATGAGGAGAAAATATTAGGACAAAAAGGGAAACTGTAAGGGCTTGCATGCTGTTGCAAGAAGAACTGGACCAGTTCCATCAGGAGAAAAGGTAAGTGGAATAAGAAGATCGTGGTATCCAAGGGGCTAAAAGCAGAACCACAAACTTCTTTTGAGGAGATTGATTTATGATGCAAGAGTGTGTGAAAATCATTTTCCACTAATAGTGGGGAGAGAAATAGTGGGCTTTTCACAGAAAGCCCCTTGACAACAAACAAAAACCAGAAAATATTTCAAAATCTGTGGGCAGTAATACAAGATAATAAAAGAACCATAAAAACCCTGATAACTTCTGGTTCGAATATTAAAGTAACAAAAAAAAGGAAAGAAGTATAGTCAAACACCAAATTCCTATAGGGAGCATGTGAACGATGAAAACAGAAGTGGAGAATGAAAATGTACACATGATTACCGAACAGAAAATAGAAGGGATTAAAAAAGGAAACTACAATGATAACCAGTGATGGTTTACTTGACAAAGATCTAAATTATTACATCTTCACAACCACATCATAGCTCAAGCTGTTGCATGCTACTTTGAGAATTCCAGATAGCACTGGTGTTTTTGTTGATCTATAGAATAATTCCTTATTGATAAACATCTATATTAAGAGCCCTCGGGATTTTAGTCTAGTGGCAAGAGCGCAGCCCATGATATGTCGATTAGGCATGTCACGAGTTCACACCCTGATGCACACAAAAGTGTGGTATTTAAGTGGAAAAAAGGAAGTGCACAAATTATCCACCAAATTTCATACAGTGGGCTACTGGCCCTTGGGCATTTCTTGATTGTCAGAGGAGTAAACATCTATATTAAAAAATGCCTTTGGCCTTACTGAAACTAATTCAATAAAGATCTAAAGATCTATCTAGACCGCTGAGTCCAATTAATTATTTTACGAGTACAATAATCCAAATATAATATCCACCTTATCAAATTGAGTTGCCACAAACGTATGTTCACTTTTCAAAAGAAAAACAGATTTCCCACATATTGTTTTGCAACAAAAGTTACAGGCAACCAACTTTTGCTCTTCTCAATAAATTCTTTTTCGTTGTTCTATTCCTTAAATACCAAAATCCCATATTCGCCTAATATAAACACTGTCTACTCATTCCCTCATAAGAATCCAAAATTAACCAGCCAATTGATTTAGGATGGAGGGAACAAATAAGAACGAAATAGGCTACCTCAATGATAAAAGAAACATATACTTTTTGCCACGTCTTGCTATATTCCAGTCTGATCTATGCAACTAAAAACCAGCGAGATTATAATCTCTACCATCCATACATGTGCACCCACTTGTCACAGAAATAAATATGGCACACCTAGTGCCATAAAACCTCAAAGCCCTTATAGGAAATCGCTAAGAACCATCTTGCTAGCTTTTTTCATTTGTCAAAAAAAAAAAAAAAAAGGAAAATGTGAACGAAGAAAAGAAGGAAACTAACAATATTTAATGATAACCACACCTGATATGACAATCTTATGACGTGCACAGTGGATGGCAAACCATACTGAAGTTTTCTATCACAATTCCATCTCAAATCAGATGCCTGAAGCACCAATCTATCATTGTTAAAGATAGGCTTGAAGTTCGAGAATAAGTTTCGAGCTGGAAGTGCAATAGGTGTATGATACATGATACCAGTGTACAGGTTGTGCGGCGAAGGATGGCATGACAAACAGTTGGGTAGGAGGAAAGGAGAAAACGGAAGGCACGAGAGGTTGAGTAGGACCAATAACTATCAAAATGTAGGCTTTAGGACCAATAACTATCAAAATATAGGCTTACTTGAGAAGCAAATGGTATTGACTACAGAGGATGGAACCGACAAAAACAAGGATGCGGTGAGAAGAAAGCAAAATGAAGACCAAACCCTCTAATGCAACCGCCTCTCTCATTTTATCCTAGATGCGTGCTACTTGCTCCATCTGAAAATGTGGTTATTTTATCTAATCTTATATGACCATACATTCATCTTACCATGCGCATCTCAGAGACACACATGTGTGGTGGATATCATAGGCCTTAGCAACCTGACATTCACTCCCATATAAGATTGTTAGTCTTACCACCTGTTTTACGTAACTTACTTTTCATTTCTGGTAGGTATCCTCCTATCATATCACACACCCAGGTGGCCCTTATCCATTTCAGCCATCCTATTTCCTACACGTAACAGTTTCATTTCATAAAATTCTCCTGGAAAATCGAGCCTTAATATCTGAATTGTTTACATCTACACATTGCAATCCCTTCTAGTTTCACCTAAATTTCCGTGCTGATTAAACTTGCAGTGCATAAAATCAGTCTTAATTTTCAATACAATTTTTTAATTTCCCAAGACCACAAATGTCAATGGAAGACCCCAAATTGTTCCCCCAACAAAATACTAGCCACTTAACAATTTCAATAACATACATGGCAAGCTAAACTGCAAGCATAAGATTGTGCTCAAGCCCGAGTAGTGGGCACAGTTCAGTTCGTTTATAGCCCCTATCTTAACCACCATACAAGATGAACACTGGCATGTGAATAACAGAATGAAACTATATTTATACTTTTAATCTCTGGTAGACAATACCGACAAAAAGGTAAGTTGGAGTCGTAATTTCAGTCCAACAACTTGATAATCCAAATTATATTCCAACAACACATTAAGACAAATACCTTCAGATCCTGAGATTAACATGTGATGCTAGGAAACAAATAGAATTACCTGCAAAGCATCCTGCTGAGGTGAAGAAGATAAAACAGTTGTCAGAAGCTCTACACTATTTCTTGCCACATCAAACGCCTCCTTTATCTGTTCAGCTGAAAAGTTCTCCTGGGGAATCTCACGTTGGATCTGCTGTGCCAGAGTATCATTTGGTTCTGAAGCTGACACTGTTCTTGGAGGAGTAAAGATCGGAGCTAAGCTTTCATGGTCACGACCAGGAAATCGTACCCCTCTTGATCTCAAACTCTAAAACAAAAACAAAAAGCAGGTATTATGCAGGAATGTGAAGAAGCAAATAAAAGAGATTTCGTATCTAAAGTTCCATTGCTGAAAGAATCAGTCATATTGACATCATAACAGTATTTGCTAGAAAGCCCTAGTCAAAAGTCTAAACTGTAGTTGCTTGTAGTTAGGAGATGTATTTTGAGGAAAATGCAGGCTTGGAAACGTCTTTTATAGGTAAGTCCTGGGCCTCCTGGCTAGTAATCAACTATGGCACATGTCAACAAGACAACAACAACAGAGTTCTACCATCCAGAATACATCTGCGACAAAATCCCCAACTGGGTAGTTGATAGCCACTACCAAGAGTCAAGTTAATGACTCAAAAGCAATGTCCAGAACTCAAAAGTCAAACGAGCGACTCGTTATGACATGAATTTAGAGTTACCTTTTCTTTTAGGAAGAAGAACAAGACAGATAATGCTTTTGTAACTGGCTAACTGATCGGCTCAGTTGCTAAAGACTGTATAGATGTACATGTTTGCCTCAGAGAAAAAAAAAAGGAGGCAAATAAATGTGGCTCAAATGATAAGCTCAATAGGTAAAGAGTTCAGCAACGTGTGTGCTTGTTTCGGACCCATTCCCCACTCACCCTGATGTCCTCTATCTGGTTCCCATTTTACAAGGAAAAAAGAACTAAAAAACCTTATCAAAGAAAATTACTCCTAATATTTTATGGGACCGGATTATTTTGCTTTCCCGTGTTTCCTCAGGGTCCAACTGGAAATGACACAATTGACATCTTAATTTTTTTTTCATGAAGTGAACGTGAGCACTGAAAATCTGCAAAATGGTACCTTGTAAGTCTCTTCATACACAGGTAAATAGCGAAGCTCACTCGATGATTCTCCCCAAGCTTCGATTAACACCAGGGCCTTGTTTCTATTGTTAACGACAGTTTGAGGGTCATCAATCAACTTCACCATCTCATCCAACACACGCTCAGCTGCAATCTCTGAGAATGCCTTCTCGCAATTCTTTGCAATAGTTTCAAGCAATACCAAGGCTAAGTACTGAATCCTGGGGCTCTTCAATATTATCCTCTTCTTTACGCCCCGTATCAGTTCAACGCTATTGATCCTCTCGTGATTAATCATGTCACAAAGCTCAAGATTCATAGCCCAATCAGGTTCATCCAGAGTTTCAGCAGTGGCTTCCTCGACAAGCTTATCAGTCTGATTTGGGCCTTGGAAAAGCTCCTTCATCTTGAAACTCATAGAGCTCATTCCAGCAGTGATTTTTTGCCCAACCTCTGTGCCTCCAATTTTCAAGCGCTCCCCAAATGCGCTGACTTTATCCAACAAATTGTCACTCATTTTGTAAGATTTTCCGAAACTAGCCTCTAGTTTATCTCAGCTAAATAGTATCAGAGTTATCCTGAAAAAGAAAATTAAGGCAGAAACGATCAGGCTCAACAACAGTATGTAAATATTTCTCAAATCAAAAGTACAAAAGGGGAAGCACTAATATAATTTCTTCTAAAATTTTCCTTGAACACAGCAGATAGTCAAAAATTGACATATGATCCATACGGCCGAACCTAACTAGTTTAGGATGGAACAAATAGTTGATTGATCCATTAACATCACAGTAACCATGTAATTTTATTCACCCACTGCTACTGCAATGTCATAAACACCAGATAGGGTCTATTGCTAGGGTTTACTACCGGAAAAAATGGAAAAATTAAAACCCCTAAAAAAAATGATGCTTGAACAACAAGTTAAATATGATCATGTAGAACATGGCAAATTGGCAATTAAAAGGGATAGCATCATTTTTTAATATAAAAAGAAAAGGCAAACATTTACAAATTTGGGCGAGCTGAATTACAGTTCAAGTCAAACAAATGAATTTGCCGCTACAATTCCCAAATTAAAGTATATAAGCAGCGAAATATAGAAAACAAGATCGCATAAAATTCAAAAAAAAAAAAAAAAAAAAAAAAAAAGCGATCAAAAAAAGAGAGTAAAAGGAGTGAGTGAGTTTACCTTGAAAAGTCAAAATTAAGATCAAAGACTGACTTTTCAATTGCGTGTTTATAAGACGACGACGCGTAACGCTACTCACTTTTTTTTTAATTTCTCTCTAAAAAATATCGCTATCTTGTTTGTTTGATGAAAGGAATCTTCCGATGTTCCTTGAAAATGGTGACTTTAAAGTCTTCTACTTTACCCTTTTATTTATACCCACTGCTAAATATTGCTAACTGTATTTCCGTATTCTTTTTCGTATGTATACGGAACTACGCTTTAAAATACGATTCTTGGGTTTGCTTTTTTATGGGACACCCCACCATGGAGCTTTAAGGTTACACTTTACCCTTCTTTTACATTTCTTTATTTTTCATTTTACAACTCATTTTATCCTTTTCTGCCCACCAAACTCATTAAATTAAGAGGGTGTTTGGTCAGATCATACACTACTTCTCTTTCACTTATTAATTTGGTGTTTGATAAATGTTGAGAGTGCTTATAAATTAAATAAATTATATTGACTATTTTAACTTATTGTTCAGGTTGACCAAAACTTTTACATTATATTATCTCCAATAATATCTCTATATTTTCAGAATACTCTTTTAATAAAATTTCTAGATCTCTTTCCATTCCATCTTCGTTATTAATTTTTATCCATATAAAATATATTAAAATTTATACTTATCTTAAATAGTTTATGGATATTAACTCATTTTAACAGAAAAAAATGTTTATCACCAAACAAGCCAACTATTTATTACTCCTAGTAATTTCACTATTTCTATCCAAACTGGTTCTTTGTTCTGGTGTGATCAAAGATCTTACGAGGCGAAACCGAAGAGGAAACAGCTTCGGCCACTGGTGTGATCGATTATGTTGCATTGAGATCGCGATGATTTCGAAGACGATTGTTCTTGCAGATAACTTTGGTTGATCTTATTCCACTTTTATCGGAACAAACCCAGCGCAATCTGTGGAACGTGGATAACTGCTGTAGAGACGTGGGGGAATGAAGTTCTTCTAGAGTTGGGAACTCCACACTTTAGCTAATCTATAAATAGGCCTCATCTCTCCCATTTGAGACTTACGTTCATCAGAACAAAAAGACTCCCCTTTTATTCATCAGCTACATTGTTCTCAGTTACACCATTGTTGCTACAAAAATCTCTTATCATTATTACAAATTCAACTATTGTATCAAATATCAATCGCGGCTGGGTTCAAACTTGGAGGAGGATTCATCTCTTTCATTAAAAGCACCATCCTCCAATTATTCAATACAATAAGTTTTACTGCTTTATTCATTAATTTGTCGTTAATTGCTTCATTGTTTGCATGTTATTTTCACTGCTGAATACATTCATTTGTTATCATCAATTTCATTAATTTGTTATCATCGCTTTATAATTGGTTTATTGCTTCTTGCATTTGCTCATTAATATCGATCACGTTAATCAAATTGTCATTACTACATTCTGATAGTAGCACTAGTTGTTAAGGTTTTATTTTATCGATTGCTTTCTTATCGTCTTTCCCAAACCTGTAATCGGCTAATTCGAATAACTTTTTATATTTAGCGTTGTCATCATAATCTTGCTACTCCATCTTTGATCGAACTTTATTCATTCGTTCATCTAATATCGAGCAAGCATAATATTCAAACCGTGTTCAGTAGAATTGTACTTGATTACTTTGTTCATAATTTATTCGTTCAGGATCATATAAAATCGATCTCTTGTGATTTTTCAATCGTGTCATCATAGCTTGCGAACTTATTGCTTATCTTTGCTTGTCCGATAATAGTTGTCCTCGAATGAATTTTTCACAGCGTCGTCGAATTTGCTGTTGCATGCTCCATTGAGTTGACTGCTTATACTACCTTCGAAGCAATCTTAAGCAAACCGATCACTTGTCACCGTAAATTACTTATTGATCGATCAATTTGAGATACAAACGGTCGCCTTAGACTCAACTAAATACAAATTTAATTGTAAAAATCTAAGATACATTTTTAGGAAATACATTATCCATGTAAAATATATTAAAACTTATACTTATCTTAAATAGTTTATGGATATTAACTCATAATGTTTATCACCAAACAAGTCAACTATTTATCACTCCGAGTAATTTCACTATTTCTATCAAAACACATAAATAAAATCAGTTTACGATACTAAAAGAATTCTTTTCGACTTCTAATTTTGTTCAACTAACCCAAACGGTTCTTTTTCTCGAGTTTTACATTTATTTATTTTTTTCCATTTAGAGGAGCATTATCCATGATATATACATATTTTATGTCGTTCTATATAAATTAAAGATATTATAATTTGGCGTAATTTGGTGTTTTAATCTCTTTGCCGGCTCTACATCTCCTATTATAAAGTACCTTACTCAATTGGTCATCAACGCAAGGAATAGTCATTGTGTGTGACTATCTCTATTTTGTCGATAGTATTAGATATCATGGCATTACTTTTTTAATCGATTCCAATTTCCAGACTTCCAGCATTGACGTCAATCAAATTTGTTGAACTTTTCAACATAACACGATTTGCATAGGCTTCTGGAAGGGCCGTTTTTAACCTTCACATGCAAAATGTTGTGCCCGAATCCAAAATCCAGTAGCCTCTACAATTTGGAAGACTCCTAGTGGATAAATTGCAGAAATAGCCAGTTTTTACCGTGGGCGCAACTACTTTTTGTAAAATTTTGTAAGATGATACCACTTCAACAATATTAATCACAGAGATTGAAGTTGGACTCTTTTTCAGTCTGAGGAGTAAAGTTCAAGTCTTAAGGTACTATCCTGGCTTTGAAGGAGCCACTTCACGTGCATGGTAATTGTAATTTTTTATTGAAGGTGGTCTTTTTTCAATCGAGGCTTTAAAAGAAAAAAAAACAGATCCGACCTGCCGGATTCGAACCAGCGACCTAAGGATTAGCTGTTTATCAAACTACAGTCCTCCGCTCTACCAACTGAGCTAAGGTCGGATTTGCTTTAAGTTTGCATCTAATTGTATATATTAATATATACATTACTATTTTCGTCGATATAGAAACAAGATTTTAGCACTTGGCATTCTATAAAAGTAGGAAGGATTAGTCGCACCATCATCATATTTCACATGTTTGAGGTTATCGAGAGGCATGCATTTCACATTTCTCCATATAACGAAGGTTGAATAATAAACGTGCTTATTACAAAGGCGCTATGGTGCCAGTGGTGAGGGGTGCTTATTTTCTCCTGCTTAATTGGAGTTCAAAACTACCTCCAGAATACTTATCTACAAGAGAGAGAGATTGTGCATGATTGAAGGGAAGGCGAACATTCAATTTTTTGAATATTGTAGTTCAACTACGATGTCATGATGTTCACTTCCAATTAGAAAAGAGAATCAACAAGTTTAAGGAATGGGCCTAAAAAATAATATAACGTAGTGAATATGAATGACATATAATGTCTACAAAGTGTAATTAGAGTCACAACACGGGTTTTGCCTTCCTTGGTTGAACCAACACTTACGCAAGTTGACAGATCTAAAAAGAGAATTTACATTGATATGTACTACCTACTTCTTGTTATCGGTTGTTTTCCAACTGTAGAAAATGATGTTCCATCATCAAGAGTACTAGAGTTGTCTTATGATACTTTCCTTTCCGTGGTGTCATTTTCTTGCGGTTGATAAGCATAGCACTCCCATTATACATTCCTTTATTTTCAAGCTCGGTAGATTCTCTGTAACACTGACCAACAACACAGGGTTAGTATCCTAGCAGTATAATCTATCTAACTGGCAACTTTCTAGTCTAAAGACTGTATAATCACCACAAAAGCACCTTATCATTTGGTTTGTACAAAGGCCCATTCACAGTCTGGATAAAGAAATAGCAAATGCCTGAAAAGAAACAACAACAACAACAACAACAACAACATTAATGCCTCAATCCAAAACTAGTTGGAAACTAAGTTAAAGAACCATAACAAATGGCAGCCCGATGCACAAAGCATCCTCTAATTATGTAGGTTACCGGGAAGGGCCGCACCCAGAGGGTGTGTAATGTTGGCAGATGATAGGAAAAAAAAAGATGATATATTGTCAAAATGAAACTAAATATGAGACAATATCGCCATAAACTGCAGCAGTATATCTACCAAACATGAACCTGCAAAGCGTGCAAAAGGAACAAAGTACCAGACTTTTAATCAATCAGAACTTGAAAACAGAAAAGAACAGAGTCTAAAGCAGGTACTGCCTGCTAAAAGCTCAATCGATAATATACTGCTGGATGCAAAGGTGAAGTTTCTGGACATGTTGGTTCACTAAAAAGAGCAAAGCAGTGATTGTAGAGACACCAAGAAAAAAAGTATACCTTTTTCTACATGACCCTCCTTCTCTTGCTTTTAGCAGAAGATCTTCTGACCCTGGACATCTTTATACCAGTGGCCTCATTGTTTTGAGTCTGTATTGGCATTATCTGTTAAGTTATGAAAGTTGCAATTCATCAGACCCATATCCTTTAACTGCTAGAGGTCACTGTATGCAATAATGTTTTTACTCGCAATACGAACTTTATTTTCTTTTGATTCTCGCAACTTAAATTGATAAGTCTGAGTCTTTGAGGGAGCTAGTCTGGGAAAGGGCAAGCTAAATATTGAAATCAGAAAGCAATCATAAAAATTATGTGACTCGTGAAACAAATGAATGCTATAATTTAGTTAGTCGCCAAGGGCTTGGCAAGAACGTTACCTCACAATATGGACTATATTTTCCTTTTATGCACGGAAATGAGGTTTGCATCCACAAGTAAGGTTCACACTTCATTTTTTGGTCAACCTCACAGCACATTCCTTCCTCAGCCTCAAACATCTGTGCCACAGCTTCCATTTTTGAAATGTCCTCTGCAACAAAGAGGCGGCAGCTACTCCCACACAGACAGTTAAGAGTTTCAAAATCTGCATGCCAAAGTTTACTTTTATTAAAGCAAGAGGATATGTAGATTAGAGTAGCTAGGAAAAAGAAATCTTCAAATGATGATCAACAATTTTAACAGGGATAAGTCCTGTGGGCCATCGAGCTAAACAAGCTATTTCTAGCAAATCAAATTGCTCTTCTTAAATAGAAAGCTAACTGGAAATGTTAGTAAAGGTAGTACTAGTAGTGTAGCTCTATTACCATGAAAAAGGCATATGGGACCATCGTAACGGTTGCACGCAATGTATGCCACATAACATAGCCGTTTGCAGAGGATGCAGGTACAGGATCCTCGAGGTTTTAAACACATTCTAAGAGAAGGTCTAAGCTTCTTCAAGCACCAGCGGGCACGGTGGTATGATCTCAATAGGCATGAAAATGAAGTCATTATACAACCAAAGGAGACTAAATCTGCTGCGCAGATAGTTCTTTGAGCTAACGACTTTGGAAGAAGCATTGCTTCTGCACATAAGAGCTCTTCATAAGGAATAATTGGCACCTTTCCAAGAAGGGCATAACTTTCAGTAGCTGCAGCACCAAATGGAAACCATTCACTAACTGCAAAATTCACAGCCTCACCGCAGTTAAAGCCTGCAGGAATAAGGAAACTAGTCATATGAGCGAAATAATATCCCCCATAAATTGTAGATTGTCATTGCAATTTGCAAGTGACTCGCCAAGTTAGAGTAGGAGCATTAAGATCTAACCATGACTAAATCCTGAATGGTATGCTCTAGGGAAGGTAATAACAAACTCTCCTGGCATTTGCACAGCTTTATAAACAGGGACATCATATTGCAGCAGAACCTTTGGAGAAACCATTGTTGTTTTCTCTTGAAGAACATTAAAGACCCCAAGGACCCCATCTTCTGATAGGATTTCCGCATTATACACATGATGCTGAATAACCTTCTCAAATTGAAGAGCTGCATGACCAGGAATTCCATACCAAGTTTTGGGCGCGCCACAATGATGATAATTTATGCTGATAAAGACGAGAAATCAAGAAAAATTGAAGAAAACGAATGGCTGAAACACCCAAGAGAATGTTGATAGTATGACTTGCCTATTGAGGTAATGATCCTCCACATGCCAAGCGAACATACTGAATAGCATCCCAATGTACAGCATGGGTTCTGTTACTCCCTGAAACAAATAAATGTATAAGAATTAAGAAACATAGTATTTTACTAAAATGCAGCATTCTTACCAGAACATAACAATCTTTCAATACCGGAATTTCATTTACAAGCATGCGCAATGTGGATCTTCGCAGCCGAGGAAGTATCTGCACAGAGAACACAGTAAGATATTGGATGAAAAAGAAAAGATGTACTAGTCAGACATTTGAAAATCATATGGCTTGCAGAGAACCACATGAAGAACAGTATATGAACTCCAATTCAGTTCAAGTCATCTACAAGGAGCAACAAGCTAAGGATGTAGTCTTTCTTTAACAACGAGGAAAGGTGATAACATTAGAACAATGACGGTAATAATAGTAGCAGAAAACATAAATGAACCTTGAAATTCCATTTGCTACTTGCAAGAGGATCACTGAAAGTGCTTGAGAAGGCACTACCATCTATATTAATTCCGTACTCAACCATTCCTTTCTTTGCATGTACCATTTCTTTCCAGAATTCCTTTTCCACACATGTTGGAGGAAGGCATCCAGATAGACAGTATCTACGAGCTGTTGCCTTGTTTGCCATTATCTCAAAATCACGGATGGAGTAATTTCTGGAACACAAACAAGATGACACATTCCATATAAGGCCATTATTTTGTAAAAGTACTTGCGTATCTAAAGCTAATATCATTTCTTCTGTGTATCAGTTATCATATGGTACCTTCCTCTCATAAAGAAGGTGGTCTTATCATTTTTATTCCACTCAGCAAGACGTAGAGGTTGAAGCTTAGTGGTAAACTTAAAACCTTTCTGCTCTCTCATCAAAACTACTCCAGCTGGAACAGAAGATCCAAGAGGAGAGACAACCTTACAAATGCCTGAAAATCAACAAAGTGCAGGCCAAATCAGCAGAAGATGGATAAAAATGTATGATAATTACGCAGCACAATACAAAAAGCAAAATATTCGACTTAACCATTATACTGTCAGAAAAGAACAGTACAGTGAATGGTTTTGAAAAGAGTCATTTAACTGTTCTGGTTCCTAAAGCCATTTTCCAGTTACTGAGAAAAATAAAAATCCTATAATGACTCTGCTTGAAAAGAGGTAACAAATAGGAATCAGGACTATGGTCGCCCTAGTTAAAGAACATCAAGATGTAGTTAACTTAGGAGCCTAAACTTACACACTTTCATCCCATATCATAAGCACTGTTCACTTCTTAATGGTTGGTTTAACCTATTCTCAGAGCTATATTGAACTATATTAACTAATCTCTACAAAATATAGATCTGATATTAAAGTTCTATAAGTTGCAATTTTTCCTATTAAAGTTCACATAGTTCGAAGGAAAAAAAAGTGACAAATGTTAGGACCGATGGAGTAATATGCAGCATAGATGCCTCTCTGAAGCTTTTTTAATATGCAAACAGGGCATATTAGATGCTAAATAGCAAGTTATATTCAGGAGGTCATGACATCTTTTTGCATACATTGCATATTAAATACTACAAATAACATTGAAAATGTAGGTTTTGAGTTGTCAGTGTACCGAATTTTGATGCTTCAGGAGCAATTTTCTGAATATAAACCAAGGGATCCTCAAATTCTTCCTTTGACGGACGATATACTGGGCATTCTTCGAGTGTATCAATCCAATCAAATTCAGACATGCTAAGCTGACTAACTTTCCTTTTCTGACAAACTTTTCCAGGAGAAGTACCATTATGACAAGGTGTTGGATCAGCATTTCTGCTCAATTTAAAGCCAGTTAACGAGTAAGTTCCGTGCTTCTTTGCTTTTCTTGCAAGATTTGTTCTATTTACTTTCTGCATATCAGAAGAAAATGATGCATTCTCTGCTTCAGCCTGCAGAAAAAGGCTAGGAATAAATAATTGGACGGACCGCGTCTGAAAAATTATAGGGAATTTTCCGTCATAATCAGTTTCATTACTGATACTCCAATCTTTATCATTCTTAATCAAAAGCAAGACAAACAAATTATGTTAAGAAAATGTGTAAACAAATAACAAAACTCAATGGAATAAATTTAAACGAATGGATTAGATGAAAACAAGAAAACTGAAAAGATGATCAAATTGCCTGCAGTTCCCAACATGTTTCGAGTCTATACTTCACAATTCAAATCAAGACGCCATAACATTTCTTTTGATTTAGTGATAAGCGGAAGTAGACACGAAAAAGAAATCCAATACTTTGGGAAAATGCAACTGTTTACTTGAGATAGGATCAAGTTTAAGTTTATTGGCGCATTAAGTTGTAGTAAGAGAATTGATGGAAGAGTATACTCCAATTAATAGTACAGTTTATGGAAACAAAGATAAGGCCCAAGAATCATACAAGAAGTAAGGAAACTTGAAGAAACCTTACCATTTCAGAGAAAGAATGTGGCTTTGAAGAACGTTAATGAGAAAACGGTGACCGCGCTTTCAAGATTTCAAAAATGAAACAAAGTTGCAGTTATTGGCTATTTATACCTTTGCATTGGGCATGCGAGAGGCTCGATTAACCGGATGACCCGACCCATTTGTCAACGCATCTTCATGCAGTTACCAATTGCTAAAATCACTTGCGCGACCACACACTTCACTGTTCATATATAGTACTTCCTCCGTTTTAAAAAGGATGAACCTATTACTATTTGAAAGGTCAAAGAAGATTATTTTGACCGCATGTCTTACAAATATTTTCTAATTATTTTGAATTATTAACTATTGTGACTTATAGTATTTTTCATGTAGTTTCTAAATATATAAATTTTATTTCACAAAATTTAAAAATTCGATGTGCAAATTCCCGGTCAAAATTAGTCAATTTGACCCTCGTACTCCGCAAAGGTTCACGGAGGGAGTAGTAATCGTTATATTATGTACTTGTTTCTTTTCTAAATTCAATCGTAACTCATAATCTCTAATCTCTGTAAGTAGTCTATCTTCATTTGTATAACTTTCCATATACTGAACTTTCTTGTAAGTGCAAATTATCAGTGGCATTTTTTAGTTACCACTTGCTAGACTGGTTATCCATTCTTTTTCAACACCGAAATTATCCCAAATTCTGCTAATAGCTTGACAAGCGAAAAGTTTAAATTGGTCTTTTCACTTAGTGCTTTCAAACAAATTTTATTTATCGTTTGAAAAGAGAGATTATAAAACCAATTTTCCATTTAAATTGTTACCAAACTGACATTCAAAATAGACATTAATTAATTTCTAAAAACTTATTACAATTAAAAGGTGCCAAATGCCACTGCCTATGTTTTGCTATTGTTGTTGGTCATGCGGCCGCTAGACTATCAAAATGTTAGTCAACTATTATGGGTGGAGACTGGAGGAGACGTAGTTACTACACAATTATTATGGGTGCATTCAACATATTTCTTGAATGTTAGTCAGCTACATATCTCATACTCCATCTATTCCAAAATAATGACAAAATTTTCTTATCAGTACATTCCAAAAAGGATGACACACTTCTAAATTTGAAAATAGTTTAACAGTAAAATTGATATTTGACGACAAGTTTCAAAAGTCATAATTTCTTTATTAAACTCCGATTCAAATCAAACTACGACATCTTTTGTGGTACGGAAGAAGTATACGAAATGTTTGAGCACCTTATTTTTGGGTAAGCATAGTCATATTGATTCATATAACAGTCACCATCGTAACATCTTTTTACTATAACAATCAAGTTTATCTTGTTATCGATTTTTTATGTTATCTTATAATAGATGTTTTTTTTTTTTTTGAATTTATAACAACACATATAACAATCGAAAAAAATATCCAGACAACAAACGTAATTGTAGAGAGATCTGACTGTAGTAATCAAATACGTTCAGCAACGCTCCTTTTGTTCATAAAATTTGGGATAATATTTTAATTTTTTTTTATATATAATTTGTCCAAAATTTGAAAACAAAATCTTCAAATTCCCAAACTAGTATTTGAGAGTTTTTGAGATTTTTTTTTTTCCACTCACAAAACTTCAACTTTTCTTCAAGTCAAAAAATTATTTTTCAACTCAACTTCAAAAAAAATTTCCTAAGTTTCAACTAATCATATCCAAACACTAGCTAAGACTTTACCCCTTAATTACAAAAATCTATAATCATTTCGGACACAAACAACTCTAAAATAAACCTACATAGCAAAAGTCAATGTTGTAGTTAGCAACTTAGCAATTTGAAAAAAAAAAAGAAAAAAAAAGCAATTTAAAAAGAAAAAAGGAAATAAAGTATGAGTGGCGGGTAAAGTGAGGACCCGCGTGATAAGCGCAACAAACTTTTTTAAATTTGAAAAATAGAGGCTGGCCATGCGTTGACGGTTTCTCTTTCCTTATCTGAAAAACCAGACGCATGAAACCCATACTGATTTCAATCACAAAAATTAAAAATTTAAAAAGGAAATAAATATATATATTCATTACACTATAGTTTAGGGTTTCCTTCTATTACGTTCTTCATTCCTCCATGATTTATTCAATTCCTAGATCCTATTTTTCCTCATAATTTCCCCCAAAATTTCTGAATAATTTCAGCAAAAGTTTATTACTCTGCTTTTTACCTATTCCCAAATCAATTAGTATTTTACATTTGTTTACTTAGAGTTTTTTTTAATAATTAAAACGCGATTCTGTTATTGAAATTTTTTGATTTAGTATTAGAGAACATGAGCGGAGATGTACCGCCAAAGTTAGACGATGAACAAATCGCGGAGCTACGGGAAATATTCCGATCATTTGATCGGAACAACGACGGAAGCTTAACGCAACTTGAACTGGGATCATTACTCCGATCATTAGGATTAAAACCGAGTAATGATCAATTAGAAGATTTAATTCAAAAAGCGGATAAAAACAGCAACGGTTTAATTGAGTTTTCGGAGTTCGTCGCATTAGTAGCACCTGAACTTATACCTGCAAAATGTCCGTACACGGAGGAACAGTTGAAGAAGATATTTCAAATGTTTGATAGGGATGGCAATGGTGTGATTACGGCGGCGGAGTTGGCCCATTCTATGGCGAAATTAGGGCATGCGTTAACGCAAGAGGAGTTGACAGGGATGATTAAGGAAGCTGATACAGATGGTGATGGTTGTATTAGTTTTCAGGAGTTTTCTCAGGCTATGACTTCTGCTGCTTTTGATAATTCATGGACTTGATGAACCGCTTGTTCTTTCTGGTTTGTTGCTGTTTTTGATTGATTTGTAGTTTTGTTGCATTTGTGTTTTGGTTGATTTTGTTTTAGTTATAGATTAGTGCTTGTTTTATGTGAAGTACATATTGGAGTAGCAAATAAAATTTCTGTTTTGACAATGGAGTATTTTGTTTTGTGACAACTTATTAGTGAACACGAAACAATGGTAGTTTGAATTTCATTAGCGGATTCAGGATTACATTTGTTGATAGGTTCGACATTTAAGATTGTTAATATTGAACTCATTGTACTTCTAATTATGAGTTCAGATTTAGTATTTGTTGAAATTTTAATAGATTTGATCACATTTCTATCTCTATGGTCTACATCGAAAATATTGGGTTCGGATGAACCCAGTATTAAAGGTTGTATCCGCCCTGTTTGTAGCTATACCATTGGACATTGGATCAAACTCATACTCAGGTTATATCTTCTAGAGAAGAAAGAAAAACACAAAATCTGGCTTGTAGGAGACAGGACCCCTCTTCTGTCCACATTATTACTGCGTGCACTCAAGTGATATGAGAAGCTTTTCCCCTTGAAAAAAGTTAGACACTTGATCTGGCCTATTCAGAGTTACATAAACTAATCATCTTCCTGCTTTTCCCCGTAATCATTAGTTTAGATCAGAGCTGATGGTCGAGTGGTTGTATATTATGCTGAATTGTATCTCAAACCTTAACTGCTTGACCATGCAGGTGAAAGATGAAACAGACTGACTAGGAGAACCATATAATCTGGTGGGAATTGATGAGAATGTTCAAACAATTTCACAGTTCAACTTGGCTCTCCCAGTTTTGCAAATCTTTTGTTTGTTCTTGTTTTTTCTTTTTGGTAGGTAAGATTTTGTAGCTAAACTCATTACAGAAATTAAGGAATTTTGAAGCATGAAATAGAGATCTCCGACGAACCACCTTCACTCATGCTAACTTTAACAAAATAGAGATCTCAAGTGTTTTCCATAGTCACATATATACGGACTTTCAAGATCCAAATTTTGTTGTTTGGTCATCAACATCTCAGTTTTGAAAAACATCTCACAGCATCAAAGCCTAGTCAAAAACATTTTTACAACAAGAATACACAGAAAAACTAATCAGGTCAAAGCTCATACTCATCATAAAATCATTGCAACACAACCTCCGGTAGCTGCCTACTTCCAGAAGCCAATTACCAATTCAAAAGCAAATGATAATCTGATGTTTGACAAAGACGAGACTTCACTTAGGACATGAATTTAACGGTACAACAATAAACAGCAACTACCGTTCTATGTATCAAACTTACAGGATGTATTGCGTATAACATGCATATCTAAGTATCTAAACCCACAACACAATGACCAGCTAAAAGATCAGACAAGCGAAATGGCACAGTAGTTTTTGAATTTTTTTTGGACAAGCTAAAGGATTAACCCCTTAGGTGAAGAGGGCTTGGTAGGTTCCTCCGAAGCTTTTGGGGACTCGGAAAAGGCATGTATTGGCACGTAACCTTCAGCAGAATTTCTTCCCTGTTCTTCTGCCAACTTTTCCTTAGTCTTCTGACCAACTTCCCCTGCAGCCTTGGTGACCCTATTGTAAGCACCAGTAACCCAAGTTGCCCCTGTCAAAACATATCTGTTCTTCATGATGGCGGATCCAGCATTACTAACTGTCTGCTCAGCAGCTGCAAAAGCTGTTTTTGTCTTTTCAGTAACATGGAACTTCTGGTCCAAATCTTTCACTTTTTCATTCACAATTGTTGCTCCTACATTGATTTTCTCACTGAGGCCAATTTTTTGGTCTATGGCAGCAACTTTTGCTGACGCAGTGGATATGAACTGGTGTTTCTCATCAAATGTCTTGGCTTTGTTAACTGCATCCTTGCCTAAGATGAAGCCCTTTGCCAACATGCTGCTAACAACATCTTCTGCCTTTTGAATAGCAGATCCACCGCCAGATGCATTTGAGCTCTCAGTTGTCTGTGTATATATAGGATAAATACACCTGTTAGGAACTACCAGACAGTAGACAAAACCATCAATATAAATTATACATACCTTAATAGGCACTGAAGCCGTGGGAGGCAACTTATACTCTGGGTCAAGGGCTATTGTGACAGATTGATCAACAATTGTTGCTCCCTGGAAACCACAAATGAGCTTTATCAGACTAAACCCAAAAAAAGTTAATCGCAGTTAAACGGCAGAAGGAAAAGGTCATATGTGTGTCAGATGGGCATAGAGGTGATCTCTAATCTATTCTTCTTCTTTGGTTGCACAACTGGACAAAAAGACTTGCAACAACTCAAAAGTTTTTGTATATCTCCGACTATGTATGTTGTTTAAGGTAGCACAGAAAATCTTCAACAGGAAGGAAGGAATCATTTAATTCTCCTCCTTTCCCTTCTCGTACACATAAAGGTAATAAAATGTTGACACCTAATTTTTGAAGACGAATAATAGGAAGATGACTTCACCTCCCCCCTCCTCCCTTATCCCCTTAAATCAATGAAACCGTCCTCATGCTAATGCATGTTAAAAGTTACGAACTAACAATCAAATAAATGCATGTATCATGGACACAGCATCAATCGAGCCAGTTTTAATCAATTAGACACCTCTTTGAGACTTCTATGACTTTCTTACTCATACAAAGGGCTCCAAGATATAAACTGAAACACGGAGGACATCTACACGGGCTGTGTAGAGCTCAATATTACATGGATGGATTAATCTTGGTTTCTAGAATATTATGGTCGCACAAGGTTAAAGTGGCGATCTCTCCACTTAACCACCTTTAGAAATCAATGTTCAAGGAAAATGTTGACCTCTTTTACTTTACCTACAGAAAGAAACAGTACAACAGGTATTAGATGGCAAAGCAAATTTATTACCAGCAAGATCACCTCTAGTGTTCATCAACATGCTGTCACTCTTTGGTGTGTGAGGCAGTTATGTACTAGCAGTAAGAAAATAGAAATAGAACACCAAGGATGGACCAAAAGCACAAACAAGAAGAGCAAAAGCTCTAGATACTAATACGTAGAAGCCTCCAAGAGAACTGAAAACACCAACCTACTCAAGCAACAGTTACAACAATTTTCTAACAGGAACCTCAATTTGTTCATCGTCACCTCATACAGTGAAACAACAAACCTCATAGACTAAAGAGGATGTTTACAAAATAATTAGAACGGGATCTCTTCATCTTTAACGGTGCACTCAATGACACAACGAAATTCAAATGATTATATATATTTCACTCCCTAAAATCAATCATTTACTAAAAGGACTACAAGCAGTCTCAGCATTTAATCTGTAAGACTTGAACTGTGGAGATAGTATAACTAAAAAATGCAGATTTCACATAAGGTTAACCAGAGAAGTAAACTTACAGAAAGAAGAACTGCAGTTTCTGCACCCGGAGTATCCTTGAATGTGACATATGCAACTTGAGATCGCTCATTCTCACTGGAATAGCAATAAAAGTAACTTGCATAAAGCCATAAAGGAAACCAACAAGGAGATTACATTGCCTGCTTTTAAATTCTCAATAGGTAGGGTTTGTATTTGAATTCAAAATACACCTAGATGGAAAACAAAACAGAAGAACAAATGTGCATTCTATTACCAGCACTAACCTTCTCATTTCAACGTATTCTATATCCCCAGAGAATGAAAAGAACTCCTTGATATCTTGCTCTGTTGCACCCAGAGAGACATTGGTCACTTTCACTGTTGTTGTCTGTTATGATAAACAACTAGAAAGAATTAGCAAGAAAAATTAAGGGTCTTGCTAGAGAAGAATTAGCAAGACTTGACAATGAAAAAGAAAAACTAAGGGTAAAATGTCATGCATCATCTCTCCGAGACAGAGGAAGAATTTTCTCAGATAACGATTTACGGTATGGAAGTCAAAAGTTAAAACGTCAATTATCCACCATTTACCAAAAGGACAAATAAGTAAAATAGAAAGAACTCCCATAGGACTAATAAACTGGATCTAATTTATCAACCTTGGTTCAATAATGGCACCTTTAATTTGCCTTGTGTATTTTGGGGTAGCAGATAAGAATGTTAAATGTTTCCTTTAAAAAGTTGTGTCCAGGTGCTTAAGTACACCTTGACTGTTCCACTAGGTACTTGAATCTTCCTATGATCGGGAAACACCTAAAACTTTTTCACCTTTGATGGAATTCAAACTTTGATCTTCCATGGTCTTCATCCCAACTTCACCACACCCTTATGTTTCTACTTCCATGGTTTTCTAAATGCATTGACAGATTCTTGTGCTTGCTAAGTATCACACAAATTTTAGCAAGTTGAATAAACAACTAGACCATAGAAGGAGCACGGTACAATTGCAAATAAAAGATTCACGAGATTCCTTTTTGACCTTTAAAGGAAGCAAACAAAAGGGTAGAAAAACAACAACTTTGCCTTTCCCGGAACAACTAAACCTGAGTGAAGGACTACACACAGACTTCTTAAAGTCATAATGTAACAATAGATATTACCACATATTCTCAAAATCAACAACTATTGAAGTTCTCTCTTCTCATCAAATGTCCAGTTTCTTCAGTCACTCCTAGAAATAGTCTTCCTGTTAGAAAATGAACTTTTGTGTGCCTTAATCATTTCACAGAACCAATAGGCAATAGCTCATATCAAACATTGAGGCCACACAGAATATAATAAAAAACGACCGTCAGATCCCAGATGGGTTCCCCGAGACACTTGGTCCTCTCAAGTCTACTCAAGTCCAAATAAAGGACCTTATCATTTTTCACTTATCAATAATGTCCCGTCCTCTCATAAAAAAAAATGAGACTAATGACTTTGAAATAGTCAAAAGCATTTTAATCGAGGATTCTAATGTAAATCCTAAAAGTACACTCAAATAACCACAAAACACTATGACTTGTTCTATTTCGTAGATACTAACATACGAATTAAGCACTTCATTTCTTTAATAACCGTGGTGTTCAGGCCAACTTGCGCACACCTCAACTAATTCAACGAGGTACCTGCTACCTCGCACCAGCACACCTACCGGATAACTCTGTCCACCAAGGCTTGGACAGCTATTACTACTAGTTAATTGCTCGAAGACAATAACGAGCCTTACATTTTCATTCTCATATTCTAACAGATTCATTTAACAAATCTAAAGAACTATTTAAAAGAAGTAAAATCTAGGGCATCTCACTCGATAAAATGAATACAATAGAATAGTAATTAATAGAAACAAAATAAATCAAATTGATTTACAACAATAAATAATTGAAAATAAAAGAAGTAAACAGCAACAGGAATTGAACCTACTCACCGACATCGAATCGCAGAGAGATCAGAAACAGAATACAGTTTTCAGTTGTTTTAAGTAAAAATATTTTTTGTAGAAATTGAGTAGACAAATGGTATAAAAGGAAAATGAGGGTAGTTGTTTGCGCTAGAAGATAAGAGTGAGGGTTTTAGGAGAAAAGGCAATTTCAATAACGTCAACGTGTGACGTGAGAGAGGGAGAATTAGGAAAAAAGCCACACGCTATTTTCGTTTTCGACGTCAAGAGAATTTTGGTTCAAAAAGATATTTTTCTTTTTCCATCTCCATTATTCACTAGAAAAGATAGTATAACGGAAAAAAGTTTTTATCTTGTGTGTTGCACGTATATCTCATATTAAATTACTAATTAATAAATAGTATTATACAATATTAAGTAATATTAAAACATGTGTGAAGAGTTGAACGTAATTTGACAGTTCATTGATGTAAATAAACATCAACTATAAGTTGTTTTCGGACGAATGTAGTATGCTAATGTTGCAAGTGCAGCGGCAAAATTGATCAACATATACTTTGTTGTATATCTTGGCTAGGGTAGATCATTAGAAAATGGATTTTTTACATAAAAGTACAAATTTTAGAGCATAATTATCAAACATAGCAACATTTTAATAAAATTACCCTATATAGAGAAAAATACAAGATAATTACAAACATAGCAATATTTTTTCATAACATACCAAACCCTTACATTCTTCCTTCTATTCCTCCCACTATTTCTGCACTGTATCTTACTGTTTCTGCACCGATTCAACTATTTCTGCAGCACCGTATCTAACTGTTTCTGCACCGTTTCAAATTATTTTAGCACCGTTTCAGACCTTTATCATACTGTTTCAATGCCGTTTTAGACCGCATCGGACTGTTTCAACAGTTGTTTCAGATTGCTTCAATGTCGTTTCAGACTGTATCATAATGTTTCAACATCGTTTCAGACTGTATCAGACTATTTTAAACTGTATCAACTCCTCGTTTCAGATTGTTTTAAACTGTATCAACTCCCGTTTCAGACTGTATCAACTCCGTTTTTAAACTGTATCATTTTATTATTTTTATTGTTTCTGAAAGAAGTAATTAAACTTGTGCTTCTATCAGGCTGTTTCAACAACTATTTTAGATTGTTTCAATGTTGTTTCAGACTGTGTCATACTGTTTCAACGCCGTTTTCAGACCGTATCAGACTATTTCACCAATTGTTTCATGTTGTTTCAATATTTCAGTGAGCAGACAGAAGAACAAATAGAAGAACTACATAATCAAGTGGCAAAAACATACAATATCAAATCCAGAAATAATAAACGAAATATCTTGATAAACAAGCTTAAGCAAAAGACAAACAGAAAGAAAGTGCCAAGAAATCCAAGTAGATCTCGGCCAAAAATTCAACAACAATGTCACAATAATCCAAACCAAAAGAAAGCAAGAAAAAGAAAGAAAAATGAAATACAAGCAACAGTTGCAACTGGAAAATCACAGTAGCAGTGATGAATGGTGCTAAATTCTCATCCTCAAGTCTCACAATAGTAGTAAAAAATTGAATATTGTTCCAGTGCTACATATATATAACTGAGATTTGTAAAGTAGAAATGTATATCAACAGAGACTCCGTTAAGTCCCAAAGCAGATCGAACAATCAAACCAAACTTTGATTCCTCTGATGAGACAACGGTGGAGTGGAGGAGCGACGCCAGGTCCTTTTTGCGATGAGAGGGCTATGGTAGCATCACTGTTGCTCCACCCTTCGCCTTCCCTTTTGCACTTCTCTTTTGCTTCAATAACATACCAACCGAAGGCAGAGAAAGAGAAACAAAAGGGTCACCGACAATGGGAGCTCTGAGCGACCGGCGATGGGAGTTCTGAGCATGTACCACTGCTATGCATCTCGTCTCCCCTTGTCTTCTGAGTATCTCTACCTCAGCCGATATTGTTCTCTTCGTTGTATGTTTGGATCTGCGATGAGGAAATGGGGGATGACGGCTTGTTTAGTTGGAGGGGAGTGGAGAAAGTGTTTTAAGGTTTGTAGGAAAATGGGTTAAATGTAATTATTAAAAATGAAATGTTGTAAAAATGTATTAGGAAAATATTGCTATATACTGTAATTTGTAAAATATTGATATTTTTTTGTAATTAAGTGTGAAAAGTTATATATTTATGTAAAAAATCCTTAGAAAATTCTGCCCGAGTAGCCATGGTGAGCGCCAAGGTTAAACATTTAGCCATAATAAAAAAGTATTTAATTTATAGCCTCTAAGAACTGAATTGAGAAAGGATTACTCATACAAAATCTATACTAAATAGATTAATAAAAAATATAACCTGATAACTTACTCGTTCTACTTGTCACGAAAACAAAAATTGTTGATTTGAACCGTGGCTAAAATCACTGATCGTCGATAGTTATTATAATAATGGAGCAATTCATTTTTCCAGTATAAACACTAGATAATTTTGTAAATAAAATAGCGGAAAAGTACATATTTTTTTCTAGGTGCTTCACTGTAAATACAATGGTTGTCTTCCAAGGACTTGCTCCAATTTCTAGCAATAGTGCTAAAAGTTAAATAAATTTTTAATCACTAAAGGGTTCATATTTCTGTAAATCCCCCTAGATCATTGTCATTTTAATGGTGCACACATGCAAAGATAGTTGTAATTACTTGTATCGGATTAATACTGACGGCGGCATTCTTATGAGAACAGCTTAAAGGTAGGACTGTAGGAGTGCTAACAATATCTTTATTACTCGCGCCAGTCTCATTTTATTTTTCGTATATTCATTTTTGCTCGCTCCTAAAGAAAATCTTGATAAGCTGAGCATTTTACCCTCATTAAAGCTTTAATCTTTCAACATATTCTCTGTTCGAGGTAGAGTGAAATAATGGACCAAATTGCTCACAATTAACAATACGATAAGTTACTCCACAAGCCTGAGCAGGCTTCTCTTTGTGAATGTAAACTATATCCAGGCGATATCCTGGTATTGTTCATTGCTAATCCACGCTGACAACTTCTATCTCCAAACTGATGTCCCTACATTGCTAGGCATGTCGCCCTAAAGATTATTTCCCTACATATTTTCCACCTTTTAATGGACACACCTATGTATCCTATTATGGCTTAATCTGAATATGAGAGGATAGCGCCTTCCTCCCAAGGAGTTCAGATTCGAAAAGGATGACCGCCCGAGATAAACCAGTTCTGATGCACTGGCTGATAAGACTACCTGCCTAGTCAGAGTAATAGCGACTATCTTCTAATTGCAGAAGAGGGACCCCAGCTTTAGTGGCTGGTAAAGATGACATTAGCCTAGGGACAGAAGACTATGATACAAACAACAAATATCCACTCCAATGAAGGAAACCAGGCGTTCTCTCATTTGCTCATATATTCTAACCTTTCATTAAAAAAAACACATGATCATTTAGCTCATACTCCAACCTGGGAAAAGAGGATGTCATACTTGCTGATGATGAAAACAGCAGTGCAGCAGCACATATCATTGAACAACTAGGTCCAAGTCCCGACCAAGTTGGGAATTCTTAAATCATAAATGTTAACTGTTTATGTTGCAGCTGCTTACCATACCACCATGCCGTCCAAAACCAAAAGGTTTAGAACATTGATGGTAACTACTTCTGTAACAGCTAACCCTGTTCATTTCTTAGCAGCTGCTCATTAAGCCGCTCCGCTGGTACCAGCTTAAGAATCAATAAATAGAGGGCATATCTGAGCAGTTTTTATTTCGTATCCAATGACTCGCCACTGCACTCACTTTTTTCTCTTTTTTCATAACTACACTGATTACGTAAGAGAATCAGACACATCTCAATATTATCGGATGAAGGATCATGTTATCACAATAAATACAAGACTCACAAATATTAGGTAGTATTCATCCAGCCAAACTAGAAAGGAGTTCTCAAGATCTGCATAATATTCATCCAAACTTGACAGACCCTAAATAATCTAACAGCACAGTATCCTACTTACGACTTGATTAACACAGAAGATTAAGGACCCTGTCTTTGTTTTCATAAAGGGGGTGAAAAATAAACAAAAGACGAATATGGGACCAGTCCAACAATGTAAATTTTAACCATTTATGTGCTGACAAAGAGAAGGAAAGAAGCTTTGATGGACCTCAAAAGACCATTTTCACCCACTCACAAGATGTTCTGTGTTTCTCGTACAATAGCAGGTAGAGTAGAAACCAACATAAGTGCTGCTTCAGCGATAACATCAAACCAATAATATGAACCAGAAAAAGCAAAAAGATATTCATGATATGCTGGAAAATAGGATCATCAATGGCAGAAAATCCTACTTAATACCTTTGAGAAACAAATGCCCGTTCATTCCTCACACTTGCATCACCATGAAAATCCTTATCTTAGTTACATTTATATAAACAACAAATATTTACATACAGAACCTCTGCAACAACTTTTTAGCATCCCTTTTAACTTTCTTAACAGGTAAACAACATTTTACCATTCTTTAACTAATCCATTTTGTTGGATCGACACATACAAAGAGTTAAAATAAACATGCATCAAGCTAATACAGAATTAAACACAGCCTTCCTTATCTTTGCGCTCCCATTTCACTACTCAGAGCATCATTAGTAGTGAAGATCAGTCTTTCAAGACAACCTTGTAATGCCCACCAGAACAGAGCATCCACCTGACAAGAAAAATATACCACATAGGGAAAAGTTCAATGCTCTACACCTTCTAGAAGTTCACCACACTTTTAGTAGTTGTGTTCAAGGCAGTATGAAGGGTGAAGCGAGTAAAATAACGATAAAATGGGAACAGAAGGCAAGGAAGAAAAGATAACACAATACTAAAACCTAATCCAACCTCACGAAGTTTGTGATACAGAAATTTAATGCAGTGTACTGAGGCATACCGTCAATGAATTATTTCAGATCTCACACTGTAACAAGAATTATATCAAGAAGAAATTTTCCAGATATCAACATGGTGTTAACAAGATACATAACCGTATTTGAAGTGAAATAGGTCTGACATTATAAATGGTGAAAAATATGGTCCAAAGCAGCCCGACTTGTAAGGACATTGAAATGGGGGAAAAGCAGACCTGATTTGTAATCTAATAGTTTAGCTTTAAGCTCATTATAGAGGAAGGAGATTTTACCTGTCGTTGCAGTGTTCAAATGAAGTCCATGAAATCATCGAATCAGGGACGCTGATGAAAGAAGGCCCATCTGTTCAGTAAGATGATGCATATGCTTTAGTTTATCCCAATCATTCACCTGAACTCCAAGGAAATCCTCTTCCTTTTCTAGACCATCTTCCATTGCTAAGGAACCAATGTCATCCGTATCCCCAGTGAGAGGGCTTGCAGAAAGAATCTGGTCCCAGAAAATATCATTAATTGCTGGAAGCTTAGGCATATCATCCAGCAAGACATCAACATTCGTGTCTGCAGAACATTCGTCAGGGCCAACTGTTGTTATACCATCCAAAATACCTTGCGGCGTGTCAATATATGGCACACTTCCAGTCTCGGACCTCTCAAGGCCACTTATTCCTAGAGTATCCTGACTCTTAATCCTCTGTCCTTGAGAAAATTCAGGCAAATTATGCTCTGTGTGAGAGTGCAAAGCGTCCAATTTAGGTAACTTAGGAACTTTGGGCTCCCCATGAACCACAGTAGTGGAAGATTGGGTCTCGGACATGACAGATGAAATAGAGTTGAATGGAAACCCTGAATCTGACATTAGATTAGACTGTGAAGTAGTTGACAGTACTTCTGAGAGGGTAACCCCGGAAATACGACTGGATGTGGCACCACTTTCTAATGCATTTTGGGGAGGGAGGGCATTGTTAGTCAAGAACCCATTTCTGTTCTTAAATCCGTTGTCCAGCTTCCCAGGTGCATTAGAATTCAGAATCTGCCGCAGCAATGCTTTTGCTGCCTCATTCATTGAAGGTTGATAACTAACCATCCGTCCATCTGGCAAAGCATTGTCAGCATTGCCTGCAACATTTTCTTCTTCCTGGTCAGGAAGTCTCCTTTTCTTATTCGTCCCATTTATACGCCTCGTATTGCCATTCTGTTGATGTACCAGTTGAGCTACAAAACCCGGGCTCTGCATGGCCTTGGCAAGGAACGACATCATTTGTTGTTGCCTTTTCTCCATTAATTGAACACGCTGCCCAACAGTCTGCAAATGCTGATCTGTTGCCTGCTGCTGCTGTCTCAACTTAACCAGCTCCTGCATAAGAACATCCTTATCTCTTTTAAGCCTTTCGACCTCTTCATCTATTCCGAACTTCCCAACTTCAACGCAAGATCCAACAGATGTATTTTGCACTTGGGAGGGGATTTGTTGATGACCCTGCACCTGAGAGGGTTTTCGCCTGCTTATGCTCTTCAACAGGTGTTTGTGGCCTCTAAGAAATCCCTCATTTGCAAATTCCCAGCGGTCCGGATCAACCTTCCTGAAACCCTAATTGACGGAAGGGGAAAGCAAACTATAAAAAGAATTAAAGTTGCCCAATGGATACAAGAAACTCTGTATTAAAACAAAAGCACAAAGGCAGATACATAACAGTGAGAGAGTGTAAAAAGAAAACTCTCTGGTCACAAGCAAATCCCTGACATCCATCTATTACTGAAAACATTTAAACCTGAACTGGTAACAGACTTATAGTTGGAGGAACGGTAACAAATTGTGGTGGTTGTTTGATGGGTGGGACATTCTGAGTGGCGAACAGACACTACATTAGCTTTGTTGGCAATTATTGATATTTATGTGTCATCTGTTGTTGGAAACTGTTTATGGGGAAATGAGAAGAGTTTAACAATGTTGGCGCTTTTTACGCAAGGAATTTCAGCGAAGCATCATAGTATGGCTATTGCAAATTTGGTATGTTCGTGAATAAAGTGGTACTAAATTTTGTGGCAAAATTCTTGGACAAAGACATAGAATAGTATGTGATTTGATCTAAAACTACTCTAACCTATGTTTCTTGGACTCTTCAAAAATGCTGCCGGGTGCATCCGGATCCTCCAAAAGTAGTGTGTTCTTTAATGATCCGACATGGGTGCGGCAATGTTTGGAGAGTCCGGGCAACATAAACTCTAACAGTAAGGATGCCACTGTATTGAGTAGTAACTACTTATTTGATTAGCAAGAACAAATAAACAAAGGGAACAAAAAGCAGCAACGCTAGGGAGGTTAGTGGATGCTGGATGGGAGGAAGTAGTAGAGAAGGGTTAAAAACAGGGGTTCATTCCACCTCCCCGACGGAAATTTTCATCCAATGAAGTAATAATAGCCCCCTTGAGCAATTCAATCCTAAACTTCCACCTAAAAAAAACATAGTTGGAATCACTGAGAATAACTCAGACGTGCCATCTAACCAATTATTTCTCAAATTAGAAGCACTAATTCCTTTATCCTTGAAAAGACACTACCAGATATACTTTGAATGAACCTATCAAATGGAACTACACTACAACCATTTCCACCAAAATTTGGCAATAAACAAGCAACCAACCAAATGACCCCTAATTTTCTACTTACATATTTGCTAGCCAACTTATACTCAGTTTACATAAAATAAATGTAGCAAATACGATGTCAGATCACAGGAATAACAGGTGCACGAAAGAACTGAAACCTTACCATATATATTCTGGTGATAACACACTACTATTCAGAAGGGAAAATAGAAATTTCCAAATTATCTAAGAAGCTTAGCTTATTTACTGAAACATAATTTTCTTTTTTTTTCAATCACCGTGGCATCTGGGCCAGCTTGTGCGCACCTCTACTAATTCCACATAGTACCTACCACCTCCCACCAACACAGGTACCAGGTATCTCTATCCACCAAAGCTTGGACAGATACGAAGAAATCACCTAGTGTATTTACTCAAACATAATTACATGTTTCCAACACAATATACTACTAATATGCTTTCGAAACTTCTAAACCGAACAATTTCAATAAACTTTGACTTAGGGTTTAAGTAAAGAATTCGAATACAAACCATAAGCAGCAAGACAAGTATAAACCGGAGAATCAAAGTAAAGAAAAAGTACTGACGTAAGTATTCAACTGTCTGACGAAGCTGGAGAAATTATTATGCTTAAAATACTTGGGCAAAATATCTTTAGCAAACTCCGGTACGTTCCACACAACAAAGCTATTGTTACTCTTACTCCACGATACTACAGAATCTGTCGATGGATCATTCACCATATCATACGTTTTGCTCAGAAACGGTGGCGGCGAGTTCCCTATCGCCGCCGTATTTCCATTAAGTCCGTCCATTTTCCACCGTATTTTCACACAAAAAAACTGTACTGAAACAAAGATACTGTGCAAGTAGAATTTTAGAAATAGGGAAAATTATGTTGAAATTGAAGTATTGAGATCTTAATTGTGGGTGTAACAGTGAGTAAAAGAAAGAAAGGTGGGTGGGGGGGGGGGGGTGACTGGCACTAAGCAGTGAGAATTGGAAAAGAGAGCACGCGAGAAGGGTCTTGAAACGGTTGTTTTCCGCCAACGAGGCTTATTCCTTTTATTTATCCTTTTAGCCCCTCTGTTTATAAAAAATGTTTTCTAAGGGTACGTTTTGTTTTTCCGCAAATCGAGGTAAGGCTAACTTGTGAAAATAAGTGTTGTTTTTCCTCCGTTTGGATGGTTGTTACCCATTGTTTCATGGTATTGTATGTACAATGTTTGATTTAATAATTGAAAATAAGGTAAAATAGGAATATTAAATAATACTATATGATGGATAAGAAAAATAGGTAACGATGCGATCTCACCAAATCGTTCGTTACATATAGTGACGTTTACATGGTTACATAATCATCGATTTAACGATACTATACAATGTTTATTAGAGAAATAATAAAAACAAACGTTTTGCCCATAGTAACAATACAATACTATACTATGGATTACAACCATCCGAACAAGCTGTAAATTTTACTTTTGGAAATATAATGAGTTTGTAATTTTGTTGTTGTTGTTGTTGTTGTTGTTGTTGTTGTTGATGAGTATTTGTGCACTCGTCCAAAAACTTCATTTGGATGCCCAATTGATGATTTAGTTGCACAACTTAGGCAACTTTTTTAGGTTGTGAGCAATCGCAAACAAGGCACATGTTATATTGATAAATAAACTTTTATACCAAAGGCATCAATTGCATGTCATTTCAATTATCACCACACATGAATGAGACACTACGTGGGTGAAAATGGTATTAGCAAGTTTGTAATTTCATAAAAATATCTGAATATAAAAAACATATGTGATGAAGTTGAGAGTAAAACAATAAATAATGCAATCAACATTTGATTGTCTACAAAAACTAAGCTAAGGTTCAGACTTTCAAATTGGTTATGTTTATTTATTAATTAATTTTCAGTTTACAAGAAAAGGGGGAATCGAGGGAGCAAGAGAAATTTGTGAAGATATACTTTTGAACTATATTTGTTTCTAATTTTAATCTTATGCATTTGACATGAAGGTCGAAAATCATTTTCACCATATAGAAAAAGTTTAAGCCCATTATAGTTTGATAGTACTTAATAAAAAAATCAAACTTTTATATGGACAATGTCTTAATTCTACTAAACTTAAGTACAAATTTTGCATCGTTTGGTTGGCGGGATAAAAAAAGAGGGATATTCTCCAATTTTGGGATTATAATTATCTCAAAATTATAATTTCGGAATTAACAATTCCACATCCTATATAGGATAGGACAATATCATATTTTTGGTATAAAAGTTACTTCGGATTAACTAATTCCACAAACCAAATATGAGATAAATTTTATTTCAATTTTAATATCGGGATTATTAATCCAATTCCACGAACCAAACGATCCTGATTGTAGTTGTCGGTACTCTTGCACCTTTAGATGTGATTTGGAAAGTGTATTATTACACTTAGGTTGTTCATACAATTATTTTGAAGAAGTTGACTTTGGACTTTGGATGCTGTACAATAAATAAGAGCAATTTACAAAATTATGGCACCATAGGAAGTGGTTTGTCTTGTTGATCCCGCTTAAAGTAATTTTATTGACCTTCATTAATTTTAATGATCAAATACTTGATGGAATACTCCTACAAAATCTTATATTAATACACGAATCCCGCTGTCCCTTTCTAGTAAGTGCTGCCTAGACTTTTTATCTTTTTTCACATTCTCCCATGTAACTTAAAATGTTGCCGCCATCCTTTTTTCGTACGTGTTGCCTTTTAGGTAGCACCTGACAGCACTTTGACTTTGACACACTGTTGCATAGCCAACACTTGTCTTTTTATCTCTTCCTATATTCTCATATATAACTTGAAGTGTTGCCTAAGCAGCACTTGTCCTTCATATTTTTCGAAGAGACAATACTTGTTAATTTATATCTTGAAGTACTGCCTCCGGAACTATTTTGTTAAATCATTCTTAAGTGGAAATAAAAAATCATAGCTAGTGATATGCGGGTACAGCCAATAAAAGTTTTCCAATAAAGAAGGTCCTGGAGCTATAGTCTTCAAATATTCCTAACTTTAGGGGTCTAATTTGTGAAGTATAAAAATATTTTGGATAGACTTGTTTAGCCACACACGCTGTCAATATTACACGCAGACACAACAATATTTGCAAAATTGAACTACTATCCCTTTTTCTTTTCTTTTTTTCGTGTCCATCACTTGATATTACCATAGTACTAGTACATTATCCATGGCACTGCTCGGAGGAGCAGTAGCAGATTGCCTTTTTAAATGTGGAACTTCATCATTTTGTGGAATTGGCTTAAATCTTAGTTTGAATTCGAATAATTTACCAACTACCATTAGACCTCGTCGAGTTGCTAGATTATGTGTTGCTAATTTGATTACGAATTCTGATTCATTTGAAGTTGGGAGGCTTATTGGTAGCTATGGATTCATGAATGTCACCAGGTCAGTTCTTTTCTAAGGAAAAAAAAATGTACAGTTAGTTACTGCTGTATTTATACCAAACCAAGCTATTTAAGCTTTGAAGTTAAATCTTAAGGTGATAATACATACTCCCTTCATTCCAGTTTAGTGAACTTATTTCATTTTTAATCTGTCCCAAAAAGAATGATTTTTTTCTAAAGTTGAAAGGAATTAACTCAAAATTTATCCTTGTACCTTAGTGAGATAGACTTATCTTCACACAAATACTAATGACTTATAACTACAATAACACAACAACATATCCGGTGTAGTTCCACAAGTGGGGTCTGGGAGGATGAGATATACGCAGATCTTATCCTCACCAAGGTGGAGAAGTTTTTTGTGATAGATCGTCGGTTAGAGAAGAAACTTTCGAAAATATATTTGAAAAAAAAAGGTTAAAATACCATGGTAAAGAAAATAATGACATATAAACTAATGATAACCAAGGTAAACATAAAGCATCAATAGCAATGAAGACGAAGAAATAGGATAGAAACAAGAATAGTATATAAAGGAACAATAGAAATGCTACTATGACAGAAATCTCTCGACTACTATCTAACGTTTTATGCTAATCCTCAATCTCCAGGCTTTTCTATCTAGGGTCATGTCCTCGGTTATCTGATGGTGAGTCATGTCTCGTCTAATCACCTCGTCCCAATTCTTCTTCAGTCTACCTCTACCTGTCCATAGACCACTGGCCAACTCTTCGCACCTCCTCACTAGAGCATCCAAGCTCCTCGTTTTTATATGCCCGAACTATCGCGGCTTCGTTTCTCGCAGCTTGTCCACCACCAGAGTCACCCCACCTTGGCACATATGACTTCGTTCTTAATCTTACACCTTGTCACGTATGACTTCGTTCTTAATCTTATTCTCATCTCTGCTATGCTCATCTTCTAAATGTGTGAGTTCTTGACTGGCCAACACTCCACCCAATGCAAAAACCTTTCTTTATTAAACTTTGTGCCAAGTCAAACAAATTCACAAAAATTAAAACGGGGGTAGTATAACTTATCGACACGCATTGACAGTTTACACCAGACCAATGATTGTCGACATATGTCTTCCACACACAACTATCACTTAACTATGGTTAAACAATATGTATATTTAGAGTTTGAACGACTAAGGTTGGATTGCTTTTAACTTGACCATGAAATATGGTTAAAATGTGTATGAAAGGCACCTGTCCCCCATTCATTAGTTTGGTATAAATGTTAGTACTACATTTTTTACCCTGCTGGTATAAATCAGGGCTCTGCGAGTCACAACACGCGCATTTTGTTAGTTTCATTTAAATCTCTTAATTGGGTGTTATTGTTTGAATAGTTACTCGGGCCTTCAATCCGGAATGGGAATGGATTATGCAGTATCAGAAGATATAGGGAGCTTTAAAGTGCAAGATATTGGAGAGGGAAATGTCAAGATCAGGTGCAAGTTTCTTTTCCCCTTTATCGGGATGATATGTTTTAAGTTGTTGAGTTTGGATAAAGTAGTTAATAGTGGTTTGTTGTTACCATTATTCTTGCTGCTGATACTATCATCCGCAGTTCTTTTGCAGGCTTTATGAAGGGAGAGTAGCACAAGGTCCACTTAGAGGAACTCGAGTTATTTTTAAGGTCATCGCCGTTGCATTTCTTTTCCATGCTGTTACTTGATAGTCTGACTTGTTTCACAAATTGAAACTCTTTTCTTGAGCTTAATAACCATGGCATAGCTGATATTTTACTTGTTTTCAAGTGACGATAAGTTGACATGATTGTTCAAGTATTTTGTCATCACTGCCTTGCTTCTGCTTCCTGTAATAGAACTCATGCTACTATGCATGAGTGGGACAACGGCAAGTGGATGTAATAAACTTGGGATTCCTTCCCATCGTTAAATATTCATAGAAAACCCTGTCCTTTGCTTAATCATGTTTGACTTCCCTATAGGTGAGCTTCATCTTCTCCCGCGAATTCTACATATTTAACATCTCGCACCTTATTTCAAGAAAAGAATGGGAATCTAGGTTTTTGCTTTTAATGTATGCTTATTGCAATTCGTTTGGTGTCGAGAAATTTTATCAAGTACAACATATTGGGGCTAATGGGTTAGACACATAAACTGATGACTATCACTCGAAGCCTGTATGGTTGAAGTTGGCTTCCTCTCTAGGCTTGTTCAGAAGCCTCTTTATTAGAACTCTTCTTTTCCTTTTTCTCTCATAAAATTTTCAGATATCTGAAGTGTTATATGATGCAGGTATATCCTGGACAACAAGTTGGTGGAATTGAAGCTGACAGGATGGCTGCGAATGAGCTGAATGCTCATGCTTCCCTTCAAGTAATATAATAATTTTTTGGTTCAATATCTAGCATATATGGAGTTCTTTGTTGGATCAAGTGTTTGTTTGTGTGAATACTCCAAATAAGAACATTTTCTTCTGAAACGTTTCACAGAGCAGCTCAAAAGGAGCATGCAAGTATATTCAAACACTTATAGGAGGATTTGAGACAAAAACTGGGGAGCAGGTGTGTTTCTATTTTAGTCAGTTATAGGCAGATCATATGTCAATTTCTTGCTTTTGGCTTATGTTTCTAATGGCATCATGGAATTCTATGGGTGTTCTATTTTTCAGTGGCTTGCTTTTAGGGATAATGGAAAATATAGTGCTGCTGATTATGCTAAAATCACTAGTGAAAAGATGGCAAAAGTGATGGCTGGAGGAGAACAAAGATTGTGGAACCCCTTTGAGCAGGATCAGACAATAAAACGTAGAAGATACTTTGTCATTAGGCTACTTCATGGGGTTATGAGAGGTCTGTCCTATATGCACGATAACGACATGTTACACCAAAGTCTTGGTCCTGCTTCTGTTGTCCTGAAGTAGGTTTTTCATCTGCTTTTCTGTTTTTCCTTTCATTTGGTTTTTCTGTTCTGTTTTTTTGTTTTGTTTTTGGGACTAGATGGACTGTTCATTAATACCTCTACTTGAATCGTGATTTTGTTGCAAAATACCAGTACAGTTGTTGAGAAAGATGCTGCTTATCTAGTTCCTCAGCTGCGGGATCTCGCCTTCTCTGTTGATATAAGGTATACCCACTACATAGTTAGCTGACCATCAACATTATTTTAATGAGGCAACAACTAACAATCAACATATACTGGCTGTATACTCTTTAGGGATTTTATACTCATTGGAACTGCAGAGTCACATTTGTATCTCTTTATCATCTCTTACTGAGTTGCTGCCTTAGACTTGGTACATGATACATATTTGAAGCCTTTCTTAATTTCTGATGTTATATGGTGGAAAAGCTAAATATTGATTTTGTTCTTTTCATTGATTGTAATACTATTTAGCTTCTGAGTGATTGGTTGAGGTGTGAAGTATATGCTAAAGTAATTGGTAAATGCTAGTTTTTTTTTTTTTTTTTTTTTTGGGGGGGTGGGGGGGGGGGGGTGGGGGGGCTGATGAATCGGATGCGCTCGCCCAGCGAGAAAGGCCCTGACCCTGCCAACCAAGTATCAAAAAGAAAGAAGAGAAAGAAAGGAGAAGAGAACTGGTGGGGTGGGTGGGTTATTTGTACCGTTCGAGGGGTGCTTCTGTCTACTTTCTTAAGGAGTTTCTTTCGAGGTCACTGGAAACAAGCTATTCAGAATAAAAGCAAATATATGTACATTTTATTAACAGAGAATGCACAGTGAAGGCGGAGGAAGAAAAATGAAATAATTTATTTCACCAATTAATTAATAGCTATATGTTGACCATCAAGGTAGATATTAACCATTTCGGCTTTACAGGTTTTCTCAGCTTGAAGATCGTCCTAGCATCCTGTCAGAAGGACTTTGGAGACGGGCATCTGTTGCTGGAGCATATGGTCCTTTGGAGAAAAGAGCTTTTGGAATAGCAGATGATATGTACATTCCATGAGTAGAATAGATTCCTTGCATAAATATTATGGTTTCTCATATCAATTCATCTCTGTTTGCAGATATGAAGCTGGTCTTCTTTTTGCTTATTTAGCATTTGTTCCGTTTTGTCAAGCAGGAGTCATGGACAGCTTATCACTGCGAGTTTGTCCCTATGCTACCTAAATTTTTATCTTCTGCTCTTATGTGGTGATTGGAGCTGATTACTATCCTTTTGTTATTCTGTGATACCCTTGCAGAGACTCCTGGAAAATACTTTTCAACTTGATCTTCAAGCTGCAAGGGAGTAAGAGATCTCACTTTGAATTCTATGTTTCAAAATAGAACTTAAGTGGCCGAATATCAAACAAGCTTAAGGCCATAAAATTGTGATGCAGAGAAAGGAGGCATTATTAGATGTTAAATATTGCATAGGCATGTTCCCTTTGGTTTACTGTGCTTTATTGGCCGACACATTAAGGCCACAGTTTGGAGCTGTAGAGATGTAGGGGCTGGATGCCATGTAATTGCCTCTCCACCTTGAACCCAACGAGAGAGGGGGAGGGAGGAAGGTGAGGGAGAGAGGAGGGGGAGGGGGAGGCGGGGTGCAAGTGCAAGAATGCGACAGTAGTGTAGTATAGTTTGTTGATAGCCTCTAGCTAGTGTTTGATGTCAGTTACCATATAAGAGATTAATGGTTGAAACTGCTCTGTCATCATACATTTGTAACATTTCTCAACCTTCTTGAGTCGATTTTAACACGCAAATCATCAGTACTTATCAGGACCATTCACAGAAGGTACCCCTCTTAACTTGATTTTTGACAGGTATTGCTCTGCTGATGATCGTCTACTAGAAGCAGTCAAGTTTCTTGACCTAGGTGATGGTGCCGGGTGGGAGTTACTGCAGGTTGAATATCTAAACTATTGTGACCAAGATCGTTTTCATTTCCCTTTTTTTTTTTTTGTCTCAAAAGACGTGCAGCACTGTGACTGTGAGGAAAAGAACCTTACTCGTTAGTTCCCTTCAATATCCTTCATAAAAGGGGCAGCTCGGTGCACAAAGCATTGCGTGTACACGCAGGGTCCAGGAAAGAGCCGCACCCCAAGGGGTGTGATGGACGCAGCCCAACTTAACTTGAACCCGTGACTTATAGGTCAAACAGAAACAACTTTACCAGTTGCGCCAAGGCTTTCCTTCTTCAATTTCCTTCATACTAGCTCTTAAATTAGTTGGCCAAAGAAAATTTAGCGGTGGAATATTTTCTTCGTATCAGGTCCACTAAAATGTGGTTTTGGAGCTAATAGTTTACTATGCAGGCAATGGTTGATCGTGACTTCCGCAGGAGGCCAATTGCGGAAGCGGTAGCAAATCATCGATTCTTGAGTGGTACTTTCCTGTGAGATCACACATAATATGAATCGTACATATTGTATTGCTGATCTGCGAGGATGGAGAATTCAACTAACTAATGTGCTCTTACCAACCATGTATGTTGTAATGTTGCCAATTTTGTAATTCAAATCCTTATTTTGATTCATTATCCGAGCTGCAGGATATGAATAGCTAAACAAAGTTTGAGGTGGCGTTTATGAGCTGCCCTTAACTTTTCTATTGAATCATGAAAAATTCTAGCGTTCCCTTTTATCTTATGTGGGTAGTGGGGACACATTTGCTCTTAGGTGTACATTTGCAATTAATTAATACTGTACTACATAAATGAGTTACTATTGTTTTGGATGACTTCTAATCCATGTGAATTTTAACGTGTTGACTAATCGCGTGTGAGCTTTTTATGAGGTACTACCTCCTGTCATTTTAGTTGTAAATTGTAATGTTGTATTTGCACGTCCATTAAGAAATTATAAAAAAATAGAGCACTTTTACTATTTTATCCTTCTTGATATTTTGATAAACTCATAATTTAGGTAAATATTACAACTAAATAGGACCGGAGGGGGTAACCATTATGTTTGTATAGGAAATGATGAACAATAATTGGACTTTAGTTTAGGTACTTGACAGTTTAACTTTTATGCTAGCTACAATGATTCGAGAAGATTCTGTATCTTGGCTTGCTCATAGGATAGTTGTCCCTTTTTGGATAATCTAATAAACTTACTCTATATCGCAAATTAATTAAACTCTTAGGGATCGTTTGGTTGGCGGAATTGGACTAATAGTCCAGAGATTAAATTTGGGACTAAATTAATCCCATGTTTGGTTGTTAGGATTAGCTAAGTTGGGAGAGCTTTTATTCCAAAATCATGGGATTAACTAATCCCATATAGGAGATGTGTTTATTTATCCCACTTGTAGTCCAAATTTTAATCCCGAAATTTGTAATCCCGGGATTATCCACTTTGAACCAAACGACCCCTTAAGTCGACATTGACAGTTCGGCTATCCAGTTGATGTAAATGTATCAATTAAAAAATTAATAATTTGATAGAGTACTACTCCTATTTATCTCATAATTTAGCAATTGTCTCTTATTATTAGATTTAAAAACAAAAGAAAGTTGAATCACATCAAGGGTTAGTCAAGTTGATTATCAAAGTTGATAGGAAGTTTGATTATCAAATTCATAGGAAGTTCTGATCTTGGTGTCTCATTATATTCCTTAATTAATATTTGCTTCTTTATGACAACAACAAACTTTATTTTCCACTAAAGTATCATAAGGGAAATGATAGTTCTGCTAGTGACATAACACCAAGAACCTTATAACCTTCAAAGTATGTATTATCACATGAGAAATATGGTTTAATCGGCCGTTTTAAAAAATAAAAAATAAAAAAATTGGACATGATGAATATAACAAGAAAGAAATTTTGAAGACTAGAAGTTAACTTGATGAGTAGTAACATATTTGTTGTCAAACTATAATTTTTTAACCTACTTATTTTTTAAAATTTTGATACCATGAATGTTATATAAAAATTAAAATCTTACCTGTAATCAAACATCAACATATAAAATTGGTAAAAATAATATTGTTTTCTGTTAGTTTAATAACTGATCCAGTTAATCTGCTTACGTGCCATAAAACTCAACTCTTCCTTAACAAGTACACACTGTCATTTCTTCCAACTCTTTGCAATAAAGTACTACTTACCAAACACTTTGGTCAAATTAACCCAAAACTCTACTATTTAATTGAAAGTTAAAAGGGGACAATTGAGACATTTCAGTGCACCGGCAAGTTGTATCGCCGAGTTAAGAGTCGTCGTTGACGGGAAGTAAATTTATAGATGGCTAAACGATAAAAAAAATTAAATTCCTACTTTCATTTTCCATTTTTCCAATAGATAAAGGAATCATTTGAACTTTTTTTCTCTCTTTTTTGTCATACATATCCCTTCAAATTCTTCTAATTAACATCTCATTTCCCTCTTTCTTGCTTCAGCTGACAATTCAGCAACAGGTAATTATTTCTCCTGATCTAATAATTTACTTACATGGTGTTGTAAAAATCAATTTTTTAGCTATAAAGATCATAAAGTTCGATTCTTTTTAAATATACTTAATTGGGTTCTAGTATATCCAGTGGAATTTTTTTTTCTTCTCAATTTCAATTGGGTAATCTTCAGATTTTGTTTTTGATCAGATTGGTATTGCAAAATTTAGCTAATCTTTTTTTTCTTTTACTTGAGTTCAATTATGTACTTACTAGATTTTTTTTTTGTTTATTTGGAAATTTTAGCTATTATTGGTGTGTGATTTATTTCTGCAGTAGAAATTTGCACAGCACCATATGTTAAAGCTCTGTTGTAAAGTTTTGGGTAGCTTCTATAAGCTTTTTAGCATTAGTTTCTGAATAATTTCTTTGTGCATTAGGAATTGAGATATCGAATTTGCCAGGTAATTGTGCAGGATCCGATCTCGAAAGACTTTTCTTGATTAACCTCATTGTGTTTCCGTTCCTTTTTCTCAATTGTATTACCTAGGTAAATGGGCTAGTATTTGGTTCGACCTGAACTGAGTATTCTGAAGTTTGTTGTCAAATATTGAATGACAGTTCTTACTGCGGTCTACTATGTTAATGTCGAACGTGTAAACCATTTCCAAGTTTCTAATGTTGCAGAATTTGTAGATCCTATAGTTCTATTGCTACTCATAAATTCATTTAATTAGTGAACAAGAGGGTCTTATATTTGATATCGTAAAATTAAGTTCTGAACTTTTAGAAACTAGAGATATGGATAAAAGCTATTCTACTCAAGAAACAAGCTAATGTGCTTCATCATGAACTTATCCACCACTGTGTCCTTTTTATCGTCTGTAGTACATATTTGGCTTGCTGAAAGTTGCTGGAGCTCATTTTACCAGAGGTTGTTACTGGACACTTCAAGAAGAATTCTTGCGAGGCTTAGGATTTCTACTAGCTCATGTGTATAAAGGAATTGACGAAGAGCGAGAAATAAGCGCCAGCTTGCAGAGACTAAATGGCCATTGTGGTAAATGATGTATAAATGGACAAAACACTCCTCAAACGAAATTTACAGATACACCAATTTTTTGCTGGGGATTGATGCTAGATTCTGCGATGCTGAACCTCAAACTCTCCCACAATCCGCTCATACAATATCGGCCTATACGACCCTCTGATCTGGAAGTACTTGAGAAAATCCACGGGGATCTGTTCCCGATCAGGTCTGATTTCTTTCATATTTGAGTCATTCAAGTACCATTCTCTCAGATAATTTCTTGAACTCTCAAAAGACGAATTGTGTTCCTTAACCAAAAAAAAAAAAAAATTGGTCCTTAAGGTACACATCTCATTCTGTTAATAACTTTTCTTGTTGGTGTTTAGATATGAGTCTGAGTTCTTCCAAAATGTTGTTAATGGCCGGGAGATTGTGTCGTGGGGAGCGGTTGATCGCAATCGGCCCAATGGGCAAAATGATGAACTTATTGGATTTGTGACTGCCCGAGCTGTTCTAGCAAAAGACAGTGATGTGAGTCTTTTTGCTCTTTTACATGTAGAATTTAGCCTTTAAAACTTTATCAATCCTGAGTCAAATTTACCTATAGATTGGAGATTTTCTGAGATATGATTCATCGAGATCAGAGCAAACACTTATTTACATCTTGACTCTTGGAGTTGCAGACTCTTATAGAAGTCTCGGCATAGGTGAGGTTTTGTTTTTCCGTGTACACTCTTATCTGTACCATCTTTCACTTTGTGACTTACTAAATTTTCTGTACTTTGGATTTTCAGCCAGTTCTCTAATTCACGAAGTCATAAAATATGCCTCGAACATCCCGACTTGCCGAGCAGTTTACCTACATGTGATCTCATATAATAACCCTGCCATATACTTGTATAAGAAAATGTCCTTTCAATGTGTGCGGAGGCTACCGGCCTTCTATTTTATTAACGGCCAGCACTACGATGCATACTTGTTCATCTATTTTGTGAATGGTGGTCGCTCTCCTTGCTCTCCTCTGTAAGTGCAACCCTCCCTTTTCTTTGAACTAGCTTGATCAGAGGTTTCTCTCTTTATTGACCTGTCTGAATAATTAGTCATTTGTGAAACTTATCCTGGTAAAGAGGTTATTCATCAATTATGATAAATTTTCTTCAAGGTTCAAAAGATTGTAAGTGGTAAAAGTGTATTATTTTCTTTTGGGAGTAAAAGATAGAAAGCACCCTTGAGGAGATGACTTGTTTTTCAAAGTTTTCAGTATAATATCTTGGACATTTGAGAGGACTTCAGTTAGAGGATTTGTTAGAGTAGCCATTGAGCTAATCTGCTATTGCAGATTGCAACTATATTGCTCAATTTGTCCAATTCTGCATTGAGAGTTCAATATGTCCTGGGGCTGCTTTTTGAATTTAAACTTGGAAATATGGCAAAACGCTGGTAGGACTTGTTTGCATTTCCTGTACTGTTGCACTGTTTGTCTTGTTTATGTTTCTTGTACTGTTGCACTATTTGCGTTGTTTGATTCAGTTTCAATTAGGAAGAACACATACATCTATTCGTGATTGGGTGTCAGCTTCATGCATGTCTAGCCCTAGACTAGAAGAGCATCGCCAAGTGAAATGGGAAGAGAGTATATTTTTGGAGTTGGGATTGATGAAGATGGTTTCTGCCCTCTTCGCAAAGTGGGAGATTTGTAACAAAGTGTAGCGCAGGTTACTAGCATACTTTAGCTCCAAAGCAGAAAGAGTAAAATTCACTCGAGAGAGCTTGGTGGTCTTAAGAATAGTTGTGGTTGGGGATTCTCTTAAGAGTAAAGAACTCAGTAGAATCTAATTCATGCTTTTGCCAGAAATCATTCAGTAGAATCTTAATTCGTGATCATGTCAAAATGTCTATCCTTTAGGAGGCTCCCGTTCAAATAGCTAATATCCCTTGAGGAAAAGGCACAATGTGAAGTTGCCAAGTTTCTCGAGAAGGGTGGAAAAAGATAAAAGATGGAAATTGCTCAAGGGCTTCAAAGAAAAATCCAGTCGCTTAATGGAGAGAGAGAGAGTGCAGAGGAAATAGGTTTCTATTCCCGTCAATGGAATTTCTTACTTAAGGCTTTGGTTTAGTGGTAAGAGCACATGTTGTAATGTGTGGGTTTGGCATACCTCATGGGTTTCGGACCCTGCCCTGACATAAACTCGGTATATTTAATTGGAAAAAGGTAGATGGTTGGGACCATTACCACCGAGTTTTGGACCGCGGGCCACCGGCTCACATGGATTTCTCTGGTATAAATATAGTTGTCTCTCCAACATAGAAGGTTAAACTGTGGAAGATTGTACAAATGCACTATGATTAAGCACAGAGGTTAGACGAAGTTGAGAAAATTATCTAAATCTATCACTTATGCAATAATTATGGCTTCGTGCTTCCTTGCGCTGGTGCCTATTGATTATTGGTTTCATGGCACGATAGTATTAGTCAATCTGCATATTTTCACCTAATATTCTGTGGCAGTTAGATTCCTGCCTAGGATAAAAGGAGTTGATAAACACTAATTTACTTATGCACATTTTTTACAAGCTATCGAGATTCTTTCTTGAATTTAAACATTTGATAGTATGAAGGTCATCGTATGATTTGCTTTTCGAACACAATAGCGATAGCTGCTATATCTCAATCCCAAACTACTTTTCTAACAGATGTTTCTTTTAATATTTGATGATTGTTCTTTCGAATTTTAGGGAACTCATTAAGCTATTAGTTACTTGTGCAAAGACTGGATTCAAGACGGTGGCTACCAAGCTGTGGAGAAAAGAAGACAGAAAGCCTTCCAACTGGCCGAAATGCAAGGAGTCTGGCTCCCTTCTCCCAACAAAACATAACAAGAGGATGTCGCCTGAGGGTGCTTTCTCTCAATTTGTTTAATCCTCTACATCCTCCTTTGTTGATACTGGAAAATGGACCCAAAAGAAGGAAATGTTGTAATCTTCTATATGTTTTCTTATTCAACTTATGCGTTTTACCTGTACCTAGAAGAATAAACCTTGTCATATTTTTCCGTGCTTGTGAATTACAAGTTGATATGTGTATACTTGTGAAAGGTCACCTGAACTTTGTGATATTACATGGATGAAAGTCATTCCTGTCTGAACATTGTTGTAAGCCCTGTACTGTTAAAATCTTGCAAAATTGTTACCATAACCGTATTTAAACCTTTTCTCCTTTAGTAGAACTGTAAAAACAATTTGTGCATAATGATTATGTGTAAAATGCCAAAGCCTTTTCCTTTTCCTTTCTGGAAATATTTCCGTAATATATGCATTAAAATTGAAATTGAAGTTCTCAAGAAATTACGCTACAACTTGAACACTTGAAAATTTTCAGGTCTTCAAGTACCAATAGGCGGTTGATATAGACCCTCGTACTAATGGGGTTTACAATGGTGAAAAATTGATAATGCCCATGGCTTGAATAATACCAATTTTTTCTTGCATGGGCTGTGGAATCTTGAAGTTGCAACTTATGGGACCATTATATAATTATACCATGCCATATGCTTTCTTCTTACAACTTTTTTCTGATATACTGGTTATAGGGAAGACTGTAAATATAATGGAGACCAATTCGTTGACCATTTACTGCATGGGGCTTCATGCATGCGTGGTAGTTGGTACAGCCAATGAGCCTTATAACATAAATGGAAAGCAGTATATCTTAGATTTAGTTTATGTTTTATGCAATGATAGTGTCAATAATTTCACACATGACCAGTAAACTTTATCATTTATAATGATAAAGTCACAAAATTATGCTTAAAAATGTTAAAGTTACTTAACTAAGATCTAATTCTTGAACTGTAGATAAAGCATGTCATAATTATAGAAGCATCCAAATTGACTTGTAGTTACAAGAATAATTTTATAATAAGTCGTTAGAAGTTAGAAAAGAATTGGTTCGGTAGTTCGTCCAAAAGACTACAGATTTCGTGAGCTCGTGAACTTTTGCAAACACAAATTTGCTTAAAGAAAGATGGTAGATACTACATACTATTATGAAATTAGCCATAAAACGACATTGCTGAACAAGACCAAATGTTAAAATTGTATGATACTTCATCTACAGATTTAAGCATTTAAAATCCCTATTTCAGGTTCTAATTAAGTATCAAAATAAATATTTAGATGCTTTGAGTTCAACATAAATAAAAGTATTTTTCTCAAAAGTAACCTCGCGTTGTAACATTTTAACCTTGCAAATTAATTCGTAATTCCAGCAATTTCAAAGAAAGTGTTTAACTTAAACAAGTATATTACACATTGAGAAGACTTTGTTGCCACCTGTTCTTTGTCTCCTCATTTTCTACAGAGAAAGCGAGACATAAAATTATAGCGTAAAGCCTACACAAATACCAACTTTGCGTACGTACGATTACTACAAAACTTGTCCCGTTAGCCTTGTGGGTAAAGAAAATCTCGAGTCATAGTGAAGGGTGAAGTCAAAATATACCAACTTTGAACTATAACACAGACAAATTTACCATTGATACTTCCTTTAGTTTCTAGTTTTGGCAAGAGGTACAAGTTTTGAGAAGAGACTACATCAATACACTGTTTATAATATTTATTTGCAAATTTAATTGTCAAATAAATGAATTGAAAGAATCATGAAAAATCGGCAATAAAATCAATAAGACGTCCATCCTACATGTGTCAAATGTATGAAAGAATTTGAGCATAACACTTACCTTAGTACTTTATAAGGTAATGATTGGAGTATCATAAGACCATTATAAGCCCTTAGTTGGAAATCGAAATCTTTACGACGCCTGATGGGAGACAAAATATATTCTTTAATACCCTCGAGCAAGTATAATTAATTGAGTTCTAAATTTACACGTGAAATTTTCTTTAGTTATTTTCTTGTTTAGCATTTTCTCTTCTACTGTAATTAGATCTTCTTTGGCTAAGAACTCAAACTGCGGAGGAGGAGAGGTTATGCTCAATAGGTTAAAAATTGGGTATGGAGCAAAGTTAGTAGCTTGATATGTAGAGGGATTTTTTGAAATCGAAGTTATCATCAAAGTTCGGCTCAGATATTGTATAAAAAACTTTAGTATCCAACCAAAATCTTAAGAAACTAAATCGTCGGAACCTAAATAAATGATTGAAAATTTCATCCTCTAACAAATGAGCTTAACTTATATACACCAAAAATATATATATATATATATAAAAAAACACTTTTAGGTCATATTTACCTATGGTAAATGATAGCCAACCTTATTTTGTGATTATAAATCGGAATGTAACAAAATTTATTAGCTGCAGTATATATACAAGATAGTAAACTCTCTGACAATAGATAATAACCAACTTAGGGGGTCCTAGTCCTCAACGACCCTCACCCCTGCGACCTCACTCCAAAAGTATAGAAAAGCAAAAGGAACACGAAATTAAACTATCAACATCATACATCAAATAGTTTCTTCTCTTTATACTTATTAATACTCCTGTTTCGAAACATGAAAACTGGAGTAATACTACACCAACAGAAGATGGGAAGATCAGCAGAATCTGATGATATGAGTGGGTTAAAGAAAGGTCCTTGGACTCCTGAAGAAGATCAACAGCTACTAGATTACATCCACAAGAATGGCCATGGAAATTGGAGAGCTCTTCCTAAACTTGCTGGACTTAATCGCTGTGGAAAGAGTTGTCGCCTCAGGTGGACTAATTATCTCAGGCCTGATATTAAAAGAGGCAAATTCTCCGAAGATGAAGAACGACTCATCATCAAACTCCATTCACTCCTTGGAAACAAGTATGTAACACTTAAAACACTTATTACTACTACTTTAGACTAATCGGATCGAACCGTTGACACCTCTACTTATTTTGTTTCAGATGGTCAGCAATTGCAACACGTCTACCCGGACGAACTGATAATGAGATAAAGAATTACTGGAACACTCATCTGAGAAAGAAGCTACTCCAGATGGGAATTGATCCAGTAACTCATAGGCCTAGAACTGATCATATCAATATTTTTAATGCCTTAATTGGGAATTTACCTCCTCAGCTACTTGCTGCTGCTTCCTCCAACTTTATGAATACCAATAATACTTCCATCAACAATCTCACTAACTTACTGTTTTCAGATACGGCTCAACAACTAGTTCACCAAATCCAATTGTTACAGAACTCTAGTAGCTTATTAGTTCATTCCCTATTTAATAACACCGCCACGTCAACTGCTTGTCCCATAAACATAGAAGGTTTGAACCAAGACTTTGGATTACAAAATCTTTGTGATCAGAATCAGCTTCAGGAGTACAACTCTATCCTAATGAATTACCAGCAATTTCTATCAAACACTAGTGATTCATTAACTGGTTTTGCTCTCAATTCCTCAAACAGTACAGATATTAGTGCCACTAATGGATGTGATCAACTGATGGTGATGAGTGGTACATGCAGCACATCATCATCATGTGGGAATAATGCTGCAAGTGTTACTCATGCAAATGATGATCAAATGAAAAATATCAGTAAAGCTGCACTTCATCATGACACCCCCGAGTGTCCAAGCAGTAGTAACAAAATGCCACAGGGAAACATGATCAGCGATATCTACCCGAAACAAGAACTCGTCCAGCCTTCATCTGCATCAATGTCCACCTTTGAACCGTGGGGACAAATTATGGGTGATGAAGAAGCAAGCGACTCTTACTGGAGAGACATCATAGAGTAAGTTTTCTTTTTAGTACGCACTATCAAGCATTTTTTTCGTTTGAGTTTAACTTCTATATACAAACATCATAAAACAATTTATTATAAGGTCACCTAAGAGATAGATACTTGAAAAAACGCTGATTGATAATGTAAAGATTCTTACACGCACTGCCGGTGTAGGCAAGTTAAATCATTTTCTTTTACCTATTTAAAGATATTACAATATAGTTTAACAAGTTGAAATCATTTACTAACTATCTATGTTATTACTTCTTGCTGCAGCCAAGCTTCAAGGTCTCCATGACCCCCAGTCCCCGGCCAGGCACTTACCTTAAATTGCTTAATTAGTTGCATCTTGTAAAGCGATGTAATAATGAGACACTTATTTTTTTCGTTCACTTCGTGATTTTTTTTCTCTGTAGATTAAATTGCATTGTTTTTTTTTTTTTCAATTAGTTGGCTTGCATGCAGTTTCAGGATTGCATTATATATACTCGTATAAGCAATACATACGATATAATGAATTTATTTAACCTAGACCTCTAACAGCTTCGATCGATTTAGATTTGGAGAAGTGGAGCATAAAAATGGATTGTATATCTGTATATAGTATCTTTTGCGCATATTTTCAATATTCATATTAGTGTAATGATTTTATTATTTTGCAAGGGAAAAGATTAGAGAATTGACAGTTTCCTGGATACTTTAAGACCTTTTAATTCTAGTTAACAAGACTAGCCACGAAACAAGCAATTAAAAGTTCATGATCATATTGGTAGGTAATACTGTTGAACTGATAAAACAACTAACCCCTCCACCAACCATTACCAAATATGGCTAAGGACACAAATATGAAGTCTCTCTATTTCAATTTTGTCTTTCCTTTTAATTTTTCGAAGTTCTATGAGAAGTATTCACATATTAAAAATAGGGGAAGGACACTTGAAAATTTTGATGGACGAAGTATAGTATATTCAAGGAGCCGGAGGAACACTCTAGGATATATCTTTTTATATCAGCACAGTATGGCCGAAAAGTCTAAAGTCCTTCTATACATAAATTAGATGTCTCGGTTTTAAATTACTAGAATGAAAATATTTCTTCATAACGAGCATAAAAATTCTTAGTGTGTATACTTAACACGAACTTGAATTAGTTGATTTAATACGTTTCAAATATGGATACTTAAATGTAAAAAATTCAGGTTGTCTATCAATTAGTACACTACTAAAAAAAGCTGAATCTGTGACCACCCAATCGGTCGCACATCGGTCGCCAGGTCGACCGATCGGCGACCGATACGGGTAGTCGGAATATTAATGGTAGCAAATAGCCCTGCGACCGATTTTCGGTCGATATTTCGACCACTGTGCGACCGAATTTCGGTCACACAATAGCTCACATACAGTGACCAAGTATGCGACCGATTTTCGGTCGCATACTTGGTCTCATTTGTGGGAATTAATGGTGACCAAGTATGCGACCGAAAATCGGTCGCATACTTGGTCTCAGTTGTGACCGCTGTGCGACCGAAAATCGGTCGCCAAACCTGTAAAAACCTGCAATAAAAATCCTGCAATCAGGCAGTAGCAACAGCAAAAACCAGCAATTCAATGGAACCTGGACAGCAAAACACAGCAATAAAACAGCAATCCAAACATTTCAAAAACATCCAATCATTTCAAAAACATCCGGAGACTATTAGTTATATCCTGAAATTGTTAACACTACAACTTCACAAACATTCAAAAGACTACTGGGGCTCGGGCGAGGATGAGCTAGACCCGGACTCGGAAGAGGAAGAGGAGCTGCGGCGATGCTTGCTCTTATGCTTTCTTCTCGCTTTCTTCTTCTCCTTTTTGGCAAGGAGCTTTCTGATCATGTCATGCGTTTCTTGGTTTACCCTCGACAGCTGTGCGATCTGCTCTCTCATTTGAGCCATCTCAGCAGGATCAACGGAGTTCGCCGGAGAAGAAGTAGCTGAAGAGCCCAAAAAGCGAGAATTATGCTTATCCGGAGCATATAACGATCCAAGACCATAAGCATACCCCTTCTTAACCCCTCCAACAGTATCGACCCATATTTGCTTTTCTTTCTCGAACGTCAAGGGAGCCGGGGTGCTGCTTCCTGCGTCCGATGCTTGGGTCGATGTCCAGTCTTCCACGGCCTTTGTAGCCTTTTCCTGAATAACATAAATATAGTAATGATGTTAATAGAAAGACTAAACGTTGAAGGATTGAGGTGACTAAAGATCGAATTTTACAAACTTACCCATGCCTCTTTTGCGCGGGGCTCGACCCACTCTCCACCGCCCTTCTTGGCACCCTTTGTATGTCTGATCTTGTGCAGCTCGAGCACGGGAACAGTGCGCTTTTCTTTCTTTTCCTACAAATTAAAAAACATAATATGTTAGACAAAAAAACAACTGTTCAAGTAAATAATCAATCAATTAAATATACTGTACCAAGCGCATCTTTTGCGTAGCCGCGCTAATTGAGCCACCGGTATGGAGCGATCCACCCTTTTCCGACGCTCGCGCAGCCTTTCCTTGCTCGCTCTTCGCCTCGAACTCGGGCGTGTGCTAATATTCATCCAGCACCGCCCACTGAGGGGCTTGGAGGAAGCCGGGCCTTATACCTCTATGCCGCGCATTGTAAAGGGTTTGCTTGAATAGCGCAGAACATTTCTTTGGGAAGATGCTGCGAATGTTATAATCCAGCCCCTGATGCCAGATACATTTGCCCTGAAAGAGTATCAAAATAATTTCTTTAAACATGTTCATGGTTTAAAAAACTACAATTAGTTGTAAACCAACTGTATATGTATCACCTCAAAATCTACCAATATCTGCTTCTTTACTTGCTGGGGCACTTCGCCCCATGTTCGCCAAGGCTGGTTCCAGTGCGCTCTCATGCACGCAGTCAATACTTTAGTGGACTCATCGCTTGGGCAAAAGCTCCAAAAAAAATTAACAAGAGTTATTCATAATACTAGCAATTAAAGTAGGAACTAATTATTTAATCGACAAGAACATAAGAAATTAGGTAGCTTACCCTTTATCCGCCTCGGGGTAAATAATCATCCTGCCATCTAGCCGAGCGCCCGGCTCACCAATGTAATAAGGCGAATGGGGATCATACAGCATGAGCTCCTGCTGATTCGGTGGGTCGTCACAACTATCTAGGGGGAATTCAGGGGGCTGAGTCTCACTGTCATCAGCCTGGGAGGGATCGCCCTGTGTGGGAGGGACCTGACTCAGTACAAGCAACGGTAGGGAATGTCCATTGCCAATCAGGAGGCAACTGAGACGGGGTAATAAGTGGTACCTGATATGGGCCAGGGGGCCTGAAAAAAGCTGGATCATAGCCAGGTGGGGCATCAGTAGGCAGCGAATGCAGGACCTGTGATTGTTGACTGTCACCACCCGCAGAAGCTGAACTCTCGCCCACAGGTCTCTTGCCAGGCCTTCTGCTAAAAACTTTAGGGCATAACTTGTCCATACCTGTTGAAACATTCAAATTAGTTCTGCTTCATTAATTATGAGAATACATAAATGTAAAGTGCTGAGATTGAATAAATTTATCAAATAAGTAAGCACATCTAGTAAGTTCAATGCAATACAAAACGCATACAATTTATCCGGTTTAGTCATAAGATGTTGCAAACATGAACAATCAAAACAACAATACCTAAACCCTAACTTTAAATGCATAACAATTATTCCAAACACCACAACACATGACAAGACATCAACACATTGCAAACAACTCTACCAAACAATTCCCAACATATCCCAACAATCACCATAATTAATCACAAACATTACAACCCTATATTTAAAGTTCATCAACCCAAAACAACTTATTATACATCACATTATATAGAATAAACTAATTATAACTAACAACTAACATGTAAACAATATATATATACGCTCTCCATTATTTATAAATATATATATAATTAAATTCGGATTATTAAACCAAAAAAAAAATTACCTCTACTTTGTATTGGATCCAATGGCAAGAAAGTATGAGTTACCAATGTGGTATCCACCCAATAACTACAAAAAAAGTGAATTAAAAAGTCATTATATGAGTTTTTAAAAAAATAACACAAATTACTAAAAAATGAAATTTACCTTGAATTTGAAGGTCTAGATTGTGTTAAATGTTATGTTGGAGGTAATAGAGTAGTAATTTAAAGTTATATTGGGTTTATAATGGTGGGAAGTTGATTATGGGGTGGGGGGGTTCGGTTTTTAGGGATTGGGTGGGTTTTGGGATTTTTGAAATGAAGAAGAAAGGGGTTCTGCCCCGTTTTTAGTTACAGTTATGCGACCGACATGCGACTGATTGTCGGTCGCATAGCTGTGACTAATTTTCGGCTGACCGATGTGCGACCGATTTTCGGTCGCCACTTTTTTTCGTTGACTGTGCGACCGAAAATCGGTCGCAGAGCTGTGGAGACCGAAAATCGGTCACAGGATGGTGGTCACTGATCCGGTTTTTTTTAGTAGTGGTAGTAAGTACTATTACTAACTAATAGACGCACGTATTCAGTTTTATTTCGTACCTTTTCCATCACTTTTATGTCTTAAAGGTAAAATATTTTTATTACTATCACTTGATACACTCCTATATTAACTCTATACAATCCTTGTTTCTCACGAAAGATTATGCTCTTGTTCCATTAATGCCATTATCTCCTTTGAATTTGATATTGACAATTTAGGTGTACACTTAAAAATTGAAAGATGATTTTAAACTTATCCGCAAATGAGAATTTCAGCTCAAATTATTTATTTCATACTACTGTAATAATTAGCTGATGAAATCATTTTTTTCGTTCTGTCTTTTTTTTTTTTCCGCTAGCGAAATGAACAAGTAGGTAATAAATGGCACATTGCATGTTTATGGCCAAGCAAATAAAACTTAATTTTACAATCCCAAGACCATTCTCAAAATCAGCATATTCACACGTTACATTGGAACCCAATGATTAAAACCATAAATACCCAATGATCTTAGCAAAATTTTGATTCGAAGATAAAATCTTAAAATCATAAATTTATGCCATAGCCATGTTATTTTCATTCAACCATTACAAGGTACAATCATAGTGATCAGCAACTACTAATCAAATATGAAAAACAACTAGGACAGCTTGTGACCATTATAATCTGCCTCAAAAGTCTTAATCTCCAAGTCGAAACGAGTCTCTACTTCACTTCTTGGATACAACATCAAGGAAAAAATCAGTCAGCATAGTCTCGTATTCAGGTACCTTAGCATAACCAGGGAAGTAATTAATATCAATAATAAGATATCGATTTCCAACTCTGTTGTCCCTTAACATATCAAAGTTAAAAAGATGCAACTTCAAAGCATTCCTCAGTTGATTAGCCACTTCATTTATAAAGCTCAAAGGAGGCATTTCCGTTGCCTCTATCAACTTAGTAAAATCACTCTGATCTTGAGCAGCAAAATTTGATACCTGTGAAAATGCTATCAAATTTTCTGAGCTGGTGTCCAATTTCTCCTCTGATATATCAGCTAACGACCTTCTTTTGACACATTTCACATGTTCCCCTGCTACATACACCTTGAAAATTACACCACCATGGTTAACGAATTCCTGTAACACAATTGGTGGGTTTAATTTTATTAGGCCGTTTTGGTTTAAAACTAAAAACATTTGGTGAGAGTTAGCAGCCCCATCAGCTATCAACGGCTTGGCAATAAGGGGGAACTTTAAGCCCTCACGAGTCACAGCGTCCTGCAGGGATTCTGAATCGCCCGAAACGAAAACCTGATCAAGGTGACAAAAATTCAAATTAGTAATATGCGTCCAAATTTATATAATCCGTTTGTTATATTCACTAGGTTGAACCTGAGATGATTCATCAAAGATCAAACAGGTCAAAATAGTGTAACTCGAAGGTCAAAATATAATTCAAACTTAAAAACGCGATCAATTTTCAAAATAAAAAAATTATAAAGTAGTAGAATTTAAGCTAAACTAATAAGAGGGTGACCAGCTTATAAGCCATAAGTTGGTAATTCACACTTATATTTTTCAAGCTTATAAGTACTTTTAGTTTGACCAAGTATTTTACTATTTTATTCCTAAAATATTTTGTAGTTCATGAAATATCATTTCTAAACTACATTCGTCATTTGTTATTTTTTATGCAAAAATATTTTTGAATTTATTTTTTCGTAAATAACTTAAAGGATATTTTAGTCATTTTAATTAAAAATTGTACTTATCAGCACTTTCTACCAAACACATCAACTGGTTACTAGTTTTAGCACTTCTATCCAAATAAATAGCTGCTTATTTATGAAATCAGCTTCCACGGCTAAAAGTGTTATTCAACACTTGATGCTTATCAGCCACTTTAAATAAGCTAATTCAAACACGCTCTAACTATTTTTAAACCAATCATCTGCTTTCACCTTTACTTTTTCAAACAGCAAAATAAAAAGATGGGAGTTGACGGGTCATAACATGTCATGTGACCTATTTTGATTCTACACAAAAACAAATATTAAACGGATTAAGTCATGATTCATTTGTTACTCTGACACATTTAAACCTTGTAAATTTGACATAAATCTGTCTGCTCGACACCTTACCTGCAAAGGAGTTCCAAGATTCTCGATTTTCAATTCGTTGACGACGTTGAGCATGGAGACTCGATTCTGGAGCTTCTCGATTGCATCAATTGGGTCAACTATGAAGGTGGTAGGATTCTTGAGTGAGAATTCTTCCAATTGTGTCCTCCAATCTGGATCATATAGCTTGTGAATGATACAATCATAAGGACCTTGTTCGACCAAAGGCTTGTTGAGATCGATGGGAATGAGATCAACACCTCGTTCCTTGGCATAAATGACCAGAGAATCTTTCATAAATGTGCTGATTTTTTGGGCTGTAAAAGCGTAACCAATGCGAAACCTCGTTCCAGCTAGTGATTCGGACATGGCTGCTCCAAAAATTAATGGGTCGGAAATGATCAAAAGCCAGGAAATGGTGCAACTCGGTAGACAGTATCCAATAAAGCAACATGGCAATAGAAATAGATAGCTTCGTTTACAAGTGTAACGGGGAATAATCAAAAGAATACAACATTGCAATATAAAATAGTTAGCTTTGTTTTCAAGTGTAAAAGAGAATAAGCAAAAGAAGATTAACATGATATCTTTGAATAAATTAAACAAAGTGTAACTGTGAATAAGCAAAAGGCTGAGACCGTGAGAATAAAGTATGGCGCTACGGATAGCTGTGTCAGATATTCCTGGTTAGCTGGCGGGAAATCTTGACCAGTAGCTATTTTTTGACGCGCTCATTAGGGACTATCCAGCGTTTCAAAATTCATTTAACAAAAAACCAAAAATTCGCGCGCATACTTACGCTCCATTAGCGTTGGAAAAACACCTCAGACTAGTCCCATAACAAAAAACTTTGTTCAAAGCCAAAGTAACAAAATAATCTCATAACAAAATAATGGGACCTTGAACTAACATGTTCAAAGGTCCTATTATTTTGTTATGGGACTTTATCCCATAACAAAATAATGGGATTTATTCTCATAACAAAGGTCTCATCAAAGGAATAAATCCCATTATCTTCAGTCCCATAACAAAATGCTGGGACTTTGAACAAGTTTTGTACACAGCCTCAGCATTTTGTTATGAGACTGAAGCTTTATACCAACTCCCATAACAAAATAATAGGGCTTTGAACAAAACCCCATTATTTTATACTGGGGTTAGTTTACTGAAGCTTCCCAGTATTGATACTGTGATTTGTCCAGAAATAACTAGTTTTCAAACAGTTTTGCATCACTGGCTAGTATTTATTTAACGTGGTCATAACAGACACGTAATCTAAATTTTTACTTCGCTGGCTCGCGCCACATTGAGTTTGCATTGACATTTTAAATTTCATACACTAACCATGAAAATTATACTTAACCTAATATAGCTTACTTGTTGGGACAAATTACTTATCATGTATGGTCAGCGAACAAATTATGTTTTCTTTTAAAAAAAGTTCATCATTATTGGCTCATAAGTGATTTCCTAACTTTTTTTTTTTCCAATATTTAGAAATCAAACTCGTGCATTGACAAAGAACATTGGGAGTTCCTGTCTTTTCTTTTGGCATGGTTTTTCTAGTCCTTTTCTTATATAAATTAAAGAAAACTATGTAGAAAGTCTTTAAAAAACACATAAATAAACTAAATATGCTTAACATGAAAAACATATAGAAGACTGAAGACTCGGGCGAAGTGCATTCACTTATGGACGCATCTTTGCAGAGGCTAATCGCATTCTCTATCTTCAAATTAGTTGGTTAAGTTTAATTCAAGTTGAGCTAACTGTAGTTCTTTTGGTCTGATGCTAAAATTTGTTATTTCTTCTTCTATTTTGCTCGACTTTCAACCAAAAAGGTTTAAAATTAGTTTGAAGTTAAGCTTAATTTGACAAGTGATGGTCGCTCAGATGGTAAACACCCTACACCTACATTCAAGAGGTTGTGGATTCGAGTAATTGTAGGAGCAAAAAGTACTAGAGCCACTATTTGTTCCAAGAGAGAGAAAGGGGTGGAGTTAAAAAAAAAAAAAGTTAAGCTCAATTTCATACTTTTGACCTAAATTTAGGGGAGGATGTGGTAGAGAAGCTGATGAGGATGAAGGTGACTATTTTCAAGAACCAACTCGGACTCATGCCTGGATGATCAACTACGAAAGTCATCCATCTTCGGAGGCAGTAGGTTAAGCAGTACATGGACAAAAATGAGACTTACATATGATGTTCATTGACCTAGAAAAGTCTTATGACAAAGTTCTACGAGAGGTTTTGTGGAGATGCCTTGAAGCTTAAGGGTATACCTATGACGAATATCAAAATGATTAAGAATATATATAATGGAGCAAAGACGCGAGTAAGGAACAGTAAGAGGCGACTCAAAATACTTCCATGTTGAGGTGGGCTGCATTGGAGGTCAGCTCTTAGCCTATTTTTATTTGCTTTGGTGATGGATAAATTACTGAGGAGTAATCTAGGGGAGGTACCATACTGTATGTTATTTGTTGATGATATACTTTGAATGATGAGACTCGCGACGGTAAGCTGGAGTTTTGGAGACATACTCTCGAGTCTAAAGGTTTCAAGCTGAGTAGAACGAAAACAGAGTACATGGAGTGCACACTTAGCGAGGCATTTCATGAGCCAGATGTGGAAGTGATGCTTGATACACAAGTCATCCCTAAGAAAGAAAGCTTCAACTATCTTGGCTTAATCCTCCAAAGTAATAGAGAAATTGATGATGATATCATGCTTTGTGTAAGGGCTGGTTAGATGAAGTGGAGGTTGCTTCCGGAGTCATAAGCGATAAGAAAGTGCCTCATATGCTTAAAGGTAAGTTCTACAATGTAATCATAAGACCAACTTTGTTTGTGTGAGGCAGAGTGTTGGCTAGTCAAGACCGCCCAGGTTCAGAAAATGAGCGCAGTAGAAATGAGAATGCTTAAATGGATGTATAGGCATACTATAATGGATAAGATCAGGGACGAGGTCATGTGCGGCAAGGTGGGAGCAGTGTAATCGCGAACAAGATGTAAGAAGCGAGGCTGAGGTGCTTTGGACACGTGAAGAGGAGGAGCACAAATGTTTCAGTGAGGAGGTGCGAGGGGCTGGTAGTGTCGAGTCCATGGAGAGGTAGAGGTTGATCGAGGAAGAATGAGGCGATGCGATTAGATAAGACATGACTCACCTACAGATTATTGAGGACACGACCCTAGATAGGAAAGGTTGGAGGTCTAGAATTAGGGTAGAAGGTTAGATAGTAGTCGAATGATTTTTATCATATTATTAGTAGTACTATTTCGATATATATATTATTTATATCTCATTCTTCTTCTTTATTTGCCATTGGTGTTTTCTGTCTACCGTGGGTGTTCTCGAGTTTCCATTTACTATGATATTGTGATCTTGCTTTTTTCGAACGTGTTTCCTAAATATCTTTATTTAGCTGAGGGTCTATCGAAAATAGCCTCTCTATCTTGATGGGGTAAGGTCGGCATACATCTCACCGTTTTCAGACCTCACCTTAGTGGGATCACTGATTATGTTGCTGTTGTTGGTTATATGTGCAAATAGTTTTCATAAGTGGTCAAAAACTAAACGGTATGAGTAAAGCTGACTACCTAATTAAATTTTAAGCGGAGACGAAACAATAACAGAAAAAAAGAAAAAAATATAGAAGAAAGATCCGGTAAAACCCTAAACCCTGTCCCTGCTCCGCCCTCAACACAGAACTGGCACAGAATTCTTTCTACAATTCATCCTTCAATAATTCCACAAATTCTGTTGTTTGTAAATTGAATTAAATTTAAGTGCCCAAGCAATAGGAAGAGACTAAAATGTCTTCAGTTTCATTGAAAAAGAGTTACAAGTGTGTGCAGTCTTTACAACAATTTTACACAGGGGGACCTTACGCTGTAGCTTCAGATGGTTCATTTTTAGTATGTGCGTGTAATGACACTATAAAGATTGTCGATTTATCGAACGCTTCGATAAAATCAACAATAGAGGGTGATTCTGAACCAGTCACTGCTCTTGCTCTTAGCCCTAATGATAATTTCCTTTTTTCTGCTAGTCATAGTCGACAAATTAGGGTTTGGGACCTTTCGACGCTCAAATGCCTACGCTCCTGGAAGGTAAAAGTCTTTAATTTTTTAGCTTTTGTGTGTTAGAAGATGAGTTATTTAGAAGAATGAAATGAGCCTAATTGCTTTAGAGGAATTACTTAGCCGATTGATTTATTCGCATATGTCTAACCTATTGGTGGACTGAGTAACCCGGTACCTATGCTGGTGGGGGAGAGGCAGCAGTTACCCGGTGTGGAATTAGTCGAGGTGCTAGCAAGTTGGCCTGCACACCACCTTTATTTGAAGAAAACGTATTGCGTTGGTGGACTGAGTAACCTGATATCTACATTGGTCGGTGGAAGCCTGGGTGGACAAAGGTAGCATGTGCCAAGTGAAATTAGAGGCTGGTGGGGAGACCATTGTTATAAAAGAAGTGACATTGCCGATTCCAACTAGTTGGGACTGCTGGGTAGTAGTCTCCATAGGTGTCGCTTTAGTAGGTCTGATAGCAAGATGACCTACTAAAGCCTGATATTTCGGTGTGAGAAGGGTAGAGTGGCTGGCATATTAACCACAGAGCTTTGAACCATGTGCCATTAGCCTTCAGGGATTTTTTGTTATAAAGAAAGTTTTGATAGCTAACAAAATATTTGGTGATTTCTGGAACTTGAATGTTGACAAGTGGTTTTTACAGGGGCATGAAGGACCTGTGATGGGAATGGTTTGTGATGCATCGGGTGGATTGCTGGCAACAGCTGGGGCTGACAGGAAAGTTCTTGTATGGGATGTCGATGGAGGCTTCTGCACTCATTATTTCAAAGGTCACAAAGGGGTTGTCACCAGCATTATGTTTCATCCTGACCCGAACCGGCTGCTGGTGAGTTTTGGTTTGCTTTAGTTACTTAGCTTGCATCCTTGTCAATATCAAGATGCAAAATGAATTGGTCTAATTTTCAGATAATTGGCAAAGCCAGGACACTGTTGTCAATTTCTTGGTCTATTGGGCTTTTGCATATTCCAACTAGTTTTGAATGAACTTAGAGCCCGTTTGGGTGAGCTTAAAAGTGACTTATAAGCTTATAAGCTCATTAATATATATTTGATAACTTAAAAATTTTTGGACTTATAAGCCATAAGTGGCTTTTAAGCCACTTTTTGCCTAACTTCTCAAAAAATGGCTTTTAAGTCACTTTTTTTACTTATAAGCCACTTAAAATAAGCTGCTTATAAGCCCACCCAAACAGGCTCTTATTGTGTTTTCCTTTGAGCATATTCTGGGGGAGAAATTATTTACTCTATTATGTGGATTTAGCTAAAGGTACATTGCCAATACGGATGTGTATAAGTATCCCGTATGGATGTTGGAATCTTTTAGATAAAATTTAGTGTATTTTAAAATATTTTCCTATGTTACAGCTGCTTGACATGAATATGTCAAGGCAAGTGAACGATCCATAGTGAAGGATCCATGCAAAATACTGTTAATCGCACCTCCATTAGGATCATTTCTACAATTACAAATTGCACACCATGACAGCTGATTCATCCTTGACTTTTCTCAGTTCGTATCGCTTTCTTATATTTAAAAAAATCGATTCAGATATTCATGGCTCTTCATCATCCTATTTGAGATTCACCTCGATCAGTTGCTTGTCCTAAACCCAGATAAAGAAGGGTGACAAAAGATCCTCAAGAATAATTGACAAAGGGTTCATATAGTCGAATCCTTTGAGGCGTAGTAGTAGTAGTATTTGTCTAGGCAATGATTATGCAGTTTGGTACCCTTGCTATAGAATATAGAACTGAAGCAAACTGCATTTTTTGCTAGGTGTTAGTTTTCAAGGATGAACAGAAAAGAAAGTCGTAAATAACCTCCTTTTTTTTTTTTGCTTTACTGAAATATACTAATATAGAATCTGGAATGAAGCTGCAAACTGCATTTTTCATTACGTGCTAGATGTCAAGGATGAACAGAAAAGAAAGTCGTGAAAAACCTCCCAGTTTTATTTTAGCTGGTTTTTGTTTCTGTGGACTTGCTAAACTCATCCCTTTTTAATCTCTGGTTTCTCTATGTTTTCATCTCTACTTATTGAACTAGTTATCTCATCCTTTTGTATTTTCCGATAGTTGTTCTCTGGTGGTGATGATGCTTCTATAAGGGTCTGGGATCTGACAAGGAAGAAATGTCTGGCAACACTAGAGAAACATCAATCAACTGTCACTTCCATGGCAATATCCGATGATGGATGGACTCTGCTTAGCGCTGGGAGAGACAAGGCATGTTCTCCTTTTATCTATCTTTATTCTCACTTTATATTTGAGTGGGGTAGGTAGAGAACCTTAATTCTTGCTAAGATCATAAATAAAATAATGAGGACTTGTACTTTACCCATCTTTTCATCTTTGGAAGATGAATCTAAGTACTAAGCACAAAATAGTTGCTTGCATTGTTTGTTTTGAAATGAGAGTAGTAGCTTACATCACAATGTATAACTGTTATAGAGCTTCTAACTGTCCTAACAGAATTCGTTTTCCCAAGGAAAAAAAAATTCTTGGATTTCCCGTTTGATATTCATTAAAAGAAAAAACTAAGGGCTGTCACCTTTCAAAAGATAAAGCATGAACATGCTCCACTGTCAGTTTGCTAGACATAAATTAAATTCCTTTTTCTTGTGAGGGCGTGGTCAATAAAATTTGATCCAGCAGGAGTTGTGAAGTCAATGCCCCTACTTGACATGGCTGTGATTTTATTAATAATCTTATTAATAATGAAAGGGGAAAAAACCCATATACAAGATGTATACCAAAAGGTAGAGAACCTACATCAAATGGTTCTCTACAAAAGAAACCCAATCATCTATTTTACATTTTTATATCTTGGCCTTGTTGACGAACTGGTAATTCTTTCACGCTTTGTCACTATGGAACACAGATCTTTCTATTCACCAGAACAAGAAAATGATAACTTTCCGATCATCGAGTTGTTAGATGACCTATATACATGCTAGTGTAGACTTCTGACTTGCAAGTAATTGATTAAATGTTCTCTTTGAAGCTATCAGCTTGGGAGCTTTTTCTTTCTGACTAGGTTCCTTTTCATGGGGACACATGACTTCCACTTGTGGCACTTGCTGATACAAATACTAATGACAGGTTCTAAATATGTGGAACTTGCATGACTACAGCTGCCTGACCACCATACCAACATTTGAGTCACTTGAAACAGTATGCATAATTGGTTCAGAGTCTCCCTTTGCTGCATGCCTGGCTTCTTCAACAAACCTACAGAAAAAGAAGAGAAGTGATGTACCATCAATTAATTTCATTACTGTCGGTGAGCGGGGATTGGTACGGATATGGAGTTCTGATAGGTACTTGACAATCACCTTAACGTTCTAAAAAGATCTAACATTTAGCTCGGTCTTGAAAGATGCAGGAATTCAGCTTTTCTGTTGTCTTCCTTAGAGCACTTCCTTTGATCTGTTTCTTATGATTGTTCTCCTTTGTTGTTGATGTCTCATGAAAAAGGTAAATAGAACTTGCCATGTGCTACTCATATGATATAGTATCAGAAATAAGCTTTCAATGACGATGCTTATACTTTATAAAGTTTATATATGCCAAACCCTAATAGTAGACTTGCATTTCTGTGTGAGACCATGACAACCTAAAATAACTATTAGTTGCAAAGAAGATTTATGGTGTGTGCAAATAAAAAGTATATGATTGATCTAAAACAGCTAGAAGGATCAAGGATGGAGGGATGATGACCAAAAAAGGATAAATAAGAAAACGGAAGTGTTACTATGTTAATGGACAAAAATTAAACAAGAGAGAATATGTAGAACATTTGTTGAATAGATAAGTTGTCTGAATCATAAGGTGCATGATGAGGTTTGAACAAAACCCATGAATATCCTAGAATAGATAATTTCGTTAGTAGTGTGACAAGGAACTCATATTTCGTTAGTGGTGTGACAAGGAACTCATAACTGTTCCAACATTATCTGTTCAATAGTTAATCCATCTAAAATGCCACTGGAATACCAAATCACTTAATTTGCTTGTGGAACAGGGCACTGTGCCTTTTTGAGCAGAAATCCTCCGATATTGCTGTAAGCTCTGACGATGAAGATTCAAAGAGAGGCTTTACTTCTGCTTTGATTTTGCCTGCAAGTCAGGAGTTGCTTTGTGTTACAGCTGACCAGCAGTTCTTTCTTTATTATCCGGAGGAATCTGAAGGTAGTCTTAATCTAGTTCTGAGGAAGAGGTTTGTTGGATACAATGAAGAGATTGCAGATATGAAATTTTTGGGTGAAGAGGAACAATTCCTTGCCGTCTCAACAAGCGTAGAGCAGGTCAGTTCTAGAAAAGGTTCCTGTTTAATTTTTTTTTTGATAAGGACCGACATTTCCTGTTTAAAGGATTGAATAATGAGTAGAATACCAGAGATAATGGGATGACTTAAACGGGCCATCTCCTTCTCTTCAGCATTTGACATCCTTCAATATCTTTTTCCAAAGTAAAATTTTAATGACTTGTGTCTTTGAATTTGTCTATTCCAAAACGACGTTATGGTGATATGTTATTTGAGAAATAGAGGCATTTTGTCCATTAAGTTTATTGTTTGCAGTATTTCATGGTTGGTTATAGGGCCTGTAACCTTTACTGAGCCGATATTGAGGATGTTGTGATCTGCTTCATTGTCACTTGTTGTTGCACAACTGATGTGTATTTTCGTATGCAAGAGAGAAACTGATCTAAATTAAATTTAATTCTTTCCCTGCCATTTTTGGTGAACATTTAGTTCTGTACTCAAAAATTGCCTTGGCCTCACATTTACCGTGTGAACATTTATCTTTGTGATAATGAACCAGTGATAAAAGAACACCTGCAAAATATTCTGCTATATATTTGTTCTTAGTATGCATTTTAAAATAAAGTTGCTCAAGGGAAAATTATATGCATTTTTAAATAACATCAACGAACAAGAATTGAATAAGATTCTTTCATGTTATTCTAATGAGAAATAGATAATTTCATGCTATATACAGTGCCTGAATAACTACAAATGTTGACCATCGTTGCCACAATGAAGCGAGTTCAAAGATAAATTACCTTAATAGTCCAAATAGCCCCACTTTGTCTTTTCATTTACTTTACAAGCCTTTTGTCTGATAGAGAACATGCAAGTCTAGAACTCCTTTGCGCTGTCCTATCAATAAACATTACCTTATCAAAAAAAGTATCCTTTCGTTTCATTTTATGTGGCACAGATCTAGAAATTGCCTTTTATTTTGTAATACTGGGGCCTGTATCTAAGTAATAGTTGGAATTTAGTTTTGATAAAGCAGTCATCGCATCACGCTTTAAGTTAAACTCTGGAGGTTCTAAACTATCACATATATACAGGTGCGAGTGTATGATCTTACATCGATGTCGTGCTCTTATGTGTTGGCTGGGCATACTGATATCATTTTGTGCCTTGATACCTGTGTATCAAGTTCTGGAAGAACACTTATTGTAACGGGGAGCAAGGACAACAATGTAAGTTTATCCTATCTCTTCAGTTTCAAAAAAAGTTTATCCTATCTCTTTCTGTTCTTTAGACGCATATGCAGCATTTGACCTATATTTGTTCTTGTTATCTTATGGGCAGGATTACATAGATTTGTACTTTTCTGTTCAACATCAGTACCAATTTTCTGCTGTTTCTGATTCTGGTGTTTCCATAGGTTAGGTTATGGGATTGCCAGAGCAAGGCTTGCGTTGGAGTTGGCATAGGTCATATGGGAGCTGTTGGGGCTGTTGCTTTCTCAAAGAAACAGCGGAACTTCTTTGTGAGTGGTAGTAGGTAAATGATTATCCCTGAACATAGCAGTTGGAATATCCTTCTTCTGCATATGCATGTATAATTTCGATGTGGGAGCAGCATATCGTCCAAACTGCCCTTTCAGGAATTAAAGTTATGTGTCTTATAGACCTATTTGATGTGCAGATATTTTAATTTTGCTTCAAGTAGGAACTCATGAAGACACAGTTGAAAATCTCTTGCTTTTAGAATAGTTGACATTCAAGTCTTTGCCACGATTGTCCATTAGTAGAACTGGAATTATATGCTTTACAAAGAACAAGGCCCCAAAAGAATATAGTTGAATATGACTAATCTCCTAGACAATGTTTTTGGTGGTGCGGGCCTCCATGTTGTAAATTGGATTGACTAAATCTGTTTGAATATATATGTTATGATGACTCTTGAATATGCCCATTTATCTCCTAGATGCTTCAGGCTTCAGCAACAATTCTCTTTCTGAATTACTGTGCCCAAACTTATGCCACTATAATGCTAGTGCTTGCTTGATATTTGAGGACTGAGGTATCTACTAATGAAAATTTAGCCTGAATCGAGTTTGCTCACCTCTCTGTTGACTCGACTTGGTGTTTTCAATTACTGGTTGAGTGCAAATAAGATAATCCATTGTCTTGTATCTATCCGCTCATCTATCTTTAGCATATGCTTCAGTTTTTGGGGCCTATAAAATCTGTTACAGGATGTTGATTGTTGAAATAAACCAATCTAAATTTTTCCTTATCTTCTAGAAATTATATCTTTCATTTTTGTACATTCTTCCAGTGACCGCACTCTAAAGGTTTGGAATTTTGGCATCTCTGACAACAATGAAGAAGTTTTAACTTTGAAAGCAAAAGCAGTTGTAGCAGCTCATGACAAGGATATTAACTCCTTGGCAGTAGCACCAAATGACAGTCTTGTTTGCAGTGGTTCCCAGGTTTGTAACGTTTTGATATCAGATTAAATCTTGGCACAAAAGAAAAGCTGCTGCAGTTGGCGGATTTCCATCTTTTATATTTTCTAAATCTTTCTTCCAATCTCGTCATATCACTAGGATCGCACTGCTTGCATATGGAGACTTCCAGACCTAGTGTCGGTGGTTACTCTGAAAGGGCATAAAAGGGGGATATGGTCTGTGGAGTTTTCCCCAGTTGATCAATGTGTGATAACATCTTCTGGAGATAAGACAATAAAGATATGGGCAATATCTGATGGATCATGTTTGAAAACATTTGAAGGGCACACGTCCAGTGTGTTAAGAGCATCATTTCTAACCCGTGGGACCCAGATTGTTTCTTGTGGTAAATATTCGGAAGTCTTTATAGCTTTATTCAAGAGTTGATTTTTATGTGTCTCATCACCTACTTTTGCTAAAAGATTTGACCGTCTCTCCAGGTGCTGATGGTTTGGTGAAGCTTTGGACGGTAAAGACCAATGAGTGTATCGCGACATATGACCAACACGAGGATAAGGTTCTCAAATTTTATGTTATTTAATTGAAATAACCACTCTATTATATTTTTATCTGAAAAAAGAATCCATTCTCTTATAAAAGAGCTTTTTTGTCTCCACCCTATAAAACACCAATTCATCTGAATTAATGAGTATACACTTGATCTCTTAATTTGGATGCTATTGTTGCCATTTTTATAAAGATATTTGAGTGCATCACCAGATATTCAATGCATTCCGATTGTCATGTGCATTTGACAATTTCTTGACAACTGAGAAGCAAAGGTTGTGACCTGGCCTGTTGATTGATATCGTGGCTCTCCATTTATATAAAGATATTTGAATGCATTACCAGAGTTCAGTGGTTTTATACATAGCGTGTTTGCTGACAGTTTAATTTGTTAGTTCTAATTAGTTGCTTTTCAGATATTTGTCACACAAATGGGATTTGTAATATCTTGTTCTCTCCTCTTGCTCTCCAGATATGGGCCCTTGCTGTTGGTAAGAAAACAGAAATGCTTGCAACTGGCGGTGGTGATGCAGTGATCAATTTGTGGCATGACTCAACAGCTTCAGATAAAGAGGAAGCTTTCCGTAAAGAGGTGAGTTGTCATATCACCTTGGCTTCTAAAATGATTATCGAAAGAACAATTGTTGGGCGTTACGTGAAAAAAATAATTCTGCCAAGGCATAGTTTCTACGGCAGAGATGAATTCTTTTCTAATGGGTGTTTTTTGCACCATTGAGGTCTTAAAGGCTTTATCACATTGTACTTTGTCTCCCAAATGTCCAATTATTGAAGGGTGCTGCTCTTGTTCTAGCTTTGAAATTATGCAGTTAATTTATCAGATTAACAGTATAACCTTACTATTCTTCTGTGTTCCAAAATCTTTGAGAGAATTAGGAACTAGTTGTATGAACAATTCAGGATGCCTATGCTTTTACGGGCATATTACTAAAATCGCAATTTATTTAATTAGGTGCTATTAGCTGTTAATTTATATTCTTTTATATTCAAAGGGAGAGCTAGATCTGGTCTATGGCCCCGTTTGGGTGGGCTTATTTTAATTAGCTTAAAAGTAAAAAGTTACTTATAAGTAAATTTTAAGAAGTTAGGAAATCCTAACTTCTTACTTTTGGCTTTTTGTAAGTACTAAAGTGCTTATAAGTACTTTGTTTTTTTAGTTACCAAACACCCACTTTTTACTTAAAGGTACAAATATACTTTTAAGTAGCTTTTTAAGCTTACCCAAACGGGGCCTATGTCTGGTATGGTTGTGTCTGAAAAATTAGAACAAAACTTCATCTGATGATATCAACTTGTTGCTTATGCAGGAGGAAGGCGTTCTACGGGGTCAAGAGCTAGAAAATGCTTTAATAGATGCTGACTACACAAGAGCAATCCAGATTGCATTTGAGCTTCGCAGACCGCATAAACTTTTAGAGTTATTTGGCGAACTCTGCAGGTGGTCTTGACTTCTCTTTCTTTGTGATGGCTCTGTTTTAATGTTATGCTTTTGTTTATTGTTGGATGATGTAAATGCTATTGTACCACTAGTTTCATCTAACATCTAGCTCTTGGCAGGAAAAAAGATGACGATCAGATAGGAAAAGCACTAAAGGCTCTTGCTAAGGAAGAGTTTCGCGTGCTTTTAGAATATGTTCGGGAATGGAACACAAAGCCAAAGTTTTGTCATATTGCCCAATTTGTTCTCTTCCGGGCTTTCAGTATTCTGCCACCTACCGAGATTGTTGAGGTACTGTTGTGTCTTCCCATAAATACTAGAAAATTGGCTGCAAACTTGGAAAAGAATTTGTTAAATGTTGGTCCATGAGTTGCAGAGTCCTGAAGATTTACCATATAAGCAAGCTCCACTAACTGCCCAGTGAGACCTCCATAAAATTTTCTCGATTGCTTTGACAGGCCATCAAATCGTTATCATATCGCATGCTATTATCTCTACCAAGAAAAAGTTGTTCATTTACTAGCTCGGTATGTTGGTCTTTCCAATGCTTCAATTGGAATCTCATCATTCTTTGTAGCAAGAAAGTCCAGTTAGTTGATTGGCTACATGCTTTGATTAGACGTACAATGGACATAATCAGTTCATGTTACTCCGTAAAGCCATGCTGTGCTCTAGGCACTTCTCATAGCAATTTAGGTAATAACTAGTTTTATATAATGCTTCCATCAAGATCTAACTTTTCTCCTCATCCTTTATAGATAAAGGGCATTGCGGAATTGCTTGAAGGTCTTATTCCTTATTCTCAGAGGCATTTCAATAGAGTAGATAGATTAGCAAGAAGCACATTCCTGTTGGACTACACTTTAGCTGGAATGTCTGTCATTGAGCCCGAAGGGAATGAGGGGAAATTAGAGGACAAGGATGCCAAACTTTCTAGTGGTGCAGATGGTGAGCAGTTAAGTGAGATTGCTTCAATGGAGCAAGAGCAACACCACGAAGAAGTAAAAGAAAAAAAATCTTCAAAAAAGCGAAAACACAAATCAAGAGATGTTGCTAGTAAGAAAGTCAAGGGGGTGACTAACACGTTTGATTCAGTTGTAGCTTCAGTGGCATAATTTGTTGCAATTCAGATCGATTGATTGAGTGCTTCCTTTTGCTGAGCTCAATGTTGCTGATCTTCTTCTGAAGGAGCTGAACGTGCGGAATGAACTGCGTTTCTTCCTCCACGACCACAAATTTTGTATAATAGCAGTAGGATACATCACTGATTATTAGTTACTGTAAAAGATATTGGGTTGCAAATGAAAATTTTGGACGCTGGAGTGTAAGTTACGTTGACCTCATGTATTTCAAGGTTATTTATTAAAAATTTCAATTTTAATCGATTTCCTGTTGAGAGACACAAATGTATAATCTTAATATTTAGCCTGTAGCCTAAAACGTTCCAAGCATGTGAAATGTTAGCTTTAGCCCTATTTGGCTCAGCAGTTTTATTGATTACGCTGAGGGGTCTTCGCCTTTTGAATAAGTTTATTGAGATTGTAATGCATGGATTATGATGCAGGGAGCCGAGGACTAAATAATGATGGTATTCAGTGGATGTATTATATGGGTATATATTTGGTTCAATATACTAGAAATAAGATATACATGGTATAATATTAACGTGTATTTAGTTTTATGCTAGATAAATTTGGATAAGTGTTTTTATTTTTATTATTTTAAGTTTGCTGAAGAATTTTTGAGGTATTTTATTCCCATAGAGTGGTATTAAAATGGTGTTACCCATGTGGTATAAGATAATTATGGATTAATTATATTGACATAAAGTTTAACCAAATTCAGAATAATCCATATTTCTGTCGGGATTACTACCTTATCCTTATACTAACCATACAGAATTCATAATCATGGCCACATATCTGGATAGTTGATTTTGCATGAACATACGTGAAGACTATGCCCTGAATGTGAAGTGATTTTGAATGGGTTAATAGTGAAAAGTCAAATACCACTTTTCTATCTTTATTTGGGTGCTCACTGCATGTGCTAACTTTTAACGACAAAGCTACGTATGATGATTTCAATGCCTCACGCCACGCGGTTCCTTCCGTCAACTAGAATGAATCTTCTTGAGCAATGTAAAACCTACTCCTTCCGCTCCCAAAAAAAAAAAAAAAATTGTCACTAGTCAAATTCATTAATTGTGGCGGACATTAAATTTTAAAAATTTAAAATAAAATTTATATAGTCAAAAAACTATTATAAGTCGTAATAATGAATAATTCAAAATATTTAAAAACATGAAAATATAGCGGTTAAAATTCGTTTGACTTTCAAAATTTGAACATGATATTCTTTATGGAATGTATTTAACTTAAAAATTGACTTAATAGATTAATAAATTAAATTTATATTTAAGTCACAAACAATTTTTTTTTTCAAGGCTTATGATTATTAAGACTAGTAAGACAATTGCAAACGATAACATAATGAAACATACAAGTAGAAACTTCTTATCTGTGTTCTCGGAAATTCTAATGACAGAGTTTGAAGTGTAGTCGTAAGACAAGTGGGAAATGTGTATTGCTTGAAAATAATAATAAGAAGAAGAAGAAGAAGAAGGAGGAGGGATACAAATGAAGGGAAAAGGGGTTTATAACCCGGTCGTATAATAATTTCTCCATTAATGAGAACCCGTCATTACTTGCAAAGCGCAACTACCATAACCATAATTATGTTCGTTAATGTTGACAACGCCAACCCCTGGAATTCCGCCTTTATTAATTTCCGCGTATACGATTGGACTTGATCACTGTACTTAAAGGATTGTGGTTCGGGTCACTTTGATAATAAACATGTTGTGGTCGGACACATTACGTTGTTGGAGTATGTCCTGTCGGGACTTGGTTCCGAGCTCACAATTATTCATTGTCGAGATCTTCCGAACTCTTGATTTTTCGACACATACGTGTGCTATATTTCAATCTTGAGTTGACGTGTAAATTTGGATAAGTTTTTATTTTTATTTTTTTTAAGTTTGCTGAAGAATTTTTGAGGTATTTTATTCCCATAGAGTGGTATTAGAATAGTGTTACCCTTGTGGTATAGACTAATTATGGGATTAAGTATATTGACATAAAGTTTAACCAAATCCGGAATAATCCATATTTCTCTTGGGATTATTACCTTATCCTTATACTAACCATAGAGAATTCATGGCCACATATCTCCATAGCAAGTGGTTTTGAATGGGTTTATAGTGAAAAGTCAAATAGCACTTTGCTATAAAAGGTGGGAGCATCTCTTTATTTGACTGCTCACTGCATGTGGCATGTATGATGATTTCAATGCCTCACGCCACGCGGTTCCTTCCGTCGAGTCAACTAGAATGAATCTTCTTCAGTTTGTGCACCATCAGCAATGTAATAAAAGCTACTCCCTTCGTTCCAATTTATGTGGCAGTATTTCCTTATTTGTCTGTTCCAAAAAGAATGGCAGCATTCTATATTTGGTACCACTTTAACTTCAAAATTACAACTTTGTCATTACTGAAATGATTCACAACCACACAAATATCTCTCTTATTTTACACCACAAGTTTCAAAAGTCTTCCTTTATTTCTTAAACTTTGTACCAAGTCAAATTATGACACATAAAATGGAACCGAGGGAGTACTACTTCCGCTCCAAAATGATGTCACTGAGTCAAATTCATTAATTTTGGCGGACATAAAATTTTAAAAAGTTAAAATAAAATTTACATAGTCAAAATTAAACACTATTGTAAGTCGTAATAATGAATAATTTAAAAATACGAAAATATAGCGGTTAAAACTTGTTTGACTTTCAAATTTAAACATGATATTCTTTTATGGAATGTGTTTAACCTAAAAATTGACTTAATAGATTAATAAATTAAATTTATATTTAAGTCACAAACAATATATTTTTATCAAGGCTTACGATTATTAAGACGAGTAAGACGATTGCAAACAATAAAATAATGAAACAGATAAGTAGAAGCTTTTTATCTGTGTACCCGGAGATTCTAATGACAGAGCTTGAAGTGTAGTCGTTAGACAAGTGGGAAAATTAGAGAGAATGTGTATTGCTTGCAAAAAATAAAAAAAATAAAAAAATAAAAATAAAAAAAAAAAAAAAAAATAATAATAATAATAATAATAATAATAATAATAAGATGGGATACAAATGAAGAGAAAAGGGGTTTATAACCAAGTCTAATAATTTCTCTATTAATGAGAACTCGTCATTACTTGCAAAGCACAACTACCATAACCATAATCATGTGCTTGATAACGCCAACCCTTGAAATCCCGCCTTTATTAATTGTCGCGTATCCGATTGGACTTGATCATTGTACTTAGAGGATTGTGGTTCGGGTCACTTCGATAATAAACATGTTGTGGTCGGACACATTACATTGTTGGAGTATGTTCTGTCGGGACTTGGTTCCGAGCTCACAATTATTCATTGACGAGATCTTCCGAACTCTTGATTTTTCGACACATATGTGTGCTATATTTCAATCTTGAGTTGACGTGTAATTTTACCCAATACAAAAACGTTATTGTATATCAGAAAGACTTTTCTCTAGTTTGAAGGGATTCGCAACATCTGAATAGTCGATTTTCGAGAATCGGTAGCTGAACGCTAAACGTGGATCTGCTAATGAATTTGAGCATAAATTATCTGCAGTTGCTCTTTACCAAACATTATGGAGTCAAAGGTGACCCAAAAATATTCCAAATCCCAATAAAAAATCATCTCGGATATATTAAAGATTATTAAATGTTTATAGCATTGATTTTATATAATCTCTTTGATTGAGGCACGATCCAACATCTTCTTTAGAGAGTATTTCTTTCGAAGGAGAGAAATACAAAGAAATTTAAGATGCACTAGAGAAGAGTCTTGTAATATTACCAAGGTTGGCCGGCATCAACTGTAGCCTAGTTTAAATTCTAATAACCTACTACATTCAAATTGTTTTTGGGGTCATTAAGAATTTTTGTTTCAAAATATTTGTTATTTTAGAAATTCATGATAAAATTAATTATTTTTCTACACTTTATTCTTAGTAATATTTTGTTTTGAAGTAAAAAGTAGAGTAGACATTTATTGAGGAAACATTAATATGACGGAAGACTAAAGATATAAATAGTACTCCTTCTGTCCCAATTTACGTGGCACTTTCCGCTTTTTGTGATTCAAACTGCATAAATTTTGACCAACATTTTAAGATGTGTTTTTTTTAGCAAAATAATATGAGAAAAGTTGAAACTTAAAGTATGTTTCAAGTAATTTTCAGATATATAAATTTTAATGTTAAAATATTGAGTTAATCCAATCCAATTTAGCTTTAAAATTAGTCAAATTAACTTTCGGAAAACGGAAAGTGCCACATAAATTTGAGACGGATGGAGTAGAATAATAAAGAAGTTTATATTATTAATGTTCTCTTAAAAAACATGTAAAAGCCAAATATGACACATAATTTGAGACGGCAAACAAGTATTTGCAACCGCGACAAATTAATTAGACAACTTAAAACTAAATTTATCCCCAGTTATGCCAGCTCTCCTAATAAATAATGCCGTCAAATTAAAAGGAGGGCAGGCAACAACACTTAACTACATTTCGAAGATTGAAAAAGCTGTATATCGATCTCTCACTATCTACGTTTTGACTAAATTAAATAGACTACATGGTATCACATTAAAGTTTTGCGTGTGAACAGCAAAGAATTCAGATTTCAAGAATTCAAAATTGAGCGTAGGGGAATTTGATCCACATGTATACATAAAGGACCCTCAACTTATTCCCCATTTTCTCATCACTCTTTCTGTTTCTGCTCATTCACAGTTAGGTTGATGCATTTTACGTAAGAGCCCACAACAAAGGTGACGAATTTAATGCAGATGTGTACACAAAGACTCTTTTTTTCTTTTCCCCTAGAGAGTTTGGTACAGGCTGTGGCAGCTAGCTAGCTAACTACTTGTTACCCAACCATCTACTTAACCACACACTCTTTTAATTGTTTCCCTTCTTTTTCTTCTCTTTTCTTTAAATACCACCCTACTTGTCATACGTACTATTATGCTATAAAGTCGTGCATTTCATTTTTTTCCAGCTAAAGTCTTCCTTAGCATTTTAAAAGTTGGGTTGCTCAAAATTTTTCTTCTCTCATTTTGATTCTTGTGTTGGTGGATTGTCATGACTATTGCAGCAGACTTGTATACTAATCAGCAAAAGTCAATGGCGGGTTCAAAGAGAGTTTGTGTCATGGATGCTTGTGGTCAGCTTGGTTCCTCATTAGTCCATCGTCTCTTGCTCAGAGGTTACACTGTCCATGCCGCTTTTCAAAACCACGGTTCGTTTATGTCTCAATTCCAAACAAATTAGAGTCGCTTATATAAATCCGTAGTTCTTGTTTTCTTATATTAATGGGTAACGGGGTTCATTTAAAACACCTCACAACTCACAAAATAGCCTCATGACTATTGAATCAGATGTTTTCTTAGTGGACTTCACGATTCTGGTTTTTTAATTATACATGCCTTAGGCCTTTATGTCGTAGCCTATGGTCTACCAACCACTATATTTTAAAGGCTAAAAGAATTTTTAATTTAAAGTAGAATAGGTGACCATAAAAAAAGGCTGTAGCCTTTTCCAATTGGCACCATAGTTTGTCTGTTTAATTTGTTTTAGCTGTTAAAGGGGTCTAGAGTGGAGAGCGATTAAGTATTACAGTAGATTATATCACCAAATCTCAAACGAATTACAGTTGACTTTATTAGTAGTATTTAGTTTTGTCCTTATCAATTTTTGTACTATTATTATTTTAATGAGTTTTTTACGCTATAAATCCTTAAACTCTAAAGTATTTATCCATTATACCAATTAAAAATTACACTACCTATAAAATTAAAAGTATTTACCTAACCTATGCATTTATAACTGTAATACTTTTGTTATATCTTACTCCTATGTGCTTATATCTTTATGGTATAGTGTATAATATGGATGGGTATAACATGTAAATATTTTATGAGTAGGACTCCTAAATATGAAACTTATGGGTATGAATGGGTAAATATTTTAATTTTGATGGATATTTTTTTAAACGTCCCTATTTTAATTTCATTGTGATGGATTCTTGATGGTATCCTAATGATATTACAACCGGTAATATTCTAAACTTCATTTTTCTAAACATAATAAGACAATCTGTCCTATCTTATTTTTATAAACAGAACCATGAAATTGAAAGTCTGATCCTGATATTTTGATGGCACAGATGAAATGCAATGTTTTAAGAGAAAATATGCTTGTCACGATATGGACGACAAGTTGCTATATTTCCATTGTGACCCCTTGGATTATCACAGTATAGTGGACACTCTCAAAGGCTGTTCTGGCCTCTTTTACTCATTCGAGCCTCCCACCGACTATCCTACCTACGACGTGAGTAATTGTATCAAGAATTTAACTTATATTCACTGATAGTGTAAATAATATGCGTGGAATTCTAAACTAAATCTTTGGGTTATGTTGCAGGAATTGATGGGAGAAATGGAAGTGAGAGCAGCTCATAATGTGATGGAGGCCTGTGCACAAACAGACACCTTAGACAAGGTAGTCTTTACATCATCTGCAACAGCTGTATTATGGGGCAAGAGGGACCAACATGACACTCCTGGGGCTTCCCATTCTCATTCTTACGTTGATGAAAGAGACTGGACAGACATCAACTTTTGCAAAAAATACAAGGTATATTACCTAAACAATCCACTACGACTTGACCAACTTATAAGCTCATCAAGCACCCACAAAGTCTAACATGAATTGCTATGACAGTTATGGCACGGGCTTTCGAAGACACAGGCAGAGAGAGCAGCATGGGCATTGGCAATGGACAGAGGAGTAAGCATGGTATCTATAAATGGAGGGTTGTTAATTCATCAAGACCTCAATATCAGAGAACCTTACTTGAAAGGAGCAGCTGAAATGTATGAAGGTGGCGTATTTGTTGCAGTGGACCTTGAGTTCTTGGTGGACGCTCATATGTGTGTGTTTGAGGATGTTTCGTCTTATGGACGATACTTGTGCTTCAACCGGGTCATAAACTCCAGTAAAGATGCTGCGACGCTAGCCAATATGCTTCTTCCACCATCAGCTTCATCACACACAGAAAGGTTAGTTCTATTATCTTCTACATTCATAGTAACACCCTCGATTTCGTTGTCCTTTTGGCTAATTAGCATTTCATGCGTAAACTACAGTCTGAAGGATGATGATATAGTCTATGAGCAAAGGATTAGCAACAAGAAACTAAACAAGCTGATGCTGGGGTGTGATGCTGGAAATATTGTCCAAGTCAGTTGTTGATGCTATTTCTGTGTATAAAGCATGCTCCTACAAAACCAATTAAGGAAGAGGAGTTTTGTTTCACCCCAAGAAGACGGGGAAAGAATCCTAAACATTGAATAGATTTTTAATTAGGCTCATGACCTCATCATAAATTTGTTACAAATTGTATACGAAGATGCATACAAAGCATAACAGAAATGTTAAATGACCAATAGAAGCATTTGTCATGTAGCAAAGCCTTGTTATATGTAACAATAGCTAGTGCCTTGTCGCATTACTATAGCATAAAATCAATTACTGGCTGTGGTACCCAATGCCTATTTTTATTAATCTGACTGCATTTACGACATTGTCCGAGTATGCCTCTGCAGTTTGGCACCGCCAAGTAGATATTAAACTTAAAACATCTCCAGAATCACACTCAATCTGCACTTGTGTATCTTTTGGGCACGAGGACAATCCGGGTAATAAACCAGACAACAAAGTATGTCAGTCACACCCAGTATTTTAATTAGTTTGAAGTGTCCCTGAGTTATACCGCAGCATTTCATAGTTCATTGTAAATAATGTTCAATCTAGTCGATTTACCAAAAGCAGCCCGAAATATGCAATCCAACTTAACCGAGTATATCTACATAGCATAAAGAAGGAAATTGAGAGGCTAAATATAGCATTTCAAACATTACACGAAATTTGCTCTATAATCCATAATTTTGTTCCATCATACTATCCTCTCTACTCTTTCACATTCACAACGAAGGCTCTATGATAGCAATGTTCAACAGTAGGAAGGAGCACTATCTGCAAATGTAAGTTCTCTTGATGACCCAGACCTGCTGCTCTCGTTGGGTACAACGAATGGGTACATGCATCAGCCTAAAGTTTCTGGAGGAGAAAAGAGTTTATGCCTGTCGAACATTTTATTAGACCACTTGCATCTCAATGATCACATGCCTATTAGATACTTCACATTGAAACCTCAGGCACTTAGTGACAAAGACAAAACCGAGGATAACTTGTATTTGCGTGTTTTAGTTGAACCTTTTGGTTGAAATTTCACCTCTGTCCTGGAACGGACAGTGACTTCTCTCCAGTCAGAAGCTGATGCCCCTTCACCACGATAATCTCGAGGGCAGTAAAGAACTTGGAGCCTGGAAGGAGCTGCAACTCCCAAAGCAACAAAAGATTTCTTAGCTTCATAGAATGTAATTCATCCGGTAGACATGTATAACCAAGTAACGAAATTAACACAAGGTCATCTTCAAGTACAATCAGATGAAAGCATTTGCCAACTACCAAACTACCACAGTTATTATTTTTCTTACCTACACCAAGCATGCTTGTTTTTTGGATTGTCACTGTACTAACTTTTGATCTTCTGATGTGTCCCAATGCCTGAATATCTTCCTCATCCCCTTTGAACTCCAGAAACTCTCCAAGGACAAATTTATTACCTTTAAGCTCCAACCTGCTTTCTAGAATAATGTGAGTAAAATCTCAAAGTTGGAAAAGCTTTACTTTAAAGTTTAAACTGAAAGGATACTATGTACAAATTTCTTCCAACAGAGTAGAACGAATATTTATTAACCATCAGTATTTGTGCTACTGCATTTTCAGGAATATCTTTAGTCTCCTTGATTCTAGCTCCCCTCCACCCTCTTTCTCCCCAAAAAACAAAAAGAAGAAAACACAGACACACTCAAACGAAGATTCTCTTTGGGGAATGGGCATTTCTAGAGTAGTTGACCACCTTAGGGTTTCTAAGGGCATTATTAGCCACGACTCGCTTGCTTGATGTCATTCTTGAATGTCTGCTCGAGATCTTACACTGCAAGTAAATTTGTAAAGCACCAAAAGAACTTTTTTGGCAGGTTCCTTTTAATGACAAGAATTCTGAGGTTCCAGCAGAAGGGACAATACTCTTGGTCTAATGTTCAAACCCAACTATTTCCATTCAACTCTTGAAAGATTAAAGACATGAAATGACATAAAGATTAACGCAATGCAACGGACCTGTCTAACATTGGAGCTGTGTTGAGTACAGCATTAAGCTTCTCATGTATTGATTCCTGCATTTCCTTCTTCCCACCATGAAATGCACCTTTAATCCAACCAGAAAGCATGTTTGATTCTGGTTTTAGTTGTAACCACTGATCATATGTTACGACTTCAGAGGGAAAGGAGTCTGAGACAATGGTACTGCAAGATGGAAGTAAGCTTTAACAGTATTAACATCATGAAAGTTTAATGATCACAAAAAAAAAAGCATAAAATTTGAATAGAAGCACTAATCTAATTTGAAGTTCATTTTAAATAGTTCGCATATATTGTTTTTTATAATTGTTTGTCCTGGCTGACATAATCTCCATCCAGTGCTTTAAATTGTTACTTATTTTATTTGATTTTCCCAAGTTCTGTTTATTCAGGTTGAAGAGCATTTATCTTTAAAAAGTCTAATAGGCTTTATCTTATCAAAATTTATGCAACTCAATTCTACCACCAATAGTCCTATTTGAATGACTTCACCATCTTAACCTACTAACAACTCTAATAGTTGGATGAGACAACATTTTCCTATATAAAGTGATAGTTTGATTGTATAAAAGGGAGAACAGACACCCATATCTTTTTTGATGAAGTAAGAGCGCAACCAAGGAACTAAATATTCCTCTAATTGCTTGCTATTTTCAAAAGATGCTGGTTTCTTTCATTCCAAATAGTCACAGAGTGCCTATGGTTCTACTTCTCATGCTTCAGTTCTTCTACCATTTCCTCCTTAACACCCAATTATGTCAGAAAAGTGGATTTTATATGTCTGCAACTGCAACTGCAAGTGCAACTCTAACACTATGATTGCTTGAAAAGGAGATGGAGCTTGGACAATTTTTAATGCCTTAAGCACCAACCAACAACCCATTTAACAGAGCCTCGGACAGGTTCTTTTATTTTTTCAGAAGCCACCAATTGTTGGTGGGGGGTTAGGCCTTGAACCCAACCCGTATATGAATGGAACAGAATATTACAAGGAGTTGGATATGACCCAAAACTCATGATTCAAAAGGGAAAATAACAAGACTACTTTCATATGAAACTGCAAATGTTTAGTGATATGGAGAAGAAACCGTTTTTTGGTCTAATTCGAAAAGTTGGCAGCCTTTGTTAATCATTCTTCAATGTGGATATCACTTTTCTTGGCAAAGAGACAGCCTCATTGAAGATTAAATCACATTTGTCGACAGGTTACATTAAATCCAACCTATACATCAGGGAGTTAAACGCGGATGGGACTGCAGCTGCAAAGTTCTAATCTTATCTATATCAACTAATTTGTACTAAAGGCGAGCTTCAAAAATGTCTTGGTTAGAAATGACCCCACTGGTGGAAAGGATCATTGTGCTACTGTTGTCTGTTAACCAGCCGTAAGTTTAGAAGGAATAACTTGAAGAAAGAATGCAGAATTACATATATTAATCTAAATATTATAACCAGCAGATGATCAAAATGCATACCGAAAATTGGGGTTCGGACATACGACTTTGCAAGATAAATATCCTTCCGGAAGAGTGACGCCCCTTTGTTCAAGGTAGGATTCAAGTATAGGAACTACACGTTTAACTTCAGCTACCTGAAATGTAGAATCTCGTAATAACAATGAACGATACTAAAATCTCGATTGAAAGAAGAGAAGCCAATTCCATCAATCAACGATAAATCATAGAAGATGACAAGTTGCTAATAAAGATGACAGATTTGAGTAAAGCATGCACTTGAAAATACTAATGTAACAATCAACCAAGCAATAGATGGCATCTGAATGAAACTGTGTATCAACTGAATTGTAAAAGAAGAATTTTGACTGCGGAACATATTAAAACCTCCCCGCACAACCTTATGAGCACTTGATGCCACTGTAACATCAAATAAACATGACCTAACTATTCTTCTAATCAAGCAGCAAATGTTTATCACTATTGCACTTCATCTTCTCAGCAATAGTCGTATAGGGGAATGTTGCATGATTCTTAAAATCTCTAATCCAACCTCAAAGGTCCTTTTTACATCCCGACTATTTAAAACCCAACAATCACACAAGGCGGGTGCTCCTGCATATTTATCCATAAACGAGATATACTTCAAAGCGTATTTCTAGACTGCAGCAAGATATACTTCAAAGCGTATTTCTAGACTCTAGAAAGTCAGGTGGCGATCTATGCTGATTGATTATAGGAAGGAAGTTGGTCATATAATTATGTGGAGTTGTTCATATTTCAAGAGATGATTGGGTCTTCTGAAATTATTCCATGCCAACTCTACCTTTTGGAGTTGAATTACCGAAAATTGTCAACCATCAATCAGAAAACAATGTCAGTACTCTGCCCAGCAGATTCAGTAGCATCAAAACGAAAAAAGAAGAATCGATAGGGACAAATTCGCATCTTACGGGATCTGGGAGACACTCTGTTTTATGGCCTCCAGTACAAACCCATCTCCCGTCCTTATCAACTGATACAAACCCTGATACATTCTTAACAGAGATTACCACCGCTTCCCTGTAGAAATAAAAAGAAACCAATTCATGAACTGGTTTTATACCCCATGGAATTAGAGGAAACAAAATCCTTTAAATCAGGTCATATGGTAAAAACAGACAAACATCTTCTTGTGCTACATAATTCAGTGAAATGGCTTGAACAAACCAGCAATAAAGGCAAAACATAACAGCAAAACAATTTAACTATTGGGGATTGCAACATATTTAAACAATAATGTTTTAAGTCACCAAACGCTCCAAGGCATCTAGTGCAATGCCAAGAGCCTAGCACAGGATGAGTAAGTTAGGCGCACATCAAGAGCTCAAACTCGGCAGGGTCTAAAAAGCTTGGTACTTAAGTAGAGAAAGGTAGAGGGTCGGACCCAGTACCAACCAAGCCTCTAATCTTGCGCCAACTAGTTTCTCAGTAATCAAAAAGATGAATTCTAAGTTAAAAAATGCTTAATTAAATAACAAATATATTAATCATTTAAAGAAAAGTTAAAAATACATTATATACCATATAGCTATAATGTACATCTGAAGGAGCTAAGCATCAATGGAGTGTTCGTGGGGGCATGGGGCAAATAACCATACGTTAGACCCATGATAGCTTCGGGATTTTTACATGTTGCCCTGCCTCTAAGCAAGGTCCAATAAAGTCCGAAACTAGCCTAAATGTCGCTTGAAAATGGTAAAGATTCTACTCATACGTTAAAACCATAAGTAATAGTAGCAAAAAACACAAAAACAGGTAAAGTTTCTGTACCAAATAAATTGCACAGATAGGCCAAATGTAGGGAGGGGTTCAGGAAACGCACCGTTTAGTGACAAGAACTAAATCAATACTCTGTCGAGAACCAGAATCCGGGTCAGGAATTTGTAGCCCAACATGAGCTTTACCACCATAAAGCTTCTCAAGTCTAATTTGACACACAAAGGAATTAAGGATCACATCAAAATTAATGAAATTAAAATTAGAGCTAAAAAAAGAAACCAAAATGAAATTATACCTTTGGGCAACAGTAAAAAGAGCATTGAAATCGGAGGATTCAATGTCAATAATATCGTCATCGTAAAAGAAGTACTTAAGTACAATTACAACCACAACGAAACAAATCAGCTCCACCAACATGATGTTTTTATTTCTGTGTGAGGAAAGAGGAAAGTTTGTTTTGACGAGAAAAGGAAATTAGGAAACTAGATCCTTTACTTGCGACGTGGGTCACTTGTTACTTGCTTTGCCAGTTTACCATTTTTCACCTGGAGCTCCATCTATTCCCTCGTCCCATTTTAGTAGTAATTTTTTTGTATAATAAGCTTACTTGATTTGTTAACATGATTAATTTACTAACTAGGTAAGGAACAAAGGAACAAACAACTTCTATTATATTTTATTTTTGTTATCTATATAGTATACATGAGATATATTTCGGTATGGTATTGTTATTTCCATAGTTTATTTTATAAAAAATGAATATCGTATCGAATATCGAAGTTTTATAAAAATTTATACCAATACCATAATACCAATACCGGAACACCAAAATTTTCGAATTCGGTTTGGAAATTCGGTATATACTATATTATGCACACCCATAGCTTCAACTGCACAATTCAATCCACTCCCAATTTTAATCGTCACTTTAAGTTTTTCATGTTCATTAAAAAAAATTAATAAATACTAGGTATAATTTACCAAATTATCCTTATTAATTACTTTTTGAAAAATGAATAATGCTAAAAAGAAGTAATACTTCTTTAATGATTAAAATTATAGTTGAAAAAAAACTAATAAATTTAGTTTGAATTTTTAAAAGAAACAATTATTTTGGGAATAAAATGGACAATTAAAATGGGATGGCGGAAGTAATTACGTACGCCTCAATTCTTAATTACATCATGCTTACCTTATGCATTAGTCAGTTCATTGATCCAAATATTCTCTTACAATAATTTGGGGTTTTCATAATTATAGCCTTTTAAATTTCACATTTTTATTCGTATACTGACGTATATATACAGGTAAAAAAAAGAAACTAAAGTTTTAATCCCTGACTAGCTAGTCTATCTAATCCCTGACTAGCTAGTCTATCTGAATCATTTATTAATGTTGTGTCATGTTTTTAACTAATTTCACATTGATATGTATTGATGTGCCAAAAGATTCACTGTCAACTAATATGGAGCTAATGGGTAGTCTATTGGTTACATGACTTACAGATGGGTGACATTTTATTGTTAAATGTTACTTATAAAATTTAATTTGTTTATTGTTTCAAGGAAATGATCTACTATGCTTTTTTACAATTTGAATAAAAGAAACGGCTCTCTGAAATTCTCTTTTGTAGTATTTCTTAAAATGTCCCTGTTATTTTTCAATTAGCTCTTGTAAAAAAGTCATATAACTAAAGAATAATCCAGTCTTTATAAGCAGTTTGAATAACAATTGTTCAAGACCAGTAATGAATTTAACATCACTAGTTTAACTAGGATACAAAGGATGCAACCAACACCAATTCTGGACCATATCAATGTAAACTTGGAAAAGCATTTTCCCTTCTCCTGATGCAAATTAGATAGTACTAAAGGGTATAGAAAAGAACAAAGCTAAAAAGAATAATACAAAATAAAGGATACTTGCCCAACATGATAAACCACATTGAGAAATTGAACCCCAGAACTAATAAGAATGGAACACTACTGATGATACAATCTTTTTCCTTATGTAACACCTATTTGAGATAGAAACAAATAACCAAAAGCAAAGTAAAAAGGAAAGAAAAGATTTTGAGCAAACACATCTTGGTCCATCATATACTCGAAAATTTAGTATACCTCTCTACATTTCAGGCACAGAATAGGTGATAACCGGTCTATTACTTCTGGCTGCTGGTGCTCTTCTTCTTTAGTAGGCTTCCAAATTTACTAAGCAATGGTTTCTTCTTCTTCTGACTTTGAGGCTTTGTAGGAGATGTGCCACCATTCTCAGGGTTTTCCGCTGAAGATGATCCATTTATCTGGTCATAGCTCTCTCCAGCATCTGACTTCAACTCTGATTCTTCTTCTTGTCCTGACTCTCTCTCTGGAGAGAAGTCTTTGTCACCAATCTTGCAGCTCTCCCACATTTTAAACTCACCTTCAGCTGAATCATCGTCTTGCTTCTCTCTTTTTTCATTTCCAGTCTGTTCTCCATTTGACTTCTCAACTTCAGCTAAGGTCTCAACAGCTTCATCTCGCGAGGTGATGTTGACTCCTTCAGATTTTTCTTCAGTGGGTTGCTCAGATTGATGGGGCACAGCCTCCATCTTAGGCTTCTCCACTCTTCCTCCTCCATTTTGTTCAGAAAACTCCACCACCTTTGGAAGCATATCATAGTCTTTTTCACTCTCAGAAAGCTCTCCATTCTCTTCAGCTTCCTTTTTGGCCAAGGCTTCTTTAAGAGACTTGGACAACTCTTCAACCCTCTTTAAAGAGTCGGCCTCTCTACTACGAAGCTCCTCATTCTCCTGAAGAATATTCTGCACTTCATTCTCCTTATCCATTAAGGACTCCTTCAGCCTCATGCTCTCACCCTTTGCTTCACCAAGAACCTCTTGTAGATAGGTCACCTCAGATTCAGCTTCCTTTAGGGAATTCTTCAACTGAGCTGCTTCCTCTTTGAAAGAGGCTTCTACCTCGGCCTCTTTTAACAGACTTACCAATCGGTTAATTTCTTTTTCCATTGAAGAATTTTCTTCTTCGGTTTTCTTTACACAACTCATCAAATGAAGCTCCCTGTCCTCCCACTCACCCTTCAGCATCTGGTTCTCATTCTTAGATTGTTCAACTGAAGCAGTGAGATCATCAATTTTCTCTTTTGCTTCATCAAGCAGGCTTTCATACTTTTCATTGGTTGCTTTCAGCACCAACTTAAGATCTTCTATTTGTGTTTCATAATGTTCATGCTCAGCTTGGCTAGACAGCAATCTCTCTTTGGCTTCTCTTGCTTCTGAAGAAACTTCATGCAATGCTGATGCCAAACTTTCCATCGCCTTCTTACTTTTCTCTTCCTCCTCCCTGGAACTTTCCAACTCATTAATAAGTTTGTTTTTTTCTTCTAACAGGCACTGAACACTGTCTGCTGCTAGTTTCTCATTCTCAGTAGCCTGAGTTTTCTCCTCCTTCAAAGTTTCAAGCTCAGCCATAAGTGACTCGACCTTCTTTGCCATTTCAGAAGCTTCTTCCCTGGCAATCTGAGCACGACGTTCTGATTCCTCAAGATCCCCTTTCTGTCTTGCTGTTGACATCTCCAGTAGGCCCACCTTCTCCTTGAGAGAAGAAATCTCAGATTCTGCATCATGTAACAAATCATTACTTCCTTCCAGCTGTTTCATGACTGACTCCAGTGATACAGATGCAGATCTCTCTAAATGATGGGCTTCCTTAGCCTGAGCCTCTAATTCCTCAACCTTCTGCTGCAACTCCTCCACTAGATTATGTGCGTAAGATTCAGCCATCTTAGAAGCCTCCAGATCGACATTAAGTTGCTCCATTTGAGCTTCTTTCTCCTCCAACTCCTCTTCATAACCTCTTGCCTCCTCCAGTTCTTTAGTCAGTGCCACTACCTCAAGTTTCAGATTTTCCAACAGCTTATTCTTCTCACTATCTTCTTTCCTTAATGCTTCAATCTCAAGTTTCAAATTTTCCAACAACTTACTCTTCTCACAATCATCTTTTCTCAATGTCTCGGTCTCAAGTGTCAGATTTTCTAATAAGATTTTCTTCTCATCGTCTCCTTTCCTCAGTGCCTCTTTCTCAAGTTCCAGATTTTCTAACAACGTCTTCTTCTCACCATCCTCTTTTGTCAGAGCCTCTATGTCAAGTTTCAGATTTTCCAACAACTTATTTTTCTCACCATCTACTGTTCTCAGTGCCTCTATCTCAAGTTTCAAGTTTTCCAACGACTTACTCTTCTTACCATCTTCTTCTCTCAGTGCGGCAATCTCAAGGTTCAGATCTTCCACCAACTTATTCTTCTCACAAGAATCATTTTCATTCCTGGATTCAAGCAAAGATTTCACACGCAGTAACTCAGCTGAGAGAAATTCGACCTTCTCGGCCTGAATTTCAGCAATCTTTGTGGCATCATCAGCATGGCTAAGTGCCTGATTTTTGGCATCAGAAGTCATGGCTAATTCTTGCTGTACCCGTTGAAGTTCCTGTGTGGCAGATAGAAGAGCAGCAACATCCAGAGCATGTTGGTTCTTCACGGCTTCGAGCTCCTTCTGCCACTCATCTTCTTTTTTCTGAGATGCTTCAATGCCTGCTTGTTCCATCTCAACAGCTCGAAACTTTTCAATTTCAGAGTTCTCTTCAGCTCGCTTTTGAGCTACCATAGCTTCTCTCAGCTTCTCATTGGCTTCTTCAGCCATTTTCTGAGATTCCTTTACTTCTTCAAGAGCTTTCTCCTTCTCCTTCTCAACTAAGGCCAACTTCTCCTTAGCCTTCTTAAGATCTTCATGAGCAACATTCAGTTCAGCTTGCAGCTCCGATGGCTTCAGGATACGTGTTGGTTTTTTCTGAAACAATAAAGCAATGCAATAATGCAGATCAGAATGGATAAGTTTCAGAAAGCAGTCTTATCTGAGACAAAAATTTACATCAATTGAATTTTATTTCAGTCATTACAGTTGGAATCTTTATAATTTACTCATCGCCACGACTATTAGTGCATATATTCACCAAATGATGAATCAGAATTGTGATTTTCACCGTAAGACACTTAAGTAATCAAGGAATTTTGTGAAACTTACATCAGGTGGGGTACCGATCTTAGGGGACCGCCGTTCAATAGAAGGCTTAGAAGTAACAGATCTTGGAGACTTCTCGACTGGAACACGTGAATTTTGCAAGGGTGAGGGTGAATCAGCATCAGATTTTGCTAGTGCCCTGCTCACTTTACTCACCCGGTCCCGAGGAGTTGCTGGTGTTGACTTGTTAGAATTTTCCGACAGAGTGGATCTGAAATTAAGTTCAAACATTCAACAATTAGGCAACTTCAAAATGTACGATTACACTAGTACAAATCCAGTATCCTTTTAGGCAAAACAAGCAAAATTTGATGGATCCAAGCCTAAAGGTGGAAACGTTACATCACATTACAAGAAAAAGTTTCTTCTTTTAGTTTTTCTAACAACATTCAGCATACAAGATAGCATCAGCAGCACATAATAAAGATTAGACAAGCAAATTAGGGAAAATTGGACTACAAGTTTAGATCCGGAGATCAAGTCAAAACTACATAAGAATCTTCAAAGAATTATGATCCATAAAAAAGTAGAAAGTCAAGCAAGAAAATCTAGGTACAAAATGCAAGAATATCAAGAATAGAGGCATTAAAAAAAAAAAAAACTCTTTTCTAGGAAACAGGTCAAATGAGTAACAAATGCATATACAACTCACAACTTAGGATCAATTGTAAAACAAGAAAATACCCAAATCAGATCCAGTAACACTTACTTGGATTTGGTAGCCATGGTGTCGGTGAGAAGCAGATTCTTGCTTCAAACAAGAAACAAAAGTACCAAATTTGACAAGTTAAAGAAACAAGAATGGTTCTTTATCAAGAAATGGGAAAGTTTGCTGCTATAGTGCTGACATGGTCTTAGTTTAAGAGAGAGAATAGAGAGATAAAAGAAACAAAGTTAAGAGACTCTATATGAAGATAGAGTAAATTCCAGTGATAGTAGTAGTACTAGTTGCAGGAGAAGTATATCATATCAGTAGAATTTACAGAGAAAAATCATTTGAGTTGGTGTTCTTCTGTCTCCAGAGTGGCCACACCATTACATTAGTAATGTAAAATGTACTAGTACTACTTTGTCTATGTCACACACACTCTCTCTCTCTCCTATCTCTCTCTCTCTCTGATGTTGTGAGTTGATTGTATTACAAGGAGGAAATTACAAAGTACTTTCTTTGCTGGTTTTTTCTTGATTAATTACGTATTTGGTATCTGAAATATACTGGTCCGAATAATTCAAGACCTATAAGGTCCATTAAGGAAAAATGTTCATTTTCTATGTATGGTGCTCGAATCACGTGGACAATTTGGTGCACAAAATATCGCGCATTAATCCGTAGAAGGGTCTCACCTCTAAGGAGTCGTTTGGTAGAGAAATGAGTTATACGTGGATTAACAATACATGGATTAGTAATGCAGAGATTAATAATACATGGATTGTTTTAAGTTATGTGTTTGGTTCATTGTATTAAAACTGAGATAAACATTGTATAACTTAAACTTGTGTTTGGTTTAAAAGTGCATAAAGTTTTATTTCCAATTATACCCTTGAATTCTTATCCATGTATTAAAAACAAGGGTTTGAGAGTAGGTATTTAGTCATTTCATTTTTCATCCATGTATCAGTAAACATGATATTATTAATACCATGGTGAGCTAGGTATGAGATAGTACTTGAATTGGTGTATTAATTAATACATGTATTAGTTATCCCAACTTAAAAAAACTTATCAAACAATGGATAACATTGAAAAAAATACTAATACATGTATTAACTAAGCAATACACCATACCAAACGACCCCTAAAAGTGTGATGTATGCACCTTCCGATTAAATATGAAAAAATTGCATCCATTCCACTATATTTTTTGATAGTCAATATTGCTCTTTTTTTTTTGGTCCATGCTGGTTCTTCACAGAGTCAAAAATGGAAAGAGAAAAGGTCTATGGTTTAGGCAGCAGTGGTACTAGGGGGTAACTTTTTACAGAACCAAAGGAAGACCTGTGAGTCCATATATCTGTAATCTATCTACTTCTTACTGCTTTTTCAGTATAAAGATATGAAAATGGGACAAGAGAGAGGTCACTGTCCTTTCCTGTGTCTATTGTATAAAGCTTCACTTTCTTTTTTTCCTTAATTAATCCTAAACCTCTCTTAAAGATTTGCTTAGCCACTACAATGACAACAAAAATATATGTGCATTAGGTGTTTACTGATACTCCCTCCGTCCCAAAATGAGTGTCTACCTTTCTTTTTTTGTTTGTCCCAAAATAAGTGCCTCTTTTCTTTTATGGCAACTCTTTAAATCTAAGATTTGATTTGGACCACAGGATTTAAAGACACTGGCCCACATTACTCACACTTTTCATTTTAAACCACAGGATTTAAAAGTCTTCCTTATTTTCTTAAACTTTGTTCCCAGTCAAACCCAGACACTTATTTTGGGATGGAGGGAGTAGTTCATGTATAACAAGTATTTGGATGTTTGTACATATACTTTTCTTACTATTTATAATTCATTAATATATTTGCGACCTCATTAAATTACTTAATCATAGTAAATTGATTTGATTTGGTGTGAATATCAAGTTTTTTACAATACTATGACTCGTTTTTGTATGTATTTGAACATTACATTTTTCTTTGTAAAATTAAATGTATGTTTTATATGAAATGAACAATTAACACAAGTTCTTTCAGTTAAAATTAGTTAGAAAACGTATGAGATTTTGTTGTCACTTAATAAATTACTCCTATTTCATACCTCCCCCCCCCCCCCCCCACCCCAAACCCCCTATCTTTTTGTTGAAATTTAGTTGTTTTTATTTTTATTTTATTAATTTCTTCTACTCCTTTTATCTTTGAGTGGTGGTCCATTGATTTAGGAAGGTTGAAGGGGAATGTATGCACGTTTTAACTTTGAGTTCCTCGCCCAAGACATTCAAATTCCAGGGAATATGCACTTCCATATAGAGTAGAAACTGAAACTTTCCTTGTATAGTAAGGAAATGAATAGAAGGGCTGTGTGGATTTTATTTTGTTCACATACATGGAACTAGTCCCTTAAATTATGACTAAAATTTAACCTTATTCACCGAGAATCCCATTGTTTGCTCGAATATATATGGATAAATATACATATACTGAACTACTTGAGTTACATTGCTCCATAACTTGGAGTTGAGAGTTTCCTATTCTTTTTTTCTCAATACAAATTTGGATAAATAGTAGTAGTAATGTCCTGAATCGTTTTATTTGGTTGCCTCTTTATAGATCCTACTAACTTAAGCGTTTGAGTGGGCAGGAACTCGCTTTGATCACGAGTTGATGACCAAGCTAACATATTGTTGTTTTTGGTAATTACTACTAGCTTAGGCATGGTGCCAAGATGAAAATAGGACCAGAGAGATATTAGGAAGTAAAGCACAAGGACACAGTGGCGGATGTAGAGAGTTAGTGACGGGTTCGGCGGGACCCAGTAGGTATGATACAAATAGTATATTTGTATTAAAAAAAATTTTAAATATATATAAAAATCAATTTGAGAACTCTGTAACTTGCACTCGGGATGTTATTCAAAAATTTAGAACTCATAATATTCAAATCTTAAATTCGTAATGCAAGGACAAGACACTATATCCTTACAAGAAGATAGAGTAGTCTACAAAAGTATTACATGAGCGTCGTTTTGTTGGACTAGAATCACTGACAAGAGACAATTCGCAACAATTAGTCACCAATGAAGAGATACTTTAGACTTCAACTTGAATGGATGCCCTGTTGTCACCTTAGCTACCAACTCGGAGCCATTAATGCGCCAAAGACAGTAACATATCCATAAATATTCGCACACCAAAGTACACGACGTTTAAGTTTTTCCACTAATTAAGTAAAAGGATTGGTACAATAAGATAGTGTAAAAGCTGAGTGCATTTGTTTTAATGTCAAACATGAATTGCTAATCCGGAAAAGCAAAAATCTCCCTAGAGCAAAGAAGGCAGGGCAGATATATTTAATAAATACTAAATAGAGTACACATGAAGAGATAAACAGTGAGCAAGGGTAAGTTATACTAGTTCCCGTTTGGACATAATTTTTGGAGATAATTTTTTCAAAATTTATTTTGAAAACAGTGTTGTTTATGCAATTTGGCATTTTTTGAGCAATAATTCAAGATGAGTTCCTCAAGCTTCAAAAAATGGTTCAAACTAGTTTTTCAAGTTTTCTACTCATAAAACTTTATCTTTATATCAAATAAATTATATATCCAAATACAATTTTAATTAAGTTCTAAAAATTATTTTCAACTCAATTTCAAAAATTCATTTTTCAAGTTTCAACCAAATCATGTCCAAACATAGCTAAGAGCTTGTTTGGGTTAGCCGAGTAAAAGCAGCTGATAAATATCAAGTGTTAACAGTACTTTTACGTGTTGAAACTTATTTTATAAATAAGCAATCAAGTATTTGGATAGAAGTATTAAAGCGGATAATAGGCAACGTGAATTATGTGTTTACAAAAAAACGTAAAGTTTAAAGTAGGTTACAAGAAAAATAGATAAATGATGAATACATGAGAAAGGGAGTGTGAATTTTTTGTTAAGAATGATATTTCAACAAAAACATACCCAGTGATATCCCACAAAAGTGGATTTAGAAAAATGAGATGTACGCAGACCTTACCTCCACAAACTAAAGAGGTTGTTAAATATTTCATGGATTATAAAATATTTTAGAAAAAAATAATTAAATATTCGATCAAACTAAAAATGTTTATAATTAAAAGCTGACAAAATCCTTAAGCACTTCGGTTGAAGAAGGTTTTTACGCGGGTATTAACTGTTAATGTGGGTATTAGTAATGTGGGTATTAGTAATATGGATATTAATAATGTGGGTATTGATAATGTGGATTTTAGTTATGCGGGGTTTAGTAATGTGGGTATTAGCCACGCATATATTATAACGTAAGAATTATTTGTTAAATCACTGATGTATTACAAATTAACAAATAATATTATTATTTAAAATATTTATTTACTCCTTGAATAAAATTTTAAAATATCCTTATTATTATGAGGGTTACTTTTGTCAATTTAAATTTTAATACCTGCATTATTAATACCCACATTATTAATACCACCTTCTACCCTGCGTAAAATAATACATAGATTTCCGCATTAATAATGCGGAATATACAAAAATACAACCAAACGTTACACTAATTTTATGCAGGTATTAAAATTTCACAGAAACCAACCGAATGCTGCGCTAAATTAATGCGGGTACTAATATTTAATGCGGAAAACCGAACGACCCCTTAAACTGCAATAACATAATGCAGTTACATCTCGTCACAAGCAAGAAATAGGAAAGTATAGAGTTGTGATGAACAAAACTAGTTCTACTTGTGGTTTATGGTTGATTTTGACTTATAAATACCTAACTTATAAACACTTTTAATTATAACGGACCACGTAAATAAGCCGAAAGTGCTTAAAAACTGATTTGACATGCTTATAAGCTCAAACACCCTCTAAGACCACAATGGTAGAATAATTCCTTCAAGAAAAGGAAAAGCGTCAAATTTATATGTACTTGTACTGTACGAAATTGAGTAATCATGTTCATGCTAACCGTTTGCTCTATTATTACCCCGTCATTAAGAAATCTTGTTAATACTACTATTTAAAGGTAGTTGGATATAAATATGTAACCGTTCGAAAAACTTTTTGCAAACATCCAACCTCAAAAATTTTGAGTTAGTAAATTGGTGTCAACCATTATAAAAGATTTAATGTATTAACAATTGTAAAAGTGTCTAGACTCTAGACATGTTGTTGTCTGCCAATTGAATTCGAATGATATTCTATTATTCTTATATGTAATGTTTGTAACGCCGAAAAATTTACAGTTTAGCTGACTACAGTTGTAACGGCGACCATTTGGTTAAGAACCTATCAATTGTACAACTTCTAATTAATTTTTTTAATAAGAATACGTGTCGGCAGTTCAAATTCTTACAGCGCTAATCAAATGAAATGGGGACATAGGAGCTGATGAATGATTCTAAGAGAAGAACTAGGTAGGAAGTTGACAAGCTAGCAAACCAATTAGCAGAGAAAAGATTAGTTATAATTAATAAGTACTAATATTTGGCACAAGTCTTTTCCTGCTACTTCAAGTTGAAATTTAATCATTATTACGTTATGGCTTGCTTGCTAGCGGGGTTAATTATATCTATATGGACTTCATATTTAGGCGAGAGTAAGGATCATCTCATCTTTCTTATGTAGAATTTATCTTAAGATATTGATACAGTGATAAAAAGAATTAATGCTATTCATATATTTTAAGTTGTTCGTATGTTTTATTTTTCAAGTTACTAATCTTAATTCTCAAGTGTTATAGATGGTTACCTATAGACTATGGTTACCTTTTAGGTAAATTTCATCATGCAAAGTTTCTCTTGCACAATTAATTTATAAAAAGTTACATCCGTCCTTTTCTTCCATCCATTGCAAAATGCTTTAGCATGTGGTAAACAATAAAATTATCCATTAACATATGTTATAAATTTACTTTGTAGTTACTTTAACGAACATTGATAATTTTCATTTGCCACCATTTTCATTCCTTTTTCTTTTCTTAACCAATGTACAGGGCATTTCCATTAGTTCTTTTCACAAGAATATAACATGTCACAATCAATGAGTGACTTCCATAAGTTTATTGGATATGAAAATGTCATTCGAAGGTATGAACTATATCTTTCACCATAATCATGATCATTATAATGAAGTTACCATAGAACAAACTAGAAAGAGACGCATAGGAAAGAGGGGTATCAATGAAGATTTAGGAGTATTAATCAAGGAAATCGAAGACATGCCATTTATTACCATTGAAATTAGTGCGTTATTAGATTAATGATTAATGATGTGGAGGCCAACTAATTCATCATGAGCCAAAGACAGAAAAACAGTCTCACCAAATATCAAAGCCCACTTGGAAGAAGGAAATGTCGGTTCAGATCCTTCAACTTAATGGAAAAAGAAGAAGAAGAAGAAGAAAAAAAGGACCAAAGTTCATATTACATTTAAATTATTTAAAATAGAGAAATAAGTTTTGAACCTTGTATCTAACTCAATCCCTAAATTAGTTTACAATTGCACAAGGTTATTTAAAAAATAGTCTATCCCATCCCACAAAATACAGATAATATTGGATCACTCATATTTATACGTGCGCTCAACCTCAACTGGAGCATAAACAGTTTATTCCTATCTTGAGGGAGGAGTGAGCTAACTCTGATGTCATATCAAATTTACGCGCTCGATGTGGCCTTGTTAATGGTGGGGCAAACCTCTAATTTCAACTGAGTTCAGACAAATTTGGAGGAGCTGGAGCAAACATCATTGTTATATCTATACAAATCTCAAAAAGGTGGAAGAAACCTCAGCGAGCCGCTAGCTGAGTTCCTAAGGGGGTGTATGTGATAGTCTAGGAAAATCCTATATTGTTCCTACTCACCACTTGAGCATGTGCGATGCTGACTTTTTGGGTTAATTTTTTATTAAGTTGAGTTAGGCCTAATATCCATTTCGAGTTTGACAATTGGTGTTGTGACTTTCTTCCTTTTTCACCAAAAAATTCTGATCAATGACGTGTACTTAATTCATATATCATGTGTTATGATGTTACAACTAGAAAAAAGACCAAAATCTATTTTGAAAATGAAATAAAGTTAAAAGAATAAAGAAAGCGTGAGGAAAATATAAAAAGGGAACAAAACAAATGAGTAGATGATGGATCTTTGGCTATATGTCGGAGCTAATGCACAAACTTTCTTCAGTTTCCTGGAAACCGAAGCTGATGGATTTTGTGGAAGGGTACTAAGCATCTCAGCACATGGCTTTGCAGTTTGTTAATATGGTAGCCCATCACACTGTAATACTCCTTCGTCTCTTCCTCTTCAATACAATTATAAAACCAATTGTTTCATCCTGTAAAAATAATGTTTCATTTTGAAAACAGCTTCATTCCTCTTCATTATTTTTAAGTTACACAGTTGTTTCTCTTAGTCTTAGAGATCAATTATTTTTGAAAGAGAGCATGCGAAAAATAAAATCAATTAAGTGGAGTAACCCCGCCAATAAGTATACAAATTGTTAATTTCTAAATACAGTCGTACCACTGTACCTCAACATTCGTGATACCTCAACACTCAGTTGTAGCAGCTAAAATTTTTTTGGACAAACAATATCATTATAGAGAGGTCTGGATACATATGTTAAAAGTAAGTCATATGCTCGCATATGGACCTTCTAATGCAAGTGGATAATCAATGTGAGACTTCATATTACTCAACATTATCTATCCAAAATTTTTCTTCATTGCCTAACCCTGTTATAAAGTGGCTACAAAAATCTGATCTTGTTCCTCTCCTATTGTTTATGTATCGTTTAACATATCTTCTTCCAGAACTTGTACTTAAGGTGTTGCATGATTATCCGATAGGTATTGTATATTTGTAAATTTTGGTTGACAGGATTATCCGATATCAATACTAATGGACAGTGGACTATTACAATTTACATGTACCAGGTGGAATATGAAAGTGCATATCCTAAAAGTTTTAGAATGTGAAAAAAAAAAAAAAAAAAATCAGTAATGCCAAACAATAAAAAAAAATAAAAAATCTTCTTCTTTTAATTTGTGAGAAAATGCACACTTGACATACTAATCCCCCCCCCCCCCCCCCCCTTATTATTTTGGTGCAACTGAAATATATAATGACACTACAATGTGATATGCTGAATTGGTGCCTTGATGACAATTATTGAAAGCCCACATGTAACATGCACTCCAAGTCCTACATATGATTTCTTTAGATTTTGAGCAAATACTACGTACATTATGTATACGATTACGAACGTGCTCTCATATTTCAGTTTGCTTTTCTTCAGACAAAAGATAATCATTTCAGGAGAAGCATAATAAACACTATTTAGGTCTGTAGTCTGGGCGTCTTACCCTCCACAACATTCCTATTTATAAACTAAACTACATTTAAAATAAAGTTTATAAATCTTTCCATTTCTTTTGGAACAATATTGGCTTTTGTGTCTAAAAATAATAAGTTACATTCGAATAATGTTCGAGGAAGTAGTTGTTGAATGCCTTTGAAATTGTTGTTGAGTAGAAGCTTAATTACAATGAAATAAGCATCACCTCCTTAATTTTTTCTAGGAAAGGGAAAAATGACGGTAGAACAAGAACTTTTAATTTTAAAAAGTTCCACTCACTTCATGGACTGTTAAGCCGCACCTTAAGTATTGTAAATTATGGAAGACAAGAGTTTCAGTTCTATAGAGACAAAAACATTTAGTAATTTCTTTTCATTTGCCTAACAATCTAAGTCATGATAGACAGAGTTATTTAGTATATATGCAAATGAACGGCTAGTAGAAATACTCATAAGTTGACTAGAATATTATGATATCAATACAAAAAATCTTAGAGAGATCCGAGAGTCAACAATCAGTGATCACAAAATAAACTAGAGAAGAAAAAGTAAAAGCTAAACGTGGGGACAGACTAAGACAAGGTGTACCACGCCACAAATAGCCTTTCACTGTCTCTCTCAATTGGTGGACCGCATGTTATCCTTCTCCCAACTATTTGATCATTGTTGTCACCATTCAAATCTTTTGTAATTATTTACTCCTGCAAACTAAATTAGATATATATGGTAGATCAATTTTTATTTTGATACATAGATGACCACGGCCACAAGTGAATTGTCAACTTCATTTAATGTAAATGGGGATAAGCAGATGTGAATGTCTTTTAGCTTGAAAGTTTGAAGCAAGGTTCATGGCAGGACCAGCAAAGCTGAGAATGTTGTGTGATAGTTGTTGCCTGCATATCCAGCTATGCAACTTGTGACAAGATCAGACTGTACTATTAATAACTAGTTTGATCAGTAGAATCTCCAATGAGTTGGCTCATCACATGCTACTCAACAAGGGACTTGGTACAATCAGATTCAATTGACAATATAAAAAGTTCAGGAACTAGATCTATAAAGTTATGTTTCTTCAGTATAGTTGTCAACAACCTTCTGGTTACACTTATTAAGTACACTACAATATTACATTTCCTTTGTCTCTTACCAGCTTTCAAGTAATCTTCTTTATTACATCAAGTAGTGATTTGATTTGGCATTTTGATCAAGCCAAGAAGATAAGAACATAGTTTAATGGTTAAAGTTAGTAGTATATCTTTTAGATTAGCATCACCTAATCCCCAAAATACGTAGACCATGTAGAGACAGTTCATTTCAGATCAAGGGCAAAAAAGGTTCCACAATGCAGATTGTGTTAATAATTTACAGAAAGGTTACATAACCAACCATGAGAATCTTCCTACTCCTCATCATATGAAACATGGAAACTGGTAGTACAACCACTTGCTTCAGGATCTTCTGCTCCACAGCAATCATAAAACTTGGCTGCATAAGGAGGATCATTTGGTCCTAGTTCGTAATACCTACAATGAAAAAGGAAGGCAGAGAGTATGAACTTAGAAGTATGACTCGCAGAGTGTGAAGAAATGTAGAGGAAAACCCTTACCAAATTTACAGGGAAAAAAATCCCTCCAAGGACATAATAATACAAGAAAGAAAAGTTGTACTTATAATTTTACATGTTAACTGCTAACATTATTGTTTCAAAATAACAGAAGGTGGTCAGCATGAAGGTAAAATGATATCCTCATCTTGCCCTTTTCGTGAAACTATGATTTCTCATTTTGGAGTTTCTTAAGAGTTTATTTGAGCTACCAACTTGTGGATGAGTCAATTTGAGTTGTTCAATTTGACCCATTTAGATCCCTGCCCAAGTTTTTTTTTTTTCTTTTTCAGGGACGGGTGGGTGAGGGAATGGGTTACACTTATATGAGCAAAGTTGACACCCAAAGAATAAATGGCAAGCCTATAAGTATCAGTCCACTCAGGCTTAGTGCATCAATCCAGTAGATACAAAGCTTTACAAATGTTCCCGTTTCTTTATAAGAAGAAAAAATCAGTACGCTCTTCTTCATCAAAAAAAAAAATCCATACGCCCTTCCATCTAGTCTCACTGCTCTCCTCTGAAAGAGAGCAACAGCTTAGAGCTGCACTTCTGAAGAAAGGCCACCCCATCACACAAAAAATTCATGTAAGCACACTTTTCCTTCTCCGTTGGGCCCAAAATATGGGTTTTATAAATGCAGAATGAAAAATGAGTTGCAAGTACCAAAAAGTGATATCTAAAGATGCAAAATGGAATTAAAAGTTTCAGACAGTCATCTCTTTGTTTGGGTTCTTCACTGAGGTAACACCCAGACTAAGTATGATCCAGAGGACAAGCATGTAGGGTACTGAACATAAAGTTGCTGTGCAGCTAGTTCTAACTGTACCAAGCGGTGTGCAGCGCCACGTAGTTATCTTGAAACTCATGTCACAGCAGTAGTATCTATGTACTTCAGCAGTTCCTAATTCTACTAGTGAGATGATGGCAATTCTTTCTAAAACAAACAAATGATCTTACTCCGTGGACATAAAGGGAAATCAACAAAAAAAGAAGCAAAACTACTCCTTCACTGAAGCATTCACAAGTAAATCTTGTGCTCAACACAACTGGTTGACAACAGTTTCTTTTGGATAGGTAATAACAGTTATAAGTCTTATGCACATCAGTGGGGAATTAATGCCAAGCATACTTTGGAAAGAATCTGTTCACAATTTCTATAAACCTGGGCAAATAAAGCAGATATTTAGGTTATTAAAGTCGCTCCACTTCCCTAGCTCTCTAAATTTAATAGTGAAGTCTAAATTGCAATGCCCTTCGCAGGAAAGAGTTTTATAGTGCGCACTCTTGTTCTAGACTTTGTTAACTCAGGCATATAAACCAACTCACATATGAGAAGCATCAAGTTTGTATGAAGCTTCCATCCAATAGTCTCCAGATGAGACTTTCCATAGCAAAATACTATCCATACGAGTGTGTGCAAGGAATTTTGAGTAGTAATACTTCATGAGGTGAAAGGGATTGCTTTAACATGAACTGATTGGAAGGGGATAGCAGCCACATGGAAAACAAAAAAGTTGGGACACTAAGATGGGTTGATTGGTAGGGAAGAGCACCCAACCTGAAGAGATATTAGTATATTACTACTCTTTGGCCGTGGAATTTCTCTTCAGTAAAATGAAACATACGAAAGTAATTGAATGAATCCCAAGCAAAAGCTAATGCCTTTATCGAGGAGAAACAGAATTTACATGTTTTACCTGTGACTATCAGAAAATTAAGCTTCTTTTGTCACAAGTCTCTTAAAGGAACAATTTATCGAGTCTTGTTGCGATTATTCTTCATCAGTCTTCCTTCTTTCTTAACTCAATATAATATGTTGGTGAAAAAAGCTTGTTTCCGTAGACTATATATGAAGTGCAGCAAAAAGATGGTTGCTCCCCGACAAAAGAAAAATTAAGGACATGACACTCATGCCACAGTTCATAATGAAGTTAGCTGAAGAAACTAAAAGTATTCTCTTAGGAAGTTCTGTGTGAAATCCATTCCTATTCATCCTCAGCAGGTATAATGACAGTTAAATAGGTAAAGATTGGTAACCAGTCATGCCTTCCAAATTCTAACAGAGATTTTTTCAGCAGGGTGTCCCCAAGTAGTGGGAGGAGGAAATCGGTTCGATATAAGTAAAATAGTGCAATGGTCTTTATATTACACGATGAAGCCTAAGAAATATAAATGTAAGGTGACATCAAAAGTTTGATAATGGATCACTAGTACCAAAAATGAAAAAACCAACCAGATCTCACAAACTACAGCTATGCATTTCTTGATGTCGACTCTTCGTTCATTTAGCATTTGAAAAGAAAAAATTATCTGAAATTTTGTTATTATCTCAAATCTAAATTCTTTATTCTAGTTTGGGACTGAAGCATAGTTGTTGTTGTACTGTATAATCCATAATTTTTCTCTCCTAAAAGTTCGTCACTTCTTTTCTATAAACTAAAAAATGCATCATGACTAAGTATTGGCAATATCAAGATTCAATCTCTCTGACCTTAAATCCTGGAGCTACCTTACCATGGAGGTCACTTGACCTGTCTTCTGTTGTTTTGCACAAAACTTAGCTCAGTGGTAGAAAACAATACGGAATGTCTACTGTAGTGCCCACTGTAACCTTTAAGCGTGAGCTTCTTTCAGCACATGGGTCAACAAAAATGGGAAAAACACAATTTTCTTTATGGTGTGCTCACTGGAGACTGCCTTTCTTTATGTTCCAATCAAAAAAGTAGCTGGATAATGCTAGAGTTCTCTCTTGATCTATCGATACAGGTATAAATTACCCATTTGATCATGTCTAAGCAATTTAAAAAAGTTACACATATCGATTCCTCCAGCCGATTATTTGTAAAAACAACACAAACAAAAGCTACTAACTTTAGCATTTCACCCTCATAAATAACCTCATAGCTCCTTAAATTCCATATAATTTGTTGACACTTGACAGCTGAAATAATAAAGGATGCAATTACAAGAAAAGGATACACGAGTAGATTGGAACAATTCGCTAGCTAATATAGACATAATTGATTGATCAATTAATATATAATTAAAATTTAAACAGATTACATAATTAAACACAAAAAAAAAAAAGGTAAAGAAAGGAAACCTTTTCTGATCGTCGTGACGGCGACAAACAAAGAAAGAAGGATGAAAACGACATGAATTAAGGTTGTTAGAAGCAGATGTATATGTCTGTTTGCATCTCTTGCACACTTTCTCTACTGCTTTTCCCCCCATATCCAGTTTCTCCATTTTAGAACCTCAATTTGTGATCAACCATAATAACGTGCAAGTCCTATGGACCTTCATAAGGTGGTATTTTGACAGAGAGTCAGTCTTTAAGTCACAGAAACAGCCACTAGTAAAAACGTTTTAGAAAATAGTCATATTTTAAAATACGGGAACTTTTTGAAGAATAACCACCGAAGATTTCATAAATTTTGAATTTAACCTCGAGGAAATTTTCTTGAGATTTTGTTAAAATTTCTATATAAAAAAAAAACTCTAGGACTTCATATTTTCCAGTCTCAAGGATACTAAGCTCCCGTTTGGACATGATTTGGGATTTGAAATTTGGAACTTGGGAAATTGAAATTTTGTTTGGACATACATTTTATGTGGAACAAAATTTGAAGTTTGTGAGGAGATTTCCCAAAAACTTTCAACCAGTTTTTGGAATTTTTGGGAAATCCCAAAAAATCCCCAAAAAATGGCCCCAAAAACTATGTCCAAACGCTAGCTAAATTAAAATAAATCTCAAAGGTTTAGCTACCGTTTGGACATAGATTTGAATGACACTTTAAAAAAATGAGTTTTTGAAGTTGAGTTGAAAAATAATATATGAAACATGAAGTTGTACTTGGGTATGCTTTTCACCTGAAAAAAAGTAGAAGTTTAGTGAGTGGGAAAAAGTTTAAACAGCTATCAAGTTTTATGTCCAAAGAGGAGCTTCGTTCAAAGTCCAAAAAAATTCTTCAATTTTGGTAGCTACTTTTCCAAATTTATTAGTGTTGTTTGAGTAACTGCTATTTCTCAAAAAACAAAAAAAAAAAAAATGTTGAAGGTTATATTGTGCCTTCTGCCATGAATGTTATCAAATTCAGGATATTTACAAAACCAAAAATTTTCACCGAATGGCCTCTATAGTGAGTGATTTTGAGAATTTGCCTCGTTTAACAATGTTAGCAAATACTTTTATGTAGGCACGACCCCAAGACTTCAAGTAACAAATTTGCAACTAATATTTTTTAGGCAAGTGTTGTCTTGCCAACACTTCAAGTTATCTGAGGAGAATGTAGGGCGAGATTGGAAGAGAAGTGTTATATTTTAGATAGCACTTACGATCAAGTGCTTGGGCAGCACTTTCTCTGGGAGAATATGAGATTCAAGGGGCAAGTATTGGCAACTAAAGAGGGGTCAAAGGCAGGTGTTGGCCACGTGATAAGATTCACAGGGGTATTTCCGTTCATAATTTATTTATTGAACTTAACGGAGATATTTTTGCAAAACCACTGTTAAGTGCAGGCAAAAAGGCAAACCATTGCTTATGATGTTATGTTTCTGCGAATTGGCCTTAAAAAACTATGACAATGGGGCAATTGGTTTGTCTTTTGACCTTCATAATAGTAGTTTAACAAAAATAGTCTTTGTTTGGTTTAATGAATAAATTTCGAACAAGAATACTCATGTGAGCCCTACAGATGATGCGTCGTATCCCGCCCTCCTTTTCTGCGCAAGTAATGCCCAAGGGAGCACTTGCCCTTACCAATTGCCTTGAATGCAAAACTTGGCAACACTTATCCAGTTAACTTGAAGTATTACTTACTTGATGATATGGAGGCCATTTTGCACCAAAAAAAAAAAAAAAAAAAAAAAAAAAAAAAAAAACTCTCTCCAAACTGATCAATTTTGAGGACATTCGGTGAAATTTATTGATGAAATTCTCATCATTTCGACCATGGCCTGAAGTTCCATTGTCGCAATTCAAACTTGCTAATGCCCTAAAGTTCAACGGCACTTCAAATTTCAGGTCAATGGCTTGAATTTTGAGTAAAAGATTGATAAATAGCATGTTTTGGACGTCCTAAGTGAGTTTTATCCACTGTTTCAAAATTAACTGAGAAATAGTAAACTTATCCCACGGACACTTACAGCCTCCCGGCGTTAAACAACACTCATACTAGCCACAGTACAAACATCTGAGACTTTGAACTAAACTCCAGTAAAAATATATGTAGTTTTGTCCAAAGTTTCTGAAAAAATCGGATCCTAGGATTTTATAATGCGACTTTGAACAAACATGTTCAAAATTCCAGTATTTTTTACTGAGATTCATATTTAAGTGATCCCAGTATAAAATACTGAGAGTTTAATATACTGAAATTCAAAATACTGGGATTTTGAAATTTTGTTCACAAATTTCAGTATAAAAAATTGGGATTTTTTTGGATCTGACTAGTCTTCAAGAGTTTTTCACCGGTGGTTAGTTTTCATTTAGCGCGGCGCAAACAAGCTACGGGGCCAAATTTTTATGAATTTTGAAGGCGAGTGTCCTCAAATTGTGCCTACACCTACACAAGTTCTTGGGTGAATTACATATTTGAGCGCAAATGCACGCGGTCTTGAAAACATAAGCAGTTTTTGTGTGGTCTTGAAAACATAAGCACTTATACATTAAATAAATCTAAAAGTACAAAAATACACTTACTAATAGAGAACTTCTCGTAATCACAAAAACGTCAGCGACTATTTTTTGAAGCCGTAATTAAAAAAATATCACCGGCACCTTTTTACATCAGAAATTACAAAAAATGCTATTGCTTCCTGCACACTGGAAAATAATGCCAACACGTTTGTGTTTCACCTCCATTTTGTCAAAAAATAACGTCAAATTGTCATCGTTTCGCTCATATATAAAAAAATCAAAGCAAAGCATAACATAAAACTAATCCGGCATCATTTCTTCATACAATGAGCAAAACATCATGTTCCTTCTGTAATGTAAAAATGATGTCAGATCGGCCTTACTTTATTGATTCACAAAAAAATAGCTTCAAGTGCTTATATTTTAGAAATATCGACAATCCAGATGTGTTTATGCATATATAATGATCAAATATTGCGCTTGTTTTGTAAAGCAATGAGTCCAAATCGTCTTCACTTCCTTCATCCACAAAAATATATATGAAAATATAAAAATCAATAAAAATTTAAAGGAAAATATAACTAAAATAATTTTTCATCATTTATTCATAATGTGAGCCAAATATTAAAATACATTTTATAAGCAAATGAGTCCAGATTGTCGTCACTTCATTCATCCATAAAAATAAACATGAAAATATAAAATAAAGTCAATCAGGGCCTATTTATTTATAACTAAGCATAATTATTATGTCTATTTTACAAGAAAATGACATCAAATCACTTTACCCATATAGAAAAAGTAAAAGTAAAAAATAAAACAAGGCCAATTCGGCATTATTTACTTACAAATGAGCAAAGCTATCATGTTTATTTTACAAGCAAATGACACCAAATCATCATCATTTTCAGTATAAGTCTGAATACAAATTGCTATCACTTTCAATTCAAAATCGTTATCAACTTCACCACAACTTTGAATACAAATCGCCATCACTTTCAATAAAAATCATAGGAGTAATACTTTTCTCTTCATCATTCTTCACTTTTCTCCCTTATTTTCCTTGCATTCCAAACAATAATAAAATCAAGGTTGTTCACGTTTTGAGTGGTAGAAAGGATAAAGTAAACCACTTTTTTCTTTTAGTTGGAGTCTAGATAGTAGCTGTGGTATTTGAGCATTAAGTATAAGGATATTGAAGATATGGCTAAGTTTTAGCTTGCATTTGATTAAAGCTGCATTCAATTTTCCCATGTATCAAAAATGTTGCACAACACCATACTAGCCTGTGTAGTTACTGGTAGCGGCATTACGTAAATATATTTTTCTCTTAGAAGCTCTGCTCTCGTTATTTAATTTTCTCTGGTTATTTGTCAAAGAAACTACGTCGGAATGAGGATTTGACTTTTCTGGACCCTGCATCCTCTTGTACAACAACAAAACTCAATTGCACCAAGGATATCACCGGAAAAATATTTTTATACTTTCAAAATCAGATCCAATGGTAGAAACAGGAATAGGAGACCAAGATGAAACCGTGGATGTACTTTTACAACATTCTGGCGGTCAACGCCGGTAAATTATAGAAAAAGAGGAGAAGTGGGAGATGAATTTAGATAAAATATGAATGTCAAATAATTGTAGATAAGAGCTTAAAGGGTAGAAGTGTAAATATTTTTAAAACTGTTCAAAAATACTTATGCTTTAAAGACCACCAAAAAATAGCTCATCAAATAAAAATCAGGCACTGAAGTGCTCATTCCATATAGAAAATGCAAGTCCTTTCATGTTTTTCCTTGATTTACAATTTCGGCCATTTCTTTGTTTAGAAAATCTAGTTTTTAGGTTAAAATTTCACCCGTTTGACTGTTTCATTCATGGGTCGTCTTTGTAAAAATTTAGTGTAGGAGCCTGTTTGGCGCGCGTTAATTGATTTGTAGCCGTCAAAAACAAATTCACTGAGAAATAGCCACCTCCGGACAAATCCCAGTATAAATACTGGGACTTTGAACAAAACTTGTTCAAGGCCCCAGTATTTGTACTGGGGAAGCTTCAGTAAACTAACCCCAGTATAAATACTGGGGCTTTGAACAAGTTTTGTTCAAGGCCCCAGCATTTTGTTATGGGACTATGTATAAAGCTTCAGTCCCATAACAAAATGCTGGGGCTGTGAACAAAACTTGTTCAAAGCCCCAGCATTATTATGGGACTGAAGCTTTATATATAAAGTCTCATAACCCATAACAAAATGATGGGGCTTTGAACAAGTTGAACAAGTTTTGTTCAAAGCCCCATCATTTTGTTATGGGACTCAGCTTTATATATAAAGTCCCATAACAAAATACTTGGGCTTTGAACAAGTTTTGTTCAAAGCCCCAGTTTTTTGTTATGGGGCTAGTCTGGGGTGTTTTTCCAACACTAATGGAGCTTAAGTGTGCGCGCGAATTTTTGACTATTCTTCAATGAATTTTGAAATGGTGGATAGTCCCCATTGAGCGCGTCCAAAAATGGCTAGTGATCAAAATTTCCCGTTTCCTCTTTTACTTTTTATAAAAACACGAAGCTCCAACGTAAAATATTGACTGAATTTTTGTTATTCATCATAATTACATTATACGTCGTATAGAATATGGATAACTAAAATTACCATTAAATATTTTCATTATCTTTTTTGTGTTTATTGTTCCAAACATTTTACATAATAGAATATTTTATTATTTCCTTTAAAATCTTATTTTCAAATTGGGAGTTCAGAATAACACAGGAAGTGAAGGATTAAGTTTGTTTTTAAGTTTAATAAAAAATTCATAATTTCCTGTATGGTGACATATAAATAGATTAAATCTTTCTTTTTTTCTTTACCATTTTCAGGTTTATATTTCCACATTTGAAATTACTACTAATTTTACTTTCCGACAAAGGTATTTCATAGCTACCAGAAAACTATCATTCTCATTAAATAACCACAATTAATAATAAAAAACTTCATTATTTACTTGTGTTCATTGGTTAACTTTTTTAATTAGTTAAAATATTTAGTTACTTGTATGGTCGTGACATTTCCAATATAATGAGTCTCCATTTTCAAATTTTTATGTTTTCATTTTTTATTTTTAGTGAACCAAGATAATAAAACTTTGTCTAGTATCTCATAACTTCGAAATAAATTATCAACTCTTCATATTTGTCCTAAAAGTTTTCAACAACAAGAATCAAGGAAAAGTATTGAAACAAATAACTCACATTATATTATTACTTAATCCTCTAAACATCATTCTTCGCTTCTATATATGCCCTCATTCCAACTATTCAAAGTGTCACTCACTTATGGTGCACAAAAAGTTGCCGAGAGTTGTTATGAGACTCGATGCCGTAATGAAACTTGCTTACGCTGCTACATATCAGGATTAATGAAATACATGTTCGAACCGATATTATAAATTCCGGCATTTCCATTTGACCCATATCCAATACCATTCAAAAGGTCGCCATGGCACACATTGTTTGAGTGAGGATCACATGGTCCATCCAATATTTGTCTAAACAGACAAAACTATGTTAAAGAATTCAATTTAACTATTTTAATAAAATAAAAATTCAAAAAAGATATATTTGTAAAAAATTTAGAAAAGCCTAGACATTTAATACCATTATAGCTCATCCTCCGCATGGAATTTATCTGTAATTGTGCGAAGTTCTCTAAAATCATGACCTTTTTTTTCCATGCCTACCAAAGCAAATCGGTCAGGCCACCCATGGACTCCAAATATTTTTTAACTTGTTATTGTTTATACATTCCAATTTTGATTCCTGATCAATCATACAATATCGCATTGACTATTTCAGCATTGTAATATTTTTTGTCTGCTTTTTGTATAACTATGAACCTCTTCCCATCATTGACAAAACCATTCAGATATGTCATAAAATCCTAGGTGCGGTGGTCGGAGGAGGAGGAGGAAGCGTGAACAAGAAAGGAAATGGGAGGTTTAGTTAAATACTTAAATAGGCTATTCAAAGCTTGTAGGGCTAAGTGGGCGAAAGTGCACGAATAACTACTTTTAATTTCGCCTTTATAGTTGGGCTACTTTTTTAAAATATTTTGGTTTTAACCACTTTTTGGAATTTAAATCCTTGTGGGCTGAACTTTAGAACTTCAGACCTTGTGAGTTGAACTTCATACCTACCTTCAGGTATGAAGTTCAACTTCAACCCACGAGGGATAAGCTTCTCGGCATAGAATGCGTAAACTTCAGCCCTTGTGGGCTGAAGTTGAACTCATACCTTTCAACCTATAAGGACTGAAATTCCAAAAAGTGGCTTCTTTTGCACAACAAACGAAAAGTGGCATGAAATCAAATAGCAGTCGGAAAAGTGGCCTCTAGAAAAAAAAATTACGGCTAAGTGTGCACATATATTGAAGCTAACTAGTGGCCGGGAACCCGTGCTAGCCCGGGCCCAAGCTTCATATAAAGGAACATTTATTTTGCTTTTGGAGTTATTAGCCTATTTAAAAAAGAATGACACACTTCTAATAGAAATAATTTCACTTTAAATTTACCATTTTATCCTTAATGAAATGATTTTATAGTCACATATTATAGACTACAAGTTCAAAAGTTATCTTCCATTTCTTACTATTTTGATTAATTTCTCCAACTTTTTTACCAACTCTATGACGTTACTCGTAAATAAGAGCTAGATAACTCAAGTATTTTGTCATATTGTTGAGTGATTACTTTTCAAATATTTGATACTTATTCTATTTAATAGCGGTAAAATGACTCTCTGATTGGCAAGCTATGCAAACACTATCTCAGAATTTCACTTATAACAGTATAAACTCAGAAAGTTTTTTGAAGTTCATGTTAAACTGCTTAAGAATGCACGAGTTTCAGTAAAAAAAGATATAGTTTGATCTAATAATCCTAAAAGTGGCTATTCATTTGGCATACTATGCAAAAATGACTTTATATTCAATTACAGATTTTAAAGTGGCTACTTGATTTTGCAAAAACTGACTATGATTTAATTTATAGCTTTAAAAGTGGCTGCTTGGTTTGCATAAAAGATGGCCATAGTTTCAATTAATAACTGCAAAAATGGCTAGTTAGTAAACCACACACCATGCAAAAATTGGCTACCTATTCAGCTACAACCTAAAAAGTGGCTATTAACAAAATCGACGGCACACATCCACATGCAGAACGACCCCAAACTGCTCTAATTCAGTCTTCATAAACTCGGAAAGTTTTTTGAAGTTCATGTTAAATTGCTTAAGAATGCACGAGTCTCAGTTAAAAAAAATATTGTTTAATCTAATAATCCAAAAAATGACTATTCATTTGGCATGCCATGCAAAAATGACTTTATATTCAATTACAGATTCTAAAGTGGCTACTTAGTTTTGCAAAAACATACTATAATTTAATTTATAGCTTTAAAAGTGGCTGCTTGGTTCGCACAAAAGGTGGCCATAGTTTCAATTAATAGCTGCAAAAGTGGCTAGTTAATAAACCACAAGCTATGCAAAAACTGGCTACCTATTTAGCCGCAACATAAAAAGTGGCTATTTAATTAAATCGGCGACACGCATCCATAGGCAGCACGACCCTAAGCTGCTCTCATTCACTCTTCTATAATAGTAATAAAATAAAGACAATTGTTTTTTGTACAAATGATTTGTTTTTTTATAGTACTGCAGTTAACTTTTCGTATTACAGTTAGTACTTGATTAAGTATTCAGCTGAATATCACCAATCAAAGAACATAATCGTTCCCATGTTCATCTGATTGCATAAACATGGAATATCATGATTTCTAAATCTAATCGTCGGTGATAATCATCGAACATATGTTTAGACACGACCGGTGGACATTTGAACTCACATAGCTATAACATTTATGCTCAAAAGACGGAAAATGGAAAACTCACATCAGCGTTAGCTTCATTCTTAGCTTTAGGTGCAATTTCGATCTTAGCTCTAACCCTATCAAGCTTATCATGAGACGCCTTAAAATCATTAGCTACACCACACAAACCGAAGTTTCTAAAATCATAAATAATGATTTTGTATAAAATACTGTAAAAAACTAATTAGATAAAATTGTAATCCTTAAAATCATCAGCTAGATCATACAACAAAAATTCGCGTTATAAACTAATAATTTTGTACAAATGACTTTTAAAAAAAGAAATTAAAAGATTTAGAAAAATAAAATCCTTAAATTCATCAGCTACACCTAATGAGAATGAAGTCATTAGAAAATATTGTAGTCCATATGAAAATTTATCTTGATATCAAGTCAATCACATATGTGCTTTCAATAATCCTTAACCACACAAAAGAGAGGAAACACTGCTAACCATAAACTGCAAAGCTAAAACAAAAAGATATAAACTCTAAAACCACAAACTAACACGATTAAAATCACTTAAAACCAAAAATATAAGAATTGTACTACACATGAACTCTATTTTATTAAGATTTGAAGTTCAAAGTCCGAAGAAAAAATCTAATTTTTTGAACCGTCGTCTTAATTTAGCAAATCCTTTTCATGTATGTAACCTTCATATTACCGAGAAAATCTACACATGATAGTGGCTTTTGTTACTTCTTTTGAAATTGTTTTTGTTAAAAGAATGGAAAATGGCCGAATTTGTCCCTCAACTATGAGAAATGGGCCAAATATGTCCTTCGTTCGAAAACAGTCTCATTTATACCATTACCATTAAGCAAATGGTTCAACTATACCCCTAGAAGCTAACGATGAGCCAGCTGTAATTTTTTACCTATTAAAATAAACTTTTCTCGTTACATGGATATCCAAAATTTGATTTTTACTTTTGTAAAAGCCACGTGAGAACAGAAAAGGAAAACATTAAGCACCATTTATCATTCCTAAGGTCATACCCTCCTTCTCCGGCCATAGCGAAGGTCATTGGAGCTATAGTTATACTCCAACTCACCGAATATTCGTCCGACAAAGATTGAAGTTCCTTTTTGGTGAACTCGGGCCACAAATGTCCACTCCGAATTCTTCTCTATAAATTCATTCCCCTGCTTTCCGCTTGCTGCCGTTTAAACCACCCCTGTTTCTTTGGTCAACGGAATTTGCCGCCGTTACCTTCGTTGTCGCTGTCCATAACGAACTTGATATTCATAGAAACAACACCATAAATTTTTCATGAGTTTGGCGAGGTAATGAGACGTTTCAGAGACTCATAAAGTCTTTCCACTTGATAATAGTGAAAGTTTCAGAAAATATGGTTACTAAAATTGCTGCTCATGAAGCGGGTGTGATTTCCAAAAGTATGATAATTTGAGCAATGTGTCCTGATTGAAGTACCCACTTAGTTACATTCATCCGTTGATCAAAAACTCTAACAGAACTTTAGACTGTAGACTTAAATCATATACTCTTCCTATTGGCACTCTGTGATTTTAAGAATTTGACATTTCAATTGGTAACTATAACCATGTGAGTTAGTGTTATCCGACTCTTGCCCATGAATTTTCTTTAGAAGAAACAAAGAGATTTTTATATTTTTATTTTTAAAGGTGTGAAATTATAAATATGAATGGAACAAAGATAAGTGAAGGGCTTTTTTCCCTAGGTGGACATCCATGTAAATAAAAAATGTTAAATTTTCATTTGTGAAACTTACAACTAGCTTTTACCGTTAGTTTTAGGGGTATAGTTGAGCATATTAATCAATGGTAGGGGTATAATTGATCCATTTACTTAACGGTAGGGGTATAAATGAGACCGTTTTTAAATAGAGGGCATATTTGGCCTATTTCTGATAGTTGAGGGGAAAATTTGCTCTTTTCCGTTAAAAGAATAACCATTATGAAGAAAAAAAATAAACGGAAAAGGGCCAAATTTGCCCCTCTACTATAATAAATGGGGCAGGTTTACCCCCCGTTAAGTTTTTGGTATAACTATACCCCTACCATTACTATAGTATACCAATTTGCCCTTATAGTTGACGGGCCTCCAACGTGTACAATACGTGGCTGCCACCGCAGTGCCATGTAGATCCAAACCATAGTAGAGGGGCAAATTTGGCCCTTTTCCGTTTTTTCCAAAGTCGTATCTGGACTAAGTTTCAATACTTAAAGAAGAAGTTTTGATGCTTAGAGAAGTTATTATAAGAGGGAAAAATGTGCTAAGAATGGTAGATAAGATATTTGAAAGAAATGCAGAATTAAAATGATACTCCCTTCAGTTTGGTTCCATAAGAAAGATATACTTTTGAATTTTGTGACTAAAATTATCTTTATTAAAGATAAGATAAAAGTTTAAAAATAAAATTATTTCTAAATAAATATATACGTTCTTTTTAAAAATACTAAAAGGTAAAATATACTACTCCGATTAAAGTGGATGAACAGTTCTTTCCGGTATTTCAATTTAAAAAATATTTTTAAATTTATCACAAAAAGTGATTTTTGCTACATATTGACTTATTAACTTTAGTTTAATCTCTTTTCCTTGATTGGCATACTTTTTGTAACAGTAGAAAAAAATATAATATTTTATATGTTAAAGATAATACTTTATTATATTTTTTTCTTTAATGCATACTAGAATTTGTGATTTTAAATATAATATTTTATTATATTTTTTATATTGTTACAAAAAGTATGCCATTAAAGTAAAAGAGATTAAAATAAAATTAATAAGTCAATATATAGCAAAAATCACTTTTTGTGATAAATTAAAAATATCTTTTAAATTGAAACATAGGAAAGAACTGTTCATTCACTTTAATAGGCGTTGCATATTTTACCTTTTAGTCTTTTTAAAAAGAATATATCTATTTATTTAGAAATGATTTTATTTTTACACTTTTATCTTATCTTTAGATAATTTTAGTCACAAAATTCAAAAGTACTCAATCCGTTTAAAAAAGGATGAACCTATTTTATTTTTAGTCTGTTTAAAAAAGAATGACCTCTTTCTAAATTTGGAAAGAAATATTCACTTTTACTCATCCCTAGATGATTTGTAGCCACACAAATATTTATAACTTATTTTAGACCACAAGTTTCAAAAGTCACGTCTCTTTATTAAAATCTGTGCAAAGTCAAATAGGTTCATCTAAAGTGGAACGGAGGGAGTATATCTTTTTTATGGAACCAAACCGAAGGGAGTATCATTTTAACTCCGTATTTCTCTCAAAATATCTTATATACCATTCTTAGCACATTTTTTCCTCTTATAATAACTCCTCTAAACATCAAAACTTATTCTTTAAGTATTGAAACTTAGTCCAGATACGACTTTGGAAAAAATGGAAAATGGCCAAATTTGCCCCTCTACTATGGTTTGGATCTACATGGCACTGAGGTGGCAGCCACATATTGTACACGTTGGAGGTCCGTCAACTATAAGGGTAAATTGGTGTACTATAGTAACGGTAGGGGTATAGTTGTATCAAAAACTTAACGGGGGAAACCTGCCACATTTATCATAGTAGAGGGGCAAATTTGGCCTTTTCCGAAAAAATAAAAGAAGATAACTGTAATATTTCATTCTACAAGGTAGTTCAAGTGTGATAAAAGTAAACTTGGAGGATAGTTCTTGAAATTATCCACAAGAAAAAAAAAAAAAAACAAATACTATGTCGGCTAGTTGGCTAGTTGATGATAAAAGGTGAGATTAGCTGAATCCCACGTTAATACTTGAACCGGAGGCTGAGGCCCTGTGGAGAAGACGGCTGAGCCACCATATTTTTATGGAGGTTCCTTTTTAGAAACAATAGTATTATTCTCTATTCTTGAAACTTACTAAAAATAGAAATTCTTGAAATAAAAAAATTACAAGAACATGTCATTCACTTTCCTTTCCTTATCTTCTTCATCTTACACACTTACCAGAAACTTCCCCTCTCTTTACTTCTCCGAATTTACATCTACACCCTCCACTTTTCTTAATTTACACCATGTTGGTCCCTCTAGTTCTAGAATTTTCACTTCCAGTTCATCTACTTTCGTTTCTAAAACTTGTTGTATGTCGAATTCCAAGTATGTTGTTCCAAGGGCGTCTTTGTCTTCCGGTTTTTCGGCTTCCTCTTCGTCTGGAAATTCTGATGGGGAAAGTTCGGAGATTGTGTCAAGTGAAAATGATGAACATGGGGCTGAAACTGATGATGAAGACCAAGTCTTGATTGTTGATGAGGATGATGTTGGTGATTCTAGTTCTGTTCTTCCTCAAAAGTGGGATGTCTTAGGCCTTGGTCAAGCTATGGTAAATTCCCCTGACACCCTTCAGTTGTCGTAGCCAGGATACATAGATTACGCATTTATTATACATGGAATATATGTGGAATATACAAAAATGGCTACTTTTGTTTAAATGGCCTAGTCACTGATCAGACAGTGTAAAAATCCTTTTTTTTTTGTTGCATAGCCATTGTTAGTAGGAATGTTTAGAGGATGCCTAACTGTTGGAATGTATCTTACTCCTATGTATACATGAAAAGAGTGGTTTTATTATCCCTTTGTAACAAACCATTGTCGCTGAAGATGGGAATATCGATTAATTTTATACTATGTTTGGTCAAAATGCATTGTTGGGAAAGAAGCAGGTTAAATTGAAATACGAAAAAGAACGTTGAAGGAGCCCCCGGGGCTTAGCTCAAGTGGCAAAGGTTGAGGGACTTGTGAGCTTAGGTCATAGGTTTGAGCCCTGCATCATGTGATCTAAGCTAGTATTTTTGTGGAGAAGGTGGGGGTTGGGGGGTTGTGGGGGGGATATCCTGAGTCTTGAAGGTTGCTTTTGGTCCTAAGGGTTGGCCCCAGATCTGTTTCTCGGTCATAAAAAAAAAGGATATTGACGGATTGTTATGATTTTATTCCCTTACGGATAATTTTGCATTTACTTAGTTGTTGTTGATAAATATTCAAAAATAATGTAGATGTATTCCTCTTTTAGAATAAGGGAGATTTATGTATAATCCTTTGTCTTGCTATTATTATCTCAAATCTTCTCTTTTATTAATGGCAATATGACACCACAGTGCTCTAATTGGCGTTAACTTTTGCTGTATTAATTTATGTGTTTTTTTTTTGGTTTGTCATTGTTCCCTTCGTAGTTAACGCAATGTTGAGTACAATAGGCAGATATATCTTTGTTATACTACCACTTTTTTCATGTGGTGATGTTCTTTGGCGGTTATAGGTTGATTTTTCTGGCATTGTTGATGATGAGTTTCTGGAGAGGCTTGGATTAGAGAAGGGTACAAGAAGGGTTGTCAATCATGAGGAAAGGGGTAAAGTTCTCAGTGCGATGGATGGATGCAGCTACAAGGCTGCTGCGGGTGGATCACTTTCTAATAGTTTGGTTGCCTTGGCCAGGCTTGGTGGTCAGCCAATAGATGGTCCTGCTTTGAATGTTGCTATGGCAGGTAGTGTTGGAAGTGATCCGTTGGGTGGATTTTACAGGTAACGGTTAAATTTTATAACTTTATCCCATCATCTCCTTGTGTCTGTATTTGTTTTGGGGGGGGGGGGGGGGGTGGTATGCCTGCTATCATGTGTCCTTTTTTATCTTTTCAATTGATATTGGTAAAGCCACCCCTTTAACCTCTTACACAGGAGCTCACACAACCGCTTTTTCTACTTCTACTCCATTGGTGACTCGAACCATAATCTTATGGTTGGGGAGGGGGGCGTAGCACTGTGGTTTCGGCAGGTCTTTGGTTAAAGATCTAAATACGGGATGTTGCTCTCAAATAGTATACAGGCGAGCAATACAGTTGCTCCACCACACCCCCCCCCCCCCAAACCCCAGCAATACAAAATGAAATATGGGGGAGCTGTACATGCCTCTGTGAGATTTCATTTGCTGGAGGAACTCAGTCTTTTGGTGTTACGAAGTCTCAGATTTTTTAATGAATCTCCACTCTTATGATTTTTAATGAGAATTAGCAATACAATCTACAATTAAATCGAGAGCTTCAGAGAGTTTGTTATATACTGAACAGAGTTTATTTAATCCTAGTGCTTCAATTTGACTGACCACTGATCTGAGTGAGCTATATTACTTCATATATAGATCCAAACTTCGACGAGCAAATGTGAACTTTATGTCAGCACCAGTGAAGGATGGGACGACAGGAACTGTGATAGTCCTCACAACTCCGGATGCTCAGCGAACTATGCTAGCGTACCAGGTCAGTATATGTTCCATAGGAACTCACACAGGTCCTTTTCTGCATGCGAAGGGTAGTTAGCTGGGTGCTGAGTAAAGCAGATCGACCCCATCCAGACATATAAACCTTGTAGTATTCAAGTTGGAGTTCCAAACCTTTATTGTATCAACTCATCATTATCTGCGGGTATTTTGATGAACTATGCTCAATAGGGACCTGGGGATGATTTTGGTTTAATGGAACCAGTTCATGATCGATTCAAGCATAGAACCTCTTTCCTTTTTTGGTTCTGGCCTGTAGTTTACGGAACTTCACCTAGGGTCTTGGGAAGAACCTTAAACTTTGCTAGGTTTGCTAATACAATAGTATGCAAGTAAGTCAGTTTAACCAATGTTTTGACAAACCTTTTATCTGGCTCTGAGCTAGTTTATACATTTTATGAAAAGAAGCAATTTTCCGAGGGTCTATCGGGAACAACCTCTTCACCTTGGTGGGGGTAAGCTCTGCGTACATCTCATCCTCCCCGGACCCCACTTGTGGGATAACACTGGGTATGATGATGATGATGATGTTTCATATAAAGAAGCAATTTAGAAGAACCAGAAAAAGAAAAAGGCAGAGACTCTTCTTATATTGGAGAAGATGAGATAAATAGAGGAGAACATTCCCTCTTCTCGTCTCCTTGGTGGGATAAATAGTTGGTTATTGTGGCAGCCAGCATGTACTTGTATGTGTTATGTAGGTTAGAGATGGCTCAGCAAAGACTCGTATGCATTGTTCTTTTACTGCAAGTCAAAGAAGGCCGTCTGTTTTAGCTACCTTTTCCTCTACCATGATAGTCTTATGGATAAGAGTATTCTTTCATAGGTCGTACACACACAGTATAGACCATCTCTTTTTAATCAAATTACCCGAGAAACTTAGTTAAACGGTAAAAACACAACCTCCCTCTTTCAAATGGAAAGAAAGTATTGCTGCTGGTTCATATTGCATTCAGGCTTTAATTTGTTTTCCGCATCTTGTTTTAGGTAGTTCCCTTCTGCAGCTTGCGTTTCTCTTTCTCACTACTTTTTTCTGCTCCTATGTGACATCAGGGTACATCATCAAGGATAAACTATGACCCATGCTTGGCTGATGCAATTACTAAAACAAAGATATTGGTTGTGGAAGGATACTTGTTTGAACTTCCTGATACAGTCAGGACTATTTCGAAAGTTTGTGAGGAAGCTCGCAAGTGTGGAGCATTAGTTGCTATCACAGCATCAGATGTGTCCTGCATTGAGAGACATTATGATGATTACTGGTATAGCCTTATGGCCTATGTTGCTTCTGAATATATAAAGTTGAAAATCCCCCTCCACCCAATAAAGCAATTTGATTTTTAGACATGCACATAGTGAACTTAAATTTTGTTTCCTCTATTATCACTTGTCTTTTAACTTGGCAGTTGCCACATTTTTCTGCCAGGGAAATCATGGCAAATTATGCGGATATAGTATTTGCGAACAGCGAAGAAGCAAGAACTTTCTGTCACTTTCCATCAGAAGAGAGCCCCCTTTCTGCCACAAGGTACCTGAGCCATTTTGTCCCTTTAGTTTCAGTCACAGATGGGCCTAAGGGTTCTTACATCGGTGTGAAAGGGGAAGCTATCTATATTCCTCCATCACCATGCGTTCCAGCAGATACTTGTGGTGCAGGGGATGCTTATGCATCAGGTATTTTGTATGGGATATTGAGGGGTGTGTCTGATTTGAAGAGCATGGGTTCCCTAGCAGCTAAGGTTGCATCTGTAGTGGTAGCGCAACAAGGTACTAGGCTTAGGGTACAAGATGCTATTGGGTTGGCGGAGTCATTTTCATTCCACAGGAACTCAACTTTATGGTCAGATATAGGTTCCGATCAGATCTCCAGCTTGTAATAATACTTGATAGGTGAGCTCTGACATCGGTTTAGTGGTGATAATGCTAGTTCTTTTCTCACATTCTTCTCTTTTGAGCTGTGTACATGGATATTCATTGTAAAAATTATTCACCTCATTGATTTAACGAAAACATTTAAAGAAATTGAATTTGCTTCCATTTCACATCATTTCTCCTGTTGGACTTGTATGCCAATCAACCTCAGGCAAGGTACTATCTTATGATCGTTCAGTACGTTAATCTCATTTTTCAGTGGCACAAAGCATATATTGTCTCAGCCGACCTTTTTTTTTTCTTAATTAAGTTTGGCAGTACATAGTAGAAATACACTTTCTTAGTAGAGAAAGTAAGTACATCATGCGCCACAGACATTTACATAAGCTAAACTAGCGCACAAGTAAAAAGATAGGCCCAAGAATGTGTAATTTTTTCTACCGATGTTAACCTTCATACTTAACAAACTGCAAAGTTTTGGTAAAGAAAATTAATGTAGGGGCCAAGGCGTTCCCTAACGTATTGTATTTGGGAAACATGGACGTGAAGTGGTAGGTTTTTACGACTGACTGAAACCTTCAGTAATTTATTACCATCTTCTGTTACCTATTACTACGTATAACAGATAGTAATCTACTACTCCACTACACATACAGCAAAGAAGTAATTATCAGTTTTTTTTAACAATGAGTGTATATCTACACGAGGTTTCAGTTTTTACAATGAGTTCTACGGTACTTAAAAGTCATTGTTACTACGTCACGTCAATTCAGTAATTTTTACAATGACCAAGCACCTTACACAGACTTTTCTGACAATTGCTAAGGCTTCAAGCTTTATTGTAATGACCAACTTGCAAAAGAAAGACTCTGCAAGTCTCGGCTATTGCCAAGAGTTCAAACTCTGGTGCAATGTGCACCTTGCAGGCTTGCACAGATTTCTTGGCAATTACCAAGACTTCAAGCCCTTTTGCAGTGTGTAATTTGCAGAGAAAGTCTCTTCAAATCTTGACTATTGCCAAGAGTTCAAGTTCTGGTGCAATGGACACCTTGCACAGACTTTTTGGCAAATGCCAAGACTGAGCCTTGTTGCATTAGTTAATTTGCGAGAAAGTCTCTGCAAGTCTCGACTATTACCAAGAGTTCAAGCTCTGGTGCAATAGGCTCCTTAACTAGGAAATCAAAGTGGAATCCAACACAAGAAAAATAAATAAAAAAAGATTGAATGAAAGTTACGAACATCGTCATTAAGGGTCAACTTATCACTGGACAAATCAAGAAACCAACTTCTTTTATTAATGGTAACACCACCCAAGTGATGTTATCAAATTCTCTGCAACTCTTGGCAATAGCCAACACTTTAAGGTCGGGTGGAAGGAGGCAACTTGTAGGGGAAGTCACCGAAAGTATTGTCAGTTGCCAATACTTTACGATCTGGTGCAATAGGCAACCTACATACAAAGTCTATGCAAGTATTGACAATAGCCAAGACTTTAAGATCTATACAATAGACAACTTGTAGAGAAAGTCTCTTCAAGTCTTGGCAATAGCCAAAACTTTAATCTCTGTACAATAAAGGCTACTTACAAAGAAAGTCTATGCATTAATGGCAATAGCCAAGACTTTAAGTTCTATGCAATGAGCAACAACAATATCTAATTGCTATTGCCAATAAGGACCTTAAAATCATCTTTGTTAGTTTAGAGTACACTCGACACAAGAGGGGGGGTGAATTGGGTCGTTAACGATTTTTTCCTCTTTTTAAGTTTTAGACTAAGTTAGAACAATTCACTTGGAACAGTTCCTATGGGTGTTCCAACAGCAGTTTAACAAGACAATAAACGAGCAAAAGTAGACGAGGCACACGCGATTTTAACGTGGAAAACACCCTGGCTCAAAGGTGTAAAAAACCACGACCCACACCCCTGTGGGAATTTCAACCAATCCACTAAACAAACGAGCCAAACTCGGATTACAAAGATAATCCCAAGGACCTAACTCTAAGCCCTTACACAACAACAATCCTAGACTGTTGCTACCCTTCCAAACTACCCTAGCTTGGAACACAAAGAACTTAGCTCTAAGCTCTTTACCCAATGGGATTTTAACTCCAGATTACAACCTCAAAAAGTGCTTCTAAAAAGCTGAACGAGATTACAATTTAAGTGCCTAATACATGAACTAAGAACTGGACTCAAACAATTCTAAATGACTTGATGGAACACTTGTCCAGACTGTTCCAACGCCCGTTCCAACTGCTTCAGACTTTTCTCTCTTGTACGCTCAGTTTCTCTTTTTGTGCTGAAGTGTTTGGACGTTTTTTCTTCATATGTACATGGACTTCTTTTATAGATAAAGACCTGATAAGTAAAACAAAGTCCAAGTATATTAGGGATAACCATATAGCTTTAATTCTAATCCCTTTCCCTTATCATTTTGGATTTCATAGAGTTCTACTCCAACTCTACTTCATTCTCCAAATCCTGCAGATAATCAAATAGCTAAAGAATCTTATCAAGAATACTTAGCTTAATCCATATCAGCCATACAATAATTTCACCAAAATTAGCAATTAAATTATATTCACCAAATTACCAATAATTCAAGAAAAACTAGTTCCACAAATAAGGTCTCAATTAATTCAATGTAACAAGTACATTTTGTTTATTATCATCAAAACATTATATACTCAACAAATTCCCCCTTTTTGATGATGACAAACAAAATGTGCTTGTTTCATTTTAAGAATCACAACAACCTCACTTAAGACAATTAAGGATCTAAACTAAGGAATTTATTTATTTAAACACACATAATGTTTCTTCCTCCTTTTATCTAAACACACCTAATGTTTCTTCCCCCTTTTTGCCAAACTCATTTATTACCAAAAGCACATACAAGTAAGGGACAATGAGATAAAATTAAAGTGGAATATTTGTCAGTGATATACATAACCTAAGCACAAGCACATATTACTCTTCCCCCTTTTGGCATCATCGAAAAGCATCAACTACTGTCAAAAATCAACAATGCAAAAAATATGGATAATCAAGTATGTCACACCCACCGCCACTAGGGCAGCCACTCATGTAAGCTTAAGCATAAATTTCTCAAGTATAAATACTAAATGATATTGGCCATCCTGTTTGAAATCACAATTCATCAAAACAATCCACAAAGGACAAAGCCAAATATGTACCAGTTAAGCTTTCAAGCCCAAAATAAAATGCTTAATGCATAACCTTGTTCATAGGATTTAAAACAAGAATATATGGTTAAGGAACAAGGCATTGAACATGTTCAAAACTGGGCTGATATGAGTGTGAGGTTAAGGAAAGAGTTAAGAGTTTCTAGTGGTGCTTGGCTTATTTTTCCCTCTTACTTTCAGCTCTTGCTCAATTCTGAAAACATAGGATATCAAAGTTTCATTCTCCTCCATAAGAATAGCCAACCAATTCTCTAAAATATTAATTTGAACATTCACATTAGAGATGGCTATTAGATCACTAGTAGAACCAGGTCCATCACCTGTTCCATCTTCTTAGCAGCCCATGATCTTGACAATAGATCTATGACATTTGTCTTAAAAGACATTTTTCATCAAACATCTCCTCCACATAATAAAATTACAATACTCATCAAAGCACTTTTTTTTTTTTTTTGTTCCCCCTCAACCTTAGGCTGCTTCACATTCATCCAAATGAAATTGTCTCCTATTATTTTTCAGATTTGCAACTTTATATTTGGATGTTCTTATAGGCCAAATTTGAGGGAGTCCGGAGGTATGAAAGAAAATGAAAGAACATGCTCAATTTTTGTAAGTGATGAAAACTTTTAACAAAAGTGGATATGGGCTGGTTATGAGAAATGGTGATGAACAACTATATGCACAAGCCATATTTTGGAGGTACATATCTAGAACAGTTTAAAACTCATTTATCCTCTACTTCATGCTTTAAAAACTGTGAATCAATCAAAGAAAATAAGGGCAATATCATTAGATCTCAACAAGAAAAATGATGAACTCATGACATGAGAGCATGCATGTTACAGCACAAGAATTGAGTTAGACATTTTTTAAAAAATATTTATGCAATTGTTTGAGATCGAAGAATGACACTCCCTAGCCAATCATTGGGGAAAAAGCAATACACCATGCACTCAAGTAAATATAATCATGCTAAGATCCAATTTATGTACCTCAAGATATCCATCACTTAGTGCTTTAGTAAAAATGCTAGCAACTTTTTACCCAAAATACTAAACAAGAGATTGAAAGAATGATATACCTGTAGTGCAACATTGGTCAAACAAGAACTCAACATAACCAACATCAACATTATACCATGCCTAAAAATCAAAATTATACCTGTTGAAATTCAGATGATGTGAGTTTTTGTGAGTTGATAGGTGGGATCCTTATTTTAATCATTCAGCTCAGGATCTGGAACAGGGCTTCGAACTGTTTCAACAAGTTTTGTTCCATGTGTTCTTCCCCCTAATTGTTCCAGATTGTGCCCAGGTTTAGAACGACCTGTTCCAAGACCTGTTCCTTCGGGCTGGACATTTGTGGGATCCTTTTCACTTAAAGCTTGAGTAAGACCAATTTCAAAAGCACATTCTTTTCAGCTAAAGCATTAGAAGTATCACTGAACAACTTCTCAAAGTATTACCATTCAGAATTTTGCAACAACTATGAAAATCAACTTTATTTCTATGGTCACATAAATTGTAAAATATTCAACAAATTAATCTTTAAAACTTCAACCAATAAAGAATGGAAGAGTGACTTACCTTTGTCGCCTATATTAAAGATTTACCTTTCTTATTTTCACCAAATGCCACACTTCCTTCATTGAAGGCTGTCAGTGAGAGGAATTTTATTAACTCCAATAATAAGCTTCAAGTAACCACTAACCAAGTAACATAATTGGTTGCTCCCTCTCACCTTAGCCTGCAAAACTAGATTAAGTGTTAGACTTAGGAACCCAAACCTTTTTGGGTCCCTTTCCTTGAGAAATAGGAAACATCGTATCTTTTCTAACCCATCTGACAATATTTCCAATTTTTTCAAGAGCCTTGATTCTAGCTAAACATTCATACTTGTAGTGACCAGTGTGTCCACAATGAGTACATAAGCGATAATCAGGCAAATTAATATTTTTTCTATTGATATCACATTTTACCTGATCACTTTTATAACCCAGACCACTACGACTCCTACTTTGATGTTCAGTTAGCCAATTTAAAGCTTCATTGGACTTGTTCCACTTTTTGGTCATAGCAAGTTCATTGCTCACATTTTTCAAATTTTCTTGAAGCTTTTTATTCTTTTCAATTTCATGACTCAGCTCTCTTTTCAAAGTAGTTAGATCACATTCAAGACTTATTTGATCAACATTAAACTGATTCTTGATAACTGATTTAGATTCCTCAAGTTCATGAATTTCTTCATGCAAAGATGAAATATTTCCATCCAATTTACAAATTTCCTCTTTGAGTACCTTATTAGCCTTTTCAAGTTCGATTTTATTTCTTTGCAAACATTGGCAATCAGACTTCAAACTTGACACAACAGTAGCTAACTCATTTCTCTCAGCACTCATATTTTGAAATTCATCCATTAAAGAAAGCAAGAAATCAACTACTTTACTTTTTGATAAATTATGAATTTGCTCTTTAAGTTGAGTGAGACTTACCTCTGAGAATTCATCATCTGATTCAGAATCACTCTTGGCCATTAAGGCAAAATCATCTCTTTCATCCTCATATTCTGATTCCTCATCAGAGGTGTCTCCCCAAGCGGCAATCATGGCCTTTTTCATAGCTTTGGATGCTGATTTCTGCTGCTTCTTGGAACGGTCAGTGGAACGTTCCATCCTTTGTTCCAACTGCTTTTGTGGGCAGTCTTTGATCATATGATCAAGCTTTCCGCACTTATAGCAACCATCAAAATGAGCCTTTTCAGTAGATTTAGACTTGCTGGAGTTTCCTTTCTTCAGGTTGTTTCCCTTCTTGAGCAAATTTTTGAATGTGCGAGCAAGCTTTGTAAAGTCTTCTTCATCCAAATCTGAATCATCATTTTTTGTAGCTTTCAAGACTAAGCTGCGCTCATTCTTTATTTCCTCCTCAGCCTGAGAATTTTTTCTGAGTTCATATGTTTGAAGATTGCCTATCAGCTCGTCCATAGCCATCTTGTCCATCTGTTTGGCTTCTTGAATAGCCGTAACTTTGGGCTCCCACGAGGAAGGCAATATCCTCAATATTTTCCTGACACAATCTTCAGAAGAAAATTCTTTTCCAAGAGATTTAAGCTCATTAGTAATATGAGTAAACCTAGTAAACATGTCCTTTATTGATTCTTGTTCATTCATAAAAAATAATTCATATTTTCTCATTAAAATTTCAATTCTAGACTGTTTTACCTGGTTTGTACCTTCATGAGCTAGCTGCAGAGAGTCCCAAATTTCTTTGGCGGATGTGCATCCGGAGATTCTATTATATTCATCAGATCCGAGACCAAAATAAAGTATTTTGATCGCCTTAGCATTTTTCTCCATCATCTTGAAGTCCTCAACATTGAATTCATCTTCTATTTTCGGGACCTTTGCACCATTAGCGCCTGCTTTCATGGGAATCAATGGACCTCTCATGGTGATTTGCCAAAGTTGATAATCTTCAGCTTTCAAATAGATCTCCATACGATTTTTCCATAAGCTATAGTGTTGACCATTAAACAATGGAGGCCTAGCAATAGATTGACCCTCTAGTAGTCCTATTTGTGCACTCATTTTAAGGATCTCTCAAAGGTGTTAGCCTAGATATGAGACACCCGCTCTGATACCAATTGTTAGTTTAGAGTACACTCGACACAAGAGGGGGGGTGAATTGGGTCGTTAACGATTTTTTCCTCTTTTTAAGTTTTAGACTAAGTTAGAACAATTCACTTGGAACAGTTCCTATGGGTGTTCCAACAGCAGTTTAACAAGACAATAAACGAGCAAAAGTAGACGAGGCACACGCGATTTTAACGTGGAAAACACCCTGGCTCAAAGGTGTAAAAAACCACGACCCACACCCCTGTGGGAATTTCAACCAATCCACTAAACAAACGAGCCAAACTCGGATTACAAAGATAATCCCAAGGACCTAACTCTAAGCCCTTACACAACAACAATCCTAGACTGTTGCTACCCTTCCAAACTACCCTAGCTTGGAACACAAAGAACTTAGCTCTAAGCTCTTTACCCAATGGGATTTTAACTCCAGATTACAACCTCAAAAAGTGCTTCTAAAAAGCTGAACGAGATTACAATTTAAGTGCCTAATACATGAACTAAGAACTGGACTCAAACAATTCTAAATGACTTGATGGAACACTTGTCCAGACTGTTCCAACGCCCGTTCCAACTGCTTCAGACTTTTCTCTCTTGTACGCTCAGTTTCTCTTTTTGTGCTGAAGTGTTTGGACGTTTTTTCTTCATATGTACATGGACTTCTTTTATAGATAAAGACCTGATAAGTAAAACAAAGTCCAAGTATATTAGGGATAACCATATAGCTTTAATTCTAATCCCTTTCCCTTATCATTTTGGATTTCATAGAGTTCTACTCCAACTCTACTTCATTCTCCAAATCCTGCAGATAATCAAATAGCTAAAGAATCTTATCAAGAATACTTAGCTTAATCCATATCAGCCATACAATAATTTCACCAAAATTAGCAATTAAATTATATTCACCAAATTACCAATAATTCAAGAAAAACTAGTTCCACAAATAAGGTCTCAATTAATTCAATGTAACAAGTACATTTTGTTTATTATCATCAAAACATTATATACTCAACAATCTTAATCAAGCATAAGAAGTAAAAAAAATTCACAGGAACGTCAAATTTAATTCAACGATCATCAATCAAAATGGAAAAAAAAAATTATATATACTGTATAGATAATAATTACCAAAAAAAAAAAAATACAGAAAAAAATAAATACAAATAAAGGATTAGGCAAAATAAAAATGTACATTATAACACAAATTAACGAAAAATAATAAAATAAATAAAAATTTTACAGATTTTTTAAATCTCTCTAGGACAAAAAGAAGAAAGAAGGAAAAGAAGGAGGACAGAGGGAAGGAAAGGAAGGAGGAAAGAGAGAATGAGACTGTTCCATGTGAATTGTGTTTAGGCAGGGGCAAAATAGTCCTTTCGCATAGTGAGGGGGTGATGTGAAGGACATTTGCTTAAAACATTTGAAAGTGTGGGCAAATTGGTAAGACTGGTGCTTATGAAGGGCACTGCGTGAATTTTTTTGGGAAGAATGTGGAAGCAGTGAAACCACTTCCATCCAATTTTGGATTAGATATAGCGTACATGGTCCAATAGAGACTAAATCGTCATGTGGTTTAGAATAAAATATGTGAAGAAAATAAATTCTAAAATTGTAGAGTTCTTGTAGGTACAATGAGAATAAGTAATAATAATAATAATAATATACAATGAAAAATATTATGGATACAAAATAATAAGGACAATATATAATATAAAGCTTGAGTCGTCTTGAGCACCAATGGCTGAGCCACATGGTGGCCAGAGTGGTCAGGTGACCACCCTTTGCCGAAAATTTATACCGTGCACGTGAGTTAAATTTAACTAATAATGACTAAACATTACAAAACTAATAGTGTTAGTCTAGTGGTGTTGGGTTGTCAAATTTAGCTAAACAACTCGGGATCAAATCTCATCTTATACATTTTGAAGATTTTTTTGAAGTTTGAACACCCTTGAAAAAAAGTCTAAGATGGAGGTGGCCAAAGGAAAAAGATTAGACTATTATTCATGGCTAGACAGTAAAATAATGGCTAACAATTAAATAGTGGCTATAGACTAGATATTGGCTGAAAAGGAATATTGGATCGGTTGTGGGGGATGGGATTGGGGCTGATTTGCAAAAAATCTGACACGGGAAGCAATGGTTTGCCTTTTTGCCCGCGCTAATAGATGGTTTGCAAAAATGTCCCCGTTAAGATTTAATGAAAAAAAATCGGGGTCAAGACTTGCCTTTATATTTTTTCGTTTTTCAACACTTATCCTTTCAAGTATTAGCAATAGGCAATACTTGACGCACTTGGCCGTAAGTCTTGGCAAAAAGGCAAGACTTGCCATTGACTCCTACTCGATTTGCCAACCTTTGAACAACAAGTGTTGGCAAAAGGCAACACTTGCCGCTCTTCGTCGCAAGTCTTGGCTCCTTCCAGTTTTCCCTGCATTCTCGTCATATAACTTGAAGTATTGGTAAAACAACACTTGTTCTTAAAGTATAGCCAATTGTCAAGATTTACAAAAATTTTGCTTTGAAGTCTTGGCTCCGGACTAAATAAGAGTATTTTGCTAAAACATTCCTTAGCGCGGGAAATTTTGTAAAATCACTCCTTATGGAGGGCATGCGGTGAAATTTTCTGTGGGATTGATGGCTGAACTTAGCCTCAATTTATAGGGAAAAGTGCACGAATAGTCACTTTTTCCAGTGGTCTTTGGCTTGAGGCCACTTTTTTTTTTAATTGATTTTATATGAGAGACCACCTTTTGGAACTTCAATCCTTGTGGGTTGAACTTCATGCCTAAGGTATAAAGTTCAACTTCAACCCGCAAGGGCAGATCTTTTAGGCATAAAATGCATAAACTTTTGTGGGGTGAAGTTAAACTTGAACCCTTGTGTGTAAATTTCAGCACACAAAGATTGAAGTTACAAAAAGTAGTTTCTCATGCAAAACCAATAAAAATGACCTCAAACCAAAGACCACTGATAAAAGTGATATGTGTGTGAAATTTTTACCAATTTAAATGGTGTTTGCATGGTAGCATCCTTTGCATACTAGTTGAGTGTTTAGACAAATAAGCCCCTTGGCAAAGGATTTTTTATATTTATCCAAATAATAAAAAAATTAGGTGCTATCATCCATTGTATTTGAAAACTAATGTGCCAAGATTGACACATATTTTACCTCTACACTATTTGTCAAAATTTACTTGCATGAGTGACATTTGTTGCTATCTTTTGAAATACATCACAATTTCCTTACACTTCTAAGAATACTTCTAGAGAAAATCTCTTATATTTTTATTTTAAAGTGTTTCTTTAATTTTTTGGGGCATTCAAAATCCAAACAACGTAGAAAATAAAACAAAAGATATGAAGATACATGAAAAATTAATTTTACCGATGTCCGATCCACCAACACTTACTTGTTTGAAGCAAAGTGGCTCAATATTACACAAAAATATACAAAGAATACATAAGCACCAAAAAATGAAGTGGGGATTTATTGAACTAGTAAAAATAGGGATACATAAGTAGAGGCCTAATTGTCCCGTACGGACACATAAATAGCTATACACATGTTACTGAAAAAGGACACGAAGAAACTGTCTAAAAAAGTAAATAAATAAATATTATAAATATTAAGGTGGTCTAACCAATAAAGATTATAATACGAATTTGGAAGCTTTGTTCGTATTCTCTTAATCCACTTCTATGTTAGTAAGCTCTGATACCACATGTTAGAAAATAATATAGTAAAACTTATTTATGTTATAACTCAGGGGGTCCTGGCAAGAAAGAAAAAATGGATAAAGGGAAATGTGCACATGCTCGCTTCCACATCGGTGGAAATACTAAAAAATTGTACTTTTGGGAATACTCATAAGTCTTGTGTGAATATATACGCTCATTTCTAGATAAAGGAATAGATTAATTCTTTCATCAAAATGGAAACTAACATATTGGCATTGCTGCTGGTCTAGAGTAAAAAATTAAAATTTTAGTATTTTATTTCATTATTGTTGTTAGTTTTCCTTTTACGTGTTTTAACAATGCTGGCAATGCTAACAATAATATGTTTTTAAGTTATAAAACAATTTGAGTAGAGGAAAAATGTAAGTTCTTGCAATGATGAAAATGAGCATAGTACTAAAGAAAGGACCTACGCTACAAAACTTTTCAGATATGTCACTGTGACCTCCAAATTTACCTCCAACTACCAAAGTAACTTTACACACAAGTTGTAAAGTACTAATATATAGATTGACTTTTTAAAAGTACTTTCATGAATTATGTGTTTCTTCCATGAAATGCTGGTTAAACTACACCATTGCTTTTCATTAGAGATGTTAAAGCAACATTTGATAGCCTACTTTCATCCGTGATGATTAATCATGAGAGCTAAGAATCTTTAACTTTCCATTTATTTAAAATGGTGTCATATAGAAATTTAGTTCGAAAAAGTTAATTGTACTTTAGATACATACTTTTTGTACGAAAGAAAAAAATGCAATAAAATATATTTAGATATTAAGAAAACATTGGATATATTATTCCAAAATTTTGATAACAAAATTTTATATACTTCATTAACTAAGAAACATTATGCAAGAGTGAATTCTTCTAACTCAAAAAAGTCCCATTAATTTCAATCTCGAAACATTACATTTTAACAAGTATTTGCACATCTTCAAAATGTTCATTTTTTATAGAATATGAAAGTTTACTATCTTAAAGAACCACTTTACAATTTGTAAGAAAGGCACATCCGCCTACTTACAATAGGAAAACTTTAATTTATACTTGAAATTTGGAAGGGACAAAAAATATATTTTCAACTTACATCAAATACGAAAACATCCCTAGCTACCAAACTAAAAAATTTCAAGCAACCAAAATTTGATTGAGAATAAAGCATGGATCAAAAATTACCACATACAAACTTTTTTTTCTTTTCTCAACAGAAAACTTGATCCGAAACGCACTGAACTTGTATTGGAGCTTCAATTCTTGATATATAACTGCTCAATGACTATCACTTACGAAAAAAAAACGTGTAAGGTAATTATCAAATATTGGATTTTGGAGGTTTTGGGTGCGAATGAGGCAAAAGGTTACAGAAACCTTATTGCTTTTATAGTGTATTTGACATCATTTTGTGAAAAGCGATGATTCATGAATCTATTACTTTATACATGCACAAGAATCCAAAAGGATTAACTTAGAAAATAAAAGATTTTTATATAAATGCATCATGTTTAGTTTAATGAGTCAGGAATAATTTTTTATTTCTTTCAGTTTGTTAATATAATTAAAAAGTCTATTATTTATACAATTCTTAAATATTGTATTAATATGTCAAATGCATGTTATTAAAATAAAAAATATAAAATGGGGTAGCTTAACATTTAGGTGAGGGTAAAATGGTCTTTCACTTTTAACTAAAGGAATTCCACTTTTATAATAATACTAGTCTTTGGGCACGCGCCACGCGCGTGAGGCCCATAGATATAAATAAAATGACTTTTAAATATACATAAATATTACCATAAAATGTGTTTCAGTTATAAAAGAATATATGTTGGTGACTATTATTTGAGTAGTCCATCAATTTTTCGATCGGCAATGGCTTCTGAATGTTATATGTTTACTTGACAAAAAGATTTCTTATTGTATTGTCATAGCTAAACTTTTCTAAAAATAATACAAGCGCAAGTATATGCACCTAAATAGAGATATTGCTATCAGAAACCATGATAAAATAAAGATAAATTTTTAACTCGTGATATGAATGTGCTTCTAGATTGTCATGAATGGCAGAAAGTGGTTGAATAGACAGATAAATGTCTAATTATATTGTCTAACATGTCAAAATTATATACTACTAATAAATATCTAATTACATTGTCAAACATGTCAAAGTTATATGTTACTAACTTATTATTTTCTACCTATCACGTGCAAAATTATTTCAAACCATGAGAATCTAATAAGGACCAAAAAGGAAAGCAAATAATGTGAAGAGATTAAAGTTACCTCAGTAGAATTAAGCCAATTGCCACTCTCCATCCCGATGATGCCAAGCATCTCTTGTAGTCCCTCATGGAAAGGTCATCTTTCTCTAGATTGAAAAAAACTAAAGAAATAAAAAATGATAGGACAAAAGGCTATTGATGATGTAAATAAGTGCTCTTAAGCAAAAAGATTGAAGTATGCATTGTGTTGAATGTTGATATTAATTAAGAGGAGGGATAGACTTAATACAGTAGGACACGTGAAAAAGGAGTGTGGAGTAAATCTTAGATGTAAAATTTATTTTTTTCACATTAATCATAGAACACTTTGAACATTTGTATTTTATGAAAAATATTGCATTTGTAAAAGGTACTTGTTGAAAGTGATACATGAATCTTAATAAAAAAAAATTAAACTTGTATACTCTGAATATTACAAATACATGCATCTTAATAGTTCTATGAAAATCCCAAGACATAATTCAAATTTTCAAGACTAACCCTATAGCTAAATTTGTATATACTAAAATCAAAGACATTATTTAGTTTTTGAAAGGCAAAATGGTCGTTTACTTTTTGCTATAGGGATTGGCTCTTTTAGAATAGTATGATATGAAGTAATTTTTTCTTAATATGAGGTATCAGAGCTTCTGTTAGCTCTGATATCACATACGAAAATAATATAATGAGTGTTCAACTTAAGTTTTGAAGTAGCAAGAGAACAAAAAAATAAAAATCCAAAAAACGTATACGAATAAATGAGAAATATGAAATTACATCAAAAAGAAAAAAAAAGAGAAGAGTAGAAGTTTTCCTGTGAGAGTAATTTCTCTTTGAAGGATGATAATGGAGGTTATCAATTTGTTCAATAAGAATATCAGAGGGTTTTGGAGGAATTAATTCAGCATCATTAATTACTTCATCAATTAATTCCATGAGAAAAAACAGAAGGCGTGTAGTATTACTAGATTTACGAAATAAGAAACGTGGAAGGGGTAGAAAGAAATGAGAGTTTCTCTTTCTAGCCACTTTCACCAAGAGAGTTAATTCAACATAAAAAATACTTGTTATATAATAATTGTTAATCTTGAGATATCTTATGAATGTGTATTTTTCTTTATGAATTGTTTTTATTCTATGAATTATGAATTTCTTATTTTAAACATTGCTTGCAAGTCAAATTTCTGACTAAATAGTTAAACTGATTTTAATCTTGAATTTCTTTCTTATTGAAACGAATAAGAAACAGAATTGAGACTATAATCCAAATTTACAAATATTTTCAAAAATCAACTATGCAAAAGCATATAACACATTATTTTTCTTATGAAATCGTAGTATCACTAGTATGTTTTAGTATGAGGGGGTAGTAGTATTATTTTCAAGAAAAGAAAACATTACGAAATGGTAATGCTTTATCCTCTTTGATGAACTACTATTTGTGTTTTTCTTTTTTAAACGGACATAGTAAGGTTGAAAAAAAATAGAGCCAGTTTGGGTAAGTTTAAAAATGACTTAAAAATACATATGTGCTTATAAGTCCTAAAAAATTATAAATTTATAAGTACTTATATGTTTAAAATAATAAAAAAAATGAGAAATTAAAAATCTTTACTTTTCAAAATGACTTATAAGTGACTTATATAAGCTACTGATAATAAGTTCACCCAAACAGGCTCATGTGGGAGGAAAGATATTTTGCAATTAAATTCTTTTTAAATAAAAATCAGTTTCGGACCGCCAAACACCATACCTGAAAACATTGGAGAGAAGTACTTACTACTCCTATCTTTCAATGTCATAACATATGGCGCTCTCTTCGACAATATTAAGGAATTTCCAAATACACTTCCTACTCAATAACCAAGTTTGATCTCTTCTTTCCATTTTCCTTTTTTTAAATAAAAATCAGTTTCGGATCGCCAAACATCATACCTGAAAATGTTGGAGAGAAGTACTTACTACTCCTATCTTTCAATGTCATAACATCTGGCGCTCTCTTCGACGATATTAAGGAATTTCCAAATACATTTGCCACTCAATAACCAAGTTTGATCTTTTCTTTCCATTTTCTTTCTTTTAAATAAAAATCAGTTTCGGACCGCCAAACACCATACCTGAAAACGTTGGAGAGAAGTACTTACTACTCCTATCTTTCAATGTCATAACATCTGGCGCTCTCTTCGACGATATTAAGAAAATTCCAAATACACTTGCCACTCAATAACCAAATTTGATCTCTTCTTTTCATTTTCTTTTTTTTTTTAAAATAAAAATCAGTTTCGAACCGTCAAACACCATACCTGAAAATGTTGGAGGGAAGTACTTACTACTCCTATCTTTCAATGTCATAACATCTCGGCTCTCTCATAACATCTCGGCTCTCTTCGACGATATTAAGGAATTTCCAAATACACTTGCCACTCAATAACCAAGTTTGATCTCTTCTTTCCTTTTTTGTTTCTTGATCTGAAGTTGCTTCTACTATTTTGTTTCTTTTTAACACTTGTAATTATTTTATTTGAATAACACATACTTCCACTGTCTTAAATTCCCAACTTTCCTAGTTTGTGTTTTCTTAATTTGGGTTTTGTGGATTGGCTTTCTTTTAAGGGTTCTTGAATTAATATTGTCTATGTGCACTAGCTTGTTAAGTTTCATTTGTCCTTTTTCTTTGAGTGATTTTAATTAGGGCATTCTTTCTTGGTGAAAAATCACAACTTTACTGAAGATCTTCTTTCAAGAGCCTACTTTTATGGGTCTACAGCTAAATTAAGTTAAAAAGATCAATTTTAACTTACCCCATCTTGTTTTTAAGCAAAAAACAAAGTTCCTAGTATTTACTGCTACTTAATTTGGGTAATTAATTCGGAACGTTGGAACTGGAAAAGTCTAAATCTTGTTGCTAGTGATTTGGGCTTACTTGTTTTATATGTCAAATTACTCCATTGTATATATTGATTGGTGGTTTTGAGTATATTGGGTTGCGAGGAGCTCTGTTTATTCATGGATTTTATGGGAGAAGCCAGTTTTGGTGGAGGGAGTGTGATTCCGGATACGTATTCCAATGGTAGTGGATTTGATAATTGGGGTCCTGGTTATAGTGATCAAGAAGTTTGGGCTACTGAGGATGATTATAGAGCCTGGAACACTGGTCCCTCCTCTGAAACCCCATCCAATTCCAATCAGGATGGTAGACATTCCCAAACGCGGTCCGGGAGTGAGCCTCCTAACAAGAAGTCACGGAACTCTCAGGGTGCGGATTCACAATTTACTAATTATCGCTCCAAAGCAATTGGAAAGATGTTCTTTAAAACTAAATTGTGTTGCAAGTTCCGTGCTGGTGTCTGCCCTTATATTACTAATTGTAACTTTGCTCATGGCATAGAGGAGCTGCGAAAGCCGCCTCCTAATTGGCAAGAGATAGTGGCTGCACATGAAAGTGAGCGTGGAGGAGGAGTGACATTAGAACCAAGAGAAGAGCACCAGATACCAACTGTGAGTTCTCCTGAGTTGCGCGCGGAGCCGCAAAGGTCCTTTAAAGGGAGGCATTGCAAGAAGTTCTACACTGAAGAAGGATGTCCTTATGGAGATACTTGCACTTTCCTTCACGATGAACAATCTCGAGCTAGAGAGAGTGTTGCAATAAGTGTAACACCGACTGTTGGTGGATTCAATAATGCTACTGGAGCAAGCCCGAAGCCTTCAAACTGGAAAACAAGAATTTGTAATAAGTGGGAGACCACTGGTTATTGCCCTTTTGGCAGCAAGTGTCATTTTGCTCATGGAGCGGCAGGTATGAATATGATCTATGCTTATCTTTTGGTATATGAGATGTGATTTTACTGTTCACAGTGAGTGGTGCAACTTGATTTTGATTTTTCTCTGAATGCTAATCTGCTTAATTTATTGTTTTTTGGTGAAATTCCTCATCACATTTAACAGAATGTACAATTAGCACATTTAGATGATACGTCGAGGGAAGATTGTTCTCGATGTATCAAAAGGAAAAAAATGAGAGAAATTCGATTAACATGGTTTAGTCATGTTCTACGTAGACCTCCCAATGCACCAATCCATGTGCAACACCAGAATGATAAGGTGTTAAAAGAGGACAAGGCAGATCTATAATCACATAGAGTGAAGTAGTCTTGAAAACTTGCAATATTTGGTTTATACATGGAGTGAGGTAGTCACAAAGACTTACAATATTGCATCTCCATGCAGATTTTGCAAAAAGCCCAGCACAACTGTAAGTGAAATATGACATTTCCATGTAGGCAATACCATATATTTGAGATTAAGGTTTTAAGTCATGTTTGTACATTTACATTAGGTCTATTATTTGCCAGAATATCTGTTGGAGAGTCTCCATTTTTATATATTTCCTACACAGTCTTTAAAAAATCCCTCTGCACGAAGGTAAGATCTACCTTCAACTTGTGACATCAATGAAGGAAAAATATACATTTCAGTAGTAATGGAGAGAGAAAAAGTAGGGAAGGGGGCACAGGGAGAGGTGGAAGGGACACTGCAAAGCTACGTCTTGATGTGGGTGCACAGGGGAAAACATAAAAACAAATGAATGAGTTCTAATCACAAGGGTAGGTGGGACAAACCATCAAGTTTGATTAACAAATAGAAGCGAGTGATAGACGTGTAGACGTTACCAGCTAGTTGGGATTAAGTCTTAGCCATGTTGGTACATTTACATTGGGTCTGGTATTTGCTTGGAATCATTTTAGTTTGTTTACTGATTTGTATTCCAGTGCAAGGATAAGTGTGAGCTCTAAAGAAATTCCAGTTTTAGAAAATTACTATTTTGTTTTAAAAGATAAATTTCCTGAGTTTTTGAACTAAACAAGCAGGAAATATAGAAAATTCCTATAACCCGACCTCGACTAGTTTAGAATTGAGGTGGTGTTGTTCTCGGTGGTGAAAATGTTCAATGATGGTGTATTAATGTTATTTTATCGGTACTAGTGGACTGCGAATTACCTAAACATTCTGTGTTAAATATCTGAAGTAGAAATAGGAACATCTTTCTTTCATATTCGGGAAACTTATATTGACTCATTAATGACAAGTCCGAAACAAAATATCTGGTTTTATACTCCTAAGTTGGTTAAGGATGTGTTATACCACTGATTTAATAGATGGTATCACTTCCTCTGGAAACAGTTGAGCACAGGCATCGAACTTTACTGTTAACAACAGTACTTCTGTACTTCATCAACAAAAAACGGTAATTCTGCATTTAATTTGATTTCCTTTGCAGCTAATGCTTAAATCTAAGATACCTGTTCTCTCTCTTTTGTTGTTCCCACCAATACGTCCATCTCCCTTTCTGTTGAAGTTACAAGCTGCCAAACCCCAAACCCCCCCCCCCCCCCTCAAAAAAAGGGGGGGGGGGGGACATTTAACTCTTAGCGTTCTCTCTATAGAGAATCTTACTTTCTAAGACAATAATATTTTAGCAGATCTGTTCTGTAAAGACTGAACACTGACCTGTGTTGTTAGTGTTGGTTACCCAAGTTTAGGAAAGAATTGATGCTGAGTGGCTTAGTTAGAACTGGGTTCTGAAGAAAAAGGTGGAACAGTTTTTCGGATTTTAGATATTAACATGAAAAAGGGAAGTTTAAATTTGAGAGCGGTCGCTGAAAGGAATGCAGAGAATGCAGCTTTGGCATTACCTGTTCAGGAGAAGAGAATGTGCTTGAATACTGAACATAGCATCTCATTCTTAAAAATGGAGCAGTATAACTTACTAACTTTTGGATAGTTCTCACACTGGTATAGCTTTGGGTGTTGTCACCTGTTCTTTCCCACTGGATTGGTCATGGTGGTCTGCATGGCCTTTTCTCTTATTGCCTGAACACTTGACTTGCAGGCTATTAACTGTTTATTACTTTAAGGTTCAGGACTGCAGTCCATATGTTGGATAGGTGGAAGATGGGTTAATTGATGGGTGTATTGACTGAGACTTTTTTATTCAGGGATTATTTGAGTTGTCTTTGACGTTGTGATTTAATTATTTTGCAATGTGTAGATCTTGTGATCTAGTTATTTTGTTCTCACTCATCTAGCGAGCTCCTATTGCCATATCAACTGGCTAATGCTGCTTAGTCTTAACAAGTTTAGTTAATAAATTAACTACAGTTGCTCTTGTAATTGTTGTTGTCTTTATGGTTGTGAAGAATTCACCTTGTCCGAGTGTTGTCTTTACTGGAGATAGCATTGGTTCTCGAAGGTTGTTACTCTAACTCGTCGACAGTTTAAGCCTTTAGGGTATTTTGGATTGCAAAACTAAGTTAGAGAATGTGGTTTCACAGTTACTAATTTAGATACCTGATAAAAACGTACTAATTTATACAAATGGTGTCAATGTTTCTCACGCTGAAGCTAGTATATTGTCTCATCGGAAGAGGGTTTCTGTATGTCATTTATAAGTCTACACTTGCGGTGGTGAAAGAATACTTTGAGTTATGAAGCTTAGGCAAGCAATTGCTGAATTGCATGTCGACTTTACTTGTTATACTTGGAATTTGGCTGTGAATTTACGGTAGGGAGTTCTGTATAAACTAAGTAATTGCTTATGATGAGAAATCTCTGCATCGATACAGCCTACATCACCAGATCATAATACTTGTAAATGTCCTGCCAATTTTGAAATGTTGGTTCTCAAATTTTCTGGACCTGATACTCATTTATAGTGATGTCCTCAACACCCACCCATCCCCCTCCCTCCCCAACACACAAAAAAAGATCAAATTTACCTGGCTATAGCTATTGGGTTGTGGACAAGTTGACATCAAATTCTAATTGGATATTTAATCTTGTGCTGATATTAGCCATCTTTTTGGCAGAGTTGCACAAGTACGGTGGAGGGCTTGTGGAGTTCGAAGGCAATGATTCTCTATCTACCTCTCCAGACTTGAAGCAGGGAGGTGGTTCTTTTAAAACAACAGAAAGTACAGTACCTTCAACCATTTCAGGGCCTTACACTGATTTTTACCATTTGGCACCAGGCGTCCAAGTACAAAGGGCATCTGGCATAGCCCAGAGACCTGGCCAAAGGGTCATTCAGAAATGGAAAGGGCCAGATAAAATTAGTAAGATATATGGCGACTGGATCGATGACATCGAGTGAAGGAGTCGTGTTAGCTAACTACTCTGTTTATGAAGATGCATAGTAAGCAGGAAGGGTGTGCTTTCGACTATTACGCATCCAAAGGAATTTGAGTTCTCTTGCATTGCTTTGAACTGTAGCGGGGCACACCTATTAGTTGTATTAGAGCTACAAACAAAATGACTGCTTGTCAGCCTGTGTTGTCTAATATTTTGTGTATTCTTGTTTGTAAGAAAAGGAGCAAAGTCTCCTGTTGTAGGTAGTTCAGCCTTAAGTTTAAATATGTAATCTGCATTGCCTCACGAACGATTATGCATAATGCAAGTTGTAGATTAATTTGTAGAAGCTTGAATTTAACTGAGTATTTAAGCAAGCTGACGTTACAGATGTGGGGTTTTCAAGTTGGCTTTTTAGTAGACTTTTTAACGAATTGTTCATTTTAAATATTCAGTTCAAATTATTTAGTCTCTTGTGATAAATAATTATAGTTGAGGCTCTATAGGGGTCCTCTTGCCTTTGATGGGGTACTGATAGCAACTCAAGTTAATCAGGTGGAGGTACTTGCCTATTTTGAGAACTTTTTCTTGTCTGTGCCTCTTATTCTATAAGATAATCTACACTAAAGTTGTTTGTGCACCTTGACTAATCCTATAAAATAGTCTAACAGTTTAGGACAACTCATGTACACCGTTACTACTCCAAGGAACAGAACTATAGAAGAGCTTATACTGAGTATTTGTAATTTCAGATTGAAAAATATTCTCCAAGTTGTAAGTACTTGGTATGCTTCAATCATTTGTAAATTGTAATTATTTATGATCCCAACTTGAGCTTCTTGACGTATGTATGTGACCTTGCTTCTTGTGATGGCAACTTGGGCTTCTTGGCGTATGTATGTGGCCCTCTCCAGGCCAACCGAGCAGACGCGGCCCTTAAAATGATATAATAGTGTAATGGTAAAATCTCCTCAATTACAAGTACTGCTAGAGTGCTACTACAGTAAGAACCTTTCTATAGTTAGTAGTATTTGTCTTGAACTTTAATGGCTACTATAATGAGGTGTTGTTAAATATGTATACTGTTATTTGAAGTTTAGATCTCATTTAGCTGTTATAGTCAAAAAGCTCACAAAAAAACTGAAAAAGTTAATATATTATCAATAAATCTATAACTAGTTGTACCGTATCAATAAAAAGTTAAAATCTAAAGAACATATGCATTTAAAATTAATTGAAACTGTAAGAAAAATCAAGTTTTACGTAAGAATTTTTATGGTACGAATGTAAAAAAGATAATATATTTATGTTATGAATGATTATCATAAATATATTATATTTTATTTATACATAATATATCTCTTACAAAATATTATTACATAATATTTGACTATGACCGTTATAGAGAGGTAATTTTATAAAGAGTATACCGCTATCATGAACGACATTGCTGTTATAGATAAAATGTTGTTATAGAGAGGTAAAATATAATATGAAAAATCGGTTTTGAAAAAAATTAAGCCATTATACTGAAATGCTGTTATAACGAGGGGCTGTTGCAGAGAGGTTTTATACTGAAATGCTGTTATAACGAGGGGCTGTTACCGAGAGGTTTGACTGTACTAATATTTATTCAATTCTCGTTAACTATGTTGCTCTTTTCCTCTCCGATGTTATTAAACAAAACGCTAGCCGTCCGCCACATCGAAATTCTCATTGCAAAGATATATAATTATGCTGCATCCGCAACAAGCTAATGTGAGAAAGTTGATATTTATAGGAGAAAAAGACGTTAATAGTACCTTATGTATTGGGGTAGGTTCATTTCTATCCCTTAACTATAGCATTGGACAAAAATAGTCCTTTATGTTTCTAAAAAGTGGTCAGTTTTAGTCCTAGGCTAAAAATGGGGTCCTTATTGACAGAAAATGGTACAAATAACGTGAAAACTAACATAACGTTTTAGACTTAAAACGAACTAAAGAAGGATATCGGCTCTTCATAGTGGCTCTCCATTAAGCCTCAACTCAATCTCTTAGCTTTTGTCACAACCAATCTTCTAGTGAAACGACATGTATCGTCATTCGTCAATTGCTTACATACCAACTATGTTAATCAGGAGACTCACATTGCTTTTTTGGGTGATGTTTATTGAATAATTGATGAATATAATTTATTCGTGTATTTTCTTACATAAAAATACATATTTTAAATAAAAGCATGAATAAATATATTCAATTCACCTATATTTTACAAATCTTGCAGAGAAAAAGAATATTTGGAAAGAGAAATATATCATGAATAAAGTAAATAACAAAGGAATAAGAGTTTTACGTATGCAAGAAGAAGTCCATGACATGTCTTCTTCACTATGCAAGAAAGTTGTTACATATATTGGCTACAATATTTGCTCCTTATTATACATATTGGTAATATGGAATTACACATTTAATAAAAGAATATTGGAATTAAAGCAAAGAAAGGAGCAAGAGAGGACTTCACGTATCCATGTCACTTTGAAGGAAACTTGTTACACATCTTCATCCTTGACATAACAACAATTGGTGAAGAAATTCTCCATCTATAAATAGAGGACAATTCTCCCGCAGTTGAACACCAAGTCATAGAATAGCTATTCTACTTTCTTAAAAGCTTTGGTCTTTACTTTCTTTCTCTTCTTAAGTTCCATATTTTCTAGAAGTATTGGCAATATTGTCAATAATATAAGTCTTTTCTTTTGCTCAAATACTCCATAATGGAGTAATTTCTTTTTGTTGGGATAGTTGATAAAACTTGATATATTTATAATACTTATCTCAGTTTTAATATATACTTGGCCTGAAATTCTCTATTTCACATTTTACACTGTGCGGGAATGTTGGTTTTATTATTCTTTACTATCACTTTTACATATTTTATCTCACGGTTATTATCGTATTAATTTTGTAATTCTCACGGAGCAAAATTAATATGTGATAACTGATGAATAAAATAAGTAAAGTGAAAATAAATTTTAGTAATCTACCATTTCAAGCCTGTAGTCTTGCTTCCCTCAATTTTAATTCTCACGGAGGAATTGTTGTAGGCAAGATTATTGATTTTTAGTAAAAATATTCTCACGAAGTTTTCACTACTTTTTAGCACAATTCAGGCAAGAAAAATATTTCGGTTTAACTGTCACTTGTTATAACTCAATTAATTTGCATAACCTCACGGAGTGTTATTAATTGATTATTTTCTTGTGAGCAAAATATAATTGAATTAGAAATAAGCAATTATTCTTTAGAGAAATATATGTCAAAATTGAGATTCTTATTATAAATATTATCAAGTGAATTCAATGATTCCCAACTCTTTTTAAATTGAAAATCTTCCACAAGTTATTTTGTTTTAGTTAAAATTATTTAAAAGTTCAAAAACTCACTTTTCATCAATTTGATTCTCTCAAATAGTAGTTGGAATATTCAAATTCTGTAGCATAGATTTCCCAATCTCTGTGGAACGTTATCTTAAACTATACTATAATTTGACAAAGCACGAGCAGGAAAATCCTATACACTTTGGCCTCGTCAATAATGCAGACTGAAGCTTCCATTTTCTTTATTAGGTTGTTTTATTTTTTCTGTTTTGTACATCAAAGAAGGAAAATTGTAATGTTTGCTACAACCTACATGCCCTAATTTCTTACTCATGTATACCTTTTATCTTGTTACTTTCTTCAGCTTATTCAAAGTATATTGAAGATTCAATTCACTTTTTATACAAAAACTGAGGAATAAAAGTTAAAGCTTGAATTGGCTTTCCATTTGATATTTACTTTGTTAATATTAACATAAACTCATATCTCTTGTTTCGTTCCAATTACAAAGAGGAGTTGAAGAATATAATTCTCTATCAATCCGAAAAAGTGCTGCTGTTAGCTACAAATTCAGCAGCAAATTTGATACAGATTATATATTTGTGTAGGTGTCATTTGGAAACTTTTTATTATTCTTGATATTGTTGTCCAGTTTTAGTGCAAGTTGTCTGCTTTAATTTCCTTGATCTTTTCAGATTTAGTTACATGTGCAAAGTTAATACTTTTTTGATGTTGTTGCTTAGTTTTAAGTCTTGCTGGTATTTCTGGATGTTGTTGCTCTTTTTATTTTTATTTTTTATTGTTGGAAGTTGGATTAATAGTAACCCGTGCTTCAGATGTTGATAATGCCATTTTTGGTGCTGCATTAATGTTGCTATATTATGGTGTGGTTGTTTAGCAAGGAACTTTTAACCTCATTTCCTGCACATTTAGTTAATGTTAGTTTTTACGTTAGTTTTCTTATTTTTCCGTCAGCATTTTGACTTATTTCTGGCTTAGGATTAAAACTGACCACTTTTTAAAGGACAGAAATGAACCTACCCCAATACTTAAGGTACTATTTATGTTTTTTTCTCATATTTATAGTATCAAATATAATGCACTTTAAAAACTAGTGGATGATGGGAAGTTGAAATAGAGAGTTTAACTTGTAACATCCATTAATCAATTTGGTAGGAAAGCCAGGAGAGTGATTTCTCAAACCAGCCTGCACTTCCACTTTCACTAGACTAGATAACGAAAAAAGCGACAAATTCACATTGTTTATGTAAATCTATTTCCAATAAAGATATGTACTCCATCCTTCTCAAATAATTTTTCTTAGTTACCAAAATTTTTTATATCAAAATGTTTATCATTTTAGAATCAAGCAGCAACAACAACAACATACCAGTGTTAGTCTACAAGTAGAGCCTAGAGAGAATGAGATATACGTCGATTTTACCCCACCAAAATAGAATTAATTATTTTTCTTTCAACGTTGTCATTAGTTTTAATCAATCTTGAAAGTAAAACTAGAATGAATATTATTATAGAAAGATATAAATAAGGGTAAAATGATCAAATACTCTACTTATTAACTTTTTCTTTAAGGGACATGTAAAATACCAAAAAACGATAAATTAATCGAGACAGATAGAGTAATAAGTTATCGGAAAAGAAAGTTAAAGAACTTAGGGGTCGTTTAGTTGCCTTTGTATTAAAATAATACCCTCACAAAAAGACACACAAATTTAGTACCATGTTTGGTTGGTTTGGAGAAATTTTAATGCATGGTATAAAATTAATGCAACGTTTGGTTACGCTTTTGTATATTCCGCATAGCTAATACCCGTATAAGTTATGCGGGAATCTACGTATTATTTTATGTGGGGTAGAAGGTGGAATAAGTAAAGTGTGTATTAGCAATGCAGGTATTAAAATTTAAAATGACAAAATTAACCCTCATAATAGTAAGGATATTTTTAAATTATATTTAAGGAGTAACTAAATATTTTAAATTATAACATTGTATATTAATTTGTGATATATTAGTGATTCATGAAATAATCCCTACGTTATAATATATGCATAGCTAATAAGTACCTACAATACTAATACCCACATTATTAATACACACATTAATAATACCCGTATTATTAATACACACATTGCTAATACCCGCATTACTAATACGTACATTGTTAATACCCCTGTAAACTCTATCTCAACCAAACGACCCGTTAGGGGTCGTTCGGTTCAATCCCGAGATTATAATTCCGGGATTGTTAATCCCACCTCCTATGTGAGATTAATAATACTACAATTTAGGTATAAAATTTGTCCTAGTATTAACTAATACCTAATACTACTAAATATGAGATAAAAATAATCCATATACCGACCCTTTAAAGAGTTTGCGTACTCCAATTTATTGATAAGCTTACTTTCTTTTCACACTGTTTGAACCAATAATGGAGGATGAGAGAAAAGCAGAGAATAATTGGTGGTGTTAATAAAGGTAGAAAGAGAGTAAAAAGGACAAAACGTAAGGTACAAAAAAGTACAAAAGCCGTGCAAAAGTGTGCAAACTCCATTATCCAGCGGCATGGTTGGAACTTGGCAGTTGGCACAATGATTTTGCCGTACCCCAACAGTCCACTGTTACATTTTTTTCTTTTAAGTTTAAATTTTTGTGAATAGTGACCACATGTTTCATGTCTATTAGGAGTAAGTCAGTAAGTAATAAAATGCTTACTATATTGACAAAAATATTTTAACTTTTGGTTTTCCTAGAGATATGTTGGGAGTCAGTTTCTCTTAAAATTAATTATTGACGGGTTGAACTGGATTTTATTTTTCCTCTATCGAATTGGTTATTAAGATACTTTAATATGAGACGGTGAATGCGTCCTATTTCACCAGAATTTTGGACACTAGAGTAGATCTCCGTATTCCAAGGCCCAAAAACACATCTGGAGATTAAGGAAAAGTAGAAAAAATTTGGTCCTTATCGTAGTCGTTTATTCCTAAGTAGGTATCATATCGTGAGATGATCAATGAATAATTAATAGACGAGAGGTAGTAAAAGGCCTACTTCACCAGAAAATATCAATTAAACGGAAATGTTACTCCTACTAAGTTATTAAGTAACACAGAAAAAGACTTGATCCTTATCATATTCTCGTTTATTCCTTTGAGCCTGTTTGGCCAAGCTTCTGCAAACTGCTTATTTTCAAAAGTTCTTTTGTTCAAAAGTGCTTTTTCTAAAAGTACTTTTAGAGAAAAGCAGTTTGTGTTTGGCCAACTCATTTGAGAAACAATTTTGTCAATAGTTGAGTAGTAATTTGTGTTTGGCCAAGCTTTTGAAAAAGTACTTTTGAGTATTAAATTACGAGTAAGGACATTTAAAGATTCAAATTGCAGATATTTAACTAGATAAAGAATTTTAAATATTTATGTTCAAACACTCTATTTAATTTTATTATTTATTTAAAATAATTTCAAAATACATCATACAGAATTGAATATTCTAGATCTATGCCTTAAAAATAGATGTTATTTGATTAAAAATTTCTAACAATAGTTATGTAGGTGTACGTAGAAAAAATAAGGAAAAAAAATAACGTATTATTTATATATTATAATTATTACGTTAAAATAAGTAGGGATAATTCGGTATATAAGTAATTCTGGTAAGGATATTTTTGGAATGATAGAAATTAAAAACAGCTTCTGCTTCTCCTCAAAAGCACTTTTGGGAAAAAGCTACTTTTTCCAGCTTCTTCCCCACTGCAGAAAAACAGCTTCTGCTGCCACTCAAAAGCACTTATTTTTCTTCTAGAAGCTTGGCCAAACACCTCAATTGTTCAAAATAAGCACTTTTGACGAAAAATAAGCACTTTTGGCTCTCCAGAAGCTTGGCCAAACAGGCTCTTAGTAGCTATCACATTTTACCCAAAATCTGATACATTACTAGGATAGAATCATCTTCTAGATGGTGGGTTGTATTTTTCTTTGACCATATGCTATCCAAAATTAACTTACTTGCCTAGTTTAGATTTGTTGCAATGAATCTGTTAAGGAGATGCTTTTCCTTCTAACAGTTTGTTTTGGCAAAGTTTTTGAAAACTGTTTACTACTTATAAAAGCGATTTTGGAAAATAGCATCGACCAACTCATTTAAGTAGTATTTTTACCAATAATCGAGTAGTAATTTATGTTAGGTCAAATTTTTGAAAAAGTATCCAGCGAAATTTCATTATGCTTTTTTAATTTTTTTTAAAAAAGAAGCTAATGCAATAACATCTTTCCAAAATTATCAATTCACAACGCACTATTGAAAATTAAATCCAAGTCCAATACATTTTTTTTTAAAAAAAATCGCGGATGGTTTACAATCGTGTTTTTTAAACTATATACCCATGAAATTCAAAATATTTACAAGTCATACTCATTAAAAATTAAACTACCGATAAAATCAAAAGTATTGAACCAACCTACCCATTTATTATTGTATATTTTGTTATACCTTATGGCTGTATACCTTTAAGATATACAACATAAATAATAGTCCATCCATTTCAAAAAGGATGAACCTATTTCGTTTTTAGTCTGTTTAAAAAAGAATTGTCTCTTTCTAAATTTGGGAAGAAATATTCACTTTTACTCATCCCTAGATGATTTGTAGCCACACAAATATCTATAACTTATTTTAGACCACAAGTTTCAAAAGTCTTCCCTCTTTATTAAACTCTATGCAAAGTCAAATGGGTTCATCTAAAGTGGAACGGAGGGAATAATATACAAGTCTAGATATGAGTGTATACCTTTAAAGTATACTGCATAAATAATAGTATACAAGTCTAGATGAGAAGTGCATGTAAATAATTTATGAATATGACTTATAAATATAAAATTTATGAATAAAAATGGATAAATATTTTAATTTTAATGGGTATTTTCGTAAACCTCTTTTGCCATTTGATATTCTTAGGACTCTTCTCCACCTCCCACTACTCTCCTCCAAATTTTCAATACTATTAAACTTTATCACCACATAGTCACCATCACTCCTTCACAACCATCCAAATTTTCTATCTTCACATGTGTGGTCACTGGTCACCCATATAAATTTAGTAAATTCATTATTCTCATTTTTGTTTCATTCTACACATTATAAAAACCTTTTGTACTTTTAGTGGGTCCCTTTCTCTCCTCTTTTTATTCTCAACAACCAAACAAACAATTTTCATACACTTCCTTCTTCATCTTCCTCTTCTTTCTTTTTTCTCTCCTCTTTACCTCTTCAACACTTTTCCAATTTTTGAGCAAATTTTAACAAAACCAAAACAATGGGGGTTAAAGAGACAGAGAAAAATACCCTCATATTTACCTACGGAACCTTAAAAAGGGGATTCTCAAATCACGTGCTCTTACAAGACATGATTTCTTCAGGCGACGCTTCATTCCTCGGAGTTTACGAAACCGTCGAGAAACTCCCCCTTGTTTGTGGGCCCTACAGGGTACCATTCCTCCTTAATTTCCCAAACTTTGGCGAGCGCGTGTGGGGTGAACTCTACGCGGTTTCAGCGCGTGGGTTGAGTCGCATGGATGAATTAGAAGGAATTACTAAGGCCCATTATGAAAGGTTACCTATTAAAGTGAAGGCCCAAGACCAAGCCCAAGCCCAGCCCGAAAATGATGGAGTAATGGCGGAAGCGTATTATGCGCATAGGAATTATGCAGAGGCGCTTTGGAAAAGGAATGGGGAAAAAGGGTATAATTGTTATTCTGAGAAAGTGGCCAAAGGTTATGTGAAACGTAAAGAGAGGCCTCAACATTTGACATTTTTGGAGCAAATTGGGCTATTTATTCAACAAGATAACCAAAAGTCTTGTACTTGCAGCAAACGTATTTCTTCTGCTGCTGCTCCTATTCCTATTAATGTTGTTAATCATTAAATTTAGTTTGTGTGTCTTATTTTTATTTTTATTTTAGTTTTTTCTTTTTTTGCTTTTAGGAAGTGATAAGGTTAATCTTATGTTATGTGATGTTGATCTTTGATGCTAAAGGTGAGACAGATTACTCTTTCTGTTTCTTTGCTATTAATTAAAAATTGCAAAAGCAAATGATTTGAGTTAGATTGTATTATTGAAATAATGAGTTCATTTGCTACATATGAAGTGAATTTTTATATTAGTCAATCATTTGATTTAAATTCCAATCCCTATATTGGAAAGGGTTATATGAATTGCCAGGACATATGGTTAGATAGACAAATTTTTGTTTTAAATTATCCAATATCGGGAATTCATGAATTCATGGGCGAGATCAATTCAATTCAAATTTTGTATTGTGTAGAATCTGTTAAAGACAAAAAACTCTCTACAAATTAATACTGTTTCATTCCAAAATTTCACAATTCCCGCAACTCCAAAATGTCTTAGTTTGAATGAGAAACTAACGTAGCTCCCGGAAACAGAGGCGAATGAGTTCACTGCTGTTAGGAGCCAAGTTATGAACAACTTTAGTCAAAAAAATTATTGTTTATATTAGTTAATTATCATTTATGTGATGATATATTAAGGGACATTTAAATGAGGATTGATTTCTACTCCTTTATGTAAATAAACCACTGTTGGATCAAGTGAACTATTTAAATTTTTATACTATATATTCACAAATATCATATTAAACATATTTTATAAAATATGTATATAATAACATAATATACTTAGTTTTATGAGAAAAGTATGGGTTCTCGGAACCGACAGTTCGGACCCTGCCTGGAAGTACGACTATTATTATTCCGATAATGGAGATCAAGTACAATATTTACGGTATAGGACGTTGGAATTCAATCAATTCCGTTGTTACCTATCTTCTCGTATTTGAATCAGTCCATGAACTTGACTTGACTTGCTTTTGACGAGTTGATTTTTTTTCCCTCTATATCGTGGTTAATTCATCATAATTTCATAATTACATTATTTATCCTTCTTCAACCTAGTTTAACATCTTCCTTTATTGAGGCCCGAAACATCATATGCGTTGGGATTACATAGTCAAAGTTATTCTCTGATTCTACATGACAAACTCAGTATCAAAACGGAACGTGACCTCAAACAATATTAAATCTTGATCTGTAAATCATTAATCTTATCTTGATTGATAGATTCAATCAAACTTTAGTTTCAAATCAGTTGTTGCCAGTGCAAGTAATATTTTTTGTTTTTTGTTTTTGGACTAATCGTCAGTGGTCGAAACTCACTAACCCGACTAATTTAAATTCGTGACACATATGACTTATTAAAAGAAAAAACCCCTCTATCATAAATTTCTTCATCAAGGTTAACTCAAGATCTCTGTTTAAGGATGAACTAACACTTTTATCTCTCCACATCTGTTAATGGTGTGAGTGGGATATGTCACTACACCTGAACTTTCTTAATCTGATTGGAAATTAACACCCTTGTGGCTCTTATATTTCTCAGGAGCCAAATGATCAAATATGCTAAATTCTACGACTTCAATACTTTAACCTTAGGGGGGTCAGTCTCTTCATGTGTATGTTTCTGTGCTTGTCCTTGCTAAATTTCTGTTGGTTACAGGTTACTGACTCCCTAATTTTCTTTTCTGTTAGTGCATCACTATTCTTTAAATATTTAAGTCGGAGTAATTAATTATTAGTACGAGCTGATGCAACCTTTTGTCTTCGATGCATGATTTAGACATTTAGTAGGACAAAGTGTTCATTTGAGAATCATAAATAGCAGGCCAATGACAAAATTTGCGTGGACAAGAGGGGGAAAATTAAAGGAAAATGAAGTTACAAGGGGTATGGATGGCATCACATACAGTGTAATAGATTCAAGTAGAATCAGAATATTGTAGTAGGTCAATTAATGTATTTGTTAGATGCGTTTCAGTTTAGAACTTACCTGTAAATAATGATGAAAATTCTGTATTTATACGTATGTCTGCACTTAACAGGGTGATGCCTTGAAGAGGTGGTCAATTTTTGCAACTACAAGATTTTTTGAATTGATAATAAGAAAATGGTAGCCAAACTTAATGTGCCAGGGAGTTAGTGACAACCTAATAAAATTAACATTATATCACCGTGACTTAGAATTTATAGAATCCTAAACAGCACTCAAAAGTCTGGTCAACAATGTCTTGTGAAGTGGTAACTTGAAGAACAATAACAACATAAAGACAGAAAATATGTACGGGTACGTTATCCAATTTTGGGATCTGTTGTCCTATATACCAATTGTCTGCAAGTCAAATGAAGCCTCTAACTTGAAAACAAAAAAATCCCAGCTAAGTACTCCTATTATTTACGTTTTCCTTGACTTAGACATACGCATTCAATTGAACTTTCACTTAAAGAAGGAACACAAGCTCCATGCTCGACGAAAGAGAAAGTTTTAAAGTTCTTGGAGTTGGCAATCTTTATTTTTTACCTTGGTGGCACGAGATTGCATAAACTAAAATGTTCAAAGAAAGACAAAGGAGTCATATTTTGTTGGTACTTCCACTTGTTCTTTAACATCATGTAGCAAGGGTTAATCATTAGATATGAAGATTAAGGATATCTGAATATCACTGCTACTTTCGAGTTTTCCATACAATATATCCCAAAATAATACTCCCTCCATCCTTAATAAAGTACCAAATTGGCTCTGGCGGCTGTTTATAAGAGCAAATGCTTGAATAAATTACTACTATTATAAGTATTAGAGTTAGGTAGATATAAGTTTTAGAATGATGAATCAACATTTGAATTAGTAAAATAGTTGGTTGGTAAGATGTTAAAGTCAAGTTTGACGACGTTATATAAGTACTACTTAGTTCATATGAAGCTTGCAAAATGCTTTATTATTCTAACTTATTTGAATAAGATGTCGTATATGTTAGAGATTAAATAATAGTCCATCCGTTTTAAAAATGATGAACTCACTTAACTTTGCACGAAATTTAATAAAGAAAGAAATACTTTCAAAATTTGTGGTATAAAATAAATCATAAATGTTTGTGTGGCTACAAATCATCTCGTTAAAGGTAAAAGTGAAATTTTATTTTCAAATTTAGAAAGAGATCATTCTTTTTAAAAAAAAACTAAAAAGGAAATAAGTTTTATCTTTTTTGAAACGGACGGAGTGTAGTACTTGCTGTATATGAATTTGAATAACCTTTAGAAATGGACCAAGAAAGAAGATCGATTTATAAGACGAGTAGATTGAATAAGCCAACAATTCAAACACAATATATCATTTTGATTGAATAGAAACCAAACTGGGATAGTGGGATGCAGGCATAATAGGGAGCAAACGGATTAAAATCAATTAAAGAGTGCGTATTACTCCTATCTGTGTAAGTTCAGTCAGATTCAATATTTAACGTTACATGTGAAGTGATACAGCATTGAGGAAGAGAAGAAATTAGCAATCCTATCTTCCAGTATACTTGTTACAGAATCTACATTTTACAACTTTAAAGAGCATTCAGCGAAAAATACCAATGATAAAAAATTTCCCTGTGGCAGAGACACTTTAGGTACAGGTATCCTGTCAGTTACAATACAACATGGTCGCCCTGGAAATCCTTCATGCGAGAGTATGAATATCAACTTTACTACATAAATGAGACAAGGTTACAACCGAAAACATAGGAAAGACAATGGAAGTGCAGATGACAAAAAAGATCAGCACTCACTTTCATTTGTCCGTCAACTTGTTATATTCTGTTAAGTGCTGTGACCTGCATGGAAATTTGCCATAAGAATGTTGACATGAAAGTACTGAGGAATTAGAATCGCTTCTTATTCTATTTTTAAAAGCATTAGCAGATCAACAGCAATGTCGCTGCTAGAGATGCTACATCATGAATTAAAGCTGAATTTAGGTTTTTTCACAAGATGTCTTATGCAGAGCATTGCTCACTTATCTCATATTTCTAAATGTAATCTTTTCAGAAATCCAAATAACCAAGCAACATTTGTCTAAACAAAAGGAGCATCAATGCCGATCAAATGCTCAAGTTTTTGTCAAAAGCCATAGCTAACTCATTCCAAGTTAACTATTTAGGAACAGTGACACTCTGCTAAAGACAGCACCAACAGAGAGAGTCCGAGAGGATGTAGTCTTCTATATGGATTGCTTTTCCTGTGTGGTAAGTCTGTTTCACGCATATTAACACTTGCCATACATTGGAAAATAAAAGCATTATCACATTAGACATAGATAGACAAAGAAGAATTCGAAGGCGAAGGCTGGATGAGAGACTAGGCCAACTTACTGCTTACTGCCATGAGGCAGGTCTTGATTGTTTATTCCATTTTGTCAGTTTAAGTACTGGAATGGGAGTTGCGGATATTCATTCCTAAACTATGTCACCTATTGGTGATCTGATCCCGCTAAGCAGCGGGTAAATATGTGTCTGACAGTTTTTACACCTCTAAAATCTTCACCAAATATATGAGAGAATTTTAGGACATGCCACAAAACCTTAACACCTTATGAAAATTGATAGCAGCACCAAGACAGTACTTGAAGAAAACTACTAAATTCAACACTAAAGAAAATTCATCTAATATCCCTCCGCAGACCCCGGAAGAAAATGTTTATATTGATTATTTATAAGGGAAGAAAAAATTAGTCACAGTAAAAAAAGAATATTGTCCTTTAAAAATCTCACGAGTATCTTTTCATTCAGGGTCAGCAGATCAAGTCTGCTGATTGTTTAGAGCCAATTGAACAATTCCATCAAGTAATCGGAGGCAAACACTCACCAGACTGAATTCTGACTTATACCAAGCCCATTGCAGGTAAGTATCATCCCTTTGAATCTGGATAGATATTCCTGTATCAGAACACTTAACTAGTCAGAATGCAGTGTCAAAGAATCAGAACTCAAACAAGGAAAATTAACGAGATGTTGGTGTGAAATTCCTTACTGGCAAGCTATAATCATTTATCTCATAGTGTCCGCTTAAATCATACTCAAGTCTCTTATCAGGATCACTTAGCACTGCAATGAACATGAATTGGTAGCAATTAGTGATTGCATTATGTGAGCAGACTGACTCTTTACCCATTAACTATATACATTTTTGGTATGCTCCACATAGGGCTCAGTATTCTTTCTCAGTCTAAAATTTCAAAAACATTGTGCAACAAGTATAATGAAAAGGAAGTAGGCTGAACAAATAAATTTCTAATGGTAAAATAGGTGCTCAGATGGAATTACAGGAGCAGTCGACATACAGATTGATAAACCATGAAAATTTTGTTTGGAGAATTTGATTCTGGCAATACATTCAAATATAGCTACTTCCAGCAAAGAGCACGTGAATCATTGCTTCTATTAAAATTTAAGCAAAATAAGATCTCACATGGTATTAGTGGCCAAATTATAGAGATGCAATCAAGTTCTAGGTAAACCATGCAGAACAAATAGGACAAACAGCAATTATCTGCGTCAAGTGGCACTGGATATATGAAAATATAATGCACAAAACCAAGATAACTACCCGAATAAGCTTCAATAATCTCTTGAAATTTAGCGGTTACTGCATCATTACACTCGTGTTTGTCAGGATGCCACTTCTGCGCATGTCAATCAATATGAATATGATATGACTGCAGTCAGGAACTCGCCGCCTTAAATAAATGCATGAATGTGCACAAAGAGAGAGGAAGAGACAGAGAGCAAAACTGAGGAGCTTGTAGCAGGTGCTGCTCGACGAAATATGCATGACTAACCAGTGCAAGTTTTTTATAGTTTAATCTGATCTTCTCGTCGGATGCATCATATGCTACTTCAAGAATCTTGTAATAATCCTTAAACAATAACAAAAACTTTGGTCATAAGAACAATGAAGTAGAATAGGAAGACAAATGATAATTTCTAATCTGTTACATTCTAAAGAAAGTGTTGGAAAGAAAAGAATGTCTTTACCACACAAGAGATATACTAGTTCCTATCTGCCAGTCATATTAAGGATGAACACAAAAACCCTGATGCTACGAAACTCTAAGCCACTAAAATTGAAATCTTATCACACAAACTACCATAGATTCCCTTTTCTGGTTGAGGTAAATGTACAAGAAACATAAATGCTCCCTTGCAAAGATCTTAACTAGGAGTGGCCTGATAGGCAGTGAATATAACGTCAATGGTTGTTTTCAACAGAGACGGATAGCCTGTTTTTTAGGGGTCACCGGCACCTGTTAACGTCGGAGAAATACCATATATACCTTCAGAACCTATATACTTCTATATTTTACTTGGTATATCTATGTTAGTTAAAGACAGTGGTTCCCCATGCGCTCTATTCCTAGGTATGCCTCCGGTTTTAAATCAAAATAATAAAGCAAATCCCAAGATTATTCAACCAAGAACAAAGCTAAAATTGAAAAATATAGCCCAATTCCATTAACAACTCTAGTTCGGTCATTTTTAGCATTTTGTTGCTTCTTCTTTTTGTTTCTTGGCAGCAGTCTGAAGGAAATGGATCAGTTCTAAAAGATCACACCTTTATCAACAACAACAACAAATTATGAAGAAATTCTTTGTTGTTATAGAAAATGACCTACAACACAGTGAATATAATGCCAATAGTTGTTTTCAATTGAAAGAACAAAACAACTACACCTTAATCCCATCAAATTGAGGTCAGCTATACAAATCCTCATTGAAAATGTTTCTCCAATTAATGTCGTCATGCGACAAGTTGATATCACGTATACGGATCTTTTCTTCGATCGTGTCCTATCTTTAACTAAGTCTACATTGATTCCAAGTAACTATAGGTCCTTCGAGACAACTTCCTTCCAAAAAATTGAAAAAACAAAGCAAACCAATATTTTTTCACATGGAACAAACTTAAAATTGCTAGCACCACGCTTGTTCCAATAAAGACAACTGCTTCTTGAAGAGGTCAAAGCATTTAGTTGTTTCTTTTTCTAAAAGATGAGAACTTTATTAAAAATTCTAAAGCAATTTCTTGTATTCTTGATCTTATCAATAGACATATGAAATGAAAATAGTGAAAGACTAGAAATGTTAAAAGAGATGAAAGATTGAAGAAAAAGTAGTACCTTGTAGGTGGTCTTAATATTTTCCTCCATATGCTTGCCAAAACTAGTTCTTTGCTATTCTTAACTTTAATAATAAAGAATAATAATGACCTGTTGGGTAATTACCCAGAAAATAGGGTATCTAATAGGAAATATAGCAAACTTTATAAAATTCGAGGAAAAAACTGTTTTATCTTTCTGAGATTCTTTTCACCCCCATGAAAAATATGGTTGAAATGTGGAGGCCATAAATAGAAAGGGAAAGTGATAGAGGGACAAATTGACATGGACAAGTGTTAATGAAACGACTTATGCCAAAACTTGCAGACAATAACAATATGTGGATGGTAGGTTGAGATAATTTGGACAACTAAAAAAGAGTACTACATATGCGTGGGACCCTATTATTGCTTTCTTTAATTTATTATTTTTATTATTTATTGTCAATATTTTTATTTTCTTCGGTATTTTCAACACCATTCTACATTGTGAGGGTAAAGATAAGGTCTGCGTATATCTCGCCAGATCCCAAGATCCCATTTGTGGAATCACACCTGGTATGTTATCATCGTTGTTGGTCTCTATTTCTTAGCATATTGGATAAAAAGGCCGATGTGTAAATTTTAAAATTCGTTTTTCCAGTTATTTCTGTAAGTTCAAAATTTATGTCAATAACGTACTTGGTAGTTTATGTTTTTACCACAAGGAAAGTTAGGATATTGGTTCAGGGCTCAGTGTGGTAGGTTTAAATAGTTCTCGAGGATAACCATCAATTTTTGGATCAGTTTTCCCAGTCACTGAAAATTGGACTATTAACAAATTGATCCCGTGATATGTAAATTGTAATGGTCCACCATGGTCCCAGGTCACATAAATATTTTGGTCTTTTGAGTAGTGTGTATCGGTAACCACCAAATGTCTCATCATTGGCTTTGAAGGGCAACACGCAGATGTATTAACCTCCTTCAAAATTTGATCAGACATCAAATACTTCAATATCATTGAACAGTACTTGAAAATGATTCTATCAATAGGATATTGATTGATAGATAGTCTATTGAACACTACTTGAAAATGACTTATTCTGCTTCAAAACGAACTGTTCTTAATGTTCATGCATCAAAATCCTGATTCATGGATCTGTTCGAGAAATCAAAATAAGAGGCTCGAACAATTTCTTCAAAGTCGAAGTATATTAATTGAGCATATATTTCATTATAGTTCTATGATAATTTGTTTTAAGAACTACTTCAACTGAAACAACGATCTCCCTAACCGATCCCAACTTCAAAAAACACCTTTTCAACTTCAACCAAATTTAGTCCAAAGACCTACATTGAGAATTGAGATATTAGTTCTAGTCTTTGTGATGGAGGAAATGATGAGAGTGGGGGCGGAATAGGAACACAGGCGCAAAACAAAAGCTTCAATTTTGCTGTAAATTTACTTTGTTTTGTTTTCGAGTTCCAAAATCAAACCTCTCCAAAGCAATTCAAATGAAAATATAAGTCTGATGAGACTTAAAAATTCAAGATGAGTCTAAGATATACCACACTATTTCAATAGCCCCATATTTTCTCCTTTGTATAATCCTATGATTATTAGGAGGAACAAAACCAGTTCTCACATAGTAGCTTCTTCTGGATCAGTCTCAATAGGCACTGGAGGCATTTTGTTGCCACCTCTCAACCGTGAAGATACATTGTCAATGGCATTATTCAGTTGATCTAACTTTTTGTTCAAAGTCTGCCTAGTTTTCTGCATACAAGAAGTAATAGAACAAAATTATAAAATATCAGCCACCTGGCAGCAAGTGCTACTTGGAAACTTAAGTGTAAGCCTACTAGCACATATATAAGAAAGACCTAATAAAGCAGAAAAGATATTACCTCTAAACCTTCATCATAGTAGTATATTGGTCGCTTGGCTTTCCGAAAACCATATTCATCTTCATTGAGCAATGATCTCCGTATCTAATGACAGATGGCAATGAAACAGGAACGGAAAACTATATTACCAAAAAGGTACAGAAATATTCATCTCATGCAGTGCATCTCTGAGGTAATAAAGAAAGGGATACCAGAGATAAACAAGAACCCAACATGTATAATAGTAACATATGTGATCATACGTAAGCCACATTCAATTTGTCTAAAAGCTGAAAACAGAGGCCAATCACTAAACTAACAGACCCGAGTTTTGCATAATCCAAATGCTAATTTCAGGTGAAAAGTTCTGGAAAAGGAAAATAAAAGAAGAAGATGAAGAGCCACCCATGCAGCAATCTCTGGTGCTGCTAACAAGGGCACATAACTATGATTTGACACATTATATTTAAAATAAATAGATAATCACACAAATAAAGCAAAAACTCAAGCCCAACAGAAAGGATTTCTATCACATAAAAAAAGATAGGCCCATTTGACGGAGAAACCCACGAATATTAAACTACAGACAAGACACCATACTAAGAAACACTTGAGCACTACACCTCTATATTAAGCTTCTACCATTATTATGTTTGAAATCTAGCCTGTACAGGATCTGTTAATCAGATATGTTAGACAGGATGAGAATGGATCAGATGCACCGTTCTGAAGCCATGTAGTTTTATTGAAAAACCACTAACCTATCCTGCTCAAAACAATAGCTGCTGCGTGCCTGATTATCAACAACAGGAATCATCCGAATATGGGCACATACATACTCAGCACGACTTCTTTGACCCAAAGAGTAAGAAATAAGTCAGTCTACAATATTTCCCATACCCAACAAGCACATCAGAGTTGCCGAATCATACATCAAGCTGATACCAAGAGCAACACTATAATTACCTGTGGAGCAAATACATAGCCAAGCGTTCCAAGTATTGCACCTCCCAAAAGGAAACCAGCAACAAAATCACCACCACTGCCACCTCCACCTCTTTGATCACTGCATGCAACAGGCAAATTGAAATTACCAACTGAGCATACATGGACACATCAGTGACATAACAATTTCAGAAATTGTATCCCCTTCATATGATTGGATAAGTAACTTAAAAGGCATTGAAGCAAATGTGACTCAGCAATTTTATGTGCTAAAAAGCTATACATGTCACTCCCAATCTAAACAGGAACTGCACTGCCACTACTTTCTTACCAACTTAGCGCAGGAAACATAATATTAAATTCACATGAGGGATCAACAAAAACTATGGGTTTATTTTTTCCTCTTTTGAAGTGCAGCATAACTTTATAAGCTACAGATGAATTCAGAAGAATAATAAAAAAAACTAAAAGAAAAGGGATGGAGCAACTTTCTCTATTTCAATTGAGAAAGGTATAAAATTTCCTTATGCAAAAAAAAAAAAGGCGAAATGAAAAAGAAGCTTTTCTTTTTAACTGGTAAAGAGGTAAACAGAGTGAAACGTAAGCATCTACGGGTAACATTAGCCATGATATATCATCATCATTTTTATCTTTTGTAATAAAGCCCCAGCAACAAGATTAACTTCCTTGGAGTCTCCTAAACGTCTAAAGCCAAAACTACACTCTCAGTTTTCACAGGCACCTTCAAGAGCTCTTATCTCTCCCCAATGTATCAGTCAACATCATCTACTATGTTCAGTTAATTGATTTAAATTCCGATTGAAGGATAAGAAATCTTCCTGGAATTGATAGCTCCAAGAAAACTCAGCAGTCATGGGAACTTCAATAAAACAAGCTTAGGAAATTCGTTTCACAAAGTCTCTCATCCCACTTTATGGATCTTGTATTACTTTGACAAAGGCTGCGGGAAGGATTTTAATTACTGAGTCAGATGTGATTGTCTATTTTGGGGTTTCTGACCAATGTTTCATCAATTCATACATTTGATCTCATAGTTGGACGTTATAGAAAATATGTTTATAATCAAAGTACCATATATGATCCAAATGAATGTAGCGTTCCCTCTTAGTAGTGAATTTAAAAAATGAGAGCAAATGGAAAAGCTTCCATTGAAGAAAATCGTCAACACTTCCAGTGGCCCAACGATATTAGCATATGACAGGGTATGTTATAAAGAACAACAACCCTGATGAAAATAATTAATCCTGTCAAAAGAGAATTAGAATGTGCAAATACAATGCGTATTGTGACATTCAGCCAAATCATCTTGCCACATAAGCGCCACTGGGTGCCCATTTGGAGCAAATACGCCAAGGAGGAAGTCAAGCAAGCATGAAGGCTGGCATTGTGTGGAAGGTTAGGATAGTGGAGAATTCTCATGGAAATCCCTAGAACCTTAAGTATTTGCATAGAATGTCCTTGGAGCCTTCTAGACTTAGTAGAATATTCTAGAGAGGTCCTTAAGTTGTAAAAATTAGGGACTTGTATAACAATTTATAATTGTACCCTAGCCCCTAGTGAGTAGTATGTAAAGGGGACATCTCATTTGTAGCTCATCACTCAAGTTTCAGAGCATTCTGATAGAAAAGCTTCCTTTATCAATATTTCTCTCTTTAAGCATTCTTTTAGCGATCTTGTTTGAAACTGCATCTTTACAATTAGTAATTTGTTCTAATTCCCATTAGGCGAGCATGCCATGGAGGTATCAAATACTTATGGGATAGACTAATCCTTTCAGAACTAGAAGCTATACATAAGAGGGAAGGAACTTATTTCTCTAGAGTGTAAATTATTCTTTATTTGCAAATCCCCGAAGACCTTATCATGCCTACTGACAGGAGCAGCGTAATATCAACTGATGAGGAAGAATTACAGAGTTTAGGAAATCCAAATGCTCGAGTATAGTAGCTTTCCATAAAGACGAAGGCAAAAAGACTGGTGAGAACAATAACATAAGCTTGAATATAATAGCAACAAAATAGATAGCTGGAGAAAAAGACGCGCAAGGTCGATTCGATACCAAATATTTAAGACCCATAGAGCTCTACCAACTATGCCGGATGGGAAAACAAAAACAAATTGGTATTATATTAAAACAAAAAGAAAGATACATCACTTTTTGTCACTTTCCGAATGTAAATTTGATGTGCATTAAACTTTGATTTATGAGGTAAACAATCTACTAGGAGGATTAAAAAGGTGGCTACACATCTGGTGCGAGGTAACTATCTGCTGGAGTTGATTCTGTTGCTTTCTTTCCTCTTATTCCGTAGATTACCAGATCTGTTTACCACAAAACCTAACAAAAAGCACCAGATATAGCAGGTCATCCTTTCTAATGCGAACTTAAAGAGGCCATGGGGAGAAGAGACCAAACCTAAAACAGTCACCTTATGGTTTCAATTCAGGATGCCAAAAGAACATACAAAAAGTTATTGACAAAAAGAAAAAAGAGAATTTGAAAAGTTATATCAATACAAGAAAGACCCTCTTGACAGGAACAAGATATCTGTTACTTTTATTATAAGTTCATTCGGCTTAAGGACTCCAGCATACTCTTAACAAAAGGTCAGAGGAAGAGTTGGAAGGACCTTTCTACTGTCCTCTTCTATATTACAAGAGTAACAGCCATTAGCTACTTCTAGGCTTATCAATCGTGCCGTTCAAGCCAAAGGCTATATACAAACCAGATTAAGGACAAATGCTCTCAATTCATTGAAAATAATCATCAAAAGATTTGTTTCTTAATAAGTAGCGAGTAGAATATAAGCATACAAAAATCGAATACCTGTAGTCTGCACGAATAGACAACTTGGCAGCATTTGTTCCCTGAGAGTTTGATTTCCGTTGAATAGCCACCATAGGTGTCTTGACAAATGAGGACGACTTTCCCGACCAAGCTTCGCATGCTTTGACTTGAGTTGCACCTAATTTAGAAGAAACCCCAAAAAAAAAAGGCATCTCAAATGGAAACTCCCAATATCAATCCACACAAACAAAAAACAAAGTAATCAAGATCCCAAGTTCATAATCAGAGATTCGTCCACTGCAGTAAGGTCTGCCAGATATGCTGAGTGTAGTTACAGCAGAAAACATGTGTTGAATGCTCTCAATATCCCCAGTGTTACATAGTACACAACCCTGTGCCACCTGAATCCCCCATCTGCTTAGTCGATCAACTGTTGCTAGCCTGTTCAGAATGGCCAGCCATAGTATGAATTGTTGCCTTGGGATCATTCCTTTACTTAGCACCAGCCTTTTCCATTGTACCTTTTGGTATTGTGGCATCATGGACACATATGCAGATGGGAGTGCAGAAACAGGTAGGGACATGGGATTTAGAAGTAAATTGGGTGTCTAAAGGTAATGTAAGAACCAGGACTCAATCAGAGATCACAAGCTTCTTATTAGCAGCCACAGTATATCATACTTGGAGTGAGAAAAATGCCAGAAGGTTTCAGAGCCAACAGAAAAGTAGCAGGCAAAGGATCAGAGACATAATCTTGCAACTACATACCAAAGGACAGGGAACGTGCAAATGGTCGAAAGAGTTAGCCAAGTTGAATTTTCAAGTGTAACTAAGTTTTGTTAGTTTAGTTTTAATTAAAAGATGCATAGCTGCTAATTAAGGAACACTGATATGTAACTTGAGGACTAGTTCTAGTCAAACAGAACTAGCTGATGTACAAAGAATTACTTGGTTGAAATAAAAATTTTCTTTTTCGACCAAAAAAAAAAATTTACTGCCACCTCACCAATACGACACGAGATACATAGCATTCTCTTCAATCATACAATACTATTAAAAAGAATGTTGGTTTACATTCTTATTCCAGTAAAGTACATGATAAACAAGTACAGGAAACTCCAAAGATGCACTTTTTATGATGCATTGCACTACAAACACGCCAAGTATCTTTCACTGATGAGTTTTAAGGGTCACAATGAACTGCCCCGGGCAAGTTACAAGAAGACTCTAAAGCTGACCAAATTTCAAGAATCAATAATGTAAAACAACAACATACAATCTCACAAGTGGGGTCTGGAGGGAGTGAGGTGTACGCAGACCGTACTCTTACCTCGAGTGAGGTAGAGTAAAACAACAATAAACGTAGAATAGAAACACAATCTAAAGCAAGATTGTAAATTTAAGATCCACACAACAAAAGCAGAAAATTTCAAAGAAATGTAATGATTTAAAAATTCAATCTTTGATGTTTGATTAAAGCAACTATAGTCCATTTCTGAATTCTTATCCAAAAAATAAATGGAAAAAATAGTATTACAGTTAAAGTAATTATAATAACAATAATAGAAAATTAAAAAAGAAATGAGGAAGAATGTACCAGACAAAGTAAAGGGGGTAGCGCCGGTTGCCATGAGATGAGAGACGAGGGCGGAGCAGTAGATACAAAGAGTTTCAAAGTGAGTGAAGAAAATGATATGATGATTTTGTTTTTCTATTAAAAGAAGAGATATATTATGGGACTAGTATAAAATGTACTACTTATAATATTTTTTTAATAGGTGATTAAAATAAGAAAGCAAAGCAATCTAAAAAAAGCCAAAAGAATTGATAATTGCGTACACCATGAGGTTTCTTTGCTGTGGTTCGTACTGTGAGCTTGCTTTAGAGAGATTAATTCAAATTTGTATCATATAAAAAAAATATTTTAAAATAAAAAATTTCGAACTCAATATTTTTAATTAAAGTGGAATATCATATTCAATCCACAATAATCCTTTGGAGGAATAACTTTTTCACTTTTTGCCCCTACATATGCTAATTCTTTTGTGTTTTTCCAACCTGCTCCTAACCTTGTGTTATTAATTTTTAATTTTAAGGTAAGAAGTTTGAATATTTCGTCGTACTAATTTGAACCCATTCAAACATTAATCATTGTCCACTAGTAATAAGGCCGAACACCGGAAGGATATACTCCCTCCGTCCCAAATTAGTTGTCGCTTTTAGCTTCTTCACGCCCATTAAGAAAATTATTAAATAGAGTGTGTATTTTACTATGTTACCCCTATTTAATGTTTGACTATTAAATTTTGTTGAGAATTTTTTTAATTATTAAGGGTATAGTTGTAAAAGGCTAACAATTTTTGTCTTGAAATCCTAAAGTGTCAACTAATTTGGGACACACAATTTTTTCTAAAGCGACAACTAATTTGGGACGGAGGGAGTAAATAGCAAAGGCTAATGCTAGAGGATGCATTAGGGTAGAGACTAGGGAGAAAGAAACTCATTTTATAGGACAGCATTCTCATTTTACCACTGTTAGTGGACCATATAGCAAGGGAGATTAGGTCATTTGGGTACAAATCTTACAGTATTATTATACTGTAAATATGTGTAATCTTACTATATATAATAGGTAGTATAAAATTATGCAGAGAAGCATATATGTTTTGTTACTAAATTTTTGTCTACAAAATGGTGTGAAAGCATGAAGTGAGAATCTAGAATGAATCTGCTTGCCACTTAATATTGTGAAGATTAGTTAATCACAGCCAACACAATTTAAAGTAAATATGGGAATGATGAACCTATAGATTTAAATGATCCTCGTTACTGTTTTATTATGGAACAACACACAAAGTTCAATTGTCAGATATGTAAATACAACTTTCACACATAAATTGACATTGCAAAACAGACAAGTCATATATGAGCCTTCACCCTTAGCAAATATTCCAGGACTTGGTATGGACTTACAAACTGCAATTGCAATCGTATTGTTCCAATATTAGCAGAGTTTGGATATAATTACATATATACTCCCTCTGTCCCATTTTGTCTGTGATAGTTACTGTTTCGAGAATCAAACTTCTTAAATTTGACCGTAGATTAGAATATAAAATCTTTAACTTTTCTTGAATAAAATTTACATATTTGAAAACTACATGAAAAGTACTATAAATCACAATAAATTACAACTCAAAATATTTAAAAAATACGATTACGGTCAAAGATAAACTCGTTTGATTCTCGATATCCAAACTACGCCAAATAAAATGGGACAGAGGGAGTATAAGACAAAAATAATAAATACAGTAGAATATGTTGTCAGCATAGATGATGCTGTAACTAGTTTTTATTTCTTATTGTTGATTAATAGTAACCCACTTTTAGTTGCAAGAAATACTTTTGTTGCTTCTGATTATGTATAATTACTAAGTATTTTTTATTTCTAAGTGAATATTGTTCATATCACACCTCGTGACCATAACAGTGAGGTGATAAAACGAAAGCTACGACACAGCTGCCTCTTTTGTGTTATTATCAGACGCTGTAATCTACCATCGCATTTTCAGTCCGCCATGTTGTTTATACGCTTACACGTATATTACGTAATAATTCTAAATTAATTGGCTGAGGTAGTAGTGATCGTAAGAATTTATGAACTTACACATACATATGTATCAATAATAATTGTATGTTGACTGCTATCATTAAAGGTTGGCCCAATTAAGTGATCTACTAAAGTTGTAAAAATTTAGTGTAGGGGCCTGTTTGGCGCGCGTTAATTGATTTGTAGCCGTCAAAAACAAATTCGCTGAGAAATAGCCACCTCCGGACAAATCCCAGTATAAATACTGGGACTTTGAACAAAACTTGTTCAAGGCCCCAGTATTTGTACTGGGGAAGCTTCAGTAAACTAACCCCAGTATAAATACTGGGGCTTTGAACAAGTTTTGTTCAAGGCCCCAACATTTTGTTATGGAACTATGTATAAAGCTTCAGTCCCATAACAAAATGCTGGGGCTGTGAACAAAACTTGTTCAAAGCCCCAGCATTATTATGGGACTGAAGCTTTATATATAAAGTCTCATAACCCATAACAAAATGCTGGGGCTGTGAACAAAACTTGTTCAAAGCCCCATCATTTTGTTATGGGACTCAGCTTTATATATAAAGTCCCATAACAAAATACTTGGGCTTTGAACAAGTTTTGTACAAAGCCCCAGTTTTTTGTTATGGGGCTAGTCTGGGGTGTTTTTCCAACGCTAATGGAGCTTAAGTGTGCGCGCGAATTTTTGGCTATTCTTCAATGAATTTTGAAACGGTGGATAGTCCCCATTGAGCGCGTCCAAAAATGACTAGTGATCAAAATTTCCCATTAAAGTTTAAAGTTGATGGGCCTAATTAGATACCTCGTAAAGTATGAGGCTAATGTGTAGATACCCGGATGTAATTCTAGTTTAATGATGGGCTGAACTAGAATTACATAAACTATATTCTACTATAAAAGGGTTATGGTCCCAAATCAGACGTAGGTTTTATTTTACTGATATCCCATCATCAGTGAAAGAGGCAAGACCACGTCCAGATTTGGAAGACCAAAAACCACGGAATTTAAGGATCAAACCGGTTGCTATGGATTCAGGTACGCTTCCGCATCTAGTATTATTTTCTTGATGATTTGACATGATAGGTCCTGGGGTAATTGTAGTTTAATCTACAATTTAGTTCTAACAAGTGGTATCAGAGTCAGGTTATGTCAAATTATTGGGATTAATTTAATATTAAAAATATTAAAATAAAAAGAACAAAATAGTGGAGTTCTTTTGGTGACGGCGGCAGTAGAAGCAACAACGTGGGCAACTCACTGGTTTGCATAAAGTTTAGAAATAATCCGTTGTGTATAATGTTCTGCAATTGGATTTCAGGTGGAGGATCAGCCCTCCTTATCAGCCGTTAAACTAAAGCCCCTTATAGCCTTTAGAAACAATGTTTTTTTTTTAATCAGTCACTTTTTTTATTGTTTTATTTAATATAAACAAGAAAGGACTTTTTACCTCCTACCTGAGCTGCCATAGGAGATTCGGTTTACCTTTTTTCTTTAAGAAGTGAAAGTTTGCTCCACCAAATTGTTTACAGTGGATTCGTTATTTAGAATAATAATAATTGTAGTACATTAAGGATGAAGGAGGCTATTGCCTTGTGGACGCCACTCCAGTGGCATAAGAATGAGGTTTTGACCTCTTTTGGATGTGTACTTCCAGAAAGGATTTATTGAGGCCCACTTTTAGCTTGGAAATTTATGTTACTATTTGGTGAATTTAAATTTGGATATTGATATGGTTGTATGTATTTTGAGGTAAATAAATTGAAGCTAGATGTCGCCAAAGTGACCTTTCTTGTGGAGATTTATTCATTTTGAAATATAAAAGGTTGTGTGCATGTAACCTATGTAAATATTGATCGGCCCAAAGGAAGGTCAATGTTTAACAGAATTGCATGAACTTTCTTGTGGTAATAAACACGTGGTGGTTATTTGGTTTTACGTGTGAATAATAAATCGGCCCAAAGGAAGATTTGCTATTCGACATATTAATGGAGTTCCCGGTATCTTGAGATGAGGTTTATCTTTATTCGAATTTATTTTCAATTTGGTTTAAGTCTTATGTGAGCTTGTCATGTATTTGTTGTTCTCTGATTTAGCTAAAATTACTCCTCAAAATATAAATGTCAACATCAACTCAATCTACTAAATGACACTAAGTTTAGTCATGGCAAGAGAACTTTAATATTGTTCTCGGAGTCATGGATCTTGACACGACATTAAAGATGGATTCTCCACCATTTCTTATGGATATAGTACCTCTGATGAAAAGAGGGAGATAGAAAGGTGAGAGAGCTCAAATTTCATGTCTATGATTATCATGGAGAAAGTCATACCAAAATATTTTGGGGCACTATGTCTGATAAGATAAAGAAAATTAAGAAATTCATTACCAAAATTGAAAAGAAATTTGTCAAGAATGAAAAGATAGAAAATTGTACACTCTTGACAAATCATATTTCAATAAAGTACATAAAGAATAAGGAAGTTGTAGTTACGGTGATAAAAGAGAAACAATACAATAATTAACTACGTATAGTTGTTTCTTAAGTAGAGCTGCAAGTCATAAAGATATTTTTCTGAACTTTGTTTGTTATGGGGTTAATCTGGATTTCGTACCAAGACACACATTGTTTATAAATTCTAGTATAACACCTCATATTAGTGTGTCTATGCAAGGATGTATGAATTGTCGAAAGCCTAATGATGGTGAAAGATACATCTATGGTGGTAACGACAACTCGGTTAAGATTGAAGCTATTGAAACTCTTAGATTATTGTTAAGACCTAGTTTATATTTGAATTTGAGTGAGACTTATGTTGTCCGTTTCTTTAAACGGAATATAATTTTCCTTTCAAGGTTGGACAAATTCGGTTATTGTTGTTCATTTGATATGAAAATATTGTCTCTCTCATAATTCAAAATTGGTTGGTTCGGGTTCTTTATGAGGTTACAATAATCTAAAGTTTTCCTATATATAGTCACTTCATTTAAAGAATTCTTCAATGTTTACTAACCGATGAGATTTTGCTTCGTTATGATACAATATATTAAGTCATATCCCTAATGGAGAAAAAGAGATTTGTGTCTGACAGCAGTCTCGACCCTATTAATTTTATCCAGTTTTTTATATATGCGTAAATCACATAAAAGGAAATAAATAAATCTTAACAGATTTGGAACCAACAAGAAATTATACGTCTTAGAACTTTTATAGATTTGGTATTTCTGGACAATTCTCTATAGTTTCTTAGAATGGTTAACTATATCTCATAATGTCCATAGACAACTTTTCAAGATATGGCTTCTTTGTTTAATTCATTAGAAAAACTGCAACTTATTACTTAACAGAGTTCCGGCTAAAGGCAACTGAAAAGATCCTTTATATGTTTTGGATAAGCATTGGTCTTGTTTAAAGTATTTACACATTTAGGAATGTCCAGCTGAGGCAAGGCCTTCTAGGCCAAAAGAAATGAAACTTGACAAAGAAACTTTCAGTTGTTATGTTATTAGATACTCAAAAAAGTTCAGGGTTACAAGTTTTAGGATCCCACAGCTAAGGCTATTATGAGACGAATAATGTACAGTTCTTTGAGGATGTTGAGTTTGGGAGAAAGAAAGAATAAAAGACATTGTCTTGGAAAAGGAATATGTTGATATTCCTCAGATTGCTATTGACTGTGCTCAGGAACAGTTTTCTATACCTGAAATAGCTCAAGAAGCAACTCCGGATCAAGACAATATCATTGAACTTCACGTTCAAAAGGTTATTCCCAAAGAACAAACTCTACAACCTCAAGAACCAATGCCATTAAAAAGATAAGAGAGAGAGAGAGAGAGAGAGAGAGAGAGAGAGAGAGAGAGAGAGAGAGAGGAGAAGTGGAATTTAATATTGTATTTCTCTAAGAACATAAAGTTGGCATTGGAATGATGGAAGATGATTCAGTTAAATTCTGTCAAGCCATAAAAAGTTCTAACTCTCGAAGGTATAAGGATACCATGAATAAAGAGATGAAGCACATAAAGGATAATGATGTGCGAGACCTTGTCCAGTTGGCTGAAGGTGCGAAGCTCATTGGTTGAAAATGGATATTTATAACCAAAAGGGATTCGAAAGGCAACATGGATAGGTATAAGGTACGTCTTATCGTTACAAGCTTTACTATGAAATAAGAAGACATCAATTATAAAGAGACTTTCTCTTCGGCTTCATTGAAAGACTCTTTCAGGACTATAATGGCATTAATCAAATATTTTGATATTAAGCTACATAGATGGATACAATATTATTGTTCTCAATGGTTATTTTGATGAGGAAATGTGAAACTAGAAAATTTTGTATTTTATAATGCAAAATCAATGATTTGCAAATTAAAGAAATCCATCTATGCGTTTAAACAAGCGTCTTATCAATGGTATCACAAATTTCATTAAGTTATTGTCTCATTTGGTTTCGAGATAAATCTTGGTGATTATTTTGTATACCACAAGGTCAGTGGGGAGTAAGCATATTTCTCTGGTTTTGTATGTCTATGGCATACTTAGGTTTGTGTGCGTTCAAATATTGTGTGCATTATTGAGATGTTTGGCATATATTTGAGTAATGCTGAAATTAAGAATTAAGGAGTAGCCAACGGTTTATGTTGTAATTATAGAGAACAAAAGATTTTAAGCTCACATACACGAAGTCGGAAAAGTTAAAGATAATCAAGTATTTAGATACTGACTTAACTAGATGCCAAGATAGTGCAAAGGCTCTATTTATATACTTGGTGGATGAGCTATATAAGGAAGAGTATTATATGGACACTCATAGCTCATCTCACCATGACAGTAAAGTTTATGGTGCATTATAAGGCATCAAAGTTATGGAATATGACTGCAGAATCTTGTCACTGGCTACAAATTAAGGATAAAGTTGAAAGACACTAAGGTTATTTTGTGACAATAAGTTAGCAGTCTCATATTTCAATAACAACAAGAGTTCAGTAAAGTCAAAGCACATTGACATAAAGTTCCTGGTTGTTAAAGTTAGAGTCCAGAGTGGTTAGGTGTCTATGGAACGTATTGGTACAAACTCTATATTGTGGATCCACGTACTAAGGGACTACCACCGAAGGTTATGGGTGGCATGTCATTTAAAGATATTCAGTTTCAGTGGGAGTTTATAACCTTTCAATGTTCTTTTATATAGACACACTTCAGTTTTGGTTTACGGTTTCAGTTTAAGGATATTTTATGGATATTTCTGCAGAAATAAAGTATTCGGTAAATTTTCCATTCTGACTTGTTTTTCGGTTGGACTATTTGGAAATAGGCATCTCTAGATCACATTACATGTAATTTCCATGCTACGCATCCATACTTGATTTATGTCATTTGGTTATGTTGGTATACGTGATCAAGGAAGGTTTAGTTGCGATATAAATGCAGCGAAAGCCGCCTTGGTTCTATGTTGACATGATTGATGGACGAGATTGTTTAGAGGTACTTCAGTTTATGATAGCAAATATTTGGAGCTCATAAGGTGATATACAATTATAAGGCTATGTGTATATATGTGTAGTCCAAGTGGGAGATTGTAAGAATTTATGGACTTACACATACATATGTATCAATAATAATTGTATGTTGACTGCTATCATTAAAGGTTGGCCCAATTAAGTGATCTACTAAAGTTTAAAGTTGATGGGCCTAATTAGATACCTCGTAAAGTATGGGGCTAATGTGTAGATACCCGGATGTAATTCTAGTTTAATGATGGGCTGAACTAGAATTACATAAACTATATTCTACTATAAAAGGGTTATGGTCCCCAAATCAGACGTAGGTTTTATTTTACTGATATCTCATCATCAGTGAAAGAGGCAAGGCCACGTCCAGATTTGGAAGACCAAAAACCACGGAATTCAAGGATCAAACCGGTTGCTATGGATTCAGGTACGCTTCCGCATCTAGTATTATTTTCTTGATGATTTGACATGATAGGTCATGGGGTAATTGTAGTTTAATCTACAATCTAGTTCTAACAGTGATCTCTATTTTGCGTTTTCGTTCAAGGGAAAAAGAATAAAACAATCCGATATCTTTTCGTCCAAAGTACACAGAATTTAGTCCTAGAAAATAGAACGAATGTTAAAGAAGTAAGTATAGGTGTTGTCAAATTACATAAGAAAAGAAAGAAACTAAGACTTAGAGCACGTTTGGATGGAACGAATGTTAAAGAAGTAAGTATAGGTGTTGTCAAATTACATAAGAAAAGAAAGAAACTAAGACTTAGAGCACGTTTGGATGGCTTATAAGTCCATTAGTAAATATTTGGTAATTTAAAAATTTATGAGTTTATAAGCTTTTAGGTGACTTATAAACCACTTTTTGAATTTATGAGTTTATAAGCTCTTAGATGACTTATAAGTCACTTTTTGAGAAGTTATAAGTCACCTAAGAGCTTATAAACTCATAAATTTTTAAGTTACCAAATATTTACTAATGGACTTATAAGCCACCCAAATAACTTCTCAAAAAGTGTTTTATAAGTCACTTTTGACTTATAAGCTACTTAAAAAAGCTGATTATAAGCCCGCCCAAACAAGCTCTTAGTAGTAGCAGCATATTGCACAATATCCAAAGTTTAATATATCTATCTGCATGGATGGGAATGGGATATTATTCACCCATATGACATTTAAGAGAGGATATATCAACATACCCATAATGTGTGGTTTACTATACTCAGGAAGTCAGGATATCTTGAATTGATTTCATTAACAAGACTCGTGTTGGCTGAACTCTCAAATACCATATTAGTGGTCAAAAATGCGACAAGAGTAGATGCGTTGATCACTAGGAGCTTCCATACTAAATTTTAAGCAGTATAACCCTTTTAATTAACGGACACTTACAAAAATACCCACAAAATCTAAAATAATTACAGTCACTACCCACTACTTTCAAATATTACCGGACCTACCCACTAAATTATTTTTTACCCACTCTACCCACCCAGACTTGTATACCATAGTTTATGCAGTATACCATAAAGGTATATACCTATAAGGCATAACAAAGGTATACAGTAATAAATGTCCCTCCAGACTTGTATACCATAATTTATGCAGTATACTTTAAAGGTATACACCTATATACAATAATAAATGGATATGTTGGGTAAATACTTTTATTTTATGGGTAGTATAATTTGTAATGGGTATGGCTTGTAAATACTTTAAATTTTATGGGTATAGAGTGTAAAAATCCCTTTAATTAAGAGCCATCGCTGCTTATTTTAATCACATTTGTCAAAATAACTTATCAGATACTAGTACTTTACGGAGAACGGTGTACTACATCACAACCCATCCCACAAACACTAGGGTATTCATCACAATTGGCACACTTCGACGAATGTCTTAAAGCAGCTAAACTCACTTACAGCAGTTCACCCTGTGAAATCCTCATCAGAATGGCTTTCAACCATCCAGAAACTGAGTTTATTCATAAAAAAGGATCATTGAAGGATCATTCATATTTAAAAGGACAACAAATGATACAACGGAGAAGTGTTGATTTTCTATGGTACCAGAGCCCATAACGGCTATTATCCTCTATATATATGTACAAAAGGCCGTCACTCTGCACTTGCAAGCTAAAACGGAATTGAGACTAGAAACACCTAACAAAATTATAAACCCTGTATCCTTATGAACATGCTGTAAACCTACCGCATCCATGTGAATAACTATAATGTACACTGTTATTGGCAATCTCACCCTACTTGTCGCCAAGCCCCCCAAAGAAAAGCAGAGATGTATTACCGGGTCTTGTTTCAGGCATTGCCTGCTCAGCTTGTGAAACAGAACCTTTCTGCTGTTCCTCTTCTGGGAAAGGAAATGAAAGAGAAAGGGAGAGGGACGCAGAGACATCCTCCTCCACTTTAATTGCTTCCTTAGCTGAAGAATGGTCCTGAACTATTTTCTTGTCTACTTTCCCAACTAAAAAGGGTGGGATTCCCCGAGTCAGCGAACTTGTCTCACCACCTTGGTCCTGAATGACTTTCTTCTCTACTTTCCCAACTAAAAAGGGTGGGATTCCCTGAGTCTGTGAATTTGACTCCCCACCTAACGCTAGCTCAAGATTCGGTACTCTATCCCTAAGCCGATCATTGTCTGAATGATGAATTAGCCAAGGCACTGAGCTATGGACTGAACCAACAGCCTTAACAGGATGTGAATCAACAGGGAAGAAATATCTCGCAGCACTACCTGAGCACTCTGGGATACTTGCTCCACTCAGAGCTTCATCACAACCAGTATCCCGGAGCTGTGGCCCATAAGAGGAACCATGAATTCGCGACAAAAGATCATCACTGGAACAACTAGTTTGCTCGCTATTACCATAAGATCCACCGACACTAGTCTTCAATTTTTTGTCATAGTGTGCCGTTTCAACTAGAATGTTATCATTAAAATTTCGAGTTGTCTGATTAACTCCAGTGTCACCAGATTGCATTACTATCTCCACAGAACGTGGACGTTTCAGGTGGTTCAGCACATCACTACTGAGAGCATTCTCTGTTGGTTCAGTAGTTTCACTTAAGCTCGTTTCAGATGGTTCTTCATCCTTATACTCATCTTCCAGATTTATCTCAAACTTCCTACCATTTGTACTGCAGATGCCCTTCTCCAAGCTACCCACAGAAGCTTTCTCCTGCATACGACCCAGAGCTTCACCAAAAGAACAAGATGGCTTCTCCTTATCAAGTAATGAACCACATTCCACTGGCACTGGTTCACTTGTATTAAGACTTGACGAAGTATTGGCAGCTGGACTAGAACTACTTTTCACCTCTGCTTTGCATTCATGTTCAGCATCTCCGACCTAATAAGAGTGTTAAAAGTCAGGTTAGGAACATGCTGCAGTTGTGGAATGTACAAGCGTTAATCAACAGAGAGTAAGAGAAAATCTTCCGAAGAAATCACTCAAGGAATGTAAACAGGGAATCTCCAACCCCACCTCCCCCAGCCTCCCTGCCCAAGCCAATCAGGCTGCAAACTAAGGAAGAATACTTCTGCAAATTGATCCCACTAGGTGAAGGCAGCAAATCAAGTTACTGGAAATTTTATTTATTTTTATTTTCCGAAAAAAAAAGGGCGAGTTAGCAACACGAAACTGTGCACACGGCCCACTAGAGGTCCCCAAGATACGCTATGACCAGGGCCATTGGCCCAAAGGAGTCCAAAGTCTTTTGGACTGTTTATGCTGCCGATAAGTATTGAGCCAGAAAAATAAAACCCAAATCTGCAACATGAATGATAAATTAGACACGACTTTAATGATCTTATCAAAAAAAAAAAAAAAGGACATGACTTTAATGGTAAGAAATTGAGATGACACATTCACTACAAAAAATGCTGCAGACAAAACATTTGTGAATAACAAGTTAAATATACCCACACTACAAAGCAGCAGGTTCACCATTAAGGGTATGTAGCTTCCAACAAGGTAAACATCCATAGAGTTTTTTTATATACAAAAAAGAAAATAAATCATGTTTTGAGAACATCTTCCTAAACTTAAATCCTAGCAGAAACTCAAACTCAGGAATCAGGTGATTGGTGGGCCTCTGATACAACTGAGTACCTGATCCAACTTTGAGCATTTGGTGCGAGTAACAAATGAACGATATGGACTATAGCACATAGCACTATCCAGCTATATTTTTTTTTGAAAATGAGCACTATTCAACTACACCATAAGCGTAAAGAAATAGAAGCGGAGATTTTCCACCATGAAGTCAGAGATGGATCAACAAGATTGATTGAGGAAGAGACACCCCAGTGGATCACCTTAAGCTAATTACATTGTTTTGCAACATAACAAGAATCTGTCCATTATAATGTTGTGATCTATCTAAGAAACAACAAAGCTAGTCTTGATATCAAGTCAAATTACTCAAGTGCTTTCAATGACCTTCACCACCCAAAAACAGAGGAAATGATTAGCCAGAAATGGGAAAACTTAGAAAGAAAATGATATTAATTATTAACTACAAAAACATGCCTAATGTCATCATTCATCACTTAAACACCAATGCCAGAATTGAGCGGCATTGATTTCAGTAGATATCTGACATGTTATATACAGGCTAGAAAACTCAAAGTTGACTATGATATGTTTGTAGGTCACCATTTCAACATGATAACCGCAGCTACACAAGACCATAGCAAGTAAAAGCAGAACAGGTATTGTAAGCAATAGTCAGTGAAGCAACCAAGCAAAGAACTTATTAAGTCGCAAAAGGAACTCACACTGGACTTGCTCTATCTCTCTATGTGTATGTTTCTTCTTTCTCTTTTTTTTTTTTTTTTCCTTTTCTTTTTTGGCGTGAGGAGGCGGGCGATTGAGTGGGGTGAGACACTCTAGTGCAATGTCTGTATGAACATACAAGTTTCAGATTCAAACATCAATTCTTTTGCGTGAGGAGGCGGGCGATTGAGTGGGGTGAGACACTCTAGTGCAATGTCTGTATGAACATACAAGTTTCAGATTCAAACATCAATTCTTTTTAAGTCTTGTTTAATAGCAAATTTTATACTTTATTCCCTCAGGAACTCCTCGCTCTCTCACTTCTCCTATCATGTTTTCTCCCACAGTGGAAGCACCGCCTCCTTGGTCACATGACCTAAAAAGAACATCCCAGATAGAAATAGCAGGCAAATATAAATGCCGCACCACCTGATTGGAAACTGTATTGCATATAAAAGGAAACGACAACTTGTTCTAGATGAAACTGTTGCAACACCGAGCAATTGAACATTAATTGGTGAAGGCCACTATGTAAACATGACAAAGTTAAACAGCACCTGGAAAATGCCGAATTGTTTCCTCTCTGGGGAAGACTTCAAGTGGCTAGTTGGTATAATCGACACAGAGCTAGGCTCAAGATGCTCCACATTTATGGCTGCAGAGCCACCTTTGGATACTTCGGACACTTTCAAATCAGGATTTCCATTAACCAATGGACAACCAAACTCCTTTGAAGCAATTACCTCACTGTGTAAGGAAACGTTACCAGTAGTAACATTGTCAGCAGGCTTGATACAACATATATTCTCTGGAAAAGGCATGACTGACTTAGGAATATCTTGAGGTACAAGAATTGGCTTTCCAGTTGCGTGTATATGTTCTACGCAACCTGACTTCTTTACTCTAAAGACACCCCATAGGAAGAACATCATATTCCATCCTGCATAAACAAGTAAAATGATCAGCATAGGAAAAAACTAGTAGTGATATTCTCCATCTCATTTCAATCAAGTATATTTCAGAGCATAAGTTTGCATCAACACGTCTTCAATTTCAACACCCAACAGAACATTCTTCACTACATGTGAATGAAGTGAAAGGCACGGACCAGGATGCCCAAACAAGCGGTATCTGCTTAAACAATAGTGGAGGAAAGTAAGCAGCAAATACTAATAAAGGAAGCTACAGAAAACAAAGAGTTCTGTGTATTTTTGGCATCACAGTTCAAGACTAGAAAATTCACAAAACCCCTATCTATATATCGTCACATCTTATAGCAAAGCAAGGCAATAGAACGTGAATAAGGTTTGTCCCAGTCCAAGAGCCTCGTGCTTGACATATAATCATGACATAATACTTTACAAAGTATAATTGACATGTTATCATGACATAATACTTATAAAATACAATTTAACTACAGATAACCATTAAAAATGCCAAAGAACATATATAAACATTCAAGGAAGTATCTCACGAGATGAGATCATCCTTACGTTGAGATTTTTCAGGAAGCTGGTTAGATGGGAATATCAGAAGTTCGACACCTTCAAGATTCGCTTTGAGAGCCATGTCATTCCTAATCATATTCTCCAGCAAAGTTTTATAGCACCTCTGGTAACTGAGACATTTTATATTACCATCAATTTCAGATTGAAAAACGAATAATACTGGTGGGAAACCCAATTTACTGAGTGCAAGAAAGTTTGAAAGGAACAACAAAACTCTACCTCCCAATATCTTTAGCAAAAAAGAATAGTGCAATATTATCTTCTTTAACACCATACTCCTGAAACTGTATCGGCCAAGTACTCATTCGTGAAACCTCATGAAAGAGGACCTTTTGAGGAAATTTGTTTACTGTATCAAGAACTTTGGGTGATGCACAACTTGATAAATGAGCTTGAATCCCATCACATAGGTCAAGAGCTCTACCACTCTTCTGAACCTCAAAAGCACCCCTGAACAAAAAGTATTCATAAAGAACTGCTTCTGAAATGCAATAAAATCCCACAACTACAACAAAATGTATATACTAAGAAAAGAAAAATATTAAAAACATATGATAAAGTTGGACATCATACTGCCATATATATTCATGCGCTGGAATTGCTGTCCTAGAGAGTATTGACATTGCTGCTTGAGAATATCTATGTAAGTCAATAAGTGAAGACTTTTCATCGGATGGAAGAATATGGACCGCATTCCCTGCTCTGATAAGAGCTTCAGCAGGAAGCGGAGACAGATGCCTCATGCTGCTGTTTTCCTGTTTATAAGAGCCAGTCATAGAGTTTGATGACACCCCATAGCCTTCCCCATTGGAAGATAAAATTCTTCTGCTACTTGAAAAAGATGATTGATCTTGAGCCGTTGCCTCAGAATTTGCATTTGATGTAGCTAAATCATCAGATTGATCAAGCACCCTATTATTCCTGCATATTCCAGGCTTCCTTAGTCTTGCAGCCTCTATTGCAGCTTTCAAATCGCTGGTGCCATTTGGGGCCTCTCTAGAATTTCTTACAACAGAAACATCAGAAGTGGATAATTCAGACCCCTCGGCAGTGCAGCTATCTGTCAAGTGACCACTTCCTTTACACCTCTGGCAGAAAAGCGACTTAGGACCAGTTCCACTGTGTTTTAAGCGCTTCCCAGAACTCTCCCTTACTCTCTCACCAAAAACTTTTGATTCCCTCTGCTGAGACAGACCATCCGACAGCTCTTCACCCGTGCTGGATGCTGGTCTCTCAGCAATATAAGAGTTTGACGAAGAATCATCCCTTGAACTGCTCTGGTTAGGCCTCTGATCAGAGCTACTAATTTTATTGGCAGCAGAAACTCCAGCGGAGATGGATGTCTGTGATATATGCCTCTTAGGTTCATCTGATTCACGTAGACAGAAAATGCATCACAAATGATAAATGAATACTAAAAGTAGACGCCTTACAGCCCCATCCCCCACCCCCAAAAGACAAGGAAGAATATGAGTAAAAGGAATGAGATACAAAAGGCACATCAATGCAAAACCAGTTTACCTGAAACAAATACTTCCTGAGTCCTACGAGCGACAGCACCAGAAGATCTCGATAATGACACAGGTTTGTCAAGATGACCTGCCCTAGAATCACGGTTATTATTCGAGTAAGAGAGTGGAGAAGGGTCACCTCGAAATGCTGATCTCTGGTCAGTTTTAGAAGGGATAGAAGCACCAGGAGAACGTTCTGATCTAAAAGAACTCTTCCTTTCAAATGGATTTCGTTCTTTCGTCTGCATTTGTCCTTTGTCCTGAGCTGTGGTAAACTTAGGGGATAACATCTTGACCTTTGATTCGGAGACATTGTTGCGGCTTGTGTTAACGGATCTAAATGACATAGATTTGCTCATCGATCGAACAGACCCCTCTTTCTCTTTCACATCAAGACCAGTGGTATCTCGGACCATTTTCTGCCTCGGCAGGGAACCTTCATCTACAAGTTGTACTTTCCGTTTTGCAGCAAGGGAACTGAAAGAGTTGGACTTTGAAAAGGTACCTGCCGGTAGAAAAAAGAATCCAGCATAGTTGATTACACCATACATGTGCCGTATCATGCGCCAGAAAAGTTTAGAGAATTCAGAGAATCTCTTTGTAAGGGGAGAAGGCATAAGCAAACTATCCCAGCCAATTTAAATTTACCTCTAGCTGTTTGTGTTCTTGGCCCCCAAGATGGAAGATCATGAACAGAAAGACCTCCAGATGAGATCTGATTTGTTGATTTCAACTTTCCCTTATCTGAGTTCTTAAATGAACTTTCCCGAGAAAGTGCAGTAAGTTTGTTGGGACTTAGTGTTTTTGGTGATCCTGAAACTGGTTCAAAAGCCTGCTTCTTTGCCGCAGAAGGAACTTCACTATCATCAATACGCCTCTTGCCAGAAATTTTAGTATCAGAAGCAGTGTCTCCGTCAAGATCAGAAGGTTTTGCTTCTGTTTTCATGGTGAGGCCCGTATTGTTAGTAGCAGTTTTTCCAGTAGGATAACTTCTCGGATAACTTCTCCCATCAAGCTTCACAGATTTATCTTCTTTCCGATTTTTCATTTCCTCGTCAAATTTGCATTCCTCGCACATCCAATCCCCCTCTGGAACTTTTGCCACCATAACTCGCATGCAATACCTAGGATAAAAAAACGAAATATTTCATTAACCACAACTTCGTGAAATTTGCAAAGTGATGGCCTGAAACTGGTATATCAATGGAGGAAGAAGATCATAGAGACAGAGAATCAACTTCATTAGAATGAAGAATGAGAACTGGATACAAGATTAGGATAGCTAAAAAGGAGCTAACTGAATTTACAAATAACTAATCTAACACCACCAACAAAACTTAACCACAAGCTAAGACTAAAGTGACAGCTAGCATCAAATAACAGCCTATCACTATATGCCACGTAAGCAGCCTTCACTGCACTCGATCAGCTCCTCAACAAACTCAAGGAACAAATATGAACATGTGGAGCTAAAATTAGAGGCTTACGTATGTTCGGCACCATCTGTACACTTACAACATATGGCAAGTAAATCCTCCCGACCAGCATCTCCACATATATCACAAACTTTCACCTGTCATTGGCAAAGAAATTTCACTGACAATTTCAAAGGGGGAAAAGAGGTCTCATATACAAATTTACAAACTAGTAAGAAGGAACTACAAAATCCGCATAATAAGGCAGCATGACATTTTTTTTAATTGTTCATGATAAGGCAGCATAATCTCCTATACTAATCTACACACGGTTCTCCAAGCAAAAACAAGAAATGTCAAATGCATCATTATCTGCACAAGAAAAGAAAACCAAGGCATCTCTTTAGAAGTACCTCAGTTAAAGATGGAGACAAAACTCGCGTGCATATGACTAATTCATACATTGCAATTTGTAATAGTATTAAGAAAACCTCTTCCTACTATAAGAATTTCCAATGACCCTTTTGTTTATCACGCCTTTTTAGACCAAAAAGAACATGACTAATCTAAACAAATGAAGAACTAAAGAAGCAGTTGCTGCAGATAGCTTGTGTTTTCCCCCATAATGTTCAAGTATAAAACTTGATCGATTTGACTATCCATTTGAAATGCATCTATTCATAAGTTTTCTGCGCAGTATCTTTTTCTTTATGTTGGTCTACTAACCCATGTCAAATATTCAGTTAGTGAGGTACAAACACATCAGAAATGAATCATGCCATATTTCATGCTCTAGTCCAGCAAAGTTACATATATAATTATGAGCTTAAGTAATTTCTGGATGTGGCTAATAACAGGGAAGAAGATACGCAATGGGTTTACATATTCTACAAGTTTACTTAACTTCTGCAGTGTTTGAAGACATGAAAACATAAGATTCTCACATTTCCTAATCTAGCATTTAATTACTCAGTTTTTAGTCAGGTCATAGTAACCTGCAGCTACATGCAAACACAGAAAAGAAACACTTAGAAAAACAATCACAACTGACTATAAGTTTCAAATCGCGCAGGTCTTGCCCAGGGCTTGATCCATTGGGATGAGACAAGTTACAAGCATAGAGCACAAAACAAACAAAAAGAAAGAAAAGGAGTATTCCAAGAGCAAATGGCAGAAGCATTCTTACTTACATCTTGCTCCTCAATGTCAGAATCCTCACTCCCATCCATTTGATGTGATTGTAGGGCATCCTTTGTATCAGATGAAACAGGTGATCCAACACTCTTTTGGTCATCCTTCCCGGGACAAGTATCAGCTGGTAGATCACCAGAATCTTCAGATGCCACGTCATTCTTTAATGATGAATGGTTATTTTCCAAATGGTTCTGTGCATTCCCTGAAGAGGTCACCTCAGTAGGTGCCTTGTTATTTGCTTCCCCACTACTTTCATTCTGCCTACTATTTTCAATCGGACTATCATCAGCTTCATTTTTCACATTCACACATCCAGCGGAAGTTTGATTATTTATTGTTTTCCCACTAGTAGAAGAAGAACACTGTAGACTTGATCTGTCTTCACTCATCTTGCTGAAACTGGATAATTTATTAGCTTCATCGGCTCTAACAATACAAGACATATCGTCATCAAGGCCTTCAAGAGATTTGGGTTCTTTTAACTTAGCAAGCACTGCACCATCTGAAGTAGCCGATGAAACATCAGAAGTCATTGCATTTGCTTTGACTTCAGCATTCGCAGAGAAAGATAAGTTACTTGAACTTGTATGAGCACTGTTTATTTCACTAATTTGCCTAATTTCACATTTTCTAGTCTTGCTAGAAGATGAAATGTCGTTAACAGGATAACTTAAGCTATTTATCATACCAGTTTCCCCAGAAAATTCATCAATGTTTGACTCCATGAGACTTTGACTGGTAGGAAAACAAGATGAGCAAGGAGTACAACACACGTTACACGTCCCAGAGACTAGTCTTCCACCAACACTCTGACTCCGACGACAGCGAATGGATTCCTTGCAGATTTCAGTTGACACCTGAACAGAATAGCATATTTGGAAAAAGAGTTTCGGTTGAGGGAGGAATCAACAATAGGGCAACCTTGCTTAACTAAATGAAAAAGTTACCTTAAAGGCAAAAATGTGAGTCAAACATACTAGGAAAAGGTCCTTATCAAAAAAGTATACTAGGCCTACTGACAAACTCTAACATCTCGGATTTTTTTTTCTTTTAGAAAGAAATGATGAATTAACAACTCAGATATCTTAAATGCTATAAAGTGAAAAGGAGCACTCACCACCCTCATTTTTTTAAGAGTAGAATAAAAAAAAGAATGGGCTGGTCCTTCACATACAAAAGATCCCTCTTCACACTAAGTCTAATATTGCTGCAACTATGCGATGGCAAAAAGATGAGTGGATCATACTATGGAAGTACCTGTTAACAAATCCTAGAAGTTTCTCTCGGAACCTTCCATTAGAAAAAGTATGCAAAATGTGCCACTGGCCTTAGGGGATTTCTTGGTTATCAAAAAAATAATGAAAAATGCTGGCTCAAACCAGACACATTCTACTTGGACCACATTATACATTTCTGCTAAGTTGCAAACAGCTACAATAGTAATTATCAATGATGCCACGATTACCAAAGAAATGGCAACGCTCCCCGCAGTAAACAATCAAACCTCCGTAAAGCCAACAAAGTTTGTCTAAACGATGTTCTGAAGCATAATTCAGGAGACTGGCGGGTACAAGTAGAAACAAATTATCTGCAAGTCAATAGTATACAACAACAACATACCCAGTGATATCCCACAAACGGGGTCTGGGGAGGGTGGGATGTATGCAGATCTTACCCCACCAAGGTGTAGAGGCTGTTTCCGATAGACCCTCGGCTCTAGTCAATAGTATCCAACAAGAAAAAAGAGTAACCCCCCCCCCCCCAACAGCCCCTCCTTTCTTCTAAATATGGAAATTTAAAAGCTTCAGCAGGGAGCCAGGTTACCACTCCAACATATATAAAGAACTCAAACCGCAGTTTACATAACTAATGAACAACAAACGGGAAAGTGAACATATATCAATGTAACGGAAGACAAAACATGACTAAAAAGAAAGAGCACAAAGCACGTAATTTACCCTGTTGTCTCACCGTATTCGTACAGGTAGGTTCATCAACAAGCGGACCTTGCATTCGACAGCTTCCTTTCAACACAGGAGTAATCTAAAAACACATTAAAACCACTATCATTCACAACCAAACAGCAATCAACAAAAAACCTAAACAGCAGTACATCAAACAGATCGCGCCACACGCCAAAGCAAACAGCTTCAATAACATCAACTGAACTAAATAAATCCCACAATATTCAGAACCCGGAATAACAAATTTTAAAAATAAAAAAAAAAGTAATTTTTTTTCTACTAATCGGAAACCCTAACCTTCACAGAAGTTAAGAATAATCATCTTCAAGCAAATCGATATTGAAATTTATCAACAAAACGATGTCGTTTCCATGCTGATTCCGATTGAACAGCAAATAAAAATCGAAACTTTATATAGACACCCGATTTAAAAAGAGTTAAAACTAATAATCGCATCAATTAAACATATCTACAACTAATGAATTCATAAAAGCAAAAAAAGAAAACCCTAATTAAAAGGAATTAAATAGACGTGCCTTAGGATGAGAAAGAGTGAAAGTCACATTGTATAAGTGATTAAGAGTTCGTTCTTTGTGTTTAGACATCGCCGACAACGACGACACGATTTCGATTAAGCATTCGCCTAATTAAATTCAACGAATGTAATGTAATGAAATGAAATGAAAACCCAAAAATTCCAAATTGCGTAGCAGTATTATCTTTTTTTTCCTCTCTCTCTCTCTCTTTTGTGGTAGTAAATGATAATTTAAATAGTTGTAAAGGGGCCGAATTTGCAAATGATAAAAATACTTACGAGGAATAGTAGTAGTACTATACAATCTACTAATAATAATAATGTGTAGTATTTTTTATTAAATACTTTGTGGAGCTGTAAATCTATGGCGGAGAAACATTTTTGACGTGTTATATTGTTCAACAAAGTGAACAGTTACACATATAACACACGAACTGTTCTCTCTCTCTCTTGCTACTTAACAGCACGGAGGACCTCACGGGCCATGCTACGGAGTACTATATATACTACTCTCTGTAATCTGTGTGTAGATTACATTTTTATTTGCCATGGAGCATGTGATATTAGTATATTATTTGGCACCACATGTTTACTTTTTTCTCCTCTTTTTTCTTTGTTTTTTTTTTTTTCCTCTGATCCAAAAGAATAATAATCAATTTATCGACTAATCTGGTCAAGAAGTAGTGTTATTTTTTTTATCATGTGAGATTATTTAACTTGAATATTCTATTTTATTGTTAATATAGTATTTCGTAGTCATACAAATGTTATGAACTATTTATGACGGTAAGTTTAAAAAAAATGTATAATCACGTAAATCATGACGGGCAATTGTCTTATTTTTTAAAAAAACTTTATGTCAAGTCAAACTAGATCAGAAGACGTGAAATTATGTTTTTAGGACGAAGAATAATATGATATTTGTGATGTCATGGTATTGTTGTGTTTAACAACCATGGAATTGGAATGATGTGTTTGGTTGATTATTTAGCTTATTCTTGTTTCTTATCAATAATACAGTAATTGATGTTTTATTTTTTGTGATTCGAAATGAATTTTTGACAGGCAAATCCTTAATGTAAATGATAAAATAATTGGAAAAAACTAAAATTATTTTAAAGTTATAAATCATTTTACGTATAGCCATGCCTGTTGGTAAATAAATCTTCTTCAGCATGGACTTATATGACATGCTTGAAGGAGTTATTACTTGTTAGTTTCCTTAGCAATCTCATACTCAATTCTATGCTTTTTCGGGACAAAAACCCTTGAAGATAGGGCTAATAGGAGTGCACTGCTGCCATTGGGGTTAGCAGCACATGTCCCTAACTTTGAGGAGGACAGTTTCTTGATACTTGGATTAGTTATCGACATCAATTAGACGAATTCAACAAGTTATAACGCTTCAAAAAATCTTGATGGATATGTGCGCTTCAATTTATTGTCTTCAAAGTACTCCTCCGTACTAATTTATGTATCAGCATTTCCTTATTCGTTTGTTCCAAAAAGAATGGCAGTATTCTAAATTTGGTAACAATTTAACTTTAAAATTACAATTTTGCCATTACTGAAATGATTTACACAACACAATCATCTTTGTCTCATTTTACACCACAAATTTTCAAAAGTCTTCCTTTATTTCTTAAACTTTGTGCCGAGCCAAACTATGACACATAAAATGAAACGGAGGAATTAAATGTTTATCTAGTTGGATACGCTTTAATTTGCATATACTAAGACAATATTTTTACCCTTCTTTGTCAAAAATATATCATTTATATGCACATAATAACAACTTATGTTGAGGTCGACAATGAACGCATAATATAATGGTTGGTTCAATTGAACAAATGGTTTTATATTTAATGACTACTTATTAACGAGTCGACCTCGTGACATTAGACTTTTAGAGATGATTTAATAGTGCATTTAAGCTTTAAAAAAAAAAAGTTTTGGGGCAAGCACTTACAATCGTGCATAAGTTCGTTAAAAATAAATATATGACGAGCATTAAACATTACGAATAATAAAAACATAAATAGATAGAAATATGTAAGGTGAAGCCAAAAAAATAAAAAATAAATAAATAATAAATACAATAAACTTTCATATCATTCACTAACTTAACGAATATAAATAAGTGACTTATACTCTAAAGATTTACAAAATCAATTTAGTTCCTCCATTTATTAGTGTGTGTGCGCGCGTGCATATGTCGATGTGTTAAATTAAATAAGAGAGTGATACGATTACACGAGATTATATTTGAACCAACTGGCACCTAATTAACTGTACTTAATTGCAATTTGAAGAACAAATTACACTTATCCTTTTTTTATGTTTAAAAAGTACGGAGATAAACATGTGAAGCAAAACAAATCTAAGTTCTAGAACTTGTACATAATAAATTATGATAATCAGAAATTACTAACCTAAGATGCGCCAATGAAAAGTACGGAGATAAATATGTGAACCCAAACAAATCTAAGTTCTAGAACTTGTACATAATAAATTATGATAATCAGAAATTACTAACCTAAGATACGCCAATGAATATTTACACCTCAGTAGTACGTTGGCTTGTAGTTAGCTTTCATCATCTAATATTAAGGTGAAACGAAAAAAGAAAAAAAAATACAATGAACTTTCTTGTCATGCAGTAATTTAACGAGTGTATAAGTGACTTATACTCTAAAGATTTACAAAATTACGTTAGTTCCCCCATTTATTAGTGTGTGTGTGCGCGTGTGCATATGTCGATGTGTTAAATTAAATAAGAGAGTGATACGATTACACGAGATTATATTTGTGCCAATGGGCGCCTAATTAACTATACTTAATTGCAATTTGAAAAATAGATTACATTTATCCTTTTTTCTGTTTAAAAAAGTACGGAGATAAGCATATGAAGCCAAACAAATCTAAGCTCTAGAACTTTACATAATAAATTATGATAATCAGAAATACCTGACCTAAAATATGCCAATGAATATATACATCTCAGTAGTACGTTGGCTTCTACTTAGCTTTCATCATATAATTTTACGGTGAAACGAACAAAAAAAATACAATAAACTTTTTTATTGCAGTAACTTAACAAGTGTAGATAAGTGACTTATACTCTAAAGATTTGCAAAATCACTTCAGTTCCTCCATTTATTAGTGTGTGCGCGCATATGTCGATGTGTTAAATTAAATAAGAGAGTGATACAACTATACGAGATTATATTTGAACCAATGAACACCTAATTAACTATACTTAATTGCAATTTGAAGAATAGATTACACTTAGCTTATCCCTTTTTTCCGTTAAACAAGTATGCAGATAAACATATAAAGCCAAATAAATCTAAGTTCTAGAACTTGTACATAGTAAATTATGATAATCAGAAATTTCTAACTTAATATATGCCACAACAGAGTATAAATCAACTTATACACCATAAATAGAAGAATAATCGAAAGTCATATTGTGTTAGATAGAATTACCTATCAATTTCGTTACGGCGTAAACGTTTACGACCCCCTACCTGTGCTTTGCAGTAATCGATCGTTTCTCCTCCCTGCGAGGGGAATGTAAATATGTTTGAGTTCTTTGTAGCCGTCTAGGCTTCAACAAGTTATGTTCATGTCATTATTTGTCTTCATTCTGTTAATCTTTTCATATTTCTTATCACACACGCTCTCTCTCTCTATCCAATTAAGGTATTTATATTATTTTTAAACACGATTGATTAAGTAAGAGATTAGATTTTGTTTTATATAAATCCAAATTGATTTCAAAATGTGTGTAAGGCAAATCTTAAAAAGATTGTGAAATGTATAGGATACCATCAACTAACAAAGATATAATGTTGATCGCGAGCTTTGATTTTGTAAGAAATATCATAAAGATAGTATAAATTATAATTTGAAGGTTATGCAAAAAGTAAAACATTAATTGACAAATATTCCCTTGTAAAATGATGACTAATGTTAATGCAACTAGAAAGTAGAACTATCTTACATGAGGTATTTCAGAAGAATAACATGTAATTAATATTATTTTGTTTGATTGTCAATTACAAAGAAATATTTATATATAAATGACTTCCCGGAAAGATTCTGACTCGCATTGAAAAAGTTTATTCATATTTGATATTTAGAAATAAATAAACGTATGAAATGTATTTCTTATAATCAATTAAGTACTATTTTTTATACACTATCACTAATGTAGCTTGCCATAAACACTATGTCATAAACACTATGTCAATGAATTTTTTCTCTTTTTTGAAATTTCCTTATGTAGAAAATTAACTAGGTAAACAAGCACATAAAAAGAATCTGATTTGGATTTACATTATTCACAAGGAGACGAAAGCACTTGACATAAAGAGAGACAAGTGTTTTGATAGCCATAACTTTCATATCGACAAACTATTAATAATCCATATCATTAATAAAAATTACATTCAAGGGCAGTTAATCACGTCTTACGAAACTAACTTAATGTAAAAATGTTCAAGACCAATATGTCATTGTACTAACCTTAGTATCTTAAGCAATAGTTTATAGAGATTTGTGGGTATTTTCTCTTTTTCAATTTTCTTTTTCTTTTTCGTTGACGGTTCTATTCATAAAAAAACATTCGCCCCTTCCCAAAAAGGAAAGATCATAAAAATCATTTACCTCTCCCCAAAAAGGAAAGATAATAAAACAACGCTAAGAGCTCGTTTGAGTTGACTGGAAAAAAAAGAGAGTATCTTTTAAGTAAAAATACTAGAGTTTGTTTTATTAAATAAGTAGTTATGTGTTTTAATAGAAGTGCTGAAATTGAAAAAAAAAACTAACGAGTTGTTTGGTGAAAAGTATTTTTTACATTAAAACGGTTAAAATATTCTTAAAAGGAACAAAAGGAAAATGGAGGATATTATGGCATTTATTTGTGAAAGTATTAGTGGAATTAAAAAAAAAATTATAAGGGATAAAAAAGGTAAAATAGTTTATCAAATTATAACAATCTTTAAGCTAAAAACAAAAAGTTATGATTACCCAACTTATTATTTTTGTCTTTTTCTGGCTTTTAATGGTTAGAGTAGTTTTTAACTAGCCAAACACTTATAACAGCGAAAAGTGAACTGATTTGACTTGCTTTTAAGCCCATCTAAATACCCACGGGTTATAATGCGAGTATGAGTAAGGGAACTTAGCTCCTGTTTGGGCATAGATATGATTCCTTTTTGTTCAAAAACAATTTCAAAATATTGCTGTCCATACTATGTAATTAGTTACTTGGTAAATTTTGAAGACGGCATTTCAAATGCCAAAAACGGGTTAAGGCCACTTTAAGGGAGATTTTTTTTTTTTAAACCAACTCACAAAACTTCAACTTTTTCAAGTAAAAATGCATGTCCAAACACAATTTCAAAGTTCAAAATTATTTTTCAAGTTCCAACCAAATGTGTCCAAACGCTTAGCTTAATGGTTTTCGACAGCCTATTGATGGACCTAGGGGCGCCCCATTTAATTGTTTTGCCATTTCAAAGATATGATTTTATGGCTGAAAGGGATGGCTTAGGATGCCTTAACCTATTGAGTTTCTTTTCAAAATGATGAAATAAAATGTAGTACCGATTTCTACTAGAAATTCAATAAATGTGTTATACCAAACGTTAGACTTTCTGCAATAGCTTGCTTAACGATATTGGAAATCATGCTAAAGTTTTATTTGTTAAAAAAGTGATGACAATATATAGGCTGGAGCACGTGGTTCAATCAACTTGAAAGTTTTATGAAATAGAAGTTCAAAAAAGTAGAAGAAATTATTTAATAAGTTTGTTTTTTTTTTTTTTTTTGATAGAGAAATTCAAAGCAATAAAATCAGAGAAGGACATTAAAAATTGTACGTAATAGATAGTAGAGGAAGGATATCAAAATTGAAAATTTATTTTCATTTGAAAATAGGAAAAGACAACGTACATGAATAATTTTTATTCTCATATGTGTTAATTGGATTACAATATATATTTTTGTGTAAATAACTGTATTGTTAAATTTCGTTTATCTTAATTAATAATTCAAATAATTTGATTCATTCCTTTTAGAGGATAGGCCACAAGTAGTTAATTTGATTCATTCCTTTTAGAGGAGATTGGGCTAGATGACTAAAGAAGGATTAACTCCTAAGTATGTACTTAAATCTAACTATTTGGTCGATACTTCTTGAGTTCTTTCTATATATTCATCCAATTCAAGCGGAGAGCATGCAATATTATATGATACAACCAAGTGCGTGGATGAACGGACTATGATAACGAAAGCAATGTTGACATTCCCAAGTCTAGCCCAATGTTCCACCTTCATATAACGTGGAAATGACACTAGTTATCCACTTCAAGGGTTGCTTTTTACGTTTTAGCTAATGTATTCTGAAACTAAATCTTTTAGTTCAAAATTTTGAGATACATAACAACTAGCTTTAGCTTAAATACTTGCACTGATAAGTGGCCAATCATACACTTCGCAGCCTCCTAAGCCTTAGGCCCAAAATGTTGCGTGCCCCCTATTTCGAAAAATTGCACTATGGAGCCTATATGTGCAGTGCCTTTAGCACAAGCCTATACGTCCAGGAACTTTCTTATAATGGCCATTTTTGCAAGACTTCCCTTAATATGGTCAAATATCTTACGAGTGCGTCAGAAGGTGTCCTATTCTTGAATCTCCCAAGTTTTACACACTTCAATTTAAGCACTCGAGGGGTCCTTTGGTTGATTGCTTTTGAATAATAAATTTAAGTACAAGTTTTATAGTTTTGTTTAACCTAAAATTACATATATTATTAGATTAACCAATTCAAATTATATTTGAACTCACAACCAATATGTTATATTAAGATATACTAAGTACTAACCCTTCGTATCATGAACGTAAAGCATATGATAAGATAATATCAAATGCGTGATTTAATGACAGTAAACAACAAGCATCGTGTAAATAAAGAGAAAGAACATAATGAGCTTATTGATGGAAAAGGAACAACAACAAAAAAACTTGATAATTAGCAATAATAACTGTATTTGAATAGCCAGTACAAAGAGGAGAGGAGACATTGGGTCTCCTTGCCTGAGCCCTCTTTTGCCTTCAAAATAGCCATGAATTTCACCATTCACCCTCACTGAGAATTTTGTAGTGGAGACACATTCCATCACTATTTGCACAAACTTCTCTGGGAACCCAAAACCTTTTAACACTTCCTGTACAAACTCCCATCTTACCATGTCATATGCCTTTTTAAGGTCAATCTTCAGGAGGCATCTTGGTGAGGTTTGCCTGTTGTAGTGTCTGAGAATATCATGACAAATTAGGACATTGTGGACCATAGCTCTTCCCTGAACAAAAGCAGCCTGGTTTTCAGCAACTAGTAGTGACACTGCTTCCTTGAGTCTCTCACAAATCATCTTCGATATGCATTTGTACACCACATTGCAGCATGAGATGGGTCTGTATTGACTAGCATATTCAGGTGACTGGATTTTTGGGATCAAAGCTATAACAGTAGAATTGAGTTGCTTGAGCAACTTGGCATTTGAGAAAAATTCAAGCACAGCTTCAGAGATTTCCTCTCCCACTACTTCCCATGTAGCCCTGAAGAAGCCACTACCATATCCATCTGGACCTGGACTTTTGTTAATATTAATGCTAAACATAGCTTTCTTAACATCTGCTTCTGCAAAAGGCTTCATAATTAGAATTTGTTGTTCAGAATTCAGCACAGGCCCATTTGACATAATACTTCTGAAAGCACTGATCCTGGTTAGCTCAATTCTACCCAATAGGTCTTCATAATACTCCACAAAGATATTTGCAATTTCATCCGGATCAGTTCTTACCTCCAAGTCATTATCCTTCAGCTGAATGATTGCCTGCTTTAACTTCCTGAGTTTGATTAGTGAGTAGAAATACTTCGTGTTATCATCCCCCAATTGGATCCAAGTGGCTTTAATGTAATCCTAACTGCATATTTTTTAATTAGATGGAGCATTCTATATCTTAATTAATTAAGGTGAATTTAGAGTAAATAAAAGGAAATGCGAAACACGTTCTCTCTCGGTGCACGTTAGCAGCCCTGCTAACCTGCGCCTTCCATGGGAAAGAGAGTGCGGTTTCCTTCCCAGAAAGCTTTAATGGCACAGGAAACTCACAGTAAAGTAGCAACAACTAAAAACCGTAGGAATAATCCAGCAAATAGATATAAAATAAGGGACCAACAGTCAACCTCAACGAACATTGGGGATCTTAGCTCAAGCTCTAAGAAGAACACTGAGATGATCGAAGGAATTAGGTCATCGCCTACTCCGAGTTCGATTGAAAAAGGGAAGAGCATCCAGGAACCAAATCAAGATCCAATCAAGGAGTGGGAAGCAATTGCGGAGTCGGGTCATACAGTCAGAAAATTGTCCTGAGCAGATGAGGCAGAGCTACAGGACAAAACACCTGTTCCACCGAGAGGTTCCATTTGGGATAGTTTTGATATATCCAAGCTAGCTAATGCAGAATTCAAGCTAGAATACGTTCCCCCAGTGATTCAAGGTGAGCAGAAATTTATTGAAATTGAATTAGAAGATATAAGTACTGAGATAGAGTATTGGAAGAATGCAGTAGTTTGCTATGTGCTAGGTGCTCGTCCCCCATTTTCAGTAATTAATGGGTATATTCAAAGGTTATGGAACAAACATGGAATAAATAGGATTTCAATGTTAAAAAATGGGGTAGTATTGGTTAAATTTGAAACCGAGGTAGGACAGAAGGAGGTTATTCAAGGAGGAATTTATCACTTTGACAATAAGCCTTTTATTGTCAAAGCTTGGTCTCCTGCAATGGAATTTACCACAGAGGAACTTTATTCAGTTCCAATATGGGTGAGATTACCGGACCTAGATTTCAAGTACTGGAGTATGAAGGGACTAAGTAAGATAGGCAGTCTAGTAGGGAAACCAATAATGGTGGACCAAAACACAGAGAGAAAGGTAGGATTGAATTTTGCAAGGATGCTAGTGGAGGTGGAGATAGGGGCAAAACTTCCAGATACTGTGATATTTAGAAATGAGAGGGGTGCTGTGAAGGAGCAAAAAGTGCTTTATGACTGGAAACCAACCTTGTGCAAGTTCTGTCAGAGGTATGGCCACGCAGAAGAGGAATGCAGAAGGAAGAAGGCTCCAAATCCTGGGAATCTTAAGAGAGATCAACAAGAGGGGGAGACTAGTAATATTAGAAAGCCTCCGCAGGGTGGACAAGGTGGAAAGAACTCTGAAGAAATAGCAACAGAGACCAAGAAAACTGAAGCATGTAGTAATGTTGCAGCATGTAGTAATGTTGCAGCAAATAGTTGTAGTGAAGCTGGTAAAGGGCAGAGGCAAGAGCAAACTGACAAGGCAACAGGGTGGATATCTCCTACTAAGAACAGGAGAGTCCAGACTCCAGTGAACGAGACAGTGCCAATCAGTAATACTTTCAATGTGCTCCAACAAATGCAAGCAAGTTCTGCAGGTCAGCCTCAGATTATCATAGGCAGAAATGGGGGTGACAAGCCAGGTCAGCTCCCTGAGAATGGTTAATATATTATACTGGAATGTCAGGGGCCTAAATGGCCCTAATAAGCAGAAGGAGGTCACACTCCTCTGCAATGAATGTAGTGTAGGTTTAGTTGGTTTAATTGAAACAAAAATCAAAGCAAGAAGAATTAAGGAGGTGGCAGATAAAATGTTTCCAAGTTGGGATTATGTAACCAATTTGGAGCAACACTATAATGGAAGAGTATGGGTAGTGTGGAGGTCGGATTACTATCAAGTTATCCCACTTCAAAAGACTGCACAAGCTGTCACATGCAGGGTCAAATACTTGCCAAATCAGCTAGAGTTTCTAGCTACTTTTGTGTATGCCTTCAACACTAGGGAGGAAAGAAGAGAGTTATGGGAATACCTAGAGGGTATAAAGGCATATTGTGATCTGCCTTGGATCTTGCTAGGTGATTTCAACTCAATGCTTTCTCAGGAGGACAGAATTGGTGGCAATCCTGTTACCTTGGCAGAAGTGGTTGATTTCCACAACTGTGTGGAATCATGTGAGCTGATTGAACTACCTCATTCTGGGAAAAGGTATACTTGGAATGATAGGCAAGATGACAGAATATACTCTAAATTAGATTGGGTGTTTGTTAATGATAGATGGGTGGATAGCATGTCTGACTATATAGCTATGTTCCTACCTGAAGGCACAAGTGATCATAGCCCAATTAGAGTGTTCCACTGAATCCTCCAGCTAAAAGAAGGAAACCATTTCAGTTTTGTAATGCTTGGGTTAGCCACCCTCTATTTATGGGCAAAGTAGAAGGGGTATGGAGAGAGCAACTCACGGGGTATAAGATGTGGCAAATGGTAAAGAAACTGAAGCTACTCAAAGGTAGTCTGAGGAAATTACATTCCCAGTACTTCAGGAACATTACAAGTGAAGCTGAAGAGGACAGGAAAGAGTTGTTGAGGCTGCAAGAATTACTACAAGCAGATCCACTAAATGTGATTGTGCAACAGGCTGAGAAAGTACAATATCAGAAGTTTAAGAAAAGCTCTTATTTAGCTGAAGTTCACTTACAGCAGAGAAGTAAAGCCACTTGGATCCAATTGGGGGATGATAACACGAAGTATTTGTCGCACCCCATTTTTCGAGCTCGTATCGAGTCCAAAGGTCGGGTTTAACCGGCTGACTCGTTTGGAACGAGTTTGGAGTCGCCACCTAATAAATTTGTATAAAGGCGTATTAGGTCACCTAAATCGTCTAAGTATCTAAATAAACTAGGCATAAGTTTTTCTAAGAGATTCTATGGGTAAGAAGTCCTTGTGACTCGGGAGGAAGGTGTTAGGCACTTCCCGAGTCCCACGAAAAGTGGTTCCCGACCGGATTCTATATTGGGTTTAAACATGTAACGAAGCTAAGAGGATAAAAAAAATAAATAAAATAAGCAAAGAAGACACGTATGCAAACAAGTTAGAATATGAAAATATGCAGTTTAGTATGAACAGTCTCAATTTGCAGACATGTTACCTATATAGCTACAACTTACAATGTTAGGCAACATTAACCAATATTGTCATATTATACTTTAATTAACACAAATTAACTTTTAAGTAACAAAATATGGAGTAAACATATAGTAAAAAAATGTGCGCCACTAAAGGATGGCATTGTGACATTATTGGTCACATACCTATAACTTCGATGGCGTCTTTAGTGTGAGGTCGCGTTTTAAAATAATTAGTTCACAATGAGTAAAATATATATTTAAGATACACAAATATATGGATAAAATATATATATATATAGAGTTGAACACATGACATTAAAATATAAGTAATATAGCAAGTAAATAATATACACGTGAACATAGTTAAGCATATTCTAACAAATAATAATCATATATGAATAATTAAGTAGGGAGCAAATATGACAATTTAGGAAATATTAATAATAGACATGGCAAGCAAATGATTCGCATTTGAGTGATTTTCTTATAGAAAATAACATAAGTTTCAAAGAACTTGACCTCCAAAGTCCTAAATCTCTCACAAACTATTAATTAGCTTGGAGAAATTTAAAAATGTAAAGAGTTAGCAGCGCTGCCATTAAACTATTGCATTTTCATAAAAAAAAATTGCAGAAATGGACTATCTTTCTGTTTTAGCCGTTTTAACAAAATAACAAGTACCGTTACACTTTAAAAGTTTCAGATTTACAGAAATAGGCTGAACAAATAGGCTGGTTTTCGGTTTTGACTACTTCTAATAAAACGTACAGTTACGTTTCAACAAAATCTCCATTTGCATAAATAATCCCGTTTTCAGACATATTTGCAGTTTTAGCCTATTTTCTGATATTCGCATGAAAACAGCCTCTCATATAATCTAAGTTTTAACCTGCCTGTTTTCAGCTTTAGCACTCAGATTGCAAATCCTATACAAACACTTTAGTTTTCAAATAATACTTCACAATTTATCATATCTTACCAATTTAAACATTTTAACATACGGCGAGTAAAGAGAGAGTTTGAAATGGCCCCTACTTAGCCAACCTCACTGCACAATGCATAAACATAGATGTGGTACCTGTCCAACGTACTAAACCTCACCTTAGGGTGCTTATACAAACCATACAATCTAACAAATACATCATTCCAGATTTCCATTTTTCAATACACGACACCTTCACATAACAAAGAGAATAGAATAAGGAAAAGGGTCTTTTATCCCTATTATTGTTTGGCAGATTCTTCTTGAACCTTGGCTGGTTCGATATCAACTTTAAATACATGTCGCAACCCATCAACAAAGTAGCTTTTGGCTACCTCAAACCCATTCAACCACCTGCAAAACAATATTAATGGAGGTATAGCCTTCTAATGGCCATCCTATATACTGTCCAGATTTTGCCTGGACTACAAGTCCTGCAACAAATTGTTAGTGATGACCCTTTGTAGGGTCCAAGCAAATATGTATAAAATGTACCAGTGGTATGCCGTGAACAACAAACTGGCATCAAACCACACACACTACACATAAGAGTTGAAAGAGGCTTTGGGATTAAGAGTCAAACCTTAATAGAGAATGACAAGAATAGAACGAGTAATAAGCATGATGTACTGTGATCAAGGAGCAACGACCAACATATACAGTTATACCTTGGCATGCAATTAGTGAAACAAAGTAGACAGAACCAGCAACTTAGTATTTTCAGCGTGCATACAAAAGCAAAGGGAAGTGTTATAAATGTGTAGAAGGCTAAAAGAGATGCTGGAAAGTGTAGTTAGAAGTCTTTGCCTTTGGTAAAGAAATAGGGGAGTGAAGGAGGTCTGTAGGTGTATTTCCAGAGAAAGAGAGGAGAAGAGGTGAGGGGCTGTCCTCTCCTTTTTTAGAGAAAAGAAATAGAAGTATTTATAGGTGCAGTGTTGGATCTTTTGAAATTTAGAAGTACTAGTGTAAAAAAGAAAGAGAAACCAGTAAAAAGATGTAGAAGGAAAGAGAAAAAATCAGCAATCAATCACATATAATCAAAATGGGTGCACTTCTATAAATAGAACTAACTACTCTAATTTTAAAAAGGAAGTAACTACTTTACTATTCTGTATCGAGTCATGAACTAGATATGAAATACGTTCAGAACATTTGAAATCGTGCTGATACTCTTTTGATTCCTAACATAACTCCATTCAAATCAAGTTTTTTCCAAAATTCCCAATAATTCTGACTGACTATATTCACCTATGTGCTCAAGCTTTTGAATTACTAAACCATATCAGTCATGCATCATTTACAAGAGATCTGTTATCCCTTGGACTTAGCACATCATTCTCCGAGAATCATAACTACAGTCTTTTGAAAACATTCAGCAGAAGCAGGCATATACATATAATTGTACTAAGATTAATCAACAAACTTATAGGCTAATGGCAAATGGCTTAAGCACAATAAAATCCCGAATGGTCGGATACTTAGACTAAAATTCAAAAGGGCACTACATGGTTATACATTCGATATTGTTGAATGAAAATAGGCAGTAGGCATTAATCCGCGACAGGAAAAAACAAATGAACGAGTACATAGACATGGAAAACTAATTTTCAGAACATTAAGTCAAAAAAGATGGCATGACATTTTCATGATTCAGCATGTAAAAATAAGAAGAAGAACAAAAGGAAATGTGTTACCCGTTTGGGATGACGGGTCGGGTCAAAGACGATCGAACCGGGTCGGGTCGTCCTCAGATCTGCCTGTTTTTGTTTGATTTGCAAGGATTCGTACATGTCCAAATTTGAAAGTGACGATTATTGCCTTGATTTGCTCGATCCGTTCTTTCTCTTTTCGGTTTCCATAGAAAAAGGGATAAGAGGGATTTGTTTCCCTTTTTTCCATGCGAAAACGACGAGAGAGAGAATGGGATGCGTGAGCGAAGCGTGAATGGCGGAGAGGATGACGGAGATACGGTGGAGAGGGTGTATGTAGACCGAAATGAAGGGAAAGGGGTGAGAGGAGAGAGATCGGCGGCGGCTGATTATGTTAGGAAGGAGAGGGGTAAAATGATTTTAGGGTTTTGGAAGGTGAGTATGTTTAGATATATTAAAATGAGAGGTTTATTTCGAGCCGTTGGATTTACGGGATGAAGGGCTCTGATTAGGCCACGTAGGCGCGCGTGTGAGTGAGTGTATAGGTAGTATATGTGAGGTGTAAGGAGAGTGGGGCTTTGAAAGGTTGTACTGCGTGCCGAAGTGAGTTGTACGTATGCTTTGGTGAGTGGTACTACACGCTTAGGATGAGTTGTACGTAGGCTAGGAGTGAATTTTAGTGAGGTGTATGCTTATGTGGCGTACATGTGGGTAAAATGTGATGACGGGGATTTGGTGTAATAGAAATGGAATTGTAAAAATAACAAAATGGCTAGTATTTAATTAAAATACTTATAAATATAAATAATTAGTATAAAGATAGAAAATTTTGTAAGTAATTATAAATAAATATACTTAATCATAAATAAATATAGATGACCACAAATAATACTAATTAGATATAAATAGCCGTAAATAATTATTAAATAATATCATAATACGTTAAATTGCATAAAATAGGATACGTAGTTTTGAAAATGACCTAAATAAATGTAATTACGTAATATAGTCACAATTAAATGAATATTATATAAATAGGGGATTAATAATAATATTACACACGTAAATGGACGCTATCTAATGCAATTCTGTTTGAAAAATTACTATTATCGATTTTAATTAAATATAGTCAAATTGCGAAAAATGGAGGGACAAAATTGGGTGTCAACAGTATTTCTACTCACTAATCAAACTCAGGAAGTTAAAGCAGGCAATCATTCAGCTGAAGGATAATGACTTGGAGGTAAGAACTGATCCGGATGAAATTGCAAATATCTTTGTGGAGTATTATGAAGACCTATTGGGTAGAATTGAGCTAACCAGGATCAGTGCTTTCAGAAGTATTATGTCAAATGGGCCTGTGCTGAATTCTGAACAACAAATTCTAATTATGAAGCCTTTTGCAGAAGCAGATGTTAAGAAAGCTATGTTTAGCATTAATATTAACAAAAGTCCAGGTCCAGATGGATATGGTAGTGGCTTCTTCAGGGCTACATGGGAAGTAGTGGGAGAGGAAATCTCTGAAGCTGTGCTTGAATTTTTCTCAAATGCCAAGTTGCTCAAGCAACTCAATTCTACTGTTATAGCTTTGATCCCAAAAATCCAGTCACCTGAATATGCTAGTCAATACAGACCCATCTCATGCTGCAATGTGGTGTACAAATGCATATCGAAGATGATTTGTGAGAGACTCAAGGAAGCAGTGTCACTACTAGTTGCTGAAAACCAGGCTGCTTTTGTTCAGGGAAGAGCTATGGTCCACAATGTCCTAATTTGTCATGATATTCTCAGACACTACAACAGGCAAACCTCACCAAGATGCCTCCTGAAGATTGACCTTAAAAAGGCATATGACATGGTAAGATGGGAGTTTGTACAGGAAGTGTTAAAAGGTTTTGGGTTCCCAGAGAAGTTTGTGCAAATAGTGATGGAATGTGTCTCCACTACAAAATTCTCAGTGAGGGTGAATGGTGAAATTCATGGCTATTTTGAAGGCAAAAGAGGGCTCAGGCAAGGAGACCCAATGTCTCCTCTCCTCTTTGTACTGGTGATGGAATACTTATCCAGAACTTTGAAGAAAATGGGGGAGTTGCCTGATTTCAGATTCCACCCTATGTGCAAGAACTCAAAACTGAACCATTTGATCTTTGCAGATGACTTGATGATTTTCTGCAAAGGTAACCTATCCTCAGTGTCTAGAGTTATGGAGGCATTGAATCACTTTTCAGCTACCTCAGGCCTCTTGGCCAATATTGACAAGTCAAGCATTTTTATGGCTGGGGTACAAGAAGAGGTGAAGGAGCAGATTCTGACGAGAACTGGTTTTGCCATTGGCACCTTCCCAATCAGATACCTGGGGCTTCCTTTGTCTTCATAGAAATGGACAAGGATTGAATGCCACCAGCTCATTGACAAGATTACCTCTAGGATCAAAGGAGCACAGGCTAGACAGTTGTCCTATGCAGGCAGGTTACAGGTTATACTTGCTGTGTTGTTTTCTGTTCACAATTTTTGGGGTGCAGCTTTTATCCTGCCTAGGAGTATCTTAAAGGAAGTGGATAGGAAATGCAGAGATATCCTATGGGGCTCTAATTCAGAGAAAAAGAAGATAGCTCTAGTTGCTTGGGAGAGAGTCTGTTATCCCAAGAGAATGGGAGGGTTGAATATTAAAGGGTGCGCAGCGTGGAACATTGCAGCAGTTGGCAAGCTAGTGTGGCTACTCGCTCAAGACAAGGAACTGTTGTGGGTGAAATGGGTTCATGGGATTTACATGAAGCAGAATTCAGATGTTTGGGGGCATGTTCCACCTAGAGATAGCAGCTGGTATTGGAGGAGATTACATTCAATCAAGGAAAACATGAGAGATTGGTTTGTCCAGGGGAAGTATAACTTGACCCCCACAGGTGACTATTCTATTACAAGTAGCTATAATGCTATGCTGAGGAACCAGTGCAGGATGGAAGTCTCACACCTGATTTGGTGCTCAGTGTCCCTACCCAAGCATAGAGTTACAATGTGGCTAGCAGTTCAAGGAAAGCTTCTAACACAGGACAGGCTGGTGAGATTGAATATTAGCATAGAGAATCCTGGGTGCTGCCTTTGTGATGCAGCTGCTATGGAAACCCATGAGCACCTCTTCTCAGAATGTGTATGGACAGCTGATTTAAGGAATGCAATAGGCTGCTGGTTAAAACAGTACTTACCCCAGCTTGGAGCGGAGCAAGCCCTACTATGGATTAAAAGCAAACACTGGAAGAAATTCAAAAAAGAAGTGGTAGCTGCTGTTTGGAGTGCTATGATTTATTATATCTGGCGAGCTAGGAACTGGAAGAAGTTTCAGGGGAAAGATGTACAGCATAGTTTTGTAGTTACTCAGATTAAGAATACCATCTTAGAGAGAATAGATAGAGTTAGGTGTTCTAAGCGAGCTATTAGATGTAGTAGTTGGTGGCAGGTTTTGTAACTAGAAACGTTTGAGGCTCAACCCACTTGGCAAAGATGCTGTGGCGAGGGTGCTCTTTAGGTGTAAGTGCTTGGTTTGTTAATGGTAATTCTTTCACAGTTGTTACCAAAAAAAAAATTGTATTTGAATGGGTAGATAGTTGTGTGAATTATAAGTGATAGAACTGGTTATTTATACAGTAGGCTAATCCTAACCACTTCCTTGTGACTCACTATAGTATCGATGCCATTGCATTAATACAAATTTGTGACTTTGATTAGACCGGACCGTCCTATAAGCATAGTTATTTTTTACTCGTCTTATAGGCGATAAGGGAAGTTGCTGGACGTGATAAAGGAAATCCCTAATATCTCAAAGTTATTATTCAGCTAACGAATAACAATAACACGGGTGCTTCTATACCTTTCGGATATTCGACTCTCTAATTAACACACTTAGCTTCTTCGACAATGGAGTGAGTTCGATGTTGAGTTTTCGTATGACCTTGCTGTACGGTGAGCACAAGAGATGCATGAAGACTTTTACACACATCTCATGTTTACATCGCACAAATGAGTGATTATGCTATACTTAAACACACAAAACAAAAAACTTATTTTTCTACATATTGAAAAGTTTAGATGTATGCTACCCCCCCTTACACGAGCATATTAATATCTGGGTCGTTTGGACATGTTCCTCCGGGAGCTGAACTTTTTGTGGCGTCTCTCACTCCAGTAGTATTCCTTTGGCGAGATTGAGGTCAAGCTTTCTGTATATGTAACGGTAGACGTGACAAAGCAAGAACCCATCGTGACGACAGTAATGTCTTCATCCTTAGGGTTGTATACAACAACTTTACAATTACGTCCATCTCTTATCAAAGCTACTTTTCCATCCTCTGTCATGGAAAAGGGCTTTGCAAAACCATAAGAAGGATGTATTTCTAATAAATTACTGCTTATGATAAATAAAAATTTCCACGATTCCCTTACTCCATACTCCGTCATGACCAATATCTCAACACCCTCATCATATTTCAAACGAGTCATACAAAGACATTCGTTTAAAACACCTAAACCAACTATTACGTTCTCTTGGTCGTCATGCTTAGGCTCAGGGATTGGAAACATATGGAATTTTTCAGAGATGGGATCAAAATAAATTACTTTGTTTGGACCATTAAAAGCACGATCCCACTCATCAGTCCGGTACTCACGATCACCATCGTCATCTTGGTTATTGTTATCAGGATTGTTAATGCTTGTCCAATACCTATAGTGAGGTCGTCCATGAAACGTAATCCCATTTTTGACTGAGGAAATATCATAAGGAAATTTGAGTCGCCTCCATTGTTTGGCTTTAAGACTAGCAACTATTACGAACTCACCACCACTATAATCTGGGGTCTGATGCTGCATAATCATCACTGCCTCATAGTCATTCTTGGAGGAGTCGAAACAAAGTGCCCCACGTGTATAATAGCCATTTTCTGCTAAGGCGTCGAGCTCGAGCACTTTGGTGCAAAATCGAGTGGCAGGATTCCATAAGAAAATATGCTCGTTTATACTTATCAGTACAAGACCATGACAAGACCCTAAAATCCTACAACAATCAGAAGATCTCCCAGAATTAGGCTTATACCTTTTCCAAATATTTGGATGATTGAGTTTTTCCCAAGTGAGTTGTTGGTTAAAGAGGCGCACAGAAGGTGTATACAGCTCCGCGATTAATGCTCCTTGTCGTTGATTCAGGAACTTGAAATCCAGCAACACCATGGCTTAGAAACACACTTGAATCTTAACAGCGAGTTCGCTGATAAATTTGAAAGAATACTAATTGTGATTTCGTTGGGTAAATATGCCATAATCCACTGTTTTTTCTTTGGTTGAATGTTTAGAAAACACTAGGGTTAACTTAGATAGGTCATAAGAGTACTATCGTAAAAATATGTATACACCTTTAATAGGAGTAGTAAGAAGGTTTTTATAATTATTTACTGGAGAAGAAAACAATGGTAGAATTCTTATTTGAAATCTCATACGATTGAGTAAGGGAGCAGAGGCGAAGCCACGTTTTGAAGTTTTAGGATTGATAGTTCTAGACCTTCTAAGTTAGGGGTTCTAAATTAATAATTAATATATATAAAATATTTTTTTCAAGGTAAATATATATAGTTTGATTAAAGTTACGGGGTTCGGCCGTACTACAATGCTACTCCGCCACTGTAAGTGAGCATCATATTTAGAGCCTGTTTGGGTGGGCTTAAAAGCTGCTTATTTTAAGTGGTTTATAAGTCAAAAAGTGACTTAAAAGCTACTACTTTTTTAGAAGTTAGGATTTCCTAACTTTTCAAAAAATGGCTTTTAAGCAACTTATGGCTTATAAGTTCAAAAATTATGAGGTTACCAAACATATATTAATGGGCTTATAAGCTTATAAGTCATTTTTAAGCTCACCCAAACGGGCTCTTAGTATTTATAGGAGACGCAAATTAAACCTTGGTCCCCTAGAAAAAAAAATTACTGCTACTCCTATCTCTTATGGGAAAATTCTAACTGCCATAAAAAAAAGTTTAAACCTATCTACTAATGGATTGATAAATATATAAAGCAAGAAAATCGTAATTGAATAAAAATAAAGCGTGCCTGGGGATGGGAAAGAGTGAATGTCACAGTGTGTGTGTGTGATTAAGAGTTCGTTCCCTGTGTTTAGACATCGCCGACAATGACGACACGATTTCGGTTAGGCATCGCTTAATTATCTGTCTCAATTAATTTCAACGCATGCAATGAATTTAACAAAAGTAGAATGAAATGAAAACCACAAAATTCCAAATGCCTATTATTATTATCTTTTTCTCGCTCTTGCTTTTTGTAAATTATACGTGGTAGTGTTAACCTAGATCTGATTTTAGGCCAATTAACAATTAAATTTATATTTGCGGAGTCACGATCAATAGTTTAGATTAAGAGTTTAAATGACGAACTAAAGCAGCGTTAGATTCGTAAATGATACGGGAACGAGATATAAACAGGAATTAGCAAAGATAAAGCGTAAATAAAGGTTGACAGAAGTAACCGTGCTGTATCGCTTATCCCCGGTGAGAGTTCTTCGGTACTAGTCGTACTAACAAGACTAGAGAACAAAGTGCTAGACGAATATAAGTAAAAAATAGTATTTGAGCAAGAGTGGGGGAGTATTCTTATTGATATTGTAGACAGGAAGTCAAGTTGTGTTACAATGGCTTAGAACAAATGCTATTTATAGGTCTGATAGGCGTCCGTTGGGTTTTGTAATCGCTGGGCACGTATCCGTTGGATATGTAACTGCTGAGGTGTAATGATTGCCTTTATGACCATTAATTGAATGATTGCACATGATCAGGTTAATAACTGCTCATTCGGATCGTGTTGGCTGATGAAGCGTTTCATATCTGCTTTGGGTCTGCTCGTGATAACTATCTATCTGTTAGATATCTGTCCGGTGGAACTTCTGCCCGTGCCACGTAGTGGACACGTGTCATCTTTCATGTGCTGTCACCTTTTATCCAATACAGGTAGTAAATGATAATTTTGATAGTACTTGTAAAGGGACAAATTTGCAAATGATAAAATACTTACGGAGTAGTTCTGTACAATCTACTAATGTGTATATTTATCAAATACTTGAGGGAGCTGTAAATCTATGGCGGAGATTAGATGAACATTTGACGTGTTATATTTGTTCAAAGTGAACAGTTAAATACCACACGAACTATTCTCTCCCTTGCGGAACACATAGGGACTGTGATGGATTGTTGGGTCAGGTTTTAGTTTTGCTAACAGCAGAGAGCACCCCACGGGCCACGCTGCTACTATATAGAGTATACTAGTATAGTATTCATACGATGCGCGGAAAATATAAAATTAAACTAATCATAGCAAAAGCTCTGTTCTGAAATGAGTTGTAAATATTGACTTTCCTAGTCTAACTAGCAGAACTATTAAATGCATATCTGTATATAAATCTAGAGTAGAAATTCTGTAGGATTTTATTTTGACTTGGTAGGATCTCTTGTTTATCATCTTTCTGTATAAGTATCATGCATCTTACATCAATGAAATGATCTTCTTCCATTAAATTACATGGTATCAGAGCCGGAACTGGGTTAGAATACTCTCACCGGAACTTGTCCAGTTCACCTACTAGAGTTGTTTAGGAAGAACTCAGAAAGAAGCTTTGATTTAAAAAAAAAGAAAAAAAGAAAGAAGCTTCACCACCAGGCTAGCAAGGACTGCCTACCTCTGTTTTGCAAGTACCAAAATTCCGGCGACCAGATAGTCAGCACGTGGGTGTCACGCGCCGGTAGAATTTTTCCGGCAGCAGCACTTTGGGAGGCGTGTGTGAGCGCGTGGACGGGCAGTTCGAAGTCCGGCTTTCACCTCCAACATCACCTAGGAATATCCAGCCACCAGAGACTGTTGGTTTCTCCATTAGATCACTCCTCTACTCCGTAACTCTCGGATCTGATTTTTTGCTTCTCAATTCGGTTAGCTTCATTATTTTGGTTGAAGTTTCTCTGCTAATTTCCATCTCTGTGGCTGCATATTCGTATTTGTTTAGAGTTCTTTGATTGGTATCGGATTTGTTTATCTGCTGGACGAAATCTAGACAAAGCTCTTCTCTGTTAGTTTTGTGTTTGGACTTATCTGCTTGTGTTTGTGTTTTGGGGGTGAGTTTTTAAGTATTGGTCTTTGCTATTGCAAATTTGCTTGAGAATGGCTGAAAACAAATCTGTTGTTGCCAACACCAAGTCTGTTGTCACTGACATAGTCCCTGCCATGTCTAAAATTACAGAACATAAGCTAAACGGTTCTAATTATTTGGAATGGAGTAAGACTATAAAGGTTTATTTGCGTAGTGTTGATAAAGATGATCATCTGGATCAGGAACCACCTACTGATGAAACTAAAAAAATATGGATGAGAGATGATGCACGATTATTCCTGCAAATTAGAAATTCTATTGATAGTGAAGTTCTTGGTTTGACAACTCACTGTGTGTTTGTCAAGGAATTAATGGACTATTTGGAGTTTTTATATTCTGGAAAAGGAAATATGTCCAGAATATATGATGTGTGCAGGAGTTTTTATCGTGTTGAGAAGGGAGATAAATCTCTTACTGCTTATTTTATGGACTTTAAGAACACCTATGAGGAATTGAATATGCTTTTGCCATTCAGTACCGATATCAAGGAGCAACAGAGCTAGAGAGAACAGATGGCCATAATGAGTTTTTTGGCTGGTCTCCCTTCTGAATTTGAGACTGCTAAATCTCAAGTTCTTTCTAGCTCTGAAGTTACATCTCTCAAGGATGTTTTTAGTAGGGTTTTACGTACAGAAAATACATCATCTATTCAACAGGATGTCCTTGTTGCCAAAAGAGGAGGAAATGATTCCGGGAGAAAGTTTTCTGACTACAAGGGAGGAAGAAACAAGACTACGGAATCCAGCAAAGATGTTTGTCATTACTGCCATGAGTCAGGCCACTGGAAATGAGATTGCAAGAAATTGCAAATTCATAATCAAAATGGTGCTCGAGGAAGGGCTAATGTTGCAGCTAATCCAAACCAACATTCTGAGAATACTATTCTGGTTTCAAATGAAGAATTTGCTAAATACTCTCAATATCAGGAATCCCTAAAGGAATCAAACTCAGCTGTTGCCGAGTCAGGCAAAGCCTGTCTTGTCTCTGCCTCACACAAATGGGTGATTGATTCTGGTGCTACCAATCACATGACAGGTAATCCTAGTACCTTTGCGAACCTTCATTCTCATAAATCACCATCTTTTGTGATCATAGCTGATGGGTCAACCTATACTGCTATGGAATTTGGAACAGTTAAACCAACCTCCTCTATTACCTTGTCATCTGTTTTAAGTCTACCAAAATTTGCCTTTAATTTAATCTCTGTGAGTAGACTTACCAAAGATATAAATTGTTGTATCTCATTCTTCCCCGATCATTGTTTATTTCAGGATCTTGTGACGAAACAGATTATTGGTAAAGGACATGTATCTGACGGTCTCTACATCCTTGATAAATGGGTGCCTCGATCTATTGCCTGCTCTAGCGCTGTAACTCCATTTGAGGCACATTGTCGGTTGGGACATCCTTCTCTACCTACTTTGAATAAGCTTTGCCCTCAGTTCCATAGTGTTCTTTCGTTAGAATGTGAGTCATGTCAATGTGCAAAACATCACCGTAACACATTAGAAACTAGAGTCAATAAACGAACAGAGTCAGCTTTTGAGTTAGTTCATTCTGATGTATGGGGACCATGTCCAATTGTTTCCAAGCTTGGGTTTAAGTACTTTGTTATTTTTGTGGATGATTTTTCTCGAATGACTTGGATTTATTTTATAAAAAATCGATCTGAAGTATTTTCTCACTTCTGTGCCTTTTTTGCTGAAATTAAAACCCAATTTAATACTAATATAAGAATACTAAGAAGTGATAATGCTAAAGAATACATGTCAGAATCATTTCGTTCGTACATGAGACAACATGGGATTATTCATCAGTCATCTTGTGTCGATACACCTTCACAAAATGGAGTTGTTGCGCGAAAGAATAGACATTTACTTGAGACAGCCCGTGCACTTTTATTTCAAACAAAGGTCCCTAAACAGTTTTGGGCAGATGCAGTTTCTACGGCTTGTTTCTTGATTAATCGTATGCCGTCCAGTGTACTTGTTGGTGGAATTCCTTACAGTATTCTCTTCCCCAACAAGACACTATTCCCGGTGGAACCAAATATATTTGGAAGCACATGTTATGTTCGAGATGTTCGACCATCTGTTACTAAGTTGGATCCTAAGGCCTTGAAGTGTGTTTTCTTAGGGTATTCTAGACTTCAGAAAGGGTATCGGTGCTACTCTACTGACCTTGGTAAATATTAATGTGGTATTCTCGGAGGCTACACCATTCTTTTATGCACCCCCAGTTCTACAAGTCAGGGGGAGGAAGATGAATGGTTGGTCTACCAAGTTACCAACACTTTGGGAGAACAGTCAGATAATGTTTTTCCTGGCTCTTCCAGTTCTTCTATTGAGTCCCAACTAACCAGTGTGCCTTCAGAGACAATAAGACTACCAATTGTTCAAGTTTACTCTAGGACAAGGAGACGAGAGCCTAATGATACATGTCCCGCACCAGTTGCTTCGTCATCAGATCCTCCTTTGCCTGATCCATTAGAAAATCTTGATCTTCCTATCGCTCTTCGCAAAGGAACACGTCAGTGCAAATCAACTTATTTCGTTGCTAATTTTGTTTCCTATAACCATTTATCTCTTGGTTCTACTTCTTTGATTGCTTCTATAGACTCTATCTCTGTTCCTAAAACCTTGGCGGAGGCCCTAAAGCACCCTGGATGGCATGAAGCTATGCTTGAAGAGTTACATGCTTTGGATGAAAATCGCACTTGGGATTTGGTGGATTTACCCAAAGGAAAGAAATCAGTGGGATGCAAGTGGGTCTTTGCAGTCAAGATCAATCCAGATGGTTCTGTGGCAAGGCTTAAAGCAAGACTTGTTGCTAAAGGGTATGCTCAAATATATGGGGTAGATTATTCCAATACCTTCTCCCCAGTTGTCAAACTCACTTCTGTCCGCTTGTTTATTTCTCTTACTGCTTCGGGAAATTGGCCTTTGCATCAGTTGGATATCAAAAATGCATTTCTTCAAGGTGATCTCCAAGAAGAAGTATATATGGAGCAACCACCTGATTTTGTTGCTCAGGGGGAGTATGAGAAAGTATGCCATTTGAGAAAATCATTATATGGATTGATGCAAAGTCCTCGAACTTGATTTGGTAAGTTCAGTAAGGTAGTTCAGGAGTTTGGACTGAAGAAGAGCAAATGCGATCACACGGTCTTTTATAGGCAATCAACAGCTGGAATTATCTTCTTGTTGTATATGTTGATGACATTATTATTATTACAGGAAGTGATTATGCAGCAATCGTTTCACTCAAGTCCTTCTTACCGACTAGATTTCAGACAAAGGACCTCGGTGGATTGAAATATTTCTTAGGAATAGAAGTCTCTAGAACCAAGAAGGAGATTTTCCTATCTCAGAGAAAATATGTTCTTGATCTACTTACAGAAACTGGAAAGTTAGCAGCCAAACCTTGCAGCACTCCAATGGTTCCTAATGTTCAACTCATGAAGGATGATGATGATCCCTTTGATGATCCAGAGAGATATAGGAGGTTAGTTGGAAAATTAAACTATCTTACTGTGACTCGACCAGATATTGTCTTTGCAGTAGTAAGTGTGGTTAGTCAGTTCATGTCTGTACCTACAGTCAAACATTGGGCAGCTCTAGAGCATATCCTATGTTACTTAAAAGGAGCACCTAGACTTGGCATATTATATAGCAACAATGGACATTTCCGAATTGAGTGTTTTGCTGATGCAGATTGGGCTGGATCTAAAATTGATAGAAGATCTACTACCGGATATTGTGTTTTTGTTGGAGGGAACCTGGTATCATGGAAAAGTAAGAAACAAACTGTTGTATCTCGATCCAGTGCAGAATCTGAGTACAGATCTATGGCGCAATCAACATGTGAGATTATGTGGATACACCATCTATTGACTGAAATTGGAGTGAAGCATCCTAAGTCAGCAAAACTGTGGTGTGATAATCAAGCTGCTCTTCATATTGCTTCAAATCCGGTGTATCACGAAAGAAAAAAACATATTGAGGTTGACTGTCATTTTATTCGTGAGAAAATTGAAGAGAACTTGATTTCCACTGGTTACGTAAAGACAGGAGAGCAACTAGCTGATTTGTTCACAAAGGCATTGAACGGAACTCGCGTCGATTATCTTTGTAACAAGTTGGGCATGATCAATATCTATGCTCTACCTTGAGGGGGAGTGTTGTGAAATGAGTTGTAAATATTGATTTTCCTAGTCTAACTAGTAGAACTATTAAATACATATCTGTATATAAATCTAGAGTAGAAATTCTGTAGGATTTTATTTTGACTTGGTAGGATCTCTTGTCTCTCATCTCTGTGTACAAGTATCATGCATCTTACATCAATGAAATAATCTTCTTCCATTAAATTACAAGCTCAAACTTAAATTATTAAGTCCTAAAATTTAAAACAAACTAAGAAGAAAGAAATCCAAGAACAAAGAAAAAAACAAGAAGCTTAAAATAAGATTCAAATCATGTCTCAACTTTACATTCCTCCTTCCATTTCATGTCTTACGATTTACCGCTCCATAAGTATTTATTACAAATTTACATTTCATATCTAATGCCTACAATTTAAAAAGAACAGAGGAAGAAGAAAAAGATCGAAGATTAAAATATGATTCAATTGAGAAGAAGCTTACTTTAAATACTTTTGTTTTAAATGAAGAAAACTTTGTACTATATTCAGACCATTAAATTTTAGTAAACTTATTTTGCTATATATTGAAAATTTAAATAGGTGCTAGCCCTCCCATGGACTAATCAATTTGGGATATATTGACTCGTCAATGATATATATAGCCCATCTCGTTAATATCTTGGTCGCTTGGACATATAATATCTACAGGAGTTGAACTTTTTGTGACTCCTCTCACTCCAGTAGAATTCCTTTCGCGAGGTTGAGGTCAGGCTTTCCGCATATATAATGGTAGACATGATAGCATAAGAATCTGTGGTAGCAAGACGAATGTCTCGCATCTTATCATCCTTAGGATTGTATACAACAACTTTACAATTACGTCCATCTCTTATCAAAGCTACTTCTCCATCCTCTGTCATGGAAAAGGGATTTGCAAATCCATAAGAAGGATGTATTTCTAACAAATTACTGCTTATGATAAATAAAAATTTCCGCGATTCCCTTACTCCATACTGTATTGGGTATCTGTATTGGGTAAAATCCATCGTCACCAAAGTTGATGACTCAGCATCCACATAGGGCGGCACGCAAACGACACGTGGCAGCAAGGGGATATGAAGGCAAAGGATAAGACCGAAGATAAACAGTCACAACGGACAGATGAACAGTTACTACGGCCAGAAGAGTCGCAGCCCATCAATCAAGGCAATTCAAAGTAGGAACCTTATCCACAAACAACACAACTGCTCGTCTGAGGAGTTACAACTGCTTGTGAACGGGCACATAGGCTGTCTATATATTGTAATCTAAGTCACTAGCATACGACCTAATGCTTCTCTGAAATCTACACCTGTATTCTAAACAATTTACTAGCATTCAATACTTTATCTCCAGCAAACATTTATTACTATTGCTTATCGAAAGATCTTCTCTACTGTTTCATTAACTGAATCTCTAAACGAGTACGAGGAAAGGAATTTAATCAAGTCTGAACGGCCTGAACACGGTTCCTTCTTTGTCCGATTATTTATTCATTATATCGCGTTAATTGTCTCTTTACTTTTCCGCATTTATTACAGGCATTTATATTTACCTCATTAAGAGCATTTTAATTTCGATTATTGACCGTGACCCCGCTTTACAAATTTAATTGTGAATTAACCTGATAAAACTAAATTACGGTTGAACAATTTGGCGACCACAGTGGGAGCCGGTTAATAACGTCTGTAGGTTAAAATCGCTCGTCGTATTTTATTGTCTATTCGTTTTTCCTTCGATCGCTGGTTCTCCTCGTTTTTTCTTTGTTGAAATGGCAGATAACAACTCGCACAACAACGCCCTTATTGAAGAGCAACAGGATCTCAACGCTGCGGAGCAGATAAACCAGAATCTGGCCGAAGATGGGCAGCAAGATGCTCCCCTTGCAGACGACGACGTGATCCCCATCGCAGAGGACGAGAACGTGCTTCCAGCGGAACAGGAGAACGAGCACAGCCAGCAAGGCAGCAGAAATAGTCGCAACCCTAGCCGAGTAAATGTTGATCAGGAAGCCGGAGGATCTAGAAGACCCAATGGCCCAAGGAATTCGAGGAACTCTCAGGATGCTATCCTCGAATTCATACGACAGCAGGCCGAGATCAACAGGCAGATACGGGAAGCTATCGATGGCCTACGAGGACAGAACACGCCAAATACGAGAAATCCACCCGTGGGGCGTCCAAGGGATGCTTCGCCATCTCGTGCCTCGAGGCGAGCAGAAAATCAGAATGCGGGTTCAGCGGTGCCAACTGAGATGAGCGAAGTCATGGAGGCTCTCACCAAGCAGTTCAAGGAGAGTCAAGAGGCTTTGCAACGCTCCCTTCACGAGAGGATCGACCAGATCCAGGGCGCACCACCCACCCTGAAGAAGGTCGACGTTCAGCGGTATTCTCAAAGGCCTTGGAAGAAGGAAGCAGCGCCAAAGGCCATCCCCAAGACATTCAAAATGCCAAACATACCAAGATATCGGGGAACAACTGACCCCAATGATCACTTGATGATGTTTAGCAACTTCATAAAAGCCAGCGACCTGACCGATGAGGAAATCGAGTCGGTGCAATTAAAGAAATTCGTGGAAACATTGGCGGATGGAGCTCTACGATGGTATTCCATGCTGCCACCAAATTCAATAGGATCTTTTGCCGAAATGGCGGAGTTATTCGTCAAAGCACACACAGGCGCCCAGAAGACGGAGACAAGAGTTGAAGATATCTTCGAAATCAAGCAGCTGCCTGGGGAGTCTCTCCGAAAGTATGTGGATCGCTTTCAGCGAGAGCGTATGCTGCTACCCAAGGTTCCAGATCGATGGGCAGCAATTGCATTCACCAACAGCCTGGACGTCAAGAGCTCCGAGGCGACCAGACGACTGTACGAATCCCTGCGAGAATATCCTGCGGCCAACTGGTCGGACGTCTACAACCGCTACAATTCCAAGGTACGTATAGATGAAGATAAATTAATTGGCACAGGTACTCGAGGACGGAGCCAAACACGCACCAGCGGCGCTGGAGGGAAGATCGAGACGGACAGGCCAGACGCACGGCACGAGCCGTACCCTAGCCGATCACGCAACAACTCCAACGGGCGCGGTCGCAACAACAGAGGCCTGGCGAGGAGCACTGATTCTGCCTCAACCTCTAGTGGAATCCCTACTCTGCCCGTCTTCAGCATCGGAGCAGTCGAGCTTGTAGCAGTTCTCGAGGGGATGAGCGACAAGGTCAAATGGCCCAAGGATATGAAGGGTGACCCCAGCACACGCAACAAGAACTTGTGGTGCGAGTTCCATCGCGATCACGGCCACACAACAGATGACTGCAAGGCTCTAAGGTACGAAGTTGCTAACTTGTTGAAACAGGGCTATCTCAAGGAGTACTTGACAGAAAAAGGGAAGCAGACTCACGCGAAGGCCCAGCAAAACAAGTCAGGACCTCCCCGAGTGTCCTCTCCAAAAATGACGGTCAACGTTATCTCGGGCGGAATTGAGGTTGACGCAGTCACATATTCAGCAAAGAAGTATGCTAAAATCTCTATTACGAAGACCAAGCGACCACGACTTGAGGATGTGATGACTTTTGAAGAAGCAGATGCAGATGGCTTACAGTTTCCTCACATGGACGCTTTGGTGATAACGCTACGAGTGGAAGAGTTCGACGTCAAGAGGGTGCTCGTTGATCCAGGAAGCTCAGCAAACATCATATTATCTCGGGTCGTGCAGCAGTTGAAATTATACGATGGAATTGTACCAATTTCTCGCGTTCTCTCAGGATTCAACAACTCCAGTGAGAAAACGTTGGGAGAAATTACGCTGACAACCCTGGTCGAAGGTGTCATGAGACGGACAACGTTTCATGTTATTGATGGAGACATGGCCTACAACATAATACTTGGGAGGCCATGGATACACGACATGCAGGCAGTCCCATCAACCTATCACCAAGTGATGAAATTCCCTTCAGAGTGGGGAATACGAGAAGTTCGAGGAGAGCAACGTTGTGCTAGAGATTGCTACTCAGTAGCAGTCAAGCTCCCCGAGGAAGCCAAATAGCAATTAATGAATCCGGGATTGGAATCCAGCAGCGCAACTTCGGACTACCAAATCCCGGAATTCATATCAAAGTTGGATGCACGAGAAGAATATGCGCCAACCATTGAAGCCCTTGAACCAGAAGAACTTTTCGACAGCATGCCTGAAAGGAAGGTGTACTTGGGAGCAGAGTTAAACAAGGATTTACGGAGAGACATCTTGCATTTCCTCAAAGGACGGCACGCCACCTTTGCGTGGTCGCATGAGGACATGACGGGAATCTCCCCGAAGATTATCTCTCACAAGTTGAATGTGGATCCATACTTCCGCCCGGTGAAACAAAAGAAACGCCAGCAAGGAGCATTCAGGAACCAAATCATAAACGATGAAGTCGACCGCTTGCTCAAGATCGGCTCTGTCCGGGAAGTCAAATATCCCGATTGGTTGGCCAACGTGGTCGTAGTGGCCAAGAAGAATGGCAAGTGGAGGGTCTGCATCGACTTCACTGATCTGAACAAAGCCTGCCCGAAAGATTCTTATCCGCTACCTCAAATTGACCAACTGATCGACGCAACGGCCGGGCATGAGGTGCTTACATTCCTTGACGCATATTCAGGCTACAATCAAATCCTGATGAATCCCGACGACCAGGAGAAGACCTCTTTCATTACTTGCCGAGGTACGTATTGCTACAAGGTAATGCCTTTTGGACTTAAAAATGCAGGTGCAACCTACCAACGGTTAGTCAACCGGATGTTTCACGATCAAATCGGCAAAACCATGGAAGTTTACATCGACGACATGCTGATCAAATCCAAGCGAGCAGAGGACCACTTAGCTCATTTGGAGGAAGCCTTTCGGATCCTCGATCAATATAACATGAAGCTCAACCCGGAGAAGTGCGCGTTTGGAGTGGGTTCAGGGAAGTTCCTCGGTTTCATCGTCTCCCAACGAGGAATCGAGGTAAACCCTGCCCAGATAAAAGCAATAGAAGCCATCCCCGACGTACTTCACAACAGAAAAGATGTGATGCGGCTAACCGGGAGAGTAGCGGCGCTGAGGAGATTCATCTCCCGCTCGTCTGATCGGTGCAAAAGCTTCTTCGACGTGCTGAAGCAAAACAAGGAGTTCGAGTGGACCCCCGAGTGTCAGCAAGCACTTAAGGACTTGAAGCGGTACTTGTCGAGCCCGCCCTTACTTTCAACACCGCAACCAGGCGAACAGCTATTACTCTACCTGGCCGTATCCGAGTCAGCGGTAAGTGCAGTCTTGGTGCGAGAAGACAAGGGTAAGCAACTACCAATTTATTACATCAGTAAATCTTTATTAGATGCTGAAACACGCTATCAACCTTTGGAAAAACTGGCACTAGCATTGGTAATCGCTGCCCGCAAATTAAGACCCTACTTCCAAAGTCATTCAATAGCTGTAGTCACTGCCTTCCCCCTGCGCAATATCTTGCACAAACCTGAATTTTCGGGCAGACTAGTAAAATGGGCAGTAGAATTAAGTGAATTTGACATATCTTATCAACCCCGAGTAGCAATAAAATCTCAAGTTTTGGCAGATTTTATCGCGGATTTTAGCGCCACCATGTACCCTGATGCTCAGCGTGAGGCGGTTCTCTTCGCCGGATCCGAGCCGGGGACTTGGACCTTGCACACTGATGGGTCCTCGAGCGTGAAAGGGTCAGGGTTGGGTTTAGTCCTCACCACTCCCTCGGGTGAAACCATCAGGCAGGCTATAAAATGTCCTTTTCTTACTAACAATGAGGCCGAGTATGAGGCCGTAATTGCAGGATTGAAACTAGCTCGAGATTATGGGGCAGACAGGATTCACCTCAAAAGTGACTCCGCCCTGGTCATCAACCAGATAAATGGAGGCTTCGTTGCAAGAGAGTCTCGTATGCAGAGGTACCTTGCCCGAGTCACTGGTTTACTGGCACAACTCAGCAATTGGGAAGCTACGCAGATCCCGCGGGAGGAGAATCATGAAGCTGACGCCTTGGCCAATTTGGGCTCGGTCGCAGAAATTGGAGCAGCAGGTTCAATGGCCGTGGCTCATCTCCTATGCACAACAATCGATAAGGACGCGATGGAGGTCAACACAACCAGCCTAACTTGGGATTGGAGGAATGAGATAATCAACTATATATTGCATGGAACCTTGCCATCAGACGTTAAGGCCGCTCGAAAATTGAGGATAAAGGCCGCCAGATATACAATTATAGATGGCACCCTCTATCGAAAGACTTTTGCAGGCCCACTCGCTAAATGCCTAGGCCCCAGCCAGACTGAGTATGTGATGAGAGAAGTTCATGAAGGGTGCTGTGGAAATCATTTGGGAGGAAAAGCGCTTGCGCGGAAACTCATACGAGCAGGTTATTATTGGGACAAGATGGAGAAAGACACCAACGAGTTTGTCAAAAAATGCGATAAGTGCCAAAGGTTTGCGCATCTCCTCCACCAACCGGCGGAGCCCTTGCATTCGATCATTTCCCCGTGGCCATTTATGAAATGGGGGATAGACATCGTCGGGCCACTACCAACTGCGCCGCGGGGGGTACGTTTCTTGTTAATAATTACTGACTACTTCACAAAGTGGGTTGAGGCCGCAGCGTATTCGAAGATACGTCAAACGGAAGTAATTGATTTCCTGTGGCGTTATGTCATTTGTCGGTTTGGAGCACCCAAAGAAATTGTTATGGACAACGGCCCCCAGTTCGTTGGTCAGAAGGTCACGAAGTTCCTTGAAGATCTGCATATTAAAAGGATTACTTCCTCCCCGTATCACCCAGTGGCAAACGGGCAGGCGGAATCAACCAACAAAATAATAGTGGATTCGCTCAAGAAGCGCCTCGAACAGGCCAAAGGATGTTGGGTGGAAGAACTCCCCGGGGTTCTTTGGGCATATAGAACAACCACGAAAATGAGCACCGGGGAGACACCTTACTCGTTAGTGTATGGCTCCGATGCATTAATCCCAGTCGAGATTGGCGAGCCAAGTCTCAGATATGCCCATGCAACCGCAGAATCTAATTCAGTCAACCTCTCTGAGGAGTTGGATTTCCTGGAAGAACGTAGAGAGTTAGCATTAATACGAGTGGTGGCTCAGAAAGAAAGGATAGAGCAATATTACAATCGGGGACTGAGGCTACGCAACTTCGAAGTCGGGGACTTTGTATTGCGTAAAGTCTCCCAGAGCACGCAAGAGGTGAACGCCGGCAAACTTGGTCCAAACTGGGAGGGTCCATACAAGGTGGTTGCATCAGCTGGTAAAGGTTCATACCGTTTGGCACGACCAGATGGGTCGCTTTTGCCCAGCAGCTGGAACGTGGCTCACTTGAAAAAGTACCACTTCTAAGTGGTACAGGGGTTAGTATTTCTATCCATTCTTACATTGCTTGCATGCCTTCGTTTTCTTTTTTCCAGTTACTCTATTTTCTTATCTCTGTCTAAATGGTACTAACGGTCTTCGAAAGGCCAGATCCGTTTAGCTCAACTGGTAGAGCTCGAAGTCTTCGTGCTTCGCGGCTGTGGGTTCAAATCCCGCAACGGACACACTCCTCTTTTGGTTATATGTGTTCTCAGACTCAGCGCTTTACCCATTGTCTTTTCATGTTTGAAATTACGAAATTTCAACATGAAATCAGGGGGGTGACGAGGGCCCCAGTAGGCCAAAATCCCGGCTAACACAGGTGATCTTCGAGCAGAGCAAGGTCATTCGTCGAGAGCACGGCTAAGCAAAATCAAGTAAGTTCAATAGAACTATTTTACTTGAGCTATATTGTCTTCTACATCTTTGCGGCCAGCACCCGCCTGAGTCCAACAAATTTCGCCTGAGTCCAACAAATTTACGACCAGAGAATCTTGTATTTTGATTTACGACCAAAACAGTCCTACATTTTGGTCATTGGGTTGCTTGCCCTTTTTCAATAGAAATAACGGGGGAGTCTCAACCAAACCAAATAATTCTGGCCATTGGGTTGCTTGCCCTTTTTCAATAGAAATAACGGGGAAGTCTCAATCAAACCAAATCAAATTTTTTTTTCGTTTCCCTGCGAAAACTCTCAACTATCAAATATGATAAGCAAAGTTTATCGCAAAACCGTCTTACACGGTCGAATTTCAGTCAGCCTGAACGACTCGATTTCGTTCAAGCCCAGAAGGGCCTGGCTTCGGTTATCCTAACTAGAGATAACTTAACCTGGCCACGGTCAGATTTTATTTCAAAAACATCTGCGCAGATTAAACTAAAAAGGGAACTCAGACACTAAGGTTTGAAACATAACCTTGACCTCTGAAAACCCCACTAAGCAACAATCAACATTCATGTGAGTAAGACTTGAAAGACTAAAAATGGTCGTCAAGCCTCAACCGAACAAACGAAAGAAGGGAAATAGCCACAAACATACACTCATAAAGTTAACAAATATTCAAAAGTTAACAAACATCCAACAAATTAACAGAGGGGCGGGACAAATATCAATCGTCATGATGACCAGGATCCCGACCTGATGCACTAGCTCCATCAGTCGGATCCCCGCCTAAATCTTCATCCTCTTCGTCTTCGTTGTCCTCACTACCCTCATCGCCCCCTTCAACTCCATCGTCATCAGTTCCCACGTCCATGCCCAGGCCTTGCTTGACACTGATGATAGCTGCAATAGTCTGATCGAGGACTAAATCAACATTAATCTGGCCACGCTGCACTTGGATGAGCAGTTTCTTTTTGGCCTCCAGAGCTTCTAACTTGGATTCGATCGTATAACGATCTCGCAAGTTAGCCAAATCCTTCGTCAGTAGCTCTTGAACCTTTGCAGACTCCGCAACCCGACGTCTAGCCTCTTGCAGTTCTCCTCGAGCAGCCTGGGATTCAGCCTCAGCTTTGTTCATACTCCTCAGCATCAGGTCAGAAGCGTCGCGGATGCTTGCCAAAGTAATCTCCTTCATATTAAGCTCATGGGCAAGTTGGGAGATCTGACGGCCCTGCTCATCCATCTTTGCTTTTAGATCTTCAAAGGACAATACAAACCTGTCCTTCTCATCTAAAAGACGGTCCTTCTCCTCGAGGAGCGCGCCTATCTTGTCGCTGGCTTCAGCGTTGGATTTCTCCAACCTTTCTATCTTATCCTCGAAGAAGTCGCACTTCCCCTCCAGCACCCGCTTCTCCCCGATCAGAACCTTCTTCTCCTCTTCCAAGGCCTGATTTGCCTGGAGAACCTCCAAAAGATCTTTTTTCAAGCCGAGAACTTGGTCTTGGTTGTTCAACCTGGAACGAAGCATGAGCTCGGTAGCCATCATACTCGCCTGGCAACAAATAGAAACATGTAGATAGTCAGGACTAAGGGTTTTGTGACAGATATAAGGAAAGTGAAGGAAGAAGACATTACCCGAGCAGTATCCTCAGCAATCGCATAAGCCAACTGCTCATCGTTCATGCTGCGCATGTTCCACTCTTCACGAGGGCCGATCAGGTTGGACGTTACCTTGACTAAGTGGCCAGGCTTCGTCAAAAAATCCGTGTCTGGGGGGATGATGAAGTCACATTCCCTCATGCAAGGCCTAGGCTCTCTCGCCTGCTCCGAGGGGTAGTCAGGGCCGAATTTATGGCGAATACCTTTAACGGAGTACGCACCAATCGTACCTCCCAAGGATACTCGCCTGGTGAGCCTAGTCCGGGAAACTTCAACGTCACCTGACTCGCCGAGGCCCAGGGTGTCGCACTCCTGTAAGTAAACTGGCGCTACCCCATCAGCAGCCAAGTTTATCATGTCTTTGTAGTAGAAGACCTGGGGCTCAGCCTCCCCCCCAGCCTTCTTCCCACCGTCAACCTCCTCGCCTGCCTCACCTTTTTCTTCACCTTCCTTCTCCCCCTTCTCCTCGTCACCTTCCATCATCGGCTCCTTGCCTGGACGCCTACTGCTAGCCTGCTCAGGCTCGCCTTGTTGACTTCGAGCCCGTTCAGGCTCGCTTGGCTCTGAAGCCTCAGGAAAAAATGCAAAACTCCCTTGCATTCTTTCCTCCCCCATTTCTTCGGCTCTCTCCTCCTCCCCGTCACCAGCTCGGGGACTTTGCTCAAAGGAATAAGAGGAAGTCTCTGCAGCTCTCCTCTTATCACTCCGAAGATACGCTCTCCTCCTCTGATTCAAGCCCTCATCAGGGACCTCTGAATCTGACAAAACAACCACCACAGGCTCAGCTGATTCAGGAGCAGCCGCCGAACTCTTTATGCTTTCTTGCCCAGACTTGGGAGTTTCGGCAGCCCCCACGGTGGCCTCAACTGTCTTCTCAGAAGACTGAGGGGTCTTGCGAGCCGTCCTCTTCTTCTTCTTAGGCTTACTCTTTTCAGAGTCTGTTTGTTTTCTCTTCAGGCTCGCAAGAATCTCCTCGCCGCCCTCTCTAGCTTTAATAGCCGCAGCAGTTTGAAGGATAGCGGCCGCCTCCTCGTTGACATCGGCCACGGGGTCGACGACCACCTCCTCAGGAGGAGGAGCAGGAAAGTAACTACCACCAGTACCCAAACCTGAAAATAGAAGCTTATTGATGTCATAACAAATTCTGCATAAGCCAAGAAAGAGATGCAGGTAAGGATCCTACCATGGGTGCTGGGATTAGACAAATGCTTCAGTGAAGCATAATGAGGCCATTGCCTCTCCTCGTGGGTGAACACCGTCAAAATTGGTTCGACCCAGGCAGACAATTCCTCCTCAGTAATCAGGCCATCATAAGGAATCTTGTCAGCTAACCAACAAAGAATAGAAATTAGAAACTACAGAATACATAATTCAAAGAATATCCAACACAAGTACTCGGGGACTTACGAGTCTTGTTCCAGGCCTCGCGGAGGTTAGTTTTGTCGCCGCGTGTGAGGAGTCTGGACTGCACGTAAACATACCGGTGCATCCAACCCCTGTCCCCTGAATCCTCAGACTTGCTCACTAGAGCCTTTCTCCCCCTCATGCGGGCATTTATATATCCGTCCCTGGCAACCTGAAGACTGTACAGAGAAATAAAGTGTTTAAACTCAAAATCCTGCTCGGTCTCATCGGCGAACCATTGCAGCAGGGTGACGATCCTATAAACGCTAGGGCACAGCTGCCCCGGGCAGATCAAATAATATTTACAGATGTCCTCTATAACGGGGTGCAGCGGGAACGTATAACCTATCGTGAATGGGTATGTGGATATAGCCGTCCAACCAGGCCTCACCGAAGTAATATTTTCTGTTGGGAGAGGGCAAGAAATCATAAGGTCATCGCCCCACCCGCAATCAGCCCTAACCTTAGGCAGAAGGTCAGGGGTGATTGAACTCTTGAAACGGCTTGAAGGCCATGACCTTATGTTGCCGTAATGACTAGACGAGTTAACTGAACAGTCGTTCTCAAGATTCCCCCAGATTTTTGGAATCACGTCGGCAACAGAAGTTGGAGAACTTGTAGATTGCCCAGCCGCCGCCGAAGAAGAACTAGCTGCAGCATCCATATTCAGAACCCTCTTAGCTTTTGGAGACATTTTTAAAGCGGATTTGTTACGTTTTGAGTTCTTGCTGGAAAGTGGTGTAAAGCTCTGAAAGTTAGTATGAAATTTGAAGCAAAGTAAAGGACCTTCAGCTGGGAAAAATTGTATTTATAGGGTTCGCAAAACCTACACGTGGCAAACATCCGCATAGGAGGTAAGTCGATCCAGCCGTTAAAGAAAATAATAAGATAAAAGTCGGAATGACGGTTTTCTTTTATCTCGGGACGTGCAAGACATGAGTAGGCACAGTTCAATCATCACGCCTGCAGTCTCGGAACGCGCAACAGTCACTTCTTCAGGGAAAAGTGGAACGGAATAGACAGCTTGCACGTCTTGTATCCAACAGAGCATTTAATGCGTACACTAAAAGGACGCCAATCAGTCAAAACTTTTGAGGAAACATTTAATGCTCGTACTAGAGGGATAACGATCAGTCCAACGAGCAGAACCTTGTGAAAACTCATGCTTACTATGAAAGAAGAGATCAAAAAGTTCATTCCCACTCATAGTTGGTTCTCCACTCCTCGACCAGATCCTCTGCCCGAGAAGTGCGGGGACTATCTGTATTGGGTAAAATCCATCGTCACCAAAGTTGATGACTCAGCATCCACATAGGGCGGCACGCAAACGACACGTGGCAGCAAGGGGATATGAAGGCAAAGGATAAGACCGAAGATAAACAGTCACAACGGACAGATGAACAGTTACTACGGCCAGAAGAGTCGCAGCCCATCAATCAAGGCAATTCAAAGTAGGAACCTTATCCACAAACAACACAACTGCTCGTCTGAGGAGTTACAACTGCTTGTGAACGGGCACATAGGCTGTCTATATATTGTAATCTAAGTCACTAGCATACGACCTAATGCTTCTCTGAAATCTACACCTGTATTCTAAACAATTTACTAGCATTCAATACTTTATCTCCAGCAAACATTTATTACTATTGCTTATCGAAAGATCTTCTCTACTGTTTCATTAACTGAATCTCTAAACGAGTACGAGGAAAGGAATTTAATCAAGTCTGAACGGCCTGAACACGGTTCCTTCTTTGTCCGATTATTTATTCATTATATCGCGTTAATTGTCTCTTTACTTTTCCGCATTTATTACAGGCATTTATATTTACCTCATTAAGAGCATTTTAATCTCGATTATTGACCGTGACCCCGCTTTACAAATTTAATTGTGAATTAACCTGATAAAACTAAATTACGGTTGAACACATACTCCGTCATGACCAATATCTCAACACCCTTATCATATTTCAAACGAGTCATACAAAGACATTCGTTTAAAACTCCTAAACCAACTATTACGTTCTCTTGGTCGTCATGCTTAGGCTCAGGGATTGGAAACATATGGAACTTTTCAGAGATGGGATCAAAATAAATTACTTTGTTTGGACCATTAAAAGCACGATCCCACTCATCAGTCCGGTACTCACGATCACCATCGTCATCTTGGTTATTATTGTTCTTGCAAAAATCAGGATCGTTAATGCTTGTCCAATACCTATAATGAACTCGTCCATGGAACGTAATCCCGTCTTTGACTGAGGATATATCATAAGGAAATTTGAGTCGCCTCCATTGTTTGGCTTTAAGACTAGCAACTATTACAAACTCACCACCATAATCTGGGGTCTGATGTTGCATAATCATCACTGCCTTATAGTCATTCTTGGAGGAGTCAAAACAAAGTGCCCCACGTGTATAATAGCCATCTTCCGCTAAGGCGTCAAGCTCAAGCACTTTGGTGTGAAATCGATCGAGTGGCAGGATTCCATAAGACAATATGCTCGTTTATACTTACCAGAACAAGACCATGACAAGACCCTAAAAGATCACAACATTCCGAATGTCTCCGAGAATTAGGCTTATACCTTGTCCTAAAGTGAGGATGATTGAGCTTTTCCCAAGTGAGTTGTTGGTTTAAGAAGCGCACGTAGGGTCTAGAACGTGAATACAACTCCGCAATTAATACTCCTTGTCGTTGATTCAGGAACTTGAAGTTTGGACTTGAAATCCAGCCACACCATGGCTTATTCACACACTTGAATCTTAACAGCGATTTCACTGACAAATTTGAAAGAATACTAATTGTGATTTCGTTGGGTAAATATGCCATAATCCACTGTTTTTTCTTTGGTTGAATGTCTAGAAAACACTAGGGTTAACTTAGATAGGAGTACTATCGTAAAAATATGTATACACCTTAAATACTACTCGTAAGAAATATTTTTTTTTATAAAAATGTACTGGAGAAGAAAACAATGGTAGAATTCTTATTTCATGAAATCTCATACGATTAAGGGAGCATTATATATCGTATTTATAGGCTACGCAAACCTTGGTCCCCTAGAAAAAAAAAATTACTGCTACTCCTATCTCTTATGGGAAAACTCTAACTGCCATAAAAGTATAGTTTGTCGTATCAATTAAACCTATTTACTAATGGATTGATAAATATATAAAGCAAGAAAATCCTAATTGAATAAAAATAATAAAAAAAATAGCGTGCCTTAGGATGGGAAAGAGTGAAAGTCAGTGTATAAGTGATTAAGAGATCGTTCCTTGTGTTTAGACTTTAGACATCGGCATCGCTTAATTATCTATCTCAATTAATCTCAACGCGTGCAATGAATTTAACAAAAGTAGCTACTAGTATTTAAATGAAGTAGTATTTATCTTTTTCTCGCTCCTGCTTTTTGTAAACTAGTTTCTCGTCACGCGCATGTCTGTGGATGCCAAGTCAAGTAATATATGATTTTATAAAATAAAATAAATATTACGAAAATAAAACTTCAAGTAAATAAGTGTACATGAAATAGTAAAGGACAAATTTATGGGAATGATTAATGTAAATGTGCAAATTCATTGATAGTTTTCTTAGTTTCATTAATTTAAGTTTCTTTCCTATACATTTTCAAGCCTACCAAAATTTTAATAATTAGAAAGAATGATTCAACAAAATGTCAAGAGTATTTTTTCTTGAATTCGTATAAAAGTTTGGTCACTTATCTTGTTTTAAGAAATCATATCCTAGTCCTAGTAGAAACATTAACTCATTACTTCATGGAAAAACATGTTATTGAAAATCTGCAAAGAAATTTATGAATTTGTTTGTCTTTGACATGACATACCAAATCATTGTAAGCATACCAACACTACAAAAAAACTCAATGCTAGCAGCGGTTTAAAAACATGTTTACCAGCGGTTTTGACTGCTGCAAAAAAAAGTTCCAGCGCTTTAAAAACCGCTGCCTATGCAGCTGTACTAAAACTATCTGCCGATGATTTTCATGAACGGCTAGTAGAACCGCAGCAATTCCCTCTTCATTTCGGCGGGTAACTCAAAACCGCAGCTAAATTAAGATATCAAGGAAAAATAGAAAACTTAATTGTGGTCCATTATCCGAATTTTGGGCTCACATAACTATTGGACACCACAAATTGGATTGGCTCACAACCCCACCTCTCAAATTTGTTGGTGTCGCTGCTTCATCACATTTGTTGCTCTATCTCACACTATTAGTTATAAAGATAAGTTTTTCTCTTTAAACTACCGATGTGGGATAGAATTTTCCTTAAGAAACCGTCGCAAATGTCTTAAAACCGCTGCTAAACTGTTACTAAATCCTAACTGCCGAAAAATATCCAAAAAGCCGTTGCTATTTATTTTTTTACCAGCAGCTTGGTGAGCCGCTGCAAAGTGGAGCATTAGCAGCAGTTAGATAAACCGCTGCAAAAAGCCCGCTGCAAACAGCCCGATTTTTTGTAGTGCAAATACGTCCTAAAAGGCTAAACTAATCATGTATTTCAATATAAAAAATCACAAAGTGAGTCAACTTACTTTATATCAATTCCATCTCATCAAGGCTCCAAGAATAAAAATTAAATTGTCTAGGACTTATGATGAAACCATAGAAGAAATACTAATTAGAGTGTGGAGTTACAAACCTTGTTTAAAGTAAGGGTTAGAGTGTTAGCCTTGAAAGATCAAAACAATAGATATATCAGAATGACTAATCGTGCTTAACTCTAACGAAGAAGAAATTAATTTGCTAAGGGTTCATGGGAAATAGCCTCATTGGTTGAAAGAGTAATTTAAATGGCTTTTGTTTGCAGGTAGCAACGAATAGTGACATTTAAAGAGTAAGCTAGATACTTTTATATAATAGAGAGTTGCACACCTATTCAAAAAGTCACAGCCAATTTGAATAGTTTCCTTATTATTTAAATATTACTAAATTAAATAATATTTATATATAAGTAGGGTATTTAGACTATTCAGATGGGTATTTTGGTAAAATGACTTTTGATCTTTTTAAGGACATGCTTTTATAGTAATATAATTAATTAAATAAAATTCAAGTCATGACTCAAATTTACATTATCCTTCGAAGATTTACGGCTCCATAAGTATTCATTACAAATTTACATTTCATATCTAATGCCTACAATCTAAAAGAACAGAGGAAGAATAAAAAGATCTAAGATTAAAATATGATTCAATTGAGAAAGAAGCTTACTTTAAATACTTTTGTTTCAAATGAAGAAAACTTCATCAAATTTTAGTAAACTTATTTTGCTATATATTGAAAAGTTTAAATAGGTGCTAGCCCTCCCATGGACAAATCAATTTGGGATATATTGACTCGTCAATGATATATAGCCCATCTCGTTAATATCTAGGTCTCTTGGACATATAATATTTCCAGGAGCTGAACTTTTTGTGACGTGTCTCACTCCAGTAGTATTCCTTTCGCGAGGTTGAGGTCAAGCTTTCCGCATATATAATGGTAGACATGATAGCAAAAGAATCTGTGGTAGCAAGACGAATGTCTCGCATCTTATCATCCTTAGGGTTGTAGACAACTACTTCACAATTAAGTCCATCTCTTATCAAAGCTACTTCTCCACTCTCTGTAATAGAGAAGGGATTTGCAAATCCATAAGAAGGATTTATTTGTAATAAATTATTGCTTATTAAGAATAAAAGTTTCCACGATTCCCTTACTCCATATTCCGTCATGACCAATATCTCAATACCCTTATCATTTTTCAAACGAGTTATACAAAGACATTCATTTAAAACTCCTAAACCAACTATTACGTTCTCTTGGTCATACGTAGGCTCAGGGATTGGAAACATATGGAACTTTTCAGAGATGGGATCAAAATAAATTACTTCGTTAGGACCATTAAAAGCACGATCCCACTCATCAGTCCGGTACTCACGATCACCATCACGATCATCTTGGCCACGGTTGTTCTTATTGTTAATGCCTGTCCAATACCTATAGTGAACTCGTCCATGGAACGTAATCCCTTCTTTGACTGAGGAAACATCATAAGGAAATTTGAGTCGCCTCCATTGTTTGGCTTTAAGACTAGCAACTATTACAAACTCACCACCATAATCTGGGGTCTGATGTTGCATAATCATCACTGCCTTATAGTCATTCTTGGAGGAGTCAAAACAAAGTGCCCCACGTGTATAATAGCCATCTTCCGCTAAGGCGTCAAGCTCAAGCACTTTGGTGTGAAATCGAGTGGCAGGATTCCATAAGACAATATGCTCGTTTATACTTATCAGAACAAGACCATGACAAGACCCTAAAAGATCACAACAACAATCCAAAAATCTCCCGGAATCAGTGCTATATCTTGTCCTAAAATGAGGATGTTTGAGTTTTTCCCAAATGAGTTGTTGGTTTAAGAAGCGCACATACGGTCTAGAACTTGAATACAACTCCGCGATTAATACTCCTTGTCGATTCAGGAACTTGAAGTTTGGACTTGAAATCCAGCCACACCATGGTTTATTAACACACTTGAATCTTAACAACGATTTTGCTGGTAAATTTGAAAGAATAGTAGATGTGATTTCGTCGAGTAAATTTGCCATAATTCACACTTTTTTCTTTGGTTGAATGTCTGCCTTGGAAAACACTAGGAGAATTCTTTTATTAAAAAGAAAAGAAAAGAAGTAATGGAGATAAAACAATGGTAGAATTTTTATTTCAGGAAATCTGGTATATATGATTAGGATTTAGGACTTAGGAGCATCATATATCGTACGTATTTATAGGAGAAGAAAACCTTGGTCCCCAAGAAAAAGTCCACTACTGCTACTCCTATCTTTTATGGGAAAAGTCTAACTGCCATAAAAAAGGTTATTGCATCAATTAAGCCTATCTACTAATGAATTGATATAAAAATATAAAGCTAGAAAGCCCTAATCGAATAACAATAATAGTACTCATCCGTTCCACTTTATTTGACAAGGTTGCTATTTGGGAGGTCTCTTTGACCATATTTTTCTTATATATATTATATATATTTTGAATTATAAATTATTATGATTTATAGTATATTTTTATGTATTTAAATTTTATTTTCAAAAAATTGAATAATATATATTCAAATTTACAGTAAAAATAACAAGTTTGACCCTCATACTCTGATCCCTGTCATATCTTAACAAGAGGGAGTAAAAGACTAACGTGTCTTAGGATGGGAAAGAGTGAAAGTCAGCATTGTATAAGTGATTAATAGTCTTAAAGAATTTAAGCACTTTAGGGGCATTGCTTTTGTATAAATAAATAGGCAAAAGGGCCAACTAGCCTCTTGTACTTGTTTGGTTTTACCGTTTTAACACTTGTATTTACGTAAGTGTTATCTGGACACTTCTACTCGTCCAAAACCTATATTGTAAATGCTTATTAGGTGATGTGTCAAGTTGTGTGAGTATGTGGCAGAAGTGCGTGTGACACAAGACTTTTACAGCAGTGGCATAAAAAAACCAGCATTGCAACGTTCTTCTTCTTCTGTTTAGGAAAAAGCCCTATTTTTACAATACACAAACGAAAAATTAGAATACCCCTAATATTTACACGGGTCTAAAGGATTAAAGAATAAGAGTGGGACCTACATAAAATCTCTAATTTATACCAGGAATAAACAATTAGAAAGGGACCTACAAAAAGCCAATTGTTTCATCCAAAATATTTCAAGATTCCCATTAATAAATGGACAATAATGGTGGACAAACGTTGATTTAAACTAACATGCAAAAAATGTTAAATTCAGAACAAACACGGATTATGTGTGTTTTATTCAGTTAAAAACCCTAATTTTATATACAAAACACAAAATAACAAATCCTTATTTCACAAAACTCAAATCTTTGACTTAATATTTTTAATTGTTGATTTGTTGAACAATTAAGCCATAATCAAAGGAATATTTTTGGCTAATCATGAGAGATGAAAGGTTTTTAGGGGGGTTAATCGAGGTTTTGGATAATTGTAAAAGAGGTTGTTTGTTTTTATTATAGGCTTTTGTTTTTTTGTTTTGTTTTTTATTTTTAAAAAAATTCATAAAAAGTACGTGGCAAGTGTTTTGGGCCAAATATCTAATGTAGGTGCCACGTGGGTAGCATTTGTGCAACATGCTTAGATACAATAGTTTAAAATATAAGTTTTGAATAAGTAGAAGTGGTCTGATAATACAGTATAAGTGTTAAAATGGTAAAATCGAACAAATATAAGGGGCTAGTTGGCCCTTCTACCTAATAAATAATATAAGTACAAATTCCCGCAAATATTTGACTGATTGATCGTATAAAAAAGAACTTGTGCAGTATTTGGCAGTGATAAGTACTCCTTCCGTCACAAATTCAATGTCTTACTTTCCTTTTTGGTTTGTCCCAAAATGAGTGCCTCTTACTATATTTAGTAATTTGACAATTCAAATATCCTACATGGTAGATTTAAAACCACAAATTCAAATGAAATTTTAGTACATTACATACATCTTTCATTTGGAACCACAAAATTGAAAAGTCTCTCTATATTTTTTAAATTCTGTGTCCAGTCAAACTAAGACACTCAATTTGTGATGGAGGAAGTAATAAGTTATACATAAATGTCGGCATTTCTATATAGGTAGAGTCGTAGACACAAAATAAGTATAGATTTATTTCCAATGTGATGGTTTTTGTACAACAAGCGCGTCACTACTAATATACTCTTTATTGGATCCAAATTTGCTCCATTAATATTTGCTCCATTAGGTAGCAATATATGCTTGGATCATTGCCATGTAGACTAGTGCACTTAAAAGACTAAGATTGCATTTGTTATTTTTTGTTACAATCCTATTAATGGCAAGTTAATCTCCGATGGGAACCAACTATCTTGCAAGAATAAAACTATTTCATTACATTTTTTAAGGTACACAATAATTCAATCACGGTAGAACCAGGCACGAGATTGACAAAATTTATTACTGCATAAATAAAAATTTTATTTACGTAGTTGAAACTTCATAATAATATTGTCGATTCAAACCTTTCTTGCTTCATCATATTAGTATACACTAATATACTAGTATAGTACCCGCGCGATGCGCGGACTATATTAGTGAATATTATTCATAATCAAATTGTGATATATATCCATGGACAATATTGGAATCCTAATTGTCTCTATGAAATTAGAGGAATAAAATTAAATTATGCAATCATACAATAAATTTTGAATGTGTAAAATATCATAATAATTATGATGCAGAACAACTTTAAATAATATTACTTTAAAAAAAAATAAGAGTAGATTATAACCTAATAAATATCTTGCAAATAATCTATCATATTTCTCTAAATAATACTTCATAATTTTGTATTGCAATACCCCACGAATGTGTATTGGTCGTCGCAGCTTCAAGGACGCCCATGACTGCTAATTGTATTACTTATTGATATAAAATAGTGAAATAGTAATATGTCGAAAAGAAGGAAGTTAACGGTTTGCTTGATTGTATATTGTTCAATCAACATAATTACATTAAAGCATGACTTGTAAACAAACTAATTATACCTAATTCACCAATTGTATTGTATTACCACTTAAATATGGATGTCCATTTACATCATATTCACGAATCTTTCGTATGTTATGTGTATCTTTGGATGATCAATTAACCTATAAATTGTGATGTTCTTCACCATTTAAGAATACACTTAAAAACTTGAAACTGAGTTAACAAAGCTTCATCTCTATTCTATATTTCTTGTGTATTTTCTATAGTATTACTTTTATCTTACAACACATTTAGAATATATAGGTCTTTATTTTACGCTTTATACGTGGAGGTGGATTAATTGAACATGAATGACTAATTTTGTTACGCGGCTCCATCATATCATATAAATTTGAAGATTAAACTTATTTAGTAACTATATTTTTTCATTTTAGTAATTTATGGATGCTTATGTTATGTTTGAATGTTTCTATTAAAAAAAAAAAACTGGTTTTTGAACCCTACAAAAATTGTACATGTAATTGTAATAACTTAGAATTCATATCTGAAAGCATAATACCCATGTAAGTTAGTATTCCGTATAATACAAAATGGATACATGCAAGTTTGAGGTCAATCAGCAAATCTGCAACTCATTTATATAACCTCCAAAAACTTACTTATATTTTACATTGTCAGCATATATGCTAATTCACCATTTCTATAATCTCCAAAAAAAAAAAAAAAAAAAAAAAATCTTAATCTTTTATTTCTTCGTCATTTTACATTGTCCACACATAGACGCTAATACATCAATATTATTCATTAACGCTTCACATGTAACATAATCATAACTTTCTATACTTTCAATATTTAATTAACCGCACAACAAAAGCAACATTCTAGTCTTCGTCTTCAACGTCAACATTATAAAGTGCTTGAATAAAAGAACTAAACAAAAGCTAAAATAGAAAATATTAAAAAGATCAAAATTAAATAAACTCACTGCTGGAAAGTATATAAGATCACATTTCATACATAGTCAACATATCATCAAAAATCATAGAGAACTGAATTTTTGTATGCTATTATATTTTCTATTTTTTGGTCTCCAAAGATCTAACAATTCCCTTCCTTGAATTCTTTTCCATTAAAGATTGCTAGTCGAAGAGATATTTTGAGTTCTTTTAAGGTACCTTAGTTTCTCAAAAAGGGACAAAAATAGTTCTCGGTTTTATATTTCTATATATGTGAATGTGTGATGCATTCGTGTCTTCAAGAACGTCCATGTTTACATTTTTTATCTTTTAAATGGCTACCTGACACCTAAAAAAGAATTATAGTAGATCAAAGCAATTAAGAGAATGGAAGTGTACGACATGTTTGATTGAAATACTGTCTAATTAACATCAATAAACCATTAAAATATATCGAACGAATAAATTACATGAATTCACCAATTGTATGCATTACCGCTTAAATTTATTGATTAAAAGGTCAGATTATGGCTCAATATGTTGCTTTATTTTGGCTTTATCATCTGCAATGGACAAAATTCATTGTTATTTCAGCCACACTAACCACACGATTTCCACTTAAACAAATATTGCACAGATTATATTTAGACAAAATTGGATCATATCAAATACAGTATTTTATCATCAATCACTCCAAGCAAGATATTTGCAAGGTTTGGGAAACAATTGAAACACAGAGGGAGAGATTGAAACAAACCTTCGTTTATGGAGGAATTGTTCGCCTAGGCCAGGTTGTAAATTCGAACTTTGCAAGATTTAAAATGATTGACTTGCTTTCACGTGGATGGCTTTCCTGTAAATTTAAACCATCTATCTTTCGTATGCATAGTCATATCCAGCAGAAACAAATCTAAAACTACAAATAGAAGCTAAAAAATAGGAAAAAAATATGTTAGATTACAAAATACCTATGTAACAGGATAATGCAGTAATTCCTAGACATCTTCCACAAGGTAAGATAATTGGCATCTTTCACCTAGATTACGAAAAAATGCATTATTATCACTACAATCTAGAAAAATAAACTTTCCAGTTTTAAAATAACTGAAGAATATAACAGATGCAGTGATTTAAAATGTTTATACTCTAGGAGCCCCCTAAAACATTATACTCTAGATCTGAAAGAATCAAGTTTTATAAAGCGTGTCAATTACCTGTAAAAAAGAAGCCCGATTAAATATAATAGATCCGTGGACTATCTCTCTTCGTTAACGCTAGCATGTTCAAGGAAGTAGGCATGCACATCCATGTAGAATTAAAAATTGTATGCCTAAAACATGCAAAGAAAATCAAAGTTAAAAGTTTATTAGAGGTTCATTTCTTATTATAAGAAGAATATGAAGTCCAATTAACACAGTCAAACTGAATCCAAAATCGAATTGAAAATTGTGAGCATCTCCAATTTAACTTATAAGCTCAAAATGAATCCGAAATTGAATTGAAAATTTAGAATCAAACATGAGCTTATTTGATTTGAATTTTAAGTTGTAATTTCTTATGTAAGTTTGAAAATCCAAGAAACTTCCTCCATATCGAAGCTGCGCGATGCCATTTGTATCCGCCTTTTTGTCTGCTTGAGTTTGGTCCTTCATAACTACACAAAATTGATAATAAAATGAAAAAGGATCAAGAACAATATAAAATAATTTTTTAAAAAAGAAAGCAGTGAATAAGATTTGAGTTCAAGCTTTTGTTTTTGATCTATTCTTCTCGTTGTCTTTGTTATCGTTGAAAATTTTAAGACTTAAAGATAATTACAGGCTACAATTTAAGTAACTAAAGTTATAGCTTTAATAAGCCAAAGTCTTACCACTATCTTTAAGTTCATCACTGTAGTGATGATCTCAATCACGTAATCACTAATTTTGTTAACAACAAAATCCATAAAACTCTAGGCAGATGCTTGTCCTTCCATTGTAAAGCGAGTTTGCACCAAACAAAGTAAAAGAAAAGAATGCCGCACGAGCATCTTCGACAATATTTAAATTTTTAGGATGACTCCAAGATGGATAAAACCACCACATTGTGCAAATGAAGCAGTTTAAGCTTCGCCAATGACTTGGCTAATTTTTAGGACTCTAATGTGGATTACTCTGGCATTATCATGTTTGGAAAACTAAATATTGCCAAATATTTAGGAACCACCACAGGATGTGTAAACTACTTCATTTAGGAGATTTTTTAGGAGGAGTTGTAACTTTTTTTAGATAAGACTAATTCAAAATCAACACAATTAGTAAGCTTTACAATTTTTCCAACTTAAATAATAACAATTAAATTGACAATAAAAGTCGATTTTCTCTATATAACAGGATTTCTTTTGCATCTTTTTCCCCTTTTTAACTTTTTATTCCGACCAATTGATTTTTATTTTCTTATTACCGAAAATTTCATACACCTTGTTATTTACCCTACAGTTAATCTATTTTAAATTATTACTATTTTTTTCATACGATTATTCTTAAAATTTCAATTTAAATCCCAAAATAACTAAAATAACTACACTTAACTATAATATAACTTATTTACCTAAAATTTCCAAGTGGCTTCCAACTACATTGACACTTGGCTATTTCCTATAGGCTTACTACCCTCCTTTTAATATAATATAGAAGATATAGATAGATTTTTAGCAATAAAGAGAAAATAACTTCCTACAGATTAGTGGAGAAAACTTCTAGAGCAGTTAATTTTGTAAAATATTTTACAGATTTTAATTCAAATTTTAGATTAATAGTTAGAGTTATGCCACTTGTTAATATTTAAACTAAAATTAACCATATTTTAAATGTAGTAACTAATAACTAATTTTTGTCTTAATATTGCCATGTGTCTTTTTAACTTATTGCCACTTGGCTAAACATGGTTGGCTACAACACTCCTTTTAATATATATATAGATAAGCGTGAACAGTGAGCTGCTTCCGTTCATCCTGCCTATTGGTGCGTGCACCGATTTGCCAAATTAGCCAATGTTAGGTAGCCAGCTTTTGCATATCTTAAAGTATGCTGATTAACCACTTTTAAGAATACTACTGAAATATAGTCACTTTATATACCACATGCAGATCAAGGAGCCACATTCAAAACCATAAGCATAACCACCTTTTGCAAAACTAAGTGGCCACTTTAAGATCATTAATTGAATATAAAGGCATTCTTGCATGGCTTGCCAACTTAATACCCACTTCTATTAATATTTGATAAAATTATAATCAATTTTTTTCAATAAAATTCGTGAACTTTTAAGTTGTTGATCATGAACTTCAAAAAATATTTTTAGAATTTACATTGGTGTAAATAAATTTTTGAGATATTGTTCGAGAGCTTGGCAATCAAAGAACCACTTTTACGCATATTACTTGAGTATGGGGCATAAGACTCATTGGAAAAGATTCCTACAGTGAAGTAACAATAATTTTCAAAAGATAAATGTCTATGCATATACTGATAGTTTAAATATTTGTCACACTGCTAATATAAAAAAAAACTTACTACTCTTAAAAATTACAGTCATTCCAGATATAGTATAGAGAGTTGAATTAAATTCCTTCAGGTCTATCAGAAAGTGCTCCAAATTATGTCGATATAAGTTAAGTAATTATTAAAGAGGATCAAAACTCAAGAATCCCTGCTAAAACATTCTATATTTTGCATAGATCAACATTAATACCTGCCCGGGCTCTCGGTCACTAGTATATACTAGAGAATGCAAAAATTAACTGCCAATTTTGTGAAAGTGACAAACTTGGATTTTGCCGTATAATTTGGTTTATCCTATATTCCCATTTTTGTACTATCTTGCGAAACTAGCAAAGGAATACAAAATGAAGTAACACGCGTCTACTACGTGGCAAAAATAAACCATCTGTCAGTTTAGAAGTCAAAAAGTCATGGGCAAAACGTAAGTGTTAAGATAAGGGAAGTCGATGAAAATAATAAAAAAGCCAAAAGGCACGTACTTTGGTTCGTACTATTTAAGAAGGAAAGAAAAAAGATAAAGAGTACAGTTTACAGATGAGAGTAAATCGAAACGCAACAGTGTTTATTGCTTTGAATCTGATTCTGTTTTTAGTTTTTGTGTTCACTGCGTTTGCATTAAGCGGTCAAGAAAATACAGGGGGATTTTGTGGGGAAGAAGAAGAAAAAGGAAATAATTATATAGAGATGGCTTTACTTGGTGGAATTCGTGATTCGCATCCTGAGTCTCAGAACAGTGATGAGATCCATAGTCTTGCTAAATTTGCTGTTGATGAACACAACAAAAAGGAGGTTAAATTTATTACTGTTTACCTTTTTATCATTTGTTTTCTTTGTCCTTAAGCATCATTGTAAACTTTGCGTATTGTTCACGGTAGAGTCGGATCTAGGATTTGAACTTTATGGGTTTTGGGATTTGGGATGTGAGTTTGAAATTTAATATTATTGATACAACCTTGGAAGAACCAACCCCCAAAGCTAGCTATTAAGGTGGGAGAGTTTAAGGCTATATAAGCCCCACATGAACCCCCGTTTGGGCTATGTGAGACTCAAGTCCCATACCTTGCAATAGCAATAAATCATAACTCTCACTATCAGTTAATTACCGAGCAAGAAGGGAGGACCGCAAGTTAAATAATTGTGATTTGTCTCAAGGAGTAATGAGTTGTGTTAATGATCATTACACTGTGCAATATTGGGTTAATCCATATTAGGGTGGGCGTTCCAGCACTGATTAGGTTAGTGCTGGATTTGCAAAACTTACAAGGTAAAGGCTTGCCATAGCAGGGAGGATAATGAGATTAAAAGGGGGTTCCGTGGTACTTTAGTTGAGTTGGTGGTGCCCCTTTATAATTAGATTTTAGAGGCTCCATTACAAGCTTTATGTTTCATCTGCTGTTTAGGTTAGTCTCTTATAAATTTTCCTTAAAATGTCCCTGATTGTATTCTCCTTATATCTGTCATCTGTATATAACTATTATCAAGGTGGTGCTTTACTGTGCCTACTTGTCTATGTCTCTTTTCGACAGTGCCGGTTTCAAGGAAATGATCACTAGAAATGTTTGCTTTATCTGTTATCTCTGTTCACTGCATAAAATAAACTTGACCACTAAAATGACAAAATGTCGTCTTTCCTTCAACTATAATGCGTGTTCATTGAAGAGTTCATAAGTTCAGTATTGAATATGCGACAAGGCATAGGTGTGCATTCACACTTGGCAATATCGTGTTAAAGATTTTCACTGGACATGCATTCCTGGCAAAGCCAGGAGTTTCCAGGATACAGTATAATTTTCCGGTGGAAGTGATCAAGCTAACCGCTATTTGTTGGCTGCCTCCCCCTCCTGGTATCTTTGTAGCGGGAAGGATGATGTTTAAGACTTGTTTGTACGTTCTAGTTATCTCTGCATCTTGTTCTTTGATTTTAGAAGTTTGTGCTGAAAAAGTTGAGAAGGATGCATGCACCAGTCATAAGCTTGCAGAAGTATCAACATACTCGAGTTTGTTTGTTATTGGTTAAAAAATTCCTCGAGGGCCTTTAAGGAAACAATAATAATGAACACATGATTTGGAATCTCATTGGTGACATGCCCCAGTGCAGATAACACGAGATAACTCAACGCTCGCACAGATCAGTATTTAAATCTGTTTTGGGCTTTTACGAGTATAAAAGAGGGTCTAAATTCGAGATTTAGGTACATGCTACTGAAAATTGAATTAAGATCCATAGTCTCACCATAATTTTGTTTGTCACAATCGACTGAAGACCACCGTTCTTTTTAAAGTTATGCCGTCCTCAGCAAGTTTGGCCCGTTTAGGCTTCCTTATACATTTGGAGTCTATGTAGCTGTTCTTTAAGGATTCAGCAAACTTGGAGAATTAAGTAACTGCACCAACGGCAGATTACATTGAGTTAACGGGGAGAAATTTCAAATCTTTTAATCTTCTCTTGTGCTTTTGCATCTCTGAGTTGTTCTCTTACATAAAAAGTTACTCTCCGTTACTGATAAAAGGATGTTATGTAATGCAGCCAGCTTAGAGTAATCCGTAAACTTTTGTCTTTCTGCATTGTGTGTGGGATATTCTTTCATAAGACGTGAGCATTTAGTTATTGAATTACCAGGCTTGAGAATAAGCAAGATGGTCTCATCAGGAGGGTGGTAATGGATAACTTACTGTGGTAGCTATGTGTTTGAAGGCATTGAGAAACACCATTCAGATGTTGTGATATGAATTGAAGATCTTTGAAAAAGAGATTTCCTTGTATTAGAGTTACATATTTATTAAAAGATAGTATGTCTGAAGGTCACTACTTCTTTTACTCTGTAGCAGTTTCTTAGCACGTCCTGACCTTTGATCTCTTTTTGGTAAAATGATGATGTTGTTGGTACTCTTTATATAGATTAGATGGATAACATATAATAATTAGTTCATTTTAAGTCATGCAGATACTGTAGATCTGAACTTTCTTAATTTTTCCAGAATGCAATGTTTGAGCTGGCCAGAGTTGTGAAGGCGAAAGAGCAAGTTGTTGCTGGTACACTGCATCATCTGACCCTCGAGGTCGTAGATGCTGGAAAAAAGAAACTCTATGAAGCTAAGGTCTGGGTCAAACCGTGGTTGAATTTCAAGGAACTTCAAGAGTTCAAACACGTTGAAGATGCTCCAGCAATTACTTCATCAGATCTAGGTGTTAAGAAAGGTAGCTTTCTCTATTGATGTTTAATTTGTGATGTTTGCTGGTTGGCATAGTAGTTATTCTCTTATTAAAATCAAGTTCAACTTGCACAAGGCAAACATATTCTCAATATTATTTCTGAGAGGAAATTGGTCAAATTGTCTTGGTTTGTATCGAGGTCGTAGTTGCATATGGGTATCCCGTGCTTCTCTCCAGGTCTGCTGTATGTGTGCCTGTGCTTGGTATAATCAATGTGTTATAGTGATTTCCTTCTCTGGCTTGTTTATGGTTTTTTTTTTCCTTGAACACTGGCCGGAAGTTTGGCCTGGTTCTTCATCCAGTGGAATGGTCATGCTACTATCTAGGAACTTGATTCACTTAGAAATTTCCGTGATTGATGGTTCATTTTCTTCCTTCTGAATCGTGCAGAAGAGCAATGCTCTGGATTCAAATCAGTGCCGGTACATGATCCGGTTGTGCAAGAAGCTGCTGAGCATGCAATTAAGACCATCCAGCAGAGATCCAACTCACTACTTCCATATGAACTTCAAGAGATTGTTCATGCAAATGCTGAGGTATACCTTGGTTTCATGCTTTCTTGCCTTGGGTTTTTATGCGTGCGACCTGCACATATGATATATGTAGATGTAGCTTTAGTTTTTTCGTGGAGAGCTTTTTGTGAGGATGGTGAACTAATGATCAAACTTGCAATAGAAGGTACTGCAGGATGGTTTAGATGTGAATTGTTACTGTAGCAACGATGCTTTGGATCATGTGTCTCTACGGTGAAGCTCATTGGTTATCCATTAAAAGGCTACAGAGTCTTTATTCTGGTACTCGTGACTTGAGCATTTATGAAGCAGAAGCAGTGGAAGAAAGGGAAAAGAGGGGTTTGGGTGGGGGGGGGGGGTGTGAGTTTTTAGTAGTTAGAGCACTATTCTCTTGCTGTGTACTGCATACTTAAATTAACAGATGGATTCGTCTTCTACAGATGATTGAGGACTCTACAAGGCTCCATATGCTCATCAAAACAAGCAGGGGAGGGAAGGAAGAGAAGTTCAAAGTTCAAGTGCACCACAGCAACGAAGGTGCTTTCCACTTGAATCATATGGAGCCTGATCGCTCATAACTCTTGAACTAGTATTGGAGGTCCTTTACCTCTTCAAAGTGCTAAGAAATGTTCCGCTATGGAGCTATGAGAGAGTGCATGAACTCCCTTTAAAAGTAAATAAGCTTGTAACCAGCACAACATTTAAATTTCTGCCTGTACTTTATGATCTGAAGTTGGATTCTCTGCTTCTAAAGTTCTACTAATATATGTCTCTAGACTCTAATGCGTGCTGTTTCCCCCTCAGATGGAGGGATATTTGGATTGAGTGCATATTTTTTTATGCTTTCTTATGTGCTCCCTCTTGTTTTGTGTTACTCAGTAGCGAGGTTGCTTTGTTTTAGTACAACCTTGAGAGCTATGTTTGCATGCCACAAGCATAGCTTGCGGCTGCTGGACCGAAGGCCTCCTGTGTCGTTAACATGTGGGGCTCACACAGTTCAGGAGGTATTGCTAGGAGTATTGCTTAAACATGCGAATGGAATCTCAGCATAATGGACTATAACTAAAGCCAAAGCCAAAGCAAAGCTAATGCACGTGTAAACTTTCTTTCAAGGATAATGTTATCTCGTATTCTAGAGTATGTGGACATTTGGTCTGGCAAGTGTCTGTAGCCGTTCTTGCCATCAATTGTCTGGTAGTATAAAGTCAGTGTCACGGGGTCCAGGAGACGTATTCCTTCGACATTTATAGAAGGTACATATTAAGTATGTGCTTTAATATCACACAACGAAAATCAAACTGCAGTAGTGCGTCCAACACCTATCATTTTGCGTCACTCAATATTCAGACGTCCCCTCTGTTTATCTTAGCAACTGTGATATCTAAGGCTGTTTTATTTTGTGATCGTTGAGTGATAACCATAAGGGGTCTATATAGCGAGAAAACTACACAAAACAAAAAAAGTTCAAGATGACTGACATCGAACTTCTATGCTGTGAGCTAACAATTCACTGACCATTGAAGTCGCAATATGGAGTATGAATTTTGAGTTAGATACATGTTAAGGCTTTCAAAGAAATGCGTTACTTGATACCTGCATAAAATTTCCTCCAATTGGGTGATAGCAAAAACACCAATGAATAACATTGAAAATAAGATAAGGAAATTACAAACTTGCAAGCTTTGTCTAAAGTTCAATTACTTTGTAGCTGTGAATATGATATAACAAAACATCAACACTACTATTAGCTGCAATAAATACTATCTTGTACGATAGTAAACGGAATAGAATATTTAAAAGCTCATGAATTTAATTATTAAATATTTTAAAACAACACGATTAGACCTAACACACAAGATTAGATGCAATATTCCTCTTATATTCTTGACTTTTGTCATTGTAGTGGGAGTATACTATATTAAAATCTCTATCAGCACCACGTCTTTACCATCATGCTCAAATCAACGGATGGATGAGAGTTTTAATCAACGGCTGTAGTAAAACCTGGCATTCTATTGCCTTAGCCACAACCACTACTAAACTTCCATTTAAACCACTCCCTGTTTCCTCCACCACCGTCGCCGCCGCATCGTTGCTTCCTCCGCCGTCCCCGGCGGTTACAACCAGCTCAACTCTCCGTCTCCGGCTATCTAATTTCACCCGCACCTTATCCTCTTCAACTCCGATGGGTTCTCAGCCGGCGGAATTGGAGTGGCCGGCGAATAAGGTCCGGGAAACATTCATCAGTTTTTTCGAAGGGAAAAATCACCAAAATGTTGAATCTAGCCCTGTAGTTCCTCATAATGACCCTACACTCCTATTTGCAAATGCTGGTTAGTGTTCCCTTCACTTTAAAACATTGTATTTATTGGTTCTGTATAAATAGATTAATAAAGTTTGGATTTTTATGTAGGAATGAATCAGTTTAAGCCAATTTTCTTGGGAATTGTTGATCCTAATAGCCCCTTAAGTAAACTTAAGCGTGCCTGCGATACGCAGAAGTGTATTCGTGCTGGTGGAAAGCACAATGATCTTGATGATGTAGGAAAGGATACATATCATCATACTTTCTTTGAGATGCTTGGTAATTGGTCATTTGGAGATTATTTCAAGAAGGAGGCTATTGAATGGGCTTGGGAACTTTTAACTCAGGTAAGTTATATTCTATCGTGATTCGATGATATTGTATTAATAATATCCGTTTGTGCGAAAGGATGATGAGTTGTGTGCATGTTTGATGATTTTTGTCTAGGTATATAGGCTGCCAGGTGATCGGATTTATGCTACTTATTTTGGAGGTGATGATAAATCTGGCCTTCCAGCGGATACTGAAGCTAGAGACCTATGGCTTAAGTTCCTTCCCCCTAGCAGAGTGCTGCCTTTTGGTTGCAAAGTATGTTTTTCTATTCTGTTCTTTTGCTCAAGCTTGTCATTTTCCTCTTTGTTAGCTATTCATGAACTAGAACTTTTAAAGGTTTTGAGTACTTGATGTACATTCAACGTTATTTTTAGTAGCACTTATGACCACTCAAATGTTGTTGTGATATGTGAAAATGGAAACTTCCTTTTGGTAATTCAAATTATTTTTATTTGATCAAGGTCTCGTCTCTTAAGACCTTTCTTCATCTTGTTTGAAGAATTTATTATTCTTAGCCAAGTCAGTTGGATTATTTAACACTTGCGCTTTGAGTAGGACAACTTCTGGGAAATGGGTGATACCGGACCTTGTGGACCCTGCACTGAAATACACTTTGATAGAATTGGCAATCGTGATGCTGCAGCGTTTGTTAACAATGATGATCCCACTGTGATTGAGATTTGGAACCTCGTGTTTATTCAGGTACCATTGTCTTCAAAGTTTGTTTCTTTTCATTTTAAAGCTGTGTTTAAATCTTGTAAACGTGTCTTTGGCAGTTTAACAGGGAAGCTGATGGTTCTTTGAAATCCCTTCCCGCCAAGCATGTTGATACTGGAATGGGGTTTGAAAGGCTAACTTCTATCCTCCAGAACAAGATGAGCAATTATGATACTGATGTGTTCTTACCCATATTTGATGCTATACAAAAGGTAATACAAGCAGGTTCTTATTTGGCAATTCTACCTCACTGATTTCTGTCCATTGGCGAGCTTATAGTTTATGGTTTTTCTTTAAGGTTTCCTGTTTACCCTAGCTTCTGGTGATGTGTTGCATGTCTGTTCGTGTGTATACCTATTTGTCATTCATCTTCTCTGGAGGGGATGGATCTCCTGTTTTCTTTAATTGCTTACTTTTGGGTGATAATCTGACAGTTTGACATCATAAATTTGTAGTCCTCTTTCGTAGATTGACCAAACCATATGTGGTCTTCAGAAGGTGCTTTTTCTTAGCTGTTTAGCATATGAAGCATGAACGTAATCTTTCAACATATAATTTACTTCTAAAGGGAATGCTAAATTAATGGCTCACGTAGGTGCTTTTCGTAATAAGTTTTACTGAAAATGTGTTACTAGCAATGCCTAAGCTTGTTTAATGATTCAGCGGCTTTGAAATAAATAGGAATTCAAGTAATGATTTGAAAAGGTACTACTTAAGATTTTGTATAACTGCTTCATATATTTTAGAAATGTTGTTAGCACTTAATTAAGTGTCTAGTACATTTTTCTCTAAGGTTTTGCTTATAGAAATTTTAGGATTTAATGTTGTATTTGGGCAATTTTCTCCAAATTAGTGGCGGCTAAATGTTTGACTCAATCAGTTTCAAGATGCCCATATATGAGTTTATGTTAACAGTGCTCCAATGAAAAGTGCACTGAAACTCCCAAAAAGAGGGTGGGGTACAATCCACAGAAGGGGCAAAGTGGGAAAGGCCATCGTTGACTCCTCTGCAGGAGGTTTGGAGGGTGGGTGCTGAATTAAAAAAGAAAATTATAACACTTGAAGAAGGTGCTGTTACGTGCTAAAAGCTCTTATTTCTCAAATGCACTGCCACCTGACACGGGGCCTGGACCTGAGTTTGCTACTGAACTTTTCGTATTGCTCTGCTTTTCTATTCTTAGGCAACTGGAGCTCGTCCATACTCTGGTAAAGTTGGAGCTGACGATGTGGACAATATTGATATGGCCTATAGAGTTGTTGCGGATCACATTCGAACTCTGTCTTTTGCCATTGCTGATGGTTCTTGCCCAGGTAAAACCTTGTTTATCTGGTCCATCGTTTAGTGCTTACTGCTTACTTTTGCTCAAAATAGTTCCTCCCCTTTTTGGGACTTTGATGACCCCCTCTACACTTGGAATTTTATATGTTGTGAAAAGTTTTGATTACGTGTAGTCTTCAGGTATGATTAGGTCTTTGAACTTGCGATTTTATTGGTGTTTATTCTTGTGAAGCCATTTATCACATGACAGGCTTTTTTTTGGTTAAAAGATGGAGTATATTTCACACTTGGTGATATTTTGAGTTGATGGCAGAGAGTTTCTTAATTCTTTATCCTGTTTCCTGCACCTAATTAACTTGAAACATCTGCACAAACATTATAAATATGTGCATCCATGAATCTGATAATTCATTATTATGGCTTTCCGTGCTTGGTTAAGCATTTATGTTAGTATTTTCAAGGAGGATCAGATGTGTTCTGAAGGTTTAAGCCAAATACTTGTCTCTGGTTTTATTCTTTGGTAAATCTGATGTTAGTGCTTCTTACTTTCCAGGGAATGAAGGCCGTGAATATGTCCTCAGGCGCATTCTACGTCGGGCAGTGCGTTACGGTACAGAGGTGCTGAAAGCACAACAAGGATTTTTCAGTAGGTATGAATAATTACTTGGTAATCTGCTTGTTTCATTATGAGCTGATGTTCCTTCCCCCCCCCCCCCCCCCCCTCCCCCTTCTCCCAATTAGATAATGGGTTTTGTTGATATTCAGCAACTTTAGCTATTCCTACCTCTATATATTATTTACGCTGTGCTTTATGTTGAGAGCAGCCTCGTAAAGGTGGTAGTAGAAGTGATGGGCGGCGTCTTCCCGGAACTGCAGCAACGTGAGACACATATAAGGGATATAATCGCTGATGAAGAAACTAGCTTTGGAAGGACATTGCTTCACGTAAGCTACTCTACAATATCATGAAAAGAAGCAAGTGCAGAAATGCTTTATTTGTAGTTTTGTCAACGTATCTCTTATATAATATTTTAATGTTGAAAATTGGATGCCTCGATATCAACTACCCAAAATACTGTGATTGATCTTGTAGATGCTCTTACTTCTTCATAAGTCAGTGAGTCCTTGAGGAAAATCATTGATGAAACTCATTCTTATTAATACAAGATAAATGGCTTGCTAATAGTATTGAGTTGAAGTGTTTATAGCATTGATGTTGTTGGAATTCTTCTCTGCATGTTCGCACTGCATGTTGATAACATTACATGTGTTGGCTTTACTAGTAAGACTAAACTGGATAAACTGCTGTCTTTTTGTACCATAACCTGTATCACTTTTGTGCTCAGCAGCCAACAGGACGCTAAAAATATATATATATATATATATATATATATATATATATATATATAATCTGCACCTGCTAAAAGGTGTAATGACTTTATTAAGCTACCTGTTTCTATCAGATCTAAACTGGTTCTTCTCTATGTTCTTAGCTTGATGATATATGTATTTGTCCAAATAGGTTGGTAATTCTATACATGACTTTTGATTGAGCAGTTACTGCTCCTTGATTTCTCCTAACCTAGGGAGAATGCAATAACTATTTTTGAGAGGAAAGTAACAGTATATTATCAACAGCACAAAGGCAGTGCTGGGAGCCATATTTACATGTTCAGAAAGAAGCAAAAAATGTATCCTGGATCATCTTACAAGAATTCTGTAAAATCTAGTATGGATTCAACTTCATCTGCATAGTTTTCTTTACACCAAAAGTGAAATATGGTAAACAATTCCTTTTAATCTTTTCTATTGGACTACTTCTATCTAGTCTACCAAATTTGCATTGGTATTGTTTTCCACCAATGCTTTTGTTGGACACTACTTCCCACACTGTTTTTGTGCACTCTGAAAGATCCTTTGTGGGTCTGGGCATTCTTCATTTAAGTTGAATCCTGCTGAGAAATTGCTGCCAAAGCTACACCATAATGCAGAAATAAGTGGTTGTTACTCTCTGTTTCTTCTTGACATAAGTAATCATCTGGAGCACCAAAAAAAAAAAAATGCCCCTTCTGTTCAGATTCTCTTGTGTTAGACAAGTTTGTTTAGCCTCCAACCAAGTAAAGAGAATGCAATAAGTTATTATGCTCTGGTTTTGTCTTTAATATTTTTTCTGGTTGTCTTCTAATTTCTTTCTTTCTCTAGGGAATTGAGAAATTCAAGAAGGCAGCTCAAGAGGTTCAAGGGAAGCAATTTAGTGGCCAGGCAAGCATATCAGCCAAATGCAACTTATAGCATAGAAATCAGCCAAGTTCCTTCGTATTCAATATCTGATCTGTTTTGCTCTTACTATGTATTTAGGACCTGTTTGTCCATACAAATTTTCATATTTTTTCAAAAAGTTTTTGGAAAACGTGCTTGTCCATGAAATCTTGTGACTTTTTTAATTTTTTTTTGAACAACAGTTTTTGAAAAATTAAAAAGTGGTTTAGTGTACTTTTTTAAGTTTTTCAAAAATAACTTTTTCTCCTCTCATTTAACTGTACCTTTTTTTTTTCAACTTCCAAATAATATTATTCAACTCAACTTCAAAAATTCTTTTTCAAATATTTTTTGGAATCTATGGCCAAACGGTCACTTAATACCCTTCCATCTCAACTTGATTATTTTATGGAGGAACATGTGGAGCCATATGTTGATCTTTTTTGGTTTCATGAATAGAATAGACAAAAGTTGCCGTAGGAATTTGGTTCAACGGTAAGGGTGTGAAGTGTGGATTAGACATAGGTCACTGGTCGACCTTGCCGTGGACAAAATGCTTGGTATTTGAGTTGCAAGAAGGGTCAATGGTTGCCTGTACTTCCCAAAGTTTTGGACCTGCGGCTACCTCACTCATAAACAACTGTTCTGATTGAAAAAAGAACAGGCTAAAGTTATACCCTGAAGAATAATTGCAGGTCCTAACTTTGTATGGAATGTCAGTTATTTAAGAACTCTCCATTCTATAAAATTGATATTTTATTTTTACATTTATCGAAAAGAAAATGTGAACACTCATTTTGAAAGGTCCATGGTTTGGGATACCAGACACTGGTTTGCATAGATTGCATGCAGCTCATGTCTGTTATTAGAATAGGACTAGTGAGTTAAACTTCTCTTATGTTCTCAAAGACCTTAGAAAATAAGCAGGAATAGAATTGTGATGGTTATCATTTGGGTTGTTTGTATTTAAGACAAAATGGATCAAACTGTCATTAACCAGTATTTTGCAGAAATATGGTGTTGAAATCTAGAAACTGCATTCCCAAGAAAACCGGGAATATTTTTTGTAGATAACTCCTAAAATTTCTGAATGTGCATAGATTTGGGATGTGTGCTGACAAGCAAACGTGCATTTGTTTAGCTTAGGGTTAGTTGCTAATGCATCATGCATGGTATAGACATTGAAGGCTGTCCATATGATTTAATTTTTGGGTTTTCTTCCCTCTTCTTATATTCTGCTTCACTTTTGTTATGGTATTCGTGATGCAATATTTCATACTTTAGAAGTGATGTTTTTTTTAAAAAAAAAAAAAAAATCCATATTGCTCTTGGGCTTTCCTGTTGATTCTCGATAACACTTATCTGAGCAGGGTTGCCTTTACATATAATATTTAGGAGATTACAACAAGAACTTATCCCTTTTTAATTTTATGGTGGAGGTGGGAGCTGGGAGGTGGTTTTAGGTGTGTGCTTTGTGTAGGGGTTGATGATCACCTTTAGCATACATAACTGAATTGCATTTTCATAAGTGAAATACCGTCCCATCTCTAATGCACTTCAAAGGCAACTTTCTTTTGTTAGCACCGGGCGACCTAGAATCTCACCTGTGTTTGTTTCATCTGCTGACGTCCTTCTGTTCTGATGTGCAGGATGCATTCGTCTTGTGGGACACTTATGGATTTCCATTAGATTTGACCCAGGTAAATTATGTTCTTGTTCATCTAGTTTTAGCCTGTTAATTCATGTCAGTGGTGAGAACTGATTAAACTTCTCTGTCTTAGTTAATGGCAGAGGAACGAGGCTTGGTGGTTGATGTTGATGGTTTTAATGTTGCTATGGATGCTGCCAGGGAAAGATCAAGAAATGCTCAGAGCAAGGTTATCTTTGTTGCTTCCGTTTTCTCAACTGTTTCAAACTGGGTTAATTTCGCTGCCACCCTTTGAGCTGTAAGGAATTACATCTAGATCGTTCGGGTTTCCTGGGTAATTTTAGTGCTTGCACCAATAGATCTGAATTTTTGGATTGAGAAGGCTTAAGAATCTTAATGCTAGAGAATCTATTCATATGCTTTACCTCCTTGGAGCCATGTTAAGATGGAGTACTGTTTTCCGGGAAAAGAAATAGTTCCTAAAGAAATCATTATCGAGAGTGAGATGTACGCAGACCTTACCCCCCAACCAAGGTGGAGAGGCTTGTTCTTGTAAAATTATCATAGTAAATTTAGAAGCTAAGCAAATGGATGAAGTTGTCATGGACAGTCAAAGGTGCCAAGGGGATGAAGCCTTGGAGACAACATAAGGGTTGAGGTGACATGCAATGCATAGAGGGAAGATTGAGTTAACATGGCAGCAACCCCTATACTTCGCTAACTGGGTTAGGTAGTTATGGAAATATCATTTATAATGGGTCGTTGATGTACATAGGTTACAGCTGAAAAACAAACTATTGTAATGAGGTTCTAAATCACACACGGATTTTTATGAATTCTACCTTCACATGTTAAGAAATTATGCCTGCCCCTATTTTATGTTCTGAAACTTTACTTGACAGAATGCCGGTGGTGCTATTGCCATGGATGCTGAGGCTACTGCTGCATTGCACAAGAAAGGGGTTGCTGCAACAAATGATATTTTCAAGTTTACTTGGTTTCAGGTTGCTTAATTTTCATCCTGATTAAACTAGGACTGATTTCTTAAATTTGTTGCTTCAAGATTTTTCTGCTGTTGTTTTAAAGGGATTCAAGCTAGATAGGTTTTATCTGCCTTGAAGGTCAACTGTGCTGCAACTTCTCTAGTCAAGGACAAAACCTAATTTCCCTTTCCCTTCTCTTCTGGGGCTTCCTCTTCTTGTTTCCCTCGAATTGTATCAATGCAGATCAACCTGCTAACATAACAAACTAATCCTTCTTGCTATTTTTCGTTTCTATGTTTTCCTCGTTCATTCATTGTTTATTAATTCTTTCTGTTTGGATTTCATGCCTATTAATTTTTCTAACTTGTAGTCTGATATGTTTTTTTTAAAAGTTATTTGTTTTATTTCTCCTGACCTAATTGAAAAAATATACATATATTATTTAGTGCTCAAGAGGTGTACTTCTCAATTTTTAATTCAGGATCATGAGAGTGAGATAAAAGCTATTTACACTGGAAGTGAGTTCTTGGAAAGTGCAGCAGCAGGTGACGAAGTCGGTATTATTCTTGAGAGCACTAGTTTCTATGCTGAACAAGGTGGTCAGGTAAAATTTCTTTGATATTATGGTTGGAAATTATTAAATGATGATAAAGCACTCTTCTTCGCAATATAGCTGGAAGGGCACTATTGCTAAATGATGATTAGCAATGTTGTTATTATTAGTAGTATGCTAGAGGATATATATATATATATACAAATGTTACCATTCTCAAAAAAAAGTAGTATGTTAGAGGAGGGTGTTCAAAAGGTCTTAAGATATTTAGAATATGTATGAAGACTTGTGTTTATCATGAACCCCCCAAACCCAACGCACATCTAAATTAAGCCGAAGTAATAGCAATGGTCTATGGCGGATCTGCCACAACAGCACTAATTAACATCTTGCATTTTTTTTTTTGACACTCATCTCTCATGATGAACATTTGCTAATTGTTTGTTTAAGGGAAATGTGTTTCTTGCGAAATATTTAGGAAGTAAGCAAACAACAGTGACTCTCAGGCATGTTTGGTTAACAGGAAATTTATTCCTTTTGCATGTCTTTTTTTCGTGAATCTGGAAATGTAAGATGTAATCGAACTACTATGAATAGATTATTTCGGTATGCACTAAATGAATATTGTTAAACTGTGTTAAATTCTTAATTCTGCTTTTCTATTTGATACTCCCTCTGTCCCAATTTATGTGTCACACTTTCCTTTTTGGTCGGTCCCAAAAAGAATGTCACATTTCCTTATTTGTCAACTATTTATACACTATCTCTATTTTACCCCTATTGTGTCCTACTTACTTTAAAAGCCACAAACAACTTTTTGATTACTCCAATCTTCTCTCTCTTACTTTTTCAATGGTAAATTTGAACATTTCCAAAGTCAACTTGTATTTCTTAAACTCCGTGTCAAGTCAAACACCACCACATAAATTGGGACGGAGGGAGTATACTTTTTGTAAACCCCAAATGGTTGGAGGTGGAGGGCTCTACCACGGTCCCTCTTGTGTAGTGAATTTGCTCAACTTTCTTTTCTCAGCATGCCATGTTGTACTTTAGCTTTCTGTTTCTGATGAAGCTATTTGGCTTCTTGGATACAGATATATGACACTGGATCACTTGAAAGCTCCAGTGGCTCTTTTCAAGTTTGTAATGTTCAAGTTTATGGAGGATTCGTTCTTCATATAGGATCTTTCGGTGGACAAGCACACAAGTTCTCGGTCGGTGATAAAGTCATTTGTAAGGTGGAGTTCTCTTCTGCTTGGCTTTCACAAGCATATGATGCATGCATTCAGATTTCTTTTACCTCATTTTACTTACATGATCAGGTCTGATTTCTTTGATGGATAGAGCAGGTTGACTATAACAGGCGTAGATTGATCGCTCCCAATCATACCTGCACTCACATGTTAAATTTCGCCTTAAAGGTATTCTTCGTAGCAGAATGTACAGAGATGGTAATTCAAGCATTTTCCATACTTTCTTGAGTTGATTGTGCGAAAATGTTATTGAACTAATGCAGGAAGTACTTGGTGACCATGTTGACCAGAAAGGTTCCATTGTTCTTCCTGAAAAATTGAGATTTGACTTCTCTCATGGTAAGTAGCTCCCTTCCTTTTTTTGGGGATGTGTGTGTATGTATGGTTGTTACTCTTGTTGTGGGTATGAACTTCTTGCTATGAAGAACGGGGTAATATTCGAATGCCTTGTACAGGGAAGCCTGTCAAGCCAGAGGAGCTTAAAAAAATTGAATCCATCGTCAATGAGCAAATTAAATCTGAATTGGATGTATTCTCAAAGGAGGCAAAGCTGTCTGATGCTAAGAGTATAAAAGGCCTCCGAGCGGTCTTTGGCGAAGTAGGGCATTCTAGATTTAGCCTGCTTTATAGTTTGTTCAGACATTTAAATCATCTTACTTTTGTCCTGGTGGGGTTGTAGGTGTATCCCGACCCTGTGCGGATTGTGTCAATTGGTCGTAAAGTGGAGGACCTTCTTGCTAGTCCAGAAAATGAAGAATGGTTATCATATTCAGCTGAGCTCTGTGGTGGTAATTTTCTGTTTTCTTTTTTTCCTCCAAGTGCTGTTTGGTGGAGTACATATATGATCTATACCCATGACAAACTTTTGGATGCTCAGGAACACATATTTCTAATACGAGAGAGGCTAAGGCATTTGCTCTGATGTCTGAGGAGGGAATTGCCAAGGGAATCCGAAGAGTTACTGCTGTTACTACTTATCGTGCTTTTGAGGCCACAGATTTGGCATGCTCGCTCGAACAGAAAGTAAATGAAGCATTCCAGGCTGATGAAAGCTTGCTGGAAGAGGTCTGCGCTTTTAGCTCAGTCTTTCTTGAACTAGATAAAACCAGGTCTTAGAATCATTTACCTTTCCTGGAAAATTTGTGACCAAGCAAAATACCTGTAGAATTGTAACTGCATTCCTACTTGTGGTATTTCTCTTTATGTGATGATGCATGTATTCATCCAGCAATTTTCCTAATTTCAGAAAGTAACTTCTTTAAATGCTGCCGTGGAGAGGGCGCAAATTCCCACTGTAAGGAAAGCTGATCTCAAGGCCAAACTCAATGTTCTACAGGTAACTGTTGTTTCTGTTGTGGATGAAGGTAAATAGAATTGTTTAGGAAAAGAAAGTAATATGATGGCGATTCATTTCAGAATCAAGTTATCAAGGCAAAAAAGAAAATAGCTCAAGAGAATGTACAAAAAGCTGTTAAAGCTGCCTCAGAAATGGCCGAAGCTGCAGCTTCTGGTGGGAAAGCATACTGCATCTTGCAGATCAGCGTGGGTTTGGACACTGCTGCTGTCCGTGAAGCAGTTGTCAAAGTCATGGAGCAGAAGGTTATTAGCTCACACTTGTTATGCTTAAGTTTGTTGCTCTCCTCTTATATGTGTACTTTATGCATTAAAGGCATGAATGTTTCATTTGCTGAGCAGGGTATGGCAGTTCTTGTATTTAGCACAGATGAAGCTGCTAACAAAGTTTTGGTCTGTGCTGGTGTACCTGAGAAGGGTGACAAATGCCAACAGTTGAAAGTTAAGGAATGGTTGAATGCAGCTTTGAAACCCTTGGGGGGCAAGGGTGGAGGAGGAAAAGGTGGTCTCGCCCAAGGCCAGGTTTGTATCGTAGTCAATTATAAACTACCTTCTCTCGACTTTTTGTTTCTATTTTTATAAAAGATGTATCTGGGACCAGTCTAGGCTGGCTATATTAGTGCCTCCTAAAATGATTGCACTTTTACCTATATTTGTGCAAGTATTTGCCATTGCACACAGCAGGTTCAGTTAAAATCTGAGTGTCGTTACTACAAGTGACGGTTCCCTAGCCCTTTAATGGGAAGAAAATAGAAAGCTTAATGTGCATTGGAAAATTGTCAAACATGACATTATTTTTTGCCTTGATTGCTTCTGTTGCATGCTTGTTTCTTGGGACTTCCGTATTTGCAATGTTTAAATTTTCCCCTTTCAGGCAACTGATATATCACGTGTTGATGAGGCGATGGATGTTGCAGCATCATTTGCTGCTATGAAACTAAATTGATGAGTAAGCTGAGGTTAGTGTGGTGTAGGGGCAGCTAGTTAAGGTCCAAGTCCGTGAATTCAGAATATTGTACGTCAATCTCGGATAGAAGTTTTGAACTTCGATGGTTCATTCAGATTGATTGACTTGAATATAAGAGACCAATATATGCGCCCCTTTGTAAACATAGGGGTAATGTTTCACATGAATAAACAATTTCATGGTGTATAGCACATTTGATTGGATGTACTGCACTTATTGTTGCAAAACAATTTGACATGGTTTTCTGTTCCTGGGGGTTTTAGTTGAATCATAAGTGATGAGAGACAAACTAACGCCGAAGAAAATGCACTCTGAATTAAATCGGTTAACAGTTCCAATTCAGTCATTTTGGGAAACGAGTGAAGTAAACACGGTTCCATGTTGTAAAACAAAGCTAGTAAGATTAAAGGAGATTGGATGGGGTGTTAAAATTAGTTTTGTTGCATATATGTAAGCAGGCCATGTTGGAAAACAAAGCCAGTTTGGAAATATGTGGAAACTCTATAGTAACCGATGAACTCTCACATTAGTGTTGAGAATGTTACTACTTATTACTTAACAATGTGAATGATGTAGGTTACACGATTGCTATCTTCTAGGGAATATCTTTCTTGGGATTTCCTATTTGATACGTTCAACCGTTCAATTTACATGCATTGTGCTTTGACAAGAAGGAAGAAATATAGAGGAGTCACAAAACTGTGACCCTTCTATATTTAAACTCCTGATTAGGCATTGTTGTGGTAACTCATTTCCAGTCCATGACGAATTTATTGGCTTTGAGGAACATCTTATATTTTGTAATCCGAAACTAACATAGAGCATTTCGCTACCTATTCCCAAACCTCTACGTTTCTAAGAAACAGAATTTCATGTAGATGAGATCGTTCTCTGCACCAGGGGTATAAATCTTCTTTTGCCAGAAGGAAGAAATATAGAAACATCACACAAATTATGGTCACTCTGTTGTTGATAGACTTTTTAAATAGACACAATGTCGCAGTGACTCATTTTTAGTCCACTACAAATTTAGATGTAATATAAATGTTGTATAAAGATGCATGTAGGTACAGTACTGATATTTCAAAATGGATGACATTTCAAATGATAGGTTAACTTGTAAGTACTTATATAGGGGCACTGGTATGCTTTCTCAACTTAGTTAAATTCGTTACTACAGGCAAAACATCTTGTATGTTGCATGATAAGCACAGTAAATTGTGCAGTTCTTTGAGACACTGGATAAACACTAATCATAAAACATCATCCGTATGACATATGAGGCGGCATCATCAAATTGTATGAAGAAAATTGAAGTTAGGGGACATAACAATGGTAACATAACATAACAAGACGAGTAGAGAAAACTGCACACAAAATCAAGCAGAATTATTTCAGCACACAACACACAAGTAGTACGTATCCAAACACATCTGGAGTGGTTGACCAAGAAGGAGATTTCCACCCGCATAATCTACTGAAAGTACTATTTATTGCAGATTTAGTTCAGCACCCAAGTTATTAAAGAGGTACTAAGATACATATATAGCTGAAGAGATGAACATGGATATATATGGAGTGGTTGTCCATTATGGAGAGAATCAACACCAACTGGCACAGCAACCAGGATACTCTTCCGTATCACCACCGCACTCCGCAGGACAACCGTAAAAAAACCCACCAACAATCCCCTGCATCCACAGTGCAGCTGAAAATTCCCATGATCAATACTAGCAGCAACAAAGTTACCATGAATACATGGCTAGCGTTTTTTCTTGCAATCTCTCGTTCTTATTTTTAGTGTTGAATAAGGTCATACACTTTCCCTCACGATTTATAGATATAACACCCACCCCACCTCTCATTCGAAAAAATAAAAAATGAAACAAAATAAGTTGACAAGAATCATTTCATGTCGTGATACGCGTTACTGCAGGCATCTGCCTTGTATGTTGCATGATAAGCATAGAAATTATGCAGTTCTTTGAGAGAATACTGGATAAAAAATAATCATAAATACATCACCCGTGTGAGATAACAATGGTAACATAACAAAACGAGTAGAGTAAACTACACACAAATTCAACCAGAATTATTTCAGCACAATACACAGGTACAAGTAGTAAAAGATACATCTGGAGTGGTTGACCAGCAATTAGGAATCCAACCGCAGCATGCAGGCGATGGCAATCCACTATTTATTGCAAGATTCAATTCAGTATAGTGAACATGGATCGAGTGGTTGTTCATTATGGAGGGACTCAACAAGTTTGGACACAGCACACATAGTAGTTGTCTGGGTCTGCATCAATATCGCACAGTGTCGAAACACACCCGTAATAAACTTCGTTACAATAATTTGCATCCACAGTGTAGCTAAAAATTGCCATGATTACTAGCACAAATAAAGTTACCATGAATACATGGCTACCGCTTATCCTTGCCAATGCCATCTTTTTCTCTCTCGTTCCTATTTTTGGTGTTGAAGGAGATCATGTACACTATTTATAGATATAACACCCACCCCACCTCTCATTCCAAAAATTAAAAAATGAAACAAAATAAGTTGACAAGAATCATTTCACGTCGTGATCATACGCGGTTCTTGAGCAAGGAAGGAAGGCAATATTATTGTTATTATTAATATTATTGTAGATCAATATAAAAGTCTCTTCTACGCTTCAGCTTTAGAATTGTAGCTCACATCAAATGAAGACATGCTCACGTTTTTCAGCTAAAACGAGAAAACCATTTATAGGAGTATATTTTACTGCTAAAATAGAATACAAGATTAAACTACAGAGAAATAGTGTTTAAATTGAAACAGTTGGAGTATATTTTAGCAATGAAATTTAATATTCATGATAAGATTATGAATTAGTTTCAAAAGTCAGAGAACTTAACAAAAGCTGCACAATTTTTTCATCCAATTTAAGAAGTTATTAAATTGAGTCTACGAGTCAACCCACCACAAATTTTTGACCGTTTCAGACCGAAAATTTAGGCATAGCAAAATGCCAAAAAGAAGTTGACTTTATTTACAAAAATACATATAGTTGTTGTAAATTCATGTATTTGTGTTAATGTGTATAACCATTATTCACCACTAACTTATGGTTTACTACCCACTTTCTCCTACTTAATTCCTCCGCACTTTCTCCTACTTAATTCCTCATTTAGTCACCTCTTAATTCTTGTAACCTTTGAAATGACTTGTAACTTCCTATGTATTGGTGTCCTATAAATAGAGGACACTTTGTCTATGGAAGAAACACTTGAAATACTTTGAAAATAATAGAAATTGTTCATTCTACTCTCATATATTTTGTCTTGTTCTTGCAGTATTTTACTATTAGTTTTACAACACTAGTACTTTTTTTAAAAAAAATATTTTACTCCTAGTAGTTATGATGCCAACTGCGTGAGTGTCCACTTAAGCTTCTTAAATTGCAGCCCCTCTTGAAACAAAGGGCCGTTGAACTTTTCGATTCACACCTGTAGGCTGTAGCTCATTTGATGTTTTAATAAAGAACTTGAAAGCTGAAGCAGTTCAGTTACAGGTAACAAGAAAACCTCGTCAGCAACACATGGCCGTCTCTACAAGCACTATTGCTGCAGTTGATGTTCTGGCTTACCAATGTTTTTGAAAGGCGGAACTCAAGGCGAAGCATTTTACTTACAACGGGACGAGCTACGCCCTATAAATTTTATTTTTAATTAATTTTAAATTAATAAAATAGCATAATGAGTCAAAAATAAATTGAAAATATATAAAAAGAATTAGAAAATTAAAAATAAGAAAAACATTATAGAAACAAAAGATTTAACATTTTTTACCAGTATCAAAAAATGAATAATGTTATAGATTTTACGATATACAAATAAACTATAAGGCCTTAACTTTCAAACAATTAAAATAAAAATTTGTTAATGCTAAAAGTGAATAAACAATAATATTTTGTTACTATTTTAATTTTAAACATTAATTCTTCATAGATAAATATAAAATTGCTTCTAAATTGTAAAATAATTGAAATCTAACCATATTGAGTGACAAAAATAAGACACGAAGACTAATAACAAGTGATGATATAAATCTCGACTAGGGGTGTTTATTCGGTTCGGTTTTGCACCTTATCGGTTTGGACTATCGGTTTTCGGTTTTTAAAAATGCTAAACCAATAACCGAACCAATAAGCTATCGGCTTTCGGTTTTCGGTTTTTGGGTTATCGGTTTTAGGTTCTTATCGGTTCGGTTTTCGGTTTAACCATTAAGAAACTTAGGTCTAACAAGTGAAAAAAAAAAAACCTCTTAAACGATTGCATCCAATATAAAATCGGCTTTATTTTCACAGCGAATTCAAATGTTTCTTATAGCATCCGCCATATTCAAAAAAGCAACCAACAATAGATTCAAATATACTTCATTATTCTATAAACTAATGGAGGAGGCAAGGAGTGAAATAGTAAATCGATGGTTGAAATGGATGGGGAGACTTGAAAGTTACGCAAGTAAAAGAAGACTAGAGTTTGAGGTTTCCAAGTTCCAACTAATAGTAATTAAGTATACTACTTTTATGCACATAAGCGCAATATAGTAAATTTGAAAACCTTATTGGGTTATCGGTTTAACCAATAAGAAAATGTACAAAACCGACAACCGAACCGATAACCCAATAAAAAATATTTGCAAACCGTTAAATAACCGACAACCCGATAATCCAATATATATAAACCGTTAACTTTTTATCGGTTCGGTTTATCGGTTTAAAGCGAAAAATGAACCGCCCTAATCTCGACTATGCATTTTCAGATTACGTATACATATGATATCCACCCTTATGATATTCTCAATTATAATACACGCAATATTATGTTTCGTTAATTTTAATTGAGTTTCAAGCCTTGGAAACAGCCACTTATGCTTGCATAAAGTTAGGCTGCGTACACTACACCTTGGTGGGGCCCTTCCTTGGACCCTACGAACACGGGATGCTTTGTGCACTAGGCTGCCCTTCAATTTTTGAATTTTTATAGATGAATATAACTTGTATCATTCATTTTTAAAGAAAATTGTGGATGAACAATTTTATCTAAGAAATTGGACAGATCATTTGCATAGGTTTTATAAGACGAGCCTCGAGCATTGGACGTGCTCCGAACGCTCTGCCAAGCGCTTCAGGCGTAAGCCCCACAAATCTAAGCCCCGACCGAGAGCTTTAGGACGTTTTGCAAGTGCCCCAAGCGAGTCCCAAAACTGCTTTTTAAAATAGGGTGGCTTACTAACATAATAAAGCATGTACACAACTAGAGATTTGAAACCTCAACTAGAGAGAGGCAAATTATTGTGAGAATGCATCCATCATTAAAGTGCCTTGACAAAAGGAGTTCCTAATATCTAGCATGAACACGTCCGAATTTGAATGTACATGGCCAATCGCCTATGTGAAATAGAGAAATTGACGAATTTCACTAATAGAAGGAACTTTTAATTTCCAGTTATGTAATCCACTAATTCATCAGCTTCACTCCGTCTCAACTATACTTCCGTCACAGATTACAAGGATACCTCGTCACAAAAAGCCACTTTTGTCACTGGTCTTTGGGCACAGGCCACTAATACCAAAATATTTAATTTGTGGCCACTTTTGCTTAAAGAGATAGAACTTCAGTCCAGAGGCCGGATTGAAGTTCAGTCCTTAAAGATTGAACTTCAATCCACGGCCATATGGACTGAAGTTCAGTCCAGTCCTTAAGATAGAACTTCAGTCCATGGCCATGGACTGAAGTTCAGTCCATGGCCATATGGACTGAAAGTTCAGTCCTTAAGAGATGGAACTTCAGTCCAGGGGCCGTGTGGACTGAACTTCAGTCAACTATCAGAACTTAAGTCAAAATTTATTTAGTAAAGGCCCAAAAGTGACCTCTAGTGTAAGACCAAAGAAAATAGTGGCCTCAAACTAAATACCAGTGTTAAAAGTGGCTGCTGGGCGAAATTTTTACCGTCAGCAGAAAGAAACTGGATTATAGTTGACATTTTCACACTCTATACCCATAAAATTTAAAATATTTACAGGTCATACCCATTACAAATTATACTACCCATAAAACTAAAAGTATTTACCAATTTACCAATTTATTATTGTATACCTTTGTTATGCCTTATAGGTATATACCTAAAAGTATACTGCATAAATTATGGTATACAAGTCTGGAGGGACATTTATTACTGTATACATTTGTTATGCCTTATAGGTATATACCTTTATGGTATACTGCATAAACTATGGTATACAAGTCTGGGTGGGTAGAGTGGATAAGTAATTTAGTGGGTATGTCGGATAATATTTGAAAGTAGTGGGTAGTGGCTATAATTATTTTAGGTTTTGTAGATATTTTCCTAAGTGTCCCATTATACTTCCGTCTCAACTATAGAACTTAGGCACCGTTTGGATGGGCTTATTTTAAGTAGCTTAAAAGTAAAAAATTACTTATAATTATTTATGGGATTTTTACACAAATATACAAATTTCCACCCTTAATTACAAAAAAATAGCAATATTTTTCTAATTACAAGATATAACAATATTTTTTTAGCACATTTCCCTCATTTACAATTTCTATTCAAAAATCCCATTTCGTTTCTTCAGCCCCACCACCCTAGCTCCCATTACCCCCAAAATCAATGCACCTAAAAAACCATATCACACAGTCCGTACACAATCGCCGGCCACCCGCAGATCGGAAACCGTTCCTCTCCACTTCCTTCGACGGCACATTTGCAACAGTCCCCAATGGCTGGATCAAGCACGGCTTTAAATGGCTCCGGCACCGTTAATCAACGAATCAGATTCATTCTTAAACAGATCAAATCTTACCCACGAATTTACCTACGAATTCGAACAACGTTTTAAGAAACCATAAAGGATTTGCTGGATCAAGCACCGCAGTTACTAGAAGTGACCTCGATGAAACCGAAGTAGTTTTCAACAATTTCTTCTTCTTCTTCTTCAACTTTTACGATTATAGAAACTATGAATTAGTTTACCAAATAAACTATGGTTATTTATCAAATGCGAGAAGTCTGAGTTTAGAGAGAGAAAGAATTGAGGAGGTTTTGAATATTTTTAAAGAGAGAGAGAGTGTTGTGTCTGACAAAGTGAGAATTATTAGTAAAGACTCACTTTTTCCTTCAAACCAATATCTCTACGTGGACTTATGCCCTGCTTCCCACCCCCACAGTTAACAAAACTTGCAATCATCCAATCCATCTATTTTTCTTTTTCTTTTTTTAATATAAGTAAACACGATTAGTTTAAAATGGAGTTGATACGGTCTGAGACGGGGTTGATACAACTTAAAATAGTCTGAAATGGGGGGTAGATACAGTTTAAAATAGTCTGATACAGTCTGAAACGAGAGTTGATACAGTCTGAAACGAGAGTGATACGGTATTGAAATGCTATGATACAGTCTGAAATGGAGTTGATACAGTCTGAAACGGTGCTGAAACGGTGCAGAAATGGTTAGATACGGTGCTGCAGAAACAGTTGAAACAGTACAGAAACTGTTGAAACGGTGCAGAAACAGTTAGATACGGTGCTGCAGAAACAGTTGAAACGGTGCAGAAACGGTTAGATACGGTGCTGCAGAAACAGTTGAAACAGTGCAGAAACAGTTGAAACGGTGCAGAAACAGTTAGATACGGTGCTGTAGAAACAGTTGAAACGGTGCAGAAACAGTTGATATGCTGCAGAAACAGGTAGATACGGTACAAAAATAGTTGATACGGTGCAGAAATAGTGAGACTCAACAAGATACATTAAGGATGGATGAGGAAAAGTGAAATTGGAGAAAATGAGAGGAGTAAAAGTGAAATTGGGGAGAAATGGTGGGAGGAAAAGTGAAATAGGGGGAAATGGGAGGAGCAAAAGTGATAGTGGGGGAAATAGAAGGAAGAATGTAAGATTTTGGTATGTTATGGAAAAATATTGCTATTTTTTTGCTATGTTTGTAATTATCTTGTGTTTTTCTCTATATAGGGTAATTTTACTAAAATGTTGCTATGTTTGGTAATTAAACTCTAAAACTTGTACTTTTATGTAAAAAATCCATTATTTTTAGGAAGTTACGGAATCCTAATTTGTTACTTTTAGCTTATAAGTACATTATTTTTCTTAATTACCAAACACCAACTTTTTACTTAAAGGCACAAATATGCTTTTAAACAACTTTTTAAGCTTACCTAAACGGGCACTTAATAGCAGAAGTAGTTCAGTCACAGATTACAAGGATACCTCGTCAGCAGCACATGAGCGTCTACAAGTACTAGTCCTGCACTTTGATGTCCTCTGGCTTATTTACGTAAAATTAAGCATGAGAGCAACTAAAGATTTTGAAGTGAAACCTCATAATAACTACACGAGACACTAGCATTTTATTAAAGTGTAATGCCTCCAGTATTACACTGGCTACTACCGAAGGAGTTAAATTAAACCCAGTAAATGAACACGTCCAAATATTCAAGTACATGGTCAATCACCTTTTGAAAAATAGAGAAACCGGCAAACTTGGCTAATAAACAAAACTTTAGTTCACCTTTATGAAATCTGTTATACCAAAGACAATGTCATCAGAAGAATCTGCTTAGTGTACCTGAAAAAGGTGACAAGTCCAGTAGTTGAATGTTAAAAATGGTCGAGTGGAAAAGGTAGTCTCCCCAAGGCCTTAAATCAGATCAAAATTCAGAACAAGGGCCCTATAGGAACATAACACTCTAGTCTTTAGTACCCCAAGTTCCTCGGTCATTTACTCTTGATTGTATGTATTGAGAGCATGTTTTCTCTACATGTTACATGAATTACATTTCACACTTTCTACCTTTTAGGCAAATGATGACTCCGGGATGAAAGCGGTTGGAATTCCATGCCTCCCTCTTTTACCAGAAGGAAAAGGAAGGAGAGAGGGAGAGTGAAACATCACACATACCATGTCCCTTCAGTAAGTAGTCATCCAACTAGGAAAAATGTTGGAGCAACTCATTCCAGTCCATGACAATTGATCAGCTTTGAGGAACTTCATTTCATACTTGTGATTTAACAAACTAACATACCCAGCATCTTAAAAAGTTCAAAAGAAACTAAGTTCAAAACCAGGTTAAAAATACAAAAGAAGAAAAGGAAAACCCAACCTACTCCTTCAGCAAAGAAGAATTTGCTCCTATTCCCAAACGCCACTCAACACTTCTGAGATGAAGACTACCCTGCAGGTCAGATAGTTCTTTGCAACAACAAATTGGTCATTTACATCATCAGACATATCGTAATGATTGTCAGGAAAAGGTTAAAAACAGTGACCCCCTTCGCAGATGCCAAATCTTTACAGTAAAACGTGTCTTTACGAGTAGTATACCCATGAAGAGAGAGACTCATGGGAGTACCATTTTCACCAGAAATGTAGCTTTGATGTATCTGAATATTGGTAAAAGTTATTTCCTGTAGACCAAGAAAGAAGGACATACATCATTTCCAATAGAACACCTAAACTTTCATTCATCCTAATCTTAATAGGTGAGTTCTCCCAACTTTCAAGGGCAGAATCAGTTACAGAATCCACCAATGCACATGATGGGCTAAAACTTTGACACAGTTATTCACTTTTTTAAATGGCAAATGCCTACACTGACAGGTCTATGATTCATCTTGTGTTCAGATCCAACTCCCCACCTCCACGCCACTCACTCTGAGTACCTAAATCTCCATTTTCAGTTTCCTCATCATTCAAAAAGTCCTCAGATGGTTCCTTTTCATCTCTATGTGTATTGTTGCCCCAGCCATTGATCATTTCATCAGGGCTAACTTCCTGTCCATGCTCACCCAAATCATTACCCATTTGAATATTGCCTCGAGGCCCAAGTGCACTAGCTCGTATAGGTGCTCTGTTCATCATCTCAGCACGAGCTTGTGATTCAGCGCGAGCTTGTTCTGCATGAACCAGAGCTGCCATTTGCATATTAGGATCATGAGTCTCTCGACCCATCTTTTGCCTCGAGTCCATCTCTGTCCTCAATTCAAGCAGAGCTCTCCTCTCCTCTTGCAAGATTAACTGCTCTATCATGAGCTTCTCCTCAGTCCGGAAGTCTCCAAGATCTCTCTTGCGGGAGATTATATTAAACGCAAGCACTTGTTTCTCAAATGTTGCAGTAAACTCTGCAACTTTTGCAGCAATGTTGTGATCCCACTGCTGTGAGCGAGAAAGCATTTGGCCTGTAGTGTCTGAATCAAGGATCTTATCATCCTCCTCTGCTTCATAGTCCGCCACCACATGGTAAGGAAGAAGCCTAGATAAAATCCACCACACAAGGAAAAATCTGAAGTCAATACCACAGGATAGAATAGATGCTTTTAACAAAAACCTTTTTGATAGCTGATCCACAAACCATTTCCAGCAAAATAAAGTTGAGAACGGCCAAGATCTTATTAGATGGTGTAACCACCCACAGATTAAACTACTACGCAAAACATGATATCTAGCTACATGTCAGGAATAGCTCTTGGCAACAAGTAAAGATAGCTATAGATAGCTAGACGGCCCAGTCTACTTCTACGAACTGGAGCCAATAACAGGACAATCTATTCACATGTTCTTTTTAAAGAAAGCCATCCCTCACGAAACAACATTTTGGAGTTCCTTTTTCAAGAAAATGCTCACAAGTGTACAATGAGCTAGAAATACTGGACTTTCTAAAACAAAAGATGGAGTATCTTGATTCATAGTAAATTGCATAGTCACCGTTGAGTCAGAAGTTTTTAGTAGTCACAGGGAGCTAAAGCTGTGAATGACGAGCATTAGCAGGGAAAAAATCTTTTGGAGAAACAGAATTCTATGATGAATTTAAAATTAGAAAAACAATTATATGATGAACTTAAAATTAGAAAAACAATTCTATGATGAACTCAATATTGAAAAAGAAAAGAACGACGACAAAACACTTAATTCACAAAAGAAACTTACATCTCTCTATCAAATAAAAAGTCCATTTTACTGTTAAAAAAATAAACGAAAGAGTCCATCTTACCAGTTGCCTACAGCATCTCTACTGGAGGAATGAGATCGAAAAGGAGAAGGTGGAGGATGAAAGGAGGTATACAAAGAGGTGAGTAAGAGCTCTGCTTCTTTCTTGCAGAGGATTGAATCCACTTGCTCCAACTTGTCATGTTTCTTTTTGGGTGATAAAAAGAGCAACAACTTATGCTTTTTTTAAGATCAATAAAATCATCTACGTTAAAGTTCAAAGCTATCTTCAACTTGTGACTAATCCAAAAACCAGGACAACACAATGGGCCATGGCAGCTACATTTATTGGATTTTGGTACTAAATAGTGCAAACCACCACTATTTAGCAAAGCAGTAGTAGAAGAGTGAAGACAGCCACGACCCAAAAACAACATTTGCAACTACATAACCAGGGGCGGAGCCAGAATTTTTAATAAGGGGGTTCAAGCGGACATCTGTTAAAAATAAAAGAGCAGAAGTCGAAAATATTTGTTCCACCCCAGAATTGATCCTGGAAGGTGAGCACAACATTGACACTACTTCACCACTGAACTAATGCCATCACTTGTGTTAAGGGGTTCAACACATAGTATATATCCAATCTAAACTGATTTTATCAAAACATATACAGTGTAAATTTTGCTGGCAGGGGGTTCAATTGACACCCCTTTGCACCATGTAGCTCCGCCCCTGTACATAACAAGACGTTAACAGATCTAATTATGCTACAAACTCTTTATAATGTTAAAGCCATCTATTCCAAGACTTGACAGAAGCATTCCCACTCCATAATCTCACAAGGGACTCCTAGAAAATCTGGGAAACATAACCTCCATTCCAAATGCACTGTGACAAATGAACCTACCCCTAACTTCCTGTAACTCTGTTACCACCCAAACAATTCCCCTCCCATATATACCAAAGCAACTTGATGTTTGGCATTTTATGTCTATATTTCCTTAATATTTTCTCACGTTTGGATACTTTATTCGCATGTTTTCTAGTTGACGAATGTGATTTTGCATCGATTTTGTGTCGTGTGACTTGTAGGATGTTGTAAGGTGCAATTGGAGCTTTGAAGAGCATAATCGAGCAAGAAAAAATTGAATTTGGATTGAGGATTGGATCGAGCACGCGAAGGCACGGAACGAAGCAAGCTGCGGACGAAGGAAAAATGGAATTGGCCTGGAGCTATAGGTGGCGCGGGGCGCCCACTACAGCGCCCAGTGGGGGCGCGGGGCGCCCACTGCAGCGCCCAACTTTCTTCCGCATTTTGGGACGCGGGGCATGGCAGTTACGTGCAAGATTCGACGTCCTCTACTTGGTTCCACGCGGTTTAGGGCGCGGGGCGCCAGCTATAGCGCCCCTGGAGCGTTTTTGGAAGTCCTATTTCGTCTAGGCTTAGGCGTAACTAATTGCTAGGCTTTTGTAAACATTATAAATACCCTTCTACTTAGTTTTTGATAGAGAGTTCAGACTTTGGAGCAAGTTTTGGAGGAGAGGGGAGGAGCCCTAGATGTCTTCTAAACAAGTTCTTTCTCTCTTTCTCTTATTCTTCTCCTTAATTCTATAGTTTGTTCTTTCTAGAGTTAGAGCAAATACATGAAGGTTGATGTTTGAAAGTTGAATTCTTCATATTGCTTTACCATTACGGATTGTTTATTCTTTCTTGAGCCTAATTGTTTGGTTATTGAGGCCTGATAATTGAACACTATCTACGGTTTACAAGTTGAACTCGACAGATGGAACTTGTAAACGCAAATAAGAAAGAATATGGCTTGATTGTGAACCTGGGCATTAGGGAATCGATTTGCATGTAGGATAGACATATACTTGTTCGCCCAGCTTAACTAATCACAGAATTCGTTAATGCGTGCACGTGATTCAACCTATAGACATATAAGGATTGGAGTAGCATGCATAGACCGTGAAGAATCGAAAGGTTTTCACGGGTACATTTAACATGTTAGTTAGCAATCTAGAAAATCAAGAAGTAGAATCAACTGGATTGTTTGTAGCTCTGACTCTGGACCGTTTTTCTGTTATTGATAACAACTTAGAATTTGCTCTCTATTACTTGATTTCAATTACTTGTTTTTAATTATTTCCTTTAGTTAGTAAATTTCACAATCATCATCGAAAAAGATCCTTGAATAGTTAATACGAAATTGTGTTGTTAGGAGTCCAGTCTGAATAGTCCTCGTGGGACCAATACTCTACTTATCACTTAAATACTTGTCGACCACGTATACTTGCGTGTGCGTTGGGAGCAACACAACTCAACCTTCAAAATCCTCCATATACAAACTATATGTGCACAAGCTTGAACCTTGAATCACAATACTTGCATATTAGATCTCAGATGGTTCTAGTGCAAGTGGCCCGAATAATATGAATAGCTACTCACATCTTTTTTCTTTCACGACCGAAATTCAAATGAGAGAGAGAAGTTCTGTATATGTGACATCAACTGGTCGCATAATGACATGAATCGAGCTTAATTGGAGAAGCATGGTCAATGAGGATCCATATATCTCACCCAACTTGTGTAGGCTTGAGACGTAGTTGTTGTAACTTAAATCCCCGAGGGCTAGTGGTGCACAGTTTAAAACTTGGTGGATGATGGATCCGCACCTCTACCATTCTCCACTTAAATACCAGGCTTTTGTCTCCAGCACGATTCAAGTTAGGGTTTTGAGATTTAAATACCAGGCTCTTACCACTAGACCAAAACCTCGGGGGCAGCTATTCACCTCTTTGCCTAGTTGCATTTCCTATAATATTCTTTCTCAATGTTTATAAGCATGAGAACCAATTTGGAGGCCTCTAAACTACCGCAGTTAAACAAATAGACATTTTACATAACAACAACACAAATACAAAAAAACATAAAAAAGAGGCTAAAAATGCAATTAAAAATCTAATTTACAAACAATAATAGTAAAAAAAAAAAAAAAAAGGCCCACCTTTCACAAGCGTCTTCAAGCGAGGAGAAAGGACGTTTAAAATCAGGATGACAAACGCGCCAGGCATCCTGATAAGCCATTTGGATCTCCACACCGGGCGGGGCAACCCGGGTCAACTTCTGCTGCTGCTGCTGCTGTTGCTGTTGATGTTGTTGTTGGGCTGCGTTAGGGTTTTGTTGATTAGGGATCTGATTTGAAATGTTAGTATGACTAGAACTAGGGTTAGGGTTAGGGTTTTGGGATTGGGGATTAGGACGATGAAGGAGTTGTTGAGGACGGAGATGAACGTCGATGTTTGAAGGGAACCGTGACATGGCATCTTGTTGCTGTTGCTGTTTCTGCCGTTGGATCTGTTGTAATAATAACAATTGTTGCTGATTTAGCTGATTTTGTTGTTGTTGTTGCTGTTGTAGCATCATTTGCTGTTGTGCTAATGCTTTTGCTTCATCCATTTTTGGTTAATTTGGGTATGAATTGTGTTGCTTGAATTAAAACCCTAGTCTTGTTTTTGCATATTTGTTGGATGAATTGTTTACCAATTGGTGCTGACTGATTAATAGTATCGAAGCTTGGAGGAGCGTTCAATTCAATGTATTGTTGCTAAAAACAGTGTGTAACAGCTCGCGTTTTCTGCTTTTGGCTTTTCCTTGAGTAATATGTTTGAGTCGTTTCCAATTGACGCATTGAACACCCTCTGTTTAAATTTATTTTTTAAAAAAATATTAAACCGAGTTGTAAGACTTATTTTTACACAATTGGTTAATTAAAAGTCAATTTAAAATTGGATCAAGTATTCTTATTTGTTTTATATTCTCAATCCTAATACTCCTTTTAAATAGCTAATCTAGCTAAAAAAAATTGATCAATGGTTGAGTTACGATGGAAGAATTGATCTTGAAAAATTACAATGATAAAAATTAGTAGTTGGTATCGTGAGCAATAAAGCAAGGATATAAACTTAACTTGGCCAAATTATTGGCATAATTAAAGTTTAAATATAAAAACATGACAAGAATACTTGAAAATTTTAATCGTAATAAGCTTTTAATTAGCCAAACGTGTAGATAGAAAGTTTACACTGTCAATGCATATTATTTAAACTCTTTAAAAATATATTCTATTAATTTATTTAGTATTTTTTAATTCCATCATCCCTTTTTCCTTTTTTATTAATTTTAATTGACAACCACTCCTTATGATGTGTTTAAGAGTTAAGGTCACAATATTCAAGAATACCCCTGGATATATGTTATGTCTGGTTGTTGGTATTGCATTGAGGATTTGAGCATTGTACTATGGCTGTGAGTTGCCATCTACTTCCCGGCTGTTGATGAGAGTCCCGCGCCGGTGAAGGATTATTGTTGCATCACATTGCATTCATATGCATTACATTGCATATCATATTGGGTGCAGGAGTATTCCGCCCCAGGAGCAGGAGTATTCCGCTCCATTGTATCATATTGAGGGTAGGAGTATTTCGCCCCAGGAGCAGGAGTATTCCGCTCCATTCTATCATATTGAGGGTAGGAGGATTCCACCCTAGGAGAGTGCATGAGCATTCCGCCTCAGCTTTACATTATATCGGGTGCAGGAGTATTCCACCACAAGAGAGTGCAGGAGTATTCCGCCCCAGGAGCAGGAGTATTCCGCTCCAGTTGTTTATCAGATTGGATTCCCCTCGAATGCAGGAGTATTCCACTTCGGGATGGGATTACGGGCACATGTGACCCTTTGCATCATATTTCATTTCATTTCATCTCATTTTATTTCATTTCATACCATTGTGTAGACTTGTGGTACATAACCGTTGTTCTGCTTCTACGTGCATTGTGTATTTGCTTATATATTTCTGGCTCGCATTCTGGATTGCGGGGATCGGGTCGCACGCCGCAACGGTATAAATAGATGGATCGGGTTGCACGCCGCAGCGGTATAAATACATGGATCGGGTTGCACGCCGCAACATGATGTATTTCTGATTGTTGATGAATTTGTCATTCCATAAGTGTTTATATCCATCTCTTTGGAGGCACCTGGCCTTGTGGATTTTCTACCACGTGTTCCTTACGTGTGTAGCTGCCGATAGGCGTACTCCTTACGCCTTAGCTTTGGGTTTACATTCTATATTATATATTATGTCCTGTTATTGCTATTGCATTGGAAATCTGAGTATTGTACTTTGGCTTGGAGTTGGCATCTGCTTCCCGGCTGTCGATGAGAGTCCTGTGCCGGTGAAGGGCTATTATTGCATCACATTGCATTCATATGCATTACATTGCATATCATACTGAGTGCTCAGCTTTACATTTTATCGGGTGCAGGAGTATTCCGCCCCAGGAGAGTGCAGGAGTATTCCGCCTCTGGTTTTGGCTTATATTATATCGGGTGCAGGAATATTCCTCCCCAGGAGCAGGAGTATTCCGCTCCAGTTGGTTAGCAGATTGGATTCCCCTCGAATGCAGGAGTATTCCGCTTCGGGATGGGATTATGGGCACATGTGACCCTTTGCATCTCATTTAATTTCATCTCATTTCATTTTATTTCATTTCATCGCATTCCATTTCATTTCATACTATTAAGTAGATTTTTTGTACATGAATACTGTTCTGCTTATATGTGCATTGCTTATTTGTTGATTGTTCTCTGGTTCCATTTCCCTTACTAGCGTATCTATTTTTCGAGATTGCTAGTTTGTTCACACTTATTGAGTCCTCATGACTCACCCCCTGTTTGTCCTTGTGTTTTCTTTCCGTTCGGCAGATTCTGCACCAGGACCCAGCCAGTCGCACCGTGATTGAGGAATAGTACGTTCTCAGCTGTCTACGGTGAGCCATCCTGTTCATTGCGGCCACCAACTACAGATATTACAGTTTTCCTTACTTTTGCTTCCTTCGGGAGGTGTGTATATCTTTTGGCCTTCTTAGATGTCTGATCTGAAAATCTTTAAATATATGTCTTCTGGGTAGTTATTTGTATTATTAAGACAGCTTGTATATTTGTCTATCCTTGAGAGTTATCTTATGTTGTTAAAGTTTGGTTCATTTTCATTTCAAGATAATTCTTCGCAACTTATATCGATTCAGTCAATAGGGTTCGTCCTCATGACTACCAGCACGTGTGTTGTTCAATTTCACTAAGATGTCACCCACGTCAGCTTCCATGTCATAAAGTTTAGTACACCTCATCTTTTATGTTTATTTTATTTTTTTTTAATTTTAAATAACAAAATTCAAAAATCACAACCTTCCCACCCCACTGTGAACACCACCCTTTCTCCATCGTCCCTCTACCATCACAAAGAAGGTTTTTCTTCTTATCCAACACTGCCCCTCAAAAGGTTCTGCCACCAGGAAGCAAACGAAGCCACCACTGCTCCTCCACAGACCAACCACACCAAATTCACCATTGCTCCATCGCAAGGCAATAACACTCACTAAAAGCTCAACATAGTTGTCACCTTAAAATTTCTTAACAAGTTCTTAAAACAAATGCAATATTCGGATCAGATAATAGTACTGTTGATGTTAGCGCCAAATCCCCTCCTCCGTGTGGTTGTTTCTGTTTCTCTTTAGATTTTTTCTCCATTGAAATTCTAGCCAAGAAATAAAATTTGTTGAAATTAATAGCATAAAACTTGATGGTTTGGATGTAAGAACAAAAAAAAAATATTAGAAAGAAGAGGAAGAAGACAAGAAGAAGGGGGAGTTGGGGGAGGTGGGTGGGACGGGAATATTAAGGTTTAATTAGGGGATGGGGAAGACGGGTACGGGTGACAGAGGGGGGGGGGGTGCGGATTTGCTTTTACATTTTTTATTTTTTTTGTGTATGGGTATTTTCCTTTTCTATTTAAAATTTATTTTTTGAATATTTAATTAAAAAAGGGAGTCCACGCTCCTAATATGCGTGGTTGGCACGCCAAAGTGCCACATCAAAAACTTCAACGCCACATAAGCATGCTCAATGGTCAAGGGATTTATAAATTATGTTATTATCAAGTTGAAGTGTTAAAATGGAAACTTCGTAAGTTTAATAGTCGGAGTGAAAAACTAGGACAAGTCGAAGTGTTGGTTAGGCTATTCCGCCTTTTAGAAAATAGAAATTGAACTTGTAAAGTTTCAATTTTACCCTTGAAAAAGTAAGAAAGAGAAGATTTGAATAATAATAAGGAGATGGACGAGAGAAAAGTTTGAAAATATTCGACTCTTTTTTATAAATTAGGATATTGTATTAGTAGACCGAGTAAATTTTATGTTACTACAAAAAATGTGTATTGTCAAGTGGGACAAACACTTTATTTTGTATGGAAAGTAGAGAAAACGTAGACAAAATTAGGAAAACTACTTAACAACAATGAAATTACTAACTTCATATCAATCTTTCACATCACATCACACCACACCACACCAACTTCCATCACACCATACCAACTTCCAACAAACGTTGACATGCGAGCAAAAGCTCGCACACCAGGTCAAGTGATCGGACCAAATTCATTCTTTTTATCCTTTCAGCGATATGATCAAATTGGGTTCTGCAGGTTGCAGAGACCGAAGACCCTCAAGAAACTGCACTAACAATAGATTCTTTCATGTCTCGCAGTCACACATCTTCAAGTTTCTATGGGAGTGCACTTGCCACAACTTTTTAGTGCAATAATTCAAGAAAGTTTCACCTACATTCTGGCTCAAAGCCCGCACCATCGTGTTCTAATCATGAAGTCTGCTCAAGTAAATGCTTTTGTATTTCACAATCAGATAATTCATTATAGTCTTAGGAGAAGAATCCACTTTACAAGCAAGAACCTTCTCGGCTACCGGAGTTGACGGAGTGTTCAACATGAAAAATCTCACGACATCAAGGTTCGTATCAAAAGGTTGACGGACGTGCCAAAGTCCCTTTAGCATAGCAAAGCTTTTGGGCCTCGACGAGAGCTGAGTTAACGTCGCGTTTCCCAATGCCAAAATTGGAACCGTCCGCTGCGAGTTTAGTCTTAGTCCACACATGGTAAAAGAGAGAGGCGGGTGAGGTCATAGCGTGGTTCGATCTGATTGGTTGCCGTTTGTGGTAAGCTTATTACACTCTTGGCTCAAAAGCAAGGTCACCATGAGTCAAAGGCCTTCCAAAACTTCATAAATATTGGTGAGATTTCTTTCGTATTAATAAAATGTTAGCCATTAATTTTAATACACTATATTCGTTATAGTTGTCAAAAATTTTATTGACACATATGCATAATTGAGTTGTTTAATTTAAAGTTTTATAATATTAGATAAGTTATACTATGAAAAACTTGAGAAATTAAAAGAAAAATAGAAACTTTGCAAATAAGATTTACTCTATTACTAATGCCTTGATTGGATAATTTTTAAAATTTTCATAGATGAATTTGCATCTAAAAAAAAACTGGGCAATTCACAAAACTATACAAACTAACACTATTTCTTACACTAAAATGTCAACATTTTCCCATTTTCAAAACGTAGCAACATTTTTTTTCAAAGCATAACAAAAATGCACCAAAGGATGCTAAAAACCCTAGATCTTCCTCCTGCCAACCCCAGCCACCACCCCAAGCACTGCTGATATATGTGTTGTGTATTTTCAGTATATGTCACATGTATATTTTTTATATTAACAAGTGTATGTAAAGTGTGTGAATCTACATACATAAGTCACGTATGTGTTGTGTTTTTCAGTGTATGCCACATGTATATTTTTTGTATTCACAGTGTACGTAAAGTGTGCGAATCTACAAACATAAGCCATAAACAACATACACAAATGAATAAACACAAAAATATACTTATACCTCTTGTATGTGAGGTGTATATCCAGTGTATGTCCCCGGACATACACTGGATATACACATGAAAAACAGTTTATTTTGCCTCTACCACCACCAACAACCACCGTGCAGCGCCGGAGAAACCAACAAACAAACATACATGTATATGTGTTGTATAACAAGTGTATATACATTGTATGTCTAGTGTATTTCACTATATATACATTTCATACACCGCACATACAATGGAAATACGCATGACATACATTTCATACAGTCCACAAACTCCAATCACACACCACAAACCACCATGGTTCCGCCTTATCCCACCAAAAAATTCAAAAACAAAAAAAAAGTTGAACAAATCAGTTGCTCCACCGGATCTCCACCGGACAAGCCACCAAATCCACAAACACCAAACATACTCCAGCGCTGCCGCAATGTACCACCGAAAAAAAAACAGAAGAATAACAACTAGATCTGTTTCAGTTTTCAAACAACCACCGGCGCCGGAGAACAGTACTAGAGCAATGACCATAACCCCGTTATATCCCACCGGAAGATGCAAAAAACCAAAAAAAAGTACTAGAGTAGCGCCGCCCGTGGATCTTCACCGGAGAACACCGGATCTGCTTTGCACTAGCAGATCCGGCGCCGTTGGGTACCCTTCATGTTAATAACCACCAGCAGCATACGACGGGTATCGGGGCGGGGAAGGGAGGAGGACGACGGGATCGGGGTGGGGAAGAGAGAAAGACAATGGGGATGGGGGTAGGGGTCGTCGCCGGCGACGGGAGGCCTGGGCGGCGGCGGGGAAGGAGATAGAAGAGAGAGAGGAGTGAGGGAAATGTTAGGGTTAGAATTTTGTTTAATATGCTATATTTGCTAGCATTTGAAAAAATATTGTTACGTTTGGTAAATATATAAAATGTTGCTATGTTTTTTAAAAAAGATATTTAATTTGACACAACGTAATTTAGCCAAAACAATTGGAAGAGTGATTTTATCATTTACAAAAGTGGATTCTTATGGAAGAAAAAGGGAGTGAGGATGAAAAACATCGATTGTTGAGAGAGCGATGCCAAATGTCACCATTGGTTGTAATTGGAATTTCAAAGTTTAATATAATTGGAGTTGAGCTGAGGTGAGCACATGTGTCCTTTTAAACCAACGTTGCCATCATGTTAAGGAATTGCTTATGTAAGTGTGGTCCGAGGTGTCGCCGTGTAACATGCTCAAAGGACATCCACCATCACTTTGTACCTAACTTTCTACATGAATTGGTATACAAGTTCTCTTTATTATGTTACATATGCCCCGTCATTGTGGATGAGATTTTTATGCTAACAAATTAAAAAGTACTAGTACTCCTTCGTCCACTTTATTTCTGTACTTTTCTTATTAATTAGTCTAAAATTTTTATCATATTTTTAAAAATAAAAATAATTTAATTCCAACCTTTCGTTTTACTTATCTAAAATTACACAAAATATTAAATATTAAAATTTTATTTATTTATTAATTGTGCCAAGTCAGACTATAAGAAACATATTAGGACGCAATGAGTAATATAAAAACTTTTTTTTTTTGTATTGTTTCATATTTACAACAACAACAACAACAACAACAACAATAACAATAAAATAAATATATCATTGGGACCTAGAAAGTATAATATGTACCCGTCTTTACTCTTACTTTAACTGAAATTGAAAAATCGTTTCGATAGACCTCCCCAAGAAAAACAACTTTGACTTAAATCATATCTAATATAGGCAAAAGGATTCCTTGCAAGAACATTGTCCATTCTCATGTTCAAAGCCAATATCTTTATTAAAGTTGTGTAAGGATCTATCTGTAACGTTTACGTCATTTTGCGATTATTGTTACTACCTTTTACTTTATGTCCAAAAAAGAAATGTATAGGAGAATAAAATAGGAAAACAATAAAAAATGAATCTTCCTTAACATTCTCGACGTATAAACTCGCCACGTTTGGGAAAATCTTTACCCACCCCCTCTTTACAGACCCCCCCCCGTCACCCCCTCCTCACTAGCCCCAAGAAACTCTCTTTATCTGCCACTGTCTTGGATCGCACACGAATCTTGGAATTGCTGTCCAAAACCTTAATCTTTTAATCTTACTATCAATGGTGTCATCTTTCTATTATAACAATCATCATTAATACTATCTGTTTTATATAACGGTGGTATCGACGAGCTTACGCGCACCTCGACTAATAAACATTGTAGCAGAATAAGATTAAATCATGGTATCTTCTGAGACTATAAAAGAAAGAGGGACAAGAACAAGAAGAAGTGGTGGTAATGAGAGTGATGGGATGAGGAAATTGGTGTTAGGATTAGGATTTTGGGTGCAAGGATTTAGATGTTTTCCTTGGATGGCTGTAAATTTTTTCCTGAAAGATGGTCTTAAAGTAGACCCTTCTACACTTCAGATCCTTCAGAGTTCTGCTAATTTACCAATGGTGGCTAAGCCTTTTTATGGAATTCTCTCTGATTCTTTTTACATTTTTGGCCAGCATCGTGTTCCTTATATTGTAATTGGAGGTACACACTAATACTCTCTTATTGCCTGCTTTTATTTCCCTGTTTTTGCTCTTTAATAGCTTTACAACAACAAACATATCCAATGTTATCTCACACGTAGTACGTGTCTGGAGAGGATGAGATGCACGCAAACATTAATAGCTTTATATTGTTTAAAACCACTTGCTTGTTAAATGTACATTGTGTTTTTGCTACTTGATGTTTCCCATTGTTTTCATGACCAGAAATAGAAAACAAGAATGAGGTTTAAGACTAGCACAGAATGCTAAATTAGCTAAAAAGATTACACCTTTATATTAATTTCACAACCTCATTTTTATGTTTCACATGGATTTCTTGCTTTTTAGGTCTAAAAAGAAATAGTAGAAGTGTATGAATTTCTATGTTCTCTACACTGTAGATTGTAATTACTTTCTAGACTTTTCTGTGATCTACTATAGGATAGTTGTTTAATGCATGTGAATTGCAGCATCATTGTTCTGTTGCAAAAGTTGGAAGTGATACTATGTTTGATATGTAATGAGTTAGTTATCAACTATCGAGAATCCTAGGCAGTAATGCTAAACTAGTAAACAGCAAAGGGTAACAATGGGAGATTTCCTTTATATTTTTTATCTGTACATTGTGACTTGTGAGTGAATGTGTAATGGAGGTTGATCAGAAGATAGGGTTCCTAGTAACATTTCATTTTTCGGCTTTATTGTTGTTCCTAGTAATATGAGTTTGGGATTACTTGATTGTACTTTTTTTTTTATCGTTAAAATATATTCACTTGATTATACTTTGGTGCAGCTTTTTTGCAGGCAGTGTCATGGACAGCTATATTCCTCTCCCCTTCAAATATCTCATTTTTTACAATCACTCTGTATCTCCTGCTTGGAAACTTGGGTGCTTCGATAGTTGAGGTTGCCAACGATGCCATTGTTGCAGAGTTAGGAAAATCACCCAGTTCTTCATCCAAAAATGACAAACATTCTTCATCAGGTGAGCTCCAGTCATTTGTTTGGATGGCCTCTTCCGTCGGTGGAGTTCTTGGTAACCTTGCAGGCGGTATTGCCATTGATCGTTTTTCCCCTCAAGTGATGTTCCTAATGTTTGGCATTCTCTTAAGTATTCAATTTCTGGTTACAACTTTTATTCATGAAAGCTCTTTGGACCTTCCCAAGAGTCCATCCAATCTTGGAATCAAAAAGCAACTTTCAGAGCTTGTAGTTGCATTGAAGAAACCGGAAATCTGTTATTCGATTACGTGGTTTGCAGCTTCTTATGCAATAATTCCAGCACTAACAGGGACAATGTTTTATTACCAGACACAACATTTAGGTATTGAATCGTCGGTGTTGGGTATATCTAAAGTGTTTGGGCAGGCTGCGATGCTGTTGTGGGGTATTATCTACAATAAGAACCTCAAATCAATGTCTCCTAGGAAGCTTATCTCAGCAATTCAGGTTACTATGGCTGTTTTCATGTTTTCGGATTTCTTATTCGTGAAAGGGGTATACAGGATGTTTGGTGTTCCTGATTCATTGTATGTGGTGATTTTCTCCGGCATTCTGGAGGTTCTCTACTTCTTTAAGATTTTACCTTTCAATGTTGTCATGGCGCAGCTCTGCCCATCGGGATGTGAAGGATCTGTAATGGCATTTCTCATGTCAGCCATAGCTCTGGCTTTTATTGTAAGTGGTTATCTCGGTGTTGCGCTTTCATCATTTGTCCAGGTGACGGAAAACGGCTTCTCGGGCTTACAACATGCCCTGTTAATACAGGCAGTATGTACACTTTTGCCGCTTTATTGGTCATCATGTATACCCGATGGTGTCAAGCCTAAGACCAAACAAAAAGAGGGTTGATGAGCTGCAACAGAGATTTGATAGCCAATTCAGCTCTGCAGTAATTCAAACTTACCTCCGATACTTATCGTTCCAGAAGGATCTCTTTCAAAACTTTGGGAGGAAATGCACTTAACTTTATAATACATATATAGTTACAACTTATACTCGTAAATACGTCATAGTTTGCGTTTTGGTTATTCTATTCAAGCTTAGCGTTGTGTGTCTTGTATTAGAATTCACTAGTTAATAATTCAATTGGTTTATGGTTTAAGCTCCTTTAGCCTCGAGGTTGATGTAATCTTCAGTTCAAAACTCTGTACCTTTTAGAGTTGCGGTCAGTTTAATTGAAAAATTCTTTGTCATTTGCAGTTCAGGCTTTCATGAGTTTCAGCGATTTTGCATTATCAGGTTATAGGTTGTCGCTATTCTCAGTTAGTAGCTCCTGATTGTGAAAAATGGACTAGTGAAGCTAGAATGGACCATCTAAAGTAAGACTAAAACTCCATGATGCAAATATGTCAGGTTATACTCCATGATGTAAATAAGTCAGGTTATTATTTATTTCTTACTCCAACGTTGATAAGTAACATGTACCTGAATGCCAGCGTTAACAAAAAAGAAAAAAATAGAATCGTAGAAATTGCTTTGCATTTTAAGTTTAGTGCTTGTAGTTGGGAAATATATACGTTCTCTTATCAACCTTTTCCCCTAAAATACATCTACATCAAGAAGTTATCCAATATGCAAATTCGTTCTCAAAAAAATACATCTAAAGCGAAAATCTCCTATGATCCTATCCAAATAAAACACTTGTTTTTCGCTCTTTGCACAGCATCATAATATCTGCATTTTGGTTAACTTCTAGAAAGGAGACGCAGGGTAGTAAAAGTTAAAGAAAATTACGACGAAATTCAGACTGGAACTAAGATCTTAACAAAACCCTGCAGAACCAAGATAAGGAGAAAAGAAGGGAACGATAGAAATAAGGGATAAGTACAGGGAATGGACAAACTAAAGCTTTAAATGGCAACATTAAGCCGAAAAGTTCCACCAGTCTCCTATGATCAAATCATCGTCCGTCTGCTGATGTAAATGAATCAGCGAACCCAGATGGCCGAGTGGGTATACTTGTTTGTGTATTGTCACTGCTGCCAAGGAAAGAAGAAGAGCCATCAATGCCAGTCATTCCCTCCAGAGCCTGCCACTTCTTAACTGCTTGGGGTAGGGTCATGTCATAATCGATTCCATATATTTCATCCTCATCTGCTTCTGTTGGTTTCCAGAGCTCAGCTAAAGATGAAAGCACATTGACAGCATGACCCATGTCTGGTCTCTGATGAGGTTCCCTTGCACTACAGTGACCGGCCAACTCAGCAACAGTGCTGACACTGGCCAGTGTTTCTTCATCAAGATCAATTGTGGGGTCGATGGCCTTTTGGAATGTCTCCTTGTTAATATGCATTCTGCGAAACCATGGGACAAGATGCATGCTCTCCTCTGGCTGTGATTCATCAAGAGCTTTTCTTCCGGTAATTAGCTCCATCAAAATTACACCAAAGCTAAACACATCAATCTTCGTGGTTACTCTGCCCGTAACTGTCCAATTAAACAAAATTATCAGCATTGAGAATTTCTTGCATAGTAATGATGAAATTCAATGAGATCAGTCAAAGTGAACTTAAATCAGATAGGGAGAATAAAATGCAAACAAGATATCAAATAGAAAGAACTGATTAATGCCTAAAGGGGATGAACTACAGCTACATGTCTTTATTATTGAGAAAGAAAGTTTACAATCAGAATCACAAGTGCTTTCCTCCAATACGAAGAAGTCATCATCCAACACAATTTGTAAACAAAGAACAACACCCAATGGGGATTATAAATCTTTTTGTCCAACAGAGATTGTTAATAGAACAGAAACCGACTAACAGAAATTAGAGATAAGTTACGGCTATTCCTACATTTAGTCTAGAAAGTAAATTGAAGTTTTGACTGTCAAGCAAAAAATGTAAATAATAAGTTCTCGGGAGTATTTCAAGTTACATTGATTTGAGGCAAATTGCTTAGTTTTATGTTTTCAGGCTCCACTCAATTATACAAAAACAAAAGGTACTGCACAAGTTCATCTGCTAATATCCTACTATATGAACTTCGGCAAATCCATTTTTTATTGGTTTTAGTTCCAGTGTCCTTTTAACCTTAATTACTTCATACTATGTGAATACCTTCATTTATGCACTCAAGTAGGTGCAATAATAAAATGAAAGTTAACAGGCTACATGATGAAGTTTACCTGCATACTCTGGAGCGAGATACCCAAAAGTTCCAGCTAACCTCGTAACCAACGAAGCTTTTCCATCAGGAGCAAGGCGAACAAGTCCAAAATCAGCAACTTTTGCCCTCATATCATCTCCCAAAAGAATGTTTGATGGTTTCAGATCTCTATGAATGAAGCTCTGCTGAGCTAAACCGTGAAGATATTCAACACCTCTTGCAACATCCAACGCAATGGTTAGCCTCCTTGTCCATTCAAGTGGCTTTAACCCTTCTTCTTTCCAGTTGAAAAGAAACCTGCTGAGTGTCCCCTGTGGCATATATTCATATACAAGTAGCCTCTCATTTCCATCCAAGCAATGTCCTAGCAGTGCAACCAAATGCCTGTGCCGAACCTTGGTAAGCACTGCAATCTCAGACTTGAACTCATCCAAACCCTTTTCACTCATAACTCCAGACTCCATCCTCTTAACAGCAATTTTAGTTCCATCATGCAACTCCCCCTTATAAACCGTCCCAAATCCACCTCTTCCCAAAATATTCTCCTGGCTAAAGTTGTTAGTGACACTCCTCAAAACTTGGATTGAAATCACCATGTTACCAGCCTCAACAATGTGCAAGTCCCCAGGTGCACTGCTTCCACAACTATAAGTTTCGGTTGTCCCTCCATTGACACTTGAACCCGCAACTGTAATCTTGACAGCATCTTGGTCAGATCCTGAATGAGGATGAATAACCACTGTGTGTGGACTCTGAACTCTACCTGATCGTTTGCTCTTAGTCCTGCGAAGGCAAAACAGGAACAGCCCAGCAAACACAACGGCAGCACAAACTCCACCTATCACTGAGCCAACAACAACTCCAGTAGAAGACTTTTTACCACCATCCCCATGAGTTTTTCCACCTCCGCCCCCACCAGGTGAAGCAGGAGTGCTCCCGGAAGGTGTCCCAGGGGTAGTTGGAGGTGGATTATCTTTCCCAATATTGACATTGCCGTCAGTTTTCACAATTACATTGCTCTTAAATGGTGGAAGTTTTCCATAAAGTTGATTGTTAGAAACATCCAATTCTTTCAGGTCAGGCAGCAACGTGAGCTCATTCGGAATAGTTCCTGTAAGAAAATTGTTTGATAGCATCAACTTTTGTAATGATGTAATGGATGAGTAGTTGGGGGAGATTGTCCCAGCAAGCTCCATGTTTTGAAAATTTAGCACTACAATGTTCTGACCCTCACATGTTACGCCCTTCCAAGCAGAGCACGGGTCATCCCCATTCCAATTTTCAGCAAACGCCCTCGGGTAACCCACATCCTTAGCCACAGCCAATAATGTATTAACCCTTGAATCACATGGCACACCAGGCTGTGACAAACAAAAACTATTCCTATGATCCAACATATCCACTTGGACCGAGGATGGAAATTTAGGCGTAGGCCCTTGCAACAAGTTGTTTGTCAAATTAACTACTTTCAACGAAGGAAGATTAACCAGAGAGTCAGGCACTAGACCAGTGAGGCTATTATCTCTCAAATTACAGTCTGTTAACTGAGTCAAGCCAGAAAAATCAGGCAACGGGCCAGTAAACGCATTACTATGCAACCATAGTTGGTTCAACTGAGTCATGTTCTGTATCACAGCTATTGATCCATTCAACTTACTACCATCCTGATTACCATTTAACCACAAAGACTGTATCGAAGAGCCCGAAAAACTCTGAGGCAATGGACCCTCCAAACTATTAAACGACAAATGCAACTTCGTCAAACCAGCAAATGTATCACCACCAAAAAAATCAGGAATAATACCAGTAACATTAGCAGAAATTGCAGAGAAATCCTGAAGACCTGAAGCACTTTTCACACTTTCTGGTATAGACCAAGGTGAAAACATATTATAATCTAAACAAACACTTTGCAACGAAGACAACCCATCAAAAAAGTCACTAGGAATAGAACTAAACCCATTATTATTAACAAGAACACTTTGTAATGAATTTAACCCGGATAAACTAGGGAGTGGGCCAGTAAATTGATTATGTTGAACTTCAAAGACTTGTAATTCAGTAAGGTTATTAATATTTGGTGGGATTGAACCTTTTAAATTTAGACTCCCAATTTGAATCTTACTAACACGACCATCTTTAGTACACTGAATTTTGTCCCACTTACATGGGTTGGGATCATCCCAATTGAGTACTGAACTAGATGGGTTGATTTGCTTTTTCAGTTGTTGCATCACTGCAGCATCCTGTGCTAGTACAAAGTCCACAACATTCAACAGAATCATCAACACACATAATAATAAAAAACCCATATGGGGTTTCTTTAACTTCATTGTAGCACTAGAAAATGTTGTAGAATTTGGCTAAGAACTGTAATATTTTTCTAGGGTTTGCTTAAACAAGAAAAATGAGGGGTTTTAACGGGGTGGGGGGGGGGGGGTGTGAGTATGATAAGAGTTGGATTTCCATAATAAGAGAAAAGTTAGTTTTTTGAGTGAAGAAGAAAAGGAACATTAAAGGAATACAGCTGGCACATGCGTATATGGGGTCCACACACTATATAAATGTGGACCTGTGAGATAATTCTATTCCAATTTTAAAGAAGAGAGATGACTTCTAGCTGCACCTAATTGGGAAATGTAATTGTTTACAGCTAATTTCATTCTTTTCTTTAATGTTAAGATATTTTCACAGAAAGTATAGACAACCACTAAGATCACACAATTCTTGTAGTAGTAAATAATTTAAGGTCAAACTTTTACTTTACCTTAATGAAGTGATTTATTATTAGAAATATCTATACTTTTTTATAGACTGCAGGTTTCAAAAAAAAAAAAAAATTTAAACTTTGTGGCTAGTTAAACTATAACTTATAAAGTAAAACAAGAATAATAAAAATTACACTTTTATTAATTTCAAAAGGTCACTTTCATATTCTACGTGATTTCTTGTTTTTTTGGTCTAAATTCAATTGATGTGAATTCGTTTGACTTGACATAAAGTTTAAAGAATAAAGGAATACTTTTAAAGTTGATAATATTAAACTATCATAGGGTTTCATATGGTTGTAAATCAGTTTATAAAGTTAAGTTGTTATATCTACAAAAAGATTTTATAGTATTTTTTATTGGGATTGACTAAAAAAAGTGTCACCTAAATTAGGACGGATGAGTATGAATTTCTACCGTGTTCTCTACTATGTATTGTATTTTCTTTCTAGACTTTTATGTGATATCCTAGATATTGAGTGAATATGAAATTGCAGCATCCTTGTTCTGTAGCAAATAGTTGGGGTCTGGTACTAGGTGTTGGATAAGTTAGAGATCGAGAATCCTAGGCAATAATGCGTATAAGGCAATGGGCAAGAACATGATAATTTCTCTTATTTATTTTGTACATTGTCTCGTTCGATCAGTAGTCCAGCTCATCAGTAGTTCATACTTACATCCCTAAGGACTTCATTCAAACTATGGGAGGAAATTCACTTTATAATAATGCATATACAGTTCCACACGTAAATACTTCATAGATTACGTTTTTGTTTAGTGCTAGTCAAAGTTTAACATTGTGTCTTGTATTAGCATACACTATGTAATACTACTAATTTAATTGGTTTATGGTTTAAGTTTCAATTTGCCTCAGTTCAAATAAACTCTATAAGCTTGAAAGCTGAGATCAGTTTAAACAATTCGTTGCAAGATGTGTTGTCTTTCAGCCATTTGGTGTTATATGGAGTAGTAGTTATCTAAACTCTGATTTTGTATTAGGATAGAGTATTATTTAATATCCTTCCCCGTGAGTTGTGGTCCTATGATTTTTGTAATGACAGTGAACCTTCTAATTGTCATAAATTTCGAGTATTATATTGACATAAATCCAAATGCAGCAGTTAAGAGTCGGAGCAGTAGCTGTCTGGTTGGTTCGGGTGGGTGAACCAGAAGTGGACTCTTTGACGTGGACAAAATTAAGGTTTGACCTTTGCCCACTGAATCAACCCAAACATAAGTACTATGTTTACTCTTAAGTAGAGTAGCATTATTTTTCACGATAGAAGCAGCATGAGAATAGAATAATTACTAGAGAACTTACGTCTAAGAATTTAACTGAAACAAAAGAATAACTAAAGTTAATAGCGATGGCACTCAAGAATGTAGCCTACAATCAATAAAGCTAGAATGGATCGTGTGAAACTAGGACTCAAATTCCAACATAATCAAAAAATGCCAATTGATCTCTTACCATAAGAATTGGTAGACTGAATTACTCGATATCTATATCGGTGAGAGTAACATGTATCCATTAGTTGAAGTGCACGGAGTGATCAGAACACTACTATCATAAAAAAGAATAAAAAATAGAGTAGAAAATGTTTTGCAACTTTAGTGTTTGGTTTAGCTGGTAAACTGTAGCATGTAGTATACGTCTTCAATCACATCGTGTAAACAGAAACTAAAATATGAAAAATACCTACAGCATTTGCTTATCATTCTCTCCTAAGTATCTCAATAAACAATTTGACTTTTGCTCTTTGCACATCAGGCATCCTAAATATACAGTACACAAAAATGTTCCTCTACACCTTCCTGACTCTTCTCACACAAATTTGGAGGCTTGGTTTTGGGTGAAGGGGTGTTGATGGGCGGTCAAGAATGTCCTCGGGTCTTTATCTGTACGTTCTCCTCATCAGTAAAATAAGTTGGAGATTCAAGTTTCTTACTTTATATGTACAGTCAATTTGTACTATAGTCGCAGCAAATGATCCAAATCACTGCTCGATCAACATTGCGTCTAATCGCCTTTTCCTTGCTGCATGTTTCAGTTTCTCAAGTGCAACTAATCCCACCTGTCTCACCCTCTCTCTGGAGAGACCTATCCTGTTAAACAGAGAAAAGTAGCATTTAAATAAACTGTTGAATCTGTGTACACTGAAGAAATAAGTGTCCGAATGTCAATAAACTAAACATGAATTTCCAAATAGTTAAAAGGAACTTTAGCTTAACGGCTTTTAAGTACAGTTTGACGCTTTGCTCAAACTCCCATGTCTTCATATGTCCACATTCAGAAGTAGCAGCATTTAAAACAACTGTTTCACTCAGGAAGTTGAGGAACTTTAGCTTTACGAATTTCAGTACAAAGTACGAGTAGATGTGTGTGGAAACTTCCTTGTCTTAATAGGGGCCAATTCTGAAGCTTAGATCGATCAGAGTATCTGTGCAGCTTCAGTTTATTCAGCTTGTACTTAATTTACTCATTGTTCACATGGCAATTGTGCCAACCTAACGTGGTTAATATCAATAACATGTGATACTACTATTTCATTTTGACTTCCAAGAGAGTAGAGATCTGGACTTTCCTACAATACCAAAAAAGGAACCTGAAGTAGCTGTGTGGTATATGATATAGTCAAATATATACTTCGACTAGAACGGTGTGCAAAAGTACATTATCCATCAACATAATATGTACAACGGAAGTGTATTATGGGTGGACAAGTACTATCTAATTACAATTTACAAGTTAACACCCATGGATAATTCACTGTTACCTTTTACTAATATCTTCCCAGGTGAGGCATTCATTGTCCAGACCATAGTACAGTCGGATAATTTCTCTCTCTCGTTCTCTAAGAGTTGATGATATGAGGTTGTTTACTTCATCCTGCAAAACCTATAAATGTTAGAGATGATAGTCTTCACCAGTATTATAAACTTTTGAATCATCGTATACATCATCAAACCTCAAAAGAGTGGTAGAAGCATATAATGGCACTTTTTCCTCTAAATCAAATATGATAAAAGTTTAAACATTTTAATTACTAGTGAGTTTCTCATGGTGTACTGGCCTTGTAAATGATACAGGATCCCACGGGAAGGCCACATCCTACTACTGTCACATAAAGGTAAAAGGAATGTATGCCAAGTGCTTAATTTCCTTTGAGAATATGGTTTCGGAAATTAAACATCACTATGAGCTGATGTATCACTATCGAAACTGCATTGCAGTTAAGGAGAGATATATCTGAGGGAAATAATGCTTGGCGCAGAAGAATTCAATTCCACGAGGAAGTAGGAGATATATGGAGATACATCTTTGGGGTGCAAGCACTACAAGCTTTCTCATTGGTTTGGTGGGAAGTTAAATCAGAAAATAAATATTCCAGAAGTTTGCTCATGGAAAATGCTTTGTTTTATGCCTCCAGGTTATAATTAAGTACCATTTACATGTTAATTTTTTGATAAGTAGTGACAGATTCACTAAGTTACCTTGAGTGCCCACACATCAACTCCATGCCATGGGTTGTTCTCCAGGTGGTTATCAGCAATATACTGCAGCAAAGAAAAAGAAAGAAAAAGAAGGAAATAAGTTAACGAAACAATGGTCTGTAATGACATATTAACTGATGAAATGAATCCATGGGGCCTCGAGGACCTCAGGCTCTTGGGTTCAAATCTGTAGTACGATGATGGCATTGTACACTTACAGTTCACCTTTAAGTGAGTGATTGCAGTGCCCAAACTTGTATTAGATTCCTTCTTTCAGATTAATATTTACAACTCCCTTAACTGAGTAAAGACAAGTTATCAAGCACAATGTTGAAGAGTTTGGACTTACGCTATGAAGAGTTTCTCCAGGGAGGCCATTTAAAGATGGAAACGCTTCCCTATCAAGTGAATACACCTTGCTGCTTGCCTGTAAGAAGAATCTTTTATAAACAATTTTCAAAATATAGCAGTACAACTTTAAGCCAAAAAAAAAAAAAAAAAAAAAAGATTATACCTCAGTTGCATTCCTGACTTTCTTCTGAGACATATTTAAGGATGCAGCTATATTCTGGTGATCAATTGCAAAGCGAGCCAGTGAGGAGAACCACGTAATATCTCAAAATCAACTTGAAAAGTTACAAGAAAAGTGTTTAAGTTTTTCTAGTAAATAAAAAATAAGACAAAAACTTACATTTACAGATGGATTAATTCCCTTCTCTTCAAGCCTCATCTTTGCATTACGGATTAGACCGAGTCTTTCATGCAGATGTGTTGGCAATCTTAAGGTCCGTGAATTCTCAACCAGAGTTCTGGAGACACCCTAAGCAAGGGGCAAAAAAGGTTAGGAAAGGTACTATAACAAAACTGTGACCAGATAAAAGACCTCTATAAGTGGAAGGTGGCCTTGTAATTCTTGCTAAAGCAAAAAAGCAGAGTGTATATCCAGAGACAGAAGCCCAACTAAACATGAACTTAATTGCTTCGAGGAAACTAAAAACAAGGAAAACATGAAAAACAATTTCTTGGGTTGAAATCATTTTGTCATTTTTGGTTGAGATGCTAGACGAACAGTGATAGTACCTGGCGTATCCACCAGTAAACATAAGTTGAGATTCTGTATCCTTTGGAGGGGTCAAATTTCTCTATCCCACGAAGCAGCCCAATGAGGCCTCCCTGTACGAAAAAATGAAAAGATTTTCCTTAAAAGGTGCAAACTTTGATTTCAAATATATCAACCAATGTACAAATTCAAGAAATGTGCATATTTAACTACTGAATGCGCAAGATTTGTCACCTGAACAAGGTCAGCCATTTCAGCACCCATGTTATCATATCTCTGAGCAATTGACATGACAAGACGAACATTGCTCATTGCAAGCCTTTCTCTAGCCAAGGAGCATTCGATTAATGTCGATTGTAAATCAATACGGGACATTTTCAAGGAAATGGCAAGTTGATCATCAGAAGGCTCACATCCCAATCTTTCCTTCAGCCTAAGTTTTCCATGAAAAAAAAAAAGCACTCAGTAAGACATCTTTAAAATCTTCAAGAAAAAGAATCGCCCAAGAAAACAAATTTTACAATCATAGTGCAGTATCCTTCCCATTCCTATGTCCCACCTCAAGTACAAAAAAAACTACACCTCAATCCCAAACAAATTGGGGTCAACTACATGAATCTTCATTGACCATGTTTCTCCAATTAAGCTCAATCCATATCATCACGCAACTAGTAGATATCACCTATACGGATCTTTGTCTTCCATTGTGCCCTATTTTTAGCTAAGTCTGCATTGATTTTGAGGAATTGTAGGTTCTTCGAGACAACTTCATTCCTCGTGATTTTAGGTCTATCTCGTCCCTTATAACACCTTCACTGGTGCATCTGTAGGTCGACACAAGACGTGATCAAACCATCTCAAGCGACGTTCTCTCATCTTATCCTCTATACATGCTACTTGCACCTTCTGTCGAACGTGTTCATTTACAATTTTATCTAACTTGCGCGACCACACATCCATCTTAGCATATGCATCTCCGCGACACTAATCTTGTGGAACTATGGTGGGTGATAGAGTAACATTGCTGTAATTACTGTAAAAACGCTAATTACAAACCCCAATCTCACTCAACAGATTAACAACTTCTCGTGGAGGTAAAGTTAAACATGTTAACAATAAGCAAATATCTAGAATATCTTCAAACAAAAACCTTTGAAGTGAACACAGTAAAAGGAAATGAATTCCACCGACAAAGTACATTGTCCTTCTGTCCTTCAGCATTCCAGCTTGGTTGTGTTTTACTCATTTTTTATAAGACCGAGGAGCTGAACTGTAATTACCACCAAATATGGTTCAATCCCAGAGTTACACATATAAGGGCACAGTAACCTTGCTTTCGTTCTTTATTAAATGTTTGTAACAGTCTGACATCAAGCTTTATGAAAATCTTTCCGTTTTCGGAATAATGTGTTTAGAGAAGTACACAAAGCCATCAGACAATCTCCGAAATAGAAAGCTAAGAGTGGAATGGATAGAAAGCTAAGAGAGGGACGGAGGATCCAGACAGTTTTTTAGTTCATTTATGTTCTCACTTCTCACGCACAAAATCCAGTTACGGTGGTGATCTGATCAGATACTAATCTCTGGTTTACACTTAAGAGGAGAGGTATGGGTGGATTAGGAATGTATAGTTTGTTACCTGGATTTTTGCTCTTCCAAATAAAGACCAACTTGAATTTTTTTGGATAGTTGAAGCACTTCAGTGTGTGTGAGCAGTTCATCGCTTACTACACCCTTAACATAACCTTTCAACCGATTTTGAAGTAGCTCTGGACCAATAACAGATGTCAGCCGCTTGGTTGCACTGGTTGGTGTAACTGCATTTTTTCGACCAACCACTCTTTGTCGAGAATCCATTCTCCTCCTTCTAGCAGATGTCCCTGAGCCAGTGATCTGCGTCTCCTTAGAGTTCTTTTTATGTGGTGGTGAAGCTGTAAATATGTTCTCAACAGAAAGATTCCACTGCTTTTCTAGCATAGACTTCTGCAGCAAAAGAAGAACCTCCATCGAATCTTCCTCATCGTCGGTTTCATTTTGCAATTCCTTAAACCTTTCAAACCAGGATTCCACATCAAAGCGCTCGGATGCAATGTCAATGTGCTCTTTAAGAGCTTTGGCAGTTTGTTTTTTCCGACTGGATACACAACTGGCGCTATAATTGGATGACTTCTTCGCAGTTATCACATTCTTGACAGAGGGCATCTGATGGCAAGGCAAATTATGATCACTGCTGCAAGATAGCTTTTCATTAAGATCCGAATAATAGAAGGAAGAATTTAGGAGTCTTTTCCCTGCACTCAGTCCAATAACTGCTGTGGTGGCCATCATGAGGGCTATGCTTTTCTAAAAATCCAAGACCATCACACGTCGTCTAAAAGGTATTAGACGAATTACAACAAATACCAGCTTATGAACCAAGTTACTATGTTGATCGATCTCCTTAATCACTTTGCAACTTCCTGCAGGTAGTCCACAAGTGGTAAAAACAATGAAGAGATTTAATTCCGAAAAGAAGGAACCAACATCAACAACAACAACAACTACTACTAAGCGTTTGCTCCAAACAAGTTGAGGTCGGCTTCCAAAAATTAAGAAAGCGAGCAGAAATTAGGACAAACAACATTCAAAAAAGTTCATATATAGTTTTCTTTTTTGTTTCGGATAAGCGGTCTATATAGGAAAATAAATTATAGCAGAAAGCAAACGAATGTTTCCTTAGGTAAGGAAATTAGAAGCCTCAGTAAAGTAATGTAGTGAGACATTTCAATCATCTTAGCAGATGTGAAAATAAAGTTAACGGTGTTGCTATACAATTTTCATAGAGTGAGCTAGTTGAAGCTGGAATAAAGCTAAAAAACTAGAAATACAAAAATATACTAATACAAACTACAGCTTACATCTACATAGGAGGCGATGATAACGAGGGAATGAACAGATTTGTACACAAAGGCGAACATTACAAAGGTAATAGTATAATAAATGAGAACAACTTATAAGATTAAATATAAAATGAGTAAGATGAACATGTTAAAAAGTGATGAGTGTACCTTAATTTTGCAGTTGCACAGATTAGAATCAATAATAATAATAATAATAATGGTGTCAAAATGTGGTGTTGTTGCAATGGAAGTGGGAGAAGTCTGAGTTTGTTACAACTGAAAATAACGCCTGTGGATATGGGTGGGTCTGTTGAGATGAATAGCCATTGGCTGAATTAGATATGCGACCCCACCGCCCCCTGTTCCTGTGGCGTACGACTTCTTATGCTATACACCTATTCCCACTGCTTTCTCTTTCCATCTACAATTCTAGATTTTGCTATTTCTCCCTCATTCTCATTTTACATACCATTATCACTATTCAGAAATCAATCAAGGAACCTTGCCCAATGATAATAATCGATCACATATTCATAAAAATAATTTCGATATAGAGATGTTGAGTACAGTTATTTGTGTTTAGTTTCCATTTCAGAAAAAGATGCCAAATAGAAATTACGACTTATAAATTTTTAAATATATAATTTTTTTGTTTTGTTTTGGCTAATGATATAAATTTCATCTTTCTGAAAGGGAAAAAAAGCTGGAGTTGCTTGGTGACCTGATGAGCACCTATTTCCAGAGGATTATGTGATGTACATGCTATGTTGCTGTATCTTTGTTGAGTTGAAGCATTTCAGTTGTCAATGTAAAGCCTTCAACAGGACTGACAATAGTCGCATATAATCAAATTCCAACTTTAATTTTAACCAGCAGCATGCTTCTGTTGACGTAAGAGCAATAGATTAGAAAACCAAAAAATGACTCTCCACTACAGCTACAACGTCATATTTAGCTTCTACTCTGAAGATTCTATAGTAAAGGCGGATAGTTCATTTACAAATTAACAACATTAATTCCACGCTTCGTCAGGTCATTCCATTTAACTTATGAGTAGCCAAATAGATGTGTTAAGAGGATATTGAAATAAATATCCAACTTACAAGGAATCAAGCATTCCTTTCTTAGTTTACAAAAGGAGATTGCTAACATAGAAACCTTAAACACTATGATTCAACACCCTACTCAACACAACCAAGCTTTGCTCAAATAAATAATTAATTAATGAACTCCCCCTTCACCCCCCTGGAGCAACACCACTACTAACAGGCAACCTGGTTAGAGTTTTCTGGAAATATATCAGATCCATGAATTGACCTCCACATCTTTGGTCCTTCGAACTGGAGGAAAAGGCAGAATTCGAGCTCCAAGAGATCGACCATGACCACATCATTTATGCAAGCACTAAAAAAGGATGTCGATGAGAATTTGTAACACAGGCCACTAAAGCATGCTTAAACGCTTTGTTCCACTTCTCTGGTCTGCTCTTTGCACTAACCCCTTGGGTAGGATGAACGATACACAAAAGTTAAACAACTCTTTTGTAGTCTTTTCTTGTCCTGGAAGTTGGTGGAATGTTTGGAAGAGGATTGCTACCTCTACGCCCTGCAACAGCACAAAATTGTAGTTGGAAACAAGTCAAAAACATATCTAATCAATTTAAGCGACAGATTTGAACTATCAATCATCAAAAAAAAAAAAAAAAGGAACTCTTCGACTATATATCATGGAACTGAATACAAATCGACAAAAGAACCAAACCGAGAGGGAGAGAGACAGAGAAGTGAATCTTTACCCCATGATGCGCCGTTCCTTGGAGCAGAATGTGGAGCATCCGAATTATAGGTAGGATGAGATGGTTGTGCCTTGGCATGACTCTCATTGTAATGAACAGCTGTTGTTCTCCCCTGGCTATATCGGTGAAGAGGCTGCTGTCCCAAGCGGCTTGGAGAACTTTGTGCAAAGTGAGGCATCGAATATGATGGATGTGCCATGCTGTGCATAAATCCAGCATGCGGCTCATGACCTGAAGGAGGGCTTCCTACCTCTCCAGGTAAAAATCCTTGACTTTGCGCAGTTGGTCTAAATGATGCAAGGAATAGTTTAGAGAAAGAAAATAAGAGCACTGCACAAGCATGAGGGTGAAAAAGGAGGACAATAAAACAAAGAAGCGTAAATCTAAATAACGTTCATTTTCCTAACAAATTCCCATACATTTTGTATTTTACAAAACTTATGCCGGACCACAATTAATGTTTTCGGTACAACCTTTTCTCTGAAACAGCCTATTGGAAACAGCCTCTCCACCTTGGTGGGGGTAAGGTCTGCGTACATCTCACCCTCCCCAGACCCCACTGGTGGGACACACTGGGTATGTTGTTGTTGTTGGTACAACCTTTTCTCTCTTTAAAAACAAAGACTCATTAAGTGACCCATCATTCAAAGAATTAAACTCCTAAACGACACTAGTTTTAAACACTTCTCTGGAAAACCATGCAGAGCCAAACGAAGGCACTTTAGAACGAAGGAAGGAAGCAAAATTTCAGCGATCAAATTGTTTTCGACAATCTAAATTAGATACTAGATGTGAGTGCCCGGCAATCAGAGCCTCCAGCATCTTAGGGGAACCAAACAAAATCATAGCATTGATAGAACGTCAATTTTACCCAAGTAGACATGATGAGAGATAGACCAGAATATGTTTTGTCACATGAGATAAGAATCTAAGGAAAAGAGATATATCAACAAATAAAAAGGATGGAAGGACATATAAGGGTGTTCCTTCAGAAAATTTACCTCTGAGACATACTGGGATTCAGATTAGAGATCTGGTTCGGTCTTCTCACTCCAATCAATGGTTCTTGGGAGATCAAAGCTTGACCAAGATGCATCCCCTTGGCAAATTCACTTGTTAAGTTGCTCGTATCTGAGCTATCTTCTTGCAGAAGCAGTTCTTCACTGATTCAAAGACAAGGAAAAACCAAACACGTTATGATACATTATATAAACTAGGGATTTTCCCATTGCATAACATGGGAGAATAATGATACAAGCCTAGAGAACTTCATAAAAGAGGCTTCAACTGAAAGCCAGTACAGAAGAGAACTATTTCTTGTTGTACTACACCTATTTCGAGAGAAAGAAAAAAAAAGTTGAAAATTTTGAGACGGAAGAGAATAAAACTGATATGCTAGAAAGTGATATAGGAAGAATACCCTCTATCATTTCTCAAGAAGAGTACAATTTTCTAAAAATTGTTTATATTTGTTAAATAATGCATCCCCTTAATTTACCTATAATTGGGATCCCAATCGCCAGGATCAGGCAACGAGTTACTAGCCTCAGGTCTATCATGTACACCCTGCGTTTTCTGGGATTGTGTATGCCCACCTAGCATTGATGAACTCGTATTGTTATGGGAATTAGAGTAACCAATAGTCACACTGCTTGATCCTTGCTGTCTGGGGTTGGAGTTACTGTGTAGATGCATTAGAGAGCCAAAGACAGGAGAATTGGTTTGACTAGAGTTGTTACCATCTGCGACCTGCCCTTGCCAGTGCGATGATGATGATATTTCTTGAGATTGATAGTTACCAGGATATCCCCACCCTTTTCTTCTATTATACTGGCTACCTGCGGTCATCTTCCCTAAAGGTGATCCATGACAACTACCCCTTGATGGTGATGAAGGACCATAATTTCCTGGAGAACCAGCGGAGATCTGACTATACATGCTAGGAGGAGTAAATTGTGAAGGGCTCGTTCCTAGAGACATAGGAATAAAATTTCCTGGGCTGACACCAAGCCCATTCCCATGAGGAATCTGCTTAAATCTCCTGGTGTCTGGACTGCTCCCGAGAATTGATACACCATTCTGTGCATAGAGATGCATGCCTGATGGACCAGCAGGGGAATAAAATGCATGGAGATTACTGCTATCACCATAACTTCCATAACTGCTACCAAGCACAGCAGCATCATGGTAGCTACCATGACTTCCTAGGCTACCATAGCTACCTACATGTGGATACTGCATAACCTGATAATGCGGGCTGCTCTGTACTGCAGCTCGACTCCTGCCTGGAATCTGCATGACATGGCAAAATCCTTTGCATAATGTTATCTTAACGCATACTTCCTTTTTAGTGTTGATAAAGTAAAAGAAGAAAATAATTATGCATATTTAGTTGTGCATATTCAGCAGTTTGCTCACATTAGGAGATAGACCAGCAGCAAACCAATGGCCTCTAGATGGGTCATGATCCACCTTAACATTCTGAGAAACAGGCTGGAAGAAAAGAAAGTAAGTTAGACGAACAGATGTGATTCCAAATACCTCATCTTCTTAAGGCCAATTCAAATAAATAATTATCAACAGAAGTGCATTAGCACATTTTTAAGCACAGTGGAGAGGAAAATCAGTATGTAGCAAAAACAACATGAAAAATAAAAATTGAATTCATATACAAGCATAGAGATCAAAAAGCTCAGCTCAAGAGCAATCCAGGTTCTAGGTCTAGGTAAAAGAAATTCCTTGTAGCCCAAAAGGAAAGGATCCACTCACCAGTCGAGGTGTCTCTGGTGCAGGTCTATAAGGACATGTGAAGGGCTCCCCAGTCACAAAAGGATGCCTTGATGCCTACAGCAGAATATTTGAATCTCTTAAAATATAAAATCTAAAAAATGACATAGAATGCTGCAGGTGATTGTTATCTTTTTCTTTCTTTCTTTCTTTGAAGTAAGTGATATTCATTAATGGCACCAAGAAGATGCAAATAGTACAAAAGGTAGTAAGCACCAAAAAAAAAAAAAAAAAATTGATAGCTCCAGTACAGTACGATCTATGCTAGGGATAAGGAGCTAACGAAGTCCCAAAAAAGTGTGGGGAGTTTACATGGGATAAGTCACTCCAACTATACAAAAACAGGAGACATCTTAGCCTTGAGGGAGTGGTTTGGAGTTGATATTTCATTAGAACATCTTCTGTTCCTTTCATTCCATACAATCCAAAAATTACAAGCAGGAATTGCTTTCCAGGTTTCCTGATGGATCTACCAACTTTCCAAGAGCTCCTTTAAAGATCAATTCCTTATCAACAATCCACTTTAAGGAGAGTAATTTCTTGCTCTCCAGATTCTCTATTGTTTATTTTCTTGCTCTTATCAACGATCAACTTAAAAGAGAGCAACTTCCTCATAATTCGTTAGATAATGGTGTTATCTGACGACATCTGAACCACAGTTGCATACTTATTATGTTTCTGCAGAAGTAAGATGCATGAGACTTCTAAAGTTTGTAAATTCAGTTACCCACATTCCCCTTTAATCTTCTCATATGGCAGAAAATTTCTATCAGTGGCCATTATAGCTTATTCAGTTAAATATGAAAAATAAAAGGAGAATAAAGATGTCGAAATAGAAGAGAAATTCCACGTCCAAAAGGAGGGAGTTATGCAGACAATAGATGAAATAACCTAGAGGCCGATATCACCCTAAAAGAATATCCTGCATCCTGCTACATGTGTTAACAAGGCACCATAATTTATCTTCTAATAATTTTTTCACCTTTTTCCCTAAGATAATTATTTGCCTCAAATATAATTAACCAGTCACATGCATGAAATCTAAATTAACTCTGAGGAATCACACTAAAACCTCATGATCTTCAACCTATCAGAATATAATTGACTCATTTTCATCAAAATAAGGCCTTACTGAGATGTCTTGCTAATAATTCTTAACGCAAGTTCCCGTACAAGATATCTCGAATAGCATGACGACAGAATGACTTTACGCCAAGGACATCACAGTAACAAGCTCAAGGAAAAGCTCCAGCAAAAGCAAAAAGAATGAGTACCAATTAGAGAGCATCCAACTCCCTTTGTTACAAATAATAGCATTCAAGTGCCTGCTTTAGGAATAGAAATTTTACAGTAGTGGCAGTGCTCATCATTCTCAAGATATTTTTTAATAGGTAATACAAGGATTTTCCAGTAAGAGCTGGGGAAGTCACTGTCCTCGAGAATTTGTGTGATATGATTAGAGAAGGGTGGAAATATTGAGAGTTTATGTGAAAGCATGTTCTCCAATTCAATACAATCTGCTGCTTTACTTGGTGTTACCAACAACTAAGAATTGACTTGCCCTATTTGTTGCATCAAGAACTAAATCACTCATTTTCAAATGATATTCGTATGTTCACAAATATTTATTTTTATATCAAAAATTTTCTTTTAATTCCATAACAGTTCTCACACAGAACCTATTAATGCCTTACTTTCTAGTTCTACTTCCTGCCTGATCTCCATCCTCGATCCTCCTGTAACTTGTGTCCCTAGCTCATTCGCTTAGTCAATCAAACTTTCACCTACCCTTAAAAGTCAACCTCAATCATAACTGGCTGTTGATTTTATTCGTATTCCAGTCAAGAAATTTATTTCTTAAAAGGATTGATGCATTTCCTCTCAATGATAGATTTTGTCTCAAACAAGATAAAAATAAAGGAAGTTCGTATGGAAAGTCAATGTTCCTTTTAAGGTGGCCTGCTTCACATGGTTGGTAGCCAAGCACGCTTGTTAACCCAGGAAAATCTGAAGAAAGGGGGAATTCAGCTGAGCTCTAGATGCTACCTTTGTCATTCTGATTCAGATAGTAAGAGCCATCTTTTTTGCATTGTGGTGCTGCGGATCAGCTATGGCAATTATTTCTGAACATGGTTGGACTTAAATGGAATATGCATGGAACTAAATCTGGCCTACTAAGATGTTGGGGCAACGATGGAGGTTGTGTGAGACAAAAGAAATGGTGGCGCAGAGTCCCTGCATGCATACATTGGACATTGTGGAAGGAAAGAAACACTAGATGGTTTGAAGACAAAAATACTTCACCTCAGAAGATCAAGATGAATTGTCTACTGCTTTCTTATGTTTGGTGTAAAGAAAGTTATGAAGAAGATGCCGAAGCTTTATTAGACATCATAGAAACCTTGAAAGAAGAACAAGGAAATTCTTTTGCTCTTTTTGGAAGTGTAAATATGGCTACCAGCAAAGCCTTTGTGCTGAAGTTTAATATAATGTCACCTTTCTCGATAAAAAAATATAAATAAAATAAGGATAAAATCATTTCTATATATATTCAAAAGAGATGCTCCTGTGACAGTAGATACAATGCAACTATAAACTACCAAAGAATTTTGATTATGCAATTCATTCTGTTGAAATTTTAACCACCCAAAATTAACGATTATAGAAAAACAAGTACAGCATGATCTGGAAAGTGTCCATCAAAGATGTTGTTCAACAGAAACTAGAGAGCAAATCACTTCTACAAGTAAATACTAAGCAACCTGTATAGGTGACCATCGCTTAGCTGGATCAAACTCAACCAGCCCCCTCAAGAAATCTAATAGTGCTAAACGTATTTGACTCTCTGCAACAACAAAGATTTATAGAACATCAGAAACTCTTCAAATATGTCAACAACAATTACAGGTACCTATTCATATACTGCACCCTTGAGAAGTATGAAATGCAACCTTTAACAACATCCTCCTCTGCCAAATTCTTCCTGTAAGGATATTTTCTGACAATTGCTTCAAGGTTCATGTGATTGAAATACTCCTTCCCAATTACTGGCTTTTTTGACTCTCTCTGAAAGAGATGCAGTAATATGTCATTAGCGGTTGACAGTGAGTTTGCATTCAAAACTATCTTGCAGTCTGACTTGTAAAGCACACTGAGAACTGAGTTAGCCCATTCATAGAAGAAAGAATCACAATTGCTACACAGTGCACTACAGTGGCAATTAAAGTGATCCCGGACATCTCATGCTATTATGGAGCTTAGAGGTAGCATCCAACACCAATAAGCAGTTAATGTATTTTGTTTGGATTAACATGATGCTACGCACCTCAAGGACAAACAAGGCAATTACAGATTCATCAAAGAAGATTATGGAAAGTAAAAGCTCTTGCAGAAACTGAATCTTTCACATGCTATTCTCTGATGAAATATTCCATCAAGTCGCTAAATCCCAGTTCTATAAGTAGGATATCAGATGCTGAATTATTTCAATATGTTTAAACTGCCAAATCCTGAACACTCACAACTGAAATGACTTGGAGTTGTTACACATGCAAGAGCTTAAGTAAATAACAGCCATCCTCATGACTATCAAACTGATGAGCAACTTTTATCTTTTCCAAGTTCAAGGTTTTATTGTTTTCTGGCTCCCATGCATGGAATGATTGAAATGTTTTACAACATGAGCTACTTGTCCAGGTGAAGACCAACCAAAATAAAGTAAGAGAACCGGACGAAATGCTTAGATACATGAAAGGAACCAATATGTCAAAAGCTCTTCTCCTAGTCAAGTTCTAAAAAGGGAAAAAAAGAAAATAGCTGCTGTATAAATACAACGGCATGCAAAATGGAGACGCCAAAGTAAAGCATCCTACCTTTTACATATATTTCTTTGCATGTCCTTTTTTATTTTTATTTTTTATAGTTTTCTTTGAGTAACCTGCTTTCTCCTCCACCTATGTAGAGAAAAAGAATAGGAAGCATATCCTTTAATCTCATGTTAAAGATCATTTAACGTGTTAGTATCCACTCTAACACCCACTAATGCTTGCATCAGCACCAAAAATGATAGTAAAGTTCCACTGTTGGAATGACTTCAGTCTACATCGTTCAGCTCACTTTTTCCTGCAGGCAGTTGCAGTTCTTCTTTTCGCAAAGAGTTCCAGATTCTCCAACAAGTAATTTCAAAAGTAGAGATCAGCAAGATCCATTAATCATGCAGTTCATGTCAGCAACTCCTATAACTACTGATCTGTAAAGGCACTAGGATCCAGCTACAAGTTCTGGTAAGGGGAAGCTTTGTGCCGAAGCAGTGAGAAATCTCTAGGTATGTTCTTTGCAAATCCTTTTTTTATTTATTTTTTCACAGGTTACATTGCCTAACCTGCTTTCACAGTTACCTCTATAGTGAAAAAGAAGAGGAATCATATCCTTCTATTGCAGGCTAAAAGCTCACTAATGCTAGCATCAGCAACAAAAATGATACTAAAGTTCCACTGTTGAAATGAAAGAGTCACATGATTCAGCTCACTTTTTCCTGCAGGCAGTCATGGTTCTTTTTGCAAAGAGTTCCAGATTGAAAAGTAAATTCAAATGTAGACATCATCAAGTACCATTTTTCACGCATTTCATGTCAGCAACTCTGATAACTACAAATCCGTAAAGGCACCAGGGTCCAGCTACAACTCTTGGTAAGAAGCTTTGTGTGAAGTAGTGAGAACTCATCTGCTGGGATTTGAACTATGGTCTCCCATGTTTTTCATCAGCTTAATTGAAAGTTAACAACACCCTTGGGAGGCAAATTTTGCATGTTATATTCCCATTTCTTATGTTCCATTTGCTTATAACACAAAGCTCAGACGCCACAGCAAAACAAGTTTCATAAGTTATTGAAGAACTCTTGTCCTTTTGACCAGGAAGTCTATTGGCAAATCTTACAGGTGTAGTTTATAGCATTCAAAATAGTCCACCTCAACGCAACAATTTACCACTACCAGTCAGTGATTGAGCTCAAGTACTTATAGATGCAGAGTTGCAGACCTAAACCAAGTAAATAAATGCATCTCCTCTATACAACTTAAGCTTTAGGAGATGAGGTGGTCACACAATTCAACACCTATCATCCAACAACCAGTAGTTTTCGCTCTTTGTTTAGTAATGTTGAATGTTAAGACACTGTTCTTACTTAGCTAACAAGACTGGCAACCACTGTTACAGCTTCGTAAGCTGCCACTAAACACTGCAAACCGCTAGAAACATTCATGCGCACAACGTTGTGGCAATGGAAGTAAGGATGCTGATCAAAAGTTCCATTAGCATCTGATAAACTGAGAGACATTGGGCTCCATCATCCTGGTTCTTGATTTCTTCATTCAGGTATTTTAGCTCATAGATAGTGTTTCTCCCATCGTCCCACTGGCATATCTTCAGAATTTTGAACCTTCCAATTTTACCCTTACAAACAGAATTTCCAGCTAAGTTGGTGACAATGATATCGAGACCTCCAAGAATAAAACATAAAACAAGGGGTTGGACTTGCATATAATTCCACAAAAGCTAACTTGCTGAAAGATTCTAATCAGAAAACTCGGTTCTCTCAGAAGCAGTAAAGAAGTCATAAAACGCAATCCAAACATTTACAAAGTGCAGAAAAGACAAAAAAGAAACCAATCTCCATCTCATCTCACAGATGCTAGCATAAAAGGAAACCAACAACCTTTCCAGAAGAACAACTTGTTAACTAGCTCAAATTACCAAACATAGATCACCTCACAGTTTTCTGCAAAAGGCAGAACATATATAAAAACAGAAAAAAGACAACAAATGTTCAGACTCTGGAACAATACTCCAAAAGGACAAGCTTCTACAGTAGCACTTCTGAATTTGTTGTAAACACTAAACATTACTGGTTTACTGACAGGATAATCTTTCTTCTGAAGTATCAAGTATTAATTGAATAGTACCTCTAAAAGGCAATATAAAATCTATCAAGGCCTAATCATGTGCAGACACTGAGCTTAGGCTAGTCAAGAAGCAACTGATACACTTTTGATTATAGAGACCTCTTACATTTATGAACAAGGCTATCAATTGCAGTCAAATATTTAAGTAATTTTGTGCCACATAACAGAACTAATGGTGGTTCAAGAAATACTAATTTCTCCCACAAGAAGCTGAAAAGGGATTAGCTAAGATACCTTCCTGAAGATCACCAGTCATTATCATTGGTTTAAGTTGGTGTACGAACTAGATTGATTTTTGGTGCAAGTGTACATGAGTACGAGCAAGACAACTATATGTGCACCCACAAATGGTTGTCAGTTTTGGTGTCTTTGAATCTATCAATAGTTTTGAACTTCAATCATTGAACTACTTAAAACATGTGAAGAGGCCACATGTTACCAATGAAATGCACACAATTCTGTGCTTATCTTTTCTCATTAACATTCTCCTTCTATCTTGGTATTTCAGATATTCCAGTTGCAAAAGACTTTGCAAGTCCTGGCTACAATTTTGTTCCCAAAAGACAACATATCAGGGGGAAGAAACTGAACTCCAGAAGGCTACCAGCAAAGAGGAATTAATCTACCTAGAGATCGAGAAAAGTACCAAATCCTTAAGTAAAAGAAACATATGATTTCCAGCACCACGGGAGAAGACCCTGTTATAATTCATTAGTTTTGAATTTCATTGACTTACAGCTTCATATTCTTCTTCTGTCAAAGCTTGATAAACACTAGATCTGCTCGTAGGACCTGGTCCACACTCTTCATGATTAATGCTTCCCACAAACTTGAAGAACTTGCTGGTGTTTTTGGCATCCTTTAGTATGTAATCAGGGGGTTGACCCCTGCACAAAAATTTAAATTGTATTCATCTAAGCCATAAAAGTTGATACATGAAACCTCAACAGATTAAAACATATGGAACAGAAGAGCAACCAAAAATGTTCCCTCATAATCAAGCCATGACCAAATCAGCTAGCATGAAAGATTGCACTTTATAAAGGAGACAAGGCATCAGCTTCTAGAGTGAATACAGCTGGACGAAGAAAGAGTGAAGACAAGAATCTTAGCCAGATGGAGGTGGAGGGCTTTGTTGTGCAAGCTTCAAGAAAAAATAACTAGACCTTATGACACCTTACTCTTAATGGAATGTCAATTAGCATGCTTGAGATCCAGTGAGGTCAACATATATGAACTTGGGTCTCCGGTGTTGAGCATCTTCACCAATTCAAGTACTCTTCAAATATGACATATTAGAGTCAGGAGCAATCCCTTGAAATAAGCTATTCCTAAGAACTCTATCAGAAATATAACCTATGCTATTTTAGTCTTTAGGCCTCATTCATTTGAATATGACAGCTGCATTAGCTTGCATTGTCAGTTACTGGTATAGACTAGCGAAATGGCTTCAAGGATCTTTCCTTTTAGTAATGTTTTCTACCCATAGTTCCGCAAATGATGAACACGAACCAGATCCTCGAGTGACAACGCATCACATGCTCCACTACAGAATGATTGGTTTGATCTTCTTCAACGGAGAAAACCTGACCATCCTTTTACTAGGTACATAGAACCATTAAAACAAGGCAACTATTACAGTTTCCCGTAGAGTCAGCTACTCAAAGTCAGCCATAGAATATCCAAGTTTTTATTCCATAACATTACTTTTTTTTTTAATTAGAAAACTAGCTGTAAAAAAGAATAAACCAAAGGGGAAAAAAACAGTAGAATCCAAGACGCATGCACAAACTGATTATATATAACTCGTGAATATAATGGAAAAAATTTGTAAAATGAAATAGTAGGAGATTTCTAAGGCACTACAAGAAGGTTTACCCAAGTATTTTAATCATTCTCCTCAGAAGATCGAATTCTGAAGCTCCTGGGAACAGTGGAAGTCCTAGAAATAATTCAGCAACTATGCACCCAAATGACCACATGTCAATGGCAGTGGTATATCTTAGAAAGGATTAAGGTATACAATACAAGAAACCATAACAAATCCAAACTGATGAGATATAATCATACAATATTATATGGAAATAGAATGCGACTTCCATGCATTTGTGTGTGTCCCAGTATGGTTAAAGACTGCATAAACAGAAAGCACTCTGACATATATGTTTTAATGCCGTTCCTAGGGACAAAAGCTGCTTGATTTAAACATAGTGGAAAAAGATCCAAAACCAATGAACTTCACAGTTGTGGAAGGTTAAGGGAGGACATAATATGCTTCAACCATGATATCTCATTAGAGAATGCCCAACCTGATGGTTTGTGACTCTGGTGGCAAAAAAAAATATTTTATTTTATAAAGTAAATAACTCTGGTGACAAAATATGAGAAACTTAGCACATTTAAGACTACAGGACAGAAATCATTCCTCTTATATTGCCAAAAAAAGGTGAGCCAAAGATACTTTGGTACTAACCAATAGCCCATGGAAATTACTACAGAAAATTACCACCTAATTACATATGTAGTCAAAGTATGTGGCTGAATCAGTTCAGCCTACTACAGCCACTTATATAAGAAAAGAAGGAAGAGAAAGAAGAGAGAGCGAGAGTAGGAGGATCTAACTAAAAACATAAGGATACTGATATCCAAGGAGGACTTCAGGTGACCGATAGTACCGACTCTGCATAACAAAAAATTATTAAGTTAAGAGAAATCAGCACAATCAAGTAAAATTTGAACAGAAAGAAGCAACAACTACCTGGATATAAGAGTAAACAGTACGATCTTCTGTGCATGCTGATCCGAAGTCTATAAGTTTTATTTCAGCTGGCTTCACACTGACAATATGCAAGAAACTACGTGAAATGAGAATGAAATGAAGCACAATGATCTCTCAGACCATGGTATCAGAGAAGCTTGCCTTGTGCATAAAAGAATGTTCTCAGGCTTCAGATCGCAGTGAATAATACCAGCATCTTTCATAAGCGCTAATCCACGCAATATCTGTACACAATGGAACGCAAACTTATTATAATCTTTATAACACAAATACATATGGTCATCATAAAAAGCTCGTTGTTCAGACCAGCAACTGATTACCTGTTTCGAGAACAGCTGGACGATGCTCAACGACAGTCCTCTAAAATGGTTCAACTTTATAAGCTCATACCTGAGAATAGTCAGAAATTATAATCACATACAGAATGTAGTGTTCCGTAATCGATGCAGATAAAATAATCACACGGAACATTGAAATTGCTGCTTCTCCTGCAACTTACAGATTTGTGTCAAGCAACTCAAAAGCAATGCACAAGTGACGTCGATATACAAAGTAATCATAGATCCGAACAATATGGTGCTTATCATCAGGATCAAACTTCCTATTTAACTGGAAAAGAAATGAAAAGGGAGCTAATGATATCCAGCTCAACTTTACTGATTTAGTACTAAAAATAAGAAAACCAACTGAGGGATTTTTTTACTGTTGTCAGGATAGAAACTTCAACAAGTGCTTGTTGATAATAAGCTGGTTGATTCTTGATGACCTTAACAGCAAGAAAACCATTTGTTTCTTCAACCCAGCACTTAGCAACCTGACCAAAAGTTCCATGGCCAAGCATATCCTTGACTAAATACCTGCATACAATGAAATTTAGTACAAAAATTAGTGCAATCTCCGAAAGGTGAAAGGATTTACAAGGAGACTATGACTAGAATGAAGTACATTGGTATGAATGAAATAATGATCGTCAAATTTCTTCATGGAGAAATCACATAAATGACGACCTTTGGCTAGAAAAGCACTTCAGTCAAACCACACAACTCTATCGCAATTTACTCACGAGCAACAGAAAAGTGGGCATATTGATGTAATCAAATATTTTAGTTTCCCCTTCATTAAAACTAATATTGGGAGAAATATTCAGATACTTTTCTTCTTTTACTTTCATCTTAAGCCTGCAAAGGCAAAGCACTGTCACAAAATAAAGTTCACTTGAGCAGAAAGTACATAAAAGTGGACAATAATAATAGTATTCAACTGTTAAGATAACCACACCAATTAAATATTCCAATTTACGCAAAATCAGAAACCTTTTTGCAGGGGAAAAATAAAAAACAATCCCCCATTTTCGCGAGCAGTGGAGGGGGGGGGGGGGAATATTTTATTGGAAAAGCACCTCCTCTCTAAAGGGTTTTGCATATCAACCCTCACAAAGGGCATTTAGGACCCAAAGGCACCCGAAATAAACTTGTGTAACAGGAAGAATAACAAACCTTCTCTTTGTGTCTAAATTGACCAACTCAAGATTGACAGAAAGAATGAGGTCTGAGTTTGCATTATCGAAGCCATCGTTCAACACTCCAATTGATGGGGAAGTCAGGAATCTCTTTGGGTTCAGTTCTTCAGAGTAATTGAATTGAGGATTGCAGATACGATATGTCTCAACGATATCTTTAGTTAACCTTGCCACCAACTGCAGTTTTGAGAACATGGTGTTATGTAAAACACTAGTGATGATTAGACTTAGTTTCCAGGGGCTACATTAAAGATTTAAAAATAGCAAGAAAAATAATTATAAAGCAAAATTGCAAAGATGCAAATTAATTTCTTAAGCTCACAAACTAGAGGCATTTGAACTCTATAGGTTAAAAAAAGCAAGGTGGAATAATAAAGATTGGAGAATATAAAGCCAGCACGACGTCAATATTTAAAAGAAAGAAACTGCTTATAAAATGAAAAAACTTACATTTTTCTCTTTACATTTATTGGCGACGTTAGCTAAGATTAAACCACCTGATCTAAGTGTTAACACAAGAACGTTCGTTCTACGTTCAAACCATGCCAGAAACAAAAGTCGGGTACTAAGTGGATAAGGAAAGCGGGGCGTGCCCATTTGTCACCAGTTTTCTAAAACAGTGTGCCACTAGCCCTCGTGGATTTTCGGTTGTAAAATAAAAACACAAGATGTTGAACCAACTTACCAACAAGTACCTGTGATTAAAGTTTCCTTAGAAGATTTTGATGCATTGAATAATAACTAGGTTAAGATATTAGGTCACCATTAATGAAATTTTAGTGAACTGCAATATAACAATAGTTAAGTAAATTAACTCCTTTAATTTAAGTAATAATTATGATAATAGTGATGATAGATGGCAAATCTTCCTAACACTATTTCGGAGGAAAACTGGAAAAATTGTAAGTACAACCCTAGCAGGGAAGTGGAACATCCATAAAGATGTCCGAAGGAAAAATAGCAAGTCTTCCTATTTTTGGGGAGAGGATGGAGAATGATCATAGATTTTGCTTGTTAGGAAGACTTGCTATTTTTTAAAAAATTTCAAACTTCAATCCTCATCTTAGGACCTCTAGGTGTAAGGTGTACGATCATGCCCCACAAACCAAAAAACTAAACCCTACTGCTTGTCTACCTTAGTCATCTCCCTCACCGAAATTACCGCACTTCAAATAGAAGTTTTAAGGTGCAAGGTGTACAATGTACCTTCTATCATCCAAAATGCCGAAGTCCGCCCAAAGGACCTCATAGAGGCGGTCACTGGTAGGCAAAAATCATCTCAAAGCTGAAAAGTCAAGTTCTTGCATTTTAACACCCCACCCCACCCCGCCACCCCAAAAAAAAACACTAAAAGTTGTCAACTTATTTCTACGAACAAGGGGGCTTTGAATCTCTATTTGCCTCGTGTGATAAATAGTCATTTATCAATTTCCCTAGGCTTGCATGAGAGATCGAGAAAAAGGACATCAAATAAGTGTAAATACTTGACATCGTTTCATGAATCAAGGTGGTTTTTCTCCTTTTTGAGAAAATGTGGCTTTTCCACCATTACATTCTTCTTCCGAATTTATAGATCATGACAAATAAAGTCATTGTCTTATATTTTCTCCCAGCACCCAATACCCAAATATTGCATGAGGTGCTCGAAAAACTTACATTCTCCCTCCACACCAACACGTTGACATTGTGTGCATCTCTCTACCTGGTCACCTCAAACTTCACCGTGTTGATCGGAAGCGGCACACCACTTCAAATCAAATTAGAGAACAAAAGCTTGGATCTATCTCACTCAATCACGAATTACATAAGCATCGCAAAAAATGAATGCCCTTTCAAGACCCCTAGGACAAGCAAAAAGACAAAAGATATACCATTTACCATTATGGAAAATCTTAGGTGATGGTAGCAAAACAATTTTTTGGCATGACGATTGGTTGGGGCATGGTCCTCTTAAAGAGAGATTTGCAGATTTGTACAGCATAGCACTTTCTCCCGAAGCTTCCATTAATCAATTGTGGTCCTCTCAAGGATGGGATTTATCTTTTAGACGATTATTGAATGATTGGAAAATTGAAAGGGTGGCAACCTTAATCAATGAAATAGAGCACTTTAAAGGCACTAATGATTGTACAGACAAACTAAAATGGATGGTAGATACTAGGGGCATTTTCACAGTGAAGTCTGCATACAACCTACTCATGGAGGAAAGAGAAACTCAATCTTTTTGGCCATGGAGAAGTATTTGGAAGACTTTTGCACCTTCTAAGGTAGCTTGCTTTAGTTGGTTAGTAGCCAAAAAAGCATGTCTCACACATGAAAATCTTCAGAAAAGGGGATTGCATTTGAGTTCCAGGTACTTCTTATGTCAAGAAGGAGAGGAGAACATAAATCACCTTTTTTTGCACTGCAAGGTGACTATGCAGTTGTGGCAGATATTCCTTAATTTAATAGGTTTAAGCTGGTCTATGCCAGAATCCACAAGGGAGACAATTAACACATGGTATAGGCCGGGGGGGAACAAGATACAAAAGAAATGGTGGACAACAATCCCTTTATGTATATGGTGGACAATTTGGAGAGAAAGAAATGGAAGGTGTTTTGAAGACAGGGCTAATCCAATTCAGAAGATCAAATCCAATTGTGTTCTACTTTTATATTTTTGGTGCAAGAAAAATTTGGTACATGAAGCTGATGCACTTTTAGAGCTACTGGAATCGCTGTAAAAATCAAGGATTACATTTTAGTAGTTTTCTTTTTGTCTTTTTGGCTTTAGATTATGCACAGGGAGGTTGTACATTCGGTTGCCAACATTACCTTAATGTTGATGAATATATTGTTACCTTATTCGAAAATCTAACAGAAGAAAGGCGATGAAAATATCAATTTTATAAATTTTCTCCTCAAGCTAGTTGGCCGAGGATTCTTGATGTCCAAAGGAACAAGACAACAATCAAAAAGTTGCATCTTCTCTTGAAAGCACACTAGTGGTAGAACTACTCCAAACAATCTATAACATCCTCCTTCAACATCCAACAACGACGAAATAGAGAGTCAAAACATCCCGCGCAGTCCCTTAATTTGTGACTTGTTCGTGACATGATCCATTGCTTGCTTCACCATATCATCTTCAAAAGGTTGCTCAAATGCTTGCTTTTTTCAAACTATTTCTCTCGACGATGGTGCCTCCAAGTCCAAGCCTCCATTCCTTGTTCTATTTGTTGGCAGACAAATATTTGTATATAATTTCCTTCTTGATTTCATCCTCCTTCTCAATCATCCTTCAATGATAAATGCTTTTTGTCAATGAAAATGTCCTTGTGAGTTGACCATGTTGTGAAATAACCTAATTTTGTGGTCTCTTTCTTTCAACCAATTTGATGCTTGACTTTTCCTAACAAGGATTTAATCTCCTGCCTAACACTTCAATAATAAACTATTTCAATTACTCTTTGGTTGTTTTAGCTTCATGGCCAATCTATAACTCAGACCACCCAGGATTAAGAAATCATCCCACCATAATTTCACCACTACTTCAAAGCATAGAGCATAATCAATATTCTATAACATTGAATCGAGTTGCAAAATTTCTTTTCTCGATTAGTAAATTTCATTATATTGTCACTTTGAGACACTCCTTCATTTGTCCATGTACACTTTACGTCTACAAGTGGTAAATCAATAACACTGCAGTTAAATAAAAAATATGAGAAATTATTTGATATATTCTCCACCATACGAGTACTATGCCCATCTTCCTTCCACATATTTGATTAGATCTGACTTTTAACAAATCACGTACGATCCTAGTTTTATCTCACCCTTTTTTTGAACAAGCAAGACAAGCTCTAGACAGAGAAAATCTCCTCTTCATACAAAACTCTCTTATTTTCTTGATTAAAGTACCCTTGCTCTCCATCGAGATTGGAAGGATTATCCTATTCTTTAGTTTCCTTCCACAACCAGAGTCACTGGCTCAATCACCCTTACAATTTGTCCAAGCAGGTAGGAAACCCCAACACTATTGCAATTGGTTCCCAAAATTGTCCTCTAGCTTTACTTCAATGTCACTTTCCTTTGCTTTCTCGTTTATATGACATTGGAAATTGTTCCATAAAACTTACTTTTTCACTTCGGTAGACATCTTTGATCACATTAAATTGACATTTCAATACTTCAAATCCATTTGACAACAAAGACCAAATACGAGACAAGGGATGCATTTAGATTATTGCCACTAGTGGACCTCACGAGGGTTAGCCTGCTTCCTTTTTAACAGATGTTGACACAATCGAGCAAACTAGCTCCTTAAAATTTCAAGTATCGATATTATAGCAACAGTTCGATGCATAGACTAAGAGATGTGGAAAGCAAACACTGCAGGTTACCACAGAAACTAACCCCAAATAGAATCAACCTTCAAGAGATATATAAGTAACAACTAACACAAGTGTACCTATTTGCAGTGATCTGTTGTCAAAAGAAAAGGCAACCTCGATAAGCATATCCGAATTGATTCTATGATTGAGACATCGGATTTGCCATATAAGTAGTTTCGGATATATTTATTTTAACCATGTGAGGATTTTCCAGACAAAGGCTACTCCTTTTTTCGTTTGGTTGGAGGGTGGGGGTTTTGTGGGGGGGGGGGGGGGGGGGGAGCGGAAGTTACAATGCGGCATCCTTAAAAGGCATAGTACCTGCGAGTAGAAACACCTCTGAAACTGCTAGGCATAAATTCGAAGCAAACTGGGGGGAGAACCAGAGAAGTCAAGCACCACTATGGTTTGCTGAAATGGCTACAAATTCCAGTCTAAAGAGCAAACACTGATATAAACAGCCCATCACCATCACTCCACCCAGGATAAACAAGTCGTCATCATCACTCCACCCAGGATAATGTTGTGGACCAGACCAGCAACGTAGTGACTCCTAACTCTTTTTTTTTTATAAGGTAAATGACTTTATTTATAATAAAGGGAAAACCCCGTGTACAAGTAGTATATTAAAAGGTAGAGAACCTAAACCAAAACATAGTTCACTGCAAAAGATACTCAATCATCTATACACATTGGAACCTCTTGGGTAAAGAAACTAGAAAAAAGAACCTATTCTTCAAATTAACAAAATTACGCTGTACTCCTTCAAAAGCTCATATTTCTCTCTTTCCATAGAATCCACATAGTGGCTAATGAACGACATCCCACACTCTCGATCTTCTCTTCCTCCTTCTGAATGCAGTGACTCCTTACTCTTATCAGTATAGCTTCAACGATGGGCTTTTACAAGCAACCCAAATAAACAGACCAAAATTGTTCCCTACTACCACCCATTCTATGCTTGAAGCCCTTCTCAGGTGTACTCCAGATGTCTCGGCAGACCTACCTCAAATGGATTCCTTTACGTATCATTTTTCACGCGGGGTTGAAGAAAACAGACAGGATAAAAGAAAAACAGCTTAAGACTGCCGTATGACGAGCTTTAGGATAAACTTTCAACTTTAATTACTCATGAGTCATGACTTTCTACATATACAGAAAATTCTTATCAACAACTTCACTAAGGATGATCATCAATTGCTAAACTCGAAAACTCAAAAGGCATTGTATATTTTTTTGCTTTTGTTTTAACAGTCCATTTAGTGGCTAAAATAATCACTTAGTGCTAGCACAAACCTCAAATTTTGGATTGCGATAAACTTCTAAGTTCTAACTAGGAATTCAGCAATAAGCGGAATCAATCCACCATGCGTGTCTTGGTACTGAAGTCAAATTAACCTCACAACAAACAAAGGAGCAAACTTTATCTCAACCCGTCCACCCCCACAACCAAGAAAATCCCAAATGCACATTGGAATACAGTAAAACACAGTAAACAAGCCAAAACATGTCAAAATAACATTGTAAAGAAACACTTACAGGTCTTCTAACAACTACCCTCAAACTTTGGGGCTTATCATTTCCCTGGAAATAAGGACCAAATACTCCCTGGCCGGGACGCCACGCTGGCGCTGGCACTGCCACGGCGGATGATGATGATAAGGTCCCCTCCACAACATGTTCCTTGGAACTAGTACTGGCTTCATCCATCAACGATCCTCCGGGGCACCACCGGGTTATAATAATTATATTACTAGTACTAGTATTATAACAAAATTAAAAACTTTTTTAAAAAAGCAAATTCTAACCCAAGAGAATCATAAGATCAAATTTAAACCCAAGAATTTCACCAGAAGATTCTAATCCCATCCTCATTCACACAATTCGTCGAACACTTAACAAACGATCATTAAAATCAATAGATCCATTTAATCATTTGTTTTTCCCTTTTCGTAAAAATCAGGTCTTTAAGATAAGGGAGGGGTGATGATTGATAAGAAGGTGATTGCAGTGGGTATTAAATAATAATTGATCAAAGTATTGGGGTTGGATTAGAAATAAATAAAGATAAATGGGGAAATTGAAGGGTTGGGGGGGGGGGGGGGGTACTTGTTGAGTGAATCGGAGAAGAAGTGTCAATTGGAGAAGCAGGCACCGTCGCTGGTGTTTTTGCTCCAGATGGGATTTTTCGGTTTTTTTGTTTTCTTTTGATTTTTCGATATGGGCAAAAACCCATTTTGTCACTACTCCCCTTTTAATTAAAAAAAAAAACATGTTACTAAGCTAAAGTATTTTTACTATCTACTCTTACTTTTATTATTATTGAAATTCTTACTTTTTACTATCTACTCTTACTTTTATTATTATTGAAATTCTTTCATCTTTGCTCTTCCTTTTCTTTGTATATATTCATTCTATGCTTGTTTGGCTGGTTGTTACACAACCATTTCATATTGTATTATATCGGATTGTATCATATTGTACTGTATTATTTTGGTGAGTTCATTATTTAGATAAAATATATTGTTTTCTGTCATTTGACAGACAAAAAGTAGGTTATGGACTAGAATTATTATAGAAAAGATAGGGTAAATAGTAAACTGAGATATTAAGGGGAGAAGGAGATAAAAGATATGGTAATGACGTGATCGTACTAAATCGGTTGTTACATACAAATGAGGCTTCTTATCGTCATATAACGACGGATTAACGATATGATACAATAAAAATTTTAAGTAATAATCAAACCAAATATTATTTTATGATAATAGAATGATACAATACGATCGGTAACAACCATCTAAACAAGCTGAAGACTCGACTAATCTGAATTTGCATTATACGGTTTCTTTGAGTTTAATCTTTACTAGCTTGCTTAAGTTTGTATTGTCTTTTTGTTTTCCATTTGTTGTCAATAAGAAGTATTACTAGTATTTATTTACTATTTAAAGGATTCAAATTACATATACTAGTGGTATAGCTATTACATTACCATTTGTTGTCAATAAGAAGTATTACTAGTATTTATTTACTATTTAAAGGATTCAAATTACATATACGAGTGGTATAGCTATTACATTAGCAATGTAGCTTAATATGCTATTACCATTCATATATCATCTTTATCAAGTTAATGCTTATCGGTTAAGGTTGTCACTGATTAAATTTTTTTATAACTGACATTTTTTGTGTAAATAGATTAACATCATAAGTTCATACTGTTTAAAAAAGAATCTTAACTTTTTTTTCTTGATGCCTTTCATTAAAGCCTTTCTTATTGTTTTACCTTTGTTTTTTCTTGCTGATTATCTATACTAAAAATAATTAAGAAATTAATTATGTAATCATGTGAGTTAATATTGCTCGCGCATTTAAAATACTAAAATGATATGCAATATGCATTGGTGTTTTAATCGTTGTTACAACGAATAAATGTATATATAGATTGCATGTAATAAATTTCACAAGTTTAGTATTTGATTACGTATGTGCATACAAAAGCTAATTAAACCATCAAGTTCAAACAATTAAATTCTAAAATTTTCTACTACATAAATGTTACAATAGTGACGACACTATGAACATAAAGTCAGATGGTAAAATGATAAGCTTTGGCATTATCTGGAATTTTAAAGGAAACAGCAAAACCAAGGTGAGGGATAATGTATAAACGATAGTAAGGCAAGCAAGAGAAATTTTATTGTTTATCATTTTCTGAAAACTCATTATAATGCTTTTTCTTTTCCTATATTTGTACTGTATTTCTAAAAAGTTATATCCAAGAGGAAAATGTTTGTCTTGAAAATTGAAATCAGTTGTTTCTTTATTTCACCTAGACAATGTATTTGCACTGCCAATACGTCCAAATGCTTTGAGCTTTGCTCTTTACATGACAACAATGATGCCAAAGAGAATTCTTTTGACATTTGTCCTCACTACATGTTACAATTAGGTGTATTCACCGTTTAATGAAAAAATCAATTCAAGCCAAGAATCACACCAAACCAATGTCTTTGTTTATTTTGTGTGGTTTGGATTTAAATCATTAAAATTTGACACCATTTAGTATGCTTTTACTAAAGAAAAAAAAGAGCGAAACCGACAAATTATATATACAAATTTTATAATTGCATATATACACTATATAACTTTTAATAGAAAAAAGTTGAAGCTATTTCAATAATTAATTTTATCTTTAATAGTGTAATGACTTTTAGGTTGTATATGCCCATTTCTCTACACTAATAAAGGGGCTACTACTTTAGATTACCATTGAAATTAAGAGAGTAATATGTTTGACGGTACAAACCAACACTAAGCCAAACCAAATACATAAAGACGTTAACTTGATGAGGAACAATCAAAATTATCTCTCCGGAAAGCATCCGAGATATATCTTGATTATAGTATACGCCTCGGCATAGAAAAATATTTCTAATTATTTATCATTGATTTCTGTTAAGTACCACTGAATAGATCATCCAACTGGTACTACACTTTGTTAGTAATATTTTTCTTGGTGAAATTTCTCTTTTTAAATTACTAACTGTTGATAATACTTTTATATTAGTAAAGTAAATATAAATTAAATAAATCCGAAAAGACGAATCAGACCGTCAATATTGGACCATAACTTTGTGTGCTTTGTTTGGTTTGAGTAAGAATCCTTTATATCAAAATTATTGGCACGCTAACAGTATATTTATGTGTAATTGAATAGCTAGTACAATGGTGAGAAATTAAATAAGCAATTGATAATAATAAATCAATAAATAATACTTAATATGAAACAAATATAAAGTAAATTCAAGAGAAGTCTTATTGAGTTAGCCTGATGCGAGTCACAACAAGAACTTCTATATTAACAAGCTGTGATTGAAAGTAAGGATACAAATGAGGGGAAGAGGAATATTTATAGATCAAGAGTCCTCAACCGACCATGACTCTTACTCCCCACATATCTTTAAGATAAGTCAAAGTAGTCGAGATGTGATAAGGTTGATTTTTAAAAATAGCAAAGACTATTCTTATCTGCTGGAGTGACTGTTGACTCTCTTCTGGAGTCCCAGCATTTGGACGTAGAAACGAATGAGTTGTGTCCAACTATGATAAACTCATCTGTCATGTTAAGCCGAAGATGGTTTGTTCCGATAAGTGGTGTCTGGTTGAACTCATCATATCCATTTTCGAGCTAAGTTGTGGATGACCTGTCTCTGAACTTCGGTCCAACCCTGCCATGTCATCAGACACCTGGCAACACATGTCCGATCCAATTATGACCAATACAGGTTCGCGTTAGAAAAATATCCATTATTGCAAACACAACGTTTTTTTTTTCCTAATGCTCTGATTAAAATAAATACTTAATTATCATATTTAAATAAAAACTGGCGTCATTTTGGTATTATTATCACTTGTAAAACAATATGAGTATAATTTTACTTTATATTTATTTTGTTGAAAGTCATGATACTCATATTTGAAAAGATTAACTTTGTTTGAATAAGTAAATCTAATAATTTTCATAAAATATTTTATTGACAATTCAATATTCTTAACTAAAAATAATAGAGATATAAAAACAAATAAAGTTTGGCATATTAGCTAGTGGAAAATTTCAAGACAATTTCGATATACAAAGTATTAGGTGATTTTTTGTTTGTTTGAAATAACTCGAGGTAAGTAAATAATAAGAGTTTATTTTAACCAACGATAACTCAATTTATAATGCATTACAAATATTCTTTTCATTGTATGGGTCATTCCACATAAAATTTCATGAAATTTAATACTAATCAGTCAGTAAATAAAACAAGAGAAAATACTCAAATTTTCCTATATACTATTTGATAACTTTGTTATTAGTTAAACTTATCTTTTAATATTACTCCATTTTTAAAAAAGTTATTATTTTTTTCTCTAACTCATAATGTAGCTCCAACATGATAAACAATTTTACACTATAACAAACACTGAGAGGTAAATAATTTTTTTTCTACCAAGAATTTGAAGACGTGGAATTCCAATTTTATTTTTGATAATTTCAAATTATTTCCTAAAAGCTTAACAAACAAAATAAAGATAAAATAAAAGAGATAAAAGGAATAAGGTGTTAATTCGTTCGTCACCAAACAGAAAAAAGAAAGTTAAAGAGATGACGAAGGCGCTGTTTGTAAGGCCAAACGTGGCGGCGCTATGTATCCGGCGACTGAGCTGCTCCGTTCAGCCACGTGTCCCTATAATGGTCAAATGTTTTTCTTTATCTTCCAGTTCTTACAGACCAATGAAGCTCGTTCCCAATATAGGATCAAAGATTGAGCTTTTCTCAGGTCATCGGAGTTTTAGTATTCGGGCAACTAACGATACTGCAAATTTTGATTCCCCACTTATGCAATCTATGCAGAATAAGGTTAAATTTACTGACCCTTTTTATATCTTGTTTTAAAGATTGAAACTTTATGGATTACTAAGGTTATTCTGAAAGTTTAGTGGCGAGTTTCCATGATATTTTCTTGGAAACATGTTTGTTGCTCATTATGCTTGTTACTAGTATTTTAAAAAAAAAAAAAATTGTAAAGAATTTGACTAGCGAGATAAAGGAGGCTTACTACTAGATAGATTAGTTATGAAAGAAAAGTAGAGTGAACTGAATAGTATTAAAACTTTTAAGAGAATTGGGAGAATGGAATTTGGGACCAAGAAGAAGAACTTGAGATGTAGAATTTAAGGGGATTTAAGTACTGTGTTAAAATTGTTGGAAGGACACAGAGGAGCGAGATTTTCAGTTTGGGAAGAAAACATGCTTGACTATGTGCCGATTTACAAATTCAATAGAAAGAGGGAGCTGGCTACAAAACTACAAAATATTCTTGATATTTAGTACAACAGTTATTGTGTAGAGTTGAACATGTGAAGATTTAAAAAGAATAAAGGAACAAGAAGAATGTTCGGGGCTTTGGTTCAGCGTTGAGAGCATAACTCGAGTGATGTAGGGGTTAGGCGCACATCACAAGTTTGAACTTAGCGTGAAGAAATGCATGGTCTTTAATGATGGGGGGCTCGTTGTCTGCCAAGTTTCGAGCTCTGTGCTTGCTGACCCTTGGGTCTCATTCATCCACACATACACACAAAAAAAAAAAAAAAAAAAAAAAAACAACAACAACAAGAAGAAAAATGAATGAAGCAACCCCTGGATGTTTAATGAACCGTGTGATGAAGCCCCTCAAAAGTATCACAGAGAATATACCATAGATGAATGCACTATTTGACACCAAGACAGATCTCCTTCTCAATAAGAACCAGCCTCCCTAGGATCACATATGTTGTATATTATATCAAATAGCTAACTGGCCTGTCGGTGCAGCACCACACCTTGCTCCATGTGTGGTAAACTGTAAAGTTAAGACATAGATTCAACTTATAGGCACCTGGGGGTGTGATGAGTTTGCGTGGGTTTCTGAATGCAGGAAGTGAATGAGAAAGGAAGAAAGACATAGATGTCAAAAACCATTTGGACTACATAATGAGGAGATAAAATAGAGAAGACGTGTGGCGTTTGTAGGTGGAGAGAGGAATGCATAATGATCTGCGGAAGCAGTAGCAAAACATTAGGAAACTCTCACTTTCTTCGTCTTTGTATAGAACTATTCTTGTAGAAAGACTTGATTGAACAAAATAAGAAGGCACACGGTTTCAAGTTACTCGGATACAGTTACCTTGCTTTTTTCTTTCCCCTTTTTCCTCGTGTAAGTATAAGTTATTTTGTTGTTTAATGTTTGCATCCTGGTTCTGGTGCAACGCAGGTGGTAACAAAATTAACAATAGAAAGCTAATAGGGTATGGCATATAGTAGCACCTACTTTAACTAAAACATGGCAGCAAATGCTCTGACTTGCATCATGTCCACAATTACAATTTTGCAAAGAAAGAAAAAACTAATCTTCCTTGTGTAAAGATCAAAGTAAGATAAGATGTCTATTTTCACTTCTGCTCCAGTCACAGATTCACGATTGGTGTCATCATGCAGGCAACTTTTAGCGTTGAGCTTTATTGAATTCATTCAGAATGTGGCATTACAGATACCTTTGATACTTGATAATGTTTACTTTTTGTCATGGTTACATAAGCAAGGCTGTGGCCTAAGATTGCATTATTAAGGATAGCAGAACTTGCTTGGCTTCTGCTTCATTTAGCTGGTTAACTTCATGCTCTTATATTATCAATAGTTTATGCTACATTTCTACCCGCAATGTCAAAGCACTTGCCTCCATCTATGTTGTGCTGGTGTCGATTCTTGTCGATGATGGTCCTATTGGGATTTTTTTTGTTGACAATGGTAACATGGTCGTATTGAGATTTAAATACATGTCAACAGATCAAGGAGCAATTGAACGCGGACTCAGTTGTTGTTAAAGATGCTTATGGTGATGGTCGTCATGTCAGGTGATGTTTCTTCTCCAGTAGATGGTGCATTGGATAGGGATATAAAGCTGGTTTACTAATTCAACTGGTGAGTATATTTGTTGCTAGTCCTGTAGTCATTGTTATTCTTCTCTTTGCAGCATTGACGTAGTCTCTTCAGCTTTTGAGGGACAATCAGCTGTGAATAGGCAGAGGATGGTCTACAAAGCCATATGGGAAGAACTTCAGAACACTGTGCATGCAGTCGACCAGATGACTACTAAAACACCAACTGAAGCAGCAGGGAAGTGATCAAGGTACAACTGAAGAGTTCAAAACACCACCCGAGTCGACTAATTTGTTTTCGAGTCGCAGAACTTCTCAATTTATATCAGATACAGATACTATGAACAAAGAGAACTTTGAATGATGTCAACTTTAAAGTAGTATTGCTTTATATTGTTAGTTAGGGACGGGGCACTGAATACCTGCCATCTTGTAACGACAATTGGTTCATTTTTAAATTTTAGTTCTTCCCTACTCTATTGGTTGAAGAACAAGAGTTGAATATGCTCTGTCTGGAGGAACAACGATTCAAGGGTAGAGAGGTAGGCTCAGTATCCACCAAGTTTTGAACCGTATGTCATTGACCCTGATTTGTCGGCTATCTGAAATAAAGAAGTGCTTGAAAGAAATAAGATTTCACCATTTCTCAGTATTGCAAAAACTTGGAGGTTGAAGAACTATCAGCTATTTATGGTCGCCAACATATTTCTTTTTGGCAAAACGGAGCAAATGACACTAAATGTAGTCATTACATACTGCAGCGTTATCACATTAGTACTGCTTTTGACAAAAGTTGTTCCTTATTCGTTTGCCTCTATTAACATCTACGGCAAACAAAGGAGGAACCGTAATATGGAGTACATTTGTATTTGTGGATTGGGAGGTTGCCAATGTATTAGCCTACGTAAATTGTTTGTTAGGATTTCACTGAATTCAGATGGACATTGCATAGGAAAGACACTTATCTAGTATGGAATTAAACTGAAAAAGAAAAGAAATCTTCTTATCATTTCTCATGTCATGCCATTGCTTAGACAAGAGCAATACGTTTCCATGATGCTAATATTCATAATGACCAAAAAATCTAAAAGAATGCGTGGGTGCAAGAAGTTGGCTGGAGTGATAAGCAATAGAATAGGCATATCTGACTATCTGTGAAAGAGCTGAGCGGTCTAACTGCGGAAGCAAAAGAAAAAATTGCCATTCAGAAACTTATGATACATATATGGACTCTGACAATTTGGAGAAGCTTGATTCATAGGATTAACTACCACCAAATGTTGTGGTGGAGTGATAAGTACTTATATATTCTTAAACAGATGTTTTGAGTTCGACTCTTGAGAATGAAGTTGTCATTGGTAAAAACGTTGTACCATCCATTGGTACGAATCCGGATTAGTCGAATCCCAAAATTGGACACCGGGTAGGAAATAAAAAATAAAAAATAAGAAGAACCGAATCCTAAGAAATAATGTCAACTTGTCTTGCAATGTCCAAATAAATGGTTATTAACACGTTATGATCCCACATTGAACACTGAATTTGGCAATAAAATTAGGTTAACTGAAAGGTCCACTAAAATACATACTTTGGTACTTAAACTTGTCCCGAAAACACAGTTACACACTCAAACTTTGCGGGCGACCTATCACCCCCTTAACATGTTCGAAGTGGTATTAGTACCGGCCTTAATCTATTTTTGTCCTGCGCGTTATACACTGTGACTTTTAGGCGCGTTAGACGTATTTTTTCCATTTAAAAAATAAAAATTAAAAATTAAAACAAATGTAAATAAAATCTAAAACGGTAACATTTCCCATTTCCCCCATTAAACCCGACACCCTTTATCCTCTTCCCCAATTTTCTTTCTTCTTCAACAACAAAACCCTAGCCAAATCAATCCGACCCCTTTCATCAAATTAACCCAAAAAAAAAAAAAAAACAATGTCGTCGAGTAGTTTGAACACATTGTGTAGAGAAGAAGCTGACACTATTGTGAACCAAGAAGTTAGGTGCAAACATGGCCATTTATTGCCATTGTTGACTGCTTGGACTGAAAGGAACCCTGGTAGAAGATACTGGGTCTGCCCTTATTATAAGGTAGTTGACTGTTAAGAAGGCCTCTGTTTTCTTGCTTAAAATATTGTTAATTTAGTCTTACCGTTGGTTCAATGTAGGGTCCAAGATATTGTAATTTTTGGAAGTGGGCAGACGACGAAATTGACCCACGATCAAAGGTGATTATTCCTAAACTTGTTGCAAGAATTCGTGAGCTTGATAGGGAATTGGAAGGTTATCCCTTGACACCTAATCATGACACAAAATATGAGATTGAGAAGATGAAGCAAAAGGAGAAGAAGTTGAAGTCCAAGTTGTTTTGGTCCAAGATTAGAGAGAAAGTGTTGTTGACTTTGCTTATTTCTATCAGCATGTATGTTTTGAGTTCATATGTTATGTCCAAATTGTAGTTATGGTGTAGTTGAATTGTAGTTAAGTTGTAGGGTATTTCTGTTTTGAATTATGTAATGACTGTGTTTTTCTATGAAATCTATGTTTATCACATTCTGTTGTTGTTGATATCGAAAGCCAAATACACAAGACACAAAAGCAGTCATAAACTAGTCAAAATAGGCAGTTATTGATGCTTCAATGAACCTGTGACAATGTACTCAAATGCAGACATAAACAAGCCAAAAAAGGCAGTCATTGCTGCTTTATTTAACCAAAGATAGTGTCATTAAAGACACAATGTAAAACACTAAAAGGCAGTCGAAGCTGCTGAAGAAATCTAGTTGACAGAACGGGACTTAACTATGCAGTCACAGCTGCTAAAGCAATCCCAAAAAGCTAAGTACAAACCAGACATAAATATGCAGTTACAGCTGCTAAAGCAATCCCAAAAAGCTAAGTACAAAGCAGACATAATTGCAGTCACAGATGCTTAACAACAGGACTTGATAGTCTCCACATATCACATGGTTCCAGGTAGATTAACAGAGCTAGATTGGCTCATTTGAACCTTTTTTGCTGCAGTTGCCTTGACCTCTTTCTGTTTCATCCTTTTCATTTCTTGAAGGCCACCAGCAAGCACAGCAGATTTGCCTCTCTATTTCACACCAGTTTCAACTTTATGGCCAATGTCTCCAGTCACATTTGAAGACAAAATGACTGGTCTTCTCACAGAAATACCAGGCTGCATTTTGGAAAAAATGTAAGCAAAACTGATTATAATTTCAGAAAAAACAACCATCAAGCATAATACAAAATACTTACATTTACAATAGAGTGGCCACTTTGAGTGTGAAGCACTCCCATCCTTACCATTCTTGGCCTTTTAAAGGCTCCATTACCTCTTCCATTACCCCTTCCTACTCCAGATTCCTACAATGCACATTGCAGTCATTAGTAAATGTATTATAAGACAGAAGTAATAAGACATAAGTAACTTGATTTAAAGAGAAAACAATAACCTGTGTACTGTTTGGTTGGGTAGAAGGGACTGATGATGAGCCAATACTTGATATAACCTTAGAAGAACTAGAAGAAGGCCCGATTGAAGAACTAGCTGCAGGCCCCTTAGAGGAACTAGTTGCAGGACCCTTAGAGGAACTAGTTGCAGGACCCTTTGAAGGACACTTGGGGAAGCCTCTCTTATTATGGCCTTTACAATGGCAGCTGCTGCAAGTCATTTCAACTCCTGCCTTTGACATCTTCCCTGTCTTCTTTTCTGTGACCTCTTTTCTCCTCACCTTCTTAGGCCTTCCTGGCATTTTTTTGATCTCAAGTGGTATCACTATGGGATTCTGCCCTTCTAGCCACATTTTTATATTCAAAACAGGCTGGATAAAGTGTGAGTAAACCTTCATATATGTCTCCTGTGAGTAATAATGAGAAATGTATTGAGCTGGATCCATCTTTCTATTGTGCATTGCTGCTATGGCATGTGCACAAGGTATCCCTTTAAGCATCCAAGACCTGCAGGAACATGTAAGGTTCCTAAGGTCCACTGTGTGGCATGAGCAGGTAAATCAGGTCTCTCACTCCTCTTCCTTCTTTTTTTTCCCTGCCCTTTACTCCCCTCTCCATGGCCTGGTTCTTGACTCTTATTGTTCTTCCTCCCTTGCCCTTTACTCACCTCTCCATGGTTTGATTCTTGACTCTTATCCTTCTTCCTTCCCTGCCCTTTCCCCATCTCTTCCCTAACACCCATGGTCTCTTCTTGGATATCACTTTCACTGTCTACTTTCTTCTTCCTTCTCTGCACTACCCTTCTCTCTTCCCTAAATATCCTGTACTCTTCATGGACATCACTTCCATAGTCAGCTTCTACTTCTTCAAACAGTTCTGCATGGTCTGAATCTGAACTGTTTTCAGTGCTTTCATCAGATGGTAGCACTTCTTCAAGACTTAAGTCATCATCATCCAAAGTTGTATGCTCAGGTACAGAAGTTTCATCCCTTTGTGTGCAGTTTTTAGGTGCAGTTTCATCAGCTTGTGTGCAATTTTTAGGTGCAGTTTCATCAGCTTGTGTGCAGTTTTTAGGTGCAGCCTCTTCAAAGACCACACTTTCACTACCCCCCAAAACTTTGACCTAACCCTTTATCCCCACTCACTGGACTTGCATATTCTAATTGCAGTGGGGCCACTGGTGGTTCCACTTCAACATGAGACACATAGACTTCAAACAGGTCATCATTTTTTAACAAACTACAAATTCCCAAAATATCCCCATCAGTTTTTATTTCTACCAAGTTAGAGGAGTTAGGTGGTCTTACTAAAACTGAACAATGCTTACTATCATACCCTAACTCTTTTACATAAACCTTTAACTCAAAATACGAGAATCTATCTACATCGACTTCATAATACTCCCTAATTCCACCACCAACATAGGTAACAACATCAGAAATAAAATGTCCACCATGATATATTCGTAATGTAACAAGAACAAACGCCATTAAATACTAACCTTTAATTGACTATCGGACTGATATTCACAGCAGTGTTTCACAGCATTAGGATTTGTGTGTTAAATTTAGGAATTGATAATTTGGATTGGCGATTAGGGTAAGTTTTTATCCGTCAGGGTAAATGGGGGTAAATAGAGAGGTTGGGTGTTTTGTTAATCGACGGGTCGGGTTAATCAAGGGTCGGATTTTTTATTTAGTTATAAGATTTTGAGTATAAATCGACATGTCACAATGAAGGGGCGCGTCTTTCCCACATTCCACCATATGCCGGACAAAAATAGATTAAGGTCGGTACTAATACCACTTCGAACATGTTAAGGGGGGTGATAGGTCGCCCGCAAAGTTTGAGTGTGTAACTGTGTCTTCGGGACAAGTTTAAGTAACAAAGTATGTATTTTGCCTTTTTTTTTTCCCTAGAATTAATTGATTGTCTATTCTTGGAATATAAAGATACTATAACTAAATAAGGAAAAAGATTAACTGGCTATTTTCTTGGAACCCAAGAATATGGACAGGTTAAACCTCATTGGCTGAGCATTAAAGTCAATTGATTCCACAAATCACACGGATTTCTTGGTATATATACACACTTTTTCTCACATAACACCCATCTTCTACATTCAATTACACAAAAAGAATTCACAATGAGTCTTTTTGCTTAAAAAGCTTTCTTCTAAATTTTCTACCTTAGCACCATGGCAATCTTCTACAGCTTTTCTCAACAGTCCCAGATCATAGCATCTCTTCCAATCTCAATTTCAAATCTTGAAACTCCCATTAGAAAAGCAGTAAAAGCGCCTTCAGAAATTTGTTACCCTACTATAAGGTGAAATCTTGTTCCTTTATTCTTTTACAGGTTTTTTGCATATCGTTTTATAATGTATTGTATTGGATTGTTTTTGTTAAACAATGTTTGTATAGATTGTATCTGTTTGTTGTTATTTTATGTAATACAATGCACCAGCAATATGAAGAAAACAAAAACGACAATTGTTTGGATAAATTATTTTCTTGTCGTTTTATAATATCACACACTAACAATCTGAAGAAAAGACACTGGCAAAGGAGCGTTTTGCTTTGATAGATTGTATCGTTTCTTGTCTTTTATAATATCATGCACTACCAAAGAATGAGCTTACAGTAGTAAGTTAAAAGGTAAAATAAAATTATTACATACAAAGGTTTAGATGAAAATAAACTTAAGGCAATAAGTAACAATCAGAATAAACATTGTATTTAAAATTTAAATTAACAATATGATACAATTCAATGTGTAACCATCCAAACAAGCTGATAGTAATAGTTAGTGCACTGTTTCCTATTTGATGAGGTATAATCTCAAGAATTTTACAGTTTCTTGTTTAATGTGCTGTAAGCCTAGATTGTAATTGAGGTCAATGATGAATTTATCTTTTGATCCGCCTACATTGATTTAAAAGATACTAATCTTGGTTCTTGCATACAGGATTGTTCAACTTATTCTGAATGTTCAAGATGGCTCAGAAAAAGCTAATGGAGCAGGATTTAAGCAAGCTGGATGTAACAAAACTACATCCACTTTCTCCTGAAGTCATATCTAGGCAGCCTACAATCAACATTGGTAAATTTCTTTCAAGATTTTATTACCCAGTCGCGGATTAGTTAATCATCAATTGACTAACATTGCCGCTTTTGTTATAGGCCTCATTGGCCATGTTGCACATGGCAAAACAACTGTTGTGAGGGCTATCTCTGGTATCCAGGTAACTAGATGTTATATCTGTAGACCTTTGGTTTACAGTACTCTTGCCATGTTATATCTCTGTATAGCTTGCTTTTATGGAACTCTTAGTCTTGCCATGTTATTTTCAGACTACTCGATTCAAATGTGAACTGGAGCGTAACATAACTGTGAAACTTGGGTACGCAAATGCAAAGATATACAAATGTGAGGATGAAAGTTGCCCCCGACCTTTATGCTACAGGTACGATAAGGGTGAACCGTTTGTGCCTTTTGCTTTCTTGAAGAATATATTGTTATGCTCTACCTAACCTTTGCAGGTCATATGGAAGTGGCAAAGATGATAATCCTCCATGTGATATTCCTGGATTCAAGAACTGCAAGATGAAACTGCTAAGACACATTTCTTTTGTGGATTGCCCGGTATGGCTACTTCATTAATTTGGAACCTTAAAATATATCAACAATATTTCAGTTTGTGCCAAGCTACTATAGTTTGTTCCTTGAGTTTGTATTTTGTTAAAGTTTTATGAAAATATGGAGGTGCTTGCTAGTGAAAAGGCAATAAATTAGGAATCACACCACCTTACCATTCCCCTTGAAGTTGTCTACTATTTTCATTTATAGACAAGCTGAACGTGCTAGTGCATTTTTCTTTCTAGGAGTTAGTATGCTTGAGATAACAAGTAATAAGCCAGGCAACATTTTATTTGACACAACTTGGATCGTGGCAAAACATCTGTACTTTTTGCCACTTTTTCTCTCATAAGTTTGCTCTTCTGTTATTTTGTGAGTGTAAGTTGCATTATTACGCTGTAACAGTATTTAGCTCTGAGTTCTTTATTCTGACTTCATATAGGGGCATGAGATACTGATGACTAGAATGCTTAGTGGAGCAACAATTATGGATGGAGCTTTCCTTCTAATAGCTGCCAATGAAAGTTGTCCTCAACCCCAAACTTTAGAGCATTTATCTGCTGTTGACATCTTGAAGCTTCAAAACTTGATTATTCTTCAGAACAAAGTTGATATGATACAGGAGGATCAAGCCAGAAATCAGTATAAAGCAATCCGGGAATTTCTGAAGGTTAGTCTTTACAATGAGTTTGCAAGTGTATTACCTAGTAGTTTGACATTTTTCTAAAATTAAATTGCATCTTATGTCAAACAGGGAACGGTTGCAGAAGGTGCACCAGTTGTACCTATATCTGCACAACTTAATTACAACATTGATGCTGTTTGTGAATATATTGCAAAGATTCCCATTCCTAAGAGAGATTTTATATCACCTCCCCAAATGGTTGTGATTCGGTCTTTTGATGTGAATAAGCCTGGTTGTGGGATTGATGACATGAAAGGTGGTGTCATAGGTGGAAGTATCATTAAGGTATACTCCTATCTTGTTGCGAATCATGTGGCTTGTGTCTTTGTTAGTAAATTGTTTTAATTACTGTCACTACAGTCAACCATGCACTACAAACTTGGGAATTGTTGCTCAATGATAATCACACTTCATAATATCTTCTTTAGTAGTTGTTTCCATTTCTTTTTTATGTCTGAACATATGTCATTTATCTGTGATGCTCAGGGTGTTTTGAAACAGAATCAGTTGGTTGAGCTTCGTCCAGGCATCCTTGGAAAAGATGCACATGGAAAACCCATCTGTAGATCGATATATTCCAGAATTATGTCATTATTTGCGGAGCAAAATGAGCTCCAGTATGCTGTGCCAGGAGGCCTTATAGGGGTTGGCACATCAATGGATCCTGCCCTATCACGCAGTGATATGCTTGTTGGTCAAGTTCTCGGAGACATAGGTACACTCCCTGAAGTGTATGTTGAACTTAAGGTTAGCATTTGAATTTCTGTTGTAATTTCATTTAGTGTTTACTGAATCAGCCGTTTATAGATCCTCATAGATTTGGCTGGCAACTTACTCCACATCATATGTAATTGCAGATCCGGAAAATTAAACTTCTGCGTCGGCTTGTAGGGGTTGACAAAAAAGACTCAGAAAATCAGGTGTTGAATCTGGTGAAGGGTGAAGTTCTAATGCTGAATATTTTGTCCATGGCAACTGGTGCACAAGTCATAAGAGCGAGAAATAACGGGGCTGCATTGCGTCTAACGGCACCTGTATGCACTCGCATAGGCGAGAAGGTGGTGCTCAGCCGTCGAATCAGTGGCCACTGGCGTCTCATTGGGTGGGGTGAGATAGAAGACGGAGTGGCATTAGATGTGCCACCCACACCTACAGATATTCTCTAGTTAGAAGAATATGGAATTAATAATACAGATCTACATTGTGAACTGTTGAGCTTGTTCTTTCTTTTTGCTTATGAATTGCGTACGGTTAAATGTTTCTTTTTAGTTTTGATCTATGGAATTGAGCTTGTTTTTTTCTTTTAGCCTATGAATCATGCACGGTTAAATGTTTCTTTTAAGCTTTGATCTATGGAATTGTGTTGTTAGTTTGTTGAGCATTACTTTTACCTGCCATTGTGTGACAGCAGTTGGTTCATTCGTAAAATTTAGTTCTTCCCTTCTAATTGTTGTAGAAGAAGAGCTGAATATGCTTTCTTCGAAGGAATACCAGTTCAGGGTCTTATCACCACGCGTGGGATGAAATTCTGTTGAAATATAAGTACTTGAAAGAAATTGACTTTCACCATTTGCTCAGTATATACAGAAACTCGGAGGTGTTTGTGGTTGCCATATATTTCTGTTTGGCAAAACAGAGTTAGTCATTACGTACTGTATCTTCACTACATATAGTGCTGATTCTAACAAAAGTAGTTCCTAATTTGTTGGAGAACTGCAAAACCGATTACACTAGTATTAGTGGGTTGGCAACATATTAGCACTATGTAAACTCCTCGTGTTTGATTGTTTCTTAAATTTTCAATGAATTCCAATGGAAATTGCATTTGAAAAGATCTCTATCACTGAATTTAAGTGAAGAAAGCTTACCATCATTTCTTAAGTCAAAATTATCTAGGCACAGCTGACACACAGTAAACTCAGTCTCCTTGATCCCGATATTTGTCATAGCTACATGAAAAACTAAAATATGGCACGAGTACAAGAATGGATAGAAGGTGGATTCAGTATCGGATATATATTGTTTTCGGAAATTTCAATGTACATTCAGAAAACCTGATCTCTAAGTTCAGATTAACTCCACAAAGGCACCAACTGTGAGTACAAGTCTTTAATTGCGAAATCCCACTCCGAATTTTCAGTAACCATCAAAAAGGAAAAGCCTATATTTTCAACATGTTATGCAAAAGGAAAATTTCTGTGAATCAGAACAAACGAAGCATCGATGACTCTTCCATTCCGAAACTGGATGCAACTATCATTTTCTGTGAAGGATGACTTAAGTGGGGGCGCTGCCGCGCTGGCCGCTGGTGCAGAATTGAACGACAAAGCTTTGAGATAACTATGGTCAAAAGTTTCAAGATTATCATGACTATTTTGAGGTTGATAAAAGATTCCAGAAAGTTCTTCATATATATGTACAATTCCTGCACTCAGTGAATCAGATCATTGTTTGCTGATTCTAATACAAAGAAAATCATTGACAGGAATTAAACAATCAAGAATTGTATCCACATCGAAGCTGTATGATGAATATATATGTACACTTCCACGAAGTTTTCTTGAATTATATATACAAATGAAAATTACCCCGAGTTTTGTACTCTTGGTCAAGAAGCTGAATGATAGAAGCACCTGAATATATATTTTGCAGCAAAACCAGGGCATCATTCTTTTGAGAGTCCGTGCAATCTCACCAGTTGGATAGAAGCATTAAAAATCGGTCTTCATGAATTTTTCCTGCTTAACTGGCAGTAGGCAACATTGGATCCATACCAAGGCCAAATTCCCAAAAGCTGCCAGGTTCGACATGCTTTACTTTGCCAAAATATCTAATATGACGAAGCAGCCTGGCCAGATATGTGTTGTGGCATATAGTTGAACTGTCACAGACGACTGCGACATGCTTGCGTGCCCTTGTTATGGCGACATTCATTCGCCTGCTGTCTCCCAAAAATCCAACGGCCCCCAAATTGTTTGATCGAACCTGGACATTATCAAGCAAAACTATTTTTATGCCTGCACTTACATATTCTCTTTCTCAATATTTGACCAAATGAACATTGAAATGCATAATTTAGTTGGATCAATTTTTGAATCAGTTAACCTAAGCTAAGGTTGAAGGCAAAGATGGTAAACTCATAGCTACATGTATAGGCTCATTGTCATGACGTACAAGAAAATTCAAAGGTCTAAATAAGGAGTATAAACTTTTTCCAATATATGTGGAAAATAGGGATTCCTTGCAGGAGTATCATCAGAATTACAATCCTCCCTAAAAAGATGGTCTTCCAACAGAAAAACACAGTGAAAGTTGGCCCAAATGAAAAATGTTTCAGGCAAAAATTTGTTCTAACCTACATTGTCCCTAGACTCCAAGAGCTAAAATCAGCAGCAAAAGAATCATTTCTGCTTTGGTTAGAGGCTTAGAGCTACACCTACACCATTATTTTATTTCTTTTATTTTCTGTAATGTTGATCATTTTATCTTTCTCTTGTTGCCTAGGTTACACATCATATTTTGTGCCACTAGCATATTTCGAGTGCTCATTCTTTCCGATATAATCCTTCCATCTCATCGATTCACAAAGGTAATGGATGCTGTTTAGCATATATAAACTGCCTGAGACAGAGAAACTGGAAACTGTAATAAGATTATTAGAATGAAGTCCTTTTTCTTTGCTATTGGATTTAAAACTCCTATTTGTGAGATTTATGAAAAAGGAAGAGGGGGGATTGTTTAATATCTTTCCTCTATTTTTTGATTGGTTTAATATATTTACTCCATTATAGTTGATACTTCAAGAGGACTTTAAAACCAAAATAGACTTACGAAGCTTTAATCACTGAATCGCTTTAGTAAACATCGCCACTCAAAAGATATTGAATTACAGCAATTAAGAATTCGAACATATTAACTGCCGGATAACACTGGGTTTGTTGTTGTTGTTGTAACATATTAACTGCCCTTACACTAACTATCAGAGAATACCACCAAGTTTCCTCCAGGACACTTCTAATCCCTTAAAGTATGCAGAAGAAAGAAAGAATTGCCTCCAAGATGAAATGTGCAAACAAAAAGCTTTAGGAATTTATTTTAGGATCCTTATCAATGCAGAGATTAAAATGAGATGAAACAACATTCTATACAAGCATGTTAAAATGTAACACCTCAGTAGAGTGACAGCTTACCATGGATATAATAACAGCATCTGCTTCCCGGCCTTGGAAGCTATCAATAGTTGCAACCTCAACACCAGTGGCCATTGGAAGCTCATCAAGCTTGTCTCTAAGTAGCTGCACTTGAGCGACGTAGGGAGACTGCACAGCAATGGCTTTAGGAGGAACACCTGCAGGAAATAATTTAAGATGATGGATACTTCTTTGACCAATCTATCCAAATGTATATTAATGAAGCAAGCAAGGTAGAATGTACGTCCAGATTCCCCAAAAGTAAATAAAAAGTTTTTCTCCAATCTCATAAGCAACGTGGATGCAGAATTATGAACATGCCGAGAAGGAAGGTTTAAGCTGAGTTAGTTAGCAGAAGATTTTGGTAGGAGGGAAACAGTCACCATGGACATCTTGAGCTTGTTGGAAGTACAAAATGTACATACTCCTTCATTCAGCTAAGCTTTGGAGAATCATATTTCTTAATTCTCATCCATGTAAACTAATCCACTGAAAGTTCATGGCCTGCTAAAAGACACTTTCTTACTAGGAAAGATGTAGAGATGTCAAACATGACTAAACATCTAAGCAAAGGTGGAAGATCCAGCCTCTCTGCTTTGGCATGATAAATATAAAGATAGCTTGGTTGAATAGCTCTTGTCTAACGATTCTCCCAGTCATATTTATGGAAATTCTCTAAATCCTTTCTCTATACGATAAACCATGGTAAGCACGGGATTCATGTACAAAGGGAGAAATAGTCAAAGTCATTGGTATTATATTACAGAGAAAATGTGGCTCTAGTTGAGATCTCATTGGTAATAGATTAGAGAGAAAAATGCAGTTCTAGTTTAGACTTCATGAGCTTAACTTTCACCATACACTGGTTATCACCAAACAACACAAAATTGTCATCAGTCCATCACCAGGAATCTTGCTACCTCTCTACCTAAGCTTGGCTTAAAGCACAGGTGTTCTCCTTGGAAATGACTGGTGGATGGAAGGTCACAAACAAGTTATTTCATAATTAACTTCAACAAATGCATATTTTGCTTGGTTGGTTGAGCCAAAAATGTGCATCCTTGCAACTTTAGTTAATGACTACTTTCTGGGAAGTAAAATGATCTACAAACTATTATCTGAAGATAGAAAGAAGGTACAGAGCATGTACCAGCATAAATTAAACTGAAGACGTGTTGAACAACGATATCTGCTTCCCCTTCATTGAAAAAGGAGCCAGTGCCAGCAGGGTCCAGATGCTCTTCACAACCAACAGATAAGCTTCCATAAGGCATTCTCGTATCAAGCAATAGCAGCGGACACTGTGTTATCCATGTGGGCTGAATGCAGCATTTGCAAGAATTAAAATCATTATTAATGTAGGTCTGTAACCATGTTCTAACTGGTCAAACTATTGGCTAAATATTTAACATGCAATAAGCCTAATTACTGAATGAAAGTAGAAAAATGCCCGGCGTTTATGATGTCTTTACATTTCTAAATCTCGAGGACAAGAAGTGTTACCACACCTTGACAAAAGGAGAGTCCACCAGAAGATGAGAAGCAACAGTTGGAGATGACATTAATACTCCACCATACATCTCCTTTGACGCCCAGCTAGCTATGGCATTGTTCATTCTGAACTGTGTTGTTAACATTGTTGAAAGCATTCCATCATGCAAAGTCGCTGCCCTCTCGAGGAGCGAAATTCCAAGACCACCTTCTAATGCTTTTCTAGAAAGGATCACAGGAGCAAGCTGGAATTGATCTCCTGCAAGAATACAACGCTTTCCAAGCAATATTGGTATCCAACATGATGGTTCAATTGCTTGGGCAGCTTCATCTATAATAACCAAATCAAATATGTCCAGCTGCCTAATTAGTGGATCAGCCGCGCCAATGTTTGTTGCAAGCACAACATGAGCACTTGATAAGATTTCTTTCACTGTTTCCTTCTCCCTCTTCTTGATGGTCTTTCCAATCTGTTTCAGAAGTTGACGTATACCAGCAGCTAAAGAGTCATCCTTAAGACAATACCGCAGGTCCATTCTAAGATCTGACTTCTTCCTCTCAATCTCTGCCAGAAAATCAGCCATCCTGGCATTCACAATTTCAGTCAAAGATTTTGAAGCTACAGTAGGGGATATTCGTGCAGGATTACCAACCCGAACAATGTTGATTCCAATATCAGACAACTTTTCAACCATGTTGTCCACAGCTGCATTTGTAGGTGCAGTTACAAGCACCCTTTCACCTTGTTTAACAGCAAGAGAAATCAATTCCTTCAGTAAACCAGTCTTCCCTGTGCCAGGAGGTCCTTGAATTACCATGAAAGGTCGATTCTTGTTTAAACCTAATGCAATTGCTTTTCTCTGAGAAGCATCGAAAGATTTTCTGTTTGTAGAGTCAGGAAGTTCCACCTCAGACCAATCTGCCATATCATTCTCCTCAAGCCATGTAAGATCTTCTTTGTCTCCAAAAAGTGTAGCTACCACTGCTATTGAAGGACTTTTCTTCTGGAAGCCTTTCTTCTGAAGCATCATTAAGGCTTCACAATTGCGCTGCCGGAAAAAAAAAAAGGTGAATACCACATTATAAGATAGCTTATTTCTCCTCAAGCTTAATCAGACCTCATTCTGAAAAATGATGATGACATTTCACTAATTTCAACCAATTATTTTAATCTATCTAACATTTGTAAAGCAGCAAGAGTTTTAAAATTACTTTATGAAAAGACTCCTTCACAATATGAACAGTAATGACTGAAGACAGAGCATATCGTAAATCTTTCTGCAACATGTATCAAAGATCAATGCAAACATCCTGTACCAAAGATAAAGAGCTAAATGTGAACTAAATCTTATAATTGTGTCAAATATGTCTCTTACTCCAAATAAGTGAACTCCTATGTCCTTGTTAACTCAAGGAGTACCACAAGACTTTACTGTACCAACAATACGGAAATAACCACGCAAGTCAATATGCAAGACAAAAGAGCACAAAAAATTCTTTGGTGATATATGGATACATATAGTAACCAGCAGATAATGAAGAACTGCACATTTAACAATGCTAGTACACAATTTTCAACAAATAAAGGCCATACGAAAGCATGGTGGTCGAGGACTAGGGTAGACTGTTAGAAGGTAGTCGAGCGATTTCTGTCATGTTAGCATTAATATTATTCTTATATATACTATTTTTATCTTATTCTTCATCTTTATCGCTACTATTGTTTCATTTACTCTGATTATATTTAGTTATTTATGTCAGTATTTTCTATATCTTGGTATTCTCTTCTTGCTTTTTCAAGCCTGTTTCCAAAAATGTTTTTCTTTAGCCGAGGGTCTATTGGAAACAGCCTCTCTACCTTACTCAAGGTAGGGGTAAGGTACACCTCACCCTCTCCCGACTCCACTTGTGGGATATCACTGGGTATGTTGTCGTTGTTGTTGTATGCAAAGAAAAGCAGGAATTACTTGTAAGACCTAAGGGCATACACCACTTGTAGAACCTTAGACAAATATTCTCTCAAAAGCACCCAATCATTTACGCTAATGATATCTCACATGTGCACAATATCTCTTCATGAAGAGTAATGCTGTGAATGCCACCACGACCATGTCAGTATCCAAACTTGTGAAACTATAGCAACAATCACAATCGATAAGAGAGCAAACCCAGCCTCTATTATGTATTTCAGAGCTTATTTAATGGAAGGTTAGATCGGGTGACACAAGGATGCCAAAAGCCACTTAGATGGAAATGACTTCCTTAGATAAAGCTTTCAATTTTTTCAACAGAAAGCATAGCATAGATAACAAAAAATAAGTAAGAGAACAAGTGAAGAAAGAGAAAAAAGAGAAATATCATGCCGTGAAAATAAGCAGAAGGAGAACAAGTGAATAAAGGAAAAACAGGAGATGCTGAAGGCATCTTTGAACTATGTCAGAAAAAAAGACACGACATAAGGTGTTGATTCTAGAGTAGCAATCATCATGGGTTTGCGATTATGTCCGAATTAAAAAAAAAAAAAAAATTACTTTATGTAAAAATAAAAATGAAAATAGTATGAGCTTCTTATAGGTCTTTCAAAGTTAGACCTGACCTTGGTATGAAGTATTAGCTTCTCTCAGGAAAAAGGCAATTTAAGTACAAGAGTCTCTCTGTCCGCTAAGAGAAGAGGATCAAACTATAAGCTTGCGTTACCAAAGGTCTAGCAAACATGCAACAATGATCTTAGGAGAAAATTTCTCTTATCAAGGAACTCAATGATTGAGAACGCTTCCACAAAATAATGTAATCCAGAAGGATATGATACAGCAAGCTGAACCTGAAGTCCTTCCTTCCAAAACCATAAATCAATGATAATTTTTTGATAAGCTTTTTTCTCCAAAAAATAGAGGATCACCGGTGGAGTGAGCTTTTCCCTCCTTAGACCGACAAATAAGAACACAGGGACTTTGCGGACACCATATAGTTTTACCTCATTTAATTTAATTAGGTTGATCACATACTAAACCTCTGTCCTTATAATCTACCCATTTAGTTTCACCGTTCCACGTAGCATATACTTCTAAACTATTACTTCAACAAGAAATTTCACATGGCAGAATAGAAGAAAGGAATTATACCTCATATGTGATTGCATCAGCCAATCCTTGAATGCGATCAATGCGCACATTTTTTCCAAAGAGCTTGGAAAAGGTAGGATCTCCATGAAGCGATTCAAGAGCCAAACTAATGCTACGTCCGTCCTCCCCTAGATTATGCACAAATCCTTGCATGCAAGAGGTTGCACCAGCGCCTCTACTATCACAAGTTCTGATACAAACCATGTCCCCAGGTGAGAGGTTAGTTGGAGGCAATCTGTGATTTCCCTCCAATTTGAACAACACTAAATGCATTCCTCCTAATCCTGTGTGTTGTTAAAACAAAATCATGTCCCAATTCAATGAAGGTAATGCATACTGGCAAACATCTGCGAGACTAAAGAAAGTTATATCACCTGTAGATGTGCTAACTGCTGTAAGATTGCAGATAGTATCACAGAGTTCCTGCTCAGGCTGTGCATGGCTAACCAAGAACTCAAACGGCTTCTGCACCTCAGAATTTATGTCCGGTGCAGGGACAGCATTTAGCTCCTCCTGAGTGAACTCCAATTCAGAATCCCTTTCTATACGAAGTAAATCTGACATCTGCTGGGTAAATTCATCAATCCTACTCTGAATTGCTTTGGCTTTCTCACGGTCCATTCCCATAATACCAGGAACAGATTTTGGTTGAGAAACCTTCCTTGCAATGGCTTTATGCTGAGCTGCAAGTACACAATGTCAGGTAGACTAAACAAACCAATCCCAGAACCTATCTGCTAGTTTAGAAAAGTACTCTCGTTGTCTAAATATATACGGTCATAGATACTTTTGAATGTTCATAATGTCTGATGCAACTTTCAAAAAATTTAATTGTTCAGATTTCAAAGACTGATATGATTTTTCTATCAAACAATTTTTTCAATGATAATGAGGCCAACTTCACAATCTTCTCCCTTCTGTCCCTATGTTAGAATAAGGTAAGGTGGTTCGCTTGAGCTGCTCAACCGCTTATCCCAGTGCTCACAATGTGCAAAGGAACCTCCCGATGCCAAGTGAGGGGGATCAAGCAGAGCAAGGCAGCAAAGCTATTTCTTCAATTTGATTTAATATACAACTCCCTCTGTTTCAAAAAGAATGACACAATCTCCTTACTAATCTGTTCTAGAATGCACATTTCTGGATTAGGAAAGAATTCAACTTGAACTTCCTATTCTATCATTAACGACAGCTATTATAGCCACATAAATGTTATGACATGTTTAAGACCACAAGTTTTAAATCCTTATAACTAAACAAATGTTATGGAAATACCAAAAGCTATAGATGTCTTTCTTCATTTCTTAAACTACTTGTCCAGTCAAAACATGCCATATAAATTGAAAATCGAGTGAGCAATACATATATACCCATTTAATTTTTTTAATCATCTTAAACTCCACGCCCAATCAAACACAGACATATAAAATGAAATGAATGAATTAGGATGAGGACAAGGTCACCTGAACTAGCAAGATCCTTGAGCAACTTCCAAGACTCCGTATCACGCCAATCTTGAACCAACGATTTACGCTGAAGTTCCTGAAGAACATCTCTAAGCTCCCTCTGAAAGTTATCAAATAAAGTTGGATAATGAGTACATGCCTTCAAACAAATAGCTTCAACACCAACAGGCATTGGAATAGCATTAAGATAAGGCTGAGCTTGAATAACAAAAGTCAATCCAGGTCCCATTCTCTGTTTAAGCTCAAAAAACTCTCCTTGCAACTCAGCATTAGCAAAATCTGAAGCCATAGCTTTCATCCCTTGAGTTATCCATCTTACAACACACTTTCCTAAATCTTTTCTCCCTAAAGGGTCACCATTTTCATTCAATTCCCTTACATTAACTGGCCCTTTATCCTCCTGTGTACATTCTTGCTTATTTTTCCTTGTCACTTTCACTTTTTCCACTGACCCTTTTGTTGTAACTGCTTGAATTTCACTACTTTTTACATTCTTGTGAACACCTTCATTGGTTCCAAGATTCTTGGGTTTTCTTCTTCTTGTACTTATGGACTTCGTGCCACTACTACTAGTACTTGAACTTGCATGAACTGTAAGTGCAAGAAAGCTGCGATTTTTAGAATTGGATAGTGAAAAATTGGACCTTTTTGTATGGAAACGAAGAGTTAAACAACTTGGAGCTAAAGATTCCATTTTTAATAGTACTAAAGTATCAATATTCAATTGCATGTTGATATTTGAATACTCAAGATCTGTATGCCATTGATGAAAAATGAAGAATCTTGGAGGTTTAAGAAATTATTTTTTTATGTGAATAAGAATGGAATGGAAGTGTGGCTAATATAGGAAAGTGAGATTTTAATTGTGATTTTTAGGGAAATTTAAGGGGTGTCGTGGTGAAACAAGAGGCTGTGAAAGCAATGGAAAGTCTTTTTCTGAAGTGTGTGTGAAAATGGGAAGATCTGAAGTGAAGTCAGAAGCCGTATTGTGATTGGGTACTTGGGATTCTTACAAGTTAAAGAGGGGGTTTCGGGTTTGTGACCTCAGTTTGGCCAACGTGTTCATTTAATGTCCTCTCTCTTTAGCCTATGAAAAACGCTGTCACAGTGTGGATTCAGTTTAGGGACCGTGATTCTCTTCTTGCCTACATTTGGAGCTTCTTTGCGAATATTGATATTTAAAAAATACTATTGTAAAGAGTTCAAAACGTTTAAAAGTTTACAATCAACATGTTAAATATCAAGGATGCACGGGGATAAATGAGACTTGATACAATCTTGGGAGAATCAAACCCCAAAAAATTAGTTATCAAGATGGAAGAGTCAAAGGTTATATAAACCTCACATCAAATCTTATTTATCCGATGTGGGACTTAAGTCTCGTACCTTGCAATGACACATAACAAGACTTTTTCGCCATTAATTAAATATTGTGAATGCAAAAAACCTTTGATAGAGAGATCTTTTTAATAACCTTTACGAAGCAGGAATTTTTTTTTTTTTTTTTGGCAAAACCTGTGAAAGATTACCATTAACAAACAACCAAATACATACTAAGAGCATCTAAATCCTTTGAAACCAAGGATATAGACCTCAGAATATCTAATTACAAGAAACTAAGTCAAAAACCTGCTTAAAAAGTGGCTACACCTACAAGCTCTCCTTGAACCTTTTAACATGTCTACTCTCTCTCTCTCTTATCTCTAATTGAATCTGATGTGCACATAAACTGCTTTGTATATTAAATCCTCTAAAAATCTTGCTATTTCTAGCTATCCAGGCGTGGTAGATGAAAACTCCTAACACTGCAACCATGACCTCCTTTTGAAATCTCTTCCAATGCTTCCTTTGGATATACTGGAGACTCTGCTTCACTTCTAATCTCTGCAAGCCTAGACCAGTCCATCTGGTGATTGCTTCCCATGTATCTTTAGCCCACGGGCACTCCCTGAACAAGTATGTGGTTGACTCTAATGCGTTTGTTTCACATAGTGAACATACAAGAGTATCACAGGGTATGCCAATCTGCAACATTCGCTCTTTTGTAAGTAATTTCCCTTGAACAGCCAGCCATAATATGAACATGTGTTTAGGCAATAATACTGAGTTCCAAACTAGATTCGCATTCTCTAGCAATTGATGGTTTCCCTTCAAAGCCAGATAACTATGCGACACAGAGTACTTCCAATTTGCAGTCAGTACATACCTTCCATTTAGGTACCAGCTTTCCATACTCAACTTAATTTTGTTCAACTTCTTCCAATACCAACTGCCATCACTAGGGGAATTGTGGTCCCAAATATTATCCCCTTCTTTCATATACAATCCATGCACCCATTTCACCTATAGTACATCCTTCTTCTCAGAAATGAGCCATATCAATTTGCCCACAGAGGCAATGTTCCATATCTTGCAGTCTCTAATGTGTAGCCCTCCATTCTTCTTTGGTAAACATACTCTATCCCATGCCACCAAAGCTGGTTTCCTTTTCTCCTCTGAGCTACCCCATAAGTAGTCTATGCATTTCCTATCTACAGCCTTGACCACACTTTGAGGTAGTATAAAGACTGCCCCCAGAAGTTGTGTACAGCAAATAGAATTGAGTTGATTACTTGCAAACGTCCAGCATATGACAAATGCCTGGCTGCTACTGCTCTTATTCTTGTGGTTATCTTATGTACTAGCTGGCTACATTCCATTTTGGTCCATTTCCTAGGAGATAGAGGTAACCCCAATTACTTTATTGGGAAGGTACCCAATGAGAAACCAGTGATTTCCATAAGTCTCTCCCGCACATTTTCCTCCACCCCTGCAATGAAGATGTTAGACTTATCAAGATTTGCTATCAATCCTGTGGTGTCAGTGAAATGCTGCAATGCCTCTATCACCCTCTTTACATAGCTCTCATTTGCCTTGCAGAATATCATGAGATCATCTGCAAAAACCAAGTGAGTCAATTTTATTCCTTTGCACATAGGATGAAACTTGAAGTCCTGCAGCTGACTCATCATTTTCATGGTTCTGGAAAAGTACTCCATAGTTAGGACAAATAGCAAGGGAGACAATGGATCCCCTTGCCTAAGTCCTCTCTTCCCTTTGAAATAGCCATGCCCCTCTCCATTCACCTTGACAGAAAAATTTGTTGTTGTCATACATACCATTACCCATTGTATAAACTTCTGTGGGAACCCAAATCCTTGTAACATCTCCTCTACAAACTCCCATCTCACCATATCATATGCCTTCCTCAAATCAATTTTCATCATACATCTAGGGGTAGTCTTCCTATTGTAATTCCTTAGTAGATCATGGCATATAAGTACATTATGAACCAGAGATCTTCCCTGAACAAACGCAACCTGGGTGTTACTTACCAGGTATGGTAACAGTTCCTTCAGTCTGTTGCAAAGGAGCTTGGAGATACACTTGTATAGGACATTGCAGCAGGATATTGGTCTAAACTGGCTAGCCTGCTCAGGATTCTGCACTTTGGGTATGAGGGAAATCATGGTAGCATTAATTTGTCCCAGTAATTTTACATTCCTAAAAAACTCTAGCACTGCTTGGGTAACATCATTTCCCACAATAGTCCAGGCTGATTTATAGAATCCACTGCCAAAACCATCAGGCCCGGGGCTCTTGGTATTGTTCATGCTAAACATTGCTTTCCTAACTTCCTGATTGGTGAAATCTGTCAACAGTGATAGTTGTTGTTCAACACTCAATTTTTTGCCCTGTGAAAATATGCTTCCAGTTGCCCTTCTTCTTGGTCCCCCACATTCTCCCAACAGACCTTGATAGAACCTGACAAATATAGCTGCAATCACCCCTGGTTCCTGCTGCATTTGCTGCCGTTCATCCAGCAACTCTGTAATACCCTGGGTTAGTTGCTTATGTTTCAAGATTGAAAAGAAGTATCTAGTGTTATCATCTCCCAATCTAATCCACTTGGCTTTGCTCTTTTGCATTAAGAAACTTTCGGCCAAATAAGATGACCTCCTATATCTGTTATATAGCTCCTTTTCTTCCATTTGCAACCTGTGATCCTGAGGCTGTTGTTGCAGCTCTGTTTGCTTCTGGATAAGAGCTTCTCTATCTTCTTTGGCTTCTGTCACTACATTTCTGAAGTGTTGTCTATGCAGCTGTCTCAAATCCTTTTTTAGCTCCTTCAATTTGCTCACTACTTGGAACATTTTACATCCCCCTATCTGCATTGACCACCTCTGTTCCACTACCTCTAGAAATTTAGGGTGTTTACTCCACATATTACAATATTTAAAAGTTGGTTTGCTTACTCTCCTACCAGTTTGCATAGTAACCTTTGCCGGACAATGGTCACTTATTCCTTCTGGTAGGAAAGTAGTAGTACACACAGGCATTTGTTCCACCCAATCACCATTGCTGAAGACCCAATCTATTTCTGAGTAAACCCTTTACTCTTGTTTGTCATTCCATGTGTATTTGGTGCCATTGTATGGCATTTCAATAAAACCACATTCATCAATACATTATTTAAATTCATGAACCTCTGTAAAGGTTACTGGATTTCCCCCAATCCTTTATTCCATTGTAAGCACTGCATTAAAATCCCCAAGCACTATCCATGGTCTAGTACATCTACTCCCCACATTACATAGATACTCCCACAAAGACCTTCTCTCTTCTTTCAGATTGTACCCATAGACAAAGGTTACCAGGAACATCATTTGCATGTTCCTGCTTGTTACTTGACATGTGATAGCCTGAGCGGAAGCTGATTGTATCACCAAATCCCATATATCAGGTTTCCTGCATACTATTATCCTCCCATTGTAGTGGAACTCATGGTTGGTAGTGTAATGCCATCCTCCAAACATCTTTTTTATTACTTTTTCCACCTTATCTATTTTTACTTTAGTTTCCAAAAGACCAACTAATCCTACCTTATTTGTATTGCAGAGAAGAGTAACCTCTTTCTGCTTATTGAGGCCATTAAGGCCTCTTACATTCCAGCAAAGCAGGCTATCCATTTTCTGAGGTAGGTTGCATCCCTCTCTCATTCAAACTGGTAACAACTACCGATTCTACTCCTCTTGGTACCCCCTCATTGCCCAATACTAATGCTTCAAACTGGTTCCCTTTTTTCATATTCCCTTTCTCCGCTCTAGGGTTTTTGCTGTCTTAAGAGGTGTGATCCATTCTCCAATTCTCTGCCTCCCTTCTTGCATCTTAGCTGATTTTTCCTTAAGCACTATGCCATGTGTCTGTTTTTGTTGCCCATACACTTCTTTGTTAACCACTAACACCACTTCTTTATTTGCTTGTTCTGTGTTCTTCTTCTCTCCAGCCTCCTCATCTTCTTGATTCAACTCTTTCTTTGTTGCTTTGTTCTTCCTACAAATGTTTTAAGTATGCCCATATTTGTGGCAAACATCACACAAAGTAGGCTGCCAATCGTATGTAACTTGTTGCTCCATCACAATCCCCTTCTCATTCCTGAAATAGATCTTCTCAGGTAATGGCATGCCCAACTCAACTTCAACTAGAAATCTAGCAAAGTTCAACCCCATTTTCTTCTCAGTGTTCTTATCAACCATCATAGGTTTACCAACCAAGCTTCCTATCTTGCTTAGTCCCTTTGCGCTCCAATATTTGAAATCCAGCCCAGGTAACTTGATCCATATTGGAACTGATTTTAGCTCCTCTCTGGAAAACACCATATCAGGGTTCCACGCTTTTACAATTAGAGGCTTGTTGTCAAAATGATACACCCCTTCCTGAATTACTTCCTGCTTTCCATTCTCTGACTCAAACCTGACTAATACAATCCCATTCTTAAGCATCGCAATTTTATTTATACCGTATTTTCCCCAAATTCGTTGTATAAATCCATTCAGCACAGCAAATGGGGGATGTGCCCCCAATACATAGCATACTACGGCTGATCGCCAATAATCGATTTCAGAAGTTATATCTTCCAGGTCAATTTCCCCAATTCGCTTTCCCCCTTTCACCCATGGATCTACATACTCGAGCTTGAACCCCGCATTCGAAAATTTTGAAATATCAAAACTATCCCATACGGAAGTTTTAGGATCAGTTAGCTTACCTTCATTAGGATTTGTTGCTTCAGTTGCTTCCACATCTTCAGCCCAGGAGAAGTTTTGTTTCCTACTACCTGGGGATTGAAGTACTCCCATCCAGTCACTCAAATTTGTTGTTTCTGAGCTTAATTTCGCCATCGGTGAGCTAGGACCTGATTGTGTCTCAAATTCCTCATTCATCTCCTCTGGGTTACTTGTTTCAGCTTCCCTGTTTTTGTTGTACAGTTGCTCAAGTGTTGTTCTAGGATGAATTCCTCTCCTCACATAGGTTTGGGTGTGATTTTTGGTCTGAGCTACTGGTTTTCCTTTCTTTCCCATGGTTGGCGCACATTAGCATGCACCTAGAGAAGCAGGAATCTTGATTGATCTGAGTTAATAAATTTTGAATTATTATAACTATTTAAACTTCCAAATTAAATGACGAAACAAAAAGTTGACACTTTGGAGCTCTATATGTGATTTATCCTTCCAAATGCCTCACTATTTATGGCCTTAACATTCTGACATCTTTTAAACAGTTTCCGTAGTCATCGCACATATATTCCACCAGGTGTTCTCAAAATTGACTGGTTTTGAGATTTTGTCCTTGTTTAATATGATTTTAGCAAAATGACACTGCTTAGTCTATACTCTATAGGGAATACTTTAAGATATCAGCCCATCTCCAAGGGTTTTCCCTATTTTTCCCGTTACTCCAACCATTCCTCCATTTTTTCCCCTAAAAAATATTTCTTTTTATATTCTTCTCTCTTCTATATTATATTATTATCTTTATCGCAAGTTTATTTTCTTATTTCCATTAAACAAATTCTATCTTTTATTATCTTTTTTACATATTTGTCACACATAATTTATATTCAATATAAATTTATTTTCTACCATAAAATTTTAAACAATATGATTTATAAGAAAATATTAAAGATTATATATGTGAACGGATAATTCAAATAAAAGTGAAATTATTGTGATACAAAATAATTAAATACATATTACATTACGATAAAATTCATTCGAAAACTACATAGAAATTCAATTTGCACCTTTAGTATGCTCCCATAAATGATCTATTAATGCATTACGAAGTTCAAAATGAGCATCTTTGTTCCTAATTCTTCCGTATCTAGCTAAAAATTCTTGAAATCGTTGATTTTCAGCTACTGCATTGTTTGTGATGGTTATATCTTTTTTATACAATTATAACTCATAATAAAATTAACTACCAATTTTACATAAAAAAATAGATACACGATAATTAAATTTTCAAAATAACACGACAATGCTAAGACGATAAATTAATTATATAAAGATATCATATAAACATAATTACATTTATATAAAGAGATAAATTAAAAGGTTAAATAATAAAAATATTATTATTTTAATGGTGAATAGTAAATAGGGAGATGAATAATGTGTCCCCATATTTGGAGAAACACTATTCACTCCCTAATTTAGGGACACAAATAGGGAGCCATTGGAGTAAAATTTCCCTAAATGTGTCCCTAAAAATAGGGAAAAGTGGGTTTAGGGACAACCCTTGGAGATGGCCTCAATTAGCAAGTACTGCCTCTTAGAAAGAGATCAAATGGCAAGTGTTGTCTAGACAAAATTTCAAGTTATTTGAGAGAATGCAGGGAAAAAGTTGAAGGGGCAAGTGCTACCCATACAACACCTTATGCAGGATAATGTGAGATTCAGAGGTAAGTATTGACTAAGAAAAATGAATCAAAGACAAGTGCAGCTTCTTAAACAGTACTTACGGAGAAATAGAAGGCGGGAATACATGCATCATTATAAGATTGATAATTGTATTTTTGTCTGAAATTTATTCATTGGACAAAGCTGGAAATTATTTTTACTAAATCACGTTATGAGGGTCAGAAATGCAAACCATTGCCTATTGCGTCAAAGTTTTGCTATTCACAAGTTTAAAGAAAAGTGCCACTCATTAGTAAAAGCAAGTGACAGAAATTAGACGGAGCAAGATTACATTATTCATTACTGGTCGTTCCTTCTCTCTAATGGTCACTGGCGCGTTCCACGGGTAATATGACAAAGATATTTATTAGAATCAGAAACTGGACAATCATTTGAACTTATTGCCGAGTTTTTCACATTGGTTGAGGGAGATATTTGGTTTATTTATATAATTTTAGACAATTTTTAACTCTTGAGCTAGCTTTCAGTCGGCATTATCGTTAACTTGATTTACATGAGTAATTCGTTAAACACATGAAACATACGTGTAACTTGTTACTTAACGTTTTAGGAAAAGGGCTTAAATAACTCGTACAATCAATTTGAAATATCTATGGAAGTATGGAACGTGTTATATATAAAACAATAGTGTGAATTTATGTGAACCAAATGGTTTTATGAATGAAGAAAAACTAAGAGATCAATCTACATAGTTAATGTCAAAGGACAATAAACAATTGAACCCGTAATGTTGTGATTCTCATCGTTGCGTTTCTAACCATTGACCATTCGTATATTCCCTTGGGTGAGATTTACCAAAAATGAATTGCACATCACATTTTTCTGATACTTTTTGATGTTTCATCGCCACTTTTATTGACGCAGATTTTTTCAACTGGAAGTCAAACTTAAAATGAATGACAACTGAATCTGGAAAACTATTGGTAGTGGACCAAGTGGCCAATTAGATGTTGTGGTTGAGAGTAGTTGACACTTTTCTTGTTCCTATAAACGTGGCTCTTTCATACTCCGAACAATAACAAACAGTCCATCCATATTTAGCTAATTTTCACCAACACCAAAAATTAGCTTTGTCTTGAATTGTGACTTGTCATCTTGTTGAAAAGATCTTCTTCCATTGCAAATTTCATGAAGCCCAATTATTGTATCTCTCAGATGGTTGAATAATGGCCCATTTCATCAAAAAAAGTTATACCAAGCCTCCACATTATATGATGGAACGAGGCAAGTTCGAGATGCAGTTCCTTTATCAATTTGACGGACTAGCCCAAATGGATATAGACAGTGGGACTGACTCATAATAGCGGAGTTCCAAGTTCGTAAAAATTTCGCTTAGGGGCCTGTTTGATGCGCGCTAATTGATCCGTAGCGACCAAAAATAAATTTGCTGAGAAATAGTCATTTTCGGACAAGTCCCAGTATTTTATACTAGCATCTTGAACTAACAAGTTCAAAGTTTTATACTGGGATCACTTAAACATCAATCCCAGTATAAAATACTGGGACTGGAACTTTATATAAAGCACCAGGAAGAAATTCCATTATAAAATAATGAGACTTTGAATATGAGAAAAAAAATCTGGGACTAGAACTTTATATATATAAAGCACCAGGGCATGAATCCCATTATAAAATAATGGGACTTTGAACATGTGTAGTTCCAAGTCCCAGTATAAAAATCTGGGACTAGTCCGGGCTATTTGTCAACACTAATGTAGTGCATGTATGTGGGATGGCTATTTCTCAATTTATTTTAAAACGGTAGATAATTCTCATTTAACGTGTTCAAATATGACTACGCATCAAAATTTCTCTCAGTTCTGCATGTAAAGTTCCAATCTTCCCATCAAGGTCATAAATCAATGGCCCAATAAATTCGATGTCAGGTTTTGATCTGCTTGAATTGGGCCAATAAATTATTCCTGCTTTCAGTATCAAATGGTATAAAAGAAAGACTAGTTGCCCAACACTGTTCTTTCATCGACAGTATCATTAACTAAAACTGGGCTTGTACAAAATTTGGAAATTTTACACATCAAGTATCAAACTATTAATTCGATGATTCGATCTAAGTTTTTTCCTCGCTAACAGGTTGGTACTATGAGGTGCTCATGCAGTCGTGCTAAACCTTTGTGAGAGGCTTCTCTTCTTTTATTTCCACAAAAAGAGGGTGACTATGTAATATTTCACCAAATATTGTCAATTTTCAATTTCAGAACAATTATTGTTTCAGTTAAATTGATTTAGTTAATATATTGAGCTAAGCTTGAATCTTAACTCGAGATCAACTTCAGTTTAAAATGTTCTCCAGACAAACTTGAACATGACCTCGCATAAATTTTTAATTAATCATTTGAAAAACTCCATTTGATTAGATTAATCTCGTTCCAATAAATGTTCCATTAACAGGTCAGTTTGCCTTATAGTAGAGCAAACTCTTATATACCAAAGAGCCATGCATAGCATAATGAAGCTAATAAATATTTCAATGTCCCTTTGGATGATTGAAGACATCAAAGCTTTTGATGTAAAAGAATCATAAAACAATCAATTGAAAATGTTCATTGCCAGGCCTACCCCTTATTTGCCCACCCCCACTACTTCTTGTCACATCGTATACTAATTTTTTTTTTAAAAATAGGAGTAATTGAACTCGTTTTTAGCAATTAGTGGTCAATAATCATATAAATTCATGTGGGACCAGTCCCATGTTTCTGAGTCCTCTTTTTAATTGACAATATTCTTGAAGACATAGATCTTATTCCCAACATCATAAACAAATGAATGTGAAGATAATCATTTTCAGCATGTATAATGGGCCTCAAGTATATTCAACATCAGACTCACTTTCTGGAGGGCTTTCTTATTAGGCTCCACACACAAATTCCATCACATGCACAATGGGCTATTAAGATAGTTCATGTACCATGCTATGTCGGGCTTTTATCGGACAATTGTTGCACTTATATTCTACATTTTATATTCTTGTGTCACTGTTTTCTTCTTTACATATCAATTTCACAGCAAAGAAATAAAATGTTTCAAATAAACTATAACTATTTGAGATGTTGTAATTATATTTTTTTTAAGTTTAAAAAAAAATGCAACATGAAAAATGCATTTGAGAGATTAGAATACTTTTGTGGAAGAGGAATTTCCCGTAGGATTCTTTTTATATTTTTTCATCCTCACGGCCATATAGAACGTTCAACTTTTCTGTCACATACAACTTTCACTTCCAATCCCCTGTTCTATTTTCTATTCAATGACTAAGATTTTCTTAGGAAGTGAGCTAGCATAGGAACTAGAGAAGATCTAAGTTACACAACAATTACTATCACATCACTAATATCATGTTTGGCCAACCTTTTAAAACTACTTATTTTAAAAAGATTTTGTAAACATACTTGAGTAGTATTTTGTGTTGGCTAAATCATTTGAGCATCATTTTTGTCAATAATTTAAAAGCAATCACTGTTTCGCCAAATTTTTCAAAAATTACTTGTCTATTTTTATTGTTATTAACTAGATGAATGCTTTAAAATATTTTATCAAATTCTATATTTCATTTTTTATATTTATTAAGCTGAAAATTATATTAAGATAGAGCATTCACATAATATATAATTGAATAATATAAAATTCATACCTTAAGAAATGATGTACTTTAAGTCAAGAAGCTTCCGACAATGGTGGTATGTGTGTCCAACTAAGAAAAAGGGAGAAAAATGGCATTGGGTACTATTTATTGTTTACAACCATTAGGTTAAATAAAAGGGATACTTCATATAAATTTTCTTTGAAAAGATATTTTTATAATGATAGAAATTAAAAATAATTTCTGCTTATTTATTTAGTAAGAAGTTAATTTTTTTAATTTCAGTACTACAACTAACAAACAGATGTTATTTTTTTCCTAAAAACTTGATCAAACACTCGAATTTTTTAAATAAACACTTTTTGAGAAAGACGAACACTTTTAGCTCTTCCAAAACTTGGACAAACATGCTCTAAGATTAGAACTCAGATTTATGATTCACAATTTCATGCACAGGGGTACTCTGCCAACAAGAAGGCCCTAGACTTCTCAACAAGTTGAATACTAGCTTACAAGCATTAGCTAAAGAGAAACGCCCAATGTTCCCGAATTTGTTTTCCATTCACCTTTTGTTTTTGTTTTTCTCTTTAGCATATGTTTTGTTGTGCTTTTCTCGAGCAGTCCATATGTTCTTCTATAGAATTTAGAAGCAAATGTATAACCATTAACATATGAAGGCTGTAGGTTCAATTTTGTAGTTATCATCATCTCTTTTCATTTCGAAGTAATGATCAATAAAGACCGGTGCATAAAAAGTTGTTCAATTTAAATAATGGAAAGATATTTTTAGCAAATTACCTGGACAGAATTATACCGCCAATTTTTTTACTAAAATGTCTATTCCCATTTGAGGAAAAGCTACAAATTCCTAGAAGTTTGGCATGCCTTCTCATTTGGCATCAAATAATAGATTAATCTTAGGATTAAAACTTGAGATTAAGCTAAGGGAAGATATGAATAGAATGGAGTGCATGAAGATTCTAATTAAGGGCACGTTTGATTGTAATATGAGAATAAATATTTATTTTGCTATAAAAACATGCTTTAGATTTGTATCATCTTTCACGTATGGAATGTTATTCCTGCAACCAAATAAATCAGAAAAGACAACAAACAGAAGTATATTATCAGTTGTTATGGGACAATCCCGAGCCCACAATTTACTTGTGTCTTTTTAAGAAATTTAACCCCTCACAGTTGCCCAAGGTTCACGGGTTAATTTCTCCCAGGATGGAACGGGATAACAGTTCTACTGTAGCGGCACTTCAAACAGTAGAACACTGCGAACTCAAAGAAAACGGAGCAAATCACACGACTTACTAAGACTTACTTAGTATGCAGAAAAGAGAGGAATGCAGTAAGAAGTTTTGTATTTCTGTGTTTCAGTGTGTGTTGAAATTGTATTGGTCGATTTTCGTTATTCAAACGAGAAGATGTGTTCGGGTTTGGTTATTGTTTCCGAGGACATTTGCCGATTGATTCGCCTCAACAACTTGATCAGATGACCACGAAGGCGCTGGCTTTAGCGGATAAGCTTTAATGAACTTATCCCACTTTTATCGGAACCAACTTAGCGTAATTGAAGGGACGTGGGCAGTTGTGGAGAAAGAGACGTGGAAAAGGAAGAATCCTTCTAGGGTTGGAAAAGGCTCATTGTCAGCCTATAAATATTGTCTTCATCTTCTATTTTGGGACATGTTCATCTGAGCAAAATATTACTCTACTCTTCAAAACCACTATTCTCTTGTCAAGAAAATATTCAACAGTGTTGTTTACCTTTGTCAATTTGTTACGTTAAAGATCATCATTGTATTTAAAGCTTCGATCGTGATTTGATTCAAACGTGGAGGGAGACCTGTTCTTTCCATTGAAGCAACATCCATCGATCCATCAAATACAATAAGCCTTTACTGCTTTGATTATTTATTTGTTACTTGCTTCGTTTAGATCTGCATTTATCTTGATCGTAACATCTTTTGCCTGTTAACCTGTGTTTAATTTGAGTAATCTGTTATCGTCACTCATTTGGCAACCAATCGATTTATTCGTCGGATCCTTTGTTCGATTACATTTGTTCGTTAGTCATTGTTTTACGTTCGTTCATTTCACTTGGTTGTCATCGTATTGCTATTATCTTCATCGATTCGAGTATCATAACCGTGTTCGGATAATTGCGCATCTTGATAAAACGAAGTCATCTCATCGTACATCACTATCCTTTCATTTAGTTTGAATTTGTTTGATAGCATTTAACACCTTCACTTGACATCGGATTTAACTGACATCGAATTTGCTTGATATCGAATCTACTAGACATCGATTTGGGAATTATTTCTGCATCAAACTCTTGAGGTCGATTAACTCGTTCACGTAAATTATCTATCAAGCGATCAGATTGAGATATAAAACGGTCGCCTTAGACTCAACTAAATACAAATTTAATTGTAAAACCTGATATATTTTTTGGGAAATACAGTTTGGCGCCCACCGTGGGGCCTAGGCAATCGATTTATTCCGAAATTTGAACCGCTTGATACTACTTACGTTTGCTTTCTTGTCCTGAAATGGCAGATGAACGCAACATTGACGCTTTGAACGGCCAACAGCTACTCAATCCCAATGACGGGGTTCATGTTCCGGCCCGTGTTGAAGCGGTCGATGAATCTACCAACAACGAGCAGGATCCAACTCACGACAACATTCCTGCTGGTTCACAGTTGAACGCACGCCAAGCGCGGCGTTCAGGCGAAGAGCCTGCAGTCGAAACTGATTCTGGAAGCGCAAACGCGGCACTGTTTGCGTATTTGAAGCGGCATGATGCTCAGTTCGAAATGATACAAGAGCAGTTGAAGGCACTATCTAATTCTATCGGAAGTAAGGCACCTACCCCTCCGATCACACCTCCAGCAAGCATTCCGACTTCGGTTCCTCAGGGCGCCGTAACAGGGGGACTTGCAGCAGGGGTCGGATCAGGGGGATCGGGTACAGCCGCCGAAGCCATGGGAGCTCCGGCATCGGTCACAGCAGAAGTAAGAATGATGGCAACGATGCAGACCATGATGAATGATAACATCGATAAGAAGTTCAACGAAATCAAATCATTTATGGAGAAATTGCCAGGCGTTCCGAAATTGGCTGACAAAGGCATTACAAAATCAATCTCAAAACGTCCTTTTCCAGCAAGTGCAGCCCCACTACCTATACCAAAGACTTTCAAATTACCAGAAAGCTTGAGATACGATGGAACCACAGATCCAAGGGATCACATTGATATGTTTTCGGTTGCGGTTCAGGCAAATGACTTGACCTCGGAGGAGATCAATTCGGTCAGCCTTAAAAAGTTTTGTGAGACATTGAAGGGGGCAGCGCTGAAATGGTATTTACAGCTGCCCGAAAACGAAATACTAAGTTTCGATGACATGTCAGCGAAATTCATTCGTTCACATACGGGAGCAAAAAAGATAGCACCAAGGGTCGAAGACATCTTGAACGTAAGGCAGCGACCCGGGGAAACTATCAAGCAGTTTCTAAAAAGATTTAACGATGAGAAAATTCTTATACCAAATCTCGAAGAAAGGTGGGCATGTTTGACCTTCGCTAACAACTTGCGCACTGATTCAATTGAGGCATGGAAACTGAAAGATCGTCTTAGGGAAATTGATGCATGGACTTTCGATGTATTGTACCTCGAGTGCGAGACAAGGATCAGGGCTGAAGAGGAAGAATTGCAGCTAGCCCGAAATAATTATCATTATGACCGGCCGGCAAGGAGGGTTGATAATGACAGAAGAGACTACAGGGACCAACGATGGGGGCCCTACAGTTTCCATCGAATGGGGAGCAACAACCACGAAGCTGGTAGCTCCAGAAATCAATCAAAGAAAGCCCAGCCAAACACATCCTCGGTTCCAAAAGATCGACCACTGCCTCCAAAAGTAACGGAATACAATTTTTGCATATCGACACCAAATCTGGTGAATCACTTGAAAGGGATGGGTGACAAAGTTGTGAAATTCCCAGGTCGCATAAAGTCAAGTCCAAATACTAGGGACGAAACTCTGTGGTGTGCATTTCACCATGATTTCGGCCATACAACGGAAGAATGTAAGGCGCTGAGGTATGAAGTGGCCAGCCTGCTGGAAAAGGGTCACTTGGTCGAATTTTTGACTGAGAGAGGACGGAACAATTTCAATAGGAAGAAAGATGATGAACCACCAAAACCTCCTGCTCCCAGGAAAACGGTGAATGTTATTACCGGAGGAGATGGTGTTTGTGGGGTAACCTACACTACGAAGAAATATGCAAAGGTCTCTTTCACACGAGACAAACGAACACGCGATGACATGACCGATGAAATCGTGTTCGGGGATTCCGATTTCGATGGAAGGATTCATCCCCATCATGATGCACTTGTAGTAACAACAAGGATCGATGACGCCGATGTGAAAAGAGTGCTAATCGATGCTGGCAGTTCGGTTAACATCATACATGCAAGGGTGGTTGAACAATTGCAGTTGAGCGATAAGATTGTGCCTCGCTCAACGGTCCTGTCAGGATTAAACAATTCAAGTGAGGTGACCGTTGGGGAGATTACAATCAAAACCTATGCAGAAGGAGTGGAGAGTGAGACGTCGTTTCAGGTGATGAAGGGCGAAATGGCATATAACGTGATTTTGGGTCGACCATGGATCCATGCTATGGGAGCAGTTCCATCGACTTTACATCAAGTTGTGAAGTTCCCTACCCCATGGGGAATTCGCGAAATCAGAGGCGAGCAACAGGCTTCACGAGACTGTTACTCAGTAGCTGTCAAGGAAAGCTTCCGATTGTAGCAATCACAGCTAGTGGATCCTGTGGCCGGAAGCTTCACTTCGGTTCCGTCGTGCGATCAAACGCAGCTACCGGAATCTGAAGTCGAAGGCGACTTCGCACAGGTTTCACCATGTAAGCTAGTGGGACCCGTGAACGAAAGCTTCACTTCGGTTCTGTTGTGCGATCAAACGCAGCTACCGGAATCCGAAGTCGAAGGCGACTTCGCACAGGTTCCACCATGTGTGAGAGAACCGCATAAACAAGAAGCTGGAGACTCTACGATAGAAGAACTTGAGGAAGTAATATTGTTCGATGATAATCCTGATCGGAAAGTTTATGTTGGAGCTGAACTGGACATCGACGTAAAAGCAAAAATCGTATCCTTCCTCAAGGACAACTCTGATTGTTTTGCTTGGTCCCATGCAGATATGGTGGGAATCGATCCAAAAGTCGCCACGCACAAGTTAAATGTCGACCCGAAGCATCGACCGGTGAAGCAAAAGAAACGACCAAATGGAGGATTCCGGAGGAAGGTGATCAATGATGAGGTGGAAAGGCTGTTAGCAAATGGGTTCATTAAAGAAGTAAAATATCCAGAATGGCTTGCGAACACGGTCGTAGTACCTAAGAAAAATGGCAAATGGAGGGTATGCGTCGATTATACCGATCTCAACAAAGCTTGCCCAAAAGATTCATTCCCACTGCCTCACATCGATAGATTGATCGATTCGACGGCAGGTCACGAGATGCTGAGTTTTTTGGATGCCTATTCAGGTTATAATCAAATATCGATGGATCCATCGGATCAGGAGAAGACATCATTTATTACAGACATGGGGACTTATTGCTACACGGTCATGCCTTTTGGTCTAAAGAATGCCGGCGCTACTTATCAGCGTCTGGTCACTACCATGTTCAAAAATTTGATCGGGAAAACCATGGAAGTCTATATCGATGACATGTTGGTCAAATCTCTTGAGAAGGGAAATCATCTGAATCATTTGGAAGAAACTTTTACAATACTAAGACAATTCAACATGAGATTGAATCCAGAGAAATGTGCGTTCGGGGTTGGATCCGGCAAGTTCTTGGGATTCATCGTATCGCAAAGAGGAATCGAAGCAAATCCAGACAAGATCAAGGCGATCGAAAATATCCCTGAGAACCTGACAACGGAGAAAGAGGTTCAACAGCTGACCGGTCGAGTAGCCTATCTCAGCAGGTTCATCTCGAGGTCATCTGAACGGTGTCACAAGTTCTTTTCAGTATTGAGAAAAAGCAAAGGTTTCGAATGGACACCAGAATGCAAAAGAGCTCTTCGGGAACTGAAGCAGTACCTTTCAAATCCACCGCTTCTATCAAAACCAATTGAAGGAGAAATGCTGCTGGTCTATTTGGCTGTTTCCGATGTCGCTGTAAGTGCTGTCCTCGTTCGCGAAGATGGAGGTAACCAATTTCCTATCTACTATGTTAGTAAAACACTGTTAGATGCCGAAACTATGTACCCACATCTAGAAAAACTAGCACTTGCACTAGTCACTGCTGCACGCAAATTAAGGCCTTATTTCCAATGTCATTCAATATCTGTGATAACTACGTTCCCATTGCGAAATATTTTACATCGGCCAGATCTCTCTGGTCGATTAATGAAATGGGCGGTCGAGCTGAGTGAGTACGATATCACTTACCAGCCTCGTACCGCCATAAAATCTCAAGTTTTAGCTGATTTTGTAGCGGACTTTAGCGCCAATATTTTACCGGAGGCAAAGAAGGAAGAGTTGATGATGAGAGATCCAGACCCCGGAATCTGGGTAATGTACACCGATGGAGCTTCCAACGTCAAAGGAACTGGCCTCGGAATTCTATTGATTGCGCCTTCGGGTGAAAAGCTCAGGTACGCGATCAAATTACATGCAAAAACTAATAACGAGGCCGAATATGAGGCCCTCGCTGCAGGCTTAAAGATCGCGAAGGATTTGAAAATCGAACGAATCGATATCAAAAGTGATTTCCAACTGGTGGTAAATCAAATCCAAGGCGATTTCTGTGTTCGAGATCCAAGGATGCAACAGCTGCTCGAAAAGGTACAAAATTTCCTAACTTCTTTTCAGGAGTGGAAAATAGCCCAGATACCAAGAGAAGAAAACATCGAAGCAGACGCTTTAGCAAACCTTGCATCGGCAGCAGCCATCGATAACGTGGTCTTCATCTATAACGAGTTTCTTGGTTTTGGTCTCCCAATGATTCTGTTTCAGGTAACGAAGTCGAAGGACCAGTGTTCGCCTACTCATTTTTCGCACCCAAACACTGGGGGGGATGAAGGTAGCATAAGGGTCATCGGCAGATACTGGGGACTCGTCCGAATTCGACAGAAGTTCCAACGTTCACTCGAACTGGGGACTCGTTCGAAATTCGACAGAAGTTCCAACGTTCACTCGAACTGGGGACTCGTTCAAAATTCGACAGAAGTTCCAACGTTCACTCGAACTGGGGACTCGCTCAAACTTCGGCAAAAGTTCCAAGTCATCCGAATTGGCGGCTCGTTTGAAGTCAAGCGTCATCAGTTTCATGTAAACGATCCAAAAGTGATCAATGTCTGTGCCTTACGGCTACATCTTGTAATCGATCGAATCATACGATCCCGAATGTATCAAAGACCCATTAGCGGTCTACTTCAATAATACAACACTGGTTATACTCATTCTTTACATTTGTTCGATTTCAGAGATCGTTCCAAATTTTAATCAGATTTTACATCTAAGTTGTTCACCAAAGTGTTAAATTCTTCATTCCGAACTCATGAAAATGTTCGAAGAGTGCATTACGTGAAAATGAGACGTCATTCTTTGCTACGCACTAAAACATTGGGCCCCAATCATTTCATTTGACGAACATCGTTATAAACTTCAAAATTTTCGAACAGATACATCAAACTATCTTCGGAAAGCAATACAACGATAAAAACAACGAACTTTCCATTGATAAGAAATATGTACATGACTTCATTACAATATGTCAAAAACAAAAAGTTGAAAACGAGTTCACTCATCTCCATCCGATCCCTCATCGGAAGAATCTGGAGAGAGGCCAAGCGCCTCACGAGTCATTCTCACAACTTGTATCGCCTCTTCAAGCTCTTTAGCCACATCGACTTCACGCTCAGTCATCTCCCTCAACAAGTCCCGCCTCGACTCCGCTAAAATGAGCTCCCTCCTGTTTTCGAAGTCACTCTCCATCGAATGCCTTTGAGTAATCAACTCCTTCTGAAGAAGCGAGTTTCTCTCCGACCAAGCATTGTTCTGAGCCGTCAGATCGTCGTAAGAACCTCTTAGAGTACGAAGCTCTTCGTTCAAACGAATTATTTCCGACTCTTTGGTCTTCGACTCAGCTTCCAGTTTGGCACACTTGTAACCCATACTACTCTCAAGTTGACCGAGCTGGTCGTTCAAAGCTCGAACTTGGAACTCTAGCTCCGATTCTCGAAGAGCATGGGCGGTGGCCTTTTTAGCCAATTCAGCTTCAAGCTCAGAATACTTTACTTTCAAGATCTTCAAGTTGTTATGCCACCCATCACCAGCAGATGCAAGGAGAGCAACTCTCTCGTTCAGATGAGCTATTTCGGCTTCAAGCTGGCGAATCCGATCGGCTGACTCGATGGCCATGATTGTGTTCTGAAAATAAGAAACAAAACGATCCCATAAGGTAAAAAGCAGAAAAGGTTCAAACTAACAGAAACTGGAAGGAAACGTTACCCGAAAAGCACTAAAAGCGATTTGGGAGGACAAGCTCACATCGCTGTAACAATTCAATCGAGCCTTTTCCATCGGCCCCATCACATCGAAAAAGTAGTTGGCAAGATGCTTTGGGCATCTGAGCAGATCAACTTCTCCGGGGACGGTTATAGTCAGTGATCGGGTGTTCGCCTCCCCCGCAGCCTTGGCTCTTTTGTAAGCTGCAAACGCAGCAGCTTCCTCGTATCGAGGAAGGCGAACAATAGGCTCTTCATGATCCGACGCGTAGAAAGACGAGCCAGAGCTTTCCGTGTGCCTCGACCTCGTCGTTGTCGTAGGACGATCAAGGGGGAGCTTGCCCTTACTGGGATCCCTTTCCCTCGGTATATAGCTCGAAGGGGCACCATCGGCGCCCCCGGCGGACAACATCCCAAGGGTTGGGGCAGTGATCATCTCTTTCCCCCCCGAACCAGAAGTGACATCGATCAAGTCCTCCTCCGCTATCGGAGGAAGGATGGGCCGCCCATCACCACTGAAATCGCCAGCATTAACCCGGTCGTATTCCTCGGCTGCCTTGAGCTGCTCAGCCACTTCAAGCATTCTCTCTTTCATTGGCCTTTTCGGCCGCTCCAACGGTTGCTCAGACCCAGATTCCTCATCTTCCCCGGAGGGAATCCGAACGAGGGTTCCCCCTTCGGAGGCTTTTACCGCTTCGACTGCTGAAACGGCCCCCTTAACGATCTGCTCGATCGGCTTGGGATCAGCCGACGAGCCAGCTCCCTGCGGAACGCTCTTAACAAGCAGCCTTGCCCTAAGGTCTTGATAAGAGATTTTCTTTTTCTTTTTTGGAGGAGTTCCACTTACATTCTCCTCCCTAACCTCCTCCTCCTCCTCGACAATCACATCTTCAACCAGCCCAGCACCAGCACCGGTGATACCTGTCGATGGCGATCCGTTAAAATATAACAAAAGGCACGGTATGATCAAAGGCAAAATTAAACTTACCATGATTTTTTGCCTTCACTTGCAAAAGAGCCGCGATCGGCTTCCACGCCCTTTGATCGTTGGTGGTCTCCTTCAAAACCTTCTTTAGCCAGTCAACGATGTCGGGAACCAGTTCGAACAAAACTTTGCTGGCTGCATATACAAGAGAGTGAAAACGTGGAAGAACATAATGCCAATCGAAATTACAGACTTACGTGTTCGGTTCCACCCAACCGGAAGGCGTTCAGCCCCTGGGGCCACAAGCTGCTCCGTGGGGATGTAAACGAAGCGTTGATCCCACGCCCTAAGGTCATCATCGTTGTCGGAAATTAAGGCTCGACTACCTCGCTTTTGCACGGTGATGATGCCTGCCTTATAAACTCGAGGGGAATACAGGTGAAGGATATGCCTGAGTGTCACCTCCACCCCCACTTTCTTGCCAATCCATCGATACATGGCGACCAAGCGCCATACCATCGGAGAAATCTGCGCCAAACACACCTTGTATATGCGACAGAATTCCTCGATCATTGGGTCGATCGGCAAAGTAAACCCGATCGTAAAGGGGTATGTCAAAACGGCAGAGTGACCCCCGTAAAAGGTGGTCAGAGTCGATCTCCTTGGAGGGCACACTACGTCGATCTCACCCTCTTTCCAGCCACAATCTTCCCTAATCCGTGGTATTGACTCCTCGGTAACGGCACAAAAAACTGAGTCTACGGGAATGTTTTTCTTTTTGGCCAGTTGAACGTCGTTTTGAGTACTAACCTTGCAGTCATCATCGTAAGTGAACTTCTTCGGGAGAATATCAGTGTAGAGTTTTTCTGGCCCAAAATCTTTGGGCTTCCTCTCCCTTTTCTTCCCTTTTTTGTCCGTAACTACCATGGCCTGCGGTGGCACCATGGCGGGCGCCGTGGCGGCAACAGCGGCGGAGGGAGCATTTTCAGCATCAGTCATGTTGTGAGAAGACATTGGTAAATTAAGATGAGTGAACAAAATAAAGTGGGTAACCAAATTTGATCAGCACAAGGTACTAAAAATGTATTGAAGAGTTTGAAGAAAATTTGAGAGATTAGTTGCAAGAGATGTAAAAATCATGAAATCAAAACGGAGCTGGTATTTATAGAGGGGAAATCATCATGATCTTGGGAATTGGTGAAAACCGCCGTCCGCACGATTTCTGACACGCGCAGTGATTTGAAGCTGAAGCGACAGTTGGCGTTTCAAAATGAAGGGACACGAGCGAGCCACGTGTTTTCCCGCTTTAACTTTCAAGCCACTTGCGAAGTGTTACGATCACAGGACTTCGCAAGTGGGGGGACTATCTGTATTGGTCGATTTTCGTTATTCAAACGAGAAGATGTGTTCGGGTTTGGTTATTGTTTCCGAGGACATTTGCCGATTGATTCGCCTCAACAACTTGATCAGATGACCACGAAGGCACTGGCTTTAGCGGATAAGCTTTAATGAACTTATCCCACTTTTATCGGAACCAACATAGCGTAATTGAAGGGACGTGGGCAGTTGTGGAGAAAGAGACGTGGAAAAGGAAGAATCCTTCTAGGGTTGGAAAAGGCTCATTGTCAGCCTATAAATATTGTCTTCATCTTCTATTTTGGGACATGTTCATCTGAGCAAAATATTACTCTACTCTTCAAAACCACTATTCTCTTGTCAAGAAAATATTCAACAGTGTTGTTTACCTTTGTCAATTTGTTACGTTAAAGATCATCATTGTATTTAAAGCTTCGATCGTGATTTGATTCAAACGTGGAGGGAGACCTGTTCTTTCCATTGAAGCAACATCCATCGATCCATCAAATACAATAAGCCTTTACTGCTTTGATTATTTATTTGTTACTTGCTTCGTTTAGATCTGCATTTATCTTGATCGTAACATCTTTTGCCTGTTAACCTGTGTTTAATTTGAGTAATCTGTTATCGTCACTCATTTGGCAACCAATCGATTTATTCGTCGGATCCTTTGTTCGATTACATTTGTTCGTTAGTCATTGTTTTACGTTCGTTCATTTCACTTGGTTGTCATCGTATTGCTATTATCTTCATCGATTCGAGTATCATAACCGTGTTCGGATAATTGCGCATCTTGATAAAACGAAGTCATCTCATCGTACATCACTATCCTTTCATTTAGTTTGAATTTGTTTGATAGCATTTAACACCTTCACTTGACATCGGATTTAACTGACATCGAATTTGCTTGATATCGAATCTACTAGACATCGATTTGGGAATTATTTCTGCATCAAACTCTTGAGGTCGATTAACTCGTTCACGTAAATTATCTATCAAGCGATCAGATTGAGATATAAAACGGTCGCCTTAGACTCAACTAAATACAAATTTAATTGTAAAACCTGATATATTTTTTGGGAAATACAGAAATGTTGAAGACTGACCAGCTTATATAGCCATGGAGTTTTTGTTGGTCCAAAAAATTAAGTCAATCAATTGACCGAAATCCGAAATCCGAAATTCGAAGCCGAGACGAGCGAGCGACGACGACGGCGCGAGGCTTCCCTTCTTCTCAACCCTTTTAAGAGCTAAGAGAAGTGAATTTGTATTTAAACTCAACAAAAGTCTTTTCCTCTACCAATATGGGAGAATGTGCATTTCCTTACTAAAAGGAACCTTTTCACCTTCCCACCCATTTCCCATTCACACTCTATTTATTCCAAAATCCCAACATGGAATAATAACATGCAGTGGTATCAGTTATACATGAATTAATCTTAAAAAATGACAAACTGTCCTTGAGGTTAATCTTTTCTCCTCTCAAAGAAAGTAACCAAATATAAAATACATTTGGGATTGTTAAAATGCCAACGAATCTTAAAAGATGAAACAAGATGCACAAAAATCCCTACATGAATAACTAGTATACTAGAAAACAAATTAAAGACAATTATTTGTTTCGCACCAATCATGTAATTGAGAATATTTCCAATCCATGTGTCATGAATCTCATTTGAATTGGACATTGCATGACTTAGCCACCTGTCATCTTAAGAACCCCACGTAAATAAATTCTAGAAAATTCAACTGAAAGAAGAAAGCAAGTATGGGTCTTTTGTACTCTTATTAGCTTATGATTACAATTAAGGAAGAATGACTTGACAAAAGCAAAGCTAAAAGCTCCCTTAAGAAAAAATCTCCCTCTTTTTGGTGGATATGATACATACAAAAACTAACCTGCAAAAGGCAATACGTGCTGTAGACGAAAGGTAAAGCAATGGGTCAAATTTCGGATGTGAGGTTTCTAGGAAGGCACCTAAAATAAACTCTTGCATGGAAGCATGCAAGCAACATGTTCTTTCTTTTCTCCGTCATATTGTTTTCACAATGCAAGGCAAGGACACAGTTTGTCAATCTCTATTGTATAGTAGTACTATATCTTTATAGTCTATAGTTCTATTTTTTTCTTTAATTTTGACCGTCGCAATAATAAAATCATATATTATACCGTGAAAAAGATTAAAATGTTCAGTTAGGTTTGGAACACACCTTAATTATTCGTTTAATGCTTACTATCGTTGTGGTCGATGTCTAAACCTGATCAGATTATCTTCCAGCGTCCATTAAGTGCCACAATTATTTAATGGTAAGAAACTCGAAATATATACACGTAAACGGTTTTCTCACATATTGATCAATTCATCAGAATAAGTTTAATTAGAGTGATTTTTCTAATGAGTAGATCAGAAAATTAAACAGGGAGGCATCTAGTTTCAGAGAATATATAGTGTGACTACTTATCACATGTAAATAATTTGTAATTTGGTCTCATTTATTCACAGACATAATTAAATTTATATCACGCACGGATCAAATCACCATTCTTTTAAGGCTAAAACCAATTTATGTACGTAAGTTTAAATTGCAGAAGTCATGGATTGCAATCGAAATGGATCATAAATTCACATTGATGTTTCACTAGTCTAGTCACTAGTTATTCATTTGCTAACTAGGTTGGCTCAATGAGGGAAAATGACCTTCTATGTTTTGACCCTTGGCAAGTCACCATGATTCTAAAATTAGGATATTGCTAGTAGAAATAAGAAAAAAAGGAAAACCCCTTTCGGAGAAGTAACAGTGCATTGCATGCTTACACTTTATTTTAACAGACTTGTTAATGACCTCTCAAATATTACACCACATATTATTAGAATCGTCGGTTGCGTAATTTGTTAGGAATGAAGCTTGTTTTAACCTAAAACTAGTAAGATATCATTATCATAGTCTCCAATAATACTCTTGCAACATGTGATGTGTTAAACAGAAATTTTAACTATCAAAGAGTCCTAAGTAACACCATACATATAATCACATAGATCGCTGTCTTTGAATTGTGAAACCATATTTAAAGCATGTTTGGTAAGTTTCTGGCATGCCAAAAGTACTTTTTTTTTAAAAAAGAAAAAAATACTACTTAATTTAGATAATGAGGGTGTTTGGCAAAGTTTTTGGTAAAAAATAAGTGCTTTTGAGCATAAACATAAGTTGTTTTTAGCTTTTAAGCAAAGCTGAAAAAAGTAGTTTCTCCAAAAAATAAGTGCTTTTGATTTTTAAGGACAAGAATAGACATGTAAAAGGAATAGAAAACACTTTATATGCATATTTTTTTTCGTAATTTGATGTTTGAAAATTAATTATTAAATATTTGTTATATACAAATAACTAACAAAAATATTTTTTACATTATTTGGCCAAACACAAGCTGATTTTGGCAACTTGGCTAAACAGGCTCCTAGCTGTTGTTTTTGTCCTTTCTTTTCCATGGAAAACACTGCTGTATTGGTATATGGTCTTGAGATTATTGATTTTCTGTGTTGAAAGAACTATTTTGAAACTTTTTGTATTTAGAAAAAGTCGTACAGACGACCAGTTACTAAAAGTCCATATAGTACTATTTATGAAAAGAAAACCCAATTAAAAAATCCAACTTTGAACAAATGATTGTCCACCTTAATTACCATTAAACTACTTTACTCTTTATGATTACAGCAAAGACAAAATACTTTAAGCAAAACATTATCATCGTTATAATTCTAAGCATTTTCTGTTCTCCTTCAGTCCTTCAGATAAGGAATAAAAAAACTCAACATTAATCTATTTGCTAAATGCGCCTCAAGTATATGTCATGGCGATATCTCTTTCTCCCACCTTGAGAACTGATTATTAATGCTTATCCTAAAAGGAATTAATTAATGCATTCCAAACTATGTGTACTTCCAAAATGGAAGTGATCAAAAGTCTTTAATGTTGGAGTCTCCAAGAAGTGTTGCAAGGTCTTTAATATTTTGTCTTAAGCAAACCATTAAATCTATACAATGTATAAAGACTTCGATATATCATATGATTTTTTTGGTTTTCTACCCGGTGTTTGGTTTCTTCATTAGAGTCCCATAGGACTATATTCGGGAAGAACACTCTCTGCCAAAAAAAATTTCATACCCAGAACTCAAACACGAAATCTTTGGTTAAAGGAGGAGCAGTCATATCCACTGCACCACATCACTTAGTGGTGATACATTATATGATTTGCTGAGTTATGATTCCTGTAAAGTAGAGTATGAAATAAAAAAGAAAGCCAGGGTTAAGTTTAATGGAGTACATTCCATACAAATCCCGCTTTTTAAGAAGGATATTAGTTGTAGATTTTTTTTTTTTTGAATTCCTCGCAATATTTTTTTGTATTATCAGTATATATAAACTAGTGTTTTCTCACGTGCGTTGCACGTGGATTCCGTATCATGCAATACATGCTTTTATAATATAATATCGAAATGTTAATTACATCAAAATAGACATAGCAATATATTGAAAATAATTGAAGAAACTAATATCGATCAATACCTCTACTTGATAATCTTCATATTTCGCTTGTCGGCAGTGAACCCGTAGTTATACGTGCGAGTGCACGTGTATGCTGAGTCTTTTAATACAAGGCATATTGTAAACACGCCAAATATAATCAAAACTGACTTTTGAGTAATTAATTATCCGTGAAAAATAAAATATAAGTTTCTTGAAATGAGAATGGAAACATCATATAGCGAGTTGTTTATTGAGGTCAAGATGAGGTTGTATCGATATATTTAGTATTCCCTTTAACATAAACAAAAGTTATGATTAAATATCAGTATGAAGCAAAAGAAGAATATACTTGTTCTGAACCAGTGTAAATGTTGGATGCAATCTTAAATCTGTAAGGAAGAGATTAACAAATTTCAAATGAAAGTTCGTTCCAGACCTTTACAAAAAGATATGATTAATTTAAATCTAAAATATATTTAATAGAAGAACCACTGTTAATAAGAATATACGATTTGCCTTTTAACATGAACTTTTCATCTCATGGGTAAAGAAGCACGTCTCTTTCTCAAGAAAAAAAGGAAACCTAAATATTTATGAATTTGACATTATAAACAAAGCCAAAAAAAAAAAAAAACAAAATTTGTTTGTTAGAAAACAATAAAGGTTTTTTGTTATATGCATACTCTGATTACTTTCGTGTAGGTCGAAAAACTCCCTTTTGAAAGCTATACTTCATATTTCTATGCAATTTTTATAGATTATGAACAACATACTATTTTAAGACAATAAAAATATATTATTGATTTAGAGAAGTAATAAAAGATAAAATAATATACACACTTGGCTCCTTCATTCGTTTGCATATGATATCGTAATGCGGATTGAAGCACTATAATTACCATGTATAAAGAACTACAAACTTGGTTGACCGTCAGAACAAAGCATAAGTTAAGACTAAGTTATTAAAAATCCAAGAAACGTTAATGGAATACAAACAAAATAGACCGAAAGAGAATGAGTACTCACCAAGTACACCATCTTATTGTGGACAACATGAGATATGGTAAAATAGTTTAAACTACATATTGTTATCCGTTAGATTATGGAACTTAAAGAGGAGACCACAAAGAATAGAAGACTAACCAGACCACCATGCATGAGGGCCACTTTGTACGCATCGATGTGACATCGATATGAAACAGTTTTAGGAGGAAAATCATTAATTTTTAAAGAGAACCAAATTAAGAGTGGCGACTGTTCATTGAGAGCAGCACTAATTAGAAGTTTGAACTCCATCAACGGATATGACTCCTAGGTAATTAGGTTCTATTTTTTTTTTTTTAAATATGGCATTTGAGGGTATTTAAGTAATCTGACTTTGTTAAAAAAGAGGACATGCTTTTATAGTAATATGATGATTAAATTCTACTATAATATTATCTTTTATATTAATCCTTATGTAACTTTGACAAAATTCCATTTATTGAACTTATGATCTGTACAATTTATACAAGATTTTTTTTCTTAAAATAATATTCTCAAATATTATACAGAAACTTTATATTGGGAACAAAGTTAATACTATTATTATGCATAGCAGCCGATTTCTTTATGTTATTGCCATCTCTTCAAGCTTAATTACTCTTCAATACTTTTTTTTTTTTTCTTTTCATTTTTAGTGTTTAACATGACTGTATGTAGGATCCCAGAAGAGTATAAATATTTGAGAAAGTTTGACCAACTTTTGCACCAAATTAAGTACAGATTGAGACGAAGCAGAGAAGTAGTGGTCCCTAAAGTAACAAAATACATTGGTTTCCAGGTACCTCCCAATGTGTAAATAAATGTGCCCAACTAAAAATAGGATACTACTCATCCCTCATAACTGTAAAATCCAAATTATTCAGTTGTTAGGGACCACCATATACACACAGATGATATAACATAATATTTCCACGATTATTCGCATTTATAGTTTTCCTATTTGGACATGAATGACATGGGGTAATAATTGTTTTGTTTAACCATTCAACATTACAAAAAATCTATTGTTAAAAATTATGATGAAATAGTAAATATACATCCATCTTTAATCAAAGCTCATGTTTCATGAATTCTTTATAAAGAACACTTCATTCAAAAGTAGAAATATTTGACACAAATTCAAATTAATTGAAAAGAGTACACTTGTGGAAAACAAAAGGATACCATCATTGGTGGTAAATTTTATGGAATGATTACGAGTAATAAAAGGCATTTAACGCTGTCCCACAAGCAAAAACTGACATGTCATGAGGGAACCTAGTTTCAGCCCACATGGCTCTTGTACTGTTTCTGTCATCTCAGACTCCATTTAGTTTCCTAACCAAGGCACTAGTATACTACTACCAGACCATTTATTAGGTTGTGTTGTAAATTAGACTACCAATCTCATTAACTTTTTACTAGTACTGAAACATTTTTCTACTTCTATGAGGACATTCGGTACTAAGGATAAATAACATAAGAAAAGAAAGTACTCTATCCCTTTAAAATTGTTTGACTAGATAAAAAAAATGTTACGTATGTTTTAAAATTGTGATCATAAATAAGTCATACGTAATATTTATGTGATATAATTTATATTTTGACATCCCAATAAGTGGCGCACACAGAATTTTTTGCAAGCATTGTCACTTCGAAATAGAGTTATAGAAATTTTTTTGAAGATCCGTATTAAACTTTTCAAAGTCAAGAATTTTATTGTTAGCCTGCTATTCCTACTATATACTTGTATATTTTACTTTTAGTTTTAGGTTGTAACGTTTCTAGCACATGTGGTTTTAAGCCTCTTAAATTTGTTGAAGGTCCAAGGATCAATCCCAACAAACACAGTAGTGTCACCTCTTATATTTGTACCAACATATGGTAGATTTTTATATATTTATATATAATACCCGATAAAAAATTTGAATGAAAGAGTGTCTCATGACACCCTTCCCCTAAAGTAGTTTTGCCCCCAAGGTGAAAGAAAATAAAATGAATTAGAAAAAAAAAGAGGGGGTGAAAGAAATTTTTTTTTAAATTCTCGTTTTTAAAATTTGCGGTCTTAAAATTTTTAATATAACTTTTTATAAAAAAGTCGAATTTTAAGTGGTTCAAAATTATTGGTCGGTATCAGAGCTAAGGTCTTAATATATTATTTGTTGATTATAAATTTTTTTTACTGGAGTAAAATTGTTATAATAGTTAAATTAAATTATTTTCAAACTTATAATAAATAATTTTTCGGACTGAACTAAAAAAGGAGATATATTCAAAAAGTTGGAAAAAGATCGAGCATCTGTTACTTCTTGTATATTAATTTATATTACACTTTTTAGTCTGAATATAATGAAATGTTTAACATAATTCAATCTTTATATATGTAACTTTTAAACAACCAATACGTTACTCCATTAAATCATTCAAATGTTAGTAATTTTTAAATTAGCAAATTCTCTATGACAATTACCTTTTGACTAGTAGCTTGAAATTTTATGCCACAGCTAATTATATGCCTCTAAATCGAAATTTAGAATACAATTAAATTTATGTTAGGGATACAGTCAAACCTCTCTATAGTGGCACCATTTGTCTGGAACTTTTATAACCGCTAAAGTAAGGTGTTGTTATACATGTATACTGATATTTGACGTTTAGATCTCATTTATAGTCAAAATTATCTCAAAAAATATATGTTAAATTTAAAATCTCAATAGATTTTTATATTTTATTAATTAAAAATTAAAAAAGTTAATACATTATTAACAAATCTATAACTAGTTGTGTCGTACAAATAAAAAATTAAAATTTATGGAACATATGTATTTAAAATTAGTCGAAACTGCAAAAAAAATCAAATTTGATGTAAGAATATTACAATTGAAGGTTGTTTCGTAAACTACACTCTCTTGGTAACAATATAATGCTTGAATTGGCCCAAGTAGTAGTAGGTTAAGGCTTTTCATTAGCACTTTATAGTATGGACGTAAAAAAGGCAATATATTTATATTATGAATGATTATCATAAATATATTGTATTTTATTTTATACATAATATATCTCTTACAAAATACTATTATATAATATTTGACTATGGTCATTATAGAGAGGTAATTTTATAAAGAGTGTACCACTATATTGAACGTTATTGCTGTTATAAGTAGAATGTTGTAATAAGGAGGTAAAATATGATATGAAAAATCGGTTCTGGAGAAAATTAGGCGTTATACTGAAATATTGTTATAACAAGGGGCTGTTATATAGAGGCTTGATTGTACAAGCAATTTATTGTATTAAAGTTGTAACGATTAAACGCAAAACTAAAATAATAACAAGGACAATAGCAAGAGCTGTAAAGGTTGTATTAATATGTTCTGATTACAATTGGACAGCATTTGAGCATATATTTCTGAATGCCTTGTGTAATTCATAGGGTGCGGTATTTATAGTAACCTAGGTGGGCTGATCATGGACATTAATGATTCCATGATCACACATCCTAATAGTGGGAGACCCACACTCTTCTCCTTATTTAATACAACGTGTGGCAATTATACAATCGGAATCGATCAGTGATTAACACGAATACTCAATGGAGTTTGTATTCGAGAAGTGTTATACGGAGACAACAGGGAATTCACCTAACAACCGCGTCTTGACCATCCGTTAGTTGGCACGGCGACTTCATTGCAACGATGGTCCTTGTCTTCTAGATAACGTGTCTCCGCATGCCATGTATCAGTGGCCGAATTACATCGATACACTAAAATAATATCTAAATCAAATATCAACTTTAATTTGATGTCGTGTCAAATACTATCATATAGAATGATCCCCATGACCATCACTAATCATAAGAAATTACAAAAACCTGGCTCGAGATTACATAAAGCGGTCAGTTCTATTTCAAGTCAATTACAGTATTGAAAATTTTTATTCTCTTTTAATGAAATTACAAAAACCTGGCTTGAGATTACAAAAAAGGTCAAGTTCTATTTCAAGTAAATTACAGTATTGAAAATTTTTGGGACACTTACAAAAATACCTATAAAACTTAAAATAATTACAGCCACTACCCACTACTTTCAAATATTACCTGACCTACCCACTAAATTATTTACCCACTCTACCCACCCAGACTTGTATACCATAGTTTATGCAGTATACCATAACGGTATATACCTATAAGGCATAACAAAAGTATATAGTAATAAATGTCCCTCCAGACTTGTATACCACAATTTATGCAGTATACTTTAAAGGTATACACCTATAAGGCACAACAAAAGTATACAATAATAAATGGGTAGGTTGGTAAATACTTTTAGTTTTATGGGTAGTATAATTTGTAATGAGTATGGCTTGTAAATACTTTAAATTTTATGGGTATAGAGTGTAAAAATCCCAAATTTTTAAGGATTTTTTACATAAAAGTACAAGTTTTAGAACTTAATTACCAAACATAGCAATATTTTAGCAAAATAACCCTATATAGAGGAAAAAACAAGTTAATTACAAATATAGCAAAAACATAGCAATATTTTCCCATAACATACCAAACCCTTACATTCTTCCTCCTATTTCCCCCACTATCACTTTTGCTCATCCCATTTCTCCCTATTTCACTTTTTCCTCCCACCATTCCCCCAATTTCACTTTTATTCCTATCATTTCCCCCAATTTCACTTTCCCTCATCTCATCCTCGATGTATCTCGTTGTATCTCACCGTATCTCAACTGTTTCTGCACCGTTTCAACTGTTTCTGCAGCACCGTATCTAACTGTTTCTGCACCGTTTCAACTGTTTTTGCAGCACCGTATCTAACTGTTTCCGCACCGTTTCAACTGTTTCTGCAGCACCGTATCTAACTGTTTCTGCACCGTTTCAACTGTTTCTAACTGTTTCTGCACCATTTCAACTGTTTCTGCAGCACCGTATCTAACTGTTTTTGCATCGTTTCAACTGTTTCTGCAGCACCGTATCTAATTGTTTCTGCACCGTTGCAACTGTTTCTAACTGTTTCTGCACCGTTGCAACTGTTTCTGCAGCACCGTATCTAACTGTTTCTGCACCGTTTCAACTGTTTCTGCAACACCGTATCTAATTGTTTCTACACTGTTTCAGGTTGTGTTCAGGACTGTATCACCGCAAAAATTAAAAAAGAAAGAAATTGGCTTAACAATATTAAAGAAACGGGAGAATGAGAACATTGGGTGCTTGAAGCATTACCATTAGATTAGCCATGCGTACTAACTTTTTGTACCAAAATGAAAGATGCAGAATACAAGGTGTAACTAACATATATTTTGTAAGGGCAATGAGCTCGGAAGGTTTGTTGCAATACTCACTTAGTAATTCGTATAGAGAACTGAGTTTTGTCATAGAAAAATCAAGTTTTTATGAGCAAGATGCAATTAATCATATTGAACTTGACTGCGCTATTTTGTCATAGAAAAATTAAACTTATGCAAGGGCTCGCTGCTTTATATGTGCGTTCTTGCTCATGTAAATTAATTTATATATTCTCTATATAAATATCTAGTAAAACTCTTACAAAATATATGTTAATTTTAAGCTAACCAACCATGCACTAAAAAAGGAACTCTTGAACCATTAATCTGCTTGCGACATTGAGAATATAGCTTTCATAAACTGTAATCGACGTCATCACTTCTCTTTGTCTATGAAATTTGGAGTTTGGCACTTCAGGCGAAAGTGCAGATCTCCATTGCATATCAGCTAACAGATACCAATAGTCTACTTGACTGCAAATAAGGTGTTGGACCAAAGTTTTGTAGTAAGAACTTTGGATGATGGCGTTAGGGTGGGGTTATGGCGTTGGGGTGGTGGGGGTGGGTGTGGGGTGATGGGAGAAAGAGAGAGCAAGTGAGAGAATTTTTAATTTGGGGAAAATGGGAAGTGAAAGTGAAATGTGTTAGAAAAATAATGCTATACATTGTAATTAGAGAAATATTGCTATTTTTTTGTAATTAAGGGTAAAAAATTGTATATTTGTGTAAAAAACCCAATTTTTATTCTCTTTTAATGAAATTACAAAAACCTGGCTTGAGATTACATAAAGCCCAATTCCCAAATCCTTTTTAAAACAACATTGTTGGGCTCAATCCCCCGCCGAAATGCCAAAACTATATATTTAGGAGTGCAAGATTTTATGTTTTTCAACTTCAGTAGCATCCATTGATTCAATTTAATTACGTTTAACGGTAAAAATTACTAATCAGTATGCCATATTTACACCAATCAATGAAGTGAGTATTAATAATTAAAATTATATGTCATTTACTAATAGTTAAATGATAAATATATACTATATGAAAATGCATGTCTTCTATTCTAGTTTGGTGTAAACACGAAATACATGTTAAATTTGAGAGCAATTTCATGCTCCTCAAGTTCATGATATTTTTAGTAGGTCATAAGATTAAAATGACTTACACTCATGTACATAGTATTTTAATCTCATGACATAAAAAATACAACAAATAATCTATTATAGTAATTGGTTAATATATATTTTCAATAAAAACAATTTAAATGCCTATTCCAATTAATGTGTGAGAGAGTATATACTGAGTACTAGCTAGAAAATGAAGGGGGGGGGGGGGGGGTAAATGATGTGGGGATGAAGTAGTGAGAAGAAAGAAGACGTAAACTGAACACACCAAAAAAGAAACACCGTAATGTTCTGGAACAGTGCCAAACTAGTGAAGTTACTATAGTATAGTAGTACTATTAATTAATAATGTAAAAGTATAGTAGTAATAAGAGTTCCAATGTATGACTATATTATGTACATCGCACGTGCCACCTATATAAAAGCCACACCAGTTGTGCAATCGATGACGAAATTAATTTGTAAGTGTGCCAAAAGAGTGTTGTAAGTGAGTGAGTGAGTGCCTCGTAGATCTGTATGGTCATCAGTAACCCATGCTCCACTTCCCCTCCTTTTTTGAACTTTCTTGAAAATAACAACAGAATACACTACTATTACTCCTACTACTGAAGATAAAAAAACAAAATACAAAAGAGAGATAGAAGCAAAAAATACCACACTCTTTCTGCTAAGCTTATCAGCTAACTCTGCTCAATGGGAGAGGTTTGGTTTTTGCTCTCTGTACCCCTTGTTCACCCTTTTATTTCTTTTGGTTGTTTGTTTTTTACATTTCTGATTTTTGGTTTTGTATATGAATTGTTTTAGGAAGTAAAGAAACCAGAAGAAGTGAAAAAACCTGAGGAGGAAAAGAAAGAGGAAGCACCAAAAGATGATAAACCAAGCGGTGGTGATGAAAAAAAGGAAGAAAAGAAAGAAGAATCTAAAGAAGCAGCAGCACCGCCACCACCTCAAGAAATTGTGTTAAGAGTATTCATGCATTGTGAAGGTTGTGCTCGTAAAGTTCGTAAATCTCTTAAAGGCTTTGAAGGTACAAATTTTAACTTTTTTTTAAGGTTTTTTGGTTATTGAAAGATAAGAAAAGAATTTAAACTGAATAGTAGCCTAAGAGCAACTAGTAAACTTGTCTAGGTCTTGACCTAAAGGTTTCTTTCAGGATGCTTTGTGCACCAGTTTTCTTTTCAGTAAAAAAAAATTAAACTGTTTGAATGGTTTATATCTGTAGGAGTTGAAGATGTTATAACAGATTGCAAGACTCATAAGGTAATTGTAAAAGGAGAAAAAGCAGATCCATTGAAAGTTTTAGAAAGAGTACAAAAAAAGAGCCACCGTCAAGTTGAGCTTCTAACTCCGATCCCAAAACCACCGGCTGAAGTACCAAAGAAACCGGAAGAAAAAGAAGTCGTTAAACCCGAAGAGAAAAAAGAGGAGGTTTGTTTATGAATTTTTATCCTTTTTGTTTTGTTACTAACTTTTTGCTATCTCACGCGAGAGTTGTTTCTTTTTATGTTGCTTTTCTATGTTTAGTCTTTTCCCTTTCTGGGTTTATTTGTTTTATTAAGGTAAGGTCATGAATGTGATATTTTTGGTTAATTTTTGTTGCAGCCGCCGGTGATTATAGCAGTTTTGAAAGTTCACATGCATTGTGATGCTTGTGCTCAAGAAATTAAAAGGCGTATACAAAGAATGAAAGGTAAGATTTTTTTTAATCATTTTTTGCTATTTTGGGTTTGTATTGAATATTGATCATTAGCTAGAATTATGTGTGTGCCTTTTGATTCATTTGTTAATCTGATTATGCTTTTGTTACACTTTCTTTTTTCATCTTTTCCCTTTTTCAGATCTCTATAAAATAGTACTCCGTAGCATTTAGAATTTAAGGATTCTATATTCTCTGTACCTTTCACAATCGGTGCAGTCTTTAATTAGAATATTATAAAAATCATTTCTTTAGATTTTATTCAACTCTTTGAGGTCAATTCAAATACATTCTGTCAACAACTAATCAGGGTCCATTAGTTAAAATATTTGATGATTCTTTGGGATATTTTAATTCGCATTAAAAGTTGAACATGGGCTTTGGAAATTGACACAATCAAGTTCTAATTCTTGGAATTTTGAAGGTGTGGAGAATGCAGAACCAGACTTGAAGAACTCACAAGTGACAGTAAAAGGTGTGTTTGAGGCAACACAACTTGTGGATTATGTAAGCAAGAGAACAGGGAAGAGGGCAGTTATAGTGAAGGTAGATTTAGCTTGTGTGAACCTCGTTTTTTTTTTTTTCTTTTTTTTTTTTTCTTGTGATACTTGCGTGAACCATTTTAAAAGCTAAAGTTGTTTCGGAGAACACTTGTTTATTTACTTAATTATGTTTTCAACACGTTACCTTGCATGCGGACCTTATCATTTTTTATGGCTCAAGCACGTGGAGAGGTTTGTTTGATAATAGGCAGCGATAAGATTCCAATGCTAGGACTTCTGTCTGCTCTATGCTATTGATGCAAGTGATCGTCTAATTTCATATGAAAGCTTAAGTTGTTAGATCACACACGTTTATTTACTTAATTATGTCGTCAACAGGTTGAACCAGAAAAGAAAGAGGAAGAGAAGCCCAAGGAAGAAAAGAAAGGCGATGAAGGCGAAAAAGAAGGCAAGAAAGGTGACGAGGGAGACAGCAAGGAGAAAAAAGAGGGCGGCGGAGAAGAAGGCGCTGCTACCGGTGGTGGTGGTGAAGAAGAAGCTGCATTAGCTAAAGAGGTAGCTGTTCCAGAAGACCCAAAACTTGAAATGAAGAGGAATGAATTTTACTACTACTACCCACAGAACTATCAGGTTTATCCTCAAAGATATGCTCATGAAATGTATAATCCATATCATCCTCCACCACAAATGTTCAGTGATGAGAACCCAAATGCATGTTCTGTGATGTAAATTAGGAGGAACGTGAAGGGTATATGAGGAAAAATAGCAGTAGTGGTCACATGGGAAATGTCCATGGCCAAAGCTCAACTTGTTATGGTGGGTGCTCTACATGTGGCCCTGTCTGGGGCCTCAGTATATGTCTGCAGGCAAAAAACTATAGAATTTTGTGAGCACTTTGTACTTTTTTCCTGATTTCTTTATCATAAGCCTGTTGCTATATACTATAATCATAGTATATTACTAACATGTAGTGTAGTATATTTAGCAGAATTTTAAATGTTGTACTCCTACTTGATACTTGCAAGTTGTTTCTTCTGATCAATAACCACAATCTTCTCCCCTCCCTAGCTAACTTCAAAGAATACAAATTGTTTGGGGCTGATTGGTGAAGTAATTTTTTTTTTACCTATGGAAGTAGAATAGAAGGAAAGTAAGAATCATAATGATTTTAGTTTGTCTTATGTTAAAGAAAATGAAAAAAATGTTGCTTTAGCTGCTGTTATAGTGTCACATCAATTGGTGGTTGAATGTGGTAGTGGGTAGGAAATGTCATTCTTGTAATCCCAGTAATTCTCTAACGAAAAACTAACAGTAAGATGAAGGTTGGTAAAGATTGAGATGTGCATTTACGAGGTCATCAATTCTGTAAATCATTAAAAAATGCGATTTTCCTTTCCTTTCAGTTTCAAACACACCAAAATGGTTCTGCCATGGGCCATTATACTGTGAAGTGTGAAATTCTTCAATAACTTTTTAGTCAGTTAACTTATTTTTTTTTTTTTTTTTTTTTTTTTTTTTTTTTTTTTGGGTTTGATAACTGGATTCACTTAGGACAAACATTGTTTTAAAAGGCATTTTTGAGGTGAGTCCAGAAATGAGATGTAGCAAAAGCGCATCGGAACGACCTGACAATGCGTACGCTGTGAAAGGCGTAGCCCATATTTTGAGGGCGTAAGGTTAGACATTGGACGAGTATTGGAGCGTAAGTCCCAAAAATTTCAAATTGATAAAATATTTCTCAACAAGTCCTTCATTTAAAGCCTACACTCAAATACCAACTTGCTAATTAAATTCTAAAAATATTTATTGGTTTTAGTTTTACGTACTAATTTTTACTCTTAGCCTAATATAATATATATATTTTTTTTAAAAAAATTGTTACATAATTTTACCTTTTCAATGTGATTTTTATATAATATATATTTTATATAACACTGGGGCTTACGCCTCGCCCTGTATCAGGTTAAACGCCCCACCTCGTGCCACATATTTTAAAACATTTGGGATAAGAAGGAAATATATATCAACAACATTTTGATTTGTACAGTTTGAATTTGATACCTCTAATTAAAGGATAGAAAGATCTTATGGTGTGTATATTCAATATGTCAGATGTATTATGTTTTTCGTGAGTTATCTTACATCTTAGTGCTGTGTATCTATTATTTGTGCTTTGTAGAAAGTATAAACGTTTGACCTGCATTCTGGACTAACCACTTATACTGTTTCACCATAAGTGTATACTAGACATTTCAAGTTGCAAAAATAACCTTTTTTTAAAAAGTTGCAAAAGTAACCTTCAATCACATATGCTAGCATTTACTTGCCCAGCTTTTTGTTTATTAAATAGTACTCCTCTGGTCCATATTATTTGATTTTTTAGTTGTTTTCATGCAGATTAAGAAATCTACCTTTTAGCATTAATTAAGAAGATCATTTACTATATCAATCTTTGTCTCTTTCAAATTTACTTATCGAAATCTTTGAGGACTTTTAAAAAATATGATTAGATCATTTATTGACAAGAGTATATTAGAAAAGAACCATTTAAAAGTTTCTTGAACTTCGAACAAATCAATTATTTTAGACCAAAAAAAAAAGACCAAAAAAATTAAATAAAGTGGACCGAAGGGAGTAGGATTTATGAAGTGTGACTACCTGGTGTTTGGCATTATTACAATGTGATAATGGCAACGATCTGTTTTATCGCAACTTTTTTCACAAAAAACGTGACATAAAATCCACAATTCCATGTAGAGATGATGTCTCCTTCTTTAGCCATCCATCCACTAATTGATTTCAATTGTTAACCACTCGTGTATGTTGACTATAACTTCATAGTAAATACTTTAGAATAATATATTGGATCGTCGAGCGCCACTTTTGGCTTTAAGTCATCTCAATTCTCATGGAGTTAAATAAAATTAAAAATATTTTTAAAAAGTAGGATTAAGTACTTCAAGTTCGAATGTTATATTCCACCAAGTACTTATACACTTGTACTCTTTGTTAGAGATACTGGCAAGTAAATTGTTACACATGGAGGCGAGGACTCCCAAGGGACTGCTGTTGAAAAAAAAAAAAAAAAAAATTCATTACTTTCAGTGATAGTATCATTATTCATAAACTTTTGGTGGTTCAAGTACAAAGTTCATGGCTGTAGCAACTTGTGGTCACTCTCTCGAAGTACGCTATATATCGCATATTCGAAGTTTTGAGGTACTAGATTAAATTCGATTTTGTTACGGGAGAGAATATGGGGAATTGGGAATAACTTCAAAACTTTAGAACGAATCGAAAGTGAGGGTACGTCTTTATAAAATTTAAATTGTGCATCAGACATTGTAAAAATATTTTGCACTTAATTACAAGATAATAACAAATAAGTTCCTATATTGCTTACTTAATTATTACAAATTTTTCTACATTGATATTACAAGAAGTCTTTTGACGAGGAAGATGATTGATATTTAAGTCCTTGGTAGACATGGCGGATCTACAAATCAGGGTACGATTCAACAAAATTATGTAATTTTGATTCAAATCTTATATGACTATATTTATATCAAAATATTTATTTAATATCTTTAATTTCTAAAATAATTTGTTTAGAACTTAGTAGGCGAGATATGTTATGATCCAAAAACTATATGCTTAAAAATGCATGAATCATAGTCTCTTTTATCTCGAAATGATAAAGTCTATGTGAATATTGTGGGGAAGAAGATAAAAGAAGATTGTGTTGTGGAGTCACATTGAAAGAAAAAGGGTTGGTTATTTCCGTCACCCTTTTGTCAATATAAGGAGAAGTATGCTGGCATCACTTCACTTTCTTCGTTATCCTCTTTCTGTTTTGATCGAAGACACATAACTTTGCTTGCATCAGCTATTTGGTCCTTCTGGCTAAATAGTGGAAAATGGAATTAAACTCTTTTTAAAGCTAGGAAGGGTAGTCATATTCCATTTCTAAATAAAATAAGTCCAAATGTCCAATTATGAGCATCAAGAACTTAGAAATATATTATTTTAAGACAAAGAAGAATATTTCAGTGTGTTTAAAACAGAACTATGCACGTACACACAAAAGCACCAAATGTCGTCTTTCAAAATAGATAAGGTAGAGTAGACTCGAGAATAATCTATTTCTTTAGCAGTAAACATTGACGCAATAAATTCTTGCAAACAATAAACCAATCTTGGATGTCAGTACTTAGTTGTCAACATATACAGTATAGTTTTTCTTCACAATTATTAAGGTTCTTTAGAAAATTTAATGAAGAGTTTCAAGACTCCGCGGTTCAGTATAATGTTTTTGAAGGGTAAAAATACCACAAACTAATTTATGCCATAACTTGCTTTGAGAAAAGAGTTTTAGTAAATGAAGACTGCCTGTCAAAGTTCCGTAATCTAGTGATCCTTTTAATCTGTATGTGAGAAACAAAATGTTGTAAACTGTGGTGAACAATTTGAATATCCCAAATTCAATACATCCCCCAATTCTAGGCATCCAAAATTAAGGTTTAGAGCAGCCAAGCTGTCAAAATCAGCTTATTTTGAGAAGTATTTTTTATCAAAAGTACTTTTCAAATAAGTGCTTTATGAGATAAACAGTTCGTGTTTGGCCAAATTTTAGAAAAGTGCTTTTGTTATTAATTTGTTTTTCACCAATATTTAAAAAAATTATCAAATTACGAAAATGGATATGTAATAATATTAATTTGATTAAATATGGAAGTTTGAAATGGGTATTCTTGTCCCAAATAATCAAAAACACTTATTTTTTCAAGAAGCTACATTTTTCAGCTTCTTCCCCACAGCAGAAAAACAGCTTCTCCTGCCACTCAAAAGCACTTATATTTTCCTAGAAGCTTGGCCAAACACCAAAAAAAATCACTTTTTGAGAAAAATAAGCACTTCTTTTGATTCCCTAGAAGTAGCAAGGTTAGGACCGCATATAAATAGAATAGGGGGTTCGAAAGAAATTTGATTCCCTAGAAGTTTTAGTACTACCCTGTACGTAGTCTATGTCTGGGGAGCATACTTGACAGGAGATAGACCGCCCGTTTGACTTATGGCATCATCGACTTGCTTTTCAATCAAAGCGACGATCAGTTTCTTCTACTCTATGCCTACTAAAAGCTTTGCCGACTTCTAAGTTCCTCTCCGTCTCCCTTTGCTAAATAGAGACTGAAAGAAGCTTCTATTTATAGGCATTGGAGATCTTTTTTTTTTTCATTGTTCCCAGGGATTTTTTGGGAATCTGCTCTCTCTCTCTCTCTCTCTCTCGAAAAACTTGGGAGAAGTTTGAACAACATTTAGTTAAAACTGAAAAAAATAATACTAAGACTTAAAGTTGAAAGGATAAATTACACCACATATAACTTTATAAAATTTATTTACCAAATATAGAGATACTTTGATTATTTTAAAAAAATACCGACACTTTTAACATTTGTTACAAAATATAGCAAAACACTAAAAAGTGTGGTTAAATAAATTCCTTAACCCTAATACCTCTTTGTCTTTTCTCTCTCTCACACACATCCATTAGCACCCACCTCTTTTTCCCTTATCCATCGCCAACTATCCCAAATGTTGCTATCTCATTCACTAGAACTCTCATTCCGATACCGACGATCCTGATTCTACTTTTGATTACCTCGCTGACGTTGATCAGATCATTCATATGACTGAAGATCTGAGTATCCAACTGGAAAATGAAAACGATCCAGCAATTACAAAGTGCTACTAATCGTTCTATTGCGTCTTCCCATGTGTTTTACTGATTGTTTTTCTGACGAATGTTGCTGCTACTGATGTATTGTTGATGCTGATTCGTTTCTCCATGGTCACTGTCAATGCTGGTTCGTTCTTCAAGATTTGCTGCCATTGCTGATGTGTTGGGCTGTTGTATGCCAATTGTATGGCGGTTATCTTATGTGCTTTTCCCTTTATTTTGAAACTGTATGGCACTCGTGCGACGATTGTATGACAGTTGTATCTCATATATTTTTGACAGAGATCTGTTGTTGTTGCATTTTTTTCTTCTGCTTGTATGGCTTTTGTATCGGCATTGTATGACTTTTGTAGCGCGTTGTATGGCGTATGTATGAAAGTTGTATGGAAAAGAGATCTGATTGTATCTCTTTTGTTTCTCTTTTTGTATATATGTTAGTACAATTTTCTTCTTCTTCTTCTTCCCATTCTTTTTTTTTTTGTTATGGTGGTTTTGGTACTTTTTGTGGTGGTTTGAAGGTGGAAGGACTGTATGTGCATTGTTTTCCTATTGTATGCACGTTGTATATACTATGGAAAAACACATAGCATACAAGTTTAAACAATTTTTTTTTTTTAAAAACTTAATAAAAATACCCGGTGACTGGAATACAGCGGACGACCGGCGGTAGCCGGTGGAGACTGACTGAAAGGCGCGGAGAAGGTTGGCGGTGGTGGGGCAGTATGGAGGAACAAAGGGATCTAGGGTTTGTTTCCCCCTTTAATGTGTATTTGTTATTTTTTGATAAAAAAGTATTGCTATTTTTGAAACTCTAATAATATTGCTATTCTTATGTAAAATGAAATGTTACTTTGTATAGTTATGTAATTAACCCAAGTTGAAAAAGAGTGTTTAGAATCTAAAGTATGTTAAGACTTAAATTTCACCTAAAAAAAGATTGAATATTTGTTGATGCAAACACTTATTGAGAAAAATTCTTTGAACCAGTTTTCAGTATTTCACTAGTACTTCAAATAATGAAATTTGGTATTTGTAGATAATGATGGATAAATCAATATTTTGCAAATACAATATCTCATTATTTACGAATACTAACACGTTCTTTATGGTCCAAACGGTGATAGGGAATACATGAAAAATTGCTTAATTACAACCTCAAGAATAAAATGAGTAAATATTATGATAGTTATACTACCAACTTTTTTTTTTAAGCAAAAAGTCAACTAAGCATTACATCTAACAATCATTTTTATTAATAACCAAACAAAAGATGTCTTTACCAGAATAGTTATACTACCACCTAACTAACACATGAGTGACTATTACTTCATTCATTGGAATGATCATGTAAAAGTTGGTTTACGCTTCTATTTAGTTAATATTTCTACTGAGCTGGTAATGAATCAAACCTTGATCTTTAGTTGTTACGCCCAATGTATAATATACATCTAGTGGCAATTCATCCCGTTCAGACAACTTTTGGGGCTGCAAACGACAATATATTTGCATCCCAAAGCTCCCAAGTCCCAAGTACGTACCAAATGGAACGATTCCCATGAACAATATTGTTTTCCCTCTTTCATCCACATTTTTCCTTTCTTTTGTCTAAAGAAAAATACGATCCATTAAACAGGTATTTATTAGAATCCTTAAGTATATTGTTTGAGTTCCTTAACTTGGATACATCTATGATTATGAGACACATGTGGATGGCCATAAGCGAATATAGGATTTGAAATTATAGGTTTGCAAAGCCACGACGTTGACTTAAATATATATGTAAAGTTTTAACCAAAATTACTAGGTTTAGCTGATCTCTGCGTTCTAGTCCGGACCTTGGTGGTGGCACACTGGGGTTAGAAGCTCCATGCACGTTTGACGTGGCTCGTAGAAGTCTCAATGAGATAGCATAAGGATGGAATCAGAGATCAAGGCATCTGTACACATCGAAGCCGTCATCTGTCTTAACATATTTCATTTTTCTTTACTTTCTTCTAATTGCACAAAGTTGAATTACTTAATTAGAAAAATATAACTTTTTAAAAACGTAGATTTGCATAAAATGCTAGATACTGGTGAAAATTTGTCTTTATTCAGCAGCCCTTTCTCGCCTTCTTTCGCTCTGGGCAAGGGCATTTAGTGTAGGCATGTCCAAACATGCCCTGAATTCTACATTCTACTATACAAGTTCACTACTTAGCCTGCGTGGTAATTGAACTTATAATCAACATGAAAATGTTCATCTTCTGTCTTCCTTTATAACAAAGTTAATACTAATTGGCTAGCTAGTAGTACCACATGCATTATAGATCAAATCTTGCAGCAGATGTGAAGTTGTAAAACTCAACTAGACAATTAATAACATTAATCAAACCTTCGAGTGAGCAGCAGCAAAGCAGTATATACCAATATTAATCAATTACAATTACAAAGCCAGACCATTTTTAAATAAAATAACAATATTTAACAGTTACTATATTACCTGAATCCGAAGACTTTAACAGCTAGTTGAGTCCAACTAATTAATGAAAGATATAATATAGTCAACATAATAAAATTTTATAGACGTGCAGACCTAGCATCGAATAATAAACAAATAGAGTTTTGTTGTCATTGTCTGTGCATCCACTCTCGATAAATTGTTGTACTAACTCGTTGCAAGTGTGAAATCAAATGTCACAAATACATGTCCTTTACAAAAATATGAATTAATACATATAGTTTCAAGTCAAAGGCAGTAGGACACCCGACGAACCTATTGCCAAAAAAGTGAATCCGCTCCTTATCTAGAGTAGAACAACTTGTACACTCTCTATTTGATTATGTTGAAAAAGGAAGAAATAAAATGTAAATGAAGAAGAGGATACACACTGCAAGAATAAATATAGAGAAATATAACAGATGGTATACAACTACTTCATTGCTTAGGCTGCCATATGGACCTTGCTCGAACGACCTCTGCTTGATCGGCCTCCATGCGAATTAGATGTGTGCATTCCATATCTCCAGTGGTAATACCACCATTTTCACTTGCTGCTGCTGTTGCTATTTCTCTCAAAGTTGTCATGGATTGCAACACATTTGACAAGCGACATTCGCGTCTATACTCTAATGTCAAGCTCATTAAGTTGCAATCTTCTAAAACATTTATGGGCACACTCTGCAGACACAAGTTGTTTTCATTTTCTTCAAACATGAACGAGTGTCGACCTTAACTTCTATACATTGTCATAAAAGTTCTTTACCCTATCAGGTTAGCAAAACTATAGTAATCTGAAAAATGTACATCATGTTAAAATGCACTTCTCGTGTAAAAATTTCATTGTACTGTCGGTAGATATAAGTTAGAAATGTAGCTTTTACCTCCAAAATCCATCCAATATATTTGACATTGTTCACATGTTGATTAGCATCCATGTCGCTCCATCGTGGCTAAATCAATATCAGATACGACTAGTTAAAGTTATGCATGCTATAACAAACATCTTTTTTCTTTTCTCTGTGGAATATGCATGTAAAATATTCTTACAGCTAAGCCAGATCTGATAATTTGAGCAGATTCATCATTGAGTTTCTCAATCTTCTCAGAATCAGTTTGTTCAGTAGGAATTGCGACTCTGTTGATGTAGAAAGGTTGAACTTCTGCTTTCACCTGTTCAGGGATTTTGGATAACCTTCTTGTTTCTCTGTTCATTATTACCCATGTGCTGCAAAATACCACATTTATAGTGTATTTTTTTCTAGTGTCATCTTAGAAATAAATAGGAGTAACAAAATTAGAATGAGATATATATTTACGAGCGATCTATTTATTTGACAAGTATATATATACCTTGTTGCTTTTGTGATAATGTTATGAGTGTTGGAGTCACGAATAATCCAGTCCCTCCTCATTCCATTTTTACCTGCTGCATCTACCCATGTATCTATCTCTACCACATCTCCCCTGTAATTTTGGATATCATCAGCTTATTGATTCCATCAATTTGATTTATAATTGTGATATTCTTTTTCCACTCTTTACCATGGAAGTATGCACTTAAGTAAGAATCTCACCATGTTTCTAATTATTCATTAGATTCTCAGAACTCAGGAGAAAGTGAAGTAGAGGGTGAAAGAATAAAATGAATCACGATCAAAGAACAACTATAATGTGCAAAATAAGATAAAAATATTTTTTTTTTGCACGTATAAAAAATGTTTATGGCAGCTTCTAGTGCAAATATGGTTCAAAAATTCCTTTAGGTAACATATTCAAATTTAGAGTGCGACATTCTTGCATTTTCTTGAATATCCATATATTAGAATTCGTAGCTCCGCCACTAGCCATAAACTCTAAAAGTGAAAGAGGAATACCAGGAACTATATTGTTCAACTTGGATTTGTATGCGGGTGACAACCCATATGAGCTTCCTAAGGCTCATCTCTCGGGTAGCCCCAAAGCCATTTCCACCAACTCCTGAGCTTGCCACATGATTTAGAGCTGTCTCCTGCATTATTATACAACACTTTTAACATGAATTCTTCCATAGTTATTTAACCAACTCAAAACAGGCGCTCCAAAGGAGTGGCTTAACGGTCAATAGACTGTGTAAAAATTATGAGAGACTAAACTTTTGGTGATCGAGTCGAGTTATATGGTGTTGTTGGCAGAAGATAACAGGTACTTAGCAAAAATCATGTCAGCTGGTCATGACACGATCATTATTAAATTTAAAAAGACTTATGAAAAAATTAATTTGGAACAAGAGGAGATTAACCTGAAGGAGATTCATGATAGTTTCCATGGTAGCAGTCTTGTCTGGTCCAATTTCATAAGACCTGATCACAAAGGATTGTCTATACACAAACCGATCATCCACGAAATTCCCTAGTAGATATGCATTATTTGAATTAGATCCTAATTCTGTGTTCTTATCAATGACTACATCATTGCCCTTTTTCCCTAAATACGGGTACTCCTCCACATGAATACCATTTATTTTCTTCCCATTAATTGTGTGAATATTGCTCCTAGAAGAGCCACTTCTGCTGGCTTTAATCACCCTCAACTTACCTTTGCTAGGATTCAAATTAGAACCATATTTCAAAATATGCATGCATGCAACAACCCCTTCATTCTCTTGTTCTGCTTTTGACAAATAGTTGTGAAAATGCAAGTTGACATCTTTGATCATCAATGCCATTGTACGTTATATTTTTGTTCTAACGTTAGTCTACTATATCATCCGTTTCCAAATAGAAAAATGTTAATGAATAAATAAATAAAACACATAAACTTGTAATAAGTCAGGTGATTATGTTACATTGAGTTGAGAGATATTTTGATGTTGGGTTGGTAACCTTGGTATAACTACTTGATCAAATGTATTATAAACATGAATGTGAAAGTGAGAGGAAGAAAAGGAAAATGACATGATATGTTCTTTTGACTTTAGTTGTTTACATGAAAAGAGATATTTAGAGGGAATAAGGGAAGGGATGGGAAGGGATTTCGCAGCTCAACCACCTGTTTTGAGTAGACAAGAAAATGGAGAGATTCTCCATCACAAACTCACACGCAAAATTAGAGAAAAATTTACTTGGCCTTCTAATTTTGTGGTATGTTTAATTTATGCAACCCCTGTTGATTTCCAACTTTGACACAAGGGAGGTCAGCTTTTAACCAAAACATCTAGCATTGTCGAGTACTTTATTGACTACATCGATGGAGGACCTTTACACAAGTTTAATTTGGTTTACTAGACACATTATTTACTAGACACATTATGTACTAGTATTAGAAGAAATGTAGATCGAATCCAGCGAAATTACTATAGAGGAGTCGTATAATTATCCGCAATTGATTTGAATAGAGACACTTGTAAATTGTTTTACAAAGTTAATGGAGAAATGGAAAGATTCAACTAGGCAAAATAATTCGATTTTTTCCCGTTTCTTAGCCCATTCAACTAGGTCACATGAGATGAGTTGAATCTGAATGTGTGATTATTTGATTTGTTGTATTTGGCTCTGCATTCAATGGATACTATTATATTCAACTGAGGCAATTCTTAAAATTGTGGCGAATCGTCGGGACTTTTAATATAAATATATATTAAAATTCTAATGGTAAAAGTCATGGCGAATTCACAGAACTTGCTACGATATGAGTCGCTAGGATCTTTTATCATCGGGAAGTATTGACAAACCACCAACAGTCACCATGACTAATATCGCCAGGAGTTTACTTCCACATATTGTGTGATTTTAAAAGTTAAACGATTTTTTAAGTAGATTGAAAAGTTAAATAATGACACTTGGTACTTTGCAAGTCTCCTAACATGGACTCCTGCAAAAAGCTCAGGTAAATTACAAAGCTATGGTTTTGTCTTATTAACCTCATTTAAAGTTGGTTTGCAAGAATGTCCTCCGCTAATTTTAATGAATAAATTTCGGAAGAAAATATCCTATAAAATCTTATAATGACGCCTGCATACCGTCCTACATTTCTCGTAAGTGCTGTCTCTTGACAAATCTTGATTTTGACCATCTCTTGCATAGACAACATTTGCCCTTTAATTTCTTCCCACATACTTCTAAATAACTTGAAGTGTTGCCTGACAGCACTTGCCCCTTCAATCTCTTCTCACATTCTCGCAGGCAACACTTGCCCTTTGATATTTTTCGAAAAGGTAATACTTGTCGATTCGTAACTTGAAGCATTGCCTCCAAGACTATTTTGCTAAATCATTCTTAAGTGAGGATAAAAAAACGTAATCAAGGATAAAGGGTACACTTGGTGAAATTTTTTGAGAAAATTCAAAAATTTTGGTCAGCAGCCCTAATTGCCAGTTTTTAATTTTTACTCGACAAAAGTTGTTTTAAATTTTTAGCCCTTCATGGGGATCCACCAGAAAATTTTTTGTTAATTGAATTCGGGTGAAAGTTAAATGATTTTTAGGGGGTGCAAAAAGTTAAAACACTGGTACTGATATAGGGCAAATTACACTCTATATCAATTTAGGATACTTTTATTAAAAACATAGCAACATATTGCCACTTTACCAAACGTAGCAACATTTTTAAAAATGCTACCAAACATGTCATAAAAAACCCTAGGTTCATTCTCTCTCCCTTCTCTCTTCCTTCTCTCTTCTCTCCCTTCTCTCCAAACCCACACCCCACTGTGACCCTACCACCACCGTCGCCGGCATCCCCTCCCCATGCCCCGTCGTCGCGCTGCTGCTGCTAGTTTTGCTCGCCTGAGCTCCGGCGGCACCGGATCTGCTAGTGCAAAGCAGATCCGGTGTTTTCCGGTGAAGATCCGGCTGCTTTGGTACTTTTTTTTTTGTTTTTCGAATTTTCCAGTGAGACACGGCGGGGTTACGGTGGTAGTGGTGTATGTTTGGTGTTTTTGACGGCAAAGAGATTGTATGTAATGCGTATACTCCATGTATGTCCGGCGTATGTCACCGGACATACATTGGGTATACACTTTACATACAAAATGAAAAATGTATGTTTGTTTGTTGATTCTCAGGCGGTGTACGGTGGTTGTTGGTGGTGGTGGGGGAGGCAAAAAAAACTGTTTTTCACGTGTATATCCAATGTATGTCACCGGACATACACTAGATATACACCTCACATACAATAAGTATAAGTGTATATTTGTGTTTCTTCTTTTGTATATGTTGTGTATGGCTTGTGTATGTATATTCACACACTAGCCATACACAAAATATACATGTTTATACACTGAAAATATACAGGACATACAAAAAAATACAAAAAAAATAAAAAATGAATTTTCCGGCGACCTGGCGGCGGAGGCAGCCGGCTGAGAGGCGGCAACAGTGATGGGGTGGTGGCTGGGGTGGTAGAAGCAAGATCTAGGGTTTTTAGCACCCTTTTATGCATTTTTGTTATGTTTTGAAAAAAAATGTTGCTATGTTTTGAAAATGGGAAAATGTTGACATTTTAGTGTAAGAAAAAATGTTAGTTTGTATAGTTTTGTGAATTGCCCGATATAGGGCAAATTACACTCTATATCAATTTAGGGTACTTTTATTAAAAACATAGCAACATATTGCCACTTTACCAAACGTAGCAACATTTTTAAAAATGCTACCAAACATGTCATAAAAAACCCTAGGTTCATTCTCTCTCCCTTCTCTCTTCCTTCTCTCTTCTCTCCCTTCTCTCCAAACCCACACCCCACTGTGACCCTACCACCACCGTCGCCGGCATCCCCTCCCCATGCCCCGTCGTCGCGCTGCTGCTGCTAGTTTTGCTCGCCTGAGCTCCGGCGGCACCGGATCTGCTAGTGCAAAGCAGATCCGGTGTTTTCCGGTGAAGATCCGGCTACTTTGGTACTTTTTTTTTTGTTTTTCGAATTTTTCAGTGAGATACGGCGGGGTTACGGTGGTAGTGGTGTATGTTTGGTGTTTTTGACGGCAAAGAGATTGTATGTAATGCGTATACCCCATGTATGTCCGGCGTATGTCACCGGACATACATTGGGTATACACTTTACATACAAAACGAAAAATGTATGTTTGTTTGTTGATTCTCAGGCGGTGTACGGTGGTTGTTGGTGGTGGTGGGGGAGGCAAAAAAAACTGTTTTTCATGTGTATATCCAATGTATGTCACCGGACATACACTAGATATACACCTCACATACAATAAGTATAAGTGTATATTTGTGTTTCTTCTTTTGTATATGTTGTGTATGGCTTGTGTATGTATATTCACACACTAGCCATACACAAAATATACATGTTTATACACTGAAAATATACAGGACATACAAAAAAATACAAAAAAAATAAAAAATGAATTTTCCGGCGACCTGGCGGCGGAGGCAGCCGGTGGCCGCCGGCTGAGAGGCGGCAACAGTGATGGGGTGGTGGCTGGGGTGGTAGAAGCAAGATCTAGGGTTTTTAGCACCCTTTTATGCATTTTTGTTATGTTTTGAAAAAAAATGTTGCTATGTTTTGAAAATGGGAAAATGTTGACATTTTAGTGTAAGAAAAAATGTTAGTTTGTATAGTTTTGTGAATTGCCCGATATATCCTATCACTGTAATAAATAATTAAAAAAAATTACATCAGATAGCCCTTTGGCGTGAGAGTTTTTGTTTTAACCCCGTTTCTAAAATTTATGCTAAACCTTATGCCCGTTCACAGTGCAATCTCTTCTGAAATTGCAACTTTGTCATCCCCAATTCACAGTAAGGAAGCAAAATCCCAAGTAAAATTCCACTTCCCGCATTCCATTTTCAACTCAAATTTATTACTGTAATTTCCAACATCTCACTTTCAAGAATCTGTCTTTTTTACAGCTTTATAAAAATGGATCCAGAGGCAGCACGTACAGCAAGGGATTCACTAGAACTAGTATTTCATATGTCTAACATTCTTGACACTGGCCTTGACCGTCACACTCTCTCTGTTTTAATTTCCCTTTGCGATTTGGGATTTAACCCTGAAGCTTTAGCTGCTGTAATTAAAGAACTTCGCCAACAAACCCCCTCTTCTTCTTCTTCTGAACAAAAGACCATGCCTCCATCAATGCCTTAGCCAGGTTAATATTTAATTATATCATTTTATTTTTGGCTATTCCATCAATGTTCTTGTAATGTACTTAAGTGATATTTATTGACTTTGTTTAGTGTGTAAAAGATTATGGTAGTTCAATCCAAAGATTGAGTCTTTATTGTCTGCCAACTGGTTCTTGAAAGAAGTTAATGCCAAGTTCTTTATGTTGCATATTTAGATTAATGTGAGTGCGCACGAGGTATTTGGCTAGTTTAAACTTTCTATAAGGGATGTTATCTATATTAGAATTGTTTTGCTAGATTTTAAGAATGTGAGAGTTAGTGAATCTGCTTGATTAGCAAATCACATTGTTTTGTCATTACATTGGATGCTATGTGGTGTGAATTGCTTTCTAGACCACATGCCACGAGGTTTATCTCTAGTGAAGAGTCATGTCTGTGAAGTATTCTTTTGATAGATTAGGAATCTACTTGATGAGGATTATGTGACCTTTTCTTGGGCCATTTTCAGTCCCTTATCAACTTTGGTTGTGTGTTAGTTGTGCTTTTGAGTTTTACCTCTATGATGGCTGAACTTCATTTTTCTGAACATGATGTTCATCTCCTCGTCAGTATGGTTGTAGTATTGGATTATGCAATTATGACGGGGTTCTTTGATGTATTTTACAAGTTAAATTAAATGGTACTTAGTAATTATTTGATCAGCAACGAGTTATATATAGAGGAATTGCCTCTTTTTCCTTGTTTTTTTTTCATGCACCTATGAAGAGCTTTTCCATTAGTAATTAAAGTATTTACCTTATCACGAAGAGTTATATTGAAGTAATTAACTTTAGCACTAATTTGAGTGACTGTAGACCGAGGCAAGTCCTAGAAGTGGCATTGAGTCATAATTCAAATGTTGTCTCATTTACTGACAAACACTTTAAAGGTCTGCTGTCTAGATAAATTCTACTTCCATCTTGCGCTCTCTTGATTTCCTTAGGGACTTTGAACTAGTGAGTTAAGCATGATCTTGTTTACTCAAAGGCACTCTTGCAGAGTCTGACTGCACAACAAAGTCTAGTACTGTCCAAATTGGAGTCACTATAATTATCCGACCGACTGTGAGTCATGAGGGTTGTTTCTCTTCTCAATCGATTGCCTCCCAGTTTGATCTGATTCTTTCAACAAAAATTCTTGAATATTTGCTAAAGTTGTTGTGTCATATAACTGTTAGTAAATTTATAAATATAAGTAATAAATAAGTTTTAAAATGAGAAGTTCTGTCTTTTATGAAATCATTTGTAATCAATAACTAACATTGTCTATGTAACTACCATTGTCATCTTTTGAAATTGTGTCAGATGTTACTTTTGCTCATTTGCAGAAAGTTCCTCTAACACAATATTCAAAATATCTCTTAGGAACTAAGTCACAACACAAATTCAAAATTAAACCTACACACGAATTTCAAGACGCACATAAAGCAATTTAAGCTAGATTATCCACCTCAATTGCTGTTTGCCAAGTGTCATTTCCGATCAGTAGATCCAAATCTCGAATATACTTCACCTATCATAGTAAAAGCTGCTATTTCCACTTCCAATAAACTGTTGTAACCAGATATCCTTTTTTGCCTCTTGAGTCTAAGGAGGAAATTAGCAGCTCACTGTGTTCAGCTACCAAACATTTCTAAACTCTATTTCTTATCCAAGAGTCTACACTTAAAAAGATTAAGTTGATAGTTCTTGTTTCCCTAACTAGCATTTCCATGATATTTGCTTAGTGTAGATATTCAAAAGGCTAATATTATCCACATAAGCTATTTGTGTCCCACAACAATCTCGTGAAAGAAAGGGAGCAAATATTGCTTACTGTTTTTTAACATGTTTCAAGCCTTCTGTGTTGTTCATTCATATTTCCCGAAAGTCTAAAAGCGATATTTATTTACCATTCGTTTGACTAATCCAAGTTTGCCTCATAGAAAGCACACTATGACTGGTTTTAGCGCTCCCTACTTAAGTTAACCCCATTCTTAAGGTTAGAACACGAGACCACTAATTAAGGCCGCAGATCTCTTACTTTTTACTCTTACTTGTACGACACCTTCCCCCATACATCCTCATTCACTTCCACTTGTGTACTTGATTTTTATATTCCTCTCCCATATGCCACTTTAAGCTCCATTGTCTGAGAGTTTTAAATGTCAAACAAGACTACTACTAAAAGGATTAACTTAAGATGCTGAGGAGACGAAGATTCAAAAGAGTAAATATTCAAAGTTAACCCTAATTTAAGCATGTTAAAAACAAATTGAATTAATAAAAAAGATCAATATGTTTCAATTGGTTTAAGCTTTGTTTAAATTAAGGTATGTCTATTAGAACCAACATATCGTAAAATCATGACTTGGTTCCTCAAGTTAAAATCAGCAGGAGTTCAGAGATTTTGGTCATCCAAGTTGACTGTCGCACCCAAATTCCATATATTGAAGCCTTACCCGCTCTTCCAAATTCACCATCATATCCTGTATTGTCTCCTTGGTCATCCCATGAACTTCGAGTTCTTGTTTGATCTCCCATCAGTGAAGGACAGGATCGAATATCACATCTCTGGGAGAGAGCGAGAATAGAATAAAGAATTTAATACGCAAGACATTATTCATCATCCAACATGACATGCTTTCTATAGCCAATGCCGAGCCTTCAAGTGTAGCGTGCGTCTGCCAAGTCAATGAGAAATGCAGAGGGAGCACAGATAGCCGTTGATTAAATGCGGATAAAAGATTGTATAAAGATTACAGTTTCTCAACTTGTTTGAAACAGAAATGGTGGCAACACATTCATATGACTATCACTTTTAGATTGTTGGAAAATATGAATGAAGAGCACACAAATTAAGACTTGAAAACGTTAAAAAATGGTTTCCTAAAAGTGGTAATTGCTCCCTCTTGTTCTCGAAATTGGTATGGGATTGAATGCAAATAGCTTTAGTGGAATGCCAAGTTGTTTGATTTTCTACACAAAGCAAATAGTGTAGAAAGTTTAGTTTTTAAAGCAAGAACTATCATATTGATCTTTTAGTTGTTAACCCTTGGACAAGAAAGAAATTTTGGAGAAATGGTAGAGATGAAGGAAATTTCAAATGATTTGACCAAGTGTTGAATATAGACAAGGGTATTTATCTTCAGTTATTAGTGATCTAAGACATTTCTCATTTAGGATTTATTTATTAATTATTTTTAAACAATTTCTAACAATATCCTCACCCAAGTTCCTGTCCTTGCACTCATTGTATCGTCAGCTGCAGGTAGCAATCTATGCTAAAAGATGTGTGAATCAAATGAACTTATAGTATGCATTATAGTAATTGAGGCTGCGTTATCTGTAACTACATCTGTGGACATGCAAGAGTCTCTCTGTCTCTCTCCTCAAGAAGTTTTAGAGAGTTTAGAAACACACTGTGAATGTACGCAGTTGTTGACAGATCTTTCCTTCATTATCTACAGAGATTTTCCATGCCTTGAGTGGTGTTTGTAAAACAATGACGCTGTTGTTGATCTTGTCCAATGGTCAGCATTGGATGTCTGTTGTTTTTACTTATTTCCAAAAAAAAAAAAAGTTGACTGTTGTTTTTCTTTTGTTCTAGCTTAATTCATCAGGACTTTGAAAATGTGGTTATATTGGTCATCACAGAACTTCCACTAAGTAATGTCCTCCATGGTTATGCGTTTTGCCAACAGAAAACAAATGAACGAGGTGAATGAAAAAGAAAAGGAACAAAGGAAAGAGCTGAGAAATGGAAAACATTTACATTTTGAATAGAGTACTTGTACCTCTTGCTTATAAGTACAATGTACTACATATTCATAAACAAGAATCTACTAGGATTTAGATGCAAATTTGCTTATATAAAATTTGAGAAACACAATAAAGTTGTGGACCTGTGCTTGATGACTTGGATATGAGTACACATTTTAGCTCGCATACTTGAAAAGGGAGAAAAATCCAACTGTACAAGAAAGAAGAATTCAATCAGTATGCAATATTCTTTTATTGTTTCCAAGAAGAATACTCAATATTAAACTCCATTGTTTATTGTTCATAACTTATAATTATTCAGATTTTCTTCATTGAATCAAAAGAGTGAGAACAAGAATTCAAACGATGGTCAATAGTCAAAATATTCCCCTCGAATAACATGACTACTTGGCTTCTTTCCAGAAGGCATTTCCTTTTCAATTAAATTATGTGACAATTATATTTTAACTCAATCCTATAAAGACCAGCTCTTGCCTATACGTGCCTACCTCGTGGTAAACATGGTCGTTTAATTTATATCAGATCGGTTTAACCAAACTTTAACTCGCGTCAATCCAAGTTTGCCAGTGTCATCAGTTTTTATAAAAGCCAAGTGTCAACTTTGTGTCGACTTGTGGAGTGTTTACACTAACTTTTATCAACATATTTGTATTGGGTAAAAATTGGCTCGCGATGATTCGCCCCGGTCATGCAAGTTGACAACGACCGAGCACGTAACAACAAGCCAAAGACCGAAGCAAATAAGTGGGTCACCGAAGTCACACGTCGAGATCGTCACCGAAAGCAAGCCGTAAGCTGAGCTTCGGTGATGTCTACCTCGAGCGAACAACAAGGCCTCCTCACCGAGGTCACATATATGCGCCTCGGTGAATAGCCTCGATTCCAGCGGCTTTACAGTCCACTACTTCAGCTTACTAACTCCTCTCATTAATGCCAAGATCGTGAGCCAAAGCATATCTGATAGTGGAGAACGTGGGCAAGGCTCTTAGGCCTATAAATAGTACTTCATTTTGTATAACGGGCATCCAGAAATACATACGAAAACTCTGCCCAATTTTGTACTCACTATTATATATTGAAATCAAGTTATTCTTCCGCATTTACGTCTATTTCGTGCATTTATTTAGCTTTGATACGAAGTTTTGCTTATGTTCAAACCCAAATTCGATTTATAATCCTAAAACTGGTTTATGCCCATACAAAAGTTCTATGTACAAACAGATGACATGCATCAATTCATTCGGAGTAAATATATGGTGCGTATAAGTTTTTAACGATATTTTTGAGTATGTTAGTTGAATAAGTGATCAATGAGTAGTCACAAATCAAACTCATCTAAAGTTTGCTTAGTCGAGATAAATTGGATCTATTTAATTTGGCTATAACAATGATTTATAATTAACTTACCTACTCAAAGGTATATATGTAATGTTTTATCTTTCCTACCAAAAAGAAAAATAATGCAAATAGTTTCCTTTTTTTCAGAGTTACCAAGTGACTACGCCAATCAAACCAATTCGGTACCTTTTCCTAATTTGGACAAGTTTTATGGTCAAAATTACGCTACGATAAGGTGTTCAAATTGACTCAAACTTGGATTGATTTGAATTATGCTGAATTTGACATATCACATGTTGAATGAATCACGAGGTAGAAATTGACCACATGAACTAATTAGACTAAATTAAATGCCCGCCTTAACAAACCTAACTTTTTTTTACCTAATATGTTGAAAAAGTAAGTAAATTTCTCACATCTTTCTTAAGCTACATGGTTTAAGTGTGCTTGAACTAGGACAATAAACTCCATCACCTCGAATGAGTCTTCTCAAATTAATAAAAGCTTCTTCATCCTTGTTGCCTTTGTTTGCAAAAAAAAATTTGTAGATTTTATTTGCATTCCTCCAAATATATATCATTTGGCTATATCTACTTCCATCATATGTTTACAATCCTCAATTATGGTCTTAAGAGAATGATAATGTAATTCATTTGAAAAGTTAACAAGAATTAAATTTTGTCCGGCTTCACTTCTACTTCTTTGCATCCCCTTCTTTTTACAAATCTGAGCATATGGTAAAAAATATCTAAGTGAAAATTTATTAAAATTTCAATAAACATTATATGTGAACACATAATTAACAAATTCGATACAAATATAAAGAAGTTTAAACATTGAACTATCAAATTGAAATTCTAAATATGCTTCTGGATGTGACCATGGAATCCAGCGGGGAGCATATTCTCACACATTTACATATTTTGAGGTAATGCATCCAAAGAAGCTTCTATTTTCTATGCCTAGTTGCAAATTAAAGTTGCAAAGTTCCAAAGCAAAGGACGGCCAAATACAATTTAAAACTCAGAGAAAACAAAAGTGGGAATTTCAAAATCATTCCATTAAAGCAAACCCAACGTTGTCTAAACCTTCGAACCAGGAAATTCCAAGGCAGCTCACCTGTATTTTCACCCGTTCCATAATCTCAAGGTACCCCTTGAATGAAAGCTATTTGTTGTATTTTTTTAATTGCCTGTTGTCCTTCTACTTTATTCTTATTTTTAATCTTCTTTTCTTTCTTAAAAAAAAAACCTACTATCTTATATTTTTGTTTAGTATGGTGGTGACGAGACTATGAGTTAAACTTAAATGGACAGACATGGTTTGTGAAATTTATATAGACGATTTCAACTTATTTTAAATTGCGTCGTCATTGTTGTAATTGCTTAGTATTTGCAACCTACTTAGATGTAAAATCATTTTATATGTACTTATTAATTTGACGGGTAAATTAGTAAAAGTGGATGAATTCAACCATTCACTGCACCTCTTTGGTTATGCTATGTTTTCGTTTTGCTTATTCTCATGCAATTACACTTTACAACCTAGCGATCTATTTTCTATTGTCAAATCATTCTAAAGCTTACTCCCAACTAGTACAATAATGAAACAAAAGCAGCTATTTTCTATTGTACCATATTTTCTTTTGGTTATTCGCAGTCACACTTTAACACCATATCTATTATAGTACCTACCTATTTTCTATTGCTAATTCGTTGTAAAGCTTAATCCTTATTTCAAACTTTAATCAAAAGTTAGCTATTTTTTAATTTGCTACGTTGGCTTCTACATATTCGCGATAACATGCATTTAAACAAAGTTATCTATTTTCTATTGCCATGCATGTCCTCTTCTGCCTCCCAGTTGCACTTTTAACAAAGCAATCTATTTAATTTATTGCCATGTGCTATTTCTTGCATCTCCATAAATACACTTCCCAATACCAATATTTCCATAATCCACACTCACTCATCTACCTACTAAACTTCAATCCTTCTTAGACCACTTTCTTCACTTCTTCTTGCACCATAATTTCTTGATTTTTAATCTCTCAATTTTCATATATTCCTCTTTGTGCAGCCATGTCTGATACAGTAGTCACTGATAGATTTCGCATTGGCTATGCACTTGCACCAAGAAGTGTCAGCAGTTTTATTCAAGATTCTCTTGTCACTTATGCTAACGAACGAGGTGTTGATCTCATTCCTATTGATCTTGACAAACCATTAGTCGAACAAGGTCCTTTTGATTCTGTTTTTCACAAACTATATGACACAGAATGGAAAAAACAGTTAGAAGAATACTCTCGCAAAAATCCAACTTCCATAATTGTCGACACTATTGATTCAATTGAAAAGTTACACAATCGTGTTTCCATGCTTGACGTTGTTAACCAATTGAAAATTGACAATGTTGGAATTCCTCTACAAGCTTTTGTTTCAAACGAAACTGAACCATTGGTAGATGCTATTACTAGCCAGGGCATGAAGTTTCCATTAATTGCCAAGCATGAACTTGCTAACGCAACAGCTGATGCTCACCAAATGTATTTAGTTTTAAACCAAGAGGGTTTAAATGGAATTAAACCACCAATTGTGTTACAAGAATTTGTTAACCATGGTGGTGTTATTTTTAAGGTGTATGTAGCAGGTGAACATGTGAGATGTGTCAAAAGGAAGTCGTTAGCTGATATTTCTGAGGAGAAAATGGAAAGTTCAGAAAACTTGGTTCCATTTTCAATGATTTCTTATTTTACTGATCAGTGTGATGAGAGTTATGCAAAGTTGATAGAAGCTGCAGTGATGCCTCCTTTGAGTTTTATAAATGAAGTGTCGAATCAGCTGAGGAATGCTTTGAATTTGCATCTTTTTAACTTTGATATGATAAGGGACAGTAGAGCTGAAAATCGATATCTTATTATTGATATTAATTACTTCCCTGGTTATGCTAAGGTGCCTGAATATGAGACTATGTTAACACCTTGTTTTCTTGATCTTGCAAAACAGAAGCAAAGCACAGAGACTCGTTTGGACAAGAAGAAGATCCCTAGGACAGTTGAGGCCTGAGATAAATGAGGTATAGGGTCCTCACAAGTCTGCAAATAAGAGAAAGGAACATTGATCAAGTCAATGTTTAATTAGTTTAAGTGAGAACCGAAATTGTAACATTTTAAATTTGAGCTTTTGTTTGTTTTGTTTTATTGGATTTGCATGTATTGTATGATTAGCTGGTCATTTGGGACTGGTTTTGGGCTGGAGAAAATGCTTTTAGTTGCTTTGTAAAATTCTGTTTGTATTGACAATGATGGAAGAAAAATAAATTAACAATTCTTCTTAATGATGATGTTCAAATGTCTAAATAAATCGCACGTTTTCATATTTAGGAAAATATGTGGATAGAAGAGGCTAATTTCAATTACGTTGTTTGGCAATGGGTTAATATTATGGACTTTCTTGACATTAGAAGTTCAAATCACAGAGATAACACGATTGAATATTCAAAAAAATTATCTCGGCCGAGTAATAAGCTAAAAAAAATCTTATATCCAGAAAATATTAATAGAAATCTTACATCCAGAAAATATTAATCTCAATCCAATAGCGAGTCTAATTTTTCTACTTTCAGTCATATTCTTGTAAAGTCTGCCTGTGTGATCTTGTTCACTTTGCCATGAAAGCCCAGATAAAGGAGTTATGGGCAGCTACTGTAAAATTAAGTCAATTTTTGCGTGGGAGCCTATTTAAGACACCCATTTAGATTTTAGTCGGTTTTTATACTTTAACATTTAGCAATTATTTTGAACTTCAAACCTCCTATATCTAGCTTCAAATTTGAAGATCCAAATTAAACATTAGGCTAAAAGTGTTAGCATGCGTAATGGGGAAGATGATGAACTAAAAGCGTCGTCTATAGATTATACTCTTGCTCTAAGCCCATGGGTTATGCAGTACTCGTAGCTATGCATGTTAGAGCCTGTTTGACCAAACTTTCTGGGGAGCCAAAACTGCTTATTTATTATAAGAAAAAAGACTTATTTTGTAAATTTGAGGTGTTTGGCCGAGTTTCTAGGAGAAAAATAAGTGATTTTGAGTGGCAATAAAAGTTTTTTTTTTTTTTTTTTTTTTTTGCTGTAGGGAATAAGATTGAAAAAATAGTTTTTACCTAAAAACAGAAGTATAAGTTGTTTTAAATTTGTATCATTTAAAAAATTTTCTTACCAAAAATACTTATATATCTAATTATCTCTATATATTTTAAATGATTATGATATATAAATAGTACATTATTTTTTTCGCCTTATTTCTTCTATGCACACCTACATCATTATTGTTATAAGCTTTTAATCAAATTGCATTTTTTATATGAATTTAGAATATTCAATCATGTATGCTCTATTTTTAAACTTTTTAATTAAATAAAATATTAAATATAATTTTTGATAATAGATTTTAAAATCATTCATCTAGTTAAATAAATGTTAAGTGAATACTTACATGGTCTTACTGGTAAGTTAACATTCAAAAGTTTTTAAAAAAAAAAATGCTTGGACAAACACAAATTGCTACTCAATTATGAATAAAAGTGATTCCAATTAAGTTAGTCAAACACAAACTGCTACTCTTTATAAGTAATTTTATAAAATGCTCTTTTGAAAAAAAAAATTATTTTTTAAAATAAGCAGTTTTCAGAAGTTTCGCCAAACAGGCTCTACCTCCATAGATTTGTGGGAAGATTCATAGTTACACATGTTATAATTTCTAATTATTACCTAACAATCAAGTACAAAAGTACCACAATCTATATTTGTCACACTCCTGGTCCTGGTCAATTATAAACAGGCCCCCGGCCCAAGCATAAGGCAAGTAAAGCCTTTGCTTGAGGCCCCAATGTACTAAGGGCCCCAAATTTCTAAAATAATACTCCTCCACTTAGTAGTACTTATTAGTGTTATTATAATTATAATTATTATAATAATAATTATTATTCCTATAAAGTTTTGAATTTTATGTTTATTTTTTGGATTTTGTTTAAATACTTGAAAGAATGAGCAAGTTTAAGTAAGTTTTTATCTTTAATTGATTGGTGCTTTTATTGCCAAATTTTGTGTTTGATTGTTCTTCTCTACATACATTCATTTTTTTCAATGTATATGAGTTCATTTTTCTATTTTAGTTTAAAAAATATTTAATTACTTCTTATCTCGAAAAGTTGAAAAAACAACTTCAAAGAAAAGTATATATGAAGTTTATTAAATCTTATATTTAAGAGGCCTTTCGCTAAATTTTTGTTTTAGGCCATAAATTTGGTTGGGCCGCCCCTGATTATAAAGAGATTGCAACCAAGGAAATAGCAACCTTATCATGTGTCAGTATTGGACTCGTCTGAAGAGCTTTCTGAAATTTATTGTCTTTTGATTGGTCTTCAAAATATAATAACTACAAGTTTGATTTAGTTACATGACCCTAAAAAAAATGTTCATATTTGACATTGGTCTTTATGTTGCCTCTTGAATCAAATTGTTCTCGTTTAATCCAAGTGTGAAATTGCCCACCTATAACTAAGATTTCTTATATCACTGATCTTTTCTTACCCTCTACAATATAGAACTTGAATGAATCTTGTAACCATTCATAACTTTAAATTCAATTTCGCTGACACATTTGTGGAGGGAAAATTGGTTGAGCGTGTCCCCTCCATGCATTTAATCAACTAATGAAGGAGTATATACTCCCTCCGTTTAAGTTTACTTGTCCAAATTAAGTAAAGTCAAAATTTTAATTTACTTGTCCTTTTAGTAATTCAAGATAAAATTAGATATGTTCTTCCTAATTTACCCTTGACATTAAATGGTCAAATTCTTCAAAATTCCTTTTCCAATTAATTGAAAACTACAACAAAGAATAATAAATAAGGGTAGATTTGTCATGTTTAATTTTTCTTATTTTGTCTTGGTTGTAGTGCAAAGTTGAATTTGGACAAGTAAACTTAAACAGAGGGAGTATTTAATTTTTAAGGACTATATATATACTATACCTATTATATTTTCATCGTCAGTAACAAAAACAAGGTTAGGGAGAGATGCTCCATATGGAACCCTGTCACCGACCACATCTCCTCGATTACATGATCACGTGGCTTCTGTTCTCGGGAAATAAGTACAATGCCATCGCCATATATAAATTTATTGTACGTACTATCTAAAGACAGCAGCAGCATTGAGGAAGCTGCTATGGCTTTATGTGCACTACTCTTTTCCTTACTACACACTGATGTACTTATTTCTTTACCTAATTTCCATCAAGACATTTACTGTGGTACGTCACACCATAACCTTTCGAACTCTGTACCTCGCGGTAAACATGTTGTACATTGCTCCTCGAAGTAAATAGATTAGTATCACATGGTGGATTCAAAATGGAACTTTATCGGTTATAAATGCCAGAATAGCAATTAGAAGCGAGCGGGTTTTAAATCCTGGAGTCCAGGGTTCTAGTCCGATAAATTAATGGTTCTAAAGCAATAGTCTATATGTAAAATTTAATGATTTAATTTTAAATACATGATTTGGATCAAAATTACGACTAAATTCCCATCCACAATGCTGTCTTATACTTTCTCCGATCCATTTTATATGATGTTTTGGATGTTTTCATACATAATAAGAAAATCACCTTTTTAGCATTAATTAGTAATGTAATTGATCATACTACCCCTTATCCAAGCTATTATTACCTAAAGTTTTATTTTAAGTCATTTATTAGCAAGGGTGATATGGGAAAAAGCCTTCTTGATTTGTGTAAAGATCTATATTTTGGACCAAAAAAAGTATACTAAAATATAATATATCGTGGAACGGAGAGAATAGTGATCTTTAGTGTTGATAACTGAATTTTAAATATTTATATCTATTTAGTCATTAGTAGATTCTTTCACTACACATACACAGTTTGAGACAAAATCATTACTCGGCCGACTTCAGTTGCTTTGTATTCTTTAATACTGTATTATGTGTAGTTTAGATTTGGGTTTAAAGTCAGTTAGATCTACGTCGGTACGCAAAGTTACAAAAATTGGTCGGTGAGATACCTAGAAAGCCACGTATGTTAAAGGGGCATAGATGCTAACTTGACCAGATTTACCACAGCCACGTTCATTTTGTACCCTCTTATGTTGCTATAAATATATACTATTATTTTTACCATCTCCCCTTCATACGAGTCAAGAACTGCAATACAAATCTTTACTTTTGTCCTAGTTCTCTTTACTAAGTACTATATATATTGAAGACTTTGTGCACACAGTAGTACTGTTCTCAGGTCACTTTGTTCCTTAGCTTTCATACACTGCAACCTACTATCCTTATATAGTTCTAAGAAATCATCAATGGGCAAATTCTGGACTTTGCTAACTCACCTCCATGATCTAGCTGGGTAATTAGTTAGCCTTTTCTTTTCCTTACTATTGTTTCTTCAATATGTTAGTTTTACGTTTAACGGTTGCATTATTTGATTTTATTTTGAAAATGCAGGCCAAGTGTGATGTTACTGTACCCTCTGTAAGTGTAATTCTTTTACTCTATTCAGTAAATTTTATCATTTATATATAAATGGTGTTACCTTATTTGTTCACTTCTCTATAATAAAACAAACAAAGAGAGCTTAATTTCTTGAGTTTGAAAAGTTAATCATGTGGCCTTTTATTTTCTGTTTTTGTATAGATATGCATCAGTAGTAGCTATAGAGAGCACATCAAAGGTGGATGATGAGCAATGGCTTGCTTATTGGATTCTCTACTCCTTCCTTACTCTCATGGAGATGGCTCTTGAACCCATTCTTCAATGGTAATTAAGCTCTTCTTCCTCTCCTTAAAACACACAAAAATAGATAATTGTAATTAATGGAAGATAAAAGCCCCATCAACTCAACTTTATTATGTGCTATAGATTTGTGAATTAATTTTAATTGGGTGATGTTGTGTAATTTATGATAGGATACCAATTTGGTACGACATGAAATTGGCATTCGTGGTATGGTTGGTTATTCCACAGTTTAGGGGAGCTGCTTTTATCTATGGGAAATTTGTTAGGGAAAAACTGATTAAGAAATATGGATCTGCATATTTCCATGACAAGTCTTCGTCTCCTATTGGCAAATCCAAAAACAAGTTTGTGGATTTCATCACCCTCAAGAAGGTACACTTTCCCTTCCTTTACCCTTCATAAATTTTGCAACATTTATTTTGTTTTCTATGAACTCTGTTACTAAAACTTAAAAAATGCATGATTAACTGAGTCAATTCAGAGGCAGACCTATGTGGCCATTTTCGGTGCACCTGCACCCTGTGACGCCGACAAAAATTCTATATATATAGATATAAATACCTTAAAAATTAGATATATATATTGTTTGGCACCCAATATTTTTTATATTTATATATTAAATTCAGTAATGTCCCCGCCCCGCCGTATTTAAATTTTGGATCCGCCTCTGAGTCAATTGTATTTTTGGTTGGCCAGGGAGAGCACGCTAGCTGAGGATGCAACATAATAAGGAGGCTAGCTAAGGATGGTCTTATGTGGAGTACTCGTCCCTTTCGTTTTTTAATGCACTGAAGACTAGTTTTATTTTGTTGTGGATTAAATGGACGATGGTGCTTATATGTGGATATCATATAGTATTTTGCTATATGCTAGTGTCCACTCAGATATTCCATAGCTAGTAGGGACCAATTTAGCTAATGCATATTGTATCTTTCCAATTCAGAAACAAAAGGCCAGCTGGTCAGTTTACTAATGTGTATGGTACTCTTGTTCTTTTAGATATTTGGATGCATAACAAGCTTAAAGTTAAAGGATAAACGATAAACAAAAAAGAAACAAGACGACTGCTTTCTTTCTTCCTTTTTAACTCTTTCTGTTCTTTGATTCTGTTTCTGTTAAAGATGTCGGTTTGAAGATATTTCTTAGTAGTGAAGCGTAGAGCAATTATCGGCCAATCAAAGAGAAATTAATTAATTAATAGGGCACTAATCATGTTTGCAATAAAAATTACAAAATTATTTGTAGGTGATTCTTAAGTGATCGGTGTGTAAAAGTTACAGTTAAGTCAATGTTGTAGTGTAATATAATACTTCCACTATGGGCAAATTGTACATTTAGCTAAGATAGGGTTCGGATATAGATTTGGTCGAAAGTTGAAGAAATGAGTTATTAAAGTTAAGTTAAACAATAATTTTTGGAAGTTGAGTTCTATTTGTACATATAATTTACTTAAAAAATTTGAAGTTTTGTGAGTGAAAAAATTTAACCACTTTTTGGTTTTGAAAAAGAATTTCTCAAAATGTTTCAAAAAACTCATGTCCAAACATTATTTTTAAAAAATATTTAAAATATTTGTTCCAAGTTTCATAAACAAACGGAAGCTATATGTTAAACTGCTGGTAAAAAAGTATCATAGGCGTTTATCTTTAACTCATAATATGCATTTGTTCTACTATCTTAGATTAGATTAATTTAGTCTTTCTTTAGTGTTTGAGTTTATTTCTTGCACTTTCCTGAGGTCTTCATGTTTAGTTATGGAGGGACAAGCTAAGTTGAGTAGTTAGACACAATCGCAATAGATGTTAAATTGACGAGTATGCATCTGGTTGTTTTGTGAAAGGGGAAGCCTGGGATTTTCGAGAATGCAAGTCCCTTCATCCTTGGGTTTAATTTCTCCTTATCAATGTTTTGCAAGTCCTCGTATTGATATAGCTCCATATGGCATCTCTTCTTGATTTTTCACATTTTTTTCTGATTTGTTTCTTCTTTTTTTTATTTTATTTTAATTTAATTTCTTGATTTCATTTTTTTTCAAAACACGACTACTTTTGTTGCTAATGTAAACTGGTTAAAAAGTCACAACTTTACATAAATTAAAACAAAAAAATTACTGTAATCAATTGCAAATTACGATAAAACTAATACTCCCTCTATCTTATTTTTGTTGCCGGTTTAGTTAAAAAAAGTTATCCCAAAATAGTTATCGTTTAAGCTGCAAGACTAAATTTGTTACATCCTTTAGTCCCTTTAGATTGTCATGTTTGTGACACGCTACTTAAAAAAAAACATAAATAAGTAAAGTGTTTTTATTAATATAACCTTCTTGATATTTGCAATGAGCCTATACTTAAGATGTTTGTACTTTTCAAGAACAATCCATGTTAGGGATATAATGAGAAAAAAATGAAATTTTCACCTTGATTTTTGAAATGACAAATATTTTAGTCCAAGTATTACCGCAATTGTTATAGCATAATGGGACCGGACGGTGTAGATATTTCCAACAATATCATTAATCATTTAAAATATAGTAGTTCTTTTTACTACTGCTCAATTCTCAAAAATATTTAATAAGTATAATTTGGTAAAATATAAATTGTATTTATTGATGGGAAAATATGCAGCATTAATGATGCTATTAATTTAACAAAAAGTAGTCATGTTTTGCATAATTGATGCATATTTTATGTACAATATTGCATACTATGTACATAATTTATGCATACTGACTAAAACGGCTATTTATATAAAACTCTCATTATTAATTTCTTAAATCAAATTTTTACACAAGATAGTCGCTTCCGACAGCTACTACAATTTTGATCCCATAAGAAAAATCTTACAATGTTACTAACAGAAAAATGGGATAATTATACTAAAAGACAAGCAACATGCAAAAATTATAAAAAATGGCCCATATGCTAATCTTACCTGAAATGTCAACCTTTACGCGAAATAGCAGTTTGTCGCAAGTTTATACACTTCTATAAATGTGTATAAATTTGTAAAATTATGTATAAATGTGTATGTGCAAATAAATAAATCTGTATGAATTTTTCAGATTTCTCCAGTATTATGGATATTTATATAAATTTTCAGTTTTTTCTTTTTTCTTTTTGTATATTTTTGTATTTCTCTCCTTACTTACACATTAATCTATGTATATTCATTTATAAATTTTTTTTTGAGGAAATTTGTTTGTATAACCTTATCCAAAATAATTATATAGACAAAATCAATAATATAACTTCAGTAAAATACAAAAAATTAACGATACCATCGACGGGAAAGCGTGTCTGGCAGCAGGTTAGTAGTAGGGGAGGGGGAAAGGTAGCTATAGTCTTTTATTTTAAAGGAGTGTCTAAATTTGTAATTTAAAGAGCGTTCTATACAGGTAAGAAAAAAATATGTCTTGCTGGTTGTAAATTTGGATAGTAGCCGTCTATTTTTGAAAATTTGCTTTAAAATAATCTAGTGAACGTCAAAAAGGCATTTTGTAAGACTTTTTCCTTGCTCTGACAAATCCTTTTACGAGCGCCCTAAAATGTTTTATCTTTGTAAATCTCACTTTCTTGATTGGTATGAAAAAGATAAAAGAGACAATTAAAATGAGATGAAGGAAATGCGCAACATTAAACCTAGTCGAAAATCTTAAACACCGAAACAATACAAAAAAAAAAAAAAATCAATATCAATATATAAAACTATTTGCAACTATGGGCAAAATTTAATAAACAATAGGAGTAGTAATTCCAGTTGAAAATTTTATAACCCTCAAATAACATTAACACAGGAAAACATAAAAGATTAAATATATATATATATATATATATATATATATATATATATATATATATATATAAATTAAAAAGCCACAAAACTATTGGGGTTAATTTTAGCTCATAAATCTGTATTTGTTCTACTCTTTCAACTAAGATTAATTAGTAATTGATGCACTTTTCTTTCATAAAGAGTATGAGTTTATTGTTGCACCTTCCTGAGGCCGCCTTGTTTAGGAACACAATCACAAGGTGCAATTTACGTTTTTTCTTTTAACTTGTAATTGATGTTAATTCGGTGACGAGTCATTTGATTGTTTTGTTAAAGAGAGAAACCTGGGCCATTCTTGAGAGTGAGAGATCATGGGGTTTAGTTATAAGGGAAAATGAGATTTAGTAATGTCAAAATTGACACCAATTAATATCTACCTACAATTTTCAGTGTTACTTAAACACGAAGTCAGTTTATAAACTGCCCCTTTCCCGTATATGTGAAAACAAGAAAGTGATAAGAAGAATAAATTGTTAATTAATTTATCTACAAACTTTATTTGGGCTTTGGATTTTATTAATTTCGTAAAACTAAAGAATGTTATATAAAGAACACATGCGTATCTCTCCAGCTGTATTGTATGTAGGATTACGTACCTATACGTTGTGCACGGCCACTTATCATCAGCACGAACTGTACTGAAGCATCCCTCTACCTTCCTTTAATCGTATAAACAAGTATTTCTGTGGTTCTTTTTTCCTTTTTACTCCTTTTAAACTTGTTTCTCTACCTTTCCTAACATGTTTATGACTTATGTGTGACAAATCCACATTGATATGTTAACGTATTCAGGAACTAGTCCTTTGATAGTCTCTACTACTAATAGGCACCATTCAAGCAAGAGGTATACTTTACCATGTGTCCACTTGGCCTTATTGAATAAATGAATAATTTGATAATTAATCTAAACAATCAAGCATCTGATTTAAGAATTTAAAAGAAGCATACCATTCTCTCAATTCTTCTATCCTTTTTATTACTTCAAATGAAAAAAATAGTTCAGTACACTAAGCTCTCGTTATGGAGTATTTTGTATTCTATTTTACATTGCATTTCGGCAACAAAATTTTCTACTGCTTACTAAACCTATAATCTCCTAATCACACTACCACAATTCTTACTATTAAGTTAAAACGCACCTAATGCAACTTTCAAGTTTCAATGCATTGACTAACACATTTCTCTTTCCCATTGTTCATATATCACAAAATCAAAAGGGTGAAACACGAAAAAGCAGCTCAAAAGCATAGGCATGAGATGATATAAAAATAGGTAGACACGATAAGTAAAAGATGCAGCTTTAATTTCTTTCTCCTTCAACTTTAAATAAAGCTGACTATTGAGTTGCACTAATCTTTATCAATTGCTGCAGATCATATAACTTGATTTATTTGCTCCCCAGTCCCCACGTATACTCACAAAAGAATACTTGGTGCTAAGAGCTTAATAATTAGGCAGAGCCATTTAGTCCCATCTGTTTCTACAGTTTGCTCAGTTAGAATAATGGATTCTCTTCAAGTTAAGAAGATTCAAGCCATCAACAACTACAGAAAACAACGGCTTCTCAATAAGCTCATGCTTTATTGTTTTACTGCACTGACGTGCATTTTATTTTTCTCTTCTCCTCTTTGGTATCCCCTTCTTCGTGCTTCTGTGAAAATCTTTCTATTTGACTTCCTTCCAAGAATTGGTGCACTATTGTTAAGTTCTAAGTGCATTTTTATAGTTGGAAATCTCATAATCATAATTCTTGTTGGAGAGTCTAAGATCTCCAAATCAAGATCCTCTTCTTTACCCTCTAATGTAAAAGAACTGAACCATGCAGAGCAAGAAAAGGAACCGTGCTGCACATATGATAGTGAAGAGAAGGATCATCAGGAAAACTTCATCTTTCTTGATGGAACATGTAAGATCTCCGAATCAAGAAATACTTGTTTACAACAAGAAGAGGAATTGCGAGAATATTATGATGGAGAGGAGGTCCAGAAAAGTTTTAGTGTTGAACATGTGAAGGACGGCAGGGGAAATGAGGAAGAGAAAGAAGATAAATTTAAGGGAGATATATTTGCTGCAGCGCCTAATGAATTGAACAAGAGAGCTGATGATTTTATTGCTAGAGTCAACAAGCAAATTAGGCTAGAAGCTGTAACAATTGTTTAGCCTAGCATTAAGGAAGCTATTACTAATAACTTTGGGGCATTGGAGTGTTCTAGAGTCCAAACTGTTGCGATTTGCATAAGTTATTCATGAGTTTAAGTGATGTACGCTGATAATATGTAGTACTAGTTGTTTTGCACCGGCAGGTTATAGTTCAATAACTAATAGGGAGTATATCTTAAGAATGGATTAAAATTCTGATAAAAATTATAGTATTAGAATTCTCTACAAGTGTGTACATAACTAAAATCATAAATTTAAACCTCTAGGCTCTATCCATTGAAGAACTAATACAAATTAAAGTTCATCCCAGCATGGTAAAATCATGCGCACAATCAATGTAAATTAGTGGTACTACCAAATGTTATTTCAGAGTCTTGTTTCTTTTAACCAAAAAACCTACTTGTCAAGTATGACTCATGCATGTGGCTAGAACTTCAATTGGACATTAACGGTAGAATCTACAAAATTTCCAGGGGAATATATCCTCATATTTTAAACATCTGCAGGCTCCCAACAATCTTGTCAGTTCGTGAATCGGGTAGGATCACATCATAACTCAAACAAGTCGACTTTTGTTGATTAATGTTGAGATTAGTTGATTGATATTCCACAAAATATAATGTCGAAGTATCAGAAAATTTCTGATCGAGAAGAAGGATAAGCATGTGAAGAGAGACACGACTGCTTAAACTATGTGTACGTGTCGAATTTCTTCAATAAACTACCAAATTCAACACCGCTTCCCTCGTGTCCATCCGTATTTATCTAGTATCTTTTCCTTCTCTTTGTTCTTTATGGTACTAAAAAACGTTCAAACCAAAGCTTGTAGTACAGATAGTTCCATTTCCTGTAAGAGCTAACAGTTAAAGAATTAACCATGGTGTTATTGGACTTAATTCACTTATTCCTCAACTTAGTAGCTCCTCCATTTACCTTCTTTAGCTTGTTGTTTTTCTTGCCACCTTATCAATTTTTCAAGTACTTTTTATCAATCTTGGGCACCCTTTTCAGTGAAAATGTTGCTGGCAAGGTTGTCATCATCACCGGGGCTTCCTCCGGCATTGGCGAGGTCATTCACTTATTTCTGACATTTGACTCTTGGATCTTCTTTTTTTTCTTTTTCTTTTTTTCTTTTTTTAACGTTGTATATGATTGCTTAACGAATTTGTAGACGACAATCCATGCAATTTAAGTATATAACCTATAATAGCAGCTTCATACTCTATTTTACAAGTAATTGCCATATCAAATTTGTAATGAAATGTTATACTATGTTGTAGATTGATTTAAATTTGAGAGTGTAAGAATTCTTTGCATTATCAGTGTCATATCCGAATTTTCTAACTGTAAAAGACCATATTTGCTCTTATATCGGAAATTGCTCTTTACCCAGACCCCACTTGTGGATACTGGGTATGTTGTTTTTGTATCGGAAATTGCTCTTAGCTTTTTGTTGCACTCTTGGTGTTCATTTATTTGCTTGCCGTCAGCAAATCATCTTGCACTGCCCTTGCTATTAACGAACTCCAGCTTGAAATGAGTAACCTTCACAGGTTAATTTTCTTTGAAAAAAAAAGTTCAAAATTAAGTTAGCCTATAACTTTTGACTATGTTTAAAACTACCCATTAGACCTCCATTATGTGTTAAAGGATAAAATGAAACTTCTTCGTAACAGCGGAATAATATTAGCCAAAATTAAGTATCACAAAGTTACTCAATTTCAAATATCCGTGGATAAATTTGACACTGTCACTTTTTTTTTAATGTAAGTGCTTTGATAGATAGAAACAATTCTTGATTTTGCAGCATTTGGCCTATGAATACGCCAGAAGAGGTGCATGCTTAACAATTGCAGCAAGAAGAGAGAAGAGTCTACGAGAAGTGGCTGAAAGGGCACGTGAGCTAGGCTCGCCAGATGTTTTAGTTGTTCAAGCTGATGTTTCCAAAGTTGAGGACTGTAGAAGAATTGTTGATAAAACCATGAGCTACTTTGGACGACGTAAGGTTTCAATTTAGTTCATTTTTAAGCTTAATTGAAACGTTTTTGAAACCTCCAATATGCTTGTGACAAACTCTTACTCTTTATTCCATGTGTGTAATGCAGTGGACCATCTGGTTAATAATGCTGGAATGACTGCAGTTACTCTGTTTGAAGAAATAGAAGACATTACTAACTTCAGATCTGTCATGGTAAGTACATTCATGTCACGGGCAAATGTGCACTTGGAAATTGGCAATATTAACCAAAGTTAAATTACTTCCTCATATAAAATGAGATCTTGAGATATAAAGGCATAGGGATCGACTCAGGCAACAAAGAAGGAATCTACTTTAGAAACTTAGGAATATATATCCGACACCATGATAAAATACTATTCTCATGATTAGAATGTCCGTGAGATTTGTACAAGAAAGGTGCATTTGTGATACGACCTACTTTTGTGCAGCTGCTACACCCTTACCTCTCACCCATAGAGTTAGGATATTTTGCCCGGCACAACAGAAACTTCCGCTTTTCGGCTCCAGTCTCGTGCTTTACCAAGAGTCTTAGGGTCTTTGTGACTATGCGTAGCCAAAACTTTCGTTTAGTTTTCAGCCATAATCCTATACTTTACCACGCATTCAATGGCTACCGCGAGAGGGTGAAGACATGTAGTGTCCCTTATATATTTATGCGTTTGAGAGATCTTCTCTTATTATGTGCCGAAACTGTAGAGGCTAGAAGTCAACCTTTTGGGCCAAACTGTTGGAAAAGCATCAAACTTATGAACTCTATGGGCTATTTGTGAAGCTAAAGCGTGTACGAAGTGTCAATTGAGTTTTTTTAAGTAAATAGATTTTGGATTTAATTTGCAGGACATCAATTTCTGGGGTACAGTTTACATGACAAGGTTTGCACTTCCTTATCTGAGATATAGTGAAGGTAGGGTCATTGTTCTTTCTTCTTCAGCATCTTGGATGCCTACTCCAAGAATAAGCCTATACTGTGTAAGTCAGACTAACTTTGGTTTTTCATTTTTAAAATATCTCGGTAATTTTCACGTTTCATTTTGACCCCCCTTAATTTTTATTATGGTAGGCAAGCAAAGCAGCAATGGCACAGTTTTTTGAGACATTAAGGATTGAATTCGGACAGGATATCAAAATTACATTGGTCACACCTGGCTACGTTGAATCAGAAATGACACAAGGAAAATTCATAGACAAGTCTGGCAAAGTAGATATTAATCCTGAAATGAGAGATGTAAGTACACCAGTTTGCTTTTTGTGAAATGACGAGAAAACTTTTCACGTTTATTGTTTACGCCATACTAATGAAATGTGCTTGTAACTAAATTATAAATAGTTAGAACTGCGTTCAATTTCCTAACCAAATTTCCAGCAACAGGCAAGACATGTCATGTTTTTGTATGTAAAAGAAAATACTAATTTGTGCTTACTGGATATATCCAGTGGCTAAGATTGTGACAAATTAAAACATGTTTCGAAACTTTGTACGATGATCCCTAGAGACAATGTATGGTTAGAAAATCAAAATGTGGTCACTAGTAGTATCTAATTTGCATTTACTGATATAACCAGGTCCAAGTGGGCATAACCCCAGTGGTGAAAGTAGAAGAATGTGCAAAGACCATAGTTAATGGTGCTTGCCGTGGAGAGAGGTATATTACTGTGCCAGCTTGGTTCAGGGTTACCTACTTGTGGAAGGTTTTTTGTCCAGAGGTTGTTGAGTGGATATCGAGGTTCCTGTGCCTTACTGGAACTTCACCCAAGGATGCTATTAGCAAGAAAATATTGGATTATACTGGTGCTCAAAAAGTCTTGTACCCAGAAGCGATCCAACAGGTCGTACCTAAGACAGAGTGATCCTGTGTTGATATCCAGAAGCTGTAAGTTGGTAATTTCTTTGTCTCTATTAACTAGCATATGAGCTAGGAGGAACTTTCAATTTGGAACATGCTGTACTTCTCAGTGAATGGTAGTTTTTCTTTTTGTCCGCCCTGTTCCAAAGCCTATAAGAAGAACACATTATGTCATTAATAAAGTAAAAGTTCTTGATGTGCCAAATATCCCAGATCACTGCACCACAATATTCGGGTAAAAGAGGGAAGTTTTCTGAAATGTCTACCGGGCTTATGTGGTAGTCTAGCTCTTGATCTGTGGTTATTAGAACACCACAAGTTCATTATTTGGAGTCTGTACTTGACAAAATTCAACACCCGTGCACCCATCACATTCGGGCACCTACATAAGTTTGGGCCCAACTCCACCTCAAAAGTTAGCTCAAAGGGGAGGATGTCCAAAGCTTTTATATGGGTATCTTGCCCACTCTTAAACAATCGCTCTAATGGCCTTCGTATATTTCTGAAAGACCGGAGAGATGAAACTGAGAGAAACGAAATATAGTTGTTGTTATCACTTGTACAAGGGTAGGAGTATGAGAAGTGGTTGATCTTAGAAATGGACTCAACAGGGGACTGGTCAATACCTCCCTTTAAATGTTCTATAAATGTTCTACATTTATCGCGGTTACTTTGAACTTCAGGTACAAGCCTGTTCAACCAAGTATGATTGATTTTTAGTTTGTGTTTCTGTTACTCCCATCTCTTAGTCTTATTCCTTTTTCAGCGACTTGGTATGTGCGTAAGCCTACTAGTAAAGGTGGTAATCAACTTGCAAACTGGCAAAGGAAGCAAGTCAAGCAGCACGCTGTCATTCTGTCATCTCCATACTCTTACTCCGAACTTGGCCATGTGAGAGCTTATCACCAGACATTACATGTAGCTTCATGTATTATCAACTCTCAATGAGAGACGATTTTGTCCGCACACCCTGCATCTCGGCAGGTTCACCCAACTTTGCAAAACACATTGCCAAATACTAAATGATTAGCAAAATGAAACTGATAAAATCAGGCACCGGGCACAACAAACTCAGGTGCCTATCACACGGGCACCCATATATATAAGGGCGCCCACACAAGTTTGGACTTAACTCACCCCCCAAAAGCTGGCTCAAATGGTGGAGGATTGTCCAAAGCTTATATGGGCATCTTGCCCTCTTTTCCACCGATGTGGGACACATTCACACACTTCAACAAAAACACTACCAAAACACTACCAAAAAGAAACCACAAGTGCGCTCTCATTCGCTTGTACTAAAAATGCGTCACCAAAGACATTGCGACACTATTAGTTTTGCGGCAAGAACGAACAACCAAATAACACCTGCATCGTGCCTTATTTTCTTAATAGTAATTGGGTTCTCAAAGATACGGTTTTGCTTTTAAGTTTGTTCGAATCTTTTGGGGCCATTCCTCGTCCCTTAACCAAAAAAAGTACGTACGAGATCATTCCCTACATCTGATTAGTGCACTTTCTTGCTGTTCCTGCAAATCATAACACAGATCAGTGGTGCATCAATTCATTTTGCAAATTAATATGAAAAACAAAGACAAAAGAAGCAACAAGGAATCCCCCAAATGTTGATTCCTCATTCAACAGACCTTATAATAATTTATAAACAAATTAATATGGCTAGTGCGATGCATACTTATTGTATTTTTCTTGTTAAATATTAAGAGTAGAATAAAATACTCCACACCAATTTATGCAACAAGGTTCAGAGTCGATATATACCAATTTATGTAATTTTCAGATGTAGATCCTTTAGGTTTTCTAAATAGAATTTACATAATTGAAAACTATGTTAACAGTATTATAAGTCATACTAATACTGTAGTTAATAATTCAAATTATTAAAGAAAAGTGTGGTTTAAAAAAATCTCAAATAGTAATGTACTAATGGTACCACGAAAGAAGGAATATACTGGTGGGCTAGCTAGCTGCATTTAGTTAAGCAATAATAAAATATTAGTTTCCTACTTAATGGGGAATTATTGGAGTGCAACATTTTTAGTATAAATACACGTGAAGACTTATCATCTGGATGCAGTACTTCACAAGAAAATAACAGAGAAGAAAAAGCTAGCAAGTAAGGAAAAGAAGTTAAGGCAATGAAGCAGAGTGGAGTACTTGTGCTAGTAACAATGGTGGTTATGGCAATTGGGCTCTTAATTTTTGCTCCAAAGAATGTGGAAAGTGCTTTTGGGATTGACATAAATCCATGCACAGTACCTGCATGTGTAGCTGCGTGCAAGAAAGCTTTGCAAGAGAAGTATCAAAGTGCAACCTGTGCCACGGGGCCTAGAGGAAAATACTGCGTCTGCTTGGGATAATATTCTATTATTGTTAAGCTTAATAAACTGAAGTAATATTCAGAGTAAATCTTCTTCTAATCCACTTCTTCACATAATGCATATGAGGAGGGAAAGATTTGTGTTTCTGTAATTCTGTACTGTAATAGTTAAGCTAGTTTCTATTTGGTTAATCTATTTGTGTGTGATGACCAAAAAGGCTATTTCAATAGACAATTTCTTGTCTTTTAGTTGTTGCAAATTTAGTGAAAAGATTGATGCTTCTTATCATTTCGTTTTGTTATCTTTTTGTCAGATTCTATTCACCAATCTTTCCCCGATCGGGCACACGAGACATCATAAAAAATAAAGAAAAACAATGAGATGTAGGAGCAATTACGGGGTACAATTGAATAAAAAGAAATAATAATATAAAGATCCTTTACATTTTATTTTCAATTCTTACGTGTAAATATAAAGATTTTCGAGAGATTTGATAATAAAATAAAAATGCAATGGACCACAAAATTAAACCAATTGACCTTGAGGTTTGTTTTAGTGGTTGAACACATTTACAATCAATTATAAGGTCTAAAGGTCGAGTCACGCTGGAGGAAAAGTATGAAAATCACCTTAATACTGCTAGGGGGAACTGATATAGTTGACTTCCATTTACAGTTTTCGGTTCTGGTGTATATATCAACCGAATTAATTACTCCTAATCTGTTACAGTTAATTGATAAAATCAGAGTTAAGAATATTGTGGTTGATTGTGTTAAGTGATTAATTTATGTGAAGAGTCATGTCATGTGTAGTGCTTTTTGGTGCATGCAGTGGGTGCCAATCAAGTATTATCTCTGGAGAAAGCTATTCAGTTTGGAGCTTTGTTTTCTTTTTCTTACTTTACATCTCTTCGTGTTTCATGTTCTATAGTCCAATTACATAATTTTTTTAGAAAATTAAAATTCCATTTTGTTCTAAATTTCTTTCAAAATTTACATTTACGTACGTTAACTTTAATAGGTGACCCCTTACCCCTCTTCCAGGAAGGCGTAGAACATATACTAGTCTCGGACCCCTGGTTAGGTTGAAGAGCTCGTGCCAGGCAGGGGTGCTGGCATAGTTTAAAGTTAAACTTCCTCACTTTGCCAAGAGATGATTACTTAAAAATATTTTTACCCTATCAATGTATAAGAGACAGAACCACATGGTACCTAGGGGTCCAAGTGTTCAACTGAATCCCTTCGATGAAAAATTAGTTATACTGTTTAAATAGGACAATAACGAGTTTCTTTTTAATTATATATACAAGGTTGAACTCTCTTAACATGAGTAAATCTCCTAATCTAGTGGTAAAGGGGTTCAAAATGTGCTTTAGATCCCAAGTTTATCTCCGAATAATAAAATTCTTATATTTTTTAATCTTCTTCCATCAATAAGTGCTCTCTTTGCATGTACGAAAAATGAGCCACCCTGATGTCCTGATTTTCAGTTAGGCCATCATGAACTGCTGAATAACACCTGCTTCACACTCATTTTCTTTACTTATTAACGCAAAGATACAGTTTTCCTTTTAAGCTAGATCATATCTTTTGGGGGCCATATCTTGTACCTTAACCAAGAAAGTAATTCCCTTGCATCTAATTGATTAGTACTTTCTTGTTATTCCTTCAAATCATAACACAGTCTGGTGCTCCAATTCATTTTCCAAATTTGAAAAAGATAGACAAATTAAGAATTTTCCTATTTAGTCACTTTAATATGATTGGACAATTCTAAACCTAATACACCAAAGCAGTTTCAATTCCTAGTACAGGGGTCGCTTTAACCACCGATCAGCTAATTCCTATAATGGCATTCGTACACTTGGAATAGAATTACAGAGGAATCACCAAAACGTTGATCTCTTATTGGACAGATATTATAGTAACATATAAAGAGACATGGCTAGTGCGATGCAATACCTCATATGTATTTGCTTTTCAGATACTAAGACAAATAAAATATAATTGGCTGCATTTAGTTAAGCAATAGAATAATGTTTACCTACTTAATAGGGAATAAGTGCACTGCAAATTTTCACTATAAATACACGTGAAAACTCTTCTCTATTCAGTACTTTTGTAAGGAAAATAAATTAAAAATATGGAAGTTAAGGCAATGAAAAAGAGTGGAGTTTTGCTAGTAATGGTGGTTATGGCAATTGGGATTTTAATTTGGGGTCCAAAGAATGTGGAGAGTGCATTCGGGATCGACATAAATCCATGCACAGTGTCTGCATGCGTAGCTGCATGCAAGAAAGCCTTGAAAGATAAGTACCAAAGTGCAACTTGTGCCACGGGGCCTAGAGGAAAATACTGCATCTGCTTGGGATGATATAATTCTGTACTAGCTAGGTATATTACTACTATATTTAAAATAAAGTTCCATCTAGTTCACTTCTCTTCATATTGCATGAGGAGGGAGAAGGTAGACATGTTGTTGGGTTTTTACTACTGTAATATTAAGTCGGGTCACTATTAGGTAAGTCTATACTTATGTGTGTTAGCCAAGGACTTCATCAGTGTAATCAAATCGCTATTTCAATAAATAAATTACTCATCTTTGTTCAGGATGTTAGCAAGAAGTTCTTATTTTCTTGAATTTATCTGTTTGTTACACATCGGCCTCCTATCGTACATATATACATTGAAGAATATGTTAATGGATAGAAAGAATATTTTAAAAAAAAAAAAAAAAACTAAATTAGAGAATTTAACTTATATACATTGACAATGTAAGTGAATGGATACATATCATTAAACGAATAATTTGATATTGTACGTGCGTAGAAGTTAAAATCGTATAAGAAATTCATGAGTTAGACCCTTGTCAGCTCTGAAATGGAGTATTTATCCTCAGAATGTTTTCCTTGAAGTTTTGCACGGTCAATTATCAAAGGAAAAGTGTCTGCTTCACAGTAAGTTATTCGTATGATTTACTATTGCTGGCCTGCATTTGAACGATATGAATTCTTTCAGGTGTTAGTACAATCTATGAAAGACATTTTTTCCCCTCCTTTCGCGTTAAAGAATTCACATAATCAGTCCTATCAATAAACTAGCAACCAAGTTGGCATACAGCTACAATGATTAAGAAAAACAGAACAGTTCAAATGAACAGCAAAAGCACATTAGGTGTAAATCAGGCACATAACAATCGTCATTAGTAGAATATCTGAAAATTAAAGGTGAGTGTTTGGTATATGACATTCAAGAAACATCAAGCTATGCTGCTAGCTTGGGATTTGACCGACGCATGATCCCTCCATCTCGATACCCCAGCACTAATTATCTTCTGCAAGATGTCCATTCTATCGGCAACTAAAGACTCTTCTAAATCCTTCATTTGGCCATGCTGCTTCTCCATTATCAGGTTGAGAGCATCGACATGTTTTATTTTACGTTGCAACTTCTTCACCTGCAAATAAGTGAAAGACACGTAAGCCAAGCCAATCCGAGATAGTGACGGAAGAACCGAAGTAACAGGAACTTATGAAGCTACAAACAGGAGAACATGTCCAAAAGCAAAGGATAATAAAGTAGAAGTGTTCTCCCAAATAAGAGGCTGTCAGGTCCAGTTCTCGCCCCTTTTATTTTTTCCTCTTTTGTCCAGAAACTAGTTCTGAGTTCACCATTAATATTAGCCAAACCATAAACTCACCTGTGCTTCTACCAAAGTGGAAACCAGATATTCTACTTCTCTCTCTTCCTGATCAGCCAACAATTTAGCATGAGCAGCAGCAGCTCCAAGAGCAGTTGCAGTCGCAGCCCTCATACGTAAAGTTAGAGGTATAGTATTCCTCTGGGAGACTGCTACCTCTGTTTCTGCAAGACAATGTTAAAACAATTAATAAAAAGTGAACATAACCATGTTAGTATATGACTGGCAAGTGGCCTGCATGAACCAAATTTTAGCCGTCGCTGCAGTCTGATTGGAAGCTAAAGAGAGAAAAAAGATGCCTACATCGGGATAAATACCTGAGCTGGCGGGCTTTTCCTCCCCTGCAGCACTCTCGGCTTGACTAGCGCTGAAAATATGACAATCAAATTTCATATAAAAGAAAATTGTAGATGTAATGATAATTAGCCAAGCTGTAACAAAAGCAAGATCCATCCGTCCCATATTGTTTACATACATAATGGGGAATCCTACAAGACTAACTGCAGAGGCTGAAACAAATGTGAAGCAGCTCGTCCATAGTTACAATGTTACATACTCCATCCGTCCCATATTGTTTCTCACCTTTAACTTTTACAGAAAAGAAGGAAAGAGGAGGTTCTTAATGCACCTTTTAGAATTACCCTCTATGTCTAACAATTAAGGTAAGTCGAATGAACATCTTCATGTGTTCTAAATAGCTTTTACAGTGAATGGTACTTGTGGATAAAAATAACCATTTCTGGAAATGCTTAATACATACAATCCACATAAACACACACCCCCCCCCCCCCCCCCCCAAAACCAAAAAATAATAGAATTTGCACCAATTTCCCGTTTACACATCTTAAAATCTGATTAATCCTTTTACACACGTAATATTGTTGAACCATTGCTAAGACACACGTCAGTGTTAGACCAGTTTCTATCGATAAGCGTCTCACCCATCAATAGCAATGCAGCGTGTCACATTATAACAACAACAACATACCCAGTTTATCCCATAAGTAGGGTCTAGGGAGGATGAGATGTACACAGACCTTACCCCACCAAAGTGGAGAGGCTGTTTCCGAACGTGTCACATTATAACAAAATATTAAAATTTTGCCGAATATTATCAAAAAATGATCACATTATTCTTCCACCCACATCTTTTTTATGGCTTCCAGCTTTCTCTTCTGCCATGAAAGAACACCAATGAATCAATGCAGTTGCCGACATGCTGTCCTCCATGAAATCAATTCTAGTGCAGCCACATTAGCAACCAGAGGCAAGCAGAATATCTGAATCATCAGAAGGTGGATTTGGGAGAAGGGGGGGGGGGGGGGGGGGGTAAGGATAATTGGTTGTATACTCCAGGAGTCACTTCTCGGTTCACCTCCAATTCCACAGGAATGATTACATACACCTCCAATTCCAGGGAAATGTTTGCTCATTTGTCTAGAAAGACCCCTCCCTCTCTGTGGAATGGGATCCCATCCAGTTAAAGTTGGTGCAATATTATTCATAGGGGTGTATATTGGTGCCATGTGCCAACCCTATTAATTCATGGCTGAGATCACTTTAAAATAAACTAAATTTGAAAATGCAATTTTAAACCAAAAATTAAAAAGAAAAGACCATTCACTAGCGGCAGCCATCTATATAATGTGGCTTGCCATTTTTATCTCACAACTTATAATTCATGTAAGACCCACCATGATGTCATAGTAAAAAAGTACTGAGCGATCCCTAATTTATCCTTTTTTTAGCGATCCCTAATTTATCTTACAATTTAATCTCTCTTTTTTTTTTTTGGAATTGGTCCTTTTTTTAATCTTTTTTGGCAAATAACACATTAAAAGTAGTATAATTTGTTTCATATTGACATAAAATCTTTTTTTGATTAACTTCATCAAGATTTTTTTTTTTTTTTTGTGATTATCATCTCCACGAATTGCTCTAAGATTATTTTTTCTGTTTGAATAACACTCCTAGTGGGGCTTAGTGAGATAAAAATGGCAGACCATGTTATCTAGACGGCTACCATTACTGGATGGTCTTTTCTTCTTTATGTTTTGTTCAAAATTGCATTGCCAATTTTAGTCATTTACTTAAAATGTATCCCAGCCTGAGTTAGTTAAGTTGACACATGGCAAGAATCTACACCCCTATAGAATAATACTACTTTGACGGAAGGGTATCCATTCCCCTCTCTGTATGTCTCCATATCCATCTATTCATTTAATGTGACAGAGGGTCTATATATAGGATTGGATAAGATCATAAGATGAAGTGACACCATTGTATGGAGCAAGGGCATAGAAGTTGCAATTTTTAAGATTTTTCTTTTTATTCTGGAGCTTCGTTTTAGTTATTTTTATTCTTATTATTTTGTCATTGTTCCTGGACATGAAGCATCAAACACATAATTTTCACTCCACACACTCATCCCGACATTTTAAGGTGTGTAAAGTGGAGATAGGTGCATTGTTTTTTTTAATTTTTTGGAGAGAGGGAGGGGGGAGGTTGTATGCATTAGGCCAAAAACAATAGAAAGAAAGATGGAGGGAGTATCAATTACCTCCCTCTCTCACTGATTTCAGCAACTGATCCCAATCCATCATCATCTTCATCAAAAATGTCCGTTGAACACTGGTTCTCATAGCAAAGGGCTGTAACAGCAGCCTCCGCTGCAGATGCTGTGATATCTGGACCAACAGCACTAGAGATGCGAGCTACCTGAAAAGTACAGATCACAATCAGTTTACAAGGCTAATAAATGTGGAAGTAGAATCAAGCAAGATGACCTCAAGATTAAATTCCAATCATGTCCCAGTAATTTGCTTATGAAACCACAAATTTACTTCTTTTCACATCTGGGAATGTAAGAACAGTCAAAAGCCACATGTAGCATGTTTTCCTTCTTGGATCCTATTGTCCCGTGTTTAACAATTCTTTAACAGCTTATTTGCTCGATATGCTTTCCACGTGCAAATAAAAAATAATTTGATAGACTAGACACAATGACAATGATGCTGAGTCCACAGTAACAGAAGCATGTGAACCTGTTTCATCAGGAAACTACTGGCTTCTGAAATAGGAGCCCTGCGTAATTTCTTGAGAGGAGGCGTTTCGCTTTCAGCATCTCCATTCTCTTGATGCTCCTGGTTCTGCTCATGAGATTTATCTCCAGGAGTTTCTCCAGACTCTGTTACTGCACGCTGAGCTTGATCCACACTTATTGCGTGTTGAGCTTGATCCACAGCACTTACCTCACCATTTTTGTCTAAAAATTTATTTCTATCAATAGAACCGAGCATAAGATCCCCAAATGGCAACTGCATAAGCTGTGAGATACAATCCAGTTTACTCTTTGTTTTGACATTTTGAGCTACAAGATCCCAGTCATCACCATGTTTCAGTACAGACTCTAAAAGGAGCAAAGTTTCTGCTTCAGTCCAGATGGCTTTGGGGTTCCCACCATCCATTAACTTGAACTCATCTGCCGACTTGTCCTTGTCATAAGTACCACTTTTAAAGCACTTCTCACATAAGTTAAAGCTTGCATCCTGAAAAATAAAACAAAGAGAAAGCAATCAAGACAGCTGCTATTCAGCACAAACCCGTTTTCAAGCATCTTGCAGTTTTCAAATACAAGGTATTGTTTTATATTTTGGCAGCACTTGTGACTTAAGTGTATACAAGAAACATGCTACCGATCAACCTGGAAAATCACAAATTCGCTGACATACACATAAACTATCTAAGACAGATATATTATACACTGACAAGCGAATGCAAAACAAACAAAAGCATTTATTTTGGGTTCTTACTACTGTGATTTGAAGACGCAGTGTTCTATAAGTTTTTCTAAAATTTAGCGGACATTATGAAAGATAGTTTTTTCTTGGAGAATTTTGCTTCTAAGAACTTTTTCTTTGGTTGCATTAAAAACTTTGACAAGAGCCAAGAATAACTTATAGAAAACCGGAAAGAAAAAGAGAGATAACAAAATCAATCATTAATTGCAGCTTATCAAAGTATTACAGACTAGCATTTTGAGATCTCATCCGTATGATTTTCACTCACTGCGTTACTGACCTCTCAACAGTTATTTCCAGCATGGCCAACTAACTCAAAGTGAATAGAAACAATATGCACAGCCAGTTCACACAACAAATTTTGGCAAAGTCAAAGTGATCAACAGCATCATATTCAATTCTTGATCATACGATCCACATTCCTCAGGTCAATTTTAAGCCCAAAAGGATATATTTCTTAAACACCAAACTATGTTTCCATCAACTATATTGCAATTCATTAAACAAAAACGAGTAAATGAATAATTCAAGCAAATTCAGATAAAATACCTTGGTGTACTCGTAATGACCCGAACCACATTGCTCTTTACAGCTCACACATACTACACTTTCCTTCTTTTGCTGCTGAATCAACTCCCCATAAACATCCGAATACGACGCCAAAGGCGACACCTTTTGTACACAATCTACCACACCACCACTTCCACCACCACAGCGCCCGAGGATCACCTCTGGGGGCGGAACAGGCACAACAGGTTTCAAAGAATTAGGAGCAGCCACAGCCCTAACACCATGAGGGGGCCCTTCCTCAATCCTAATCCTCCACTTGTCATCCTCCTTATCCTCCTCCGCCGCGGCGCCAACATCAGCCGGGGTTTCGGCATTACTAGGGTCAAAATTAATCAAACCCCACTTCTCTAAAAATGTAAATACTTTGTGCAACACACTTATATCACCCACTAATGATTTTCGGACCTCAGTAAAAGTCAATCTCCGGGTCGGATCTTCACGGTAAGTTGTAATAATAAAATCCCTATACTCTTTATATATTCTTGAAGTTCTTGTAAATGAACTGTTATCAAAAAATTCTCTTAATGATAGTCTCTCTACTTCATGTATACTTTGCCAAGAAAACCAACCTTTAAAAAAAATTATAATTAGAAAATATAATTCATAAAAATACAAAGGGGGGTTGAGGGGGTATACTTACTGGTGTAACTAGGGATTGTGTAGAGGTCGTGGTCGGGTTCATTAGGCGTGTGTGCGTCCATAAGGTGCAGGCTCGCGCGGGAGAAAGAATTCACAAATCTTGAGGCTAAAAGAGCAATCAGGATTGTATATTTGTATACTTTGTAATTCCAATTGGTAAAATAAGATGTACTGCACTGTAAAGGAGTATTTTTGTGGTTTTGTTTTTTTTCTTTTTTCTTTTTTTGTGTAGAAAAGAAAATTGATAGGACTCAAGTATGATCTGAATTATTTAAAAGGTTGTTTAGGTAAAAGCTTATATACTTTTTATTTATGTTTGGTAAATATAAAAAGTATTTATAAATTAAGTGTTTATTAGCTTAAAGTCATAATTGGTCACACTTAATTTATAATTTTCACCATATAAGTGATTTTTTTATTTGACCAAGACTTTATTATTTTGTTCTTAATAATTTATTAATTATTAAAGTAGCCCTTGAAAAACAAAACTTACTAAATCTATCTCCATTCCACATCCATCTTTACCCAACTCGTTGTAAAAAATAAGTATTTATTAATAAATACTTTTTTCAAACAATTGTTTGAATATTTTAGTTTTATTTTTATATAAAAGTAGCTTATAAACATTTTTTAACCAATACATCAACTGCTTCGAATTAGTATTTTCGGCACTTCTGATCAGCTGACAAATAGCTTAAAGTTGAGTCCCAATTGGATAGTGATTTATTTTTTAACTTAATTATATTTACATAGTCATAAAATATGTTGGATTCTTACGAAACTACGCTTGGTTTCAAATTTAACTCATTCTCTAGCGATTTGGTCTGTTGATGGGGCAACTATTAGACTAATTTTCTTGTCTCAATAAAGTGATCCTATAGTCACTTGGAGCACGTTTGCAAGAATGGAACTTGCAGGATTTGGTACTCAAGCACACAATAACAGTGACTAATGTTGTTACAAGTACTACTTCAAGCTCACAATAACAGTGACTAATGGATTATATTGATAATAGAAATAGAAAATTGCTGAGATTATAAACGATACTTATAAAAGAAGAGGAAAGAGATGAGAAATTAGATAGAAAGGGGGGCGAGAGATAGACTGATACAAATGGGGATGAGAATAGAAATACAGAGAAAGGAAGACATTAGAAAAGGGGGGAGATCAGAGGGATAAGGGTTCACAACATCATAGCTAATTTTCCATTAAACTATTCTATTGGTATTTAACTATTTGTCTAACCCGGATTACAAAGATAATTTGCTAAATTTCCTAATGTACCCTCCAAGAAGGTATTTACATTCATAACAGATGCATACAGTTTAATTCGATCTAAAGAACTTGGTATTTACATTCATAACAGATGCATACAGTTTAATTCGATCTAAAGAACTTAAACCTGCAGAAGGGGAACATTTGGTTTAATTTGATACAAAGCAAAGAGATTTGCCAAGACATGACATACTATGAATCCATTTGACATAGAGACTTGTGTTGAGAGCTGGTTTTGAAGTATGACAAACGAGAAGGACTCAGAGGTCCCCACTCAGGACCTAGTCCTTGGAATAAAGGGCACGTGTGATCGAAAAGGATTACGGGTTGCAAATCCCTGTGGAACTAGGAGTAGTGGCGCGTGATTGAATATATATCCTAGTCAGACTAAAAGAGGCTGTGTCTTCGAAGTGTGAAAAGGAGTTGGACTTCAACAAGGAAAAGAGTTGCTGGGATCCTGACAGTTGGACTTCAACAAGGAAAAGAGTTGCTGGGAATCCTGACTTGCCATAATTAAAAGGATTCTTTGTAGAACTCAACTAGGGTTTCAAGACCCATATAAATGCAAGTAGTAGAGGCAGCCGAAAAGCAGTTATTCACAAACGGAGAGTTGACAGCACGAAAAGGCAATCTAGCATCTTTCTACGTGAAAACTGGAGAAGACAACTTGAGTGCATGCAGGGCATTGAGTCTAGATATTTTGTCTAGGTTTGTCTAATAGCAAGCTGTCTTTAATTCAAGCTTTCATAGTTTTACCTATTGGCTTTTTCAGAAGCATATATATTAGGTGAAATTTTATTTAATTACTGAAAAGCTAGAGTTTAGCTTTGAGTAGTGATTAGGGTCTAGAGTGTAGCCCCTTGGTTACAGAGTTTGTAATCAGAAACGTTACTCTTGTGTTAGTGGATTCAGTTCTACAATCTCAGAGTGTGGGTCGTGGTTTTTCTCCCTTGAGCAAGGAGTTTTCCACGTAAAATCCTTGTGTTCTTTTGTGTGTGGAGTTGTGTGTTATAGTGTTGCAAGCAGGAAAAGAGATAATCTAAGAACTAGGTTCTACATTAGAAAAACCAGGTTCTCGTGACGAAAAATCGAAAGACACTATTCAACCCCCTCTACCCCCCCCCCCCCCTCTAGTGTCGTAAGGAGGTGCATAAAGAGTAACAACTTGCCTACCAACACCTTCGCCTGTCACCAACATTGGGGATGACGAAGTCCCAATGGGGGATATAACTCCAAAATCCCAATAATTGATGTTGAGAGGAAATATGAAATGGATTTCTAGGGAGTCAACTTCTTAAGGTAATCTTTTTGGCGCGCAAAGGTACATGTATCACATTGTAGACTTGTAGTACAACTAATAGAGAATAGGCACTCTCTTTTTTCCAGCATCTGGCAACTAGGCAATGCTCGACTGCGAAAAAGATGCTGCAAGACTTCTCTTTGTTACAACTCCCAGCTTGCAGTTAAAATGATCCATTTTCTCCCTCAAAAGCTGGAAATTTGATCAGGCAATCTTCTTAAACCATTGGCATCTAGGAATATATAGCAGCCACCTCTGATCAAATACGAACTAAAGTGCTACGAACAGCCTCAGAAACCAGGGTAGCAAATGTCTCATCAGCAACGCTTATCACAGTTCGTGTTGTTGTAACCTCTATCAAGGCTTTGTTAGGCTCCGAGATGCACACAATTGAAGCATTTTCTGATCCGCTTGTAATCTGGGCGTTCTGTGCAGTTGCTTTCATTCCCATCTTCTTTAAGGTCAGCAGAAGGGAGTCCAAGTCAACCCTCCCTATAAATAGTAATGGCCTATCTTGTGAAGAAAGCACCTGCTTATTTCCAAGAACTAACTGATGTTTCCCCTTCTCAACCAGCAGCTCTCCCTTTAATCTTGCAATATTGTTCTCTTGTATCACTTTTGTATAATTCAGAAGCTTAGAAGCCAAGTCCATATCAATGTTAATAGACGCATAATTTTTCAATTTAGGTATAACCACAGTTTCATTTTCAGAGAAATAACGGACTGAAAGTGTGGGGTTCCAACAGCTAATATGGGGCCTCAAATACTCAGGAACCTGAAATGAGCAAAAAAGAGACAGCAGTTAAGAGTACATGTAATACAGGTCGGCTTCTTTATAGCAGAAGAAGGGGTGGGGGAGAGGATACAAGAGGGATAGAGAAACTACCAGCACATGTTTAGGTTGTAATCTCCTTAGTAAAGGTATAGCTTTATCTAACCTGCAAAATAGAAAATGAAGTTTGTAATGCCTAGAAGCCAGAATGGTAATTGAAGAGCTACGAATTCGTAGTAATTGAAATAGAAATAGAAAATAATGTTCAACCATGTGAACTTTATAATTAAGATTAAAGAAAATGACCAAAGGACTGTGCCTCCCCACAGGCCACGGCCTCCTTTTAAATGAGAAATAAAACCCATAAATGTTTCTACTTGGTTGTTTAATACTTAAAATTGTTTAATGACACTTGTAGGAAGAAGGAATGCAAACAATCCAGGAGCACAACCTTAAGCATCTAACGGATTCTTCTCTAATTCTCAAAACTCACCTATAAATAACCTATAAATATAATCTTATATTAAGAAGCAATGTGACCTTAGATCAACATTGTGGACCCTTTCCAAGAAGCATCCTTATCTGCTTTCTTTTTCCTAAGGCATCTCTTAATCCTACTTCTTGCAAGTTTACCAAATAGACAAAAGAAACTACCCATAACACACCAAAAAATAAAGAGCTGAAAGCCAGACGTGTTGCCTGCTTCATATGAGATAGAGAATCCAAAAGAGTATTAGAGTATGCTTACTTAATTCCAGAGACAAATGAACATTGAAGGACCTTCATTGACATTGGCTTGAAAGGCAAGAAAGCCAAATTGATATCAGCTCCTTCCTGTGGAATGAGGTACATTGACCATGAAAATATAATCAAGCTTGACATTAGTCAAACAACTAGATGCACAAGATTTGTGAATATAGAAAATCATATAGCAGGCAGGCACCTCCATAATAAGCAGTGAGTTAGGATCTGCACACCAACGTCGAAGGAGATGAACAACAGGGCCAAGTCGCAGACTCCAGTGAGGACAAAATACTATGCAAGGTTCCTGCCAACTTGTTCTGTGCACAAAACATTAGACTAGGCCAATGATGATGATAGTCACAGCACCTCCAATAACATTTTTTCCATAACCAAAGACAACAGTGACGTCCAAAAGATGTAAATGGATAGGAAAAGAGTGATAAAGCCAAAATACTGTCCGAAGCAAACTTATTAAGCAGGTTACTAACTTACTATGTTCATTTTTTGTAGCTTATATCTCAAAATGAGGGCACAGAATATATCTTACATAAATTTCGATGAATGAACTGCAGGAGATACCAAGAGCTTTTTCTCGTTTAACAACTGAATATGAGTGAACAGAGGTTGCCCAGAATAGAGCTGTGAATCAACATATACAACAAAAAAGGAAGGTGTTATCTCGACATGCTCATTTCTGTTTCAAGGCAAAAGGATTTAATGCACAAGATTCATAGTTATGATCAGTTAATGTAGTACTCTTTCTTGCCGTTGACTGGATAGCCATTCAGGTATGATATTGGAAAATGCCAATAACTCTTCCGCCACAGAAGAAACTAAATATATAGGCACCTACATCACGCAAACATCAAGTTTAAATACATGAAAAACATATTTCAGGAAACAAAGTTAGATTCCAAAATTAATTGCAGAAAATAAGATATGAAACGGAAGCAAAACTTAAAGAACTAGAAGGCTCTTGACCAGGTGAATTGACTAACTTTTGACATAACGGTTGGCAATAGTCCACAATTGCGTATAATACCTGGGAGACAAGAATCTCTCAATGTTCATTCCTTCACACTATCAGGATTACAATTAATATACAACTATGAATTTATAATCCAACAGAAAATCCAACAAACAGCATTGGAATAGGTGAGGCAAATGCTATTGAACTAAGCTCCCAGATCCGTCCAAATGACTAGATCAACAGTAACCATTTGTCCCTCATCGCTGAAAGTATTCTCAAGTTTCAGTAAATATATATGGTTCAAACATATTATAGGATATAAAATGAAAATTGAGATAACTAGTTTTTCGAACAATTTATAGGATCTATTCATTATTCTTCGCACTAGTTTTGTTCTAAGCAAAAGGAGGGGCCAATCTGGAAAGATTCTAATAAACTACTCAGCTATTTTATTAGAAAGGCAATACTTCTGCATTCTAGAAATAATTCTTTACAAACTTGTAACACTGGCAGCAAATAATGTCTTCCTTTTTTTCCAAGTTAGAATTATATATTTAATCCTTATCGTGTATAGCTTGCATAATATTCCACTTAAGCCTCTCAAGATGAGAATTCTCAGCACCATCTGCATTCCCCACCTTGAGACTGCTTAGAAAGGGATTAAGGAACATAATCTTGGTACTGCTCTTCGGCTCAAGATACCAATCTTCTAAGGTAAATTGATATGACAATCACCTGTTGGAGAATTAGTACATGTGCACATGCATGAAATCTTACATCATACCTGCAAATTTGAAGATTCTAGCAAAAGTGATACATGTTCCAAAAGCTGCAACATGACTCCAGGCCGTCCAATAGGAATAAGGACTGACCCTGCAGCATTAATAGAGTCCAATGCACATGAACATATAAAAGCTACTTTTTCCATCTCTTCTGAGTACTCATCTGAATCAAGCCAGGATTCTTCCCAACTACCAGCATCACTGCACATGTTCCAAGTTTCAATGATTGTTACTTCCCCTTCCAGAAAATTTGTAAATTGTATGGAGGAAGATTTTTTTTTTTTTTTTTTTTTTGATAAGGTAAATAAGTTTATTTATAATGAAGGGGAAACCCCGTATACAAGTAGTATACTATAAAGTAGAGAACCTACACTAAAACATAGTTCTTGACAAAAGATACCCAGTCATCTATACACATCGGGATCTCATGGGAACACCAAAAAGAAACTAGAAAGAAAAAACTATTCTTCATATTAACAAAATCATTTTCGACTCCTTCAAAAGCTCTCATATTTATCTCTTTCCATAATATCCACATAATGGCTAATGGAACAACATCCCATACTCTCGGTCTTCTCTTCCATTGCTTAGTTGATAGTGCCAGGCATCACCCATTGAACTCCCAACCAGTTTAGAGCCACTACCCATAACCGCGTCGCCACCTTGCAATGAAGCAAAAGATGGTCAACATCTTCTCCGGAGCATCTACACATGAAACACCAACTAACATAATTGATCCTTCGCTTCCACAAATTGCCGGCTGTCAAAATGACTCCCTAGCTGCCAACCATGCAAAGAAACATACCTTCCTCGGCACCTTCGGAATCCAAATGGCACGATATGGGAAATTCATTTCCACCCTCACCAACAAGCTCTGATAATAAGATTTAATAGTGAACAACCCGTCCGTGCTCTCCTTCCACCTCCACAAATCAGTAGTATCCTGCAGTGGGCTCTGACGATAAGCAACTCAACAAGGTTCTGAAATTCACCCATCTCCCAATCCTGAAGGCTTCTCCTAAACGTCAAATCCCAAAGAACTTCCCCCGCAAAAGGAAATAAAAGAAAAGAAAAAAGGGAAGATAATCTATAAAAGAAAAAAGAAGCATAGCCATAAAAAAACTTCTCGCATGTGCATGTCGAACAGCTTCAATTGTATGCATAATCTTCTGGAATAATACAAAATTAATGTATACCTTGGATAGGAACTGGCAGTAGCAGGAGGAAAATGGTTCTTTTCATCATCAACATCATTGCGGGCTGTAAAGTCTGAATATAATAGAACATCATTTCCTTCTAGAGCTTTGTAATCGAAGCTGGATGCAGTTGTTGATGCAAAAACTGATCCAGAAAGATATGTAATGCTTCCTTTTGGACTTGAGATATTCCAATTACAAGCACCTATTTCCAAACCGGAACTCAATGCTTTTATTATCAATGTGCCATTATAGCAGGGTTCTTCAGCATACTTGAGGGACTGAACCTTCTCCATGCAACCTTTGATATCAGCTGCACTGAAAAATATTCTCATTACTTATGCAGATAAATACACACCAAAAGCACATAAAGCTCCAAAGTTTCTTTGTTTTCTTTTTCATTGTTCAATTACAGGCTACGAGCTGCGAGCACCAGGTATTTTTCTTTCAGAATGAGGGATGAATATTCAAATTTTGAAACAAAACTTCTGTTGTCCATATCCAAGTCAGTAAGCTTGCAACCCAGAAAGATGCCTCTACATGTAATTAATTATGGGTACTAAAATGGAACTGACTCTATATACTTCACTCTCATCCCAAATTGCAAGTATTACTATTTTCACGTCTCAGTGTTCATGTCCACTCCATTGAGAAGATAACTCATTTGGAAAAGCACAACTTCTCAACGTCATAGAAATCATAACAAACTGTTGACTGACTTAAACTAGTAAACTAATCTAGACCCGTGCATCATGTGTTCCCCTAAAGATATGTTGTTCTACATGTCTGTATCAAGCAGAATACTTACACTCAAGTTCCTAAAAAAGAACAATAAATATATATAAACTTTGGCCCAAGTAGCATAGTAGTATCTAGTAAGTCAAACACACCAATTGATGAAAGCAACCCCCAAGAAGCATGACAAAAATGATCTTGCTTTCAAATGAGATAAGAATCGTTACCTGTATATGGGCATCCATCCACCAAGTTCTGTCCCTTCACTGCCTAAAACAATATCCTTTAGTTCCATAGGGAGTAGTTCAAGTTTTTCCCAAGACATCCATGGAGGGCAACCAGAATCGTCAGGTCCATAGAATTGTCTCAACTCCATATGCATGGAAAGAAGGTCCTCCATCATCATTTTCCCTAGTCTGGAAGCTGCTTCCGTTGTATATACCTGATAAGATAACCGGCATCAAAAGATTTTTCACCAGCATAAGGTTAATTGTATTTCAAATGCAAGAAGATATCATTTATATCACCTTTGCTCTAAAATCTTTGAGTCGAGTAAGAAAGGGTAACCCTAGCATACCCATCGGACTTGAGATAAGCACCACATCTATGGAATATATACTCCAAAGCTGCAAGCTTGTCACAGTCTTGTACCATGGTTCAGCTTGTATCAAACTTTTGGAATCAAGAATTGAAGTTTTTTCATCAAGTGAGGAAGATGTAACAATTGGTATGGGAGAAAAGACGGCAAGTGCTGAAAGGTCCAAAGGGCAGTCAATTAACACCCGAAAACCACAGATGTTAACTATGTGGCATGGTGGGAAATAATAGCCCTTGCCTTCGCTTAAACATGTCTGCAAATGTTGGAATCCATGAAATACATGATGTCAGTATGTACTCCAAAAATATGCATGGAATGCAAATATGCACAGTGGAGAAGAGACTTACAAACTTCATGGAATTGAAATTGCTACGTGTTTCTCGCCAGCCAGGATTATGTACTGTTCCAATGGGCAATGGATAGCATCCTACAAACGAAACAAATAACGATTCAGGAATAGGTCAGTTCAAAATCAAGAGTATACAGCACAAACGACATGAAAGCAGCACTTATTGATATATATTTTTACTGATAAGCGAGAAGTCGCCGAGGGCCGGTGGCGCACAGTACAAAAGTTGGTGGATAATGGGTCCACTCCTCTACTTTTGTCCACTTAAATACTCGACTTTTGTCTGTGACGGGGTTCAAACCTATGACCCACACATCACAAGCTGAGGTCTTTGATGCAATTGGATATAAATGTTTAAAAATATCCAATTATATCCCTCTTTATTGGAGTTGAAACTGCTGTAATGCCTCATGAGTCCACCTTTTCACTAAGATTTTTCTTATTTTCTCATTTCTGTTTCGTCTCACCAAACAAAAAATAATATAAAATAAACAATTCTAATACTCTTTTTATATATATATATATATATATATATATATATATATTGAATACATTTTCATGTTAATCTCTTCCGTCAGCTAATCGGTTTAAGGCTAAAAAAACAGTGAACCCGCAACCCGCCCTATTGCCATCCTAAGAAGAGCAGAGTATTTTCTTTTTCAATTGCAGTTAATGCCTCATCTAAACACAAAAGTAAGGACTTACCACGTTAATATGATTCAACTTAAGCGGCTTTTCTTCTCGAGCTAGAATCGCCAACAAAATTTTAAGGAAAATTTAAAACACAGGACTACTTATAGCTCTAATTAACCCGAAAAGAGTAACCCTGTCGCTTTAAAAAGGGGCTAAGTGCATAAATAGCCAATTGTAGGCGCACCATTCAGGTTTGAAGTTTAACATAGGTTAAAAATTAGTTAAAATCTAAATAGCCCGGAAAATTATGGCCCCCTAGCTAAATTTTAACTTTAAAATGTGATGTAGAGGGGGAAAAGTACATGAATAGCAACTTTTATCAGTGATCTTTAGTTTGAGGTCACTTTATTTATTATTTTTGCATAAGAAACCACTTTCTGGAACTTCAGTCCTTGTGGGCTGAATTTCATAGCATGAAGTTTAACTTCAACCCGCAAAGACTGAATTTTTAAGGATAGAATGCGTAAACTTCAACCCTTGTGATGGTTGTGTTAAGTTCAGCCCACAAGGAATGAAGTTTTAAAAAGTGATCTCTCATGCAAAACCAATAAAAAAGTGATTTCAAACTAAAGATAACTTGCAAAAGTGATCTATGTGCGAAATTTTTACATGTAGAGTGGCCTCTTGTAATTGCGCTCAAATTTTACTTATTTAAAAAACTATGACACCGGGGGGCAACTGGTTTGTTTCTTTACTCTCATAACAACGGTTTAGCAAATATGGTCTTCACTTAATTTAATGAATAAATTGTAGACAAAAATAACCCTATGAATATTATAAACAGATACATATATCCCTGCCCTCCCTTTATGTGTAGTACTGCCTAAGAGGCATCACTTACTTTTAACCATTTGCTTAGGCAATGCTTGCCCTTGAACTCTTCCCACATTCTCCCAGTTAACTTGAAGTGTTGCTGACCTCTTCTCACATTCTCCTAGATAGGTTGAAGTGTTGTCTACGGACGAAACGGATGTCACTTTACCAAAATTGTTTTGAATGGGAACAAACTTTCAGAACCCATCAATTTTGGGGACCCCGGTGAAATATTTTGCTACTCCTATAGTCCTATTCTTGTAGAATTTGCACCAGTTGATGCAAAATTCAGACTGGCTTGCTTCTTCTTTTCCTTTGTAAAAAATTCACTTCAGTCCCAGGGAGGGACTGAAGTTGAGTCGAACTTCAGTCACTCAATTTCAGATTTTTGGTTCGAAGTTCATTTGAAGTTGAGCGCAGCTTCAACCCCAGGAATAAAGTTGAGGCTAGTTATAATAACTTAAGATATGACTGGAGTTAGGCTTGAACAGAGTCTAACTTCAGTCCCTGTGACTGATTTTGAGGCGGTTGCGCCTTGCAAACTTGTGCCAATTGTGGCTGCACCAATAAGCTATCTATGGACCTGCCCAACAAACAGCGTCAAAGTGATGGATCAAGAGAATCTCAAGCGCACACAACTTTTGATTCTGCCCAATGCCAACTGATGCATTGTCCCAAAAAGGAGAAGAATCAAGTTACACCATGCTATGATGGATGCACTTGGAGGGCTAAAAAATTTGTACCCAACTAGTTTTCTTATATCGTGAGGATGGTCAAAGTGCTATTCTTCATAAAAGATGTGTATCAAGTGTTGAGCTCTTCCATATTGCAAAAGCAGAGCAACTTCTACCCAATCCCTGATAATTTGAACCATTAGAACAAACTCCTTGCTATCAATAGGTAGTTAGCAATGACAGCATAAGACTGATCGGTCTGAAGTTCAAAGTGTCATACACACTGCTACCCATTTGTTTACTTCGCCCTTATTATTTTCTGAGCAGACACCTACCAGGCTCATGCTTATCCCAATAGCATAAGTAAAACTCTTATTTCATCTTTTTTATTCTTTGGATTTTCATTCTAAAGTATTCTTAACCCTGCTCCATATTATCTTATGTCAAGCATAAGGGTTTACTTCAAATTTGGCATTTACACAGAGATTTGCACAGCGCATGACTTGAGCAGTTGAGCGTATTTTTCTTATCAAAGCAACTATTATCTAATGCACACACGTCTCATCCACTCTGAATATTAACAAACTGGAAAAGACCATATAACGCCTTAAGGTAAGCAGAATCTAAAGGCAATATCATGCAGAAACATGCACTTCAAATGGAGAAAAATGTTGATAACTTATTCACGTTAGGAAAAATTAATACATAAGAAAATTGAGGACGACGAGAGACCAGAAGGGCAATCTACCATTGAAGCCTCCACAATAAGCTACAACTAAACAAAAAGCACAAGGAAAACGCAACCTTATCATCTCTTCTTGCCATCTATGTTTCGGCTCTATTCATATGTTGAGAGGTTTCGTCCCTGGTTGATTACTGAAGAATCTAAATGTGAGGCCAGCCCCAAACTGCATAACAGCACTCAGCCCCATCTGAGTATTGCAGAACCCCATGTAAGGCCAGCCCCAAATCCAGCAGCAGCAATGACATGACCAGGCTGCACGTTCCCACTTCGAACAGCTTCATCCAGTGCCAAGGGGATCGATGCAGCACTTGTATTGCCATAATTTGCTAAATTGGATATCACACGTTCTGATGGCACCTCCAATCGCGTTGCTACTGCATCAATAATCCTTTGGTTTGCCTGCATGTAGCCATTCCCAGTTTGATATTCATAGAGTGATGATAACTCAAGAGGAGCATCAAGAAACTTTGAACTATCTCAAGCTTCTGCCATTAAATTGTAAGAGAATCTTCTAAAAGTAAATGTCAGATTCAATATACTTGAAGAACCCATATTATCTTGAACAAGAAATGAGTTTCTACATCAGTCACACAATAAACAAGCCAATAAAACAATTGATAATGAGAATGCTGTGCAATAGAGCAATTGGGAATATCACTGTATTTTGCTTCTAATGCGCACACATGACAGTTTGCTGTCGTTTCAACAAGCAGCTACTCATTTCTTTCTTATTCTATTTACTCTTACTTTTATCTGTATCTACGAATTCAACTTTATCTCTATAAGCATGATGTGCTTAAAATTAAAAATTTACCAGGTTGAGCTTTATACTTTTATTCCATAAAGGAGTTTTATACTCCTAACATACTTAAACACTGAGAACAGCAAATCATACCACACCAATTAAAAAGAATAACATACTCCAAGTTTGTTGATTATATTATTCTGGCAAATTTTTGGGTTAGAAACTTCTCGGGGTACTTCTTCGTTAAACTATCAGAAGTTCCTCGTAAAAGATCTGGTCGTTATCAAATAAGATCTGGTCTATTACCAACCAAATATCAGGGATCGCAACGTAGTTTATAAACATGAGAACAGAGTATCATTGCACTTTGTCACCTAACAATCCATAGATGTAATTCATTATATTCATTCATTAAAAACATAAAAGTTTTTAAGAAAACATCATCAGTCAGGTACGAGTGACTCTATAGAATATAGAGTTCAATATCCCAGAGAGTCATACCTGATGGAGAAGCAGCCAGTCAATTTTAGACGCAGGAAGACCTGCACTCTCTAAAGCTGCTTCAATAGATTGTGGCACAACACGAACAGCAAATCTAAAAACCTCTTTCCCATTCATCTGGATGCAAGAGTACGAGGAACCTTTTGGTGGAAAACCAATAGCAGAACCATTTGTACCAAATGCATGCTCCGTTTCGTTCTCTTTGATAGAAGCATTCAAGTGCCTGAATGTGACAAAAATCATTGAGTGCCCCTTTAAAGATGAAAGCAGAGGAACTTTTCCTGAAAATTAGAATAAGTACCTTTGACCTTCACCGTCGCTATGCAAGTCAAAACCAAATAAACCATCTTCTCCAACATCACAGGCCTACAAGAGTATGGGGTTATATAAATTTTCAAAAACAGACATTGTAAATTAGCATCCTACACACAATCACTTGCAACAGTAAAAGAAGAAAGGTCTCAAGAATTTTGATAAAGAAGATGCAAGACTCACACTTAATGCCAAACCCAACCAGGCAACCACATTACAGGACAGGCGGCTATACCACAGACAACAGCATGCAAAATCCCTGGCTGACTAAGAACGGGCCCAGGGAGGCACTCGCTGCCCTACTTGTCTGACCTATTTTACCAAATTGACTCTAGAAATAAACAAATAGGGCAATTGATCATCTTATTCAGGTTCTTAATGCATAACACCTACAACTCCCAACATATGAAAAGCAAAACTAAGAAAACCTACTTCAACCTATAAACGAAGAGCTCTATACCCATCTATTGTGTCAGAGTAATTTCAAACCACATATACACAAGCCTGAGAACTTACTAAGTTTATACAAGTCCAGTAAATACCCCCACCACAAATCCAACCCCAGTGGAGAAAATAGAGACTACATGAACTTCATCAGTATAGAATGCAAGAAGAAACAGATGAATCTAGAGATACTTTTTTTTATAAAGGAGTCTAGAGATACTTAAACAAGTAAAGATGATTGACTGCTCTTTTCACTTAATAAAATAGAATGCTAAGGATAATCATTGCAACAACTAAAAATAGTATTCACCAATTGAATTGTATATTATCATTTCTTGTACCTGCACCACTACAGCACCGGCAGCATCACCAAAGAGAATACAGGTCCCCCTATCTGTCCAGTCAACATAGCGAGATAGAGCATCAGCCCCTATTACAAGAACGTTCTTAAAACCGCCACCTGCACCACATCAGAATTTTAATGTTTAGCAAAGCATATATTTATGAAGATGCATAACTATACATGTGTGTGTTTAGCAGAGGATACTCCAGAAAGACAAAAAATTTCAGAATCAGCAGCTACAGCATAGTTTTGCTGGTATTGACAGTTTCACACTATTTCTCAAGGCATTATATGCCCAAGGGATTTATCCAAGAAGTTGTTGATTTTCAAACACGTTTTTTTTCAATAATTTATCTAGAAAAAAATGACATCTCACTTGTCTTTCACTGCTTGACAGTATCCACAAAACTGCACGAATTCAACCTTATCAAGTTTTAAATGATAATGATCTATCAGCTTTTTGGCATAACTTGTGACATGAGCGTTAGCAAGATAGACCTATTACTAATACCACTTAAGATTAATTTGACCTTCTGAGCATAATCCACTAAAGGGCAATTACATCTCTGATCAGGTATAAAACACTAAACAATCCCCTCCGTTTTGAAATTCTAAACGAAGAAAAATAGAATTCATCAACAATACAAATTTAGGCATTTGCTAGTAATTCTCTATTTGCAAGTAATGTCTCTAAAGTTACTTCAAGTAGTTTCCACTAGTCAGATAGTCAATGCTCTTTCTGTTTTAGTCCCTAAGATTCAGAACCTGCAGTTCTAGCAACTGCTTAAAACATAGGTTTCCTCACCACCATGGTAGAGCATCAAGGAAGATCTGATTCTTTGATCAGAAACTGTTAAAACCATCTAGTGAACTGGACAAACCCAGCTTCAATAACAAGCTGGGTAACAGAAGAAAACATACTACAAAACCACTACCATATCAGCTATTTAAGCACAAAGCCAGAATCAAGTGAAAAAGCAGAAACTTGACAAAAAAACAGTGGGTAGGTCCGGAGGATTTAGGGTCCAAGAGTCAAGACATTTCTTTTATTGAATAGTGTCATAATCTTTGTCTCGCTGTATGTTCCGTTGTCTTCCAAGCCTTAAACCATCCAAAACCTTGCCGAAGAATCTAAGATAATGCAAGTTGTTTAAACTTAAATACATATCACATAAGGTGCTGTAAAAGATTTCGCCTGGTTCAGTGAATCCCTCTATGGCCTATGGCAAAGAATACAAATTTCTTAAATATCAAAAAGAAAATTTTACAAAGATTCTACCTCTGATATAGCAAGCAGCAGATACCAAACCCAACATGAACCCGCTGCAAGCAGCTGTAATGTCGAAAGACAATGGATTGCTTTTGCATCCGAGTGCTTTTTGGATCTGAGTAAAAGGGAAGTATCAAACAAGAATTGATACAGAGTCCTCAAGAAAATTCTGAAGTGAACATAGTTAAGTGTATAATCTCATAAAGCGGCTAAATAAACTCAATTAAGTTCCAGAAGTATCGAATCATTCTTCATTGAATTGTTACATCATAATTCATATATGAAGAAGAAAAGGCAAAACAACAATCTCATGCACACAAACTATACGCAAATGTTTGAGTTCTTGTGTTTATTTTCTCTTTCTCACAAAGGGGCAGTGATCATTTCTCTTCTTTCAGGAAAAAGCAAAGAGCTTCACTTAATTGTCTTAAGGGCAATATCTTTTGAAGTTATAATCCTAGTAAATGCACCATACAAGTTCATCAAACAATATGCTGTGAACAGGGAAAAATAAAAAAGAATTGAGAAACAATCAATTGCTGAGCCTGAATAATGTTCTAACTAAAAATAGATTAACAAGGCAAAGAGAAGAAATGCCTAAGCTCAAAAGCTCCATGGTTCATGCATTTCAGGTCTCAATTCTAGCGAATTCATGTTATTGATCTGTGGAATAAGAAAGCACTAATGCAGGTTTTTTTTTAACACAGGTAATACTACAACAAAGGTATTTCTGGTTGCGTTGCAGCATCAGCTGTAGAGAGAAATATAATGACTACACTGTTCTACCAAGTTATACCTGTGGAGCACTGCCAAAAAGGTCCTCTGGAGTTGATGTACACATCAAAATTAGATCAATATCATTGGGATCAACCTCTGCCATCTCAAGAGCTTTCCTAGCAGCCTCTGCGGCAAGATCTGTTAAACTGTCTTTGCCTGTAAAAGCATATATGAGATTGTGGCTGATGACCTTATAATCGAAAATGTAATTCATGTTTTCTCATCTAAATTAGAATAGAAGTATTTGATCACCATTTCACTAAAGGTACTTAATTGATTAAAGTGATTCATTATTCTGCAAACCTAACTGTGTATGTGTCTGATACATGTCGAGTCATTCATTGGTATGATGGTATCAAAAATTTGAATGTTCACTCTTTAGTTCTGGAACTAAGCAATAACATTCAAACAAAAGGAAATGCCAGAAAACACTGTTGCATTTCATGATTCCTAAAAATGTTTGATTCAATAGAATTCTGTCAATCCAACGAAAAGAAAACTTAAATGTGTACAGTAAGAGAAAGCTTTTTACACTGACTGAGGAAATGACTGAAGACAATTATACAAAAGAATTGGGATAGGAGAGCATGGAGGTCGGGGATTAGGGTAGAAGGTTAGGTAGTAGGCGAGTGTATTATATGTATATAGACGATTTCTATATTAGTCTTCACCTTTATATCTACTGTTGTTATTTGTTTATTTGGATATGCTTTAGTTTTATCTTTCTCTCTATCATTATATTGTTGTCTTGATTTTCAAAAGTGTTTTCTAAAACATCTTTATTTTCCTAGCCGAGGATCTATCAGAAACAGCCTCTCCACCACCTTGGTGGGGGTAAGGTCTGCGTACATCTCATGCTCCCCGGACCCCACTTGTGGGATAAACGGGGTATGTTGTTGATAGTTGAATTCGGATACCTAATTCACACATCACATTAGGGCCCATTTGGGAGTGCTTAGGACCGGCAGTTATTCATTCAGCTCTTTTGCCGAGCCGACAGTACTTCTATAAAATTTTAAATTAGCAGTTGCTTGATTTGGTAGAGATTATTTTCTGAAAATAATATAATTGTGACATTTGCATATTAAAGACAACTAGAATTACTTTTAATTTGACAATTGGGCCAACAATAGTTTGGAATACCTAAATCAAGGCCAAAAACAAAGTTCCAAAGCTCTGAATTAGAGCCTCTACCGAAGTGCTTTTTGATAATATCTCGAGGAACGAAAAGTACTTTTACTTTATTCACCATAAACCAAAAGTATTTTCTAATGCTACTTGTTTTTCAAATGCACTGCACTCAAAATGGGGCCTATGTTCCGCTAAAGAACAGAATAAAAGAAAATCCAGTCAGTTAACAAGCATCAAAGTCAAAGAAAGACTTGCCTGAAAGAACTCTACGGTTACGAATCCCTGTTCGAACAGATATCCACTCATCATTAGTATCAACAATATTTGAAAGGTCATCATTGGAGACTTTTAGACCTGGTACTGCAGAGCCGCATCCTATTAGTTTGCAGCCCTGGTTAACTAACCTGTTCAAGCAAATAAAAAGTTAAGGTAAGAATGAAGGAACACCAAATCAGCTGAAATACTCTTGCATAAACTTGAGCCTGATTGCCGAAAATTAGAGTTCTTTGTTAATATGATACGTCAACAAAATGCAGCACACATTGGCGCTCTCAAGTATGTAAAAATGGAAAAAAGTGAACCTAGTTTGATATATATCCCCCTATTTTAGGTGAGTAATTTGTTCCCTTAGTTTTCAGTTGGAGGTAGTGAGGGAGGCAGGGAGCTAAAGGTTGGCACAACTTGATAATTACCTCCATGGGTTCCTTTGGGGACCAAGAAGATAAATCACAAAGAAGAAAGGAAAAGCCAAATTCTACAAGCAGACAGAGATCCATAGCACCGTAGTTCTGCCTTCTCACTAGATCAATTTGCAGGTATCCAACCCATACATGCCAGGTTCATGTCTTTTATTTACGGTAAAACTTCTGAAGTCCCCACTAATCAAAAGAATTTCATGTACCCCTATTTCTGCTTTGATCGTACTGCTACTGTTAAAATCTTAGTCTAGCTGTGTTCTCAACTCTATAGTTTGTACCTTCTTTCCTAAGTGCTTTATGATACTAAGCCACAATGCACAATGCAAAAGACTACTTCACTTACATACCAGTGAAAATGAGTATAACCTCACAATAGACAGTTTAAGACCAATCAGCACTCTAAAAAACTCAATATGTATAATTATCTAATTTGTGGAATGGGGAATCAGAAGTTAGTAAACCACGTCAATATTCTTCGAACACAAAACACTCCATGACCAAATTTTATTTTTGCATCAGGGAGTTCACGTAAATAATATCTCGATATATATACCACCACAAATATAAACATATTAGAGCAACGAGAAGCTTATTTAACTAGTAGAAGAATAACTTTTCAAAAGATCAGAAGTAAAGACCATGTGATAACTGTCGTAAGTTACAATTGCTACATACGGGGAAAAAAAATCAGGGAAGAAGATTCTTTACATTACCTCGACACTCGAGATTGGTCGGTTGAAAGCTTGTCTGCGCCTTCGACAGTGCTGGAACACATTACCCTGTTGAAGGTTCCATCCAACAATGAATGCCCAACCCGATATATACCTATAGTTGCTGAACATCTCCTCCTTAGAGTAGATACCTCTGGTGCAAAGAGCCTAATTCATTGGTCATTTACACATACCAAGAACTCAATAACCCTCCAACAAAAACGGAACCAAATATATAAAAAAACTAAAGCAGCAAAAAAGCTCACATTTTTTACTCGTGACATAAAGACAGGAAAAGAGTATGAACATATACTAAAGCAAATCACAAGCAGAAGTCTTTTAAAACTTCATATATATAACAAGGGAAGAAAGAATCGACTTTTCAAAAACTCTTAATTAGCAGTTATTGTAATGACATAATTGATATACATGATTCATATAGTCGAATCCAGCTAGTTCTGAATTGAGGCTTAGTCATTTTTTAATTACAACGGTGGTGTCCAGGCTAGCTGAGCCCACAAGCACCTCGACTATTTCATCGAGTACCAGCTACCTCGAGCACAGATATCGGGTAACTCTTATACACCAAATAAAAATAATCTAGCTCGATACCTCCAAAATGAAATGCACGCATTAGGAATACAAATTCTATATAGATCCAAGATCAATACTCACAAAGTGTGTGTTTTGAGCTGCCGTACAGTAGTGATTCCAACCCTGCCAAGTGTTTGATGGTGTTGCAAAGTAAATGTAGGACCCGCAGCAATTGTTGTGTTCGCCATTATTACACAAAAATAATCAAACCTTAACAAAAAATAACAGTCCTTAACATGAAATTCACGAAATAATCTCTTGTTGTTTTGAAAATGGAAGAATGAATTGGATTATAAGTGGGGGGTTGTGACGGGAGAAATGATGAAGGGAAAACAATGCGGGTAATCTAAGTATTTCCGTCCATGTGAAAAATCTGTGTCTAAGTGTGTTTCATAGATATCTCCGTCCTCGGTCTGAGGTTCGATATTGGTTTCCTTGGATGTTGTTTACAATATCTATGGGTAGGTAATAGGTTACCCTGTATATCTGAATTTTACTGCTTTCTGAACTAACTACTCCTAGTATTAAATTATTTGTAGCAACCACTGCTTTTATTGAACCTGTTGTGCATTTTTGTACTTTTTCAGTCACTTCTATACAGTCAGGAACAAACAATTATAAACATTCGTACTATCATAAAAATGATAACTAAAACTTTATGATACTATGATAAAAATAGCAACTTTTCTTGGTACTATGATAAAGTTGACAACTAAGGTGTTTATTACTCCACATGTTATAAAAATTATTGATAGTGTAAATAATTTTTATTTTTAAGTTATATACAATGTTGATGTAAAAAATCGTTTAGAGGATAAAATTAGAATTTATAGTCTTAAAAAATAATATAGAGTACATGTTACAATAGTTAAATATGACTTGATAATATCAAACTCATTTACACTAAGAAAATATAACGTTAACTCATATTCTTGGATGAGTAGGTTGGGCATTACCTAGGGACCATAAATAGAGTATCTGCAATATAATTCATGTAACAGATTTCCTTTTTGGTTCTAGATATGACATTAAGTTTCAGGATTGTATTGTATAATAAAATACTACTAAACAATCTAGCCTTGCAGCTCACAATAAATTGTCCAATGCACACTTAAAACATGAGGGACGAAGAGGGTGTTTGGATTTGACTTATTTTAAGTATTTTTCGTCGAAAATACCTTTTAAGCTCATTTTCAAGTTTTGTTGGTGTTTGGAAAAGATTAAAAAAAATAAACTTTTACTTTTAAGCTAAAAATATATAAAAATAAGCTAAAAGCTAGGAATTTCCAACTTATAGCGTTTACCTTATAATTTAATTTTTAAAAGTCAATCCAAACACCCTCAAAATTCAATCAAAGAGTAATTCTTCCACAAACTTGACCATATATATATATTTATATATATAAGTCGATTACGTTCATAGGTAAAAATTGTGTCAATAGAAGAAAGAAATGGTACAATACAAAGCAGCACAAAATGTGGCTGACATACACACTTAGAGTGGGATATTATTATTTGCAATACTAGCATTTCATTCTCGAATACTTATTTTTTTCATAATTGGGACACTACATCTTTTTTAAGACTTGATAATATCAGACTTATTTACACTAATAAAATATAACGTTGACTCATATTGTTGGTTGAGTAGTTTGGGCATTACTTAGGGACATAAATAGCGTATTTGCAATATAATTCATGTAACAGGTTTCCTTTTTGGTTCTAGATGAGACATTAAGTTCGAGGATTGTATTGTATAATAAAATAACAATTTGGTGTTTAGATTGACTTATTTTAAGTATTTTTTGTTCAAAACAGCTTTTCTCACCTTTTAAGCTCATTTTCAAGTTTTGGGGTGTTTGGCAAAGATAAAAAGATATTTTAAAGTTCTTACTTTTAAGTCAAAAAAGTACAAAAATAAGTTAAAAGCTAGAAATTTTCAACTTAGAGCTTGTTTGGGTGGGCTTAAAAGTAGCTTATTTTAAGTGGCTTATAAGTCAAAAATTAACTTAAAAGCCACTTTTTGAGAAGTTAGGAATTAACTTATGGCTTATAAGTCTAAAAATTTAGAGGTTGCCAAACATATATTAATGGGCTTATAAGCTTATAAATCACTTTTAAGCTCATCCAAACGGGCTCTTATAGTTTTTAGCTTTTAGCTTATAAGGTACTTTTTAAAAGCCAATCACAACACCCTCAAAATTCAATCCTAGAGCAATTCTTCCACAAACTTGACCAAATATATATACAAGTCAATTTCGTTCATACGAAAAAATGTGTTACAAGAAGAAAAAAATGGTGCAGCACAAAGCAACACAAAACTTGGCTGACATACACACTTAGAGTGAGATATTATTATTTACAATACTCATTCTCGGATACTTTATTTTTTCATAATTGGGATACTAAATCTTTTTAAAGACATTCAAAAGTTCAAAACTTTATAATTCAAATCCTTTATAATAATGTGGTATAAAAGGCTAACATCTTCAAAGAGTATGTTTGACTTAATATTATTATTGTTGAGTGCTGCAGTGAAATGACAATTCTTCCAAAATATGAATACTTGATCACACTTGAGACGCGTCAAGTATAGTACAAGATCCCTTGTTTTTACTATCTCTGAAATACGGTAAAAATTTACCCGCATCGGGTGTTTACACCAAATGTAGTTATGTTAATCAAAGACAAACTAATTAAGATATATTAGGAATCATATTTTTAATAAATAAAAATATTAAACATGGAAGTAATGCCTTAATAACCTAACATTAAGGTTTCATAACACGTAGACTCGTCTCTTTCTTTCTTTTTTCTTGTCATTGGACTTCTCCCATTTATAAGTTCTGCATCCTATATTCTTTCTTCATTCTTTAATCTTAATTGCTTCATTCTTTAATTTATTTTCAATTGAATCAAAAGGTATAATAACAAATTACGGATGTGGCTTGTGGGATACAAGTTTTGCAGAAAATTATTGATGAACAATTCTTTGTCAATCTGGAAAGAAGGAAAATGCAAGGATATCTTAATTTTGTATTATTAGATTTTTCTTTGCAAATATGTGCTGTAATTCTTTAAGATGTTGGCAATTACATGGAAGTAGTTTTCTTAGTCTTCACTTCAATTAAGAAACCCCACCAAGGGCACTTTTATTGTCTCTAAGAATAGTTAAGTACACAGTTAATTTTATCAGATTAAGTGTAATAATTTTTTTACGAAACGTACAACTTTGTGAAGGTTTTTGTATGGTTCTTTTAATCTAAGGTGAATGCTTCTTTGTTAAAGTTAAAATCTATACTGTTACTTAGAAAAGAAGCTCGTAATTAATGTCCAGGAAAAATATTTAATCTGGATGTTGTTATCGGACACCAAAAGTTCGTTGATTAACTTGTCGTTAAGAAATAAGGGAGAGTAGATTAAGTATTTATATTATTATATTAAAATAAAATAAAATATTTGCAATACACATTGGTGTTAACTATGGTTAAATATTAATAATTATAGTTAAATAAAGAAACATGTGTCATTTTTCTATTGATTGGGTGTAAACACCCGGGTAAGTTTTTATAGGCATCTAAATACATCTAAAAATATGGAGTAATTATTAACTCTTTTTCTGGCGACGTAAGCTTTCGTAAACATCTAACTTAGTTTGTTAGATGCCAATGGCATGCATATGGTTGAAACATGAGTTGCAATAAGTTGATAGGTGAATATATAAAAGGCGAACAAATTAAACTAGACACCGGGCCAATATAAATGAAAAATGAATTAAGGCCAAATAGGCAATAGTTGTGCACTTGATTTGTGTTTAGTTGATATGATTTATTTGGAAAAATATAAGGATATACACATAACAAGAGTATGCATTAATAATCGCATCTAAACATATAGAAAGAGAGTCTAATAATGAAAATAAATGACAGACGACAACAACCAAAAAAAAAAAAAAAAAAAGGAAAAGGCGTAAAAATTTAGTGTAGGGGCCTGTTTGGCGCGCGTTAATTGATTTGTAGCCGTCAAAAATAAATTCGCTGAGAAATAGCCACCTCCGGACAAATTCCAGTATAAATACTGGGACTTTGAACAAAACTTGTTCAAGGCCCCAGTATTTGTACTGGGGAAGCTTCAGTAAACTAACCCCAGTATAAATACTGGGGCTTTGAACAAGTTTTGTTCAAGGCCCCAGCATTTTGTTATGGGACTATGTATAAAGCTTTAGTCCCATAACAAAATGCTGGGGCTGTGAACAAAACTTGTTCAAAGCCCCAGCATTATTATGGGACTGAAGCTTTATATATAAAGTCTCATAACCCATAACAAAATGCTGGGGCTGTGAACAAAACTTGTTCAAAGCCCCATCATTTTGTTATGGGACTCAGCTTTATATATAAAGTCTCATAACAAAATACCCCCAGTTTTTTGTTATGGGGCTAGTCTGTGGTGTTTTTCCAACGCTAATGGAGCTTAAGTGTGCGCACGAATTTTTGGCTATTCTTCAATGAATTTTGAAACGGTGGATAGTCCCATTGAGCGCGTCCAAAAATGGCTAGTGATCAAAATTTCCCGGAAAAGGCGCATTGCAAATTTGATTTAGTGGGCTTCTAAATTGCTTTACGCATGCTTATTTGTTACCTTCAATGAACTCTGCACTTTAGAAGAAGGATTCTTCGATTGGATTTTTTTAATTTGACATAGCACTATTTTGTTTGTCGTGGATATGATTTTCCATCTACATCTGTTACGTATAATCTAAAATTAGATTTTGATAAAAGAACAAGTAATTTTATATTTATATGTGTCAAAAGCAATGTGTTGTATCAAGTTAACGTTATGTTTCAAGTTATTAAATCTAGAAATAAAAACTAATGCCATTTTGATATAATAAAATAATAATTTTGTGTTGTCTTTTAAGGATCGTGGATATTGGTGTCAGTGTACGATGAGACAATATTTCTCGTACTGCCGTACCGGCACAGCTGTCGTTTCTAGTGTCCCGATAGGGAATTCGATGTTAATTTTACTTTGTGTTGGTGACTGCTTTATTACAAGTTGATTGTGAATGGGCTCAGTCTTGGCCCTTGTTGTCTTATTTGATATTTTTTGTATTCGATGATATCTTTAACATCTTCAAGTCGTCTTGCTTCTACTGTTATGTGGCCGGTCACGCAGCTTGTGTGGCCGGTATAAATTTTAGCCAATACTAGTTGAGTAAGGTACGTCCAAATACTAGGTTGGAGGTACTTAAAACTTTTTTTTTTTTTTTAATCGAGTTGTGTTTAAATTAAACTGAGTAGTGAAAACATAACTCAAAGTATAAACTATTTGGCTAAGTAAATCAAAGTAATGTACTAGTATAAGGGATGAGTTGTGCCCAAAACTAGCGGGATATTTAACGCGTTAATTGTAACACTGCATGATGGATATAATTTTTTTATATTTCTTTATTTTAAATATTAAATTTCTAAATAAAATATGAATAAATATATCTATCTCTCGCATATCTTCTTACATATTTTGCAGGAAGAAAAAGATGCTAAAAGTAAAGGAAAATAAAAGAACGACCATAGATGATTACACTGGTTATAATATGATTATAATACTGACAGTCATGTCCGTAATTTTTATACGCTGAAGAACAAAGAGCAACAGAAGAAATGTCATCAAATCAACTCACCTTTGCATATTTGAATATGTCATCAATTTCAAAACACATTTACATCTTTGAAATATTTCTCATCAACTAAAGTTATGGCACTCCGCTTCTTTATACTCTTTGGAGGCGAGAAACTCCCGTTTCCTTCTCCTTTCTTACTCTTCCGAGGATGGTTCAGGGGGAGCAGCTAGGTCTAGAGGGAAGTTGTGAGCATTACGTTCATGCATAACTTCCATACCAAGGTTATCTGCTACCGTGCCCACCCGCCGCCCTCTCTATCCGCTAACTTCGGTACCAGGAGCATTTCCCTCACATGCTGAAGAAAGAAAGCCCCTCTCTTTTATGACATTTCTAAAGAAATTTACCCAACCTCCAGGTTAAGCTTACACTTTTTTTTTCTATTAGTGTTGCCTCTTCGGCAGTACTTATCGAGAAATGAAGTAGGAATACGAGACTCATTTACAAGATTCATATGGATATTTCTGTCCACAATTTATTCATCAAACCAAATAAAGATCATTTTATTAAACCAGTGTTACGGGGTCAGAAAGGCTAACTATTTGCCCCGATGCCATAGTTTTGTAAATAACTCCCCATTTATCGGGGAGATTTTCAAAACTATGACACGTGAGGTAATAGTTTTCCTTTCTGACCCCTTTTACAATGGCAAAATGATTATCCCCTAATTTAATGAATAATATTCGAACAGAAATACTCTTCAACGCTTAATCAATAATGATTATCCTCTACAGCCAATTCGTCTTGAAATCTTGGCAAGATAATACTTGTCATCGACCTCTTCCATCCATGTCCAACTAAATTTCCTTTTAAGTCATGGCACGGCAACACTACCCTCGACCCCTTCACCCCATCTCCTAGCTAAATTACCTTAAACTCATGGCAGGACAACGCTTGCCAAGCTGGAAGTCATTTGCTTAAAATCATGAAAAACGAAAAACAAGCCCTCAAAACTAGGCAAATTTGAGGACATCGGGTTAAATATTCTTGATTTACCTGTTCATTTGAGCAAGGTTAACTATACCAAAAAAAAAAAAAAAGATATTTCGGCATTATTTTTTGAATTATAGCTCCTCCTAGCATATCACGAGGGAACACTCCTGGCAGATCACCAGGAAAATGAATACAGTTGAAAAAATTCCTGACTAGTTCTGGCAGATCTATAAGGGATTAAAAGCTTAACATTGTTTATTGGAACTAAAATTACAAATTGACGATTTTTAGGGCAATTTAAGCGATTTTTTTTTTTTTTTGGTATTAGAACTAGAACTGTGTATGGGCCATTAATCTAAGCTCGAATCAGTACATTAAAAGGCGTTTTCGAGGCGAGGTATACCAAAAGCGCACCGGGGCGTCCCGACGAGACGTATATCTGAAAGGCGTGAGCCACACATATTTGGGGTGTATTGAGGCGTAAGCTTAGGTATTGGGCCAGTCTTGGGGTGTAAGTCCCGGAAAAAAAATTACTGACATGACCCGAATTTCTGGATAGGCCGTGCAGGCACCCGACAACCTCCCCTAGACCTGTCGGGCGTACCCTATAAACTTTAACTCAGTATAAAGAGATAAAAGAAACTTAAAACAAGATATAGATGACTCAAAAGCGATATATAACACAAATATTATAAGTTGCCCAAAAATACGGCGAGATACCCAGTGCAAATATCTAAGAAGGCAAAAAATATATACATTTCTCAAAAGGAACAAAAAATGAGACATAATAATAACATCTATAGCTGGTGGCTTCAACAAACAAGCTGACTCACCACAGACAGCTGAAATCGCCTTGCTCCTCAGTCGTGACACTGGCTGGCTTCTGGAGCGGAATCTGCCGAAACGGAAATACAAAACAAGAAACAGGTAAGAGTGAATCATAAGGACTCAGCATGCGAGGAATAGCTATTTAACTCAAAAAAGAGTCAATTGAGCTAGGGAAACCTCAAAAAAAAAAAAAAAGAGCCACGGAAACAGAATGTAACAGCAAATAACAGATAAACAATGCACAAATGAGCGAATAACAGTATCATATAGGTAGCAAACACATAGAAGGTTATGAGATGAATGCAACATGATGCAATGGGGTCACATGTGCTAAATGAATGGGGCGAAATCCCCTTACTTTGGGGCGGAATCCTTCTATCCTGAATATGATGCAAGGAGCGGAATCATCCTTCTCCTAGGGCGGAATCCTCCTGCCCTCGGATGACATAACAGCCCATAAATCAAGAAACATAACAAGAAAATACATAACTAATTTGTAGAGTAGTAAGTACGCCATTTCGGCAGCTATTCACATAAAGAACGCATGAAAAAAGTCATCTAAAAGGCCAAATGCCATAAAATAAGCGGATAAAATCACTTACCTCAAGTCCTTGGTCAAAACAGCTACTAAATGACTTTTTCCGGTGTGATGTCCCTCAGAGTAATCCCTTTATGAGCCAAATAAATATACTTGTACTTATATGTGCGAGAAGAAATAGTATTTAACCTTTAGACGGTGAAAAAAGAAAAATTACTAAAATACCCATGGGCCGAGCTTAGTCGAAAATTCATAAACTATACATTTTCGGACTCCTCATAATCCCACGAGTCCAATGGTAACATTGATTTTAATATTTGAATCAATTTCACTAAATTCCCCAATATTATAAATTTATGGTTCTTACCAAAATTTTCAATTCAAGTTCAAGAAATTCTAGTTTAAGAATCATGAATTAACGCAACTGAATGTTATAGGATTCATATTTGATGATTTTGGATGAATCAGTACTTAATTAACTTTGGAACTGACTTGGATTGAGTGAATTTGAGTTTAAACCGAAATGAGCCAAATTTTGTTTTATACTATTCTTTTAAAAGCTGCTACAATGAAAAAAATGCACCAGCAACAGTTAGTCTGCAATTTAGGTCCAAACGGTACTCTACAGGGCTCGAAATAATCCCAAATTTTTGACGCAGGTCATACAATACTTGTGTGACATTCTTGCTAAGATTGAACTCGAATCGGATCTTCGAAACTCGAGATACAACTCCCATAGAAAGAGGTCGACTTTTTAGCTTTCAAAATTTTACCAAAAGTGACCGAACTACCTCGGAATTCACTTCTGAAAGTTCTCGCGGGTCACTAAATGACCATACGAGCCTAACAAAATTTTTAAATTTTGAATTGAAGCTCAGTTACTCAAATTGAGCTTGAAACCCTCTTTTAAGCTTTACCGGCAACTGAAACTTAAACCTTCCCAAAAATCCTACCAAATGAGGTCTGAATCATCTCAAAATTTACAGACATGTCCTAATGTATCTTACGGAGCTTTTAAGACTGACGACATGTCAATTGGAGTCCTAACTCCCCAAACCACTACCTAAGGTCGTTTCAATTTATTTCTCAATAAATCCTCTATTTAAAACCTACACTCAAATATCAACTTGCTAATTAAATTATCAGACTTTTATTTTTTATTTTTTAGTCCTATGTATTATTTTTACACTTAACCTTACATATTATTTTTCATATAATTTCTACATTATCACTTGCACTTGACTTCTTTACACGTTCTCCTATATAACTTGAAGTACTACTTACAGACGAACTAGAGACCATTTTGCTAAAACCGTGTTAAACAAGGACAAACTCAAATATTTTGGTAAATGGAAGCAAGGATGACCGGCCCATAAGGTGAAGGCGGGCAATTACCGTTTCATAACCGGGAATTCTGAAAAATTTGGAGCTTCTGAAAACTGTATAGCAGCTCCAATTACAAAATGGTGCCCGCCTTTCCCCCTTAAAACATTTCAATTCCAGATCTGTAACTCTCCAAACTTCTCTCTACTCTCAAATCTTACCCCCAATTTCCAAAAACTCCACTACCTAGGGTTTTTACCACTACTGTGTTGTACTTAGTAGTTAGTATTGATCTTCTTCTATGGCGTCGGACAAAGACGAAACCCTAGAAGAAAATAAACCAGATGAGGTTACCACGGAGGAGCAACTAGTAAAGGAAAAAGAAAAAGAAAAGGAAAAGGAAAAGGAAGAGGAATCTACCGTACAAGAACAACAAGAAGAGAAAGAAGCTGAAAAACCAGAAAATAAATCTGAAGATGAGAAGGAGGAAAAAGACGAGGGAGTTGACGAAATGGAAGTAGACAAAAAAGAAGCTGAACAAGAAGAAGAATCCGACGATGAGGAGAAAGAAACGCCAGTCAAGAAGGGCGAAAAGGAAAAGGAGAATACGGAAGAGCCAGTAACACCAACAAGCTCAAGACCGACCAGGGATAGAAAAACTGTCGAGCGCTACTCTGAGCCTTCCGGTCCTAGAAGTTCCACTCCCAAGCCACTCCCAATTAAGAAGGTATAAATTCGTAGTGATCTGTTTATGGAATTGCCAATTTAGTCCTAAATGATATTCCTTACGCTCCAATTTGTGTCATAGTTTGAATTGATGTACATTTTTAAAAAAGAAAAGAAATCAGTTATCTATACGTGCCATAAAGTTTGTGTGACTACAAAATCTTGTCATTAATTGAGTGTAAAATGAGAAGTTTAAGTTAAATTGTTTCCAAATTTAGAAAGCTACATTTCTTTGTAACAGATTAAAGAGGAAATGATGTCACATAAACTAAAACGGAGGGAGTATTCAACAATCTCGTTTTTAAGCTTTTACGTCTTCACTAGTGGTTAAATAGCACTACACATATCTGATTTTTAACTTAGGGTGTAATGTGAATTGCCTCTTATGAATCAGTGTGCTTAAATGAGTGCAGGGTAGTGGTACTCAGCTGAAGGAAATCCCTAATGGTATGCTTTTGCTACTGCTTAAACGCCTTGTTTCCCCTCTTCTAGGATTAAGCTTATCTTTTCAATGGTCTAGTATTATGTTGAATCAAGTATGTCCTCTGAAAGCAAATTGACAAGGTTTTGATTTGTCATTACTTAGTGATTGCCTGATGTACACTTTCCGTTCTGTTTTATGTGATGGTATTTTACCTACACACATAATTTAAGATTTTAATTTGACTTATAATTGTATTAGAAATTGTGGATGAGAATACTAGAAGTAGTGGCTGGAGAGTTAGTTGGATAAAAAAGCATCATTCGGTTTCTTGAAAGTGATGGAAGTTCGATTCGAAGGGAATGGTATGAAACATTTTAGAACATCCGAAATAGAGAGAGTGCTATGTAAGGTGGAACTAAGGGAATTAAATCCTTTTCTTCTGAGTTTGTTTTGGTGGAATCTTCTTTTATTGTTGCAGCAGCTGCTTCTTATTTTGACTCAACTGATACCCAATTTTTTTAGTCAATGTTGCACAGCTAGATTCACAGTGCTTTACTTCATTTTCCTTGATGAGCTCTCTTTCTTTTAAAGAGGTTGAATTGAGTGCAGATTCTGGTTTTGTACTTTAGGATACATTTGGCGCACTTTTCTCTGGATTTCAACAGATAAAATTTGTGATAATGGGAAAATAGTGCGCGGAAATAGTTGTGTGCATGATATCTAGTTAAATACATTCTATTTGATTCACAGGGACCATGAAGGACCAAGTTCAAGTAAAACAGTGTTTACTTGCACAAATTAAAATGTAAATCCTATCAATAAGGTTGCTATGTGCTATATGTTGACTCAGATACTGCATACTATCCTGTTACGAGTCTAATGCTAAGATTGACTAATAATAACTGCATGATATTGAAGCTTGATAAAACTTTTTCTATCTCTAACATCTCTAATATTGTGAAATTTCAGTGGCTTATAAATTATCCAAGAGAAAACCTGATGACAACCTGCAGATACTTCACAGTATTCTTTATGGCAAGAAAACAAAGGTCATCATCATTTTTATACTTACAACCTCGTGAACCTTTAAACTTGAGATTCTCTCTTATGTGTTGGGAACTTCCCTTTTTCATCAAGTAGGAACATCAACTACGTGCGTGTGTTTCCTTTTTTTTTTAGGGGGGGGGGGGTGTGGATATATAGGACTTAGTCTCACGTGTAATGTTGTAAGGCTTTGATGAGATCTTTGACATTTTGTCTTTGCAGGCACATAGTTTGAAGAAAAACATAGGGCAGTTTTCTGGATTTGTTTGGGTTGAAAATGAGGTACATAGCAGCTATCTCCTTTCTATCACGTGATTGAATCCTCCTTGTGCTTTCTTTTTTTATTTGCATGTGGAAATTGTTGCTGTCAAGTGATACCATTTTACTGAAAAACTCCTAATTGAATGTGTAATCAGATTATCTTTTGCCTACTTTTTATTTGTCAAGCAGGAAAAACAAAGGGGAAAAGTCAAAGAGAAGCTGGACAAGTGTGTTAAGGAAAAACTACTGGATTTTTGTGATGTCCTCAATATTCCAGTGATCAAAACTGCTGCAAAGAAGGTATATATTGCAAATGGATCTTTTCTTGGTTTGTGTGCTCCACTGCAGCAAATATGTATAGTTAACTTTTTTCCCTGATCAGTCGCATTGTTTGTATCGATTTTCAGGATGAGCTCACAGTAAAACTATTAGAATTCCTGGAATCTCCTCATCCTACAACAGATTCCTTGCTTGCTGATAAGGAACAGGTATATAGCTGATTCTGCCAAGCTTCTTCCTCTCTCCTGAGGATTTGTCTTTTTGTTTCAACTTAATTTGCATATTAGGCTATTCACATTTGCTTATGAATATGACCTTGTAATTTGTGTTCTCTTTTTTGTTAGAAGGGTAAGAAGCAAAAGAAGAAGGGCACAGCTTCCAAAAGCCCAGGTTCCTCGGATAACACTACTGGGAAGTCTGTAAAGGTTAACTCTCAATCTTGTCCTCCTCTTAGGGCAATCATTTCAGTTGGCATACTCAGTTAATGACAGTCTCTGTGAATAGCTAGAACTTGCTGTCGATACTTGGTTCTGCAATTTATTTTTGAGCTTTGAATAAGTGACAATTTAAATGGTTGTAAAGAGAGGGAATGTACATGAAGTAAAATATTTGTTAATGGTCATGCTAAGTAGCATTGGTAAGAAACATTGTTATCTTGTACTCCCTCCGTCTCAAATTATTTGTCTTTCTTTCTAAAAATAGCCGTCTCAAAATATTTGTCACTTAAGATTTCAAGGTAAAATTTTCCATTTTTTTCCCCATTTTATCCATAGTAGTAAATGTCTTGAAGACCACAAAGATCTCACTTATTGGTTAACATTATAATTGTTCAAATACCAATGAAGATTAAATAAGGGTAAAACAGTCAATAATCCCCCCTCATTAATGATTTCTTAAGGATCGTGTAAAAATGAAAAGGACAAATAATTTGAGACGGAGTAGTTTTTGTTATGGATTTACTGCATGTTACAATTGGCTAATGCTGGCTCCAACTGAAACTTTGACAATTCTACCATGTGCTTCCTCTCTTTCTTCTTCTGGTCCTATGTTCTCTCCTGTCTCCAGTTTAAGAGCTTCAATTACAGACTACTAGAGAGATCATAAAACTTGTCAAGCTGGATTTGGTGACGATCTCTATTTGTTGCCTTTCCTCTTTTGTAGTATGGGTAGTTAAGCTAGGCTAAGGGCTGGTCCTCTCATGATGTTGTGAACACTGTCTATCAGTTAGTTTGGATATGTAAGATGGCGTTTAGCTGGAGAAGTGGTGATCTTTTTTGGTGTGTGTGTGTGGCAACAAACCCCTAACATAGTAAAGTGTTAAATAGAAAATATGGGAGAACAATAAGTGAGATGAAAGAACGCACCGTTGATGTCTATAGCTTGGAGCCACTTGTTGAAACTTGAAACTCTGCTTTACGGAGTGGTGGTTTGCCAGTGGATACACATGTGAGCACTAGTATTTTTGTCAGTACAATAAATGGCTTGGATGCTTAAGCATATCTAGTTTTTGGATGGAGATAAAAACCTAATGATATGGAAAAGTCTTAGTGTGACATTTAGTCAATTAATCAGTTCTAACTTCTACCTCCTTTCTCTTGTGGCCTTACATCTACTCCAGAAAAGTTTGTTCATCCTTTTGGGACAAAAAGCTCTACTGTATCACAAGCATTGAGTTTTAGTGGTTATTTGTTACCACAATTTTTTGAATCGATATTTGTTTGCATGATCTAAGTGAGAAGGATTCCTACATTTTTTGTTGGTGTCAAGTCCTACATTGGTTGAGGAAATAGGTCGTTGTCTCCGTATATGGTCTTTGATCTCTGTGAGCCAGCTCTGAGTTAGCCCCAAGGGTCATATCACATTGTATCAGAGCCAGACCTGTCGATCCCTGTTGTTTTTCACAATGTTGGCCCCCAAGTAATATTATGGGCACTCTAGTTCCAGCCCTTGGCATGTGGGGAGTGTCAAGCCCCACATTGGTTGAGGGAATGAATTGTGGTCTCATATTATGGTTTTGAGCTATTCTCCTTATGAGCTAACTTTGGGGTTGAGTTAGCTCCTAAGGGCCATATCTTCACAGTGCAAAATTGTGTGGGTATTTATTCAAGAAAAGCAACTAAGCTGTCCATGTGTATTAAGAAGTCTGTTTGTAGCTAAGACTTGAACTACTTTTCAAAGAGAAATTTAGACACTGGTTTATATTCTGTTGGATCCAATCAATTGAAAGGGATGGGCGCCTTTGGCTTTGTCAGTATTCTTAACACCTTAGATGACAGTTATACATCAACATCTATGGGCTTTGACAGCTCATGTTTGCAAATCTTGATGTTTCTTTATCTTGTATAGTTATTTTTCTGTTGCTTCTCTGCACCGTGTCTTGTAGTCCTCCGACTGCTGATGAATGGTTGTCTGACTTAATTATCATGTCCAAAGCAGAAAAATCAGAAATCTGAAGTCGGGGTGAAGCGCAAGCAGTCATCAAAAACCGAGGAAGAAGAAACTGATGATGAACCATCAGATACCAGAGATGACACTGAGGATGATGATGAAGCTCCTAAAGAAGAAAGTGATCAGGAAGAGAGTGGTTCTGAGAAAGATGGGCAAGAAGAGGAAGAGGAAGTTGAAGAGAAACCCACAAAAAGCAAATCTAAGGAGAAGATAGATTCAAAGAAAAGTGCAAAGAAGGATTCTGGGAGTAAAGCAGCAGAGAAGTCTAAGGCTACGGAAAAGGGCAGCCTTGCCAAGTCATCAAAAAGCTCAACAAAATCTACCAAAGAGACTTCAAGTTCAGCTTCCAAGAAAGGTGCTTCTGCTGCCGATTCAGTATCTAAACCCAAGAAACAAAAGGTTGAAAAGAAAAGTAAAAATGAAGAAACTGAATCTGTGAAGGAAAATTCTTCTGGCAAAAGACAATCTAGCAAGTCTTCTGCAAAGGTTTCTGAAAAGGAAGGTGCGTAACCTTTTGTTTTTGCAGTTAATATTTATTGAGTATATTCTTCTCGGTTGTGAGAAACTAGGACATGATACGGTTGAGGTTTGGAAAAAAGGAGTATTTGAATTGAAGTTGTAAAAAAGTTTTTGGAAGTTTCAGGTTTTTTGGAGAGAATTTTTGAATATTGATGATTCATGATTACTATGGGCTTTCTCTTTTTCTCCAAAAAGAGTATTGTGGTGCGCTGTCCTGAGATTATATATTAAAAAAAAACCATCCGGTATCTGGCGTCCATTTGTATTCTAGGATTGACTGAATGGTTGTTTGTCATTGTATACCAGGTCAGATTCTTTTATTATTTTTGTGTTTCTTCCACTGGTTTGACTGTTGAACCTTTTGAAACAGGAAAACGGAAAAGTGGAAAGAAGGCCAAGGCAGAGCCCACTACAGAAGAATTGCATGCAGTAGTGGAAAATATTCTGAGAGAAGTGGACTTTAACACTGTAAGTCATACTATTCTTTCCAAAGCATGCAGTAGTAGTAAATGTTATGAAAGAAGCGGATTTTAACAGTGTAAGCATATTATTTTTACTTTATAGATGTTCATGATCTTCATATTGATCAGTTACTTGAACTACTTAAAATGCAGGCAACTTTATCTGATATTATCAGGAGACTAGGTTTGTCTTTTCAATGCTCATTCTACCATATGCTATTCAAAATTCTGTTGTACTGATTTCTCATTGTGTAACCTTGTTACTTGGCTTATTTCAGGCAGCCACTTTGATGTGGACTTGATGCACAGGAAATCAGAGGTGAAAGCCATAATCACTGAAGTAATAAATAACATGAGTGAAGACGAAGAAGAGGATGAGCCTGAGGATGGTGATGAGGCTGAAAAACGTGAAGGTGATGAGGCTGAGAAACATGAAAGTGATGATAGTGATGCTTAGATTACGAGTCAAGTAGAAAGACCATACTGATTGTTCTGATTTGCCTGTTGTCTCTGTATAGACATGTAAGCGAGAAGGTATACTGTTAGCTGCAAATATACAGATGGTGGCCTCAATAGGATAGTTTGTAAGATAAGCATTTCTGTGTTAGCTAATCTTAGAAGTAACCTTAGGATTTCCCATCACATCTCTTGCTGATAAATCAGGATTTTGACTTCTTGTATGTACCTTTATTTGTCTCAGAACCATCACAGGTTGCTGGAGGATTGATATGGTGATTGGCTTTTTGAGTCTGTATCATGTGTACTTGAATAAAAAAGATAAGACCTTCATATGGCCAGAGGGTTTGCTTAATAAGTGTACTGTCTTTCCTGCTGTTTCCAGTTTGATATGTCTTGTAGATGTCTGATCTTGAGATTGTAGAACTTCCAGTTAATTGCTGTATTCAGAAAGCATAGGTGGAAAAAATAGGTCTTGCATGCTCATTCATCCACTTTATTAAAGCACAACTTGGCAGAGGTTTGTTAAGTCTAATTGTCACTTGTATCTTTAGCAGATCATTTCTAGCATTTGTTCGAGTAATTATCAGCACGAGATATCAGTTGCAACTGTAAATTTACCTAAGGTAGGTGTAATTTTTTTGGTTGATTATCCTGAAATAGATGGATTTTTCCAACTCCATAACAGCACTATTAATGACGTGAACTTTATATTGGGGCTAAATGCCATTGTATAACCACACGTGTTGGATGTTCATAATTATTTTATTCGAATTCGTGGCCGAGTCAAACACAGTAACACAAATGCATGCAATTGACATGCTTAATGAAAGAGTTGTCACGCTTTTGGTCGCTTGCCGTAGTGATCCAGTGATTGTCGATTTCTAAGTGGTGAGTTGTATATCAATAGCTTAGGTGAACCTGTTAGAACTTGTACTTTATCAAATCTACGAAATAAAATTTTACCTAGTTAGTCCCAACTCCCAAATAAAGTGTTTTTAGATTTCTTTTGACACACTATGCTTTGTAGTAATAGATTCTTGAAAATTACTAATATACATAGGAGGCGTTTGGCCATAAAAAAATTTGTACTTTCAAAAACTATAAATAATGTCTATCCTTGAAAACATATTCCATTTGTAGGCATAAATCCCTATGTCATTTGCTCGTAAAGAAAACAATGCTTTTTTAGAGGAAAATACTGTCAAAACTAAATTATTGGAAGGTTCCATCCATTTTATCTATTTCAAGTAGGGCGACTAGATGGAGCGGTCTCTCCATACGAGTCATCCCCAAGCCGTTATTTAAGTAGGAGGTTTATGGTTATGCTAGCTTCAGAAGAACCTGTGGAGTTTCCCCTATAGTTGCTTCTAAACAAGGGGATGTATTATAGAATGTGAGGGTTTGTAGAACCCAATCGCTTTCGCCCGGATAATGTAGATGTATCTAGAAAATCACAAAATACATATAAAAGTTAAAGATCATAATCGATATACTAAAATATGGAATATATTATGTAAGATTCAAATGTTGAATCCGCATATATATCGTCCATGCAAATCCCAATGTATAGGGGGATGACTAATGTTACTCGTTCATGGGTAGTATTCAGGTGTCTCTAGTACTGTTTGTGAAGCTTTAGTTATATTTATTTACTACTATCATTTATACGTTCGTCGAATTGTATTTTCACGCAGAAAAGTTATTATCATTAATGTATATTTTAGAACGTCACTTTCTTGAGTGAATTATGAATTCGATATGCATGAACTTTTGCTTAATTTGGTAAAGAGAAATGGCCCACAATTTGGCAGTTGCCTTTAAGCTATTGCTTAACCTGCTTCCTGCAAAAATGAATAAGCAATTACTTAGAGGCAATTTCCAATATGTAGGATTTTTTAAACCTAAAAGGGCGCAATTTGCATGAAGTCGATAATGAAGTTTGAACAAACATAATTTTGTTACTATGTTTAAGTATTTTCTGCTATTAATCAAACATATACTATTGATGTGTGAGCCACACACATATGTGTAAAGTGAGTTTGAATCAAACATATAACTTGTACATTATGTCTACCCCGTGAAGATTTGCAATAAAAAATAAAACTTTTGACCTTTTTAATCGTAACAATAATGCATTAAGTAAAATAGAGAGATTATGCTGTAGAATCATTTTTAGTGCCCACCTGATATCGTGTTCCCACCTCGGATTGTGACTACTCTGGATATGCGCCGGAAAAGTTTACTCCGAGAGTAAAACGTTCATGTGACACCATTTTCAAGACTCAAACTTAAAAGATATAGATAAAATAATACTTACGACTCCACAATAACAGTGATTAGGTTGTTTAATCACTGCTTATAATTTCAAACAGTAAGTAAAGATTACAGCTTGCTTACATGCAAGCCCTTAAAATAAGTCAAAAGACGGGCCGCTATTCCCGTGGTTTGCTTAATGTGAAAGACCTCCTAATTGGTCACCCATTTTTGTACTCTAGTCTTAGCTCATGTATGTATTGCAAGCAAATTGTAACTTCAATGTTATTCGTGCTGTTACACCGTGATTGGCTTAAGTTAGGAGAAGTATATTTGCATGAAGGATATAATCAAAATCTACTTATTTGTCCTTTTATAGATGAGAAAATGACTTTATAAAGAGGATTCAAAGTGACAAAATCTACTATGTTTGACTAAGTGATCAGCTATTATGTTCCATTGTCGTAAAAAATATTAGACCAAGTCATTAGCTAAATTTGGAGGCCAACTCTACCAAACTATATCCTTCAGTTCTTACGCCAGATCTTCTGAATTGGTTTAGGGGCCAGTAGCCTACCACAACCACATGACAACAGCAAAGTCTTTCCAAGAACTCATTTGTTCAAAGCAAACACTTGAAGAAAAGAAAAGAAAAACTTAAAAGTTTCTCCTTTATCATTTTCTTTATAACGGTGATGTACGACTAACTTGCATGTATTTCGAATGTTTCAAAGTATCTTCTATTTTTAACTTAACTCTGCTCATAAAAAATAGAGCAAAATAAAACCTCATAAATAAATCTCAATTGATATTTATTAATAATGATGTTTGGACTTTGGACTAGCTTGCAATCTCAATTTGATTACTTTATGTCTTCCATGAGCACATCTATCGAGTAGTTCTATCGACCACTACAACTTTTGTTCCATATTATTTATTTTTCTCTTCAATTTTTTTTTCCTTTTCTTGTTGTTTACCTAGTCCTCTCCTCAACAATTAAAGACAGCTTTGCATATGTATAGCTTCAAATTCAATCAAAAACGGTCCTTTTCAACCGTACATTTTTGTTAACCAATACTCAACAAATAGACAATTATTCTACACCATGCCTTAGCTATATATATTTCCAGTACTCACTTATCTCCATACTAACAAGTATACCATTCTAAGCTTCAAAATCATAACATTAATTGCATATTCCTCTCATAGGTACTTTTCACCTTTTGTTCTCTTAATAATATTGCACTAATTAACACTTTTAATCCATGCCACTTAAATATACTTAACATTCTTTTTCTTATATACAGGATTTTTGAAAAATGGAGAATGGTAAAAACCATGTTGCCATTGAGCTCATTGTGAAACAAGGAGAACCAACATTGGTGCCTCCAGCAGAGGAAACTGAGAAGGGGCAATATTATCTTTCAAATCTTGATCAGAACATAGCCGTGCCCGTTCGAACAATTTACTGCTTCAAATCAGAAGAAAAAGGGAATGAGAATGCTGTTGAAGTGATCAAGGAAGCTCTATCAAAAGTTCTTGTTCACTACTATCCACTTGCAGGGAGATTGACACTAAGCCAAGAAATGAAACTTATAGTGGATTGCACTGGAGAAGGTGCAGTTTTTGTTGAGGCAGAAGCAAATTGTAACATAGAGGACATTGGTGATAATACTAAGCCTGATCCTGTTACTCTTGGCAAGCTTGTCTATGAAATTCCTGGTGCTAAAAACATACTAGAAATGCCTCCTCTGATAGCTCAGGTACTGTGTTTGCCACAAGATAACACAAACTTATTATTTATATATAGTACTAAGTAATTTCATCAAACCTTTTCTAAGGATGCTAGACATGCACCATTTATTTGTTTCCCCAGACATACTAAATGATTATTTTCTCTATATTCAGGTGACAAAGTTCAAGTGTGGTGGATTTATACTTGGCTTATGCATGAACCATTGCATGTTTGATGGGATTGGAGCCATGGAATTTGTGAATTCTTGGGGTGAAACTGCTAGAGGTGTACCTATCAAAGTCCCTCCATTCCTAGACAGAAGCATACTCAAGGCTAGAAATCCACCAAAGGTCGAATATCCTCACAATGAATTTGCTGAAATTGAAGATATTTCAGACTCTTCTAAACTTTACCAAGAAGAAATGCTATACAAGGCCTTCTGTTTTGACCCTGAAAAGCTTGAACAAATAAAAGCAAAAGCCAAAGAAGACGGAAACATTACCAAGTGCACTACATTTGAAGCACTTTCAGCTTTCGTTTGGAAAGCGCGAACTCAGGCATTAAAAATGAAACCTGATCAAAAGACAAAACTACTCTTTGCTGTAGATGGAAGATCAAGATTTGATCCTTCAATTCCACAAGGGTATTTTGGAAATGGGATTATTTTAACTCATGCACTTTGTAATGCTGCAGAGATAGTTGAAAATCCACTTTCTGTTGCTGTGAAGTTGGTTCAAGAAGCAGTTAAAATTTGTACAGATAGTTACATGAGATCAGCTATTGATTATTTTGAAGTAACAAGAGCTAGGCCATCTTTAACTGCTACACTTCTCATTACTACTTGGTCTAGGCTTTCTTTTCATACTACAGATTTTGGATGGGGAGAGCCTTTTGTATCAGGACCAGTGGTTTTGCCAGAGAAGGAAGTTTCTCTGTTTCTTTCACATGGGAAAGAGAGGAAAAGTATTAATGTGCTTCTTGGATTGCCAGCTTCTGCTATGAAGACATTTGAAGAACTCATGGAGATCTAAAGATTTAAATTTACTTTCTTGGAATACATTTACTGTGGGTTATGAGTAATTGATTATGTTTTATTTTGTGCTATTATTAGTAGTATTATTATTTCATTGATCCCCCAAAAGAAATTCAGGCCTGCTGATATATGATGTTAGTACTAAAGTGGAGGAATGTAGGCAAGATCTCTGTCTTTAGAAAGAACAGTGGGGAGATGTGCTATTTATGTCACTTGTATTGCTATTTCTACTATTTGGCATCAATTCCATGCTCTTTTGCTTGATTCTAAATATTTTCTTCCATCAGATCAACAGTACAGGAAGGATAAGGGTATTGACTGCATTCTTTAACGTATTGACTATTGGCATGGAGCAACAAGATGAACACAGTTTGTTTCGAAGTAATATTAATTTTATAAAAAGAAAACTGCATTAATAGATTATATGCCGTCATATATGCTGCGTCAACACATGTTTATTATTCTCAACTTAACGTTGCCACCTTTTATTTAACTAGTTTCTGAGCACGCGCGTGTGCCCTTTACAATTGACACTAAATTTGATGAACCTGTGTTGCGTGAATCGTGTTTTATATATGCAAATTAGTGTCGGAATAACATTTACGTGTGTATTGATAAACACAAACACGTTCCATAAGGGAACTCGCATAGTTTTTTTTTTTTTTTTTTTTTTTGTCATGTATATTTAAAAGGAGAATAAGTTGTATAAGAAACTCTTTAGAAGCCAATTATGAACTAAAGGAAATATAAGAGCATAGCAAAACGTAACTCACTTGTTATTTCTGGCACCTTATGCACCAGTCACCACCACCATTTTTCATATTAATTTGGTTGAGCATGCTTGTATATAATTCTAGATCCATATGGTTGAGCATGCTTGTATATAATTCTAGATCCATAATTGAAATCTGAAATGAGATAGAACTAATAAGGTTAAATATTCCTCAAAGTCAACAAATTGGAATACGGAAAAAGATTTGCAGCAGAAGGATTCAAGGTTCAAGCAAATATACTCCTGTAGATTGGTATCTCGTGCATATGCATAACTCAACACATTCCTTAGTCTAATGGGAAAAAAGAACCTGCAAGATTGAACTTTCAACCATGACGAACACTTTAAGATGACAATCAGACAAAAATAGTAAATCCATTGCGACTCAAAATAATCATAGCCCTTCAACAATTTCATAATTTTTGCTTCATTTTTTGTGTTCGGCTACATTTCTACTACCAATCAGAATCCAAATGATACATAAAGTTCTTTTATTTTTACTGAAATACAAATTTCACTATGCATGAAATTTACAACACTAAGATCAATTTGAAAAAGCAATCTCATGCCTGTAGTTATATATATTGAACAATAACACCTTAAAATTAACCAAAGTCAATTGCTACAAGCAAGATCACTAAAATGTTTGTTGACCAAGCGAATGAATAATTTTTAGTAACTCTCCCGTCTATATAGGCATCAAACTGCAGTTAAAGCTTCTTCGATTCGTTGAGCAAATCAAGATTTACACAATGAAGAAACAACAAAAAGAAAAAGAATTACTTGTGGAATTACCTCTTTATACCTCCTGATTTCCATCTGTATATAATTTGCACAAAATTTTTTACCCCTCTAAAGAAAAAAAAAAGAAACAAAGAAAAAAATTTAAACTCTTCATACTAAATAAGAATAAACTGTAACAATTTAACAGGGTACTATTGAAGTGGGTGAATGTAAGTGCAGCATTTGTACTTCGACCAAAAGACTCCTTAGGCAGATAAGAAGTTTAGGGAGATGAGGAGTTAGGAACCTCAGAAGTTGTGTGTTTTCTATTTTTCTATTTTATTAAAATTTTAAATTGAATATCAATTTTCTATTTTTATTGCTGCAGGGGTAAAATGGTCTTTTACATAACTCATGAACCTATATTTTGCGCTTATTTTTATTAGTTTAGAGACGAAGAGTAATTCATAAACCTATACCCAATGTATCGAACTAAAAATATTTAGATCGTAGTTATGTAGAAAATGACGTTTTAAGGGTCTTAGGCCTCATTTGTTTGCACTTAATGAGGATCTTAATCTGGATGGTTAAGATAACTACTCATTAAGTGCATTTGGTTTTTTTTCTTTAAAAGCACTTAATAGATCATATTGGCACTTAATAATTAAGATTTGTTGTCAAGTCTGTCCATTGTCCAGATCCTTAAAAAATAACACGGCACCATTTTCGGAATTTAACTCATCACGTTTCATTTTCTTTCAAAGTTTCTGGAATTATAGGAGTCACAGATTATTCAAAAAGCATTTAATGTTTGGCTAATAATATTGAAAGCACTCTAACCAGGAGCAAAATTGCTAACATTGCATCAGATATGTTGGGCTTGGATATATTTATTGTATTCTTAATTGGCTCATTATTTGAGATAGAACAACGGCAGTGGAGGAATGTGTTTCAATTATAATGTTTAGTTGGATAATTTTTACCAAAATATCAACTAATGTTGTTAATATATTTTATTACAACACATGTTTACTGATATACACTTTTATTGAAATTCATATAATTTTAAAATTTTATCTAATGAAATAGCTATTAACATTTCCAAATATCATTTTTCATAAAATAACGGTTTTTTATTTAAAATAGATTTTCTCTCAAATTTATCAATACACTATTTAATTATTAGCCATTTATTCGAATTGAATATTATTATATTTAAATATAGATAAATTATTACATATTCAGATGTTGATAAAACAAACAGTCTTGATGATTCAGCATACAGATCTATTTACAATATCTTAATATTCAGATGTGCATTCAGATTCATACGTCTTAATCTTAATAAAAACAAATGACCCCTTAATCGCTCTCCAAAACTATTACCATAATAATCTCCAAAGGGTATCGAACTAGGAGTATTAGATTTTGTAGGTTGTAATTATGTAGAAAGGGACGTGTGAATTTTCAAGTATGGTAAATGACAACTTTATGTAGTACATTAATTATTTCAAAGCTAATGGCCGGTCTAATCTCAATTTGGTACGTAGTTGTCCACCAAATTTGTTCTTTCCTATCCTTTTGGCATTAACCAAAAGACAATTTGAAATTTGGGAAAAAGACCAGGAGATCCCCAATGTAGTTACTGTAGTATTTATTTATAGCAATTCAAAAGGTACATATCACCTAAGCCTCTCACTATCTTTTACTCCTACCATGGATGCATCTTGTATCCTGCGAGGTCAATCGAACCTACTTTTTTTTCGTATAGTATTTGGATATATTTGTAAATACTATTATATTTGAATTTATAATTTCAAATACATATATACATTGCTGAAATTTTAGAAAAATTGAAACCATCAAATTTATATCATATATTTTCCCTCTTGAGACTCAATTGTCATCATTTATGTCAACTCGTTCTATTCAAACCTGCTTAATTAAATAAACGCTACTAGGCAAGTATATAATATAGTTAGTTCTCGTGGCTCTAAAATTTCTCTGAACTCGTATTCATGGGTTTTTGTTTCATAACTTCAGCTTAATTCAATACCAAAGTCAATTTCTCCTCCTAAAATAATCAAGTTTTCGTGCTACTTTATTAATGTGAAAAAGGGATATTATCACAACTAAGTGTAATATTATAAGAATCCGACTCACAAATGGCTGGCTTAAGGACAGACACGTAGAAGATCACTTTGGTTGGTTAATCTTAATTAGTGAGGTTTGAGATTGTTATAATATACAAACCTTGAGATTTTTTCTTAATTAAAACTCCAGAATTACCTCCAAGTGAGGTGCTGGGGGCTTGGAATTGACCTCAATATTGTTTATTAAAATCCAATATACAAACCTTGAGATGAATCAGTTGATTGGTACTATTGGGTAATGTAGGTGAAACTAAATAAAGTGCCCTCCGGCTAAAGGAAAAAAAAAAAAATCTTTCGACAACATTAGAAAATAACAGTTTGTGATAGAGACACGTAAAAAATAGAAGTGGTAGGATAATTAGCCAAACATCATTTATAATTTGTTGTACAATATTTTGAGACAACAAGTCACAGGCAATTTTTTTTTTTTTTTTGCATGTATTAGCATCCTTGCATATCTGCCATAATTTCTACTACTGTATTATACAAGAGCAAAAATCGGTAAAACTATATTTAATTTGTTCTTCTGCCTTTATCTTCATCAAACAAAACATCGTCCTTAGCTCCTTCATATACACAATACATTAACCTGAAAGTGATGATGAACCCGCATATATCATGCCAGCATGCAATTAAACTGGAGCACTTCTTTTTTTGCGTGTGGGGATTAAACTCCGGTTTCTTATGATTTTCACTCACTTGATTTACTGCCAGACACTTGGTGGTTGTTATTAACAAACTTCTTACACACAATTAAAGGAGTTGAGCTTGCGCAATCTTGGTGGAGTAAGAATTTGAAAAGAACCATGACCCTTAGCCATTTGGCCATTACCCAAACGCCTAGCAGGACTAAACAAGGGACTGCATGAGCTACACCCTGTTGGCTGAGTATCTTTGCTGCTTTCTATTTCAGCCAACACGTTATAGAACAGATCAACATCACAGGGTAACAAAATAGGGCCTTGGCTATAATTATAACCATATTCCTTTACAGCATCTTCAAGCAACGGCTTGAACGATGGATGATTTGCATACTTTGTCTTTATCACAAACCTTTCTTTCTCTGGTCCAACATACACCCAAAAGCAGCCATCAGGAGCTACCTGATTCTTTGTTGTTGCTGTAGTGGTGTTGTGCCATGATTTGCTCTTGGACAAAGTTGGTTTCTTCATTGATAGATATTTCTCCAACTTCTTAAGTAAAGAAGAAGTGGATTTACGTTTCACCTTCCCCATTTCACTATTCATTGGCTCTCTTAACAAACAAAATAACTCCTCCCGGCACGAATTTGTATTAGGAATAATGAGTTTCTGATATCAGATGGTTAAATGAAAAGAATATAACAGTCGAGTAAACCAAATTTTATTTGCACACTTGACGAGGAAAATGGAAGAAGAGGGAAAAAAATTAGTAGCTTCTTTTGTTCAACCTCTATCATAAGCTAAATTGAGCATAGGCTTCATTTTTATCTTAGTTGAATTGCTCATACTTTGAAGATTTCAAATAAGGGGAAAGAATAACCTTTGGCTTATTCAGAGAAGTGTTTATGATGAAATAGAAAAGGCCATTAAAGGCCATAATAAAGGATGGCTAAAGCAGATAAAGCCCCGGATATAGTTGTTGCCTATAGAGGTTACTCACTGGCCAAATAGACACAGTTCCTAATACTACAAAACTATTGCATTGTCAACGAAGAAAAATCCAACTGTTAGTATTAAATTCCAAATAATGGACAAGGAGATGATGGCTTCTGTATAATCAACTCCCCTATATATGTAATGAAATAGTTTGTAATTTTTTATGTAATAATAATAATAAAGTCTATGACTTGATGAGTAGAGCTAATTTCTGTGTGCGCCATAATGGGGGTACGTAACCAGGATTTATAAATGCCATTAGCGAAAATTAAGCCTTGTTTTATAATTGATCTTCGATCTGATTAATAATGATCAATTATATAATAGCTGTGCTTGTTCACTTTTAATTTATAGGGGATCTTGACTATATTTTGGAAGCATTAAGTTTCTAAAGAGTTTAAAATAAATAATAACTAATTCGTCATCAATATAATATTCATGTCAAAGAGTTTAAAATAAATAATAACTAATTCGTCATCAATATAATATTCATGTTTTTGACAAGTTTACTAGCTTATTCCGTTGGTTGTGTCTAGTCGCACACGTTATATAGAACTCCAATTGAAATGTATCGTGTGAGACATCTTCTATTACTTTATCAAGTTAATTTTATCCTTCCAATAATTCCTTTATTTTTTTAGAAAAATTTCTTGACATATAAGAGAGTTCAGATCAGTTCTTGGTGGTCTTGATTAAATTAAATATTTTTTTTCCCTTTTGACAACGGAAAGAAGTTCTGATAGATTGTTACGCTGAACGAAGGCTGCAATAATTTTACATTTAATATGTTTGTAACGTGAATTATTAGGTCTTTAAATTAATAAAGATTCTGGTGTAAGATGCATTCAGATGTCATGAATATTCAATAAGTAAGTTTGCCGATGTTATCCAAATGTCTGTTTTATAACAAAGAAATTACGCAAAAGCATAAGTTGACTGTCAAAATTGATGTACTGCCAAACTCAAACAATGAGTAAATTTCACTATAAAATTGCATCTTCTGGGAATTTAATTTTGCGCAAGCTTATATCCCATAACGGTGAACTGTGCATACCTAAAACAAAGTATACGAGAGAACTAATATAAATTTTTTTTTTTTTTTTTTGCTAAGCTACTATAACTTACTGAAACTTGGTGGGGAAATTTTCCTGGAAAATGTACATTATTAATTTATTGAAACACGACTTTGTACACCTGATTGGCGAGTATGTTCATCAATAAAGATGAACTTTTGCCAAAATGGACTGATACGTGTATTAAATCTTTTTCCATAAGTTGACCAACTAAACCAATTATTTAAGGTCAATCTCGGATTTGTGTCTCTTTTCCCTTCTAAACTATTACTACTATTATTCTAATCAAAGCTGGAGATCACTGGAAGGTCCTCGGCTTATAAATAAAAGAGACTTTGAGTGAAAATTGTGTAAAAATAGAGTGTACCATCAGTAGTGAATAGGATTGTGCAAAATTGGGTGGGTACCGATAGCCGAATCAATAAGTATAATGATATTGGTATAACGGTATATTGGTTCGGTAATAATATTGATTTTTAATACTGATAATATGTCGGTACAGTAATGATGTTTATATATTTTTTTACCACCACCGTACCGATATACCGATAAAGTATTTCTTTTAATATAATTTTTAAATATTTTATTCTATTAATTATTATTTACTAGACCTTTTAATTTTTAAATTGGTACAACTTTAGTTTATAAGTTTATTCCGTTAATAATATTGATTTCTACTTTAAGTCATGTTAGCAGGTCTTGGATGAAAACTTTAGCGAATGGAATCCTACTTCTTAGTCATAGAGCTGCTTTGATCACGTAAATAGACTTTTTGCAGATTCCTTTGGTGGAGAATTCTCAATGTATGCATACTTACCATTTCTATAGTAACTTAGAATACGCTTTTTGTATCTTCTAGTGTTGTTTATCACCATTAAACATGTAATCCATATAGAGGTGTAAAACGTGAGAACACTTACTAGTGTTGCTTAATTCAACAATAGTTATTGATAATATCGGTTACAAAATCGTTAACTACTGAGTTGTTAAGAACCGATACTGATAAACCGATAGCTTATCGGTACGATATTGATTTCACATAATTACATACCGATAACCGATATATATACCGCTACCGATAAGTTAAAAATTGAACCATAGCGACCCATAATTAAACACCCCTACTAGTGTCTGTGTCTGGATCAGAATGATGGTTTAAGTCCATTATAATCTTAATCTTTAGTAACCTTGATTACAAGACATTCTTCTTATAGAAATTCAAAAACTTAGTTAAGCAAAAACAAAAATCAAAAACTTAATTATTTCTCTCTTGGCTTGTGAACCTTGTGCAGTCATTATCACTCATAAGCTACTCGTCATGAGTAGAGTACTGTCTTATTAGTTTTAACCGTTGGTGACTGATGGTTAGCAAATAACCATCTATTTTGATTTTTGGATCTTTCAAATCATTCCGCAGGTCTAGACCAATTTTTCTAATCTTTCGATAAAAATATCTACTCTCTTCATAATAAAATATGAGGTAGAATCAATTGAGAATTATCTTTTTCGACTCATGCTTCTCTCATTCAAAATTATTTATTGATTTCGACAAAAATTAATAGAAAAAGCAAATCTCTTATTATGATACACCATATTCGGCTCGATTATTGATAGACTTCAACGATAATCATTCTTGGATCTCTATTTTAGTGCAATGTGTACCGTCACTTTTCTAATTGTAGAATAAAGAAAATAGACAAAAAAATAATGATAATTTTTTATTCAAGAGTAATATCTTATTAAACCTGACCACATTTAACATCGAACCAAGATTTATTACTCTTATGAAAAATAAGAACAGCTAGTTTCCAGGCATGTTAGCGCCTACAGAATTTTCAATTGAGTTTTCTTCTTCTTTTGGTGATTCTTCCAACATATAAAAGTTTAAACACCATGGGCAAATCTCCACCCAAACATGCAATATTAGTCCAATTGGTGTCTTCTTAAACAGAGCCAGGAATACAATAAAAGAATTTAACAAAATACCATACCAACTATTTGAACATGTGACTTAAGCAAATTTTCCACTCTTTTGTCACTCGTCAGTATTCTCGATCAAATCTTACCAAGCTTTTAGCATTATGAATACTTAAAATTTGATCTTCTTTTCTAATATTGATGTGAATTTTGATTTCCTGAACAACAAAAGTTGGTGGGCGCTGCTCCATGTCTACGGCTCATTTGCAAAAATATGACACGGAAAGCAATGGTTTGCCTTTTTGCCCGCGCTAAGAGATGGTTTACAAAAATGCTCTCGTTAAGATTTAATGACAAAAATTTGGGGCCAAGACTTCCCGTTATATTTTTCCGTTTTTCAACACTTATCCCTTCAAGTATTGGCAATAGGCAATACTTGTCGCACTAGGCCGTAAGTCCTTGCAATTTGCCAAGACTTACCATTGACCCCTGCTCGATTTTCCAACACTTGCACAACAAGTATTGGCAATAGGCAACACTTGTTGCACTGTGTCGTAAGTCTAGGCAATTGTCAAGACTTGCCCCTTCCAGTTTTCCCTGCATTCTCTCCGTATAACTTGAAGTATTGGCAAAACAGAACTTGCCCTTGAAGTATAGCCAATTGCCAAGACTTACAAATTTTTTGTCTTGAAGTCTTGGCTTGCGGACTAAATAAGGGCATTTTGCTAAAACATTTCTTAGCACGTGTAATTTTGTAAAACCACTCCTTATGAACATACGGTGAAATTTTTTGCATGTCTACCCACTGCTGGGCTGATCGTTCATCCTTTCTTAGACTTGGTCCAAAATAATAATAAAATTTAGGGTGAATTACACAAATATACAACCCTAATAACAAATTTACAAAAAATACCAATACTATTCAATTTTACAAAACATACCAATAGCTTCTTTACAAAACATATACAAGTTACAACAAAACCATGGAAATGAAGCTTTCTTCTTCTCCCCCAAGCCACTGCTTCAGTTTCAGGTATGCCGCCGGTGGCCGGTGGCCGATCACCGCCGGCGGCAGGTCGCCGAAAAATCTTTTTTTTTTTTTTTTTTTTTTTTTGTAAATCTGGAAAACAAGCATAAAACATACAAAAATACAAATTCATACTTTAAAAAAATATATTTAACCAATAAAAAATACATAAACATACATAAATTTTAAAATATACAAAATATACATTTATATACACTCACAACATACAAAAGCTATACAAAAATGAAAATGCAAAAAATACAGAAATATACAGATACACAACAAAAAAATTCCAAACATACAATTGAAAATGCAAAAAATACAGAAATATACAAAAATATACAGATACACAACAAAAAAATTCCAAACATACAATTGAAAATGCAAAAAATATAGAAATATACAATAACAATACAAAAAATTAAATAGCCATTTGAAAAGATTTTAATGTGTATTTTTACACAAAAAAATACACATACACATTAATACACTTCCAAAACAAACAAAACAGGAAAAAAAAAAAAAAAGAACAGAGAAGCAGATCGGAGCAGAGATCTGCTTGGCCGGAGTAGGAGGAAACAGCAGCAGCTAGTCGCCGGAGATGGAGGAGGAAGGACGACGGGAGGTTCTAGTCGCCGGAGATGGAGGAGGGACGGCGGCTGGGTGGGTGGTGGGTGGAGGAGGAGAAAGAAAAGAGAGATAAATTAGGGTTTGTGATAGGAGAAAGGGGGAAATGAGTAAATGGTATGTAGGGTAATATATTTAAAAGTATCGTTATTTAGGGTAAATGTTTAAAAGTATCGGTATTTTTTGTAATTTAGCTATTAGGATTGTCATCTAGGGTAAATTTTCCTAAAATTTAAGTCTGTAGCCATTTTTCAGGCCTCTAAAGAGAAATAGGTAGCATATTTACAAATTTTTAGAGAACTAACCGTAACCTAAGAAAATACGGATGAATTTTGAAAAGTAGTCACTAAAGGTCCATGAAATTCTCCTCGGACTTTGAGCTAAACACCCAGAAATACTGGGATTTAGTTTAAAGTCCTAGTGGGACAGCAAAATATGAAGCACCAGAAAAATATCCTGGAACATTGAACTAAATTCAAGAAATTTTTCTAGAGTTCAGTTAGTCGCTAAAATTTCGTGATGTTTTAATGGCTATTCTTCAAAACTCTCCCATGTTCTTAAATTATGGGTATTATTCTAAAATTTTGTAGCAGCTGGTTGTTTCTCTTTGAATAGCTTAGAAATTGGCTATTCATCAGAATAACCCGATGCTTGAGAGTAGACTTAAAATTTCACCAATTGGCTTGACGGCCGCCTGTGTTTAAGGTTTTAACCCTGACAAAAGAAGTTTTTATGTTTTAGCTGCACTGAAAGTGTTTAATAGAAGAAGTGTTTAATTCTTAACTTTTATGGCAGTCCGCCAAGAAGTGCTCTAAGTTCTGTCATTGAGGCTAATTTGTTAGATGATTTTCTAGGGGAAGTCAAAAGTTAAAACACTGGCACTGAAAGTGTCTTATTTCTGTGAATCTCGTGAAAGTTTAAAACCAAAAAATTTCACCTAGTGTCCTTAATAAGACATGGTCTTATCTAATTGCCCCGACTTACAAATATTTTAAGTAAATGCCCTCCACATCATACCCCTTATGAAATGACTATTTTGCCCCACAACCTGTGTTAATTCACGCTGAAGGTTTCCTTATCTTTCCCCATTCCTGACCTCCTTCTTTCTTCTTTGTGTGGCCCCCAACTTGTTTAATTCACGCTGAAAGATTTCCTTCTCTATTTCTTCATTCCTGGCCTCCTTCTTTCTTCTTTGTGTGCTAGAAATTTGGGATTTTTTTTCTTGTGTTTGCTTGATTTCAGTAATTTGAAGGTTTTTATTGTCTATGGCTATTAGATATTCATGTTTTGCATAGAACTTAAAATCTTGACCATGACCAAGAGTTGCATAGACTTTCTCTGCAAGTTGCTTATTGCAGTAGAGTTTAAAGTCTTGGCTATTGCCAATACTTACAGAGATGTTCTGTGTAAGTTGTCGCTTCCACCATAACTTAGAGTCTTGGCTATTGCCAAAAGTTGCAGAGACTTTGTCTCCAATTTGTTCACTACAGTAGAGGTAGCAGTCTTGGCAATTGCCAATACTCTTAGAGTCTTTTAGTCTAAGGTCCCCTTTGCCAGAACTTAAAGTCTTGGCTATTGCCAAGAGTTGCAGGGACTTTGTCTCCAACTTGTTCACTGCAGTAGAGGTAGAAGTCTTGGCAATTGCCAATAGTCTTAGAGTCTTTTAGTGTAAGGTTCCCCTTGCCGGAACTTAAAGTCTTGGCTATTGCCAGGAGTTGCAGAGACTTTGTCTCAAACTTGTTCACTGCAGTAGAGGTAGAAGTCTTGGCAATTGCAATACTTGCAGAGACTATTTGTACAAGTTGCTCATTCCACTAAAGTTTAAAATTCTGGCAATTGTCAATACTTGCAGAGACTATTTGTACAAGTCCCCCCCTTCCGCTGAAATTTAAAGTGCTGGCTATTGGCAATAGTTGTAGAGACTTTTTCTGTAGTTGTAGAGACCATGACAACATGGCTTAAAGTCTTGGCAATAGGCACGAAGTATCTACACAGCCTCCCATTGCAGTAGAGTTTAAAGTCTTGGCTATTGCTAATACTTCAGAGATTTTTCAGTCTTTGCAGTAGAACTTAAACTCTTGGCAATAGTTGCAGAGAACTTTACCCTTGCAACTTGAAGAAATCTTACGTTGAATTTTCCCTTGAACAAAGCAATCTGTAAAAAGAATAGGGTTTTATGATTTTCTTGATAGCGTGAATGGAGAAAAGGAAGGGGAGGGACTGGGGCACATCTTTTTATTGATTTGTAGGAGTATTTTGGTCCAAAAAAAAATTTCATTAAACTAATGAGGACATTTTTGCTAAACATCTGTTAGTGAGGATATTTTGGCAAACCAAACTTCCGGTGTCGTATTTTTGCAAATGCCCCATTAAAACTGGAGCAATAATTTGTTTGGCAAGTTAAAAGGTGTAAGATATTAAAATAAAAATCAAGAAAGAAGACGATATTTCTTCTGTTGATCATTGTCAAAATTCAAAAATCTGTATACTAAAATTTTATCAATGAAAATTCCTCTCCCACATCCATATGTAGTTCTAATTAGCTTGTTTGAGGATGTTACTCCCTCCGTCCCTATTTGTTTGTCATAGTTTGACTTGGCACAAAGTTTAATAAAGTAAGAAAGACTTTTGAAACTTGCGGTCTAAAATAAGTCATGGATATTTGTGTGGCTATAAATGAGTCAAAAAGTAAGTTTGAAGTTGAATTATTACCAAATTTAGAAGTATGACAATTTTTTTGGGACAGACTAATAAGGAAAGTATGACAAACAAAGTGGGACAGATGGAGTATATTGAAAAGCTTACTAACAAATAAAAATTTCTAAGGACCAATAAAGAAACGTTAGCCAAATATTAACGTCAATTTAGTTGTTGCAATTCAATCTTCAAACATTTTTTTAAAAAAAAAAAAAAAGAATACAACATTAGGACCTAAATTTTGGACCTCATAAGAAAGGAATATTAGGCATGATTTTGAATACCCATCAGCGACAATAGAAATTTCACAAACTTACTTTATTGACAATTTATGTGCATTCCAATATTAATATTTGAACAAATTAAAAGTTCTAAGTCACGATAATTGAAAGTAAAAACATATTTTTATTGATAATTGAAAGTAAAAACATCATTGACCTTAGACGAGCTCTTAAGGAGATAGATTAATTTCATGGATCATTGCTCAGTTTTTACTTCATTAAATTAAAATGACTAAACACTTTGTATAACAGTAATACAGGTCCGCTTAAGTTTTAAATATCAATATTTTTTATTAATTTATTTGGAATAGAAAATTTACTCAAATCATATTTGTCTAAATATAATGCCATCACTATCTACGATACTTAGGCAACATTGTGTATCTTATGGTTATAACAAGTAATTTAATGGCTGATACATTATTTAAGTAAAGTTGAGTAACATTTTTCATTACAAAGGAAGTGTAGCGATGTTAGTGCATTAAAATTAAGTTAACGATCACTTTTGTGGAGTAATTAACATGTATGATGTGGAGCTTACTAGTTTAATTGGAGATTTAGTTTTGTAATTCTTTCACATATGTTATTTTAGTTATGAAAGATTTTTTACCAAGTTGATTGCTTCTATGGTCACTCAATTTTGGGTAATTAGCTACCATGGTCACTTATCTTTACTTTGTCTTTCTATGGTCACTCAACTTTGGGTAATTGGCCGCCATGGTCACTTATCTTTGTTTTGTCTTTCCATGGTCACTCAACTTTGCCCAAGTAGCTCATATGGTCATCTAACTTTGTCCGTTAAAATTTCGCTGACGCGACAACTACAAAAATATTTTGGCAAGTTACATAAATAGAAGAAAATTAAATTATTTAAGACCAACCCAATTAAAATTAAACCCCACCCAAGAGTTCTTGCTTGAGGTGCCAATTTTTTCAAAAATAATGACTCATTTTTCTTTAAATCTATCAAGAAAGCCTTCTGGTAACACATTTCAACGTTAATTTCTTCACCTAATGAAAATCTTAGCACCCAAATGAATCAGCGTCTGGCCTTAACGCATTAGCGGCTTTTGACGCTTTCTATAAGCTGAATTTTTTTTATTGAAGTGGCATAAATTTTTTATTTATTATATAGTATTTCACAGTTTGTTTAAGTAATATTGTTTTTCTTTAGCAAAGCTGGTTCAAGAGATTTTGCATTCTCAGATAATTTTCTTAAGGACTATGCGGCAAAGCAACTCTAACTCGCTGCCAAGATGAACAACTTCTTGGGACCAAATTTTGCTTTCAGTGGGTTTGCAATATCCCATGATATTATTTTGATCAATATTTGTAATGAAATTGAAGGGAAGTACTATGTGGATTATCTCTCAACTTTAAGCAAAAAAAAAGGTCACACTTGTGGGTCCACTTATTCATGAAATGAAAACAACAATAGAGAATGAGGAAAGCTCCAGGATTATTCGATGGCTAGTTGAGAAGAATGAGTCTTGGTATGTTTATGTTTCATTTGTAAGTGAATGAGCTAAGTGAGACGAACTTTATTTGGGTGCTCAGATTTTCATTACGTGAAGAAATTAATATTGAAAATGTGTTACCAGAAGGCTTTCTTGATATATTTAAAGAAAAAAGAGCCATTTTTTGGAAAAATAGGCAGCTAAAGCAAGAACTCTTGGGTGGGGTTATAATTTTAATTGGGTTGGTCTTAAATAATTTAATTTTTTTCTATTTATGTAACTTGCCAAAATATTTTTGTAGTTGCCACGTCAACAAAATTTTAAGGACATTAGGATTTCTGTGTTGGATGACCATAGGAGCTACTTGGGCAAAGTTGAGTGACCATAGAAAGACAAAGCAAAGATAAGTGACCATGGTGACCTATTACCCAAAGTTGAGTGACCATAAAAAGACAAAATAAAGATAAGTGACCATGGTGACCAATTAACCAAAGTTGAGTGACCACAGAGGCAATGAACTCATTTTTTACCCAATAAAGGGGAAATTTATTCAAGGAAATTGGGGGTGAGAAGGAAGAACTAGACAAATTTTGGGAAGTAATAAAATAAAAGGATATAAAAGAATAATAGATTTATTATCCTTTAAGAATTATAATCCGGACTTAGAAAGATACGGTTCGAATCATAAAATTATAAAGTCTAAAGTATCACAATTTTATGAACTTTGGCGCGCTATATTCTTGTCGACGCCATAATTAAATGGTCACTGCAAAATTACAAATCTTAGTGAATGGAACAACACAAAATATTGCATAATTTTCCACACCCAATTTTGGGCAGCAGGAGTGGTTCAGAAAACATATTTCATGAAGTGCTGGTACATTTGAAGACAACCTTAACTTTCATGCCATATGCCCTTTCACCTTTACTTCCACATCACTCCTAAAAAAACCATGAACCCCTCAAAGAATTACAAAACTAAATCACCAAAAAAATACCATATAAAATTGTAAGAATAACATAGGTGTTTTTAATAAGATGTTACTATTTTGTAAATGGACATAAAAATTTGTTTTGTCGAAGTTCACCTGCCCAAATATTTTAAAAAGACCTTACATAACTTGGCACGTAGTAGTATATTACTCCCTCCGTTTCATAAAGGATGAACCTATTTCTTTTTTAGTCGGTTTAAAAAAGAATGACCTCTTTCTAAATTTGGAAAGAAATATTCACTTTTACTCATCCCTAGATGATTTGTAGCCACACAAATATCTATAACTTATTTTAGACCACAAGTTTCAAAAGGCTTCTCTCTTTATTAAATTCCGTGTAAAGTTAAATGGGTTCATCTAAAGTAGAACGGAGGGAGTAGTATCTTATTAGAGCACCATAGGCGAGTAAGTTAGGGTGCGTCCGCCTCGAACATCGACTTTCCCCTCCCAACATTTTTACTAAGTGCACCTCGTGCTTTGTACAAACATGCCTTGAATTTCTCAATTAATAAAATGAGATACTCCATGTCTCATTGTCTTTCTTTTACATGCTCTTCAAAAATGTATTAATTCAATATTTTAAAAATTATAATATTAATTCATAATTGAAATTTGACATATTTGTGATCTTTAAGAACAATTACTACTAAGGATAGAATGAAAAAAAATGCCCTGAACTCAAAAATAACAAATATTTGCGAGAATATTTATAAGAGACATGATAAATAAAACAGACAGAGGAAGTACTTAATAGTATAGCCGTCTGGCATATCTTAGCTTTTTTATTTGTACTCTTTGCCAATACTATTTCAACAAAACCACTACTTTGATGAAATGGAACAAAGGAGAATTTTGTAGTTGTATCAATACAAATTTAGAAGTTCTCTATGTTGGGAAACTTTATTTAGTATAGTAGATATCCATGATATATAATATAATAATGCTATCCAACTAACAATAATTTTTTCTTTAAATTATACAATAATGTATTATCACACTAAATTGGGGTTCCATTTACCTTCTCCTTCACACAAATATTAATTTAGTCAAATAACCATAAATAAACAGGGAGTATTAAAAAAATTCTTAATGCACGCGCCAAAATTTAAAAATTTATTCAGTATATTATTTGAGAAAGAATATCGTTTACACACCCTATCAAAATGTTGCTAACGAAATTACCATTATTATACAATTAATTAATAGAACAAGCAAAAAGCAACGGCAGTAAACTCATGAGAACACTTATATTGGTGTTGTAACCAATCTCATTTGTGCTAGCTACTACACTACTCTTTCGACTTTCTAAGTTGATCATATGAATTTCTGCTTGGTCACAAATTTGTCAGTTGATTGGTCTACACTGACTTTCAAACTTGATCATATCACAACATTATCACCGACTTTTCCATAGCCAATTTTTCATTTTTGATCGAAGCCGTTGTCTTCGGTTTGAAAAATTGACATAATTTTACGTTTAAAACTAGAGCTTAATTAACATATATCGATGGTATATTTTTTACTCTACTAATTTAAAATGGAGTATTACAACTACATGTTCCACTAAATATTTATAAATATATATAAATTATTTACTTATTTATTTAAAAAAAAAAATGAATCAAACTATACCATATAAATTAAACGGAAAAGGGGCAAATTTACCCCCCGAACTATCGAAAAGTGAACAACTTTGCCCTTGTATGCCCCTGCCGTTTAAAAAAAGGGTCACTCTTACCCTTATATACTAACAGAAAGCCAAGTCACGTTTTTGGCCCATTTTTAACAAAAAAAAGCTGATGACATGGAGGCCATGTAACAAAACCCATTAACCCATCTAACATATCTATTTACCAAAGAAATAACCCGGACCCACTTTAGTAAAAGGGTTGTAGCCCTCCTTCTTATACGCTAAATCAGACCAAAAAACTTAGAGAGAATGAAAAGTTCAACAAGAACATCTATGTCATCTAAGGAGGGGATTTCGTCCTTACCATTAGTTGGAGTATTTCAGATATGGTTTTATCAATAGAAGAGAAAAAAAGTTCATATTTTATTGTTCAATTTTTGAGTAAAATCTAATATTAAGGTTCTAGTTTTGGACAATGTGTTTGTGTTCTACACCTCTACCAAGTGTGGACGATGGGTTTGTGTTCATGCCTACACCAGGGCTTACACAAGAGTAATACATGCCTTATGGTCCAGCTGTTGACAATGAAGCTGATCCAGACATAAGGCCCCAATTTATCTCTGAAGCAGAAGCAAGGATTGAAAGAAGACTAGAATAAATTGGACAATCCGGGATAAGGGTGATCAACTTCACCGGAGATAAATATGGTGTCAATGAACCTACTAATCTGCCATACTCGCCTAGCAAGCTCAGGTGGAGAGGCAAGGATGCAGTAAGTAAAAATCAATTGCAAATTGAAAGACAACAGAAGATTTCTAAGTTGAAGGCTAGAAGGGCTGTGGGATGAACAAGTATAAATATATGTTGAAACTTTTTTTTCCTCAAGTCTATCATTAGAACTATTTGTATGAAGATGGGTCTGTAACAACCAAAATTAACCAGCTTTTACGCAATTGATTGTTCGAAATCTAGACATATTTTGTGTAGTTTGAATGTTAAAAATCTGCACACGTTTTTTGTTTGGTATTAAGCTGACGTTATGCAGTTTGATTGGATAATATTTATGCAATTTGGTTAGTTGTAATGTAGACATATGCAGTAAACTTGGTGCAATGATGTATGGTGTTTGGATTTTATCTACTTGAAGTCTTTTAAGTTTGAAGCTTGGGTGTTTAAAAGTATTACTATGTGGATGCATAGCCAAGTTTCGGCCAAAGATTGTGTATATTAATGGTTAGGCTCTCCTTTTTTATTCACTCTTCAAAAATTGTGTGTACTGCTATGTGTATTGATGGTTAGTCTCTCCAAATTCGCCTTTCTTGTATGTCTTTCCAAACTGAAAAAATATCCTCATATCATCCAACTAAAAAGTCCATGGACCAAGAGTTGCAAGTAGCGACCTCCTAAATTGATTCTACTGGGCAAACAATTGCCATTTTTCTTATTATGTCCTTGCAAGAGATTTATTTAAGGACAATGAAATGTTAGATATATTCTCATTTTTCTAGTTGGATTCAAGATAGACATTTTCAATTTTATTTGAGAAGATCAAAAACCTCAGATTTGTAGCTTAGAAAGTTACCAAATTACCTTATGTTGGTGATGATTTATAGTTAAACACATTTGCTATCTCAAATTATAAAACAAATAGTTAGTAAGAACTACAAAAATAAACACTTAAACAACACCACATCACTAATATTGTGTGAACTCCGCCACAGGTATTCCAACCCAACAAACAATACAATAGTACATACCAGCTTTCATTTCACAATAAGAACTACAACAATAAACACTTTAAACAATACCACATCACTGATGTATCAACTTCGCCACAAAGATTCCAACGAGCAAAATCCATGAAATCAAAGTAAACTTCTTCTGTGTTCGAACTTTATCCTTCAAATTACTAGCTTTGTAATTCTTGACAATATTAGCGGCCTCAACTTCATCAACCTTCTGCTTCAAATAGTCTCATTTAATGGTAGTTTTGTCCAACAGTAATTTTAAATTAATTATCACAAGTAATGCTCTTGAAGGAATCTCTTCATCATGCCATACCCAATATCTACACGAGTAAGCCTATCCAATTTAACAAACTAGAACCCTAATATTAGATTTTACTCAAAAATTGAACAATAAAATATGAATTTTTTTTCTCTTCTATTGATAAAATCATATCTGAAATACTCCAACTAATGGTAAACCTTCAAATGGACGAAATCCCCTCCTTAGATGACATAGATCTTCATGTTCAACTTTTCATTCTCTCTAAATTTTTTGGTCTGATTTAGCATATAAGAAGGAGGGCTACAGCCCTTTTACTAAAGTGAGTCCGGGTTATTTCTATGGTAAATGGATATGTTAGGTGGGTTAATGGGTTTTGTTACGTGCCCTCCATGTCATCAGCTTTTTTTTGTTAAAAATGGGCCAAAAACGTGACTTGCCTTTCTGTTAGTATATAAGGGTAAGAGTGACCCTTTTTTTAAACGGCAGGGGCATACAAGGGACACTTTGCAAACGAAGGGCAAAGTTGTTCACTTTTCGATAGTTCAGGGGGTAAATTTGCCTCTTTTCCGTAAATTAAAACGGAATACTATACGCACCCACACCACCAAAAAAACAGCACAGATCTCAATAGAATCCTAAGGCCAATTAACATGGACAACGAGTACGTGAAACAGTGGGTGTGTGACTGTTCATAATCTTATATTCTTGAATCTTCTTCTTCCTTAAATTACTCTTCCACTTTCTTTCTACTTTTCACTTTTTAAATTAAAAAACTTTCCCTTTCTACTTTCCCCCTTTTTTTTCCCTGCATGGGGAAACCTAATTTTGCAATTAAACAAGAACTAATAGAAAATAATAACAAGTTTAAACCGGCGCCGGTGAAAGAATCAATGTTTATTGATCTAAGTAGCAGTAGTAGTTCTGAATCCGAATCCGATTCCGACGGGAATAATAAAAGGCCAAAGAAGAAGAGGAAAAGTGTAGAAGATGTTAATTTTGCTTTGCCGTTAGGGTTTTTGGATCCTTTGCCGCCGGTTAATGAAAGTCCTCCGTTATTGCCGTTACCGGCACCGGAGAGTAGTAGTAAAGAAGTAAGTAGTAGTACTACTGAGAATAAGCAGTTTTGGAAAGCTGGTGATTATGAAGGGGCTCCTTCTTCTGTTAGTGCAGGTTTAACTTCAGGTTCGTTATTTATTGGCTATTTATATAATTTTTTCTGTTAATTTGGTTATTGTGGATTGTTTGTAGCTTAAGAGTAGTTAGGAGGTTATCGGTAAATATCTCTTGGATGACCTGATTGCAGATTGGTGTAAAAGATTGTGTATACTGACGGTGAACGGAACTTAAACTCTCTGTTAATTCTTGCATGCCAGTATTTATGAGTTTTTTGGTGGATTAGGGTAGCTTAATTTGTTTGGGAGAATTGTTGTTTAAATCTTGTGTAATGTTTGGGGGTTAGAATAGGAGTAGTATCTTAAGCCTTGAAAGTTATAACTTTTTGTTGGATTATTGCAGCTTAAATTGTGTGGGGAAGTTAGATTCTCTAAATCTTGTTGTAATCTGGGGGAGAGAGGGGGGGGGGGGGTTGATAGAGGAGTAGTAGTTAGAAGATTACCTGTAAATTTCTTTTGGATGACATGATGATGTCGTGCTTGCCAACATTTTGGGCTTTCTTGGTGGATCATGGCAGCTTAAATGGGGAGGACCAGTATTCCTCAAAAAATCTGCTCACAAAAGTTCAACTTTTCTTTGCCCTGTGATAAATGCACATCCAATCGGAAACAACCACTCAATCTTTTCCAAGTTAGGGGTAAGGTCTGCGTGCATCTCACCCTCCAAGTAGGATAATTTCTAGTTGTTGGTGAAATGTCTGCCCAAACACAACTTCAACTTCCAAATGCTCTTTTCAATTTCAACTTCAAATACACTTTATTCAAATTCCAACCAACTCTATGCCCAAATGCCTAAGTTTAAATGGATCTTTCTTTTTCCTCTCTTCGTTCATGCCAACAGTTGTGTGCTTTTTGGTGGATTAGTGTAGCTTAAACTGTGTGGGAAAATTGGATTGTCTAAATCTTGTTGTAATATGGGGAAATAGGCGTAGCACTTCGAAGATATAACAGTTGTATTTCGATTTTATCAATCTTGTTGAATATTGGGGGAGTTTGCGATAGTAGTCCGGAGCCTAATCTCAATTTATTGTATTATTTGGTGGACTGTTGTAGATTTTCTCAATCTTAACGGTCTCACTTTTTCAAAAGAACTGTTTGTATCCCGTTTTTCGCTCGAAATTGAAGTTGGGTTAGAATAAGTGGGGAGAACCAGTTTTCACTGAATGTCTTTTCCACTCACAAAACTTGAGATGTTTTTTTTTCCAAGTGAAATGCAGGGCATTGCCAAACATAACTTGAACTTCAAATATCTTCTCTTCTTTCCTTCAAAAGGTCAACCAAATGTATGTCCAAACGCCTAATAAATTTGATATTTTTTCTTTTTTGCACATTCTTCAGTGGACATAATAAGTTGTCTATTATAGTCTTTTTATAACCTTATATGAAGTGTCAAATATCTCTTGGTTATGTATTCTTTTGAAAGGATGTTATGTGCTCCCTTTTTGGGCTCTTGTTGAGAGGATTGTTTTAGTTTAAGGGTGTGTTGTACTTTCTTAATCTTGTAGGTGGTATAGATCACGTCAGAGTTCATCCCAAATTCTTACATTCCAATGCCACCAGTCATAAGTGGGTACTTGGAGGTAAGCTATAGTAACATTTGATCCAACTGTAGTATATGATACACACCCTTACAGATTTGTCTGATCATATCTAGTCCTGCAGCTTTTGCAGAGCTTTTGGACAATGCACTGGATGAGGTATACTTTTTGGCATAATGCTCGTATTTCTTTCTTGCTACTTTACATACCATTTTAAGTACACCTCTCCTTGATAAGGTCTCCAATGGAGCAACGTATGTGAACATCGATATGGTCAAAAACAAAAAAGATGGGAGCAGAATGCTTCTGATAGAAGGTATTCAACTTTACTGGATTTCTTTTTCTTTTTCACATAGATGATAGAACTACATTGCACAGTTTTCAGGAAAGCCTTTTTAATTTTGGAATACTACTTCGTAACTATCCCCATCAATCAATTCAGTATCCTTTTTTTTCCTGTCGTTTTCCTTTGACATATTAGGATTGTAAAGAGGGGAATGATTATGTTCTTTCGCTTTTCTTTGAAGTTTAATCCATGTGAACTGGTATTGTGAACATCGATTTTGTGTTCCATGTCAATTTTAAGTTGAAGAATCAAGCATCTGTATTTTAGTTGTCAGTAAGATGTGTCCCAATCATGGAGTTGCCTGTTAGATGGTTTATTTAAAAACTTTCGATAGGCTATGGTTCTTGGAAATGGGAGCAATAAACTGGCTAAACCTTTCCGTAACCACGCTTAAAAATGTTATTTTGAGCTTTTCTGAAATATTCATATCTTTGATCAGTTGATGTACTGAACTTTTCTCCTTGTCGTATTATTTGCGTATTAAATTCTACCCCTACCGTCTTATTCTTTTCTACTTTATTTTGTGACACTGTTGGTTTATTTATCATGCAGTGCTACTCCTGTCGTCTTATTCTTTTCTATTTTGTTTTGTGACACTCTTGGTTTGTTTATCTTGCCCATTCTTCTGCAGACAATGGTGGTGGAATGGACCCTGATAAAATGAGGCATTGCATGTCGCTAGGATATTCTGTGAAAAGCAAGATGGCTGATACTATTGGACAGTGTGAGTTTTTATTGAGATGTTAACAAGCGCCAGTTGCCGTTCAGTTGTTTAGGTTACTAGTAATGTTTTTCTGAGACGTGGTCTCATTTACTAGTAATGTTTTTCTGAGACATGGTCTCATGGTAGTTTTTAACCCTTGACCTAGTGGAAGTTTTGCATTCACTCGATCACCAAAGCCAAGGAAGACTACTTACCAGTAAATGTTTACTTCGCGATATAAATTATTTGTGCTTTTGTGTAGATGGGAATGGATTCAAGACAAGTACCATGAGGCTTGGAGCTGATGTAATTGTTTTCTCTCGTTCTGGTGGGAAACCAGGGAAAAGGTTATAGCTTCTGCCTCATTTTAATGGTCCATTCTTCCATTTCTCTGCTTGCTTTTATTAGCACTGTTGTTTCATTTATCCGGGTTAGTTGTAATATATTGATGTCATTGCTTCTCTTCAACTTGGTATTTCTATCTTTCTGTGTTATTCTTGTATTTTGTATATTCCTTTTCCAATCCCGTTTTCATAGCTTTTTTCTTGAGCCGAGGGCCTATCAAAAATAGCCTCTACCTCACTCGAGGTAGAGGTAAGGTCTCCATACATCTCACACTCCCCAGACCCCACTTGTGGGATCATACTGGGTATGTTGTTGATTCTTCCGTTTCTCAATTTGGTTAGTATAAATTTGGAAACTGATCGAGGTTACATGTTACTGGAGTTTCACGTACGAAGTTATTGTCATAACTCGTGTATTGTTTCCTCTCCACTTATCAGCACATTACGTGGTGAGTTTCGTATGTGCAACCTTTTCTTTTGATGTTATTTAGCTTCATACATTCTTGGTCAATAGCTAAATTGACACCTGTATTTGTCCCGATTTTGAAAGCCGGCCTCCTATCCCCCCTCCCCCCCCCAAAAAAATAAAAATAATTAAACACCTCTACTTGACGAAATGACACTTAATAAGCGCCTCTGACCACGATTATGAGGCAACACATAGTTTATGTGGCCAAGATGCGTGCCAATCACGCTGATAAGGCACGTAAATTTGATGATTTTGATTTTAAAAAGCTTTAGTATCAGTAAAATATATTATTTGACAATAACATGATAAAAATAAAAAAGGATAAAAGATAATCTTCAGAGAAGGGGTTTTCCATTAAGTAACAGATGCTATCTTTTTGAAGAAGATCAGGAGACTGTCGAGCATCTATTTCTCCATTTTAAGTATCTAGACAGTGTTGGGAGCTCCTTTTCAATTTTGTTGGTGTATCATGGATCATGCCACAGAAATTGAGAGTTTGATGGGATGCTGGCAAAGCCAAAGAGTCTCAAAAAGTAAAAAACAAGTTTGGAGGACCATACCTATTTGCTTAATCTGGACTATTTGGTTGGAAAGAAATAAAACTTGTTTTGCAGGAAACAAAATTCATGTTTCTAGAGTCTAGAATGGATGTCTGACGAATTTATTTTTCTGGTGTAGAAATAGTATGCTAGAAAATATGGATCAGCATATGGGCTTCTTACAACTGTTCAGAGAACTATGTATTTAGCTGGATGGATGAGATGTAATTTGTAGTTCCTGTACTGCTGTACCATCTTGGTACTTTTTGAATAAAACTTTACCTTATCAAAAAAAAAAAAAAAAGGTAGAAGAAGAAGAAAGGTTAAGCTTTATCTTATTACTATCACATTAAGAAAGAGTAAGTGCTCGGCTATGCATGTGGTGAATTGGGTCTGATCTTTTTCTGATTAGTTTCTTGTTTTGGGTCATTGAGAGGGCATTTTATTTCCATGATCCGCTTTGAATTATTGCCTAAAATGGTGGAACATTTAGATCAATTGGGTGACGTTTGTGGCTACAATTGTATGATGGGGGATAACTGGATAGCTCTAGAATAGGACCTGCACATACTAAAACTAGCACTTATATTAGGACCACATAAAATACTCAGGTTTCCATGTCTAAACTGGTAGCCCAATGATTGGTGGGTAGTTACCATCATCTCAAATGAAACTGTGGGCAATCAAGTATCCTGTGTGGTCATGTCCAATGTTTAGCAATTTCAGTATGCTGAAAGATGAGTATAATGGTTGACATGGGTACATTAAGGAAAAATGAAGACTCAGTAACAGGTCTGTTATACTTATACCCCTAGACTGGCTTTTTTTTTTTTGATGAAGTAAGAAATTTATTACGAAAAGCATCAAGCAGATGCATGATTACAAAAGGGGTTCTATAAGTTAGCTCCACTACATATGGCTATGCTAGGATCAGGGAGCTAACAAAGACAAAAAATTCTTCAAAGCTATTAACAGGAGAAAGAAAGTTCCAGCTGAATAAACTAACTAAGCATCTAGCTTTTAAAGAGTGAAGTGGAGTTGATTTGCCATCAAAGCACCTTCGATTCCTCTCTGTCCAGATGCACCAAAAAATTGTTGCTGGAATCATTCTCCAGATCCTCTTGATGGCCTTATCAACTCTCCAAGAACACCAATTTTCATAGGCTTCTTTAACTGTCCGAGGCATTACCCAACACATACCGAAAATAGAATAGAATAGGCTCCACAACTCAGCTGCTTTTGTGCAATGCAGAAACAGATGACTAAGGGTCTCAGAGCTTTGGTGGCACATGTAGCATCTGTTAACTAGAACTATGTTTCTTTTGCAGAGGTTGTCTTGAGTAAGGCAAGCTTCATTTAGTGTTGTCCAGGCGAAACAAGAAACTTTTAGTGGTAATCTGGTTCTCCAAACATGTTTCCAGGGCCAGTTATCAATCATTCCATTCTGAGTGCACAGTAGGTTGTATCAATCCTTTACCGCGAAATCACCATCTTTCGAGTTTCCCCAAATAATTCTGTCATGTCTGTGGTCTTCCATTCTTTGTTCTTCCAGCTCAGAGAGAAGGGACAATAACGGACTAATTTCCCAATCATGCATATCTCTTCTAAAGCTAAGACTCCAGGAGTTCCCTTGTTTTGGGCAATGGTGGAGTCAAGGCTGCAGGCTATTTGTGCAAGTCCAGGGTAAGTGATCATCAGTGGCGAGTTTCCAATCCATTTGTCTTTCCAGAACTTGATGTGCATACCATCACCTACTTTGAAGGATACATTATGAAAGAAGACTTCCCAATTACTGCTAATATGCTTTCACAAACCAACCCCATAAGGGGTGTTAGTTCTGTTGGTGCACCAATGATTGAGTTTCCCATGTTTGGCATCAATCACCTTCTTCCAGAATCCTACCTCGGTTTGCGTATACCTCCACAACCACTTCATAAGCATGCTCTTATTATGATTCTTTAGGTCTCTGATTCCCAGACCACCTTGGTGCTTTGGTTGGGTTACTCTGCGCCATTTCACAAGTGGGAATTTGCTCCTTTCACTATTTCCATCCCATAAGAACCTTCTTCTTAGACTGTCCATCCGCTTTAGGATTGATGTTGGAATTGGAAACAGAGACATGTAGTAGGTAGGAATGCTGTCCAGAACAGTGTTTATCAAGGTTAGTCTACCACCCATGGAAAGATATTGCAGCTGCCAGGTTGCAAGTCTTCTTTCACTTTTTTCTATGACCCCATTCCACATTTTTCTATGGAAAGATATTGCAGCTGTTAGGCATTTTCCCACTTTGTTTCGAGCTCTAGGCCTTATGATTGGTTCCTTGCCTTCCGAGGGGATTAATTCCTGTTATTTTCCATTTGCCTCTGGAAGTTAGTGATATCTGATCTCATATTTCTCAAGCTCAGTCTCCACTAGCTGTAGTTGTGATTATTCATCTTTTCGACCCTTGTTTTTCTCTCCTTATTCTTCTGCTGATTCGGTTTCGGTATTAACCCAGGTTTTTTCTTTTGCTTTCAGCCCCACACAGAGCATTGGATTGTTGTCCTACACATTTTTGCGTAGCACAGGGATGGAGGACATCGTTGTTCCAATGGTAAGCGTGTTGCAAAATTTAGTACTATTTCTATAGCTATGTGATCTTTTGGAGGAGATTGGATCTGGTGTCCCTGTCTGACAGTGCTTCTTATAATGCTTCTACTGGGTTATCTTATCTGAATCCAGTTGATCAACTCTTCGGCCCTACTTTCTTGTTAGATGTCTAAACCATAAACATGCTCCATGCTTTATATGGAGTTCAGTTGATGTAAACTTTGTATCAAGTGTCTTCACTCTACCTTCCATTTTGTTCATGCTCCGTGCTGTAGACTTCATGGAGATTTTGTACTAGTGTTTGGACTCTTCCTCGCATTTTTTGCCTGGTATAATGTAAGCTGTAAGGCGTAAGCTACAGCTGCAATAAACTATTCACGAGCTTTGTAAGAAAACTTGATAACATATTTCTGGACTCGCTAATAGGTACCCTGATCTTACTTTTTCCATGCATAGTTGTTTCCGCATTTCATTTTCAGACTTCTTAACTAGAAATTGTAGCTAAGGGAGCTAGTTCCCTTCATGAGTATGCTTTTTGTAATTCCTCATTGAGATTACTGGCTTTTGATGTGATTTTGTACATGAACTCCTATATTGATGTTTGTTTATTTGCTGTTGTGGCAGCTTGACTATGAAAAAAGAGAAGGGTGGGACAAGATAATACGGTCATCTGCTAGCGACTGGGATAGAAATCTTGAAACCATAATTCAGTGGTCCCCTTTTCCAAGTGAAGGCGATCTTCTTAGACAGGTAATGTTTCAAAATAACTCCCTTCCTCCACAACCCCTCAAAAAGGAGAGTAGTATGTTAAGTCCTTCAGCTATTGCTGAACTAATTATGAAAAACCTTGTAAAGGAGCTAATGAGAATATGAATTTAATTCAGTTGAGGAGCAGCCTCTTATCCCTTCTTTCTTTTTGGTGCACCTATGAAATTTCTTATTGTATAGAAGATTGGGGGTCGTTTGTGGAAAATCATATAGCTTTGTAAATCCTGTTTTATTGGCATACTTGTATATGGCCACTGTTTGTCTTGGCCTATCATTAGCGAAACTATTAATTAAATTATTTACTTTTGTGAAGAGGATATGGAAGATGTGAACCATTTATTCTTAACTGCAGTTTTACTAGCAAAATCCGACAGTTCCTCCTTAATGTTTTGGGAATTTATTGATGCATGCCAAGGGATACTTTAGATTTCCTACTAGCTTGCCACAAAATGGATATGCATAGATCTTGCGGGGGCATTTTGGAGTATGCTAGAGTTTTGAAGGCAAAAAGGACACTGTGGTTATCCTTTAACGCAACGCAGAAATCTTGCTGAGTGTTTGGAGCAACAGGGCTACGGCTAATGTTTTTGAGCCTGAAGCTTTTATTGATTTTCTCAGTTCTCTACTTTCTCTGTAATGTTTTTTTTGGATGTACTCTGTCCCCTTCGTTCCCTTAATGCTGGAATGACATCAATGATGTTTCCATTACTATTCGAAATATCTCGCCTCTCGAGCGTTCACCTTGGGTCAGTGTGCGACCCTGTTCTGAAGCTTATTTTGGTGGCTCGAACTAATGAACTATTTTGGTGTGTTCTGCACCTATATAAAGTGGGTTGCTTTGGGTTTACATGATATTGCCTTGCCAATTCTGTTTTATGTTACTCTGCTATTCAGGTTTGGTTATGGTTTATCTGCTAACCATTTAACTTTCGTTCTACACTTGCTGCAGTTTAATTCGATGAAAGGTCAGGGCACTCGGATTATAGTATACAATTTGTGGGAGGATGATCAAGGACTACTAGAACTAGATTTTGATGCAGATGCACATGTACCACATTTATGCTCTTTACTTGTTACTCATTTCTCTGCTCAGCTTAACGGACTGCTACATGATTCTTGAGTAACATGCTTCTTTATCTCTCTCCTTCAGGATATTCAAATAAGAGGGGTCAACCGTGATGAGAAGAGCATACAAATGGCGAAACAGTATCCAAACTCCCGGCACTTCTTGACGTATAGACATTCACTAAGGGTATGTGAGTTTATAATTGTTCTGCCGTGTGTTAGTGGTGCATTTTTGTTACACGTCACCAGGTTATAAGTGTCTTAGTCGCGACTGTCATTCGAACCTTTGTGATCAAAAGTAGTTGTAGACTAGAGTTTTCCTTGTATACTTGGATTTTATTTGTCGGTCGGAACAAGAGAGATGCATTGATAACCAGCAAAGTATTCTCCGGTTTATTGTAGCATTTTTGCTGGTCTAATATGATGGTGTTGTAGCCTAGAGACAGGAGTTACTTGATCAATTGGTTGACTTGAATTATGGGATGACATGTGAATAGCGTTCTATGAATCAGTTTCTTTTATGTATGTAATTTATGTTTTATGCGAATTGGATCTATTCCCTAATGTTGGGTCTTAACCTATGAGGAGGATCAGTTGTGAAGTGAGCAGCAAATTTGGAGATAACTTGGAGATTAAGTGCTTGATAATAGAGAATACTGAGACAACCTGGTGATAAATGGATATTGATTTTCTTCTCTTGCTCCATCTTTTTTCCACCATAATTGTGTTAACAAAGTGAGAGAATATGAGAGATAAAAAGTAGAGACGTGAATGGCTGAATGTTTTCTATATTATGCTTCTGTAGATCAACAGAAATCCTGCCATCTTTATGATTTTTAAGATGTCCTGGAAACAAAAGAGATAATACTAAAAGAAGGACGCATTGTCATGTTAATATGCTCTGTTCTGACTGGTTAACTAGCCTATTTTATTTTAATAGCTGATTTGTTTTCTTTACTGTTCTTTGCTTATGTACGTAATTTTTTTTTTTTTGGGGCACTGGTTAGGTTCCATTGAGTACATGGTTTTGCATATACTTTAATTGGAACTTCTTTAGCTCTGTGCAGTTCATGTGCTTACAAAGTACATGTATGATACTTTATCTTAGAAAGTTATTTTGTTTTTATTTTGGGTTTTCTTGGATTTTCAGAGCTATGCATCAATTCTGTACCTAAGAATTCCTCCAGGCTTCCGAATTATTCTGCGTGGTAAAGATGTAGAACACCATAACATAGTAAATGATATGATGTTGACCCAGGAGGTTACATATCGCCCTATGCCTGGTGCTGATGGAGTACCCAAGGATTCCAATGTAATGTCTTTGCTAGCAAACTCAATCCGAATTTTCAGTGCTCATTCCTGTTCACATTCATTTTCATTTTCATTTTGGTGCTTGTAGATGGTGGCTACTGTGAAAATTGGGTTTGTAAAGGATGCAAAAGCTCACATTGATGTTCAAGGGTTTAATGTCTATCACAAAAATAGGCTTATTAAGGTTTGTCTTCTTTCTAAAGTGTAATAAATATGGTAGTACAGTGATAATGGCTGTAGTTGATGTCTCTTCATCAACTTGATGGGATGCTTTTCCCAATACCTTTGTATATGTGGGGATTTGCAGTATCAGATCCATTCTTGATGAGAGATGCAACTTGATATTTTATCTTATCCTGCAGTGGAATAGTTTTGATGTTCTCTACCTGCATCTGCTAATCCACAGAAAACAATTTACTCATCCTTTACATAGTGTTTGTTAGTTTAGATTTCCCTAATTGGCTGTAAGATATGCATACTTTGGAGCCATTGCATGCGTGAACAACTGCATTTTCTGATTTTAGTGATCTTTACTGAAGTTTCCTTCTGTTGTTTAGCCGTTTTGGAGGCTTTGGCATGCTCCGGGAAGTGATGGTCGTGGAGTTATAGGTTTGCTTTCTTATTTATCTCAAAATTCGTTATTTTTGTTGGGCTGCCTGTTTAAGGTGCTTATTGTTATACAAATTTTTGATGTCAGGTGTGTTAGAAGCCAATTTTGTTGAACCAGCTCATGATAAGCAAGGGTTTGAGCGTACCACTGTTCTTTCAAGACTTGAAGCACGATTAGTGCAGATGCAAAAAACTTACTGGTGTGTTGCGTTTGTATCTGTATTGTGCTTTTCCAGAGTTCATATACTTAGTACACCCCTAATTTCTTTTCCAGGTCAACTTTGTGTCACAAAATTGGCTATGCTCCAAGGCGAAATAAACAAGCTATTGCAAGAGGTATCCTATACGTGTTCTTTTCTACTTGATTTTTCTGTTATTCTTCATCGGCACTTTGATGCTTTGTCTGGGTACCTACCCGTGTTCATATTTTTCATCGTAATCTCTATTTTCAAAGAAGACACTCTTCAGTTAATGTGGTTTTGTGCTTTTTCTGGATGTTTTTGTTTATTTTTTATATCTGAGGATCTTGTTTTCTCATTGTATCTAGTTTCTTTTGTGAAAGAAGATATTACATAATTATTTTTTCTACAGAGGATTCCCCTGGTTATCCTTCTCCAGTATCTCAGTCGAAACATAAGAGTTCGGGAAAGTCATCTGGTAAGAGTGGTGGTGGACGTGTAAATGGAAAGCATGATAGCAAAACGCGAAGGCCAAGTTCTTTTGAGCCATCAACTTCTGCAGAAGATGACAGCGATGATAATGCCCAAGTTAACCTTCCAAAGAATCAGTCAGGTGGACGTCAGAAGTACAATTATGGAAAAGATGGCTCTGATGTTATGCATTCACCTCCAGGCTTTAAACAGAGAGTTACAAGAAGTTCAAGATCAAAGGTTACTTCTGTTCTAAATTCCAAATTCAGTTCCAGTTTCTTAGTTTCTTTTACTGCTTTGGATCACTTTAGTAATCAAAGGTTTCCATTTAGTAATATATGCCAGAGTATATTCATGTTAAAATTCTGCTTATGTGGCCGGTGTGGCGTGGGTCTTGACGAGAGTTTGAAGCTACTCAGGAGATTGTAACATTCACTACTCTAGACTGTAGTGTTCTTTTTATTGGGTGGGGGTGGGGGTAGGCCGCAGGGGCGAATCTATATGGAGGGTAGGGGGTGCACCGTCACCCGCAGCCCTCGGTCGTGACAGTGTATGTATATACATATATATCCAAGAAACTGGTATATTAATTAAAGCGCCCCCTGTAACAGAAGGCTGCCTGGTGCCAATGGTTGATGGTCAAGTTTTTTTCCCTAGTTGCTTGGGTTCGATTCTTCCCAACTGCTCTATATTTTATGTTTAACTAATGCGTCCACAATTCCAAGGATCAGAGGGCTCCATGCTCCCTTTTCTCTATTCTTTCCTTCTTATTCTCTAGTCTTTCCTTTCTTTATTTCCTTTTGTGTTTGGTATACCTTTTCTCTATATTTCCTTTCTTTATTTCTTTATTCTCAATATCGCTACTGTTGAGTAAACTTTTTGTCAACATTCTATTTCTGGTGCCTTGTTTTCTGCTTTAATTGTTGCTTTTTTCTTTGTTTCTTTTTCTTTTAAGTGTATTGTAAAGACGTGTTTGTCCATAAACAGTATTTTAAATATTTGAATTTTTCATCAATTATAATTTCAACTTTCAAATACTCTTTCAACTTCATCTTCAAAAAAAAATTCTTTAAATTTTAATCAAATCATGTCTAAACTTGGTCCTAAAAATTTGTTTTTTCGCGAAAAGCCCTCTCGTGCTTCCAACAATCCCTCTACACCTAGTCTGCCGATGCCTAGTCATTGTAAGTTTGTCTCTTATTATTTTTGGCCCAAATTTTTGAGCACCTAATTTTGTTCAACTTTTGAAGTTTCTCACTGGGCAAACTGCTTGAGTGGAATTCATTTGTCATGGAGAGTTGGAGCAGATGGTGAGATTGATTAACCGTGTCTTTTTGGGCCACCAGGGTGATGCTGATAAGGATGATGACATACTGCCCGATAACCTCACGGAGTCTCTAGAGCAGTTAAAAGAAGAGAATCGTGAGCTTAAAGAAAGGTGGTTGTCCTGCAAGCTTTACATAATTCCTAAACCATTTGGTAGTATTTTAGGCTCATATTCACTGTCGAAACATATATCTACTCAACAGGTTGCGGAAGAAAGAGGAGGAGATTTTAGGTGATCTGCTGCGTGATTTACAGCAGGAAAGAGAGAGATGCAAATCACTAGAAGTTCAGGTTAGTGTACTTTCGCGTTTATTGCTTCCCAATATAGGGTTGTGGCTCCACAAAATGTTCTGGACTCCGTCTTTCTGTGCATGAAAGCTTCAGTGTTTTGTATGCTGGAGTAGCTAGTGTCTTATTTATATGTTATTTGAGAAACTGTGAATTATTCTTTTCCCCTCCGAGGTGAGGGAAGGAGGGTCTGTACTTTTGATTGCTTTGTCTGGATACTTGTATGAGTTACCTGCTAGTGAATTTCAATTTGTTCGAGTAGTACTAAGGTGAAACTCTATTTGATCAGATTTTCATGGATTCATTTTAATGACTGAAATACCTCTGCCCCATGTTCAGCTGCAGGATGCAACAAAAAAGGTAGAGGAACTTAACAAGGAACAAGAAAGTTTGATAGACATATTCACGGAGGAGAGACAACGCCGTGACATGGAGGAGGAGAACTTGAGAATGAAGTTGAAGGTTAAGTTTCCACTCAACTTTTTGCCTCTTTGCTTTAGAAAAGTGAATTCTCAAATGATTTTTCTTGGCTTGGTTTCAGGACGCGTCAAGTACTATAGAAGAGCTAAATGAGAAGGTGCGGCTTTTGGGGAATTCAAGGTCTGCCAATGGTAGGTAGATAAATTATCTAGGAAACTTATGGTCCTGTCTTGGTTGTCCAGTGCTGTATATATAGAGTGAGCATTGTAGCACCAAAATTTGTAGAAACATCACTACCTTGGCACTGACAGTTTTAGCATAATTGCCCATCAATAAAAAAGGGTTTTAGCGTTATTGCTCTTCCAACTCTCTTGAGCTCTGGCACACAGGTATTGCCCAATTTCATCCAGTTTTGGTTCTTGTCCAGTATAATGGTTCAGCGTGAACCACGATTCTCATTTGCCTTTAGAGCCTGAGGCCTGTAATCTTAGCTTTGAGCTGTGCTAGAAGTAAATTGCCTTAGGTTAGGAGGAATAATATCAAAGCCAAAATTTGTCACAATGTGATGTGCAGTTGGATTGTAAATATGCTAGAAAATGACATACTGATCTTTAATTGATGGAATGTTGGTGACTTTCTCGGTTGTTCTTCAAACAACTTTGCCGTGATAATTTCTTTTAGGAAATGCTGTTCAAATTCTCTGCCACCTTTTGGGGCCATAGTTCCTAACAGTAATCACGGAAAAACTTTTATATTATTTGCTCTTTATGCTGAGACGTGACTTTTGTTTAAGGAGAAAGAAATTCGTTGTATCTTGAAAGGAGATGAAGCATTTTCATCATGTAGCCTTGTTACAATGTTCTATTCAAATGACATAATCTAACCTTCTTTTTCGAGTTCTATCAACTTGACATAAATTAACTTTCGTTTCCGAGTTCAATGGACTCTCGTTTTCGAGTTAGGTGACGCTCCATGTTCATTCTATATATTCTAATGCTCCATATGCATTCATCTAAACATAAAGAAATTACGCAAACTGAGCTCCATATTCATCATCTAACTCTATAGAAACTGAACGGCAATTTTCAAATCTTTCAACTTAAAACAGATTGTTCGAAATATTAATCAGATTTTTGAAAACTAAGGGCTTAATTTAGCGGATGGACAGGAGCTCAATTGGTTATTAAGTTGTAACATATGGTTGGTTAGTCAATTTGCTGAGAGAACCTCAAAACACTAGTAATCTTTTTTCCACAATACTAATTACGTATTTTTCTATAACAGCTGAAGAGCCTCTAATTTCCTCCCAGGACCTGTAATAATTTGCTTTTTCGCACCTGTCACATACTTTGAGGGAAAACTCTTCGCTGATTCAGAAATAGTACAACTTTATAGACCTTTATTTTGGCGATAAGCTCTGGTTTCCTTTTGCTTTTCTCCATTTTGGACACAAATTTCCATGTGGTTTCCAACGAATTAAGGTCCGTTAACATACTCAAAATGCAACACTTGTTTTATAGACTGCACCTCAATCAAATGAAGAACTCTCTCGGAATTCTCTATTCTTGCAGTTTTAGTTGTAAAATGCATGACTTATAATAGTAGACTTGATCAAATGTACTCCCATTACATCCAAACTTGAGTAGTAACTAAGGATGCAATAAATGAGATTCTCCTTTTCGATCTTTTTTCAGACCGTTTGACCCAATTCCACAGTAACTTTCTAAAATTCAAGTTGGATGAATAAGCAATACATCAAGATAGAGCAGACAGACATGTAAGCTGCTTTGGGCTTTATAAATTGAATAAGTGGAAATCGGAAATCTAGATTCATCTGATCTAGATTTATCTGATCATATATTATCAAATCTAAGAATACGAATATCAAATGGAAAATGAGTGAACTCTTCCAACGTGTAGTTGCCATTTGCTGAGCAAAACAAAAAGAGAATGGAGAACATTCATCTTGCGCATGGTTACTACTCCAAATAGAGAGAACCACTCAAAAGAGTTGTATACTTTACATTCAAAACCAAAAATTTAGAACACTATGCTTTTTTCAAGTTAGTCACTCTGATATGAACAAAAACTCAGAGCCTCCCCCAAAAACAAAAACAAGATTCCCTATAGACGCAATTTTCTTAATTTTCAGTAGCAAACACCATCAGTCTGATGTGGCAGTGTCTAAAGCCAAAGAGAAGGGAGAGCATATATAGGAATCCGCCAACGATCATTAGCTCTGTTAAATCATTGTGTAAAGTTCTTTTTAACATGTGTTAGTGTATATTCTTAGACCCTACAGCAAGTATCATCAGCAGATAACGGAGGAAACAGAAAGTGGGTATCGGAAAGTGTTGGCATACTGGAATGAAATAGTATGGCCATTAATAAGGGGCTTGCCATCATTAACGAGACAATCATCAAAGTGAAGGCGCTTGAATATGCGAGGGTTAATGAGTCGAGCCGAACTGAACCAACCACATTTGAGATGAATGTGGGAAATATCACAGCCAGAAACACAGACATTCATAATCTCCACTGTATATGTTGGTATGCCACTGGGTAGAGGTGCTGTGGGTCCTTGATTTATCACTATATCAGATTTGGAGCACTTGTCACCCCAAATTCTGTTAGTTTCCACTTGGTTACCTGTACAAAAAGCAATTGCACATACAGACAAGTCAGCATAATAAAACTGCATATAGCAGACCTATCTTTTGTCCTTTTCCAAGTAGTTGCTTTATTGTTTCCTTTTAAATTGGATGTTGTGAGCATGTTAATGGGTGCAGTAAATGCTACTAGTAATAATACACGAGACTTATTGAGGCTTAAATTATAATTTGTCAACTTTAATCTATCAATGGGGCATAGGGAATTCTTCAAGACAAATTAAGCTTTTTGTGTGATATTGATTGAGACTGAACAATGGAAAAGGGGTGAATATAGGGAATTGAGGCTTTTGAATTATGTTCTATTCATGTATATGCATATCTTTAATGGCAGGACAGCCTATATATCATGTGCACGTGAAAGACAGGAAAGCATTCACCATAATGAGCAAATATGTAGAGCAGTATTTGAAGACAAGAGCTGCCATATATTCTTCTTTTAATTAATACTAGTACCCTATAAACTGAAAACACTACTATTATACCTTTTTTTTTGTTGGAATAAAATAATTTTCAAAAGTCAAAAGAATCGTTTTGAAAGTGATATTTCATACTTCTATTACAAATTGAAAAATGTGCATTTGGCATAACATCTTATAATCTAGCACAAGATATGGACTTTTAACCCAAATGGTGCCAGCAGAAAATTAGAAATATACTGATGTAAGAGCAGTTTCCCAAACTATGAAATTTGCATGCAATTCTTTAACATGTAATCAGAGACCAGAAACTAAAGCAAATGAGTAAGTTAACCTCTTATAAAATCTTGTCCTCTATTTCTAAACCCTTTCAATGAAACCCTTACGATTGTTTGGTAGAAAATGGAATAATCCAAGGATTATATAATTCATCGCTTATGGGATAGACCCATTTACGGGAATGTGCCACCTTATCCCTCCAACCAAATATGTGAAAACATTATTTAAATACTAATTTCGAAATTATAATCTCTTATCCGTCCAACCAAACGACTTCTTAAACCTTACATAAGGATTAAAATCCATCGCATATGAAATTAGATAATCCCATTTCTGAGATGCGCCGCCTTTTCCCTCCAACCAAACATTAAATAAGTTTAATCTCGAAACTAATTACGGGCTTATAATCCCTTGTCGCTCCAATCAAAGGACCCCACAAAACCAAATTCAAACTTTTGGGAAACAAAGACAAAAAAATTGTAAAGTAGTATAAGGCCAATTGAGACATAAACTGACGATGAGCCACCTAAAAGGCAAAATATTGTACAGAGAGCAAACAGAAGGCAGCAGCTGCCTGCTTACTGGAACAGTGTCTACGATCGTACAGTAAAAAAAGCAAAATGCCAGATTTTCATAATTTACTGTAAAAAAAGGTTAAAATTAGTTATTAATCATTTTTTTAGAGGACTAATTACCTTGATTAAGAAGCTTCCGATGAGGACCAAATTTAGTGTTTCCAGTACTGACAGCTGAATAATTTGCTTCTTCCGCCTTGAAATTATGACCTGAAAATCAGATTTTAATGAACATTAAAGATAAATTAATGAATGAATAGATAATTAATCAAACAGTAGCAGTCTACAAAAATTTAATGTGCAGAAATTTGCAGTTCCTCGTGCGCTAATAAACTATTGAACAATTATAGACCTAACAAATAATAATTGCAAAATCTTATTCGTTGAAATTATACACAAAACATACATTATACATCTTTGTTTCTCTCTCTACAACGGTGCATGTGATTGTTCATAATATAATTATTTTTCTTCGTAAATTCAATGAATATATACGTATAACATACCTGTAAAAAACTGCGATTCAATGATTAACAGAAGGAAGAACAATGCGAACACGGCGATTCTGATTCGGTGTTTCAATGATTGAGAGCTCATTATATAATCGAATATCTCAACAAATAATATACTCCTTAGTTTATTTTCCCTTCTAATTATACTCAGCAAAATATACTGTTTGTATACTTTGCTTCCAAGTTTTGTAGCCGAGTTATTACCGAGTTGAATCGCCGGTAACTTTACACGGGGTTTTCAAGCTTACTGTTGATTCAGGTTTCTTTGACTGAAATCGCTGAGAGAAAAAAGAAAAAAGGTGATATGAGAGATGTATATATGAAATGACTGATAAACTTACTGGGAAGCTTAATAAAAAAGTACGAGGTGACATAAAGCAAATATATACAAAATTATTGAAAAAAAAAAGATTAAAAAGCCATACATCAAATCAGTAGAAAAGCTAGCGCCGAAGAAGAAGAAGAGAGAAAAGGATAATAAGAATTTTGACTAATAGAATGTTAAAAAGGAGAAGAATCAACGAGCATACTTTATACTAGTAGTAATATTACTGTAGCCTAAAAAATGGTGAAATCGACGGCGATAAATGTGCTTTCTGCTAAAAGGTGAAAAATAGCAAAAAGTTTAGGTCACAAGTCATAAATAATGTCTCATTGAACTGTTCATAAACTCATCAGAAAAGGAAATTTTCCCAAACACTTTGCTATTGTTCTAAAAAAACAGGTAGAATGAGGAACCAAAACATTGATGAAAAGGAAGAGTTATAAAGCAAAATAGCAAAAAAGTTACTTACACATATAAGTAATGGCATGAAGACCAAGAGAAAGCAGAACACAAAAAAAGTGAAGAGAGACAAAAAATATGCAGAGAGAGTTGCAAAAGCAAATAGAGTAAGCTTTTTCTGGGATTCAAAGAGACAGAAATACTACTAAAAGAGTGGAAGCAAAAAAGAAAGGGTATATTGTTGTAAAATTGCAACACACACACACACACACACGTATGGTACTTAGAGGGAGCTCGTTACCAGCAACACACTGCAGTGACTGCAGACACTGTGTGTATACAGAGAGAGAGAAAGTGGTGAAAGAGTCTGTTTCCTGAGACCGCGTGCAGTCTCTCTATCTGCATATTATGTATAGAGAGAAGAATCTCTGGGGTTTTTGATTGTATTTCTCACACAAGCGGAATGTTTTTTGGATATATAGAGAAATACTAATAATAATGTCTTTGCATTTAATGTGCATTGTATTGCAGCTAGCTTAGCTCCATGTTTAAATGAATTCTCACACGCGGCTGTTTATTTGGTTTGTGATTACGAGTGAACCGACCTTTATCCAATCTTTACCCCCTTCAATTAGTAAACATTGAAGATTAATAGTTGTAAGGTAATCCTAAAACCTTATCTAAGCCAAGTTACACACATATATTTATTATTATGATTAACAAATTTAAGAAACTGAATATAAATAGTTAGCTCTGGTTAAGAGAGAACAAGTGTGGCAACACATATCATGAAATCATTAGTTTGCACTTTTGAATATACCTAGTGCGACTAAATTCTTAAGTTGTTGTATACTCCTATTTCTTTCTTTTTTTAATTATAATTTTCATATATTTATATTTGAAAGTCACTTGTTAGATTAATCAAAATGTGTATTATGTGGAATTTACAATAGGAGAATGTGCTACTTATCAAAAACTTTCATATTTTCAATGGTTGAATTTGAAATTTTCAGTTAAAAGGTTCAAATATTTCATTCATCCAACTCTAGCTATCTAATTAAAGGTTAAAGATCCTTGGTCGTCCTACATTCTTACGAGTACTGAGTATACTTCTTAGTGGTACTAGTTACTAGTGTCTCATTTGGCTTGTTGACAACTTCAAATTTCCTTGGAGTAATTTTATTAATCCATACTCTTGGTTACAACTGTACATACACATACGAGTATAATACTTGTCCATGTGTTACCAAAAGGTAATAGTAATTCAAAGAGTACTTTGTCCATCACACTTCATATTCGGTGGCGATTAGCTACTTTTATTGTTGCAAAGATAAATAATACTTAATATAAACGAGCTACCAGAGCTTTAAGGAACAAGGGAGCGTGTTTGGTGATGAGATTGAAATATTGTACAACCATTAGGAGCAGTGAGTACTGCTTTTTACTTGAAGCATTTTCGTCGAGCTTTAACAGACGTTTAGATACGGTTAATAGCTGTGCAAGCTTAAAATAGATGAAGAAAGAGCTAGTGAAAAATATTTTGGGGCGGAAAGTTTTAATTTCTAAATAAATTGTGCAATTCTAAAAAAATATTAAGGAGTCCCAGTTAATAATATCTTTCATGCTAACTGTCCTAAAGTTTGATAACTATCCAATTTAATCGATGAAAGTTAAATCTATTAAAAACTACCAAAGCTCTTCTAATATTCATGTATGCACAGCACTGTACATACATGGTTATTTAACGGAGGTAAGCCGGTTAAGATATAAAAGACCAAAGTGCTACTAGCTATCTTATTTTTGTTACATACTTCATTGCTTAGAATGACACAATTTTCATATTAATTCGTTAAAAAAATGACATAATTTTAAATTTGTAAACAATTTATTTTTAAAATTTACCACTTTACCTTTAATGAGATTATTTATAGCCATATATATACCTATGCTTTATTTTAGACCACAAGTTTAAATAATTTTCTCTCATTTTTTAAACTCTGATTCAAGTCAAACTAGAGCATCCATTATGGAACGGAAGGAGTACATGTTTTAATTGTGTAATACTCGAAACTATCTTGTATGAATTAATCTAAGACACTGTACACGAATATTTATTCTTTGTCAATTTTATTTCAACATATACATACACTTGTACATTTTTACTCGTGGGTAAGTACGTACGTGATTATGTAACGAACTGAGATGTACATTAATATTTAAAATACGTAGAATATCAAAAAAAAAATATATATATATTGGGCGCCCACCATAAGGAATGATTTTGCTAAATTGCCCGTGTTAAGCAATGTGTTAGAAAAATACCCTTATTTAGCCTGGAGCCAAGACTTCAAGGCAGAAATTTGTAAGTATTGGCACAGGGCCAATACTTTAAATAATATGACGAGAATACAGGATGAGATTGGAATTGGCAAGTCTTGGTAGTACGGCAAGTGTTACCTTATGCCAACACTTGAAGGGCAAGCGTTGGCAAATAGAAAGGAGTCAAAGGCGAGTCATGGACTTTTGCCAAGAGTTACGACCAAGTGATGGCAAGTATTGCATTTTACCAATAGTTGAAGGGATAAGTGTTGAAAAACAGAGAGGGGTTAAAGGCAAGTCTTAGCCTCGACCCAAAAGTTTGATAGGGGCCTTTTTGTCAAGATATTTTCATTAAACTTAGTGGAGGCGTTTTTACAAAACCACTGTTAGTGCAGGCAGAAAGACAAACACTTGCTTATGGTGTCATATTTCTGCAAATCGGCCTAGAATATATGTAAAATATCGATGGTTAGACTATTTTATCCGCCTCCTGCAATTTTTAGTCATTTTTAATTTTTTTTGCAAGTATAGCCACCAATTTTCATACCATCAGAATTGAGCTATGCATTCAACTTCATAACATCGTTCGAGATTTACTCAACTTAGATTTTTTTAATCTGAAAATGAACCTATTTAAGACCAAAAGTGCAAGTTTGACTCAACTTCAAATGCAAAGTAAAGTAAAGTAAAGAAAGAAAAGAAAAGAAAAGAAGAAAAAATAGGAGATATCAACTTCAAACCAAAAAGGAATGTGGTTAGTTTAATCTGACTTGAACTCAACCCAAACTCAACCCAGTAGCCTCTAAAAAATGCACCAAAAATGGCTAAAACGGTAGGGGTTACAAATATAGGCCATTTGTGCAATTCCATGGAGTTGACAATTGCGTGGTGTAGTCCCTCCGATACAATATACTAGGGGTCGTTCGGTTCAACATTTCATTATCTTAGGATTAATAATGATGAGATTATAATACCGGGATTAATAATGATGGGATTATTTAGTGGATATACTTTTATGGGTAAATGTTTGGTTCATTGGAATACTAATGGGATATAAAGTGGGATAAACATTTATTTGCATAGTTAACCTTGACTTTTTTAAAAACCATTGGAAGAAGAGCTTAGAAGAAGGACAAATGCGTCTTTTGGTACTTAATCTCGGGATTACTAATCCCGGGATTAGCAATCCCACATGAGGTATGTGATAGAAATAATACCACAATTGTGGTATAAGCAATCCAGGGATTAATAATCCCAGTTTTAAAATTTCTACCAAACATGGGATAACTTAATCCTATATTTTATCCCGGAATTGTTAATGCTAATCCCATGTACCGAACGACCCCTAGGAGTATAATTCATTTTTGGGATAATTGAACTAAAAGACAAGCAAAAGATGAAAATTATCAAAAATAGCCGATATTTTCGAATCTTATTCGATCTATCACCATTTTTCCGAGATAGTAGTATGCCGCACGTTTATACAATTTTATACAAATTTATACACGTGTTTAAATTGTATAAGTGTGTATATGCGAGTGAATAAAATGTATATTAAGAATGTTTATATGTAATTTTACTTTTCTTGTGTATTTTTTTGTATTTCTCTTATTGCTACGCATTTATCTATGTATATTCATGTATAATTTATTTCTTGGGGTGAGATTTGCGTGTATAAACTTGTCCAAAGCAATGATTTAGATGCAATAAACAATATAAATTCAGTAAAATACAAAAAAGTAATGACACCACTGGCAGGGGAGGGTGTTTGCCGACAGCTTAAAGGGTGGAGAAGGGGAGATTTGGTAGCTAGGGTGTTTTTTATGAAGTAGTGCTAAAATTTGTAATTTTAGGGATGGGTGCTAGGCATGTAAAAAAATATAGCTTTATGTTTGTAATTTTGGGTAGTGCGCTGTCTATATTTGAAAATTTCTCTTCATTTTCCAAATTTAGGGATTATCACCCCAGATGACCATTCCCGACTCATATCCACTTTTTGTAACTATATTTTATCTCTTTTTTTCTAGCATATTTATTAGATATAATTTGATGATATAAATATTTAAAAAATAAGATAAGTATATGTGTGTATATGTGTGTATAGAAGTTATAGATAAAGAATATCAATCTAATTATATATCATATTTTAATTATAAATCAAATTTTAAATATTAATATTGTAACTACATTATGTTAGTGTTAGATGACTTGTTAATATATCGTATTGAAGACTATTTAGGTAGAAATTCCTTCAATTAATACATTGATTAAGACGGTGGCCAATTGTAAAAGAACTTTTCTGCTTGTTTCTCACAAAGAAAAAAGGATAACATTGGTTATTGGAAACTAAAAAGGATAACATCCGTTTCTTTTTTCATTTTGCTCTACTTTTCTTTTGGTCTTTGTTTGAACACTGACTACGAATGATTTATATGGTCAACTCCAAACTTCTTTAATACTGAGGAGTAATCGTCGTTGGTTGCTATTGAACATCAAAATTTGACAATGAAGTTGGGAGAAGGTGTCTCAAGTGGCAGTTTTAAAAGAATAATTTTTTTCAAGTACTCCCTCCGTCCCAAATTAGTTGTCGTTTTAGGAAGTATAGTGTGTCCCAAATTAGTTGTCACTTTAGGATTTCAAGACAAAAATTGTTAGTCTTTTCCAATTATACCCTTAATAATTAAATAAATTCTCAACAAAATTTAATAGTCAAACATTAAATAGGGGTAACATAGTAAAATACACATTCTATTTAATGATTTTCTTAATGGGCGTGAAGAAGCTAAAAGCGACAACTAATTTGGGACAAAGAGTGACTTAGTCATATCCTTTTAGATTATCACATTCTCGGCCTTGTTCATTTACTCTCTAGTCTCTACACATTTATTCAAGGATATGTTTGGAATTCTAAAATTAAAATCAGATTTGATCCCAAAAAAAAAAAAAAAAGATTCATATAATATGCGTTAAATATAAAGTTGGACGTTGAACAAATATTGATCTCAATCCTCATTGTTAAAACAGAAGGTATGGTTTTAATTAAAATATTAAAGATCCTCATGCTGTTTTACAGTGTGCTGATGAGCTAATATTCATATAAGTCCATTATGATTTATGTCTTGGATTAATGCCGAAGGGAAGTCTTTGTGAGAAGCCTCAAGGAGATTGTCAGTCTTCTCAAGGAGATTGTCTTTTTTTTTTTTTTTGGTACTAAAACGATAATATTATAAAACTACAACAAACTATTACATAGCGCGGGTTGAGTCAACCCGGTAGTAGTGCCTTCAGAGGGCTCATTGTCCAAAAGAGTGGATACAGTCCCCATCGAATGGGATCCGACTACAGGAGTCCTATTACAAAAAGAAACAACATTACATGAGGCTATATGCCTTAAACTTAGTCTGCCTTCCTTATCAGCATTGTATTGTGGAAGTACAAAAGAGGGTGGTTCCACAAACAGGTTTACAGCACGAGCAGGCAGTATAGTAGAAGCATAACGAGCAAGCGCATCAGCAACTGCGTTTTGCTCTCTGTACACATGACTTATCAGTGGCTCACGGAGCGAGCGGACCAGGAACCTGCAATCATCAAGAAAGTGTGAGTAATAGGGTGTATCAGTAGTGAGTAACATAAAGACTTCTTTGGAGTCCGTGTTGATTTCTAATGGTATGAGTTGTTTTTCTAAAGCTATTTTGAGACCCTGGAGAAGAGCATAAAGTTCAGCATCTACAACTGAATAGATATGCGAGGCAGAAGAAGCAAAACCAATAATCCATTCTCCTGTATGAGAGCGAACGACTCCCCCTAGTCCAGAGTGAGATTTGCAAGGACTAAAAGTTGCATCTGAATTCAGTTTGTATGATAAGGGTGCTGGTGGATGCCATTTGATATATTGTGGAATTTTTTTGGAAGGTGTGTGGGCATGCTTAAAAGCTAAGTGATAATATTCAAGGGAATGTTGGATAATACTGTTATGATTGACTGTAGTGCTTGTATGTTCAAAGACATTACCAAGTAGATTTCAACAACTACAACATATCCAATAATATCCCACAAATAGATTTGAGGAGGGTGAGATGTACGCAGATCTTACCCTCTAAAGTGGAGAAGTTTTTTTTGATAGATCCTCGGCTAAAGACAACAATTCAGGGAAACATGATAGGCACCGGTAGGGTTAAATCATCATCCATAATACAATATAGTTTTGTTGTACAACATATTAAAAGTACAAGTAGACTCTAGGCTACTGTTTGCACATGCATATTACTTGAAAACAAAAATAAGTTAAAAGTTTTGTGATTGGAGAAAATAAATTTATCCATAAACTAGCACTTTTTGGCTTATCTACGTGTTTGGTAAGTATCAAAAGTGCTTATAAGCCAGGTGCTCATAAGCCATAAGTTGGTCATTCCCAACTTATTTTTTCCAGTTTATAAGCACTTTATAAGCATTTGAATTTTTATGGATGGAAGTGCAATATGGACAACTTTGTCTATATATTAAAATAAAATAAAAGATTTTAATAGATTACTAACGGTATTAGTTTTTATGTAGAATTTTGATCTATAAGAGTAGCAAGTGGATTTTGAAATACAAGAGAAATGCTTGAAATTGAGTGATAGTATAAGGGTATTTAGCCGTAATTTATCAAACGTTAAAATAGAGTCATTAATAGATTTGAGGAGGTTACCGTTTACCAAACAATTTGAGAGTAAACTAGTGAAGTAGAGCAAATGGACAATAAAGGACCTACTAATAAAATGAACAACATGAAGCGAAAGCGAGAAGATATGGAGATTGTTTGGCAAACTCCCGCCAATCCACCCCAACGCCACGATTACATTTTCCGTAATGGTAACTCTCTAATTCAATTTGTTTTTTTCCTTCCATTAAAAAAATAGCTCGTTGCATAAAGCATCCCGTATTCACCCATGATTCGAGGAAAGGCCGTTGCCGGCGGCTGTCTTTCCCCCCTTTGATTAACAAATATATTTAAGCTTTTGCTGCTCTGCTTTTGCAGGAATACGATATGTTAGACCTTACTACTTCGAGTTCATTTCTCATGTACGTTTTCTTACTGATTAATTGATTTGGTCAATTTTTTTAAAGAGTTTGTTAAAACCCTAATTAAACCCTGTTTATGGATTCAAATTTGGTTATTTTTTTTAGGTAAAGAATCGGTGGGCTGGGAAGACAATTGTTGATCTATTCTCTGAAGAATTTAAAGGCAGACCTCGTGATTATTATGTATGTTATTGCTACTTGTTACATTATATGTTTGTGTTCTGTGTATTTGTTTTCTTTTCTTTGTTTGTCCATTTTTGATTTATTTTACTAGTTGTTGATTATGCCCGCTGGTCTTACGCCAATGCTTACAACTTTACTGAATTCAATGTTTTGATATAATGTTACATTTATGATAAGCCTAATTGTGATTTTAGTTTCGCGGATAAAAAATTCTATGAAGTCGAATTATCTGATTGATTATAGCATATGCTCACTATCTTTTTTGCTTGCTCGGGCACATTTTTTGTTGTAGTAAGTATCTGATGGATGTTTGAGGCTGATTTAAGTGGTTTTAACTTATGGTAGGAATCAGCTGTTAAATCTGGACGTATACAAGTTGATGGACAAACGGTGTCTGCTTCGTATGTAGTTCACTCATCACAAAAGATTAGCCATTTCCTGCACAGGTTTGTTCTGTTCAAGTCCTTCTGGCCTCAGATAATTAGTTTGTGGACAGCAATTCTGCTTGGTTTCTTCCGTGTTCAATATTTTAATAGATTTTGTGTGTCTTGATTTAACGTATGTTAATGGTGAATCTTAGATGTAACATCTTCTTTGATGTTTTATAATCATGTTTTGTTATGCAATTATGAGAACATGACTTGCAAAAGGCTGTAGGCATGAACCACCAGTGATGTCTTGGGATGTCGAAGTACTATGTGAAGAACCAGATGTGCTAACAGTTTGCAAGCCTGCTTCGGTTCCTGTAAGCAAATCATGATTCAATCGTTATATCTTTGTTTCTTGAGAAAGTGATATTTTAAGATTTTCTGGAATTTTGAAAGGGAACTCTATGGTTACTGATGTTATAAATTCGGTTACCTTGAGTGGGCCTGATAATAAAAGACAGCCACTAGATCCGGCAAGCCATTATGTGAGTACACTGAACAAATATGCCACCAATCCTGAAAGTAAAGTGGAACAATTAGCTGTCATATTGTGAGTCTAGCATGCAACACTATGGACTTTTTTTTTTTCCTGTTTTAAATAATTTTTTGCATAAATTATGATGCAGTTTTCTTCTTACATGTGATAGTACAATATTGACCAAAATGAGCAATGGTAAGTTCCTGTTATATATGGTTCACCTTCTCTTTAAGTCTTTATCTCTTCTATTTTCGGATACCTAAGATGCATAACTATGCACTTGTGCTCACTTTTATTATTGTTCTTTTCTCTTCCTTCATATGGTCTGATCGACTGATTCTTAATCTAATCATGCATTTCTTATGGTTGCATAGCTCGAAACTTTTTTTTTTTTTAATAATCAAAATGACTATAATAACCTAATATGTTGAATCTTCAGCAGAAGATAGTATGTCCCTTTAGAGAAGGTTGTAGATTGAAATAGATTCTCACCACGTCACAACTTTTCAAAGAATCTAGTATCCCTTTAGAGAAGGTTGTAGGTTGTTTTTGCTTCACCATTCATATATATAATGTAAGTGACGTCTTCTCCACTTGTAGGTGCATCCATGTGGACAGTACCGCAAGAATACAGTTGTTGGTATACTAGAAGCCGAGTATGGCTTGGCCCCTTTATTCCGTATCCTTTGTTCCCTAGCGGCAGCCAGACATAAATTTTTGTTCTCTTCTTAATGGCATAAAGTACATTTACCTTACCACATTAAGTGTTCAAGTTGTTCTTCATAAAAAAAAGTGTATCAAGTTGTTCTAGTCTTCTCTTGACTCTTATATTAGCGGTTCATCGCCTAGATCGCTTGGTCTCAGGACTACTTATCTTGGCTAGAAGTGCTTCTAGGGCTGACCTCTTCAGGCAACAGGTATATTTGCTGCTTTTATGATTATATTGCAACGAGCTGCACAATGACAGAAATAATAAAAATTATAGATCTTGAATGCATAACTGCTCTCTTGCCACACTTATTTTTCCTTGTTCTTTGTCAATATGTTGGCGGTATGAGATGAATAAGTTCCAATTTATACCAGATTTAGTAAGACTCCAGCAGCTGTGTGGTCAACTGCTTGTGAGGTGTTAAAAACTTAAAATGGTTCCTGTCAGAATCTTTTGAAACTGATTGTTACATAGTCCATACTCATACTAAATGCTTGATTTGACAATCATACTCTGTTCCAGGAAATGAAATTAAGGGATTCTTTTCTAGTTTAAAAGATTCAAGAAGCATATTAGGAGTGTGGCATTTGATATCACTAATCTTACTCAAAGTTCTAAATTTGGTACGTGTTCAGGAGGTGCTTCTAGAACTAATTTAGTTCTTGTTGATAGATACCGTTAGCTCTTCTAAAATGACTTTTAGTAAGTACACTTTTGTTTCTCAGATAGAATCAGGGGCGGTGCAGAAACAGTATATTGCAAGAGTGATTGGGGTGTTCCCAGAGAAGCAGGTACTCATTGTCAAAACAAGGCGCTTCACCTCGCCATTCATTCCCCTATGCATCCTCCCGTTCACTCTCTTTTAACCTCTTTCGGCCTCACTTTGACTTGTATTTTCTCCTTGCTTCTTTCCATAGCAAGTTGTGAATGCTAATGTCGATTACAATGCTCGAGAAGGGAGGAGCACAGTTGAGGTAAGATGTTTCCTTGACGTTTGTACATCATTACTGCCTGTTCTCTCCTCTTTCTAGTAAATTTGTTCTTTTAGCTTTTGCCTCTTATTTAAAGGGTTTAGCTCAACTGATGATGTTGGTTGATTCAGCTCTAACATAGAACATGATTTGTGTTATAGTATTTGAACCAATACAAACAAACAATTTACCAATCTGGAGGGAAAGCATCCCTTAGGACTGAAAGCTTTCTTTTGGGCTGCAGAATCTTGATCTTGCACATATGATGAACGATTTAAAACTGTTTATCATTCAGTATTCTACATTTTAGAAGCAAATATGATACCGATTCTTAAAGGAGAAGTTACGTCTAAGTTCTAATTTTCTGAATTCTCCTCATGCCCCAACTTCCTGTTTGGTGGCTACAGACTGGGCAGACAGAAGAGAGGATTTTAGTACCTGAAAGCAAAAATTTTTAAGAGAATATTGTGTCTTCTGTATAGCTTTGATGCTCCATTTTTGTTGATGGAGATCATGCAAAGTTGTTACATTTTCTTCTTTTCTTGTTGCAGTAACACAATGTAAATGACTGCAAATTTCCAGTATCTGATTTCTTATCTAAGCTAGTTGAAGAAAACTAAAAGGTTCCTTTTCCCCCTACATTTTCCAACCTGAAAAATTCTTAAGTAAAACAATTTTATTGATGTAAAACTAGCGAAAAGAGAATGCCAGTTAGAGGTACATCCAAAAGAAAGTCGACTCCAATGATGTTAGTCCATCACTAAATGATGTTGAATTCAATTTTTATTTCTCCACAGTATCGCCTAATTTGCTTATTCCTGCACATCACTCACAATCTACTCCTTGCCTCCCCTATCTCTATGCTGTGTCAGGACTTCTGCTCTCTTAAAATTCTTTGGCCATAATTTGCTAATTTTAACCTTCCCTCTCTTTGCTCTCGTTTCTCCTTTCAATCTAATCCATCACTTACCAATTGTAAATTGATGCTCTATCTTGGGTGGATTCTAACAGAAACAGCGCCTCTATCTTTTTCAAGGTAGGGGTAAGGTCTGCATACATCCCACCCTCCCCAGGCCGCACTAGTGGGATAACAATGGGTATGTTGTTGATCTTGGAGTGGATGAAGTTTAACATTGGGTTGACAACAATTTGACAGTGCAATAATGGTTTTTGGCTAATTCATGGGGGAATGAAAGTTATTTTTTTTATTTAAAAAAAAAAAATATTTCCAAATCTCTTTGCTCTTTTCAGCTAATAAGATGGATTTTTATGTCATGTGGATGTCCTTCTGTGACAGTGTCAAGGAAAACAAAAACTTGAGGGCAGAACAATGTTTTAGAAGACAAAAACTGATGTTGGTTCCTAGTCAAAATGAACACGCAGCATGTGTCTCTTCTTGGCTTTATGAACTGTTATTTAGTTCTAAGATTTTTTTTCCTGCTTCTGCGCATTGATTTTGAAGTTTGCAAAGTTATTTTGAGCCTGGATCAAGATGTTTTTATCCTGCAAAATATTTACCTCTGAATTTGTTCTTACCACCAGAAGCTCAGTTTCTGCTTGCATCAGATATGCTGAATCACCGAAGTTGAGTTGAGAAATATGTTAAGCCATTTTTCATGGGGTGGGGAGATTTATGTTCCGAGTTAGATACCTGTGGAGATCAAAATCTCAATGCAGGACCGGCTGAAAGTTGCAATTGATTGATCTATTTAAAATTTTCTTGTGTATCTTAATAAAACTGGTTGGCGGTGCAAGTTTTTTCAACCATTTGATTGTGCTCTTGGCTGGAGAACGTGCTTTGTATGTGTGGCTTTCTATTTAATATTATTAGTCATACTAGTAATCTTGGCCAAATTATACTTGTAGATTAGGGACGACAACAAGGGAAATAATACTACTTCGCTGAAGGGAAAGGCTGCCTGTACCAAATTTACACGGATTAGTACCAATGGGAAGCACAGCATGGTTTTGTGCGAACCTGTGACTGGCAGGACTCATCAGGTAATTCAAATGTAATTTTGAAAGTCTTCTTCATAATCCTTAATAGAGTGCATTAGACTTATTTGTTGTGAAATTTGCATCTTCTAATTATTCATGTCTACAAACTGAGTGACCTTTTGTCCCTGATTTTTAATGACTTTTTTCTAATAATATTCTTTTGTTGATGCATTTCTAGTGAATGTGCTTTCTGAAATCTGTATTTCTGTTGGTTAAAGCTGTGGTTTGCTAGCGAGATTCTCTTTCCTTAAGGATAATTAGCTTGATATACCTAACAATTTTAGCTTCCCAACAGATACGTGTGCATCTGCAATATACAGGTCATCCTATAGCAAATGATATGCTTTACCTGTCTGAATCCGTGTCTAATCGCTCTGCTGAAGGATTGAGTGCGGATAGAGCTGCAGCTAAATTATGTTCTCCTTCAGAGCCCACCTCTTTTGAAAATGGCATTAGTGACACGGCAAATGACTCCAATGAAGATTTCAGCATTGATCCTATGTGTACAAATTGTCCAAATCTTGCTCCCAAAGGGTATGATGGTCTCTGCCTTGCTTAATTCTTGATGGTCAATTCTGGTGTGCATGTCCAATCCTAGAGTTGTTGTCCATGTATGTTTATGGTTGATGGCTATTATGACCCTTGAGTTTTGGCAAGTCGCAAGTGATCGTGTTAGTCCTCTTAACTATATTCTAGGTTACCTTGTACTACTGAAAGAAAGCAATTTGCTTAAGGAGAGGTATTTGGAGGGTACAGTCGTGAGTTTTTTCTAACCCGTATTATCATGCACAGAACCGCCTTTCGAAAAAGAGTAAATAGGTAGCCAAAAGAATTTGAGATGGCTGTAATGCCCAGCAATATTAGTAAACAGCTCTGTACTAGCGAAAATTTACACAGGAATGTAAAAAATTTTCAATGATTCAAGGTCATCTCGGCACCCAAAGATCATCAAAAGCTGTCACGCTTACTTGTATGGACTATGGAGTGTAACATTACTGGTGCATTTGGCCTATATTTACTGAAGTTTTACCTGATAAAACTTTTTGCTTGGTCATCTAAAATCTTGTTGCCTTTTATCGCTAGATGGTTTGTAAGCTGGTTGGTTACCCCTCGATTTTGTGTTTTGAGCATTAGATTATGAATCTGTATCTGTAGCTAGCTTAGTCTGGTCTATTTTCTTTCAGTTAAAAGTATTTCTTGTGACCTTGCTCTTGATTTGGGCCATTCTCATGTCCGGCTTAATGCCCCTTATAATGTCAAATTGCAGGTACCAGAGAAATGAAGAGGGTCTATGGCTGCATTGTGTAAAATATTCAGGACCTGGCTGGGTCTATGAATGTCCGCATCCAGATTGGGCATCCCTAAGTTGATATGCTCTTTCGGCATTCATTATACGTTTGAACTGTGTTATGCTCTCGATGCTCCTCTTGTGCTAGCTGGATGCCACGTGTCCCGGTAAATTCCCGAGGTTCTGGGAATTTGTTATTGGGGAGGCATGCATACGGTCTTTTGGACGTATGATACAAGGTTTACCTTGAATTGGATTTCTGGGAGGTTACATTTGCATACTCTTTGAGCTCAACTGGTTCATGAACAAGTGTTTTATCAATCTCGTAACCAATTTATGGACGTTGTCCGTAGTCAGTAGAGGTGATACACCCGTCTGTGTTGTTTCAGCATCTTAATGTATTGGATTACGGAGAATCTACCCTTTTATTTGTAAAGCAGCAGTACTGAAGCTTTGCAATTAGTGAACTAATGTCTTTCTAGCGAAAATGTGATGCTAGCGCGTTACGGGCACTGTTTATGGTGGTGTTCCATCCATACTTTTAGTCTTTAATGAGAAAGATCCGTGTAATTTGAGCCATTCCAGTTCCAGGCTATGTGACCTTTTCATTAACATTCCTGTAGCAAAGCAATGCTTTTGTAAAGTTTGAATGACATTTTGAGGTGGTATGCTATCTTGCTAATCCCTTTAACCCCGCCACACCTACCACTGAAGCTTGTACATATAAATAATGCCTTATGACTAGTATTTCAGAATTGGTACTTGTAAATTGTAATGACATTTTCCAAGTACTGTGAATTTTTTTTCACCGCAAGTACTGTGATTATTAAGACAAAAATTATGAAATTCGTACGAAGGATTATGTCTAACCTTTACCCGACCAAGACACTGAGACAGTACAACTAGAGATGCAAAGTACATTGGCAAGGAAGTGACTAACAAAAGCATGCACTAAGATAATCTAATTAGGTCCCTTAACAACATATCCAGTATTATCCCACGAGTGGGATTTGAGGAGGGTGAGATATATGCAGACTTTACTTCTACTGAGGTGGAGAAGCGGTTTCCGATAGATCCTCAACTAAAGAAAAACATTTTGAAAACATGGTTTGAAAGTAGAAAGACAAGATGAAAAAAATTGCAAACGAAGGAACAATGGACACAAAAACTAAAGATAACTCAGATAAACAACAAATACCTATATCAATAAAGACAAGGAATAAGATTAAAATAGTATATATATACAAATAATAGTAAAGCTAATGGAGTATAACATAAATAGACCGGCTACTATCTCACCTTCTAGTATAATCCTCAAAATCCACTTTTTTCTTTCTAGGGTTATGTCCTCGGAGATTTGGACGTGAGCCATGTCCTGTCTAATCACCTCGCCTCAATTCTTCTTCGGTCTACCTCGACTTCTTCATAGACCCAGCACAACCAATTCTTCGCACCTCCTTATCAGAGCATATGTGCCATTTCTTTTCACATGTCCAAACCATCTCAGCCTCGCTTCTCGCATCTTGTCCACCACTAGAGTTACTCTCATCTTTTCACGTATGACTTCATTCCTAATGTTATCCATCTTGGTATGGCCACACATCAATCTAAGCATTCTCATATCTAAAACACACATCTTCTGAATGTGTGTGTTCTTGACTGGTCAATACTCTGCTCCATACAACAAAGCTGGTCTAACAACCACCTTATATGATTTACCTTTAAGTTTAGGTAGAACTTTCCTATCGCACAGGATACCGTAAGCGAGTTTCCACTTCATCCACCTTGCTCCTATACGATGTGTGACATCATTGTCAATTTTTCTATTGCCCTGGAGGATTGAGCCAAGATACTTAAAGTTCCCTTTCTTGGGAATAACTTGTGTATCAAGTGTCACTTCCATCTCTGATTCGTAAGAAGCATCACTAAACTTGCAATCTATGTACTATGTCTTCGTCTTGTTCAGCTTGAAACCTTTAGACTCGAACGTCTGTCTACAAACCTCCAGCTTATTATTACCTCCATCCAGCGACGGACGTACATACTAAATTAAGGTGCTCAAGCACCCACTAACTCCGTCGGCGAACTGTAGAGTTTACGTGTAAAACAATCTAGTATTGTTATAAACCTTCAGCCAGCACCCATTAAACAAAAAGCAATCATGGTGCTTTGGTTTAGGAGCAACAGTTCGTAGTTGTGGCCCTTTAATCAGGTACTTGTGTTCGGTTTTCAAGCCAGACAAAATGTTTTTATAACTTATATGACTAAAAGTGTATTTTTGTTTAATGATAATATCAACGACCCTTCTCATATAATGTAACTAGAAGTATTTTTTTTCAATGATGGCCTTTAAACAGATTTGTTATGTGGACGATATTACGGTTATAATAAAGGAAGTTACAAACAAGCTTAAAATCTTGAATTCGCAATTGACTCTATCGCGCATTTCGTCAATCGAAATAATGTCAGCTGCATCTACATACACCATGGTACCTCTCCAAACTTTACAGTAAAGAATGAGATATATCATAAACTTTTGACATGTACAAGTTGTTCCATTGTTGGACGCGCATTCTCCAACATCTTAGAGAATATTCTGATAAAAAGAGCACAATGGTTAAAAAGCCATAGAAAGTGGAAGTGAATCAATGTGAGAAATAAGACGAGCCTAATTTTGGTGGAAGATCATATATTAATATCTCATTTTATTTTCCAGCACATTAAGATCTCCTATCGAAGAATCTTTTATTCTGAATAATAATAATAATTGCGAAACTACTAATTTCAAGTGATTATAAACATGTAAACGAAGATTCTAAAATATTTTGATTTTTCGAAGAAGAAGCTGACAAGTAAAACCAGACATTATATATATTTCATTTCTTGTATAATACTCCTTTCGTCCCAATTTATATGATATAGTTCAAATTTTGAGAGTCAAATTATTTTAGTTTGATCGTGAATTCGGACTACAATTTAAGTTATTTTTTTTTTAAAATAATATATATAATGAGAAACTACCAAAAAGAACTACACTATACTTAACCATTCAAAATATTCAAATGGTATATGAAAAACTGACGGTAAAAAATTTTCTTGTTTGACCTTAAAAAGCATAGTGTATCACATAAATTGGGACAAAGAATAGTTGATAAATCAATGATGCTTGTTTCCTCCTTTTTATTCTCACTTTCTTGTCATTCATCAAACTCAATGGATATGTATGATCAAGGAGTGTACCGTCCTTAAAGGTCGAGGGTACCTTAACTAACACTTCAAAGCTTGAGAGGGTAAAATGTAAATGATCCTTTTTCCTATTCTCTATCTGCACTAAAGCTTTGATGTTTGACAATTCCCCATATTTACTTCATCAAGTGAAACAAAAATTGTTGATCTTCAAAGCTGTTCCGCAACCTGCCTATACCTAGCTAGAGGGACGGCAGCATGAAATTAGAAGCTTACAAATAAAATCCAATCAGGCAACCTTATGCTAAATGCTAATGAAGTAGGATTGCTTTTCAATTTGAGGCTAAATATGTGTAACATTACGTGGGGTAGCCTCTTTAGGATCACTACATTATCGTAAATGTGAAATACTTATACAAATACAAATGGGGGAGATAAAAAAGATGCAAGGTCGTTTGTTTGGGCAAGTCAAGCTTGAACTGCCATGAACTGCCATAAAAATGGAAACAAAAGTTTGTTGGATCAAGCTTGAACTACCAGTACGAGGTAACAAGACCCTAGTGAAATATATATGTTTCAGTCGTTGGATCAAATCCCTTGTACATACGGGTAGGGAATAATCTGATTCACCGTTAGAATTAGATAACTAAATGCAAGGATCCCATGGTCCATGGACAATAACTCGATATATGTTAAGATAGTATGTTTGGAACATTCAATACATAAGTTACTGAGGCATCCTATTTTATTGTATGTATATGAATAGGCCAGATAAGGTCTTAAGTCATCTCTATAAGTTCAATAAATATTCAGACTACCTTGAAGTAGGGAATTAATTAAGTTAACTAGTAACTCCTAAAGGGAAATCAACATGCCATATCTCCTTAAGGATAGTGATCTTTCACTCCTCAAAAGAATCATTTTTCAATTCCATTTTTTTTTTTGTTCCTATTTTCTAATAAGAAGCTCATTACCGGAGGAAGAGCACTTAAATTTCTGATCAGCACAGAAAGCATTACACTGGTTAGCACCCACCCTAATCATGAACACTTCATTGAGTATTTATCTTCTCTCATTACCTCATCCTCAATATATACAGAAGCGGATCCAGAATTTAGAAATACCGGGTGCCACGCTACTTCCAATATAACAGTGTCTCTATTTATATCGTCCGGTTAGAGTAAACATTTGGTCAATTTGATCAACTTTCGACTTTAATTTGGGTTATTCGTCTCTTCGCTTTATATAAACAAATTGATTCGACGCAAATGTGCTCTATACCTGTCCAACTTATGTGATATTGTTCACTTCAAGGGATTTTTTTTCTTTGAGCGCATGTTTTTCATATGTTGTTTAGATATTTTGAATTGTTAATTATTATAAATTATAATACTTTTTTTTTAAATCTAGTTTCACTATATGTAACTTATATTTCAAAAAACTTAAAGATCCTATACCCCAATTCATGATCAAAATAAAAAAAGAAGAAGTTGATTCTCAAAATTAGAATACTTTCACATAAATTGAGACGGAGGGAGTAATATATAGTTATGACATCTTGATGCAAAGCATAATTTATAGAAATATTTTATGCTTAAAATAAAAAGGAAGAAAAAGGGTCAGCATACTTAATTAAAGGGAAACAAAGATTTAAGTTAAAGAAGTTACTATTACAATTGAGTTAGCCTAATCGCAGCATATTAAAAAGTTTAAAGTGTAGCAGATTAGAATCAAACCTACATCCCTCAGGCTGAAAACATAACCCTTTACTACTGGCACCATCAACTCTTTCTTTCACTGGGTGCCAAAAGCCATACTTAAACAATTTTTTATACATGTATATAAATATATACAGAGCTTGCACCGAGGCTACCGGGTGCCGTACGGCACCCGCACCCTTCTACATAAATCCGCCACTGAATATATATATTGTGTATGCTTCAGATGTCTAGATTCGGATACATAGGAGATCATTTTGGAGGAGGTAGATATTAACTAATGAAAGGGGATTCAAAAATATATTATGATTTGAGATCATTTGAAGCTTTATATAGTATAAAAACTTTTGAAACCCCTTTATGACCGGTAATTACATATTCTTTTGTGTCAAGAGGGTTCAATGTTGTATACACAATCAAAAATTCTTTTTTATCCTATTTGTGCAATAATATAATTTTCAAGAGTTATAAATTTATAATTGAACCCGCCCATCCGTTCTACATAAATCCGCCCCCAGGTTAACTCTCGTCTCTCCTGAGATAATTTTTGAATTGCATTAGGGCCACGTCAGAAGTAGGTGGAGAGACAAAATTACGAACTTAGCTTAATCCAGATATGTAAAACCTATTAGGAGAAACAATCGTGGAGGCTAGGACTAGAGAAAGTCAAAAAGGTAAGATAGTGCAGCTGAAAGTTGAATTAATTAGCTGGATTCTTGATGGTGGAACACTCGAACCTCTGTATATGTTGTTTAAAACGGGACTACTCTTATAATGCTTTTCGACCACATTTTAGGTAAATATTAGGCGTTACTACAACTCTCCTTTCTCCTTTTTATGTATCTTTCCTCAGCACAAATTGATGAAGATAATCTGTTTTAGTTTTTGACTTTGGCCTAGTGAACCACATAATTAAAGAATGTATTATTTAAACCACAAAAGAATAGTAAACGCCCAAGGAACTAAAAAAATAGAATAATGTGCTACTCTATATTTTTGTAATGAAAGTTATCCGTTGCAAATAGCTAGGGATGTCTATTTAGATCACAACAACCTTTGGCAAGATGAATCGCGCAAGGACAAAATATTTCGACAAAAAGACAAAAGAAGATATGCCAGAATTATGATATGGATTTTAATGTGAACAAGAAGAAGGGGTTCTATTTTGACCTCTAGGGTGTGTATGGTTCGATAAGAAAATATATTTTCAAGAAAACCATTTTTTAGAAAGAAAAATATTTACTTATCTTTTTTGTGTTAATTAGTAGCTAAAGAGTAAAAAAATTTCTTAACTATCTAACATGAAGCAATACCCCTACCTTTACCACCTCATTTCACACCATCCACCACCGAACCTACTCCCCTCCGCGTCACCCAACACCACCTATAACTTGCACTCCACCCCCAACACCCTGCACAAGTTGGGTGCACCTCGACACCCCCTAATGGGTAACCCCTAGCTAACACCCACAGTAATGGATGCGCCCCTGACACCCACACTTATTGGTGCACCCCTAGAACTCGTACTAGTGAGTGCACCTTTGGAACCCGTACTAGTGAGTGCACCCGACACCCCGTGATGTGGCTGCTCAGTTGGAATCCATACTAGTGGGTGACCCTCGCTCCCGTAGTTGGGAGTGGGTGATATATGTGGGGCCAACATTGAAGGTGATGAAGTGGGGGAACACATGAGAATTTTGGGGGGCGGTAAGGAACTTATTTTCATAAAAAAAAATTCAAAATTGATTTCAAATTTTGTTGACCAGCCAAATATGAGAAAATTGATTTTTTTTTTAACCAAACACACCCTTAAAGAAAAATAAAGCCTAGGAGTGACGATGTTCAAATATGACCAAAAATGCCAATACACTGTCCCTACTTATATTGCTATAGTTTTCAAGACACAATTAATCTATTCAAATTAAGCGTAAAACATCTTATCCAAACGAATTAAACATGGCCCTACCAACACGTAAACCTCAATCAGCAATCCTAATAAATTGTAAGCCCCGCAGCTTTTGTAAAAGCAATCTAACATAAAACTTGACCAACATGATTGGTTATGCTCATTAATTATTGTACTTGAAGAATATTCATTCCCTAACTTTTGTCACCATATAAGCACAAGACATTGATATGGTGGGCCATATCCAAGTCGAATTATTTCTTGCTTTCTAGTCATTGAACACTATACATAGAATCTCAATCTCTAAGGATTGCCCTTTTTGGCTTTGGCATTGGCCTTCAGAGCCAACACTTGAAGGGAGAAATATATCAAACCATCAATTGTTTCTTAAAAAGTTGTTCACATATGTGAAAGGGGTTGAACAAGTTGATAGGCTTCATAGAAAGGAAAAAGACATTACCCTTGTCTATATTTCCTTTGCCAGCTGCCATAGGTGCTAATATTTGTATATATGTATGTGGGGCTTGTGCAAAACAAGTATTAACAAAACTTGTGTTAATTGTATCTCCATCTTGCATTGCCACAGTAATTTATATAGGATACAATGTTAATTCATAACTATTATTTGATAATACATTCCTAAAAATTTAATGATTGGAACAATTTCTTTAATTATATTTACATGGAAAAAAAATGTTATGGACTAGTAGTTCATGCTAATTAATGAAACTTATCTGCAATCTTGAATTCTTAAGGGCCATGAAATCCAACCCTCCTCTTCGGGCCCACGATAATCTTTTGAGTTGTTTGGCAGGATTGTGGCTCAAGATCTTTGTTTGTATCCGAATATGATGACGTATTACATGAATAGGATGAACCCCCAATATACATGAGGGAAAAGAAAAGAGTAAAAGAATGAAGAGTCAACTTTCTAGTTTGAGACCAACAAAAGTATGTGTAAAGTTCAAATTTTGCATAATCTTGGTAAACTATGTCGACAAGTTAAAATTTACTATCACTTTTTTCTGGTGAAAATACATAAACTTATGCAAATCACGAAGGTAACGTACTTATTATGCCATATCAAAAAAAAAAAAAAAAGAAGAAGAAGATCGTTGGGTTAACTCAAATTGAGCTTAAAGTTGAATAGCAATGCGAAGAAAAAGGAGAAAGGTTTCAGGAGTACAGAGATCCTGTAAAAATTAATTGTTTTTTTTTTGGATCTACAAATTGAAGCATACAAAAAATATACATATATACATTGAAACTTTATAAAAATTAATGTTTTGGAAATACATATAATCAAACATACATACAAAAATATACACAAAACTTATAAAGATATATAAAAAAAAACAAATAAGTTTTTCACTCTAGACATACACATACACAAGTATACAACATCATGCACATATATAGAAAACCATACATGTACAAAAGTGGAGATATACATTTATATACAAAAAATACAAGGACATACATATTTAAACACAAAAAAAAATAATACAAACATATACATACCACACACACATATATACACACATACAAAAGGAAAAAGGAAAAAAAGAAAAAGAAAAAGAGGAGCAGGAGCAGATCAGAAAACTCACCAAAAATACAGAACGGACCAGCCGCCGCTGTAGTGCGGCGGCAGCAGCACCGATAACTGCAGCATCTGGACGGTGACGGAGGAACAACAGTAGTGACGGGGGCTGGTAGTCGGGGAGGGGGAGGGAGACGACGGCGGGTGGGTAGGTGGAGGAGAGAAAAGAAGGAGAGGAAGAAATAAGGATTTTATGTTTGGGAGAGTGAGAAATATAAAAAATGGTTTGTAGAGTAATTATTGGAAACTATTGGTATACTTTTTAGATGTTATAAAAGTAATTATTTTTCATAATTTATCTATTAGAGTTATCAATTGGTGTAAAATTTTCATATCAAATCCCTCAATAATGATTTGTTGTCTTCCATATGATCTATTGAGATAGAGTTGTTTCTTTATACTAATTATATCAATTCTCTTAATTTTGGCTGCAGTATCAAATTTTCCAAAAGGCCAAATTAAGGTCGACGTATATTTTAATGTTTATGATGAAAATTATGACAAATCATCTCACTATTTTGATTATGATTTTAGCATGCTAGAAACATTGTCCCCATTTTTTAACGTTAAGTAATACTAATAGAGTAGTATATATCTGTTGAGCAAAAAGCATATATCCTGAACGAGGGGATATTCCCATCTTCTTGGAGACATAGTTTGTCTTGTTTTGTTCTTGGTAATTCTTATTTTAATTTTTCCTTTTTCTGTTTCCTTTCTTGAGAGATAGGGACAAATTTACGAGTTTTCCATCTGCATGGCCAACACACGTAAAAATGTAGTCCTAGTTGTCATTACTAGAATATATTTCAGCATTATTATGAAGAATTTACAAAAGTAGAAACAGAATATGCCGTTCTGTTTATGGTATAGGAAACCTGCATTTTATTACTTGCATTAAGTAATGCGAAAGCTTTTTCCCTTTTTAATTTGATTAATCTTCCTTGTTCAGTTTAAGTTAAAAAAGGAAAGATATGGAATATAAAAACAAAGAAGCAGCTAGAGATTGGAATAGAAAGGTCATACGGATTGTACGTCACAGACTCACACTTGAAAGATTCATAAAAACGTTAAATTTTACTACAAATAGAATAGAATCAAAAGATAAAGACATAATTAAACTTAGGTACATAATCAGAGCTTTGCCCTGGCTAAATTACACTTAGTGAGACCAATGACTAATACTTGGAAGTTGGAAGTACATGCATAACATGATCAATAACATTAATTAGACAATAGTTCTATCACTTAAACATGTCATTATCATTTTAATTAGCAGGTTCACACTTCAGTTGAGGCCTCTAAGGTTCCCATATGCTTTATCTTGTTTCCATTAATTCCACTGAGTTGAGCCAAAATATTGTCATTCAGCTCAGGAACTATTGGAATTATTTCTGAACGCACCATAGCACTTAACTTAACAACATCAATAATCTGCTCTTTCAAATCCTCAGGAAGTTTATGGTCTTCTACAACTGCTACTGAATTTTCTTTTTCAGCTAAGTTTACTTCTTTGGTGACCTTCTTCGTGTTCTTGTAAATCAAATAAAGCACCATTTGGAGCACTCCTAAGGTGAAACCCAGCACGTTTGGAATCTATTACACAAATCAAAGAAAAGTCATTAGGACATTTATTAAAAGAAAAAAAAGAATATTTTTAAAATCGTGTTTTAAGTATATTTTTAACTTACAGCAATATTGTAGTCTTTGCATAGTAGACCATAGAAGAACCACATAACGGCGCTTAGTGTGAGAAAAAATGAAAGTAGAAATGGCATGTACTCTACACTTTTGGTCTTTATAACTTTTCGCTGCATTCATAAAATAAATATTTAATAAGAAGGAAAATAATATCAGCGGAATAGTAATTGTACGACAAAAGCTGGTCCAAATACCACTCTTATGAAAAAAACAAAAAAGAGAACAAAAAGAAAAGTTGAGGAATTAAAGTAAGATACGTACGACAATATAAGAAAATTTGTGAGGTAAGTAAGATACTTACGACAATACCCAAAGGTGCAACGAAGACGCACAACGAAAAAATGAGGCAAATCCATCCAACTATTTGAGCTCGGTTGGATTCTTTTGCTAGAAATTGAGTTAGCAAAATGATTAGGCCCAGCCCAACAAAGTCTAGCAAAAGAAGCAGCTTCATTGTGTCCATCTACATTTTGTCAAATACAAAGATTCAATAGTTGGTCAAATAACATTCGAACAATTAGTAATTCAAACCTTTCCATATATAACAACAATCCTTTATAACAATAGCAGCTAAAAAATGTCCGGACAAACGATATAATGTGATGTCTGTATATGAAAATAGGAATGTTGGAGTATATACCCTGGCTTTCTTTGTGGCATAAAAGAGGAAGAAGCAGATGTAGAAAGATTGTATGCAACACCCAACTGAGTTAATGGTAACGAGAAGGGTGGTATCAGGTTTGAGAAATGCATAGTAAATCCAAAGCATGGCACTGAATAAGCCAATCACGTAAGGAATTGATTGGAACCCTTCGGTTGATTTCCTCTTGTAAATTTGATAAAAGGTCGGCCTGCAACCAAATTATATTGAATATTTTGAACACTCCAAAAAAAAAAAAAAAGAGGTTGCATGGCTAGCTCAAGGAGAAATACTTACACTGGTGCAAGGAACACCATGAAGGAGACAATGTTACCTAAAATAAAAGAAATTCAAACTTGTGAGGTATTAAATCGAATTACATGAAATCAAAGCCATAAATGAAGATGTAAACATGGGAAATTCTCTACAGTGTCATGCTGACTTATGAGTCGAGCCCTTCTCCTTTTGATATATATACTCCCTCCGTTTCAAAAAGGATGAACCTTTGCGGAGTACGAGGGTCAAATTGACTAATTTTGACCGGAAATTTGCACATCGAATTTTTAAATTTTTTAAAATAAAATTTACATATTTAGAAACTACATGAAAAATACTATAAGTCACAATAGTTAACAATTCAAAATAGTTAGAAAATATTTGTAAGACATGTGGTCAAACATAATCTTGTTTGACCCTTCAAATAGTAATAGGTTCATCCTTTTTGAAACGGAGGGAGTATTAGACAATGTTAAGCTGAAATGAAAGGAGTATTTCCACTAAAGAAATAAGTGAGGTCGTGCTATAGCAACAGAAAAATAATATTAAAAAAGAAGCATACAATAATTTGCAATGTTTACAGTTTAATCATATTGCTAAGAGTCTTTCACACAATAGGTATAGGATTCTCATTTGTTTCTTTCCTACCACTTTCCTTTTCCCATGTTATTGGAAAAATTTTAAAAGAGAAAGAGAAAAACAACTCCTTTGAAGGGTTTTAGGCTTTGTAGATTGGTTCGTACGTATATTTAAAAATGATGGAAGAGGGGAAATATTTTTGAATAAAATGAGAAAAGACTAAGGGGAACACAAGTGAAAAAACAAATTGTAATTTACCTAGGAGGCCAAATATAAAAGCCAACTGAATCATCTTTTCTAAACAGAATAAAAATGAAAACAATTTCCTCTCACTTCTCTTCTTGGTTAATGAAGTGAGAATTGTTTGTGTTGTTTACAAGTACATTATGAAGAATGAGAGAGTGAGCTATTTATATAGAGGAGGTGAGGGCATTGAACAAAGCCTAGATTCATCTATCTAATGAAGAGGCATTCTTCAAGCTAACAATCCTTTTTTTCCTTTTTATCTTCTTTACTCTTTTTGTTATCCTTTACAGTTGTTCAATAGTATTGTATTTATCACAATCAAAATTGGCTTTCCTTCCCTTAATGCTCCATTTAACCTAATTTAGTTATTTCCTGCCTTGGACATAACCCCCTGACCAGCTCATTTAATTTCTATAATGGCAAAATACCCAAAGGTCAAATGGGTCCCATGTTTTCCTTTCTGATGTGTCTACCACCAATCCAATTGGCCTTAAGGCTTACAACTCACACTATTACAATTTTGGTATGGTTTGATACCTCTAGGTTAAAAACATAGCCATGACCTTATTCAGCAAGTTAAAAGTGAGAGCTAAGCACCAATTGTGCATTGCCATGTCAGCACCAATAATACATGTGGAGGAATCAATTCATCAAGTGGGATCTCTATGTTAAAATTTATTACTAATAAACTTATAAAATGTTTCTGGCAGGTTCAATATTTGATGTATTTAGTTCCTGTGTACGTAGTTGTGTTAAAGTTGCATTTTACTATGGACTATCCTATTTTTCTCAGTTAAGAGATTGATGAAGATGGACATCTTTAAAGGCCATTAGTTGAGGCAAGCCCAACCCACTTGCTGCAGTCCAGCAGAGGGTTTCTTCTTCTTTTCATGAGCATAATAAAGCAATAATTTACCTACACGGCCACATGAGTTTGTTACTTTGAAAAAGTCATTAACACAACATAGAAGCTTTTTATCTTGACTTTTTAATCAATATAATATTAATTTAATCCCATGAAAATTTAAAATATCATCTTTGTAACTTATTATTACTTTTTTTAATTCTCCTCCTAATTCTGTTCTCACAAGATCAATATAATGTCAATAGCTTGATTCTGTTTGGGTGGATTTAACTCGCATCTTCTCCTGAAAAAATAATCTAGATATATACTTGGCTCTTTTTCTCGCCTTCCATGGATGTTTTAACCCTCTTCTCTTACTCAAAGAACTCCGAATTTTGTTTACCCATCAAATAATTTTATGACTTTCTTTCTTAAACCCTTACAATTTCACTTGGCTGTGATCCACAAATAGAAAATAGTATTACACTAACAGACATATGTACTATTTTAATAAATGGTCGTTTGGTTGATGGGATTGGATCAATATTTTAAAAGGTATGTGCGCAAGGTGAAACATTTTACTTGATACGGGGCGAGACGTAAGCCTCGAGTTAATAGACGTAAGTCCCACGGATCTCTAATATTTAATATTTTATATAATAAAGTAATTGACATATATATTTTTAATATATATAAAATTATATATAAAAAGGTAAAATTAAAATTTAAAAATTATGTTAGGCTAAGAGTAAAAAATTACGTAGAATAATATTTTTTTTGAGAATTTAATTAGCAAGTTGATATTTGAGTGTAAGCAAGATAGATGAATTATTGAATTTTTATTTGGGACTTACACCCCGAGACGCACTCAACGACTAAGCGTACGCCCCAATGCGCTCCAAATTCTGGGGATTACGCCTTTAGGATCTACGCCCCGCCAAAATGTCCCGGTGTTTTTGGTACGCCTCGCCCTGGGACTCGCTTCGAAAACGCTTTTGAAAATACTGGATTGAATTAACAATTTCGGAATTAAATTTGGGACTATAGTTATCTCATGTTTGATCGGTGGAATTAGTTAAACTGGGATAGCTTTTATACCAAAATCGTGGTACTATTTAATGCCATAGAAGAGATGGAATTATTAATCTCGGAATTACCATCTCGAGATAAGTATAATTCCAAATTTATTGATGATCCTTTGGTTTTAGTCTCGCCGACGAAACAACCCCTAAAAGTTTTTGTACAAGTTTAAGACATAATCAAACAGTGAAGGCATAATAAAAATGATAATAATAATAATAATAATAATAATAATAATAATATATATGAAATGAGAGTTTGGAAATAAAAAATTTGGGTGGCTCCCCAGTTGTTTGGAAAAGATAACCAAAGGGAAGGACTCAGTTAAATTAAGGCTGATTAATCTCCAACCAGTCAAAGTGACTTTAACTTTCGTACTAGCAACAACTTTTAAAATAAGCTTTTCTTCGTCCTTTAGATTTTGACCGTCAAGAGAATTAATTGCAATTTATTTGATCCTTTATTACTGCTATATTCGATATTTGACTATCGACAAACACTACTTTTTAGTGATTTAAGAAAATTCTTCGCTGCTGTTGTTTGCTTACAAATTCTTTCAATTGGTTAGTTGGTTACAAAGAGTTCCTTTCTTTTTCTTAGTAATCTTTTGCCTTCTATCTGCCCTAGCAAATAACAATGAGATATAGGCAGGGTAGCTAGATTAGTTGCCTGAGTGAAAGAGGCTTTACTTTGTTTAATTAAAGATGATTACTCTTATTTTATCATTTTTCCTTTAATCTTATAGTACTAAAGAGGGGATTGTAGATGTGACAACAATTGCATCTGAGTCTAAAACATTCATTTAATTTGTGATAGGCCAGCAACTAATGTACACTAGCCAATTTTCATGACTATAGATGTTTTATTTGATTTTTGGAGAAAACATAAAAAAATAAAATGTTCAATTTAATAATTAAAAAAAAATACAATCTGAATAGATCTAGCCAAGGGTCTCCCGGAAACAGCCCATTTGCCTCGGTGGAGATAGATCTAGCCCATGGCAGATAGACTTGGTCATGTTGTCAGCATGTGATATTGAGAAATTAATCAATTGACGAATTTGTCCACAGTAAGGTTGGGGAAAAGAAATATTATCTGTGATTATTGCAACTAAGCAAATGTAGTATGATCAATTGACATCACAAAACACTGTTCGGCCTTATTAACTAAACAACATACACTTCGATGTATAATTTTCATGGCAAGCAGAATGAGCTGCTCAGTAAGATAATTAACTATCAATTTTATATTTCAGGGTGATTATGCTAATTGAAAATCACTTTCGGGAGGGATTGCAGTCTAATATGTAATTATAATTTCATTTTGTACCACATAAGTGTGTGCATGGTACATATATATCTCACAAATTAAAGCAGCTTGTCCTTTATTCTTTTTCTCCACTTCACAGTTCACATAACTCTCCTTCGTGTAATTTACTAGGTCAAAAGGTACTGAAGATATATACTTATAACAAAAAAAAGCTTGCTAACATGTAGCTAGTCATTTTGTGTACGATATGGAGTCGTACGTGGTGAGAAGTCTAGAGTCAGGCATGAGATAGTCAAAAACCATTATTCTGTTTAAGTTTTAGTTTTTTTTAACTCATTATTATTCCTTTCATTGAACGGAATAACATATATATAGAGTACTTCATTGTTTGTCTCTACTGCAAAAAGAGGATAATAATTGTAAAGAAACTCTACTATTATACATTAATTAATTAAATATTACCCATATGAATTTATTCACGCATGTAAACCTGATTTACTATTACTTTTAACTGTTTGTTAGTTTGTTCTTGATTTTATAAGGACACAGGTTGATACTTCAATCGTCTTTAATTTTCTCAGCCAAGAGACGAATAGATAGATAAAAAAAGCAAATTTGTGAGGAAGCTTCAGAAGGAAGTACAGAAAGAGTGGAAGTAGAATACTTGAAAAAGTGAAGAAATGTTGTTCTAAGATTAGCTAGATATTGCTTGATTATTGACTATTTGTATGTGTGTTTTTGGGTTATCCAAATGGGAAGAAAGCGTGGAAAATGTATGATTTGGAGACAAAGGAGTTTGTGTTCTCGAGGGATGTGGTGTTTTACGAAAAGGAATTTCCATTCGCCTCCAAGGAGACTGATGCCGAAAAACGGACACAAGATACGGCTTCTGTCACCGTTGCATTGGAGGAGGAAGAGGAGAGTGTGCAAGGAAGGGGGGGTGTTGAACCCGAAGTCGTGACTCCGGTGATGGAACCCGAAGAGGTGACTCCGGAAGCTGAACCTGAGTTTGTTCCCGAAGTTGAACCCGAAGAGTTGGGTCGGGGAAAACGAACTAAGAAAGAGAATATCTTACTGAGAGACTTTGTTACTAATACGGTCCAAAAGATGAGTCACCGGGTATCGTCCTGTGTTCGAAAGTCTGCTTGTTCATCTGTTTCTCAACAACCCTCTGGTAAGCCCTATCCTCTAGCACACTATGTCAATTGTGATAATTTTTCTTCGAAACATGTGAGTTTTCTTGCAGCTATAATGCAAGGACATGAGCCTACCTCATATTCGGAGGCGGTAACAAGTGACAAGTGGAGAACAGCCGTGGGGGAAGAATTGAAGGCATTGGAAGCGAACAGAACCTGGGAGATAGTTCGCTTGCCTACCGGGAAGAAGGCCCTCGGGTGTCGATGGGTATACAAGATAAAGTACAACTCGGATGGAACTATAGAAAGGTACAAAGCAAGATTGGTGATTTTTGGAAATCACCAAATCGAAGGGGTTGATTATACAGAGACATTTGCACCGGTTGCAAAGATGGTGACTGTCCGAGTTTTTCTGGCCGTAGCAGCTGCCAAAAATTGGGAATTGCATCAGATGGATGTGCATAATGCATTTTTGCATGGTGATCTTCACGAGGAAGTATATATGAAATTGCTTCCGGGACATCGCATGACGGGGAGAGGAGCTGTGTGTCGCCTTCGAAAATCATTGTATGGATTAAAACAAGCTCCCCGATGTTGGTTTGCGAAGTTGTCTGCTGCACTTAAGCGATATGGGTTTCGACAATCATATTCGGATTACTCATTATTTACGATGAAGAAGGGAAATGTGCATTTAAATGTGCTTGTCTATGTGGATGATCTGATTATATCTGGTAATGATTCGAAGGCAATTCGAATTTTTAAGTTATATCTCTCGAAATGTTTCCATATGAAGGATTTAGGTGCCTTGAAATACTTCTTGGGAGTTGAAGTGGCAAGGGCTCCGAAAGGAATCTTCCTGTGTCAGAGGAAGTATGCATTGGATATCATATCGGAAACAGGCTTGTTGGGGGCAAAACCGGTTGGTACACCGATAGAACAAAACCATCGCTTGGCACTTGCGACTGGTCGTTTTATCAAAGATCCTGAACGCTATCGGCGACTGGTTGGAAGATTAATTTACTTGTGTTTTACACGACCAGATTTGTCCTATAGTGTGCATGTGTTGTCGCAATTCATGCAGAGTCCCCGTATTGAGCATATGGAAGCGGCACTCAGGGTTGTTCGCTATTTGAAAGGCTGTCCGGGACAAGGCATTGTATTTCATTCTCAGTGTGATCTGAGGTTGCACGGGTGGTGTGACTCTGATTGGGCAGGCTGTCCGTTGACACGTCGATCGTTGACACGTCGATCGTTGGAGAACGAAGAAGCAACAGATCGTGTCGAGGTCCTCCGCTGAGGCAGAATATAGATCGATGGCGATGACTGTGTGTGAATTGAAGTGGTTGAAAGGGATTTTATGGAACCTTGGAATTGATCACGATTCTCCGATGAATTTGAAGTGTGACAGTCAAGCTGCGTTACATATTGCTCGGAATCCAGTCTTTCACGAACGCACTAAACATATCGAAGTCGACTGTCATTTTGTTCGGAATGAAATCATCGGAGGAGTCATTCGTCCCAGCTATGTGCCTACGACCACGCAGCTTGCTGATATTTTTACGAAGGCGCTGGGACGCGCCCAGTTCGAATTCTTCCTTAACAAGTTGGGCATAAGGAACCCTCACGCTCCAACTTGAGGGGGGTATTGTAAATAGAGTTTGGTAAATAGATTAGTAATGTAAATTGTATAGTGGGCCAAGCCCGTTAGGTTTACTTGGTCCCTAAGTTAGGTTTAGGGTTAGATTTTCTCTAGGTTTCTTTTGTATAAATAGGGGACTCCCCTCATCAATGAAAGCAAGAGTTTTCACCAAAATATTATTTCTCTCATGTGAGTGTGTTCGGTTTTACATTACGAAAGGAATTATCGATATTTATTTTACAGTTACATCAAATGTCGCCAATATCAGTGTCCTAAATTTTCCGCCATTTAAATAAATGACATGCATTTACTGCTTTGTTAAATGGCAGCGTTTGTGTTTCTAACTTAATTTGTAATAGCCCGCCCAGTCATTTTGGTAAATCGAAGCTACGATATGTATGTTGATATATTTTCTGTAGTTCCAATAAGTTTGTATGGTGATTTTGGTCATGTCCACAAAGTTTGGTTAAGGTTCGATGAGTTTTGGATAAGTTTGGTTTCAGTTTCGACGTAATTTGAGCATAAAAGTTACCATATTGAGAAAACGGCCTTTGATTCGTATTTCGACTAAACCATTATATCCGTATCGTAGTTTAGAAACCATAGAAACTGAAATCATCAAGTTTCGACATCATATGAGGGATTTATGATAATTTTACTAAGAATTGGGTTGCCAGAATTTTCAGATTATTTACGAAATTGCCACTCACTGCGTAGTTAAAAATCTGCACTATTCCAAATATTGAAACCAACATATCTCCTTCATTATAAGGTCAAATGGAGTGATTCAAAAGCCTAACTTGACTAGATTTTCACAAGGAATCTATTGGAGGCATCAAAAGTGAGTTTTGGGATCGTGTGGTACAAGAAACGAGGCAGAACAGTAGGCATTTTTTTGCTATTAATGTTTATGGAGTTTTTCTCATCTTGAAAGTTTGGAATTGGGAGAATTCAAGGATGTTCTTCCATGGGGTAAGGTCTAAACCATAACCTAACTATTTTCCTTTGATTCATTCCTTTGGTTTAAGCTTTAATCCATGATTTCTAAAGTATGAAATTGGAGTTTTCTTGTGAAGAAAGTTTAATGGGTCTTTCTTGAGAAGTTCATAAAATTGATTAGATTTCATAAGTTGCTTTAAATAATGAAGTTGATTGAGTTTATGCTAGATTATGATATATCTAAGGTTGAATTTGATAACCCTATTTTGGTCATAAATGGTGGTTGTGAGAAATTGGGGAAGTTGAGTAAGTTCTTAAATTTTAACTTAAAAGTGGAATAATATGGGGATTTGGGAATGTTAACGATATCGGATTGACTTGATTTTTGTATGTATAAACTCGTTTTCGAATGGGTAACATGATTGTAGAATTGGATTTGAGATTTGAGGTGTTTATAAATAATTGACTTTCAACATAAACCCGAAAATTGATAAATTGGCTATTTGATGATGTAGATGGACTTTAATTGAGAAAGTAACAACACTTTTGGACTCGTGGGTGAATGAGTAATCTAAAAAATGTATTTTATTCCGGTAATCGAATATGTGGGTCCATGGTTGACTTTTGGGTTGACTTTTTGGGTTGACTTTTTGTCATCCAGTCATGAAAATTAGTATGATAGCTTATATTGACTGTATTATTTATTATTTTGCATAAAGTGGACTTATTTGGAAGGATTTGGGCATGAAAGGACGATCGTGGGCTAGTTAGCAATCGTCGGCTTGAGGTAAGTGGTTTACATCCCTTCTTTGGTGGACTTTCTCCACATTGGATGTCTATGTATGTGTTCCTTACATGCATGGCTGCTGAAATGGGCATACTTATTATGCCAAGACTATTTTGAAAAGTATAATTACAGCTCATTACTATTTCTTAATTTATTATTGTAGCACGATGTAGTTCCGTGCATATTATTATGGTACGATGTAGTTCCGTACATATTATCATAGCACGATGTAGTTCCGTGCATATTATTGTGGTACGATGTTTCGTACGTATTATCATCGCACGATGTAGTTCCGTGCATATTATTATGGTACGATGTAGTTCCGTACATATTATCATAGCACGATGTAGTTCCGTGCATATTATTGTGGTACGATGTTTCGTACATGTTATCATCGCACGATGTAGTTCCGTGCATATTATTATGATACGATGTAGTTCCGTACATATTATGATAGCACGATGTAGTTCCGTGCATATTATTGTGGTACGATGTTTTGTACATATTATCATCGCACGATGTAGTTCCGTGCATATTATTATGATACGATGTAGTTCCGTACATATTATGATAGCACGATGTAGTTCTATGCATATTATTGTGGTACGATGTTTCGTACAATTATCATCGCACGATGTAATTCCATGCAGATTATTATGGTACGAAGTGGTTCTGTACATATTATTGTAGCATGAGGTAGTTCTGTGCATATTGTTGTATTATGACATAGTCACATACATATCATTAAGTCACAATGGATGTGTCTTAATACTTTGATGACTAAGTATGAATATTACTTGTTTGTTAATTAAGTGATTTTGTCTTTACTTTTTGGTTACCTTGGAGTTGTTTGAGTTTTCATATATTTGCAACTCGTTTTCTACTTGGAGCCCTGTCCCCACTTACTGAGTCCTTTTGACTCACCCACTTTCTTTGTTTTTTTTCGTATTGTTTTATAATCGGCAGATTCGATATCGAGTTCTACCAAGCATTGTGGTAAACGGAGTTGCTCGTCCTTTAATCTAGCGGTGAACCACTTTTGTCCTGTGGTGACATCTTTCCTTATTATTTTTATGTTAATATTAATGATTATATTTCTTTATATTCGGAGATGTATAACCTTATTGACTCCTTAGATGTTCATGATTCATGGGAGGACTTAGAACATGGTTGCAAAGATCCTAGTTGTGTATTTGGGTTATATATCATACTCCGCTATTCTTTTCATAATTTCTTTTATTTGGTTATTTCATATGCAAGTCAAGTGTTGCTCAAGAGGGGTTTGCCCAATGAGTTGGGTTTGGGTGCCCGCACGGCCTATAGGATTTTGGGTCGTGACAATTGGTATCAGAGCCTAGGTTCTAGGGTCCTTGTGAATCATGAACAGTGTCAATTAGAGTCTTGTTGATGGGTACGATGACGTCCGTACTTATCTACGAGAAGCTATGGTGACATTTAGGAAACTTCACTTCTTTCATTCCTTAATCGTGCGTTGATACTTGAAAGTGAATGATTTGAATTCCTTGGAACTATAATGCGTCAACGATGAAGATGTTATAAAGATATGGAAGACTTCACAGTATGTATTAGACACTTGGTTTGGAGGCAAAAGCTCGGAAAAATGGTGAAAATGTTTGGCTTTAGCTTATCTTATGGATAAGTTGGTGCAAATATAGAAGGTAATTGGTTTAGTAATATGAAATCTAGAAGAATAGTTGAACTATTGAAGTATCCTTTAATAGAGCAAATGGATTTTCGTAATCTTTGGAATCGTGAAAGAATTCGGTTAGTCGTGCGACGCTCAGGCGATGGTGGTTCGCAATACACTCGTTAGTGGAAACTAGGCAAGCTAGATAGTCATATTTATGCATACTAAGGTATGGCACAAGTTCTAATGCTAGTTTCAACACTTGAGTGCATGATGAGAAGGTCGTTCAACATAATATCTAATTCTTGTGCGAACCTTAATATGGGTTGTATTCAGTATAATAAGAAATTCATGAGATTTTTGTATGTTATTGATAAAGGTGGTTGTAAAAATTCATCAAGCTATCTTTGGGTGTATCACAAGTGGAGGAGCCTTTGGAGGCTGACCTAGATTTTTCTGCATCTTAGTGGTTTTTGTATATTTGATGATTGAGGATTTTATTTCAGATAAGCTGTCTGAGTGTTTGCTCGTGGCTCAAGGCTGAAGTAACCATGATGTCCCTTGGATTTGTAAACTGAAAGTGGCAAGATCTTTCTTTTGGTAATTCATGTCGGTTATGAACCCTGGAATTCCTTTAATGACTTATTCTTAGGCGAAGCCTAAGTGTGGGAGTCGGTGGTGGATTGTGAGACCTTTGTGGTTGTCGGAACTGTCTTACGAAGACTTCTTATCAGTAAAGATTTGATCCTTTTCCTTTTCACCGTTGTGGTTTGCTCTAGCGGGGCTAGGAGCTGGAAGTCGGTGGGTTATGGATTTCTTGTTGTGGATTTTATGAGTCTCGGTGCCTTGTCTTCATGAAGTGTCAGACTTTGGAAGTTAGACCAGTGTTCGTAGTTTTGACTTGGATGAATGTATTGTAAAATTCCTTTTAGGTACTTTTGCGTGATTCATCATGACCATGATGGTTGATTTTATAAGTTGTCGGGAAGCAGTCCCGAGTGTGTTATTATGTGAAGTCTAGAAGTTGTGTGTGCCTTTTGGGGCCAAATCGTACATGTGTGGTTGGATTTTTTTTATATGGTACAGAATTTGACTTGTGTTGTTACGAGAGAGTTATCGCGCGCACATCGCTTTGTATGACTAAGAGTGTGGTTGCGGGACTCCTCACGTGGTTATATTGGTTGGTCCGTAATGCTTGTGTGATTGCGATCTTGTGATCAGTTTGGGAGGAAGCGAAGTCTGTGCGAGGATGTTTATGGTAAGTCGTTGATCTATTGGCTGCTTGTTTGGAATGAGTTGCGGATTTCTTCTAGTAGGTTTTACTTGGTGAGGCAGTGTCTTTAGTTTGTTGCTTCTTGATGGTTGGTGTATCTTTTACTTTGCACTGGGTTAGCACTTGGGTGCATGAGTTTTGTCGTGGTATTTTTGAGGCCATGTAGTGCCGAACAATGTTGGATCTGTGACTTCGTGTGTAGGACCATGTGTGAGTTAGGGTGCGATTTGTAGCCGTTGGACTAGATTGAGCTGGTTGTGGCTATAGCTAGTATGTTGACTTTTCTTGGGAGCTATGATTGCTGGAACTCTTAATGCACTGTTTAGTTGTTGGTGGGTTGTTATTTGTATTTGAGATTATATTATGCAACATGTTTGTGCCTCGGACTGTATCTTGAGTTGGAGTGATGGTGTTGATATATGTCGGTTGTAGGCTGAAATTGATTTCGACTTTCTCGGGGTGTGTGTTGGTTTGTTAGGATTGATGTGTTTGCGAGTAGTGATTTTTATTTTAAAATTAAGGTCGTACCTCGTTTTGGGTTGGTGTATCATGTTCAGTATTTTGAGGTGTTTTCAGCTAAGATTGGTTCATCTTATCAGCTGATAAATGTTCGGAGATGATTTTGATAGTTGCCGGTTAGAGAGTGTATTAGGCTTTATAATGTTGGTTTCGGTGGGTTACAATTATATTCTTCTTGTTACAGTGAGTATAATTTTGATAATAGTGTTTGATCTTGCGATGGCATGGAGTCGTACCATTGTTGACCCGTTTGGATATGTTCGATTGAGTTTGATCGCGAGATTTGATGTTTCGATTGGTTGTACTCAGGTTGTTTCTGTTGGATTCTGGAGAGTGTTATACCCTACGTCAGTTATGTGAATTTTGTTAATCAGCGATTCTTGTTGTGCTTTGACCGTTGATTTGAGGTTTCCGTCTGCAGTTAGTGATAAGTCGGCTTATTGCTTCTAATCTTGGTGCACTCAGTTAGTACCGTTTGTTCGGTCGAGGTTGTATCGAAATGTGGGTTCAAATTTGTTATTATTCCTCCTTGTAATGATTGGTTTTATGCCACTTGGGTTGGTGTTGAATCATGTGAGGTTCAAATTTCTCTATGTGAGAACGCTCGCCAATGTGATTTCTTAGATGGTTAGGCTTGAATATGAGGACGGGATATCCTAGTGTTCGTGGTTTGCTCTCGTTCCTTCTTATCTTGAAATCTCTATGTTCGACCTTTGGGTGTTGTTGCAGTGTAGGGAATTCATGTTGTTATTGAGTTATTCTCGGAATAGCGGTTGTATCACATGGTTGTTGTGGTTGTAGTGGTTGATTGGTATTTCCAGGGATCCTTATGTTGTTAGGGGAGATGCTGCTGAAATTTTTAAGGATTTCAAGACTTAAAAAAAATTTTTGACTTCGATTTGTGGTCTTCGGATGGAGGTTGTGTCATTGGTTTTGTGCTTGTTCGTTCGTGGACGAACGAGTCTAAGTAGGGGAGATTGTAATAGCCCGCCCAGTCATTTTGGTAAATCGAAGCTACGATATGTATGTTGATATATTTTCTGTAGTTCCAATAAGTTTGTATGGTGATTTTGGTCATGTCCACAAAGTTTGGTTAAGGTTCGATGAGTTTTGGATAAGTTTGGTTTCAGTTTCGACGTAATTTGAGCATAAAAGTTACCATATTGAGAAAACGGCCTTTGATTCGTATTTCGACTAAACCATTATATCCGTATCGTAGTTTAGAAACCATAGAAACTGAAATCATCAAGTTTCGACATCATATGAGGGATTTATGATAATTTTACTAAGAATTGGGTTGCCAGAATTTTCAGATTATTTACGAAATTGCCACTCACTGCGTAGTTAAAAATCTGCACTATTCCAAATATTGAAACCAACATATCTCCTTCATTATAAGGTCAAATGGAGTGATTCAAAAGCCTAACTTGACTAGATTTTCACAAGGAATCTGTTGGAGGCATCAAAAGTGAGTTTTGGGATCGTGTGGTACAAGAAACGAGGCAGAACAGTAGGCATTTTTTTGCTATTAATGTTTATGGAGTTTTTCTCATCTTGAAAGTTTGGAATTGGGAGAATTCAAGGATGTTCTTCCATGGGGTAAGGTCTAAACCATAACCTAACTATTTTCCTTTGATTCATTCCTTTGGTTTAAGCTTTAATCCATGATTTCTAAAGTATGAAATTGGAGTTTTCTTGTGAAGAAAGTTTAATGGGTCTTTCTTGAGAAGTTCATAAAATTGATTAGATTTCATAAGTTGCTTTAAATAATGAAGTTGATTGAGTTTATGCTAGATTATGATATATCTAAGGTTGAATTTGATAACCCTATTTTGGTCATAAATGGTGGTTGTGAGAAATTGGGGAAGTTGAGTAAGTTCTTAAATTTTAACTTAAAAGTGGAATAATATGGGGATTTGGGAATGTTAACGATATCGGATTGACTTGATTTTTGTATGTATAAACTCGTTTTCGAATGGGTAACATGATTGTAGAATTGGATTTGAGATTTGAGGTGTTTATAAATAATTGACTTTCAACATAAACCCGAAAATTGATAAATTGGCTATTTGATGATGTAGATGGACTTTAATTGAGAAAGTAACAACACTTTTGGACTCGTGGGTGAATGAGTAATCTAAAAAATGTATTTTATTCCGGTAATCGAATATGTGGGTCCATGGTTGACTTTTGGGTTGACTTTTTGGGTTGACTTTTTGTCATCCAGTCATGAAAATTAGTATGATAGCTTATATTGACTGTATTATTTATTATTTTGCATAAAGTGGACTTATTTGGAAGGATTTGGGCATGAAAGGACGATCGTGGGCTAGTTAGCAATCGTCGGCTTGAGGTAAGTGGTTTACATCCCTTCTTTGGTGGACTTTCTCCACATTGGATGTCTATGTATGTGTTCCTTACATGCATGGCTGCTGAAATGGGCATACTTATTATGCCAAGACTATTTTGAAAAGTATAATTACAGCTCATTACTATTTCTTAATTTATTATTGTAGCACGATGTAGTTCCGTGCATATTATTATGGTACGATGTAGTTCCGTACATATTATCATAGCACGATGTAGTTCCGTGCATATTATTGTGGTACGATGTTTCGTACGTATTATCATCGCACGATGTAGTTCCGTGCATATTATTATGGTACGATGTAGTTCCGTACATATTATCATAGCACGATGTAGTTCCGTGCATATTATTGTGGTACGATGTTTCGTACATGTTATCATCGCACGATGTAGTTCCGTGCATATTATTATGATACGATGTAGTTCCGTACATATTATGATAGCACGATGTAGTTCCGTGCATATTATTGTGGTACGATGTTTTGTACATATTATCATCGCACGATGTAGTTCCGTGCATATTATTATGATACGATGTAGTTCCGTACATATTATGATAGCACGATGTAGTTCTATGCATATTATTGTGGTACGATGTTTCGTACAATTATCATCGCACGATGTAATTCCATGCAGATTATTATGGTACGAAGTGGTTCTGTACATATTATTGTAGCATGAGGTAGTTCTGTGCATATTGTTGTATTATGACATAGTCACATACATATCATTAAGTCACAATGGATGTGTCTTAATACTTTGATGACTAAGTATGAATATTACTTGTTTGTTAATTAAGTGATTTTGTCTTTACTTTTTGGTTACCTTGGAGTTGTTTGAGTTTTCATATATTTGCAACTCGTTTTCTACTTGGAGCCCTGTCCCCACTTACTGAGTCCTTTTGACTCACCCACTTTCTTTGTTTTTTTTCGTATTGTTTTATAATCGGCAGATTCGATATCGAGTTCTACCAAGCATTGTGGTAAACGGAGTTGCTCGTCCTTTAATCTAGCGGTGAACCACTTTTGTCCTGTGGTGACATCTTTCCTTATTATTTTTATGTTAATATTAATGATTATATTTCTTTATATTCGGAGATGTATAACCTTATTGACTCCTTAGATGTTCATGATTCATGGGAGGACTTAGAACATGGTTGCAAAGATCCTAGTTGTGTATTTGGGTTATATATCATACTCCGCTATTCTTTTCATAATTTCTTTTATTTGGTTATTTCATATGCAAGTCAAGTGTTGCTCAAGAGGGGTTTGCCCAATGAGTTGGGTTTGGGTGCCCGCACGGCCTATAGGATTTTGGGTCGTGACAATTGGTATCAGAGCCTAGGTTCTAGGGTCCTTGTGAATCATGAACAGTGTCAATTAGAGTCTTGTTGATGGGTACGATGACGTCCGTACTTATCTACGAGAAGCTATGGTGACATTTAGGAAACTTCACTTCTTTCATTCCTTAATCGTGCGTTGATACTTGAAAGTGAATGATTTGAATTCCTTGGAACTATAATGCGTCAACGATGAAGATGTTATAAAGATATGGAAGACTTCACAGTATGTATTAGACACTTGGTTTGGAGGCAAAAGCTCGGAAAAATGGTGAAAATGTTTGGCTTTAGCTTATCTTATGGATAAGTTGGTGCAAATATAGAAGGTAATTGGTTTAGTAATATGAAATCTAGAAGAATAGTTGAACTATTGAAGTATCCTTTAATAGAGCAAATGGATTTTCGTAATCTTTGGAATCGTGAAAGAATTCGGTTAGTCGTGCGACGCTCAGGCGATGGTGGTTCGCAATACACTCGTTAGTGGAAACTAGGCAAGCTAGATAGTCATATTTATGCATACTAAGGTATGGCACAAGTTCTAATGCTAGTTTCAACACTTGAGTGCATGATGAGAAGGTCGTTCAACATAATATCTAATTCTTGTGCGAACCTTAATATGGGTTGTATTCAGTATAATAAGAAATTCATGAGATTTTTGTATGTTATTGATAAAGGTGGTTGTAAAAATTCATCAAGCTATCTTTGGGTGTATCACAAGTGGAGGAGCCTTTGGAGGCTGACCTAGATTTTTCTGCATCTTAGTGGTTTTTGTATATTTGATGATTGAGGATTTTATTTCAGATAAGCTGTCTGAGTGTTTGCTCGTGGCTCAAGGCTGAAGTAACCATGATGTCCCTTGGATTTGTAAACTGAAAGTGGCAAGATCTTTCTTTTGGTAATTCATGTCGGTTATGAACCCTGGAATTCCTTTAATGACTTATTCTTAGGCGAAGCCTAAGTGTGGGAGTCGGTGGTGGATTGTGAGACCTTTGTGGTTGTCGGAACTGTCTTACGAAGACTTCTTATCAGTAAAGATTTGATCCTTTTCCTTTTCACCGTTGTGGTTTGCTCTAGCGGGGCTAGGAGCTGGAAGTCGGTGGGTTATGGATTTCTTGTTGTGGATTTTATGAGTCTCGGTGCCTTGTCTTCATGAAGTGTCAGACTTTGGAAGTTAGACCAGTGTTCGTAGTTTTGACTTGGATGAATGTATTGTAAAATTCCTTTTAGGTACTTTTGCGTGATTCATCATGACCATGATGGTTGATTTTATAAGTTGTCGGGAAGCAGTCCCGAGTGTGTTATTATGTGAAGTCTAGAAGTTGTGTGTGCCTTTTGGGGCCAAATCGTACATGTGTGGTTGGATTTTTTTTATATGGTACAGAATTTGACTTGTGTTGTTACGAGAGAGTTATCGCGCGCACATCGCTTTGTATGACTAAGAGTGTGGTTGCGGGACTCCTCACGTGGTTATATTGGTTGGTCCGTAATGCTTGTGTGATTGCGATCTTGTGATCAGTTTGGGAGGAAGCGAAGTCTGTGCGAGGATGTTTATGGTAAGTCGTTGATCTATTGGCTGCTTGTTTGGAATGAGTTGCGGATTTCTTCTAGTAGGTTTTACTTGGTGAGGCAGTGTCTTTAGTTTGTTGCTTCTTGATGGTTGGTGTATCTTTTACTTTGCACTGGGTTAGCACTTGGGTGCATGAGTTTTGTCGTGGTATTTTTGAGGCCATGTAGTGCCGAACAATGTTGGATCTGTGACTTCGTGTGTAGGACCATGTGTGAGTTAGGGTGCGATTTGTAGCCGTTGGACTAGATTGAGCTGGTTGTGGCTATAGCTAGTATGTTGACTTTTCTTGGGAGCTATGATTGCTGGAACTCTTAATGCACTGTTTAGTTGTTGGTGGGTTGTTATTTGTATTTGAGATTATATTATGCAACATGTTTGTGCCTCGGACTGTATCTTGAGTTGGAGTGATGGTGTTGATATATGTCGGTTGTAGGCTGAAATAAAATTTTACTATCTTTACTGAAGCCATAATCATCAATACAAATACTACACCTGCAAATGTCATTCATCATAAACAATATATAGTTGAAATCAAATACTTTGAAAGCAGTTCTCCCATAATTATATCCATAGCTTTTGCACTAAAACAATGCCTTAGCTTACGACTCCTACTTTCAAACTTGTCACTTGTTCGTCCTTGATTACGAGCATAGCATAAGCAACCGAACACCCTCAAATGATCATAATTCGGTGTCACACCCATCAAGATATCGTAAGGTGTCTTCCCATTCAACAACTTAGTGGGTGTCCGGTTAATCAAATAACAGGCCGTCATCACACATTCTCCCCAGAAGTCAATCGGTAAATTAGCTTGAAAACGTAGCGCCCGTGCCACGTTTAAGATATGTCTATGTTTCCGTTCAACTCTACCGTTTTGCTGGGGTGTCCCCACACACGAAGTTTGGAACAAGATTCCTTGTTCGAGAAAATACCCTTTCAGACTTACAAATTCGGTTCCATTATCACTCCGAACGCACTTAACCCGTTTGTTGAATTGTCTCTCCACCATTGCAAAGAAACCCTTCAATTTTTGTCCGACCTCTTTCTTATCAACTAATAGGAACACCCATACTCCTCGTGAACAATCATCAACAACAGTAAAAAAATATGATGCACCACACGAAGACTCAGTTCTATAAGGACCCCACAAGTCACAGTGAACTAAATCAAAAGATTCATCAGCTTTATTATTACTCGAAGGAAATACATTTTTAGTTTGTTTTGCCCTAAGGCATACATCACATGCTTTTTCTTCTAAGCTACCTTTCCCACTATCTTCTAAGACTGAAAGAGATTTTGTTATTTGCATCGAAGGATGTCCCAACCTTTGATGCCATAAGTCTACCACATCGACCTTCACAGCTTTCACCACGGGTATCGTCCGAAAGTAGTAGAGTCCGTTCTTTTGTTCACCCGCTCCAATCAACTTCCCCGTAGCCCGGTCCTGCATAACACACAAATCATTAGTGAAATTTACATTGCAACCAACTTGATTAATTAATTGAGACACAGAAATCAAGTTGCAAGTCATTTCGGGCACGTATAACACTCCGTGGAGAACCATGTCTTCGTTAAATCTGATGGATCCTTCCTGAGTCGCCATCGTACTGCTTCCGTTCGGTAAACCTACCGGACACTTTGGTATTGTTCGTAAATTCTCCAAAATACTTATCTGACCAGTCATGTGATTTGACGCCCCCGTGTCAATAATCCATGAAGGATGAGTTTTCTTACCGATCGACGGTTCACTTGTGCTTGCCTTCTCTTTTTTCAGCAAATCGAACAGCATCTGCAACTGATCACCTGTTATTCCGGACAGGTTAGTCTGTCCGGGCACACTCATATGTCCGTTTTCTCCATTCTCGAGCTCAGCTTGAGCAGCGTTTGCTCGATTATTGCCACGTCCCCGACCAGCATTTGAACCAAACTGTTGATGTCCACGACCTCTTCCACCTTTGTTACCTTCAGCTCTTCCTCTACCACGTCCTCCATTCGAAGTGCCTTGCTTCGGATAATGCACCCACCCCTCAGGATAGCCAATGACTTCATAGCAGCGTTCCGGAGGATATCCTCCTCGATCAAACAAGTGACACTCCTTATAGCCTGTCTTCGGCGGTTGTGATCGTTGTGCAGCAAACGCCGTCACCTCCCCTCGTTCTTCCTGAGTTCGTGCCATCCCTTTGACCCGTTCATCTTGGATTACCTTTTGGTAGACTTGATTCATCGATGGCAACGGCTCCTGAGCCAAGAGATTGGAACGGACAGTTCCATAAAGGCTTTCATCCAGGCCCATAAGGAATAAGTGAACCCTATCTTCTTCCCTTTTCTTCTCCAGTGCAACCGTTAGGTTGCAAGTGCAGTTTCCACACGAGCAAGTTGGAAACTTATCACAATTTCCTAGTTCTTCCCACAACATAGCCAGTTTTCCATAGTAAGCAGCAACAGTTAATCCCTTTTGCTTACAACCGGCCAAAGCCGCTTTTAATTCCTGAATCCGAGGTCCGTTTCCCACGAAGAAACGTTCTCGAATACTCTCCCACAGATCTTTCGCTACTTCCATGTGCGATATGGTGGTCCGAAGAGTAGGCTCGATCGAATTCCTAATCCACGACACCAGAAGAGAATTGATGGTCCACCAATCCTCATAATCGATCGACTTTTCATCGGGCATCTTGATCGATCCGTCAACAAAACCAAACTTCTTCCTTGCACGCAGCGCCGTTCTAACCAACCGCGCCCATTCCTCATAGTTTTCACTGGTCAACTGGACCTGTGTGATAATCAAACCAGGATTATCATTCGAAGTGATATCGTACGGTGAGATTGTCTTCCGTATGGCTGCAGCATCACCTTTTGGAGCCTCCATTACTTTTCTACTTGAAGAGTTTCACGATGGCTCTGATACCATGTAAAATCGAACACACTCACACGAGAGAAATAATATTTTGGTGAAAACTCTTGCTTTCATTGATGAGGGGAGTCCCCTATTTATACAAAAGAAACCTAGAGAAAATCTAACCCTAAACCTAACTTAGGGACCAAGTAAACCTAACGGGCTTGGCCCACTATACAATTTACATTACTAATCTATTTACCAAACTCTATTTACAATACGTAACATTTACAACTTAAAACGACATTAAAAAAATGTCATTGTATAATTTCTTGTAGTGTTCATAAAAAAATAAAATAAAAATTAAATTAATATTTAATAGTATTTAATTTCCGTGACAATGGGAGGGTAAAAATTCACTTAATATTTAGTATAAATAATTCTTTCAGAACCAAGTAAGTAAAATTGGCTATAATCCAAAATCATACATTTAAACTCTAGAATCCTTTATTTGATGGAGCACTTTACCCAAAAATGGGCTTTCTAAGTCCGAATAAGTTAAACCTCAAAATGGGTACCAGCAAGAAGAAAAACATCTCAAGATACATTAAAAAGAATCAAATATCAGTAGATATTAATTTTGCGATCCGTGGACCTATTTTCTGAGATAGATGAATGGAAAGGAGGATTGAAAAATTTGTGCTTTTATGGGTGGCGGAAAGAAAAGCGTATGGGAGAACCATTAACGTACGCCACGGGGATACTTTTGCTTGCAACTTTAAATGCATTATATTATTGTTCCTCATGATCGAACCTCGTATGCAATTTGTATTTCGATTCACTTTAGATATCTTTTAATCCTAGCTTTTGTTTTGCATATATTCTTAAACAACAGAAAAAGATATTGAGAAACAGAAAAAAGCTGGCCGTGGAAGACTAGCTAAGCCGACGGGAATAGCTAGTGCCTAGTGCGGCTCAATTAGTAAATTCAATATTATTTAATACTCCCTTATGTGACAACATTTCTTTATTGGTCTGTTCTAAAAAGAATGACAGCATTTTAAATTTAGTAATAATTTAACTTTAAAATTACAGTTTTGCCAACACTGAAATGATTTACAACCATACAATCATCTTGATCTCATTTTACACAACAAGTTTCAAAAGTCTTCTTTTATTTCTTAAATTTTGTGCCGAGTCAAACTATGACACATAAAGTGGAACTGAAAGAGTATACAGCTAGCTCCACCAGGTTGTGCGGGTTGGTCCTGTTGGACGTGGACGTTGACTTTATATTACTTCAATTTTTCTTATTAGTTTGCTAAGAAAATTTATACAAATCTAAATAACTTCAAAATAACTTTAACTTCAAATGTAACACTTTATCTTTAATAATTAAATTCATTTATAGTTATACAAATATTTAATATATGTCTTATTTAAACCGTACCTTCCAAAGTCTTTATTTTTTTTTAACTTTTTGCCAAGTCAAAATATAATTCATAAATTGAACTGGAGGGAGTAATATTATAAAAGGTCAATTATATAACGGAGGGAATACACACACAAACATTTATTTGCATGCAAGTGGAGAATTTTTCGAAGAGATCTTGATTACTACATGTATGAGCCTAAATCAGTTTAGGATCACAAATAAAAACACAAGCAAATTTTCGTATCAAAGTTAAGAAAATACTGAGAATAATCGAAAATGCGAGAAAATAGTGCGATTTCAATATATTGCATCGAGTACAAATTTTGTCAGAGTTTCTGTATATATTTCTGAATGACTACAATGTAGTAAAATGAAGTGCTATTTATAGATACAAGAGCCTGCCCCACGTTCTCCATGACTTGTAGTGGCCAAACCCACGTCTGATGCATTTATTGATGAAGTTAATGTGGTAAAGTAGTGGGCTGTTGAGCCGTTACAACCGAGGTGTCCTGCCGAGGTGCAAATCTGTTACTTCGGTGGCGCGAATCTGCCGTTCGGTTGAAGCGAGGATCACCGAAGCACAGCTTACGGCTCGCCTTCGATTATGATGACCTTGATGCCTGACTTCGGCGACTCATTCGCTTGCTTCGGTTTACAGTTTGTCATCACATCCTCGGTTACCATCAGATCATGTTACCGAGGCAACTCATAGTAAGCCGATTTTTACCCAATACACTACAAAGATTAATTTATGAGTTAGGTTTTAAGATTTTCACTAATTTGTTGCTTGAGATTAATGCTACTTGTTGAAATGTCCCATTCTTGCATATGTACTTGATGCAAATTTTGTTACACAAGCCCAATCTGAAGATAACTACACGTGCTCAAATGTGATGACGCCACATTTTCGATCATGTAAAACGTGATGATTTAATTTGTTATTAAACAAAGGAGACTTATTACTGCTGATAGTGCATCAAAATCATAGAAAATTTGACGCACACATGAAGTTGGATAAAAAATTCTTTTATTGCTATCAAAGTAAATCTACAGATCCTTTTACGCATCAAGACCAATATTTTCGTTCTGAGTAAATGACTAAAGAAACTACGCTAACTGCTACTTAAAAAAATAAACTTGTGTACAAACACTTTAACAAGCTAAGGAGTTGGTCAACCGTCAACGCGAATTCTTAGACCTCTGCTGTTTGCAGCTTTGGTAAATTTTCAGGTTTAGCCGATTCAGCTCCACACGCAGAGTCATGCAGACACGAAGCTACGTTAATTTTCCCAGAGCTAAGCAATGAACCAAGCTTCACAATGTCAATAATTTGTTCCTCTGTGAGTTCTGGAAGTTTCTTATCATTGTTCTGATCATCCAAGATAATGACTTGAGTAGATGTTTGTATCTCAGGAAGTTTCTGCTGATCCTTTAAGATAGCCTTCTCTTTTTTGTTGTAAATTACATAGAGCACCATTTGGAGAATACCAAGGACGAATCCCAAGACGTTTGGAAGCTATAAATATAAGAAAAGGAAAGTACGTAAGATCCAAGATTTTGTCATGTAATTAAACATGGATATACATGTAAGTAATTGAAGTAACGGTATGAGGTTGAAAATATAAAGAACTTACAGCAATGTTAATGTCTTTGAGTAGAAGGCCATAGAAGAACCACATGACAGCACTTAATGTGAGAAAAACTGATAAGAGTAATGGCATGTATTCTACACTCTTTGTTTTGATGACTTGTCTCTGCATGAAAAATGAGAAGTTAAAAATCAGCACGAACTTCTTAAAAGATGATCAAATCAAAGAAGATGACATGTTTTGAAATACATTGAATTATTTGCACGTAAATGCTTACCACTATGCCTAAAGGTGCTACAAACACACACAAGGAGAAAACAAGGCAAATCCATCCAACCACTTGCCCACGAACTGCTCCTCTCAATAGAAACTGAGTAACCAGGACTATAACTCCAAAACCACCGACCACTGATAATAGGAGCATCTTCATAGTTTGGACCTGCATATACATCAAATATATTGTGAAGGTCAAAGCTAAATTTTGTTCCTTCGGGAATAGGAATGGAAGACAAGGAACTCTTTAAAAAGAAAATACAGGGGGTTTCCTGTAAAAACTTACCCTGGCGTTCTTTGGTGCATAGAAAAGATAGAAACCAACGTAAATAGTTTCAATAAAGCAACCAAAGGAGTTGATAGTGATGAGAAGGGTAGTGTTGGTCTTGAGAAATGCATAGTAAATCCAAAGCATGGAACTAAAGAGAGCAACCACGTACGGAATTGATTGATAGCCTTCTGTTGATTTCTTCTTGTAAATTTTATAAAATGTAGGCCTGGAAGTGTAAAAATATGGTGTTAGTCAGATTAGGATCTAATAAAGCTAGTGTAACATATTAAAACCACAAGTTAATGGAGACTCACAGTGGAGAAAGGAACACAATGAACGAGACAATGTTACCTGCAAATTGTAAAAGAAAAAATAGAAAAGGCGACGAAGTTAAACTCAAGAACATTGAATATGTTTTCCGTAGAAATTAATTAAAGAAGAGTTTAATATCTACACCCTAGATATTTTTTTTTATACTATCTAGTCACCTAGATTATTGTAGATAACCATCCTTAAAAAAGGGAAGATGGGGTTGATACTTCAAAACAGTTCAATTAGTAATGGACTTAACGCTAAGGAGAAGAAGTTCTGTAGATACTTACCAAGGACACCAAAAGAAAAAGCCCAGTCACCAGAAATACCAGCCATCTTTCTTTTAATTTGTATTTCTAGCCAATGAATTGCAACTCTTTCTATTACTCGACCACTATGAAGCGCAAGAGTTGCAAAAGACTGGAGAGTTTTACTTGAGAATGAATGACAAAGCGATTGGTGGACATATTTATATAGGCAATGGGAAGTAGGTCCAACAGTGAAATTAGCTTTTGTGGTACTGTACTGGAGTAATATTTTACTTGGACAACTATATTATGAAAATAATGCAAAAGAGCACTCTGAAGTGCAAAAGAAATATCCTAATAACTTAAGGGTCCCAGGTTGCTTTCTTTTATTATGTCATCCTCCAATCCTCAGTGGTATATACTGCGGCTTACACCTTATGATTTACTCCCTCCGTCCCAAATTAGTTGTCGCCTTCAGCTTTTTCACGTCCATTAAGAAAATTATTAAATAAGGTGTGTATTTTACTATCTTATCCCTATTTAATGCTTTTCTATTAAATTTTATTAAGAATTTTTTTTAATTATTAAGGGTATAATTGAAAAAGACTAGCAATTTTAGTCTTGAAATCCTAAAGTGTCAACTAATTTGGGACAAATGATTATTGCTAAAGCGTCAACTAATTTGGGACGGAGGGAGTAAATTTTTGGAGGGGTTTGATTCTCATTTATTTTCTGTACAAAATGATCCTTAAATCAGCCAAAAAAAAAAAATAATCCAGAAATGGACAGACCAAATAATGCCAGCCATTTGACATCAAAAATTTGCTGCAATGAAATTCAGGATATGCTTCGCTTTGCCTTGCTTTTGTAGGTTATCTTGTCCTGATGGGTTGTGATTTAGCTAGTTTTTCTATAGTGTATAATGAATTAATTTCGTAGTTTCTAAATTGCTGGTGACATGTTTAGCATATTTTTCTATGCAAGGATTACTTCAGATAATTGATACCTGCTCAGCTGATGATCATCACAACCAACAAAGAAATCCTAAAAATGAAAAAAATCTCTTTCCCTTTTTCACTTCACCTTGTATTTACTTGTTACACAGAAAAAGAGCGTAAATTTTGTTTGGTTCCATATTTCATTGGTTGGTAATTTATTAATACGGTGCTGTACAAAAGCTTTAACATATGTACTATTAAGCACTTTTACTCAATTAATGCTTTATAATATCAAACTTTTTACCATCTAAGATCTAACTTTTTATCATTAAAGTACATATTTGGTAGTCGTTGAATTTGGGAGATCAGTTAAAAAATACTTCCTCCGTCCCAAATTAGTTGTCGCTTTTAGCTTTTTCACGTTCATTAAGAAAGCCATTAAATAGAGTGTGTATTTTACTATGTTACCCTATTTAATGTTTGACTATTAAAGTTCCTTGAGAATTTTTTAAATTATTAAGGGTATAGTTGCAAAGAATTGACAAAAATAGTCTTGAAATCCTAAAGCGTCAACTAATTTGGGACGAAGAGAATAAATTTATGAGCGTATATTGCTGACGGTCTACAAAACCTAGTCTCATTTTTTTTAACTGTTCTCCCAAATTCAACGACTATCAAATGTGCTCATAAATCTATGTGTGTTTCAATGATTGAACCGCCCAGATGTTTCATACCATCTTCCTCTTACTTTATAACTTCTTTTTCTTGGATGGTCGAATGCAAAATTTCACTGTCAGGGAATAAGCACTTTCTCAATTAATTGACGATCTAACCATAAAGGTTTGTGCCACTTTGAACGTTCTTGCTTTAATCTTACTCGTATAAAATAATAAGTACGTAAATACCATGTACTCAGATCGCTTGGCTGATATTGGTGTCATGAGAAAAATGAAAAAGAGATGTTCCTCCTATAATGCTTAAGAGGTTCCTAGTTCTTAGAAAGTAAGATTAAACAATTGCTAGATTGAGAACAAAAGGTGCGTCTCATTTTTTCCAAATTGCGTGGAAGAATCCAACTTCTCATCTTACGTTAAAGATGGTCCTCTACCACTACATATATTTTAAGGATGCATACTTTCTCTACTAAAAGCTTAGTATATAATTTTAATGGAAAGTTAAAAGTCATTTTTAAATCGTGATGAGGTTTTCTAGCTCTCAGATTGTATGTCGGCGTTACCAAGTGATTCAAAAAGATATCCTCAGTGCAGGAGTCAAACATGTTTAAAAATGATTTGCGTCAATAGACCTAAAAGCTTTACTGTTAAACACCGTGTTTACATTTCTTCTTAATTATGGTGAATTATATAAGTCATAGCTATTAAATACTTTCGTGAAGTTATTGGCTCGTTTAGAAGATGGTAATAGAGGTAAAATAAATTAATAAGAACGCTACGAGGATCTTTATATAATATATTAAAGCGTCATTTAGCATGAAGAAGTTTTGGAATAAGAATGTTTTGGTCAATTTACATGAGACCGACCAACCTTAGAACATAATTCTAAGCAAAAGCGGATTTAAAATTTTAAGAGGATGAATTCATTATTGTTAGTGACTAAGCTAAAGTGTTATAAGGTTGGTCGACAAACAACCTCCATCAAAAAGTTATATTTTTTACATATTCCAGTATCACTATATATAAAGATAGATTAAGTTTGAACATCTATACATAACCAATATCGATAGCTTAGTGGCCAAAAGTGTTAAAAATTTGTTTAGTGTTGCAAGTTTGGATCTCCCTCGCAACCATTTGCCTTTTTTTTTAAGCAACCAAACAAACAAGATTAACTAATATAAGTAATATAAGGGAAAAAAGATACCATTAAAGGAGCATTTAAATGGGAATCAGTCCCTGATCATAAGTAAAACAGTGCTTGATCATGTGAATAGGGGCGTATATATACTACTTAGTTTTTAGTCTCCTAATCAACAAAAGATTCTCTAGCCTATTAGTGAAGAGGTATCAAATTTATTACTTAAGTCCTTAGTTCGAAGTGCTTATTTCGAGTCCCTTACACAACAACTATATGTTTTGAATTCCCTTAGCGAAAATCCTGCTTCCACCACTGCAAGTGAACCATTCAACCCTTAGCGAAAATCCTGCTTTCACCACTACAAGTGAACTATTCAAATGAATTCCCGAACATCATATTAAACAACACCTAATTTAATGAATAGAGTATGAGTTTATGTAAACTACTAAAGTACATATACACCCACCCAGTCTTAGGAGCAAAGTATAGAGTTGAAAATTTTGGTCCACTCTATGTGCTTCGAAAAATTAAACCCTTAATTAGTTGAACGCTTAAGAAGGTCACATTTGTCAAGGGCATGGAGAATTAAACAAGATGAAGGAAATTGGATTGACATATTTGCATCTTACGCATAATGTAATGTGATAGTGACAACTTTAAGAAAGAGATTAATTCGTTATTATGAGAAATTGTTGTGTAATTTAATTTATCATAGCATTGGTAAATATTGTAATTAAACAAATTTTATTGAACTAAGTTGTTAATTACTTACTTTTCTTCGGTTTATATGATAGTTTGACTGGAAATGAGACTTAAGAAAGATTGAAAGACTTTTATCATAACACAATTTGTGTGGCTATAAGGTTTCTGATACTTTGTTATCTTAAATATTTTATAAAAAGTTCAAATCAATTTTAAATGTAGAAATATATTATCCATCTTGCAACGCGTACGTAAAGAAACTGTGTCGTTATTTTTTAGCTATTGATACAAAAAAATAACGGTGGGGGTATTCTATCCAATAGGATAATGGTTGTGGGGGGTGGGGGGGGGGGGGGTTAATCGGGTATATTTGGCAATTTTCCATTAACAAATTGTAGTAATAAAAAATGGTACACTTACAAAAATACCCACAAAACTTAAAATAATCACTGTCACTAACCACTACTTTCAAATATTACCCGACTTACCTACTAAACTATTTACCCACTCTACCCATCCAGACTTGTATACTATAGTTTATACTACACATATAAGGTATAACAAAGGTATACAGTAATAAATGGCCCTCCAAACTTGTATACCATAATTTATGCAGTATACCTTAAAGGTATATACCTATAACGCATAACAAAGGTATACAATAATAAATGGGTAGGTTGGGTAAATACTTTTAATTTTATGAGTAGTGTAATTTTTAATGGGTATGACTTGTAAATACTTTAAATTTCATGGGTATAGAGTGTAAAAATCCCATAAAAAATTTGGTGCCTCCTAATATGTTTTGTAAGTAGTATAATCTATATATGTAGGGGCTCAGTTTATTATAGGAAAGGCTGAATCTATAACCAGTCAAGAGACTTTCTAGCTTTAAACCTATATATTTGATAACTTTTTTAGGTATACACAACAATTATAAACAAGTTTTCCTTTAGCCCTTGAAACTCAGAAAAGTGTCCATTGTCAAGTGATCTACTTCCACTTCAGTTTATTCGATACTAATCATACTATCATTTTGACGGGAATATTCGATCTTTGGCTATTCACAAACACAAGATTTCGTAATTTTATAAAGTGCTATTCGTACGGAACAGATTTGGCTGCCACCAAATTACTGTTAAGTAGTTCTAGTTCCTGATTTTGACTGAAAAGGTTCAACTTCAACCACTGGAATTCCACGGTCTGCATTCTTTCGGTTTTGTCGAGCATTTGAGTATTAACAAGATAAGTAGTTAGTGTACTTTTTTTCGTAGTGGAAAGAAAAAGAAAGAGAGAAGAATCGTTTATATATGTAGACGTGATCTCCATTCTCCTCTAGATGGAAATAGAGAAGTCACACCGTATGTACTACGCTGAAGTTAAACTCATCAACGCAACCTTGAATACAGTTTACTACCACTAATTTTTTTTTTTTTTTTTGTGCCTAATTCAAGATTTTTTAGTTTCATTCTTTCGAAAAAAATCTAGTATTCAAATTTACATGCTTGATGGACTATTCGTAACTAATGTATCAAAATGTGTGGGAGGGGGACAACAAATCAACAATATCTGGCCTCCACACAAAACCAGCTTGGCTTGGAAGCATCTAGCTAAAAACCTTCCTAATACTCTGCTAGGACAATGCCAAATTTTTAGGTTGTTTATGTTGGTTGGGTGAATCGGCCTAGGAATACTCTGGCTATAAACTAGGGCAAAAAAAAGTAAAAGTGGAGCAAACAATGATATCGTCCTTAGAATTCCATTTGCTTTAAGCGGATGAATGTTACGTTAGCTTTATTGTTCAAATGAATAATGTCCATTACCCCTTACATCCTCATCTTTTCAAAAGCCTCGATCTATATTATTCCTATTTTTTTCCAAAATATTGCAAGAAGGACCGCTCCTTTCCATATCGGTCGTGACCGTCCACAAAGTACTGTCAAAGAGATAAATTCTTCAACTCAAACTTGGGGAGAAAATAAAGAGAGCAGCTCATATGCCAGTTAGTTCTCAATAATAAGAGACCCTTTTCTGAAGTCTTATGTCTAGTTCTTAAGCTAATCATATAAGCCAGCAAATTATAAATTTTCTTAATACACAAATTAACTTCAACTATGCCCCTTTGGCTAGTAGTACAAAGTCTATTAATCCAAAGATTGAATGCAAAACGGAATGACAAATGTTGCACTATCTATGGACTGACGTAGCCAATTAGAAAAGATTTAAGTGTTTATACGTCAGATTATATTGACCCACAATAAGAAGTAACTCTTCAGTATGGTATCATATTTTAAATTTCGAGTATTAAAATGTTATAGCCAATTGAAAAAATTTGATAGTGCAAAAAGTTTGAACACGCAGAACATACTTAGCTTTCTCCATCCAAATTTATGTTAAGCAATTCAAATTCTGAAAAACAACGTAAAAAATATTACTACTACGAATCACAATAATTAACAACCAAAAATATTTTGAAGGCATATAAAAGAATCACGATAAATAAAATTTCTTTTCTCTCAAAAAGCAAAAATATCATACATATTAGGCAAAGTGGCGGCGATTTAACTCCAATTACTCGTGACGTTTTGGTAGTACCAAATATCTCTACTTGAAAATTGGACATCCCAAAACGATTTGTTGCTTCAAATAAGTTATATGCAAGTTAGGTGGAGCATTAAGAAAAAGTAAAGTCATCTCCATAACAAACTAATTAATCCTCCTTATGAATCCTATCGGAATTTGATTTTTCATTATCATAGTAAAACCCTAATGCTCAAACTTTTAGGCAGTGTGCCCATAAAAATATGATCCATTTACGTTTGGACGGGTTGGGTGTGTTAAAATATAATAATATCATCACCAACTTTATTTGTGAACCTCTTAGAATATTCTAGAGTAGTCAAGATAATGTAAAGAAGAAAAAAAAAATCTAGAACAATTCTAGAGAATTCATAGTACTAGTCTAGAATTAGAATTATCAAGAAACATTCTAGAAAGTAAATATCTAGAATTATGTAGTAGGGGAATATTCTAGAGAAGGGTGGTAGAAAGCCCTTAACTAGATCCTTCCATCACCACCTATAAATAGAGGTGGTTCAATTGTGTTGTAAGCAAGCAAGAAAAGCAAGCAAAGCAAATCAAGAGAGAAAGAGTGAGAGCAAAAGTGAGAGTTAAAGAGAGAAAATAAAGAGAGGTGCTAGAGTGTGAGTGAAAATATTTGTAAGATCAAAGTTGCTTCCTAGTTTGCAATAATAAAATTCAAGTTGTGTTCAACCATTTGTGTTCAACAAGTGGTATCAGAGCCTGGTGGATCAAGAGCGGTAGTCATCCAAGAGAGATTCAACAAGCTACTACTCGAGGCTACAAGTCAACAGGCACCAATCCATGGCGGATTTTGCAAGCACCCTCAGTAGCGTTGAGAAGCTCAACGCAAGCAATTATGGATCGTGGAGCACAAGGATGCAATACTATTTTCTCGGCCAAGATCTATGGGACATTGTTGGTGGCTCTGAAACAACATCACCAACAAATGCTGAAGAAGCAAAAAAGTGAAAGGTCAAAGCAGGAAAGGCCATGTATGCTCTCACAGTAACAGTTGAGGACGAGTTCTTGCAGAGGATCAAGAATGCCAAGACGCCCAAAGAAGCTTGGGACACGTTGGCAACAATCTTTACCAAGAAAAATGATGCAAGATTACAAAGGCTAGAAAATGAGCTTTTGTCGATCTCGCAACGGAATATGACAATCAGTCAGTATTTCACAAAGGTTAAGTCTCTGTGTGATGAAATATCAAAATTGGATCCAGAGAATGCTATCACAGAGACAAGGAAGAAGAGAATTATCATTCATGGTTTGAGGCCGGAGTACAAAGGCATAGTTACTGCAACACACGGGTGGGCCACGGAACCAACTTTATCAGAGTTGGAGAATCTGTTGGCAAATGAAGAAGACTTGGAGAAACAACTTTCAGGCCTTTCTACAAAAGATGAAGAAAAGGCGCTCTTTAATAAAGGGAAAAGCTACAATGCTCAAGGAAGAAGAAACGATGGATCAAGCAAAAATCAAGGCTACCAAAGAAGAGGTGAAGCGAAGAAGAGGTGAAGCGAGAAGCTCGCAACCAGGGGGAGATCAACATGATCGGCGTCAAGGAAGTCATCAACCCAACAAGAAGGCGGACCAAGGAGCCAACAATCGGCAACGAGACAAGTGCTACAATTGCGGGAAGAAGGGACACTATGCCAGAGACTGCTGGTACAAGAAAGCTGAAGGTAACATAGCCACTTCTACTCAGAAAAAGCAAGACGAGGAAGAAGATTGGGATTTTGAAACTTCCTATGCAGTTGATGAAAGTAACAATAAGGAAGAGCCCATCACCTCGCACCGTGCTGAGTTGGAACAAGAACTCGCGCTTGCAACTGTAAGTGAAAAATTAGTAGATTATGACCATGATTGGATCGTTGATTCGGGATGCTCCAATCATATGACTGGTGATGAAAAGAAGCTGATCAACATGAGTGAATATAAGGGTAGTCGAGTAGTGGTGACTGCAAATAACTCGAGAATGCCAATATCTCACATTGGCAAGACAGTGTTCGTGCCTCGTCACAGCTCGAGACAAGTGCGGCTTCAGAATGTCTACCACGTGCCAGGTATGAAGAAGAACTTGTTGTCTGTATCGCAACTAACAGCTTCAGGCAACTATGTCGTGTTTGGACCGAATGACGTAAAAGTGTATCGAGAGTTGAAATTTACAAGCTCGCCAATCATGGAGGGAAGAAGATTAGAATCAATCTATGTCATGTCAGCAGAGACAGCTTATGTGGAGAAGACTCGGAGTAATGAGACAGCTGACCTATGGCATGCACGCCTTGGGCACGTGAGTTACAGCAAGTTGAAAGTCATGATGCAACAGTCAAAGTTGAAAGGGCTTCCCCAACTTGAGATCAGAGGAGACACTATTTGTGCCGGATGTCAGTATGGGAAAGCACATCAACTTCCCTATCAAGAATCGAAGTATCAAGCTAAAGAGCCACTGGAGCTGGTGCACTCAGACGTGTTTGGACCAGTCAAACAACCTTCCATCAGTGGTTACCGATACATGGTGACATTCATCGACGACTTCTCAAGGTATGTGTGGATTTACTTCTTAAAGGAGAAGTCTGAAGTATTTGAGAAGTTTAAAGAGTTCCAACACATGGTGGAGAATGATATGGGAAGGAAAATCAAGTGTCTCCGCACCGATAATGGGGGAGAATACATATCACGAGAGTTTAATAGCTACCTCAGAGAACAAATGATAAGGCGACAGTTGACATGTCCAAACACCCCACAACAAAATGGAGTAGCAGAGAGGAAAAACAGACATCTCGCAGAGATATGTAGGAGTATGCTGCACAGCATGAATGTACCAGCAAGGTTCTGGGCGGAATGTATGAAGACTGTTGCTCACATCACTAATAGGCTACCACAGGCGCGACTTGGATTTACCTCGCCGTTCGAGAAGCTCCGGAAGATGATACCCACTGTAAGTCACTTTCGAGTATTCGGATGTGTGTGCTATGTGTTCGTGCCAGATCATCTTCGCAGCAAGTTTGACAAGAAAGCAGTTCGATGTATTTTTGTCGGCTACGACGAGCAAAGAAAAGGATGGAGATGCTGTGACCGAACCACTAATCGGACATATGTTTCAAGAAATGTGGTGTTCGACGAGGCATCATCGTGGTGGTCCAAAGAAGCCACGCTACCAGATTCAAGAGAATTGGAACAAAAGCTACAACACAAGCTCGAAGAGGACGGACAAGGAAGCAAGGAAGAATCCAAACAAGAGGAGCATGAAGAACATGAGCCAATAATAGAAGAGATATCCCCAAGAGGAGAACACAGGAGTCCATGGCAAACTGGAGTGTATGAAACCCCCGAGGTGTTTCAAGAAGAAGGACAAGAAGCACAACAACCTCAACTAAGAAAGTCTACCCGAACAAAGTTTCCAAATCCAAAGTATGCAAACGCAGCATTAGTCGAGGTTGACATGTAACGACCCGGTAAATTATATTTATAGTTTAGTTATCTATCAAGTTATTATCGATAGAAATTTAAAAAAAAATTTGTGAGATGGAAAAATTATTAGAGAAATAATTAGTTGGTTATTAGACCAAGTGGCATATTATAAATTATTGGGCTTATAATTATTTGAACAATAAGGGTAGTATTGGGCTAGCCCATATTCACCTTGCTAGTCCATATATTATGCCATATATAAGACCATATTTAAACTTTAGGGTAAAGAGACTAAACAAAAGAAAGAAATAACTTGGGCAAAATGAACTTAGTGGCGGCAGGGCATTTGAGCTCTTGATTCACGAAGCAGGTATGAAGAATTGCACCAGTCCTTCATTATATTTAATGTTTTATCTTTTTAAAATTAATTATTGATAATATATGGTAGTATGGGTAGAAGTAATGATTAAGTCATGATAGGAAAAGTAGAATAATGGTGCTAATGATTAGGTTATAATGATTAGGTTATAATGGTGGGGGATTAGAGAAGTTGATAAAATTTGTATTGTTGGCTGCTGCATTTCGTTGATGTCACTGCACTGCTCTGTTCATTTCGGCTAGCTTTTCGATTTTGCTATCTTTTAACCATAGCAATGCTATTCAACTCTGTTCCAGCTTATTAGTTATTAATGTATCAATTTCTTGCGATTATTATTTTAGGATTAAGATACTACTATGTTGGGTTTACGTTCATGAATTGAGTGAGAAGGACCTACCAAATCCATGAGTTCTAATGAATGGAAATTGGTAACTTTAGGCTTAAACCCTATAATACTAATTAGTTAATTTGAGGTCCAAATGGAAATCAAGTTGGGGCCTTGAATACGTATTTGGATTCGTTAGTGTATGGGTAAATTGAAGATGTCATTGGTTTTGTGATTTGATCAAGTAGGTCCAGGGTTAACTTTGAAGTTTGCTTCTTTACCCTTTTAGCTTAAGATTGGAATATATAGCCGTTAGCTTTGGTACTAATTGTATTATACATTACTTTGCATAAAGCGGATCCATTTGGAGGAGATTCGAAAAGGGAAACCATTTTTGCATAGCTAGTGGGCTTCGGACCGAGGTAAGTGTATTTCTCTTTCTTGGTGGACTTGCTCCACACCCTATGTATAATATATCCTTATATACATATTATTGTGGTACGATGTAGTTCCGAACATATTATTGAGGCACGATGTAGTTCCGTGCATATTATTGTGGTACGATGTAGTTCCGTACATTTAATTAACGTACGATGTAGTTCCGTACGTATTATCATAGCACGATGTAGTTCCGTGCATATTGTTGTAGTATGATGTAGTTATGTATTTATTCCCGAGTTACAATGAAAGTGTCGTGGTACTTGATGATGGAATATGAACATTACTTGGTAGTTAATTGAACGGTTTCTCTTTACTTTTGATTGTCTTTGAGTTATTTTGCCTTGTTTGCTAGTTTACTTGGAGCCCCGTCCCCGCTTATTGAGTCACTCGACTCACCCCTTTTCCTTTCTTTGTTGGTTTATTTACGTCTTGCAGATCCGACACCATCTACTAGTGAGCATCGTGGTTGACCGAGGTGGAGCATTCCTTTATTAGCGGTGAGCCAACCCTTCGTCCGTGGTGGCCACCTATATAGTTTATATTTCCCTATGATGTATTCCCTAAATCTTTGGAGTTGTATAACTTATTCGACACTCTTAGATGTTCATGATTCGGGGAGTACTTGAACCATTTATTGTTGGGATTATTTCTATGCGATTCTATGGTATTGAGATATTTATATTTTTCATTGAGAATCTTATATCATTCATTCATAATCAAGTGGGTTCGCCCGACAGGGCTAGTTGGGTGCCCTCACGACCTCTTCGGATTTTGGGTCGTGACAAATTGGTATCAGAGCCATAGGTTTAGAGTGCTCACGAATCATGAACAGTGTCTAATAGAGTCTTGCTGATCGGGCGGAGACGTCCGTACCTATCTACGAGAGGCTATGGTGACATTTAGGCAACTTCCCTTCTTTCCCTCCTTATCGTGCGTAGTATTTCCATAACAAGACTAATCTTTTTCCACTATGTAACGCGCAGATGGTGAGGACTCGTTCTTCAACTCAGGAGGTGGAGGTGGAGGTGGAGCCGGAGGCACCACCTGATGCACCAGTTGCCGCAGGAGGTGGAGTTAGAGGTGTCGGCCGAGCGAGAGGTCGAGGCAGAGGACGTGGCCGAGGCAGACGTGGAGTTCAGATTCGTACTGCCGCCCAGCCTAGGGCTAGAGCTGCTAGGGCCACGAGGGTTGTTGATCATGATGATACAGAGATTGAGGATCAGCCAGAGGTTCAGGTTGATCAGGGATTTATTGCTACACAGGTACTTCAGGATACTATGTTGAAGGTTTTGGGTGTCCTACAGACTCTTGCACCACAGGGATCTCCCGCGACCCAGGTAGCTTCTCATGTTGGCCCACCAGCGGGTACTCAGATGCGGGGTATGCAGACCCCAGTTCAGTTTGTTACTCCTGCTATGCAGACTCCAGAGGTAGTAGCTGTGGGTAGTGTATCCCAGGTTGCTCAGGCAGGTCAGCCAGGGCAGATTATGGTTCCGGAGGTGAACCAAGTCAGACTTATTCACTTCACTAGGTTGCTGCCCCCGACATTTGGAGGACTTCCATCCGAGGATCCACGGGCCTTTCTGGATCGTTGCCAGCGGATATTAGCTGCTTTGGGATATCTAGAGGAGCATGGAGTTGATTATACAGCTTTCCAGCTTGAGGGTCCCGCTCTGATTTGGTGGAATACACTTACTCTAGCTAGGCAGGGCTTGCCGAAGCTGTCTTGGAGTGACTTTTCGCAGAGGTTTATGGATAAGTTCCTTCCGCGTAGTCAGCAGGATGAGAGGCGCAGGCAGTTCGAGAGGTTGAGACAGGGCCATATGACTGTATCTGAGTATGAGGTTCGATTCTTAGACATGTCTCGTGATGCTCTTGATTTGGTTCGTCCGGAGTCAGAGAAGGTTAGGAGGTTCATTGATGGTCTTTCTGCTACTTTGAGATCTAGTATGGCTCAGGAGATAGAGGCTGGTACTTCATTTGATGTAGCGGTGGATATTGCTCGCCGATATGAGTCTTATAGAGCTCTGGAGCAAGAAGAGTTTGAGAGAGATAGTAAGAGATCTCGGGGATATGGTGGACTTCCTATTGCCTCATCTGGAGGCAAGGGGTCTCAGGGGAGGACTTCGGATAGGCCAGCTCAGCCTATGGCTCACAGCTCGAGGAGCACATTTGTACCCCATCATGAGCAGACTCGATTCTCTCAGCCTTCTCAGCCAGGCCAGTCTGTTTCACGACCTCAGCAGCACGTACCTCGCAGACCCAATTCTGGGTGCTATCATTGTCGTGAGCTTGGTCATCATATAAAGGATTGTCCTAGACTACTTCAGGGAGGTAGTCAGTCTTTTCCTCGACCTCAGGCATCTGTGCAGACTTATGGTACTACATCAGGTTCTCAGCCAGCTAGGAGTGCACCACCGCCAGGCAGAGGTCGTGGGCGTGGTGGTAGTGGCCCTTCGAGGGGTGGTCATCAGAGTACTAGTTCAGCTCAGCCTCAGAGGCAGTTTTATGCTTTGCCAGCCAGACAGGATGCTGTGGCATCCAATGCAGTGGTTACAGGTACACTTTCTATTTGTGGACGTGATGCTTATTCCTTGATTGATCCAGGTTCCACGTATTCTTATGTGTCGCCTTATTTTGCTTCGGGTTTTAATGTTGATTATATGTGTATTCGTGATCCATTTTGTGTTTCTACTCCTATTGGAGAGACTATTGTGGTGGAGCGGGTGTATCCTGGTTGTACTGTATCTTTTGGGGGGCGTGAGACCATAGTTGATTTATTAGTTCTGGACATGGTGGATTTTGATGTGATTATTGGTATGGACTGGTTGGCATCCTGTTATGCTACTCTCGATTGTCATGCCAAGATTATTCGGCTTTCTTTTCCTGGCTCAGTACCGGTAGTGTGGCACGGTTCTTGTTTGCCACCTACGGGACGTGTTATCTCTTTTATGAAAGCAAGGAGGATGGTGAATAAGGGGTGTTATGCTTATCTTGCCATGATTCGAGATACTAGTATAGAGGTTCCGTCTCTTGATTCTGTTCCCGTTGTGAGGGAGTTCACTGATGTGTTTCCTGATGATTTGCCTGGACTTCCTCCGGATAGGGATATTGAGTTCGGTATTGATTTGGTGCCCGCAACTCAGCCTATATCTATTCCTCCATATCGTATGGCTCCAGCCGAGTTGAAGGAGTTAAAGGAGCAATTGCAAGACTTGTTGGATAAGGGGTTCATTCGACCTAGTGTGTCGCCTTGGGGAGCTCCAGTGTTGTTCGTTAAGAAGAAAGATGGCTCTATGCGTATGTGCATTGATTATAGGCAGTTGAACAAAGTCACTATCAAGAATAAGTATCCATTGCCTCGTATAGATGACTTGTTCGATCAGTTGCAAGGAGCCAAGTTCTTTTCCAAGATTGATTTGAGGTCTGGGTATCATCAATTGAAGATTCGGGAGTCCGATATCCCGAAGACAGCATTCAGGACTCGTTATGGTCACTATGAATTCTTGGTTATGTCTTTTGGGCTTACGAATGCTCCAGCAGCTTTTATGGATATGATGAACCGTGTGTTCAAGCCTTATCTAGACTCGTTTGTCATTATCTTTATTGATGACATCTTGGTCTATTCGCATAACCGTGAGGAGCATGAGCATCACTTGAGATTGGTTCTTCAGACGCTTCGAGAACGTAAGCTTTATGCTAAGTTCTCGAAGTGTGAGTTCTGGTTGGACTCTGTGGCTTTCTTGGGTCATGTTGTGTCCAGTGAGGGTATTAAAGTTGATCCTAAGAAGATTGAGGCCGTTCAGAATTGGCCACGACCTACTTCTCCGACAGAGATTCGTAGTTTTCTTGGTCTGGCTGGATATTATCGGCGATTTGTGGAGAAGTTTTCATCTATTGCTGCTCCATTGACCCGTCTGACTCAGAAAGCAGTTCAATTTCGTTGGTCAGAAGAGTGTAAGGCGAGCTTTCAGAAGCTCAAGTCATTGTTGACTAGCGCTCCAGTGTTATCTCTTCCTTCTGGAGCTGGAGGGTTTGTAGTTTATTGTGATGCTTCTCGTGTTGGGTTGGGATGTGTCTTGATGCAACATGGTAAAGTCATTGCCTATGCTTCTAGGCAGTTGAAGGTGAATGAGAAGAACTATCCGACTCATGATTTGGAGTTAGCAGCTGTGGTATTTGCTTTAAAGATTTGGAGACATTACCTGTATGGTGAGCCTTGTGAGATCTTCACCGATCACAAGAGCTTGCAGTACTTGCTTACTCAGAAGGATTTGAATGGTAGGCAACGTAGATGGCTTGAGCTGATCAAAGATTATGATCTTACTATTCATTATCATCCGGGGAAAGCAAATGTGGTGGCCGATGCATTGAGTAGGAAGTCTATGGGTAGTCTTGCATTTCTTGATGTTGGGATGAGACCTTTAGCTCGAGAGTTGCAGACTCTATATAATTCGAGGGTGAGATTTGATAGTTCGGACTCGAATCGGGTATTTGCTTGTATGGTGGCTCAGTCTTCCTTAGTTAGCCAGATTAAGGAAAGACAGTTCGAGGATCCTTACTTTCTTGAGTTGCGAGGGCGCATTCAAAGTGGAGGAGCCCCTCCTTTTGAGTTGGATAGTGATGGTATTCTTCGGGTTGGTGGTCGTCTTTGTGTTCCGAATGTTGGTGATTTGAGGCGGTTGATTCTTGGTGAGGCTCATAGTTCGCGGTATTCCATTCATCCCGGTATCACCAAGATGTACCAGGACCTTCGGGAGTTGTATTGGTAGAGGGGGATGAAGAAAGATGTCTTTGATCATGTATCTCGGTGCTTGAACTGTCAGCAAGTCAAGTACGAGCATAGGAGACCCGCAGGTTTAGCCCAGGCACTACCCATTCCTGAGTGGAAGTGGGAGAGGATCACCATGGATTTTGTAGTTGGCTTGCCGAAGACATTGCGGCATCATGATTCAGTTTGGGTCATTGTTGATAGACTTACCAAGTCGGCCCATTTTATTCCGATGAAGACAACTGATACATCAAAGAAGTTGGCTCGGATCTTTATCGAGCAGATTGTTCGGCTGCATGGTACTCCATTATCTATTATCTCTGATCGAGGCTCTCAGTTCACTTCTCAGTTTTGGCAGGCTTTTCAGCGAGAGTTGGGTACTCAGGTCCAGCTTAGTACCGCATTTCATCCGCAGACTGATGGACAGTCTGAGCGGACTATTCAGATCTTGGAGGATATGTTGAGAGCATGTGCCTTGGATTTTGGCGGTCATTGGGATGATCATTTGGCTCTTGCAGAGTTTGCTTATAATAACAGTTATCAGTCTTCCATTTAGATGGCGCCATTCGAGGCATTATATGGTCGTCGATGTCGATCTCCAGTTGGTTGGTTCGAGTCTCGAGATGTTGAAGTGTTGGGTCCTGATATTGTTCGTCAGACTTTGGATACGGTTCGTATCATTCAGGATCGTCTTCGAACTGCTCAGAGTAGGCAAATATCATACTCGAACCAGAGAAGCCGAGAGTTGGTATTTGAGGAAGGTGATATGGTTTTCTTGAAAGTATCACCAATGCGGGGTGTGAAGAGATTTGGGAAGAAGGGCAAGTTGAGCCCTAGGTTCATTGGTCCTTTTAAGATTATGAAGCGTATTGGTGAGGTTGCTTATCGACTTGCATTACCAGAGTCTATGCCTGTTCATCCCGTTTTTCATGTTTCTATGCTCCGGAAGTGTGTTCGAGATCCCACTCATATCATAGAGGTGGACCCTGTTCAATTGGATGTGAACTTAGCTTATGAAGAAGCTCCAGTTGCTATTGTAGGAAGAGATACTCGAAAGTTGAGGTCAAAAGAGATTCCATTAGTGAAAGTGCGATGACATAACCGTCCGCACGATGAGGATACTTGGGAGATCGAGTCGAGTATGCGGGATAGATATCCCCACTTGTTTGAAGCATCAGGTAAGTAGATTTTAAAGTCCTTGCATTTAAATTTCTCTTATCAATTGTGAGTTATAACATGTTTGCCTCCTTGTCGGAGTTTTTTTTATTCGTTAAAGTAATTTATCTCCTTGCCGGAATATCTGATTCCTTAGAGTGATTTAGCTCCTTGCCGGAGTGTGTTTGATTTATTATTGAGATTTACCTCCTTGTCGGAGCGGTTGAGGTTATCTTGAGCTTTATTTGGTGCCTATGCATGGCTTAATATATTGTATATGGTGGTTGTTGGTATTTGAGACAGGTATTATTTTTGGATAGTCCAATTTACAAAGGAAACTCTGGCGAAATTTTTGTAAATTTTGGGACTTAGCCAAATTTTGAGTCTTTATGAAGTTTGGTTGCAAGTGGTAAAAGGCTTGGTGTTGGATGCATATGTATGGATTGATTGTTGCTATTAGATGGATAAAGTTCGAGGACGAACTCGTATTCAAGTGGAGGAGAATGTAACGACCCGGTAAATTATATTTATAGTTTAGTTATCTATCAAGTTATTATCGATAGAAATTTAAAAAAAAATTTGTGAGATGGAAAAATTATTAGAGAAATAATTAGTTGGTTATTAGACCAAGTGGCATATTATAAATTATTGGGCTTATAATTATTTGAACAATAAGGGTAGTATTGGGCTAGCCCATATTCACCTTGCTAGTCCATATATTATGCCATATATAAGACCATATTTAAACTTTAGGGTAAAGAGACTAAACAAAAGAAAGAAATAACTTGGGCAAAATGAACTTAGTGGCGGCAGGGCATTTGAGCTCTTGATTCACGAAGCAGGTATGAAGAATTGCACCAGTCCTTCATTATATTTAATGTTTTATCTTTTTAAAATTAATTATTGATAATATATGGTAGTATGGGTAGAAGTAATGATTAAGTCATGATAGGAAAAGTAGAATAATGGTGCTAATGATTAGGTTATAATGATTAGGTTATAATGGTGGGGGATTAGAGAAGTTGATAAAATTTGTATTGTTGGCTGCTGCATTTCGTTGATGTCACTGCACTGCTCTGTTCATTTCGGCTAGCTTTTCGATTTTGCTATCTTTTAACCATAGCAATGCTATTCAACTCTGTTCCAGCTTATTAGTTATTAATGTATCAATTTCTTGCGATTATTATTTTAGGATTAAGATACTACTATGTTGGGTTTACGTTCATGAATTGAGTGAGAAGGACCTACCAAATCCATGAGTTCTAATGAATGGAAATTGGTAACTTTAGGCTTAAACCCTATAATACTAATTAGTTAATTTGAGGTCCAAATGGAAATCAAGTTGGGGCCTTGAATACGTATTTGGATTCGTTAGTGTATGGGTAAATTGAAGATGTCATTGGTTTTGTGATTTGATCAAGTAGGTCCAGGGTTAACTTTGAAGTTTGCTTCTTTACCCTTTTAGCTTAAGATTGGAATATATAGTCGTTAGCTTTGGTACTAATTGTATTATACATTACTTTGCATAAAGCGGATCCATTTGGAGGAGATTCGAAAAGGGAAACCATTTTTGCATAGCTAGTGGGCTTCGGACCGAGGTAAGTGTATTTCTCTTTCTTGGTGGACTTGCTCCACACCCTATGTATAATATATCCTTATATACATATTATTGTGGTACGATGTAGTTCCGAACATATTATTGAGGCACGATGTAGTTCCGTGCATATTATTGTGGTACGATGTAGTTCCGTACATTTAATTAACGTACGATGTAGTTCCGTACGTATTATCATAGCACGATGTAGTTCCGTGCATATTGTTGTAGTATGATGTAGTTATGTATTTATTCCCGAGTTACAATGAAAGTGTCGTGGTACTTGATGATGGAATATGAACATTACTTGGTAGTTAATTGAACGGTTTCTCTTTACTTTTGATTGTCTTTGAGTTATTTTGCCTTGTTTGCTAGTTTACTTGGAGCCCCGTCCCCGCTTATTGAGTCACTCGACTCACCCCTTTTCCTTTCTTTGTTGGTTTATTTACGTCTTGCAGATCCGACACCATCTACTAGTGAGCATCGTGGTTGACCGAGGTGGAGCATTCCTTTATTAGCGGTGAGCCAACCCTTCGTCCGTGGTGGCCACCTATATAGTTTATATTTCCCTATGATGTATTCCCTAAATCTTTGGAGTTGTATAACTTATTCGACACTCTTAGATGTTCATGATTCGGGGAGTACTTGAACCATTTATTGTTGGGATTATTTCTATGCGATTCTATGGTATTGAGATATTTATATTTTTCATTGAGAATCTTATATCATTCATTCATAATCAAGTGGGTTCGCCCGACAGGGCTAGTTGGGTGCCCTCACGACCTCTTCGGATTTTGGGTCGTGACAGTTGACAAGATCAAGGAGCTTACTACCTTTGAAGAAGCTTCAAAGAGCAGTGAATGGAGAAAGGCAATGGAGGAGGAGATTCTAGCCTTGAAGCAAAATCAGACTTGGGATTTAGTGGCCAAACCCAGGGATAGTAAACCTATATCCTGTAAATGGGTTTATAAATTAAAAACACGCCCTGACGGATCCATCGATCGGTACAAGGCCCGGCTGGTAGCTCGAGGATTCTCTCAAGAGTATGGGCTGGATTACGACGAGACATTCAGCCCTGTGGCAAAAATTACTACAGTTCGTGTTTTACTAGCTTTGGCGGCTAGCAAGTCATGGACACTATGGCAGATGGATGTGAAGAATGCCTTCCTTCATGGAGAGTTGGACCGGGAGATATACATGGATCAACCACAAGGGTTTGTGAATAAAGACAACCCTGATTATGTGTGCAAGTTGAAGAAGGCTCTATATGGCTTGAAACAAGCCCCTCGAGCATGGTATGGAAAAATTGCCGAGTTTCTAATTCAAAGTGGCTATCAAGTGGCTCATGCAGATTCGAGCTTATTTGTAAAGGCCCGAGGAGCAAGACTATCTATCATACTAGTCTATGTGGATGATTTAATCATCACCGGGGATGACATTGATGAGATTCATCGAAGTAAAGAAAATTTGAAGGTACGGTTTCAAATGAAAGAGTTGGGTGAACTAAAGCACTTCCTTGGTCTTGAGGTCGAGAAGACAAAGGATGGACTATTCCTTGGGCAACAAAAATATGCGAGAGATCTACTCCAGAAATATGGGATGTCAAGTTGCAAACCGTCTTCTACACCAATGGAGCCTAACTTAAAGTTATGCTCTTATGAAGGCAAAAACTTGGAGGATGGGACAATGTACCGTCAACTAGTTGGTAGTCTTATCTACCTAACGCTGACCAGACCAGATATTGCCTTCGCAGTTGGAGTAGTCAGCAGATTTATGCAGAAGCCAAAGAAGCCTCACTTGGAAGCAATCAAAAGAATATTGAGGTACGTGAAAGGAACTATTGACTATGGACTTCTCTACAAGAAAGGTGTTCCATGCCAAATAATTGGATACTGTGATGCGGATTATGCTGGTTGTTATGATACTCGAAGATCAACTACAGGATACAAATTCAGCCTTGGGTCAGCTGCAGTATCATGGTGTAGTAAAAGACAACCAACTGTTTCACTTTCAACGACAGAAGCAGAATATCGAGCAGGAGCAATGACAGCACAAGAGAGCACATGGCTAATGCAACTCATGAGAGATTTGCATCAACCATCAGAAGATAATGTGGCACTATATTGTGACAACTTGTCAGCCATACGATTGGCTGAAAATCCAGTGTTTCATGCCAGGACAAAGCATGTGGAAGTACACTACCACTTTCTTCGGGAAAAAGTGCTTCAGGGTGAAATTGAAATGGAACCAATTCGGACGGACGAACAAGTAGCCGACATATTCACAAAGAGCCTGGATAATATGAGGTTTACAAGATTTCGAGAAGCACTTGGGATGATTGCAAGACCAAATAAAGTTGGTGCTGAGGGGGAGTGTTAAAATATAATAATATCATCACCAACTTTATTTGTGAACCTCTTAGAATATTCTAGAATAGTCAAGATAATGTAAAGAAGAAAAAAAAAATCTAGAACAATTCTAGAGAATTCATAGTACTAGTCTAGAATTAGAATTATCAAGAAACATTCTAGAAAGTAAATATCTAGAATTATGTAGTAGGGGAATATTCTAGAGAAGGGTGGTAGAAAGCCCTTAACTAGATCCTTCCATCACCACCTATAAATAGAGGTGGTTCAATTGTGTTGTAAGCAAGCAAGAAAAGCAAGCAAAGCAAATCAAGAGAGAAAGAGTGAGAGCAAAAGTGAGAGTTAAAGAGAGAAAATAAAGAGAGGTGCTAGAGTGTGAGTGAAAATATTTGTAAGATCAAAGTTGCTTCCTAGTTTGCAATAATAAAATTCAAGTTGTGTTCAACCATTTGTGTTCAACAGGGTGCCCGTATTTCCATTATGGGTCAATTTGGCACAGCACAATTTAGCTTATTTAAAAGTTGAGCTGCTTTGTACTAAATATGTAGCAACCCGAATTGACCATATAAAACTACTTAAAATATTTATAATACACGTATTGTTTGATAAAACCATATAATCCATCCGTTTTAATTTATATGTCATAGTTTGACTCGGCACGAAGTTTAAGAAATAAAGGAAGACTTTTGAAAATTGTATTCTAAAATAAAGCATATATATTTGTGTTGTTGTAAATCATTTCAGTAATGACAAAACTGTAATAAGGAAATGCTGCCACATAAATTGGAACGGAGGGAGTACTAAAGAATTGAACGCAACCAATAGTTTATCACATCTTTGCCCAATATGTTCCAACCCAAGTAACATAGTACCAAGCATTTTAATTGGATTAGATTGATATCAATGGATCCTTTATCAGGTCATTTATTGGTTTTACTCACATCTTGGCATGATAAGCTCCAATCCAAACATATTGGCATTGATTGATTTAATTCATTTTGATTCGTGCAAATTTAGTCTAATCCGTCTGTTTAACATTCATAGTCTCATCAGTGATTTGGACGACTCGTTTTTGTATAAGAATAGCGTCAGTTTTTTAATTTCGAAAGAAGTAGTCCAGCATCTCTCGTTTGTGTGTTTTTATTCATAACTACTAACAGTTGTTCAACTAGCCTTTTATTAACATGATATACCAGTTGAGTTAATACCATTTGTGCATATAATAGTATGGGATAGAAGCCACAATCGAGAAACTGACTACTTAGTAGTTATGAACGTCTTAATTTAACGTAATTAATATTAGTAGAATCAGAAAACAATAGTAGAATCTAGTTAATTAATTAGTAATATGTAGCTGGTGTTTTTTAACATGGTGTAGTAAACAGCTTAGTACCGCCTTTTCTTATTATAGATATTATAATATAAGCAGCCCATAGTGGTTTTATTGTGAATATACACAGTCGGAGTTGAAAACAATTAAATGGTAATCCCTCCGGTCCACTTTATTAGATGTTTTTCACTTTTCGAGAGTCAAGTTGACCAGTTTTCGGTTCAAATTGAACTAGATTTAGTCAATATTTTAAAATTATAATTTAGATATTAAAAAACTACACGAAAAGTACTACAAGTTGCAATTCTTGTCATATTAATATGGTGAAGAAATATATCTCAAAATGTTGGTCAAAATTTACATTATTTGACTTATAAAAAAGGAAAGTGAGCAAATAAAATGGACCGGGCGAGTATCACATAAGATTTCTGATCATCCAGTATTATGTGAGGAAATGAAATACTGCGTTCGGCTAAACTAAATTTTACTGCTGATTTATAGTGCATGCATAAAACTGAATGATACTGTGAACATACACTTGAACGCATATATAATATTATAGCTTTCATAGAAATATAATATCACTGCTAGCCTCTTACATATGTATATGGATCAATATAACCAAATTATTCTTTTATATGATACGCTAATAGTAGAAAGCTAACACAAAATATTAGTACTACTAGCTTAGAGATCAGATATTGTGTATACAAACACATATTACTAATTAAGTTCTGCTATTTTAGACTTCCACAGTTTGCAGCTTTGGCTGCATGTTTTCGACCTTAGGTGCTTCATGAGCTGCACATGTAGTATCATGATGAGGACACGAAGCGACTTGAACTTTATCTGTGCAAACCAGTAAGCCGAGCTTCACTATGTTAATAATCTGTTCCTCTGTCAGTTCTGGAAGCTTCTTGAGATCATCCACTACATTAATTACAACAGGCTTTTGTATCTCAGGAAGTTTCTGCTCCTTTAAGATATTGGCCTTCTCTTTTTTGCTGTATATTGCATACAATACCATTTGGAGAATACCAAATATGAATCCCAATACGTTTGGAGCCTGTAATTAAGAAGTAATTAGAACATTGATGAGATCCATGATATTTTACGTAGACAGGTGAAGAAGTGGTAGAAACAAACTTACAGCTATGTTGATGTCTTTGAGTAGAAGACCATAGAAGAACCACATGACAGCACTTAATGTCAGAAAAACTGATAAGAGTAATGGCATGTATTCCACACTCTTTGTTTTGATAACTTGTCTCTGCATGAGAAATAAAAAATTGGGCATTAACTTCAAGTTAGGGAAAAAGAGATGATTAAATTACGAAATATATACGTGAATATATGCACCGTAAAAGCTTACCACTATTCCTAAGGGAGCTACAAACACACACAAGGAAAATACAAGGCAAATCCATCCAACTACTTGCCCACGAACTGCGCCTTTGAATAGAAACTCTGTAACCAGAATAATTGCACCAAAGCCACCAACTACTGATAATAGGAGCATTTTTATAGTTTGGACCTGCATACATTCAGAAAATTTCAAAAAAAAAAAAAAATGTTCTTCCTTTAGGAAAACTAAGAAAAAAGTACTCATACTTGATCGACATTTTGTACGTAAAACCTTACCTTGGCCTTCTTTGGTGCATAGAAAAGGTAGAAACCAACATAGATAGTTTCAATGAAACATCCAAAGGAGTTGATAGTGATGATAAGGGTTGTGTTGGTCTTAAGAATTGCATAGTAAATCCAAAGCATGGAACTAAAGAGAGCAACAACGTATGGTATTGATTGATACCCTTCTGTTGATTTCTTCTTGTAAATTTTGTAAAACGTGGGCCTGCAAGTTTGATAACATGCATGGTTCTAGTCAGATTATAAACTGAACTTTAAAAAATGCAAGTAAATGGAGACTTACAGTGGAGAAAGGAACACAATAAATGAGACGATGTTACCTGCAAATTGCAAAAGGAAAAGGAATTATTAGATGAGTTTAAGAAATCGGAGAAATTGAAGTCTGCATACAAAAATTTTAAATTGAACTCAAACTCCATATTATTTTCCTGCATATCAGTTCACAATTTCAGGTCAAAATACTAAAGTTTGAAGTGAAAAATTTTGAATTTCAAAAAATTACCTAAAGACAAATCCGGAAAATAAAAAATGCTATGGAATTTGAATGGCAGTGGTTATTAAGTCTTTCAAACACTGACTATTCTTGTTTAGCATTCTAACATGACTACCAAGCACAAATTTCACTCAAATAAGAAGCGAGAAGGTAATATAAGTTTATTCAATTACCTAGGACACCAAAAGCAAAAGCCCAGTGATCAGAAATGCCAGCCATATCTTTTTTTATGTTTCTAGCCAAATGATTGCAAATCTCTAGCACTTTGTCTCTCACACACAATGCTAGAGTTGCAAATGACTAGCAAGTTAATTCTACTTGGCTGTGAAATGAGACGTGCTCACTTGACATATTTATACAAGCAAAGGGTAGAAAAAGCAGGTGCATCAGTGATGGTGCAGAAAAGCACTGATCACATGAGTGATGGTGCATGGCAGTATCCTTAAAATTTCCTGGGTCCCAAGACTACTCTCTTTTATTATGTCATCCCCTAATCCTAAGGAGCACTAAGATTTACAACTCATGCTTTAATATTTGGAGGGCTTGATTCTCTTTTATTTTCTGTGCAAAATTAGCCCCAAATTAGAAAAAAGGCTAAAAGTGATGGATGGACCAATTAAAGCTTCAATAATAGAGTTGGGGCCATCCAGTTTATGGCTCAGGTGCAGCTATTGAGAAGATCAATTTGCTGCAATGACTGATGAATTTAGGATATGCTTCAGTTTGCTTTGCTTTTGTAGGCTTATCTTTTCTTGGTGGATTGTTATTTTATCTGAAAATTGTAAAATGGAATTATATGGATCCAATTTATAAATAGTTTTAAAAAATGAAAAATCGCACAAATAGTTTGCATTCGTATATGAAGCCCGACTAACCATAAATCTCGGCCTGGGGGTATATTGGCTCCAATATATGTCATTATGTAAAAGAATTAATTTGTAATTCCAACTCAAAAATTCAAACGAATTCGTGGAATTTAATTGATCTGGAAATTCTTTCAGAATGAAGGGAATAGGAACTCACAAATTAATAAACTTTCGAGTTTACCAAAAAAGGCTGCTTCCAATTCAAACGTTCTTTGGTTTAACATTTAGTACTCCAAAGGTTTTTGTTCATCAGATAATATTTTCTTACTAGTTCGTTAAAAAAAATGATAATTTTAAATTTGAAAATAATTTAATTTTAAATTTTCAACTTTATTCTAAATGAAATGATTTATAGCTATACAAGTATCTGCGACTTATTTTAGAATAGAAATTTCAAAGATCTTCATCTTTTTTTTTAAACTTCATGCGGGTTCAAAGTTTACCACATAAAATTAACAGCAGAGAGTAGTAAAATTACGTGCAGTGTGTGATCCCTACAGTGTATTCACATCGGCCGTCTGAATTTGATTTCATGCAAAAGCTAAAGAGACATTATTATGACTGAAAAGGGTCTGAGCTTTTATAAAGAAAGATCATAAATTTGGGAGATTGAGATCCAAAAATAATGCTTTCTCAGATCGATGCCTCCAGAGTCCAACTTGCGTGGAGAACTCAAATTTTTATACTTTATATCATATATATATAACGTTGAAATAATGAATTAATGGTGCTCCTTTCGATCATTTTCTCTAGTTAAAGTGTATTAACTTTTGGAGGAAAAAGTATAAATCATTTTAAAATCGTGACGATTGGTAATTAAAATACTCCATGTCGGTATAACGGAGTGATTCAACAAAAGAATCTGTTAGTCTGGACCAGACCCAGGCCCATTATCCTACACACAAGGCTAAGCCCAGCTATAATTTCGGAAGCCCAAGTTAGATCAGTTTATATTTGCTGTTTAGTCCTTGTATTCTATTACAAATTGTAATACTCGCATCTCAATTTATGATGCGGAGTTTGACTTTGTACTGAGATTAATAAATAAAAATTAATCTTGTAAAATTTTAATTTACCCTTGTTAGATTAAAAAAAGAAAGAGAAATTGGAGTAACTAAAAAGTTGATGGTAGCCTTCAAAGTAAGTAAGCACTAACAAAGATAAAATAGAGATAGTACTATTTATATTGTCAAATAAAAAAATAGTATGATATTTTTCTTGGACAAAAAAAAAAAAGAAAAAGTGCACCACATAAATTAACTGCTCTGGAGACTCTTCCTCAACAAAGGTAGGACAAGCACATTCTTTAACAAACCAAACCCACAACCAACGTATTAATTAATAAGTCATTCACAGATGAAAAATATTTTAAAAGAATTTCTTTTTCATCTGTCAAAGTATTAGGCGCCATATTGTACTTTACTGATAACAACAACATACCAAATATGATTCTGACGCTATAAGGTGGAGAAAAGGATGTGCGTAATACATAGACTCGTACCCTTACCCCTGTAAGGGTCGTACTTTATCAATCCAATTTCCAAAAGCCTCTGCGTACGTATCACTTAATTATGCTTTTTACAATGACTGAACCAAGATGCTTCATGCCATCTTCTTCTCTAATTAATTGATATACGTATGCCTGCGGGACGTGTTGTATATATGCAATATTATTCTCAAGGCCGGAACAGAATACTACTTGATAATAACTTCCTTAAAAAAACGTTTGATTTTACCATAAAGGCAGCTGCCACTTTGAACGTTCTTGCTTTAATCTTAGTAGTATAATAATATATGCCACGTGCACATGATTTTGATTACACGCAAAACCTCATTATTACTTAGTATAATTTAAGAGAGTCTAAACTATTATAAAAAGGATTAAAAATATTGAGAGATTGAGATTCGAAGTTCCATTCGTAGATCCTCCAAGTTGCATGGAGAACACAAATTGTTATGCTTTAGGTTAAATAATGAATAGTGAATGGTCCTCCCCCCACTTCCAGAATACACAGGCAAATTAAAGAATGCATCGTTTTCTCTAGTGAGGGCGCATTATTAGCTTTACGAGAATACTTACAAATCATTCAAAATCTTGAAAAATTTCAGCTTCTAAATTGTAATGATTTAAATGTATGATGTATGTGAGTATGTCAGTGTACCTTTATTGCGTGTTTTTCTCAAAGAATTTGCACCGAGTAACTCTACGGCCGAAAATGTTTTAACTTTTAAGCCTAACAGAAAAACTTGTACAAAAATAGCCTTCTCTTGCAATCTGCCAAGATTTTTTGAACTAAATTTCCGGTGATCCGCCAAAAAATACCTCCAAGTTCTGGCGCAGAAGTTAAAAGTTAAATGATGTTTTAATAAAGATCAAAAGTTAAATACTCACATTGAAGTATCCTATTCCGGCAAATTATTTTTGTAGTAACGAACAATAAGTCCATTTAACTATTGAAAGAGCTACATAGCAATTTGTTGGCATTTAGTGAATTTCACACACTAATTTAGGAATATTAGCGTAGTGACTAAGATGTCAAAATACGAATGTATTACATTTTATATTCCGCCACAAAACCGGGATTTTTAACCCGAAAGGTCCAAGCAAAAAATTAGAAAGGATACTGAAATAGTACTCGTTTCCCAAATTTTTACATGCCCATCCTTTTGGGCACAGGGATGCGAGAACCAATCCGAGTAATCAACCGCTTTTTTTTAGCGGATTCCTGGGCCTTGACGAATGGCCGGCCACCTTTTACGTTAGAAAAGCAAAAGGCCCAGGGCAGAATTCGTAAACTATGCAAAGGCTCTTTGAATACTTTTTTAAAAGTTTTTAAGGAAATTTAGGATCCATTTAACATATAAATTAATTAATAAGCCAATACTTTTGAATCTGACACTCTAAATTTTCATTACTTAATATGATTGTTATATATATGTGCGCGCAGGTATAATTCATAAGAGACGTTCGAATAAAATATTGGATGGCTCCCCAAATTTTTGGAAAAGATAAACAAAGGCCTCGGTTCTACGTAAGAAAAAAGATGAATCAACAACTGGTCAAGGAGACCTTCAACAAACTATTGAAAAGTAACTTTTCTGGGGATCAATTCAATGCTAAACAAATTTGCGGCCCTTGAGACCTCGGAAAAGTGTCAACTGTCAATCGATATTAGTTGCACTTTGTCAATGATATTGTTCCATCTTTCAATTTGACTGGTAGATTCGATCCTTTTATCAATTTCATAAAGAAGTAGACGATAAAAATATTGAGCTACGATTAGGTTTCACTCGATTCTTTTCGTTAAATTTGACTTACAAGGTTTAATATCAACCGTTGAAATTGCCCTCTAAAAGTTCCACGAATGTCCCATAATCTCATTTGAGAAATATTAGATATCACTACCTCTTTTTTGTACGGAAACATTAACCGTATTAAAATGTGAGCATATTTTGACAAAAAAAAAAACTGTCCTCAGTTTTTAATAAAAGAAATTTAGGAGCTGCACAAACAAGCGCTAAGCTAAACTCATGCGTACTCTTGAAATTCATTAGCAATTTATAAATTCTAATTGAGAGTAAAAATGAATAAAAATACATTCCAATTTCTCTTTTTTCTTTTTCAGGTAATAATTAACAACGGAAAAAAATCAGTAAAAATTATAATCTGATAATCACTTCTGGTGGTCTTAAACTTCAGAATGACCTGATAGGTTGTGTAATGAAATAAAAGAACCAGAGAAGCATCGCCTAATTAAGTAATTCGCATGTATAACTTTTGTCATTTGCCTCTTAAAATTATCGGTGGTTCAACAAATTCTAACATGCATGGATAGCACAATACTAGCTAGACCTTGAATATTGACTTGACAAGACATGTATGGTGGCAATTCCACCACTTTCTCCCTCCGAGTATATAATATTGATATTAGGAAATTTTACGACAAAGAAAACGTTTACCATAACAAGCAGAAAAAAGACTATCATAAGAGATCGCAATAAATTTTACTGTATTTTATCTTTTCTCGTCTTAAAAAAATAAAATAAATAATAATAATAATAATTAAAAAAAAAGGCATACCTAAAGTTCAAGGTTATCTCAAGAGTCTTTACTAGCACTAATCATTGGATGTAGTACCATAAAATGTAGACAATATCGTAACCATGGGACATCAATAGCTCTTTCTTGAGGTCACTCTCAAATGAATTATGTTTCCCATTCTCTTGTAAGTAGGAGTACTTTTTAATGATTACTTAAAAAGGCAAAGAAATAAAGGCCAGAGACCATTCTCCAGCTTTTATCAGCTGGCTATTGTGAATTTGTGATCGTATTTGGAAACAATATTATATACAAATTATTTGCAAAAGAGAAATCCTCCACTTTTCTCGTGAATCTTTCAAAAACAAAGTAAAGACATTTGTACTGTATTATATAGTTCGAGTTTACGTAAATTAAAGCCAACCCTTTTTAGAAAGCAGTTGATTGTCTCTATGGTCACTCAACTTTGGGTAATTGGCTACTATGGTCACTTATCTTTATTTTGTCTTTCTATGGTCACTCAACTTTGGGTAATTGGCTACTATGGTCACTTATCTTTGCTTTATCTTTCTATGGTCACTCAACTTTGTCCAAGTAGCTCCTATGGTCATCCAACACAGAAATCTTAAGTCCGTTAAATTTTACTGACATGGCAACTACAAAAATATTTTGGCAAGTTACATAAATAGAAAAAAAATTAAATTATTTAAGACCAACCCAATTAAAATCAAACCACACCCAAGAGTTCTTGCTTGAGGTGCCAATTTTTCCAAAAAATGATTTTTTTTTTTTTAAATCTATCAAGAAAGCCTTCTGGTAACACATTTTCAACATTAATTTCTTCACCTAATGAAATTCTAAGCACCCAAATAAAGTTCGAATCACTTAGCTCATTCACTTACAAATGAAACATAAACATACGAAGACTCCTTCTTAATTAGCCATTGAATAATTCTGGAGCTTTCCTCATTCTCTATTGTTGTTTTAATTTCATGAATAAGTGGCCCTACAGATGTGACTTTTTTTTGCTTAGAGTTGAGAGATAATCCACATACTTCCCTTCAATTTCGATACAAATATTAATCAAAATAATATCATGGGATATTGCAAATCCATTGAAAACAAAATTTGGTCTCAAGAAGTTGTTCATCTTGACACCGAGTTGGAGTTGCCTTGCTGCATAGTCCTTAAGGAAAATATCTGAGAATGCAAAATCTCTTGAACCAGTTTTGCTAAACAAAAACATTATTACTTAAACAAACTGTGAGATACTATATAATAAATAAAAAATTTATATCACTTCAATAAAAATTTCAACTTATAGAAGCGTTAAAAGCCGCTGATTCGTTAAGGCCAGACACTAATTCATTTGGGTGCTCAGATTTTCATTAGGTGAAGAAATTAACATTGAAAATATGTTACCAGAAGACTTTTTTGATAGATTTAAAGAAAAAAGAGTTATTTTTTGCAAAAATGGGCACTTCAAACAAGAACTCTTGAGTGGGGTTTAATTTTAATTGGGCTGGTCTTAAATAATTTAATTTTTTTCTATTTATGTAACTTGCCAAAATATTTTGTAGTTGCCACGTCAGCGAAATTTAACGGACGTTAAAATTTCTGTGTTGGATGACCATAGGAGCTACTTGGGCAAAGTTGAGTGACTATAGAAAGACAAAGCAAAGATAAGTGACCATGGTAGCTAATTACCCAAAGTTGAGTGACCATAGAAAGACAAAGCAAAGATAAATGACCATGGTAGCCAATTACCCAAAATTGAGTGACCATAGAGGCAATCAACTCTTTTAGAAAGTAATAGCGCAGTTCATGATGTGCCTTTCAAAATAATTGTTTTAACCACATTTCCTAATTAAGTGAATTTTGGTAAGCGCTGGGCTTCAATATGTTTCATGGTGACTATAAGTTCATAAGGTGCAACGTTATATACTTCATTGGCACTATAAGCCGATCGAGATTTCAATTGATGGTTTGAATGGAAAATCATACTCTACTAAACTTAGAAATTTTTAATAAATTATTATAGCAACATTTTTATTTAAAAAAAAGACACTCTTCATCACTAGATCTTGTAAATATATCTCATGGACAGGAAATAAAGCATATAGTACAACAAAAATAGAAATTTCAGTAGATATTAGTAATGTTTAGATACGTGGAACAATTTTTGAGATAGATGATTAATCATAAAAGAAGCGTGGGCTACAAAAAGAGGACAAAATTCTTGCTTTTATGCTTCGCTATAAAGAAAATAAAAGCCTATGGGGCGACCAAATTACGTAACAGAACAACTTTATGGGGTCGTTTGGTTGGCTATGTATTAAAATAATACCAGCACAAAATCCAGCACTAAGTTAGTACCATGTTTGGTTAGTTTGGAGAGATTTTAATGTTTGGTATAAAATTAGTACCACGTTTGGTTGCGCTTTTGTATATTCCGCATAGCTAATACCCGCATAAGTTATGAGGGAATCTATGTATTATTTTATGCGGGGTAGAAGGTGGAATAAGTAATGTGTGTATTAGCAATGTAGGTATTAAAATTTAAAATGACAAAATTAACCCTCATAATAATAAGGATATTTTTAAATTATATTTAAGGAATAACTAAATATTTTAAATTATAACATTGTATATTAATTTGTAATATATTAGTGATTCAAGAAATAATCCCTACGTTATAATATATGCATAGCTAATACCTACATTACTAATACCCACATTATTAATACCCGCATTACTAATACCCGTATTATTAATACCCGCATTACTAATACCCGTATTATTAATACACACATTACTAATACACACGTAATACCCGTATTATCAATACGTACATTGTTAATACCCGCATAAACTCTATTTCAACCAAACGATGTAAATGTATTAGTTCTGCCAATGAGTGAAATCGAATGCAACTTGAATTCGTACTTTACTTTAAACACCTAAGGGTATCAAATTTAGGCCATGAAAATATAATACTTTCTCAGCCAGTTTTATTTATAAGGTATACTAAAAGTATATCTTTTATTGTATACTTTAAAACGATCAAAAAATAATTAATATTTTTATTCTAATTATACCCTTAGCGATCAAAAAGTAATCATTTATCAAACACTAGCCAAATAAACTTTCTAAGCATAATCAATAAAAATATGTAATTCTACTTCAATAATAACTAGTATAGTACCCGCGCGATGCGCGGTCGATATGAACAAAAACTAATCACATTTTATATATTAAAATAGCAAATTTAAGAAGATTTCATTCATAATGTTGTGAACTACTATTAATAGAAAATGAGGAATATGCATGTATCAAGAAATAGAAAAAACTTACACATTAAAGTTATATTGATATGTTATAACTTATGTGCGAAGACATTTGAAGCAAAAGCAGCAGGTTCTTTTCTAAAACTTGAAATTTCAACTGAAATTTCACCATTCTAATGGGGATGACAATTCTAAAATATCTTTAGCATGCACTCAAAAGGCTTTATACGAAAAGCATTGCGGTCTATATTTTCCAGCAACAGTGACAGATGTTCACCCTAAGGCTGGATATTTTAAGAGGTTTCTTTACTCCGTTTGGTTCTTGTTATCCTATTTATCAAGATAATTAAGTTTATCGTAAAGCAGATATTTGTTTTGAACTTAGATTTAAACAAATTACAAAGTTAAATTCAGACTGCATGTTAAGTTAATGAGAAGTTGTAATCATTTCAAATTTGAAAATGTTGCCCCAAGATAAGCTTTGCCTTTTTTTTTTTTGGTACAGCTGTAAAAATATTACCCATTAACAGAAAACATCACTCACATCTAAAGAGCACCCTAACCGCAACATCTTTGTCGGGTGGTTCGGGCTTCAAACATAACTAATTACAGCGCTTGCCACCAACTCCTAGCTATTTCTAATAGGACGCCTGGAATTTTTAAATCTACCTATTCTTTCTAGGATGGTTTGTTTAATCTGATTAACTACAAAACTGATATGCACATCTTGATCTTGGAAATTCTTCCAATTCCTTCTCCATACATAGTAGATCATTGCACTCCAAGTAGCTGTTACCACTTCATTCCTAAATTTCTTCCAGTATCTTCTCTTGATCCAAAGTAGAGCCTGCTTCACTCCAAGCTAGGCTAAAACCAGCTTTAACCAGTAACCAATAGCAGGCGCTTCATAATCTTTGATTTTAAAAACTCAAAATATCAGAGACTTATGTGTAGGTTAAGTTTTTGGTAAACGATCATGGATGGAACTCTTTATCACATCAGCTATTTTTTAAAAGAAGGTTTGATTCCAGAAATATCACTTTCGTTCAGAAAATTTCAATCACCAAGGTGTTAGAACTTAAATAGTCCATATTCTAATATATATTCAAAACCAAATAACAATAATTTCCTTTCTTAAAAAGCACATTTTTATCTTTCAATATTAAAATAATTTCTATATTTCAACTGGAATTAAGAAATTCAAATAAAATATATTCACATTTACAATGCAGTAAAGAGCAATTGAGAGGAAAGCAGATACTCGTGGTGAACATATAACCAAATTGTAAAGAGGTTTAAAAAGAGGAACACCTGAAACATCATCTAAATTTTCAGCAGCCCATCGTCGCGGATTGGCCAGACCACTGCAAAAATGATGAGATTTACTTAGAATTCCACTTCTGTTATACATTTAAAAAGCAATACCAGATGAGATTTGCTATGATAATTTACTACAAAAGATATCCAGAGACTGCAAAAGATAAAGGTGGAGTGAGATGAAACCAAATATCATAAAAGTAAAAAGTATAAAAGAGGTATCGATTAACCAAGGGAGAAGCGCATCAAATTGATAGCTCAGTAAACTTTCTTATCATTGTACTATTTGTATTGTTGAGTGACCCACAGAGAGATCGCAACAAATATTAAGTCATAAAGCTTTTTATTCAATTATTGAATTTGTTTTGAACGAAAGTGTTTCCGAACATGCTTTTAAATTGAAAAAAAAAATAAAATATACCTCAATATTAGATTCATTTAAAATAATTTTTTTGGATGAAGTATATTAACTACAGTGAGCAAACAATGACAAAACTGCATACACATGAATCACATGATGCCCATAACTCAGCAACAAAATTTGAATGGAAGTGTCCTTTTTTTCTCTGCTAAAATTAGCTTGTGTACCTGAAAAGAAATTAAGAGAACCCAAGATTAGAATATAAAAGGCATCAATGTGTACAAATTGAAAAATCATTATACCTTCTTGGGCTTAAATTCATCCCAATTTCCACAAACAAAATATGCTAAAAAAATGCTAAATATAAATTAAACAAAAATTTTAAGTGACAGAAAGATGCTATTTATTCTCCTTAATTAGTTTGCTTCCAACTTCAAATACTAAAAAAATTTGCAAGACTATGATTTAAAATAGGATAAATTACGTTACATATAACTTTATGAAACTTATTTACCAAACATAGAAATATTTTGATTACTTTAAAAAAATAGCAACACTTTTAACATTTGTTACAAAATATAGCAAAAAACTAAAAAGGGTGGGCAAAATAAAATCCCTAACCCTAAAAGGTTGGAAACCAACGCATATGTCTACTACTCAACAAATAAGGAAAATGGCTATGACCATTTATGTCCCTTTAATGGCAGAAAACATCTTCTGGGAATTCCTCTGGCAAGAGAGAGAAGATTTCTATTCCATTCATCTAGCTTCTGTCCCATTTGATTGGCAAGAAATGCTCTCCATATCAAAGTATAATTGACACCTTCAACTATTATAAATGTGCAAGAGATGGGTGACGACTTCTCCGATTGCTGCTACTTTATGTCGTTGTAATTAAGCACAAAGTGCTGGCACCTTTTCCTTCAACGGCTACTAAAGTCGCTAACCTTGTCATTGTCGTCGCAAACTTTTCTATCGGAACGTGCTGCTGCCGCCGAAGAAACGTGGTGATGCTGCCTTCAAAGAAGTTGCTGCTTATAGATATTCTCTTAGTTTTTTTCTGCTGCTTCTAGATCTAAAAAATTTTAGATCTGTGATATTTCAACTTTGTATGGCAGTTGTATAGCGACTGTATGTGAACTGTATGACAGTTGTATCTCAATGGTATGCGAGCTGTATGACAGATGTATATGACATGTATATGATTTGTATGATATATTTATCAATTGTATCTCTTTTGTGTCTCGTGTGTTTTGCTTGAATATATATGTATAATTCTTCTTTCCATTCTTTTTCTTTTTCATTTTTATGGCAATTATAATGGTGGTTATGGTGCTTTTGGTGGTTGTGTATCACATGTATGTCTATTGTATATATTGTATATACAATGGAAAAACACTTACCATACAATAAACAATTTTAAAAAGAAAAACTTAAAAAAAGAATCTGGTGGCTGGTGACTGGCTGAAGGTAGCGAGTAGGGGGTTGGTTGGGCCTGGGGGGCGGGGGCGGGGGAGGGGTTTGGGGGGGCACTGTGGAGGAAGAAAGAGGAAGGGGATCAAGGATTTTATTTTCACTTTTTATTTATATTTGCTATTTTTTGATAAAATAGTATTGTTACTTTTGAAATTCTAGTAATATCGTTTTTTTTTGTGTAATGTAGAATGTTAGTTTGTATGCTTATGTAATTTACCCATAATATGGGTGGTGACGGAAGAAAAACAAAGATTTGAAGCTAGCGGAAAAAGAATAAGAGGTTAGAGAGAAGTTTAGTTTTGTTGAACCTTATCTTTATGCTAATAATTTGAATAAGTAGTTACTTGAAGATAAACATAAAGAAAATCGTAAAAGTCAGTTGTAAAAAAAAAAAAATTAAACTTCCAATCACGTATAGGAACCGTCAAACTAAACAAACGTGGTTAAATTCATGAAGCATTGTCACGTCCGCAAAAATGCAGAGATGATAAAATTAACTTTTATTTTAATTTAAATTCCAATAACTCTCTTAATTCAAATTTAAAACTTAACTAAACAAACTAAAATAACTACTTATTGTCCTAAAATTTCCAAATGGCAATTTTCTAGGCTGCCACTTGGCTACATTCCATTGGCTTACTACCTTCCTTTTAATAATATATAGATTTCTTAAAATGAGTGCACTGCTCAAACTAGACAAGAGAAAAATTTAACGGAAAGAGTATAGTATATACTATCGAAGTTTGAGCAAAATTAGATCACGAATATATTTAATTTATTGACAAGTCGTACATACCCAAGTTAGTTCATGTTCATCTGAGCTCTCGGGCTAATTTGGCAGCCTAGTCACTCCGACACCAACCACCACTACTATCACAATGAATAGGAAAATTTAAAAATAAAAATAAAATAAGTGATTGGATTATGATCAATTATTTAGTTCAAATTGATCCGCTCATTTTAACCTAAGCAAGTTTTGGGGAGGATATAATCTAATTCTTATATTGATTTACCTTTTTTTTTTCTGCTCGAATTCACCTCATTTGACATCCTAAGAAGTGTCGCAATCCTACATTTATATTCTGTAATCCTATGTTCTAATGAATTCTTTCTTTCAAATATTGAAAAGCTGGGTCGAAGACTAGATAAGTCGATATGATGAATGATACAATTTAATGAAGGGAGGTTTATAAAAATACCAATCAAAATCAAAATATTTATCCACTTCTACCCATAAGTTTTATATTTATCCGGCCTATACATAAACTATTTACATGTCCTACCTTTCTAGATTTATATATTATTATTCATGTAGTATACCTTAAAAGGTATACCTCCATAAGGTATAATGAAGACATACAGTAATAAATGGGTAGTTTGGATAAAATACTTTTAATTTCATGGGTAATGTAATTTTTAATTGGTATGACTTGTAAATACGTTTAATTTCATGAGTATATAGCGTAAAAATCTTTTTAATAAAAGGAGTGAAGTATAAAACAGAGGATGATAAAAATTTATTTATATTCGGAAACTTTTTGGTCGGTAGTAATTTGCTTTTGAGGCACAGTACATCATAAGCTCATCGTTTGCTTATTCTTTATTGTACGTAGTTGGCTATATACTTAATATTCTGATAGAAGCACATTTGAAGATAACTGCCATGCATGGACGAATAAAAATTTAACTCAATGAGCTGTGGGGAAAAAAAAAAGGTGATGAAGAAGTTACTTTTATTCCTACAAGAAAGGATCCAACACAGCCGTTTCTCTGTATAAACACCCACTATCTTTTATCGTCCGGCTAAGTAAGTAAAAAAAAAAAAAACTTATACGAAACATTAGCTAAGATTTAACTACTATTGCATACACACATTTAGATAAGGAAATTAAAGAGTAAAACAATGGAACGACAAAGATTTGTGCACTACTGCTTTGAAAGCATTGCCAATTCAAAACTCTATGTACTCTGTACTATTACTCTCTTAGGATTTCACAGTCTGCAGCTTGGGAATGGTTTCAACTTTAGCTCCACACGTAGTATCATGCGGACACGAGGTTACCGGAATTTTATCAGAGCAAACCAGTAAACCAAGCTTCACTATGTCAATTATCTGTTCCTGTGTCAGTTCTGGAAGCTTCTTAATATTGTTGTTCTGATCATCCACTACATTAATTACAACAGGCTTTTGTATCTCAGGAAGTTTCTGCTCCTTTAAGATATTGGCCTTCTCTTTTTTGCTGTATATTGCATACAACACCATTTGGAGAATACCAAATATGAATCCCAATACGTTTGGAGCCTATAAAATCAGAAGGGAAGTACGTAAGGACATTGATATTTTACGTACACATGGATACATGCAAGTAATTAGGTGAAATGATATACACTACATGAGATTGAACAAATGATAGTAATTAACTTACAGCAATGTTAATGTCTTTTAGTAGAAGGCCATAGAAGAACCACATGACAGCACTTAATGTGAGAAAAACTGATAGGAGAAGTGGCATGTATTCCACACTCTTTGTTTTGATTACTTTTCTCTGCATGATCAATTGAGAAAATTGAGCATCAATTCAATTCAATGGAAAAGAATTAGCGACTATTGCTTTGAGAAAGGTGAATTATTTGCAGGTAATAGCTTACGTACCACGATGCCTAAGGGAGCTACAAAGACACACAAAGAGAATACAAGGCAAATCCATCCAACCACTTGCCCACGAACAGCGCCTTTGAAAGCAAACTGGGTAACCAGAATAATTGCACCAAAGCCACCGACTACTGATAATAGGAGCATCTTTATAGTTTGGACCTGCATTTAATAATTTGCGAAGATATTATATATTTGTTCCTTTAGGAATATGAAGGGAGAAGTACCCAATAGAGGATTTCTTGTCCTTACCCTGGCCTTCTTTGGTGCGTAGAAAAGGTAGAAACCAACATAGATAGTTTCAATGAAACATCCAAAGGAGTTGATAGTGATGATAAGGGTTGTGTTGGTCTTGAGAACTGCATAGTAAATCCAAAGCATGGAACTAAAGAGCGCAACTACATATGGAATCGATTGATAACCTTCCGTTGATTTCTTCTTGTAAATTCTATAAAATGTGGGGCTGCAAGTTTAAAAGTATGGTGTTAGCTAGTCATATTATAAGTTATTCCTATTAAGTAATTTTTGTAAAAATATTACTGGTAAGTGCGTAGAGACTCACATTGGAGAAAGGAATACAATGAACGAGACAATGTTACCTGAAAATTACAAAAGAAATAAGAAAGAAAACGATAAGTTTTAAACTCATCAAGACTTTGAACATATTTTAGGCATAAAGCGAATTTAGGACAAAGGTGCATATATATGAAATACTACTAGTGAACAACAGCCTACGTAAATTACTGAGAATATGGCTAGTACGACCTAGATATCTGACAATAAGCGAGTTCGGGAAAGAGTTTTAGTTACCAAGTACACCAAAAGCAAAAGCCCAGTGACCAGAAATACCAGCCATCTCTCCTTCTTTGATTTGTTATTGTAGCCAAAGAGTTGCAAATCTCTAGCACTCTTGTCTCTCACTCTCAAATGCTAGAGTAGCAAATGACTATTGCAAGTTTTCTACTTTGGCTGTGAAATGAAGAGTCCTTCGTTGACATATTTATACATGCAAAGCGTGGGAAAGTAGGTGCATAATTAAAATTAGTTCCATAATGTATTTGGGCAAATATTTAATGAAAATGCAAATGAAAAGCACTCAGAGAAAACAAAAACGGAGCACCCAGAGGGGGTGCCTTGGCAATATCCTCAAAATCAAGGGTCCCATTACTCTCTTTTATTATGTCATCCCCTAATCCTTAGGAGCACTAAAAATTACGTACTACTACATCGCATGCTTTATTTTCATGGATGGTTTTGGTTCTCTTTTGTTTCCTGTACCAAAATAAGAGCCAAATCAGCAAAAACAAGTCCAGAAAAAAATGGAGGGACCAATTAATGTCTGCCATTTGGCATCAATAATAGAGTTGGGACTTTTGGCTCTTGGTGTAGAGCTATTAAGAAGATCAATTTGCCGTAATGGCTGATGAATTCAGGATATGCTTCTCTTTGCTTTGTTTTGCTTTAGTGTGAGGTTTATCTTGTCCTTGTGGTTTGTCATTTATCCGTTTAAGTCGTGCATAGATGAACAAACATAACCCATCAAATTATGTGACAGGACAAAGTTTGAGAAAGAAAAAAAAAGAAAGACCAGTTTGTGATTTAAAACAGTATATATAAATTTTGTGACAATAAATCATTTTATTAAAGATAAATATGAAGTTTAAAATTATTATTTTTAAGTATAAAAAAAAATTCATTCTTTTTATTAACTAACAAGAAAAAAGAGTCATCATACATTGAAATACAGGGAGTATTAACCATTTTTTTCTTATTGAAAATCTCTTTGAGATTGCTTAGACAAATCTTTTTGTGTGAGGCCGCTGTTCCCCACCAACGGGCCGGTGTCCCTACTAAACAGGCCGGCGGGCCTATCAAGGACCGGACTAATCACATTTTCGTATATGAACTGGTTGATCTTTCTCAGCAGGGACAGTACCAAGAATATCAGGATTAGATAGCTTTTTTTTCTCTGGCAGTATAAAATCTTTCCAATCAATCGGGTAAGCCTATACCCGAAAGAGGGATTCACCGGTCCATCTATAAATGGATGTTAATTCTCCCACATTCAATCGCCACAAGGTCAGTTATGCTCGTCACAAGCGGTGTGCATCATGAGTCGGTTTGATTTTTTTTTTTTTTTCAAAGCAAAAATCAAATTAAATCAGCTGCTGTATCGGTTTCGTGAGTGCATTTTTATGTTTTGTTTAATTTTTAATTTTTTAGAAGACAGTTTACATCTGGCAAGCGTTGAAAATTTGACGAACATATAATCTATTTGAAGTTTTTTCTATAAGACATGATAATTATTACTCCCTCTGTTACAAAAAGGATGAACCTATTACTATTTGAAGGGTCAAACAAGATTATGTTTGACTACATGTCTACAAATATTTTCTAACTATTTTGAATTGTTAACTATTGTGACTTATAGTATTTTTCATGTAGTTTCTAAATATGTAAATTTTATTTCAAAAAATTTAAAAATTCGATGTGCAAATTCCCGGTCAAAATTAGTCAATTTGACCCTCGTACTCCGCAAAGGTTCATCCTTTTTGAAACGGAGGGAGTACTATTATAGTCTCACAATCAATTTCATCGTTTACTCTTCAAGTTTAATTAAATAATTATTTAAACACTAAGATCAATATAAAACTTATATATGTGTTGGCTTTGTTTAATTTTGAAGTTTTTAAATAAAACTCTATCCCAACATAGAAAAGATATAAGAATTTAATAGATCTTTGACTTAGAACATATGTATGGAAGAATAAAGATATTGAAAAATTTCAACAATTCTCAATAAGTCAGTAATTATAAAATAAAATATATTTAAAATATAAAAACTAAATACACTATATAAATTATGAGTTTAAGTTTGGTGCACTGTTAATATACACAAATTTTTACACCATCAAATAATTTTAACTTGTTATAGCAAGTTACCAACTTTTTACATATGGTTTCTTTTTTCTAAAATATACCGTTGGATTTTTCTTTTTCTCCTCTCCTCCCTTCCAACTCTCTCTTCCGCAATGTTGATACCAACTCAACCAAATATTTCATATAGTTCGGTTGCTTCTTCTTCCACCTAAAGTCTCTCTTAATTTTTCATTTAAAAATTCAACTTTTCATTGTTAAAACTTCAACAGTGATAAAAGTTTAGTAGAGTTCCTTCACAGAAACCTAAAAGTTTCCTTTGAATCTTTAATAAATGAGAAAAAAATTCTGGGATTCCTACACAGAACTTACAATGGTGGAACTACACGGCCAAGATAAAACGGTTAAGTCACACATGAAAACATATATAGTTCTGTTAAATTAAAGTAGAAGAAGTTTCCCAAGATATGGGACGTTTGAGGCTTAGAAGAATTATATTACTTCTTGCAGTATGAGAGCTACAAAAATTTAAACTTACTTCCATGCCAACGCGAGTAGTTTAACTCATCACTACCTCGTAAGGGCGTTGAGAATTGTTTTTGGATGATTTCACCATGAAATTGGGAAAAACCTATGAAAAAGTTTCATGAAGAATGTCAGAATTAGCAAACAACAAGCGAAAAAGGGAACAATTAAGGGTTTTTTTATATTATATACCACTACAAGAATTTTGCTTTATAACAGACCAGTTCTTAACGAATGGATGGAAATCCAGTCGTTATAGGTATAGTTATAGCGGCCACAGCAATTCCAGACGTTAAAGGACAGTTTTTCGTTTAGCAATAACGAAGGGATAGAATCCCGTCCATAATACCACACTATCCAGTCGTTCACTACACTAATTTAGCGGAAATACAAAAAAGAGAGAACCGCCAACTCACTCAAGTCATTATTTAGTTCCTCGTTCACATCACTCGAAGAACCCTAAGCCCCAAAAAAGATGAACCCAAACCCAATTAGTTGGTTCCTCTTTCATAGCCGGTCTCTGTTATCATCACTCTGGCGAAGTTGATGGTGTGCGGGGCACATGTCTACTACTCCATCCGTCTAGGTTTTTGTTCTACTTCTCTCCTTTTTTTAATCTTTTTTAAATCCTAATCCTTCTTTCAATTGATTTTGTGTAGAAATGTATGGTGAACCCTCTAGGAAGCATTTCTCTCGCTCTATGTACTTAGACTGGAGTTACTTTTCAATCAGGTATTTGTATAATATTTTCCATTTTTTGCTCTTAAGGTTGTTAACCAAGTTTGGAAAAGGTTACACTTGTTTCTTTACCCACTAAGGAAATAGTAAGTCAAAATATAGTAATAATGTTGGAATCGTTTGTTTCAGTTATTACTTTCTCCTTGATAATATAGCCATTCAATTGTCAATGTTATGTCAGTTAGAATTTCAATGAATTGTAATTTTCTGAGCTACACAATCTAGCTTAGGGCGATAAGGTTGTTATCACAAGAAAGAATTTCCAAAAAATGTACTCAATTTCTTACTACCCTGTTTCAATGCTCACGTATGTTTTATGCACTTTTTCTTTTGCTCTTTTTTTTGGGGGTGGGGGGGGGGGGGGTGGGGGGGGGGCATAGATTAGTCATTTATGTAGATCTAGTTGTTTCCATCCTTCTCTTTTTATTTTGTTGGGGTGGGGGAAAGGGGAAATCTTGTTGAAGATGAAACTATATAAGGGAAAGAACTCTGCCATTGAATTGACACTCACATCAGTCAATGTATAGCTAGCTTCTTGCAACTCTGCGCTACTGTTTATGATACTTACATTTAGTTGGACAATGAAAATTTTATTGTCATCTGGAAAGTCGGAAAGTTGTATTGTCTTTTTTTTTTTTTTCATTTTGGGAGATATTGCAACAGTAAAAAAGTGATTATTTGGTTGTAGGATCTTTTATTAGCCACATGAAATATCTCTTAAGTACTAGTAGATGGTTTGTAAATTACCCGAGAACGCAACATGGATTTTGATTCTAGGTAATATATGATAGTGCGGACATCAAAGTTCCGTGCATTAAGTATTTTCTTTCCTTAATGTTTAAGTTTTTCTACTTTAGTAGGAATTTGAATTACTCATGATATGTGAGTCATGTCGGTCTAGTGAAATCGCCTCAAGTGCTACTTAATGAACTCTTTCAATTGCTTACACCCTGCCTAGAGTTCAGATTTTTCTTAAAATACATTAATCATGACCTTATGTAGTAGTCGCTTAATTTGAAGCCCGTTCGACCATTAGTTCTATACGTCTCTTGAAGGCATTAACTTGCTCAATCATTTGACTCGGTTGATAGCTATTTTGGATGTATGTTTGGAGTTATTCAAATTGATTGAAGGCCTATTTAGAAAGGTTTGGCAAACTGAGGAGGAGATCACTGGTATGTACAGAGTGGAGAGTGCTTCCCAAGTGGTTTCAACACTATTAAGCTGACAAATTCTATATAAAATAAGAAGGCTTTTCATTAGTTGGTCTTTGTTTTGTCGTCGTCGAACTTTTGCATGACGAACTCTTTGATAATGAACTTTACAATTAATAATAAGCTTTATGATGTAGAAAAATACTAAAGTAAGGAAAAGTACTTCAAGTGGCTAACAAAGAATGCTCTTTTTTCTTGAAGTTTTACATTTCAATGTCCTACACCAAAATGATGCCTTTTGAGGACACAAGGACACGTACCTAGAAGCATAGTGTTTGCGCTTTGTTAATGTTATGCTTATTTGGATCTTGTAGTTCCTTGACTTTGTGTTTTCTATTTTTGATGGTTTCTGCTTATGCTGGTATGTTTGCAGTGGTAGTGAATATTTCTGGTTTATTAGTTGTCCTAGATGATGGAATCGAGTTCAAGGCTACTTCTCTGGGCTGTTAATATCTGGTGTGTTTCTTCTCGATCTCTCCTTTTCTTTTCTTAAACTTTTTATGATTACTGTAACACTCTATGAAGATAAACCAAGTACATGCTATATACTAATAGTTTTTTCCAATTGCAAATCATATGCAGTTGTGTATGATAACAAATTAAAGGCTGCTGAACTTTTAAAATTTTTGCATTCAATGAGGCTTGTCTAAATGTATTATATCATCAATGTTTAAAAATATTATATGCAAACATCAAGATAATTTACTCTAGTGCCTTCTAAACTAACATTTGGATGAATTGATTTCTTTAAAATCTTCTAAACTAGTATTATGACTAATCAATAAATTCATGCATCAAGTATATACTGTTAAATGTGTTGCTTTACCTCCCTTGTCCAGGTATCGCGACTGAAACTATGTAGTAACTGAAATGTTTTTGATGACCAGTACTCTCTTTGGTTTTATTCTCATTAGCCACAATTATGTGTATGGTACTACAACCACTGTATTCATTCAAAATCAGAGTTTCTAGTTCTCTCTTTTCCTCTTCTAATGGCACATGCCTTGATTATTCAGAAAGTTGGATTGATTCAGTAATTAGAGCTTTTACTTTCAACGTGTGCATGTAGACATAAATATTCTCCACTTCATCTAGGCTCTTCTACACTAACTTTGATTGTCACAATTAGAATACCAAAATCTAGCAGGCATAGTATATATCCTTGCCTACAGAGTTGCTTATGTTCTAAGGCATTGGGAAGTACAATTGGGATGAATTGTTTGTTTTCAGAGAAGTGGATTGTTATGCATCACTTGTGGTTATGTATTTCTTATACATATGCGACGTTTATTTGTTAATCCCTTCCTCTGCTTATGGTCAATTTCTGCTATTTAGAACAATTAGAACTTTTTTGTATTCAGTTGTTAAAAAGAATACCTAAAATTTTTGAATTTGAAGCATTGGTAAGGTCTGGTAGCATCATTGAGGAAGAGTACGAATTGAATAGCCAAGATAGATATATGAATCCGGATTGCCAGACAGGTAATGTAATTGTTTGGTCAACAATTTATTGGCCGTTTCTTCACTGCTTTCAAGCACTTGAATATAATCACTTGTATAAATTAAATATGGGATCTCGCTAAATACTTGATTCTTGGTACTTTATCCCCTGATCTTTTTGCTCACAGCTTTGTCAGATAGTAAATTTCTCACATGTAATTGAAAAGAATCTCTACTTCTGTTATAATGTCGTACTATTTATCCTAAGGATTTCTTATGTTTCTAGGATACACTCATTTGATTGTTCAGCAAAATGTTTTCATTAAGTGTGTTAATTTTTCCTTCAAACAAAGTTGCTAGTTGAGGTTTTATTATTAAACTAACATGAACTTAGCTCTTTTTACAGATGAAGAATTTGAAGAACATTTCCTCGAAGAAATGGCAGAAAAGTTGAAGCAGAAGATGTGTTGGTTTGGTTGAGGGTCTCTTTTATACATTTGCTAAAACATTCTCTTTCTAAGAGTCCTACTAGACAATTTGGATGGAAATATTTTTTTATTAACGCGATGATTTATTTCTTTGTGATTGACAATGATTTTCTTTGAAGTATTTGATTATTAGTATATTTTTGGATGTGTATATGAAAGCATATTAAATAATTATTATATTCTATGATCAAAGTATCATTTACAATTAACGAAAGGAATTACGGTCGCCAAATCACTTAATGACAAAATTTTGAGTAGCCATTTACAGAATTTTAGCGACTGGATTTGCTAATAACGAAGGGAAATTCTTGACGCTAATAGAAAGAACAACGACCGGATATTGTGCGATCGTAAAAGAGTATTTACCGACCGGATTCAAATTCGGTCGTTAAACTTTTAACGTGAGAGCCTATAACGACCGGTGACGACCGGATTTTATACAGTCGTTGTCCTATAACGACCGGATTTATACTTTTAACGGCTAAATTTGCCAAATTTCCCCTCTCTAAAGGCCATATTTCTTGTAGTGTACCCATGAAATTTAAAGTATTTACAAGCCGTACCAATTAAAAATTGCACTACCCATGAAATTAAAAATATTTACCCAACCTACCCATTTATTACTGCATATATTTTTATACCTTATGGGTGTATACATTTAAGGTATACGATATATATAATAGTATACAAATTTAGATATGAGTGTATACCTTCAAGATATACGGTATAAATAATAGTATACAAGTCTAGATGGATAGTTGATATAGTTTTTAGACGATTAGTTTGATTTTTCTGATTTGACTCAATTTTTCATTTTGGTTTGAACACACTTGCTTTTCACAAAGATTGAGCCCAAGACTGTTTCATACCATCTTCTTCTCTAATTGCTACATACATTTAAAGAACGTCCTATATACAGAAAATCTGTTCGTGGAATAAATCGCGTTGCTTGATGACCTCATACCTAAACGTTTGATTCTACCATAAAAAGCTAGGCTGCTGCCACTTTGAGCGCTCTTGGTTTAATCTTAGTAGTATAATAATTGTAATACCATGTAAAAAAGTAATAAACATGTGCACACTTCCTTGTTTGATTTTGATATCAAAGCTAAAAGTAAAAAGCCATTGTTATGATTAAAAGGAGTCTCAGCTCTTATAAAGTTACGTTAAAAAATTGAGAGATTGATATTGGCCAAATGTGCATTCACAAAATCTCCAAATTGCGTGGGGAACTCAAATTTTTATAGGTTATGTTATGTTCATGAAGTGAATGGTCCTCCCCAGCTCTTTCCACCATAAACACGCAAACGATGCCTCCTTTTCTCTAGTTAAAGCGTATTTAACTTTTTAGAGGAAAAATATTCATTAAAAAATCGTGATGATTGGTAATTGAAATGTCTAATGCACGTCGGCGTAATAACCTGATTGATTCAATATGAAACACTCAGTGCAGGGGTCAAACATGGTTCAACCAAAAAAATTATTGTTAAAATAAAATTTCCATATTTTACGAATAAAATAGTACTATGTGTTTTCGTATGAGTTAGTCATAGCGAATATGAAGAACAAATTGGGTGCATGCGTTCCTATCATGTCACGTCTAATTTTAACTATGCTGAGTGCCAACAAGTTAAGTACAACCCTCACATTTACTTTAACTCGTTGTTTGGCGCTCAAACCTTCTGTACAAATACCTACTGTCCGCCACTAGTAATAAGATAAAAAAAATTCAACGAAGGAGAACCTATAATGCTTAAAAGCACTGACCCAATCTCACTAGCTATTTAATTCTCTTTATTTGAAATGATTTGCATGTGATATAGCCGCTAATTTTCGGGAGATGAAATTAATCGGCTACTTCGGCAGCACTAAACATTAATTTAACTTATTATTGTTTCATGGCAAGGTACATGTGTCATAGCTCTAGATTTACATTAGTCCTCTATATAAAATTAAAAGGGATATCTTTGTTGTAACCTTTTCAGTTATGAGCGGTAGTATCATGATTGCAACTTTTGTGCGAATTAGGCCCCTGCCCGTCCGTTACTTTGCTTTTCCCTTTTGGTTGTAATTTTTCATGTGTTTTTCTTTTGTTTAATAATTGTAGTAAAATATTATTCCTATTAGGCAACGTCTGACACTCTGGCTACTCTACTTTAGTCTTCTTCCGAGGTCACAATAATGTAATTTATGCAAATACCATATTTGTAATTAGTGTTAGTTGTAGGGATAGATGTGTAAATAGTATACTAGATTTTCTTTGTGTTATTGGACCAAGCCCACTATAATAATTGGAGGCTAAGTTAGGTTAGGACATTTACACTTGTATATTAAGTCCTTCATTAATGATGAATGGAGAGAGATTTTCCACCGAAAATTCTGTTGTTTGATTTGATTTTCACATGGTATTAGAGCCACCGTATTGATCCATCGAAAAAGAGAACACTCTCCTTGAAACTGAAAAGTGATGGCTGCTCCACCTGTTGGCGTCGTAGCTGGATGTGAACGGACGGTTGTTAGTGACAGGCTGACAGCACTGTCATATGGAAGACAATTTCTCCGCATGCCATTACATCAAATGACATGCATATGCGATTTGATTATCACACAAGTCCAGGTAACAGGTGATAAATGTGATCAGTGGGCATTGTCCATACGAACGGCTCTACATGCTCAAAAGAAATTCAAATTTGTGGATGGGTCTATTGTGAAACCCGATGAAGGGTTGGTGGATTTGGATGATTAGTGGACTATAAATTCACTATTGGTGTCATTGATATGAAATTCAATCGAACCAACACTTCAAACCACTATATTGCGTATGAAAGTGGCTAAAAGTCTTGGGGATGGTATCTGTGATAGTACTCGATCGGAAATGGACAAGGAATCCAAGGGTTGAAAACTGCGCTAGCTGAGTGTACGCAAAAGGGTTTTTTTATTGCAACTTACTGCAGGAAGTTGACAATGCTCTCGAAGAACTCGGAAACTATGAAAAATTTCTTACGTGCTCGTGTGGGAATTGTGCGTGTAATCTGATGGTTGCATTAGAGAAGACGAAGGATTACGAGAAAGAGCATTTGTTCCTCATGGGGTTGGATGAGAATCTCTATGGGACTGTCTGTACTAGCCTGTTCGCACAGGACCCGTTACTGTTCTTGAACCAAGTCTACCATAAGGTTTGTTCAAGATGAACGTGTAAATAGAGTAGCACGAGGGCAGGAAAAAAGGGGGGAGGCAATGGCTTTGGGTTTTCAACGGTCGATACCCTACCGAATAGGCTCTGATAACAAAGGGTGTCATTTGTGTGATCGTGGTGGATAAACTCCAGATCGGTTCTATGAGGTCATAGGGTATCCGGAGTGGTGGAATTATTCACCTAATCAAGGAAACCAACATCCAGGGTTTTAGAGTGGTGGTCGTGGTAGAGGAAGAACAGATGCTGCAAGAGGTGCTCGTGGTCGTGGACACCAGCAGAATGGGCTATATGCTGGTCGGGGACTAGGGGTGTTCATGGTACGGTACGGTACGGTTTTAAGCTTATCGGTAACGGTATATCGGTTAACGGTATGTAATTATGTAAAACCAATACCGTACCGATAAGCTATCGGTTATCGGTAGTTAACGGTTCGGTAAGCGGTATACCGAAGCCACAATAACCCAAATTTACGAAAGGAAGTAATCAAAGAAAGCTTGTTGGATTAATAAGAAATCTCACAAAAGCACATAAAAAGATTAGTTTTACTCTTAAATGTACAACTTATAAACTTTTGTTACAAGCAGCAGCACAACCTATAGAAAAGAAATTAGCCAAAAGAATGTAAATTTCATTCATATCTTCCATAAACAGACAGCTATTAATATAACTTATCAACATTAGCAACCTCAATCAAGGGATTATCATTTTACAGTAATGTTTCCTCCGCCAACATCTATGCACCTTCTGCAATGTTTTCTCCCCAACATTCTCCATCTTAGAATGTTGTAATGACAAATTCAAAATGGGCCAGGCCTCATATGTTTGTAACGACAAATAGCTTCTAGTAGCAATAATATTTATACTTTAACATATAAATTAATATACTAATAATAAATAAAATACATAAAAATTATAAATAAAAAAAAAATCCTTCTCGGTTATCGGTACGGTAACGGTAATGATATATAGAAACCGTTACCATACCGATATCTTATCGGTATTAGAAATTTATACCATTACCGAACCAATAACCGTTATACCGATACCGTTATGCTTATCGGTAGCGGTAACGGTTCGGATATCGGTACCGGTTCGATTTTGCACATCCCTATAGGGGACGAAGTGGTATTCGAGCTAATGCAGCACGGGCTATGTCCAGAAATGTGGAATCCAGACACACTGTTGTGCATGGACAATCATGTCTATCCGGACTAAGCAATGATCAGTGGCAGATGTTGATCGGCATGTTGAACAAAGAGAAATCGAGTTCGAGTGAACCATCCATTGGTAAGCAAATTTGATTTTCGTAAATAATTGACATGAGAGAATCTAATCATATGACCGGCTAGTTGAATGTCTTGGAGGCCTACGAACAGTACCGCAGTGTCCGATTGGTCTACCAAATCAAAGCAACACATTGGCTACTCAAGAAGGATTCATCAGACTTAACGAAGACTTAACTCTTCAAAATGTTCTATATTTGCCCGAAACAACATGCAACTTGATTTGGTGTCTCAATTGATTAGTCAATTTGACTGTAATATACACTTTACCAATACTTGATGAGTAAGTTAGTTAAGGAATTTTGCAATTGTATATAAACTCCTTCATTAATAAAAAATGGAGAGAGGTTTTTCACCGAAAAGTGTGTTGTTTAATTTGATTTTGACACTCAAGACGGTTTTATTGCCCTTTAGTCATATCATTGGAGAATCAGTAGACTACTACGCAGACTAAACCCACAAAAGGATGGGTAAAGCCTTCACTTCAAGAATTTGATGCTAAATTAGTATTTCCACCAATAATAGGATTTAGGCTTTACCTTTGTTTACTGTTAAAGCAAACATCAGATATCCCCTCAATTTGCTTTAGCTCAAAAATGCACTTGAACCCATAATTTAAGTCCGTAAAAGTGTAAAAATATACATTCTCAGAAATGAAAAAGAATAAACTAAAGAGGGAAATAATAGGAGTAACATGTGACACATGGCGTAAGACTTATTCGTTGTTTTAGTCTTGCCTAGTTTATTTATTACTACTATTATTATTTTTTAACCCGTAGAAAGTTTTTCCATTCAACGAGTTCGAAGTGCAAATCAATTCAAACAAGAAAGAAGACCAAAAAGTTTAGACTAATTCTTGGACAGGATCTAACGTTCAGCAACAAAATAGAATCTAGCTTCTCTATTTAATACTAGTTAAATCACACCTTTAATTTAGTGACTGGGCTTCTCATTTGAGGTCAACTTTGTATCAAAACCGCACGAAGCCATAAAAATGAGTCCACAGTCAACTTGAAAAGGGATTTCAAGATCTCACTAACACAAATTATCTTCCACTCTAAGTGCATTTGTATTGTAAATTAAGAATATGCTGCAACATCTTTTTCCAAAAGCATAGAATTAGAAAGTATTTAGGACCTCCAAAATAAATAAACTAGGGCTCAGTTATATTTTGAAAAGGCTGGACCTTTTGATCTTTTGACTAATGAAAACAAACTACCTCCGTTACAATTTATAATTCATAATTGACTTGATACTTATCACAAAATTTAAGAAAATAAAGAGGATTGCTGAAAGTTATGGTCTAAACTGTGACATAGAAATTTGTCATTCTTTTCACAATTGATTAATAAAGAAATTTAGTTATTCTTTTGAAACAGCGAGATTAATAATTTTATGATAGAAAACCTCGCCTAATGGCTCTAATGGGTGATAGAGTTAAATTACTAGCTATGGAGGAAAACGTCTTTCATTTTAGCTTTTTATTGCAATCGGCTAGTTTTTTTAACTAAATTCCTGGCGATCTAACCTAGCGATTCGCCAGAGTAGTGCTTGTGTTATAGAAATGGTGACTTAAACGATTTTATATCAGGGGAGGAAATATAAATGTGGCGCTGAAGTGTCTCCTATTTTGTAAATAATTATGTTTAAGTTGGATAGTGTGTGTAAAAATCTTGTCAGTGAGATCATTCTCAGTTGATTTTGACTGAATAAGTTTAATGAAAAGGGACAAAAAATACTCCTAAACTATTTGAAAGTGTGTAATTGTGTCATCCCTTTCAGTTTTAACTTAAAATTACTTGTTAATCATGTAATTCAAAAACACCATCCAAACTATTCAAGTGGCTCAAAACTACCCTCCCTAAAAAGGTTGTCCCAAAGGGGGAAAATTTTCCCTTGAACTAATCGAAATGGAGCAATTATACCTTTAAACTATTCAAAATGGAATTCCCTTGGTTTATTTATTTTTATTGTGTGAAAGAGTATAAGATGCCAATAATAAGAAAATAAGTAGTTTAAATACTTCTTGCTCTAAAAAAAAAAACGACGACGTGTAGCTTTTTTCTTCTTCTTCTTATGCATTAGGTATAAGTTGTTCTTTCTAAACATGAAATCACGTACATTTATTTACAAAACTATTTTAAAGTCTATTTTTGTACATTAATAATAATAATAGATGTATTTTACTAACTCTAAGATAATTTATATGATAAAGTCCATAGGTGTAAGTTTTAAATCATCTTTTTTCCATGTTTTCCAATAAAAGACATTCATCTAATCTTAATTAAGACGGTTTGTATTAATTTACTTATCAAATTTTTGAAGTACATATTAAACTTAAAAAAGTGGACTACAAACCAGCGTCCAGATTTCTTACATAAATCTTGAATTGTATAAATTTGTGTAGAAAAAATTTTGATTTTTTTTTTTCTGAGGTTGAGTTGCAAATATTATATTTGCAAGTTGAAATTGTTTCTCGACATGATCTCTACTTAATAAAAAGTTAAAGTTTTCTGAGTTAAGAATTTTTTTTGGTTGAAAACTTGACCACTTTTTGATATTTTTGAAAATGAACTTTCAAACGAACACTTGCAAGTTTTTAATTTTCTATTTTTATGAAAAAAGGAAATTTGTATGGCCAAATGCCTCGTAAGTATTTATAATGAAAGAACCATTAAGAAAATTACAAAACAGAAAAACATTTGTCATACTATGTAGCACCCAAACAAAATACAAGGATAAGAGATAAACATACTCCCACCTCACTTTACTTCATTTTTATCCTGTCTCTTTTATAAACAATTAATTAATGAAAGCTGTACCTAAAGCTCATCAACTCTATCCCAAGGATCTTTAATAGCACTAAAACCTTGGATATTTGATAGTACCATGAAAGTGGACAATGTTGGAACATCAATACTTTGTTTGTTGAGGTCACCCTAAATGAATGATGTTTCCCACTTCCTCCGTCCTTGTAAATGATTACTTAAAAAGGCAAAAAGAAAAATGGACCATTCTCCAGCTTTATTTGATAATAGTGATCGATCGTCTTCAATATATTATGGGATTTTATTTTGGAACAAACTTTTATTTGTATACTGTGGCAGAAGGAAAAGTTTTCCCACTTTTTCCGGGTAAAATGTTTTGTGGAATTTCCTTCAATAACTGCATTCGTATATTTACTATATTTTCAGTTTACATGGGTTAAAGCCGGTTTAGTTCATACTGTGCATTTTCGTTTTTGTTCTACGCAGTTCGGAGTTTAATAGTGGTAAGCCTAGGTTCTTTCAAAGTAAAAAAATTATTAAAAAAATTGCTACAAAAGAGGAGTTCCAATAACTTTGTCAAAATTACTTGTAATATTTCGGTACTTTTTTAATTCCATATGAAAATCTTGTTAAAATTAAAAAAAGAATTTCTACTTTTATTATGTAATGATATCATAAAATAACTAGCTCGATTAATCTAAAATAGTGTCGTGTATGACTCATTAAAAAAACAGCTTGCTCCTAGAGTTTTTCAATTACATGTCTCGAATCCGACAATTATTATTAAAGGTGAATGATTAAATCCATCTCTGTCGTACTCTTGGTGTTCAACCTTACTAAATGTACCTATCGCTCAAACATCGACTAACTATCTATGAAAATTAAAATAAAAGCTTGAGTAACAAGAAATTTCTTGGAAAATTATTTAATCAGACATTATGATTTAATTACATCCCTATTTATTGGATAATACTGGATCGTTGTGATTTTGCCATGATTTAATTACATAAGAGAAAGAAAAGGGCACAATATGTTGTTATTTTGCCATGATTTAATTCCATCAGAGAAAGAAAATTGAACTTAAGATGCATTTACATATTCTTTGATTAGGTCTGATTATATTTCTTTTTCAATTGAAGTTAGGTGTGGATAGACCTTCAACTTCTCACGGCAAAATTTGAGAGCAATGGTGAAAAGGCTTGGTCATGATGTCAGCCTGAGAACAAATCAATTTAGGTTTTGCCCTACGATAGGGTGGGGGTAAAGAAAATAACTTTATCTATGATTATTTAAACTGAGAAATTAATTAAGTACATTATTATCAAATGACGTTTAAAATGACAGTCCTAGCTTTTACTTATTAAAGGACACTGATTTTATTCATTTTGGCCAGCAGAAATACTATGTGAGCATGAATTATCCCTTTATATTTCATGGTGACTAAGTCGATCAAATTTCAATTGATTGGCGGTTTAAAAGGAAATCTTACGAAACTGAATACTATCTTTTGGATAGATATTGAGTTGTTATAGCAGTATATTTTACGTTCTTTTTATTAAAAAAGGAGCAAGAGAAATCTCTTTGTCGTCACTAGATCTCGTGATGAATACAGTGAAATTGAAATATCAGTAGATATTAGTGATGTTTTAATGCGTGGAACTATAGTTTGAGATAGATAGATTATTCACAAAAGAGAAGTGGGCTACAAAAAGAGGATAAAATATTCATGCTTTTATATGTTTGCTCAAAAGCATGTAAATAAAAGCTTATGGGACAACCATTTACGTGACAACTTTTGCATGCGACTTTAAATGCATAATCCCTGCCCATATTGAACGAAACTCTGCATGCAATTTCAATCTGTAATGCACTTTAAATGTCTTGCAATTCTACTTTTATTTTTCCAGTAGTTTAAACCTTTATGCACTTGCTGTATATTAACTAATCATTACACATTGATAAGGTGATTATAGATTATGGTAAAAATATCATAGATCCACTACTATAGAAATATAGTGTTTTGCATTTTAGTTTGGAGACGGAATTCCATCTCTAAAAGGAGTTTAGAGAGGGAATTCCGTCTCTGCGCGACCTTCGCTGTTTAGCGCGTGTGTCAGTAAGTGCTTAGAGACGGAATTCTCTCTCTAGCAAAATAATTAATTTCCTGCTTGGAGAGGGAATTCCGTCTCCAACATTATTTGTATAAATTATTTTTATTATTTAGAGACGGAATTCTCTCTCCAGAAAAATAATTAAAAATTATTTTATTGTTTAGAGACGAAATTCCCTCTCCAGAAAAATAATTAAATCGTTTAGAGACGGAATTCCCTCTCTAACTATATTAACCCTGTTAAATAAAAATATTAGAAAATCGATACAAAGCCACCACGGGCAATTAAACAATTCTACATACATGTTTCATCATTAAGCATTCAACACGAATAAAAACTAAAGTGTTTTTATTAGTAACATGTTCGACAAACTTAACAAACCATGACACTACTCCGCCCTCTCGGATAGAGATATTTAATTTTTTTTAGGATGCTAACATAAAAAAAAATAGTTAATAAACTAAAATAGGCATTTAAGTATATTACTACAAAAATATTTTACCAAATAGAGCTGTGATGACATTTAACTATATAGCAATCTATCGAAAAAAATTAAGAATATTAAAAAAGTGGCAAATATAGTAAGTTAGAAAAAAATAACAAAACACAGATTTTAGAATTTGAGAAAATTCAAAATCTATCTAACATTCCCCCCCCCCCCCCCCCCCCCAAAAACACCTTCCAAATAAATCGAAAACCTTCATACCGATCTCTAAGGACGATCTCTCTCTCCTTAAAACCAACGGCGTAACCTCTGTAAGATTCTCAAACCCTAATTTTTTACTCTTCATTTTCTAATGTTTTAACACTAAATTTCGAAATTTATTTAGAAATTGATATATTGCAATTTATTTTCTACAACCAAGATGAAAGAAAGGAGGAAATTGGATCTGAAGAGATATACCACCCCCATCTCTCTCTATATTCAGTTTATTTCCGCTAACTCAGCTAAAGATCTCACTAAACAGAAAGGTCTCACTCCATTTTTTGTATTCCAAAAATTATTAGTAAATTGGAAAGAAAATGGATTTGGATCAGTAGATACGAGATTGGGGTGGGGAAAATGGGGAGGGAAAAATAATAGGGAAGACGAAATACTTACTTGATGAACGAAAATGGTGTTGCAATTGTGGAGAAAATGGGTGCCTCTGGTGCCGCTGTGGAGAGGGAATGTTTGAAAAATTTTATGTGTTTGTAAAAAATTTGGAGTACGCTGAAGTAAAAATATAATTATAGAGTTGTTAGCGTTGGAGAGGGAATTCCGTCTCCAATCAAAAAGTAAAAAAAATGTCACGTGATTGGCGACAGAATTCCTTCTCCATCACCTGACACTTTTTTCAATTACTTTTTGACTGGAGAAGAAATTCCGTCTCCAACTTTTCCAATTTAATTTATTTTAATGCAAAATACTGATTGGAGAGGGAATTCACTAGCTAACTGATTGGAAAGTGAATTCCCTCTCCAACCATTCTGTAGTTTTTTACTCTTTTTCTAGTATGATTAATCTCCATGATAAACATTAATTGATTATAATTAGCTAATAAAAATTGCACTCTGCAAACCTATTACTACGGGTTAAACTATACAGCCTAAGATGATGGTAATAGAAAAGGAGAGGTTAAACTAATTGATAAGGTAAAGAATTTTTACATATCAATGTATATAAATTAGATCTAATAAGAATTTTTGAATTTTGTAAAGCTTGGAGGTGGTAGACTAGATAAGCCGGCAAGAAGGATATTCTAATAATAAAACAAGTGAACAATAAAACTGAGGCTGCTACCACAAATTATTTTGGTTTGCAAGTACTCCTATAATTTACTTGTTGGGCTCAGTAAATCATAGGGTCGTCATTTGCCTAATTTGTCATTTATTAGAATAAGATTGTTTTAGAAAGCATTATTGGGACTCGCATCAAGGTAACTAATTAAGGTGCTTGTGAGGCTGCCTAAGTACGCAGATAACAATCCCAGACATGCCGAATGCCCACGCACGAGACTCGTCTTACAGTACACATTGATACAATAATTATAAATTAGATCCATGCAACCTAAAGTTCCTTAACTATGCATTGACTCGCTCCTCATTTATCAGAAAATCAGACGTAAAGAACACTACATTTCAATTTTGTAGCCGTGGTAATGTATATTGCTTCAGGTAAGAATATTTTTCTCGTTCATGAGGCATGAATAGGCTCATGAACGCATAAAGGAAATTGAATAGGCCCACGAATCTTCAGTAGACGCACTAGATGAGTTCACAGATGATGAAACAAGATTATTGATGAGGCTAAAATTGCAGGAGTACGATAATTTTTGTTTAGAAAAAAAAAATAGTGGGTAAGAACTATGTGAATAAAATTTTTTACCGCAATGAATTAGGGAAAACAAATATTTTTATTGCTGTAAAAGAAAATCTAACACACCATCCTCTCTATTTATCATCAAGACAGACATTTTATCTGAGTACATGTCAAGGAAAACTAAAGCTAATTACACGAAATATGAACGAAGAGAAAATTTGTGTACGACATAGGGAGTAGGAAGGTTGATTAAACCAATTCCAAACTTTAAATTCTACTGTCCTAAGTTTCTACAGTTTGCAGCTTGGATGTGTTTTCAACTTTAGCTCCGGATGTAGTATCATGCGGACCGGAGGCTACGTGAATTTTATCAGAGCAAACTAGTAAACCAAGTTTCACTATGTCAATAATCTGTTCCTGAGTCAGTTCTGGAAGCTTTTTAATATTATTGTTCTCATTCACCACATTATTGATAGTAGGCTTTTGTATCTCTGGAAGTTTCTGCTCCTTTAGGATGGCCTTTTCTTTTTTGCTGTATATTGCGTACAACACCATTTGGAGAATACCGAAGATGAAACCCAATATATTTGGAGCCTATAACAAGAAGTACGTAAGAACATTGATAAGTACCTAGTTTGTAAACATGAATGTACATACATGCATGCAAGATTAGTAGTGTAGTAGTAGTAGTACGTAGTAGTAGAACTTACAGCAATGTTAATATCTTTGAGTAGAAGACCATAGAAAAACCACATTACAGCACTTAGTGTGAGAAAAACTGATAGGAGTAACGGCATGTATTCCACACTCTTTGTTTTGATTACTTTTCTCTGCGTGAAATGATTAGCAAAATGAACATTAACTTCAGGGACGAGAAAAAAAAAAGAGAATGAGGAAGTCGATGAGAAAAATATTGCACGTAAAAGCTCACCACTATGCCTAAGGGTGCTACAAAGACACACAAGGAAAATACAAGGCAAATCCATCCAACCACTTGCCCACGAACCGCGCCTTTGAAAACAAACTGTGTAACCAGAATAATTGCACCAAATCCACCGACCACTGATAATAGGAGCATCTTTATAGTTTGGACCTGCATTTGATAAAATTTTAAGATCAAAGTTTTGTCATATTTTACTTTCTTTAGGAGAATGAAAGGAAGGAAAAAGAAGTGAAATTTACTGGACATTTTGTAAAACCTTACCCTGGCTTTCTTTGGTGCGTAGAAAAGGTAGAAACCAACATAAATAGTTTCAATGAAGCAGCCAAATGAGTTGATAGTGATGATAAGGGTAGTGTTTGTCTTAAGAAATGCATAGTAAATCCAAAGCATGGAACTAAAAAGCGCGACCACGTATGGAATCGATTGATAGCCTTCAGTTGATTTCTTCTTGTAAATTCTATAAAATGTGGGCCTGCAAGTGTGAAATATAGTGTTAGATTAAAAGAGTAAGCCAAAGATAAAGAAAACATATTACAAGAAATATAAGCAGATGGAGATCACTCACAATGGGGAAAGGAATACGATGAACGAGACGATGTTACCTGCATATTGTCAAAGAAAAAAGGGTTACACAATCAGTTTAAACTCAGTAACTTAGGAACATATATTCAGAAAATTCGTTAGTGAAAGAGTTACATATTATGTTGAAGCATGTGCTATTAGAGATAACACACTTTTAAATACTTAATTATAACGGGGGAATCAAAGGGGCTTTTGATACTTCATGTACCAAGTAGTAGGTTTTAACATGAAATAAGTAAAAAAGAGGTTTATTTACCAAGGACACCAAAAGCAAAAGCCCAGTGAGTTGTAGAAAAACCAGCCATCTCTTTTTCTGTTTTTTAATTTAACCAAAGAATTGGAAATCTTTGCACTCTCTTTATTGCTCGAAAACAAATTAAAGAAGTGCAAGAGAGTTGTAAAAGACTAGCAAGTTCTACTTGACAGTGAAATGAGGAGGGCTTGGTTAACATATTTATATAGGCAAAGGGGTACTGGGAAAGTTGGTGCAACAGTGAGACAAATATTCCATAAAATTGAAAACAAGAACTATGAGGAGAGAGGGTACAGTTGCAATCCAATTTCAAGGGTCCCAGGTCTCTCTTTTATTATGTCATTACCCAATCCTCAAGGGCACTAAGGCTTAGTATAACTCAATGCTTTAAGTTTTTGGCCGAGGTGTTTGATTTTAATGTATTTCAGTACAAAATGAACTCTTAATGATCAGCAGAAAAAGTTATAAGATATTATGCAGGGACCTGGCCAATTAATGCGTGCTATTTGGCATCAATAATTGAGTTGGAGTCATGCAGGTTTGGCTCGGGTGATTCTAATTGAGGAGATCAATTTGCTGCAATGCCTGATGAAAAGCAAGGATATGCTTAGCATTGCATTGCTTTAGTAGACTTATCTTGTCCTGGTGGGTTAGTTGTCATATATCTGTATAGTGTATAACGAAAATTAAATGATAATGGATCCAATTTTTTGTTAATTTCTTAAATTCGTAAATATACATGAGTGACACGTTTATCATTATATGTTTTTCTCTATGTGAGTTAAAATTCAATTGACACAACCAACAAAAAATAATGGTATAAAAACTAAAAAGAACGATTTTTTTTAGTTCCTCTTTCTATTAGTTACCAAAGTATTAGACATTCTTTTATTTCGTTTGGCTCGATAACTTGCAGTTCTTTGGTACTCTCATGTGTTGTTAAACTATACTGGTGTTAGTTTTTCAATAAAACATGCATAGCCGGCCGCTAAGCAACTTTTCCATACTTCACTTTTTCCCTCTTTTCTTCTTTATAATTTATTGGATGAGATTAATTTTATTTTGCCGAGAAAACTATATTCATGGTCGAGGGACTAAACATTAAGGTTTTGTGGATACTGTTCTTTGAAATTCAACTACTATATATGATATAATATCAAGCATGAATTATACTTTCGTTTGAGAGGAAGATTCATGCATGATTTGAATTTTACGGGATTAGATTCATAAGTCTACCACATACTATCTTCTTCTCTTGCTTTATATCTTTTCTTTTGGGGAACGTGTTGAATGTAACTATGTTAGATGATCTAATACCTTACAAACGTTGATTTTACAAAAAAGGTTGTCCCCACTGTATGTTCTTGCTTTATTAATCCTACTAGTAGTATAAATTACACCATGTGTACACCTTGCTTGCCTTAGGATTTTGATTTCACTGCAAAAAAGGAAGATTAAACAATTGAGAGATTGAGATCAAAAGATGCATCTCAGATCGTCAAACGAATTGCTTGGAAAAATCGATTTTTTTAATCATAGGTAAGAAGAAATGGTCCTCCTCCCTATTGCCACGTACACACTTAAAAGGATGTATATACCTTTAACTAATTTCCTACTAATTAAAAATATTTACCTTTTTACAGAAAACATGAAATGTGTGGTTCAGAGAAATTTTATGTAAACCTCAATACACTACGAATAAACAATGTTTTTATTCCTTCATGATGCTCGGAAATATATATATAGCCGCCAAGAAATATACATTACATGATCCAATGATATTTTTAACGCGTTTAAAACATGGTGACTATGTAATGTAAACTAAGTTTACGAGATCATCGCGAGTTCTTTGCAGAATGAAGTGAAGTGGGAAATAACGATGATAGCAACATTTAGGGAGGCATTGGGATTATAATCTCGGGATAAGAATTGAGATAAAATATATTCCATATGTGGTAAATGGGATTAGTAAAATTGGGATAAAAATTATCCCAAAATCATGGGATTATCTTATCTCATAGGTAAGGTAGATTTACTTATCCCGCTTTTAATCCAACTTTCAATCCCAAAATAAACTAATCCCAAAATTATGGGATATCCAACATTTAATACTCGTACCAAACGACCCGTTAGTGTATGTAGGAGGCGGGAATAATATGTTTTGGTCAATATAAAGACTCAATTTATGGACCACTCTGTTTTCGGAAAATAAAACCAATTTTGCACATAAAGAAGGTGGCATTTAGAGCCTGTTTGACCAAGCTTTTTAAAACTGCTTATTTTGAAAAGTAATTTTATCAGAAGTACTTTCAGATAAGTACTTTAGAAGAATAAGCAGTTTGCGTTTGGCCAACTCATTTGAAAAGTGCTTTTCTGAACAGTTTGTATTTAGTTATTCTTCATAAAAAGTATTTTTTAGTATCAAATTACGAAAAAATACATTACTAAAATTCATTATGCGACTAATATTATTTAAACATATTAAAAATTTTAATATTTTTTCAATAAAAGATTTAATTTAATATTTTATTTTTATTTAGTTCAAATATAAAAAATAAACTATTATTTTTAATCAATAGTTATAAGGTTAAACTAAAAGAGAGAAACAGAAAATAAAGTTTTATTTATATTTTAAGAAATATATTGGTTAAAGTAATTAAATATAGAATGGTAAATAAACATTTTTGGTAAGGATATTTTTGTCTTAAAAATATTTGTAGCTTCTCCCCAATAACAGAAAAATTGTTTCTATTTCTTCTCAAAAGTACTTTTTTCTTTTGATCAGACACCTCAAATTTTTTCAAAAGCACTTTTGTTTTTAAAAAAATAATTTTGGCTTCAGAGAAGTTTGGCCAAACAAACTATTAGTAAAAGGCATCAAGAATGAAATCCTGTACAATAAAAGGGGCGAGACACAAATCATGATCAGTGTTTGTAAAGGTGTTTAATTGGCTATATGGCCTTTACTTAACTCGTCGACATGCCGTAAAATTGCATTTTCCCTACTAGCTAGGCATTAGGAAGGCTAGGGAGAAAAGACATACTTCCTCCGTCCCAATTTATTTGTTGTAGTTTGGCACAAAGTTTAATAAAGAAGTGAATACTTTTGAAATTTGTGGTCTAAGATAAGTCATAGATATTTCTGTGGCTATAAATGAGTTAAAAAGTAATTTTAGAGTTGAATTGTTAACAAATTTAAAAATATGACAATCTTTTTGGAACGGACTAATAAGAAAAGTGTGACAAATAAAATGTGACAAAGGAATACTACTTAACTCATTAGCTTCCCGTCTGTCCTCCAGTAGCCTTTTCCCATAATGTTACTCCTAGAAAAATTTACAAGGAGAAGACCTCTAATATATACTGGTTCATCTCACAAACTATGCCACCAACAGCTTAACACCATTATTTCATTCTTTTACATAGTAACTATTTATGTAAAAATGCAATGTGTGATTGTGCATTAATGTGGAGAGGAAGCTAGACCACTACTTCGACAAAACAGCATTTAATAATTAAGGTATTTTTGCTTCATGCTAAGTGTGTCGTGGCATAGATTTTATTTACTTTTTAATATAATACAAAAGGTTCACTTCTTTATTGTCACTTTTTTCAGTTAGTATAGACAAATACAATCATGGATAGCACTTGGTCCGAATTTAGTGCTCGACTGCAGTAGCACTTTGTCCGTTGATTATTTTTTGTTTGTCCTTTTGGTTAGTGTATATAATTTCGTATGTTTTCCACTGTTTAAACTAAATTATGAGTAACATAATGCAACCTTTGCGACTCTTCTACTTGGTCATTCTTCCCTAGTCACCATGATAGTTTTGGTGCTTTTTGGTCATAGCAAATGGCAATAGGAAATTAGTAGTCGTGAGTATCGAACTTACTTTGATGCAGCAGTGGACTAGCTTTGTGTACGAACCCAAAAATGAGGAAGAATCTTTGCACAATTCATGTGCGAGCTAGCTGAGGTTATAAATTAGGCTCTTGTCGATAATCATTGATGTCTTCCAATATGTGAATACTATAAAGTACTTTTCTATATGGAAATAGAGTTAATTTAAGTTGTAGCTCTAAAATTTAAAAAGGAAAAAGTTCAAATACCTCCCTTCAAATTTAGTTTCATAATATTGACCTCTCCATTTTCACTATTATGTGCACTTTACTACCTCAAAATAGTTAGTATGACAAACAAAAAAGAATGAAGAAAGTATATACTCACTCTGTCCCATTTTGTTTGTCATACTTTTATTATTAGTCCGTCCCAAAAGGATTGTCATATTTTTAAATTTGGTAACAATTGAACTCTAATGTTACTTTTTGACTCATTTATAGCCACACAAATATCTATGACTTAGTTTAGACCACAAGTTTCAAAAGTCTCATTACTTTATTAAACTTTGTGACAAGTCAAACTACGACAAACAAATTGAGACAACAAATTGAGACGGAGGGGATACTAATAAAAAGATCGGGAAGTAAAGTGAACCCCGAGCAAAGAGAGAGTAGGTCCAATAGGTTAAAGAATAGCTTTGGAGTAAATTTAGTTGCGGCCCTTTGTTGTAAATTAAACTCCATTAGTTTGACTAATACATTTTTTATTTGGCTAAAAATAAGGAGTTCTAACCAGGTTCTTTTAAAGATGGGATTTTTACCCCTATCTAAACATCCATAATCCTTAAATACTTTTTCTAAACCCATTTTACACTTTTTTCCTTTCCATAGCCATCTAATATATTTTGTGTATTTCTATTCTATTTTTTAATATATTTAATATTCATAATATCTATGAACAAAGTGGCCCCAAGCCTTAAGTGTAGGGATTAGGAATTACTACTAATTACTGAAGTTACATTTTTGTAAGGGATTACTCAAGTTACATTTGGTGCAAAACGAACAATTAATCATTACATCTAATGAAGAATTAAAAAGAAATGTAAAGTAGGAGTAATATATGTATTATATATTAAATGTATATTAAGAAGAAGCAAGTAGAAATACACAATTAAAACAAAAAAGAAACAACTTATTTTATGGGATAATTAACAGTTGAAAGATACCCTATTGTGAGTTGAAATTTTGTTTTTTATACTCTTTTTTTTTAATACACCTAAAAAGAGAATGTCCAAACTTCTTCCCACATCCATGTCCAGAGGGTAAATGCTATTAAAAATTTCCTTAGTAAATAGTTTTTTCTGAAAAGTAATTCATGTCGAAATCTGAATATAAATAAATTTGAAACAATTCATTAAATTCTTAATAATATGATTTATACTACACAATTATTGATAGCTCATTCTAGACCTTAAATTTAAAGAAAAAAAATTAAACTTTGTGTCATGAAAAATTATGATTTATCAATTAAACCGGATAGAGCATTTATTAGAAGCATAATTGAAATGACAACAAAATTTTGATGTGCAAAGAATAAAACATGCTGAGTTTAGGGTAGTTTAGATATAACGACATTGACAATCGTTAAAGGGCTCATTTGCAGAATATGACACCATAAGCAATGGCTTGCTTTTTTACCCCCCAGAAAATAGTAATTTGCAAATATGCTCCCGCTAAGGTTTTATAAACAAATTCCAACCATATGAATCTTAGGGTTCGGATCCAACACTTGTATTTTACCAATCTTTCGTTGAAGTCTCTTGAATCTTACATTCTCTTAGAGAAAGTGTTGTCTGGGCAGCACTTGATCGTAAGTTGCATCAAAAGAAATGTTAGACCCTTAGACATGTTGGTTTAGGCCATGGGAAAAGTTGGAGTGTTACTCCTTGCCATAGGTAAAAGATGGGCTGATTGCAACCCGATTGCTTTGTGTTTGTAAAAGGGCATGTTGAAAGTGTATTGATGGGAGCAAGGCATGAATGGGCTGATTTGGAAAACGTTTGGGGCATGATGTGGGCATGCCATAGAATGAGGCCGAGGCAATGTCAAGAGTGGCACATGGACGAGACAATGCCAAGAGTTGGCATAGTTAAATAAAATGGATCTTGAGCCTTAGTCAACCCCAAAAGCTAGCTCATGAGGTGAGGATTGCCCAAGACCATATAAGGAGTCCAAGGAAACTCATCCCCACTGATGTGCGACAAACTCAACACCCTCCGCATGCCCAGGCCTTTGGCAACTAGTTTGTGGACAATATTAGATGGGGGCCCAACATCGGATGAACAAAGAGTTGGGATGGGCCTGGCTATAATATCATGTTAAAGAAAATGGACCTTGGGCCTAACTCGACCCCAAAAGCTTGCTTATGAGGTGAGGATTGCCCAAGACCATATAAGGAGTCCAAGGAAACCCATCCCCCACCTTGAGCAGGACAAGGTGACAAACGGGTTGGCAAATGACTTAGCGTGGCTTTGATGCATCATAACTTGGTGGCGTGACACCAAAGTGAGTTGTGGTAGGATACATGGACAAGAAGTGAACCAGGCAAAACAAGCGTGTATGGCATGAATGTAGCATGCAAGCAATGCAAATAACACAACTTAGCGGCAGGTGATATTGGTATGTGCATGGGTTGTGGTGTTGAGGGACAATCAACTTTAGAGGAAGCCTTGGCACCTAAAGATTATCTTAGGCACATATATGATGAGGGCAAACACGTGCAGCCTTGACAATGGTGTGATTTGCACATGGGCAGTGGTTGCACATGACAGCGGTTACAACGGTTTCTTGTCATGATCTGCATGTGTGGCTTATAATTGGCTAAGTATTTGGCATGTTTTAATTATCTTAAGTAGTGGGGGATTTCTATTACATATTAGGGTAGTTGTGGGCTGATTTTATAACAAGTGTAAAGGGGTGTTGCCTATTATATAAGGGCAAGCAGCGCCTAAGTTAGAAATTCAACATTGTGGGAAAAAATAAGAGAGACTTAGAGAGAGTCTCATGTCTAGGCTTGAGAGTGGAGTCTAGGCCGACTTGAGCATAGCAAAAAGTGTTCCATGCTTTTTCAAAATATTGGGCATAGATGTCTTAGGCAGGGGGCTGCGGGATAGACGTTTGTGCCAAAGTATTGACGTTTTTGTGAAACATTGCGTGCTGCCTAGTGTTGGCTGCATTGTACCAATAGGAGTTTCCTTTGTTATTTGCGAATAATAAAAGATTGGGAAAGAGTTCCTGTAATGTGTGTGTGTTCTTCTTACTTGTATATTGCAACCTATATTAATTTCTAAGTGTAAAACAACTTCAAACGATCCTATAATTAATCTAAGTGTTGGGAAAGGTCCATCATGTCGGGCATGACCGCCGCATGTGTGGCTATTTTATGAGTTGAAAATCACCTCCGTGACAGAAAGCACTTGTCTTTGACCCATCATTCTTAGGTAATACTTGACTTGAATCTCACATCTCTTAGAAATAGTATTGTCTAGGCAGCACTTGCTCCTTTCAATCTCTTTCTAAAAGGCAACACTTGCAAATTGGCAACTTGAAGTGTTCGCTTCACACCATAAAAAGATATTGTACTACTCCAAACAATATTATTAAACAAACGCAAATTATCAAAACCAATCACCATAAAGGCACGTAGTGAAATATTTGCCGTTAAAGAACCTTCCGTTATTTGGTGTACAAGACGAGTATCCAATTCTTTCGGCCCAGGTTGGTGTACAAAATTCACAAGCGTTTTCCTACAAGCTAGATTTTCAAATGATTAGTCCTTTCAATAGAGTTAATTAGACTGAATGATCATTCAACTTTCATTTTATTACATCAAATTCATTAAGTTAGTTTTATACCAAGATAATACTCAACGTTTTTTAGTATCACATGATGCCATTAGATTCTTTTTTTGTATTACAAAGTCACTCATTGTTGTTTAAGTATCATAGAAACACACTAGTGGCTGTAATTAGTGAATTTATGTGATACTTGGCCAAAATTGAGTGTTATTCCTTTCTAAAGACGGTTTAGTTACTTTCTCTAGTACTTGGATCATATTTCTTGCTAGAGACATTTGGCCAAACCAGAGTTAGTCACGTCTTCAGGGAAGCAAATTGTTTGGCGGACCACTTTTCCAAACTTGAGAGCTCATCGTCTATGTCCAACTTGTTGAAAAACTTTATTATTATTCCTCCTATGTCATGTACTAGTATTTTGAATAATGACAATTAAGCTCCTCGGATGCTTTAATTATCCCTTAATGTAATGCTTCAATTTATTTTAATGAATAGCTGCTTTACTTATCAAAAATACATAAAAAAGAAGGATGTTGAATGACTTCTCATTACAATATATAGTTTAGTGATTTTAGTGTAATCAAGTAAAAGTTGAGTGATCATTTATGAAACTTTGCATTTCAATATTGGTGCAAGATAAGAAAAGAAAGAAAAAAAGCATAATAGTCAGACAAATTATGAGTTGCACAGATTGTCCCATGATTAGGTGAGTGCTTGATTTAATGGAGAACTGTAATACTACAAGTGAAACAATTATAAATTATGAAACAACAGACTTCATTCCCATAAAATTCGATCCTACATACCATGTGAAGATATGACTAGAGGGGAATCAGAACTACAATTAGCCTTCATTTATTAGTACAGTAGAAAGTTTGTGAAATACACAAGTTCTACTAGGTGTAACTTAATTCAAGCTTCACAAATTCTTAGGCCTCCACAGTTTGCAGTTTGGGCAGCTTGATCTCTTCTTTAGATGCTGCAGCTACATTCTCTTGCAGCCGTGAAGCCACTTCGATTTTGTCCGAATTATATACCAATTTACCAATTTCAATGATCTGTTCGTCGGTTAGTTTTGGAAGTTTCTTGTTATTATCCAAGATTATGACATGATTTTGCATCTCAGGAAGTTTCTGCTCCTTAACGATGGCCTTCTCTTTCTTGTTGTACATTACATAGAGCACTATTTGGAGAATCCCAAAGAAGAATCCTAATACGTTTGGCGCCTACAAAGATACGAAGAAGTACGTAATAACATTGATATGATCCAATAAATGTCAGGTAAACATGACGGTATGAAGTTGAACATATAAGAACTTACAGCAATGTTAATGTCTTTGAGAAGAAGACCATAGAAGAACCACATGACAGCACTTAGTGTCAGAAAAACGGATAGTAGAAGTGGCATGTATTCCACGCTCTTTGTTTTGATTACTTGTCTCTGCATGAAATTATACGAAATTAAATGACCACCATATTCAAATTTTTTTACTTATCAAATCTTTATACATGTGCATCTACTTGTAACAAATACATTAGCATCTTACTAGTAAATAGACACAAAAATACATCGATATATAGTTTAAACAATTTACACATAATTAAGTAAAATCCAAATAAATAAGAGAAAGTAAATAGTAAGAACTAATTTAATTTCAAGCTTACCACAATGCACAATGGTGCAACAAACACGCATAAGGAGAACACAAGGCAAATCCACCCAACCACTTGCCCACGAACGGCTCCTTTCAATAGAAACTGAGTAACGAGGATAATTGCACCAAATCCACCAACCACTAATAAAAGGAGCACTTTCAAAGTTTGGACCTGCGTTTATAAGGATGTCCCAAGTTATACATTGAAAAAATGGTGCGGAAGAAAACAACGTTTTACTGTTGTATTGAATTCCTTCATTAAAATATGCTGTACAACATGTTGTATTTATACTACGTAAAACTAAACCCTAGTTATATCAAAATTACCTAAAAATAACTGAGTAGACTATTCTAGAAGAGTTCTTATACAAATAAAATTACTATACAAATAAGACTATGTATACAACTAATTTTATGTACAGATTGAAGTTAAGTCCGTGTGTCTTGTGCATTGGGCTCATCAAATAACACACACACATAGAAGAACCAGCCCAATGAGCCCAATGAGCTGCTCCAACAGACCCGGCCTGCTCCATGCTCAAGTTACCCCAAAAGACTTTCCTAATTCATCACAAAACATCACAGACCCATCATCAAACAACCCCAATTTCAGTGGAGCTCCCGCTAAGGCAAGTCCTGAGAATTCCTTTACCCTTGCTCCGTCATCACCCCCCCTCAAGGTGGAGGCCGCCGTTCGGACTCCAAGCTTGCCTATAAAATTCCGATGAAGTGGACCAGACAACGACTTTGTAAAGAGGTCAGCGATTTGAGAAGAGGAGGGGATAAACGACAGTGTAACGAGACCATCAAGGAGTTTTTCACGAACGAAATGGCAATCCAACTCGATATGCTTCGTTCGTTCGTGAAAGACCGGATTTTTTGCTATGTGAATTGCCGCTTGGTTGTCACAGCGAACGGAGATTGGAAGAGACAAATCAACGGATAAATCTCTGAGGAGGCGAACAAGCCAGGATAATTCTGCAACAAGTCGACGAAGGGAGCGATACTCTGCCTCCGCCGATGATAAAGAGACAACCTGTTGTTTTTTTGATTTCCAAGAAATAGGGCAGCCTCCCATATTGATAAAGAATCCACTGACTGATCGTCGTGAATCCGGGCAAGAAGCCCAATCGGCGTCACAAAATCCCTGTAGTTGAAAGGACGGCTTCGAGGAGAGAAAGAGCCCTAGCCCTGGATCATTTCTGATATAACGCAGCGTGTGAAATGCAGCGTCCATGTGTCCAGTCCGAGGTTGTTGCATATATTGACTTAGTAATTGGACAGTGAAAGCGAGATCTGGACGAGTGTTGGTAAGGTAATTTAATTTACCTACAAGACGCCGATAGACAGTTGGGTCAGGCAAGAGATCACCGGAATCAGAGGAAAGCTTCAAACTTGGGTCCAAAGGAGTGCTCACAGACCTGGAAGAAATAGAATCATATTCGGACAGAAGATCCATAGCAAACTTACGCTGAGTCACAATGATTCCATCAGGTTCGTGCATAATTTCCATACCAAGAAAATAGCTTGCTGTCCCGAGATCTTTAATACGAAATTCTGAATTCAAAAAATCCTTTATTTCGCATATTTCTGAATTATTATCTCCTGTGATGAGAATATCATCGACATATACTGCGATGATAGTGATAAGCCCACCAGTGGCCTTATAAAAAAGAGAATAGTCATTTAAAGAAGAAGAGTAACCTCTGGTACCCAAAGCTGAAGACAAACGCGCGTACCACTGACGCGAGGCCTGCTTAAGGCCATATAAGGATTTGCGTAGTCTGCAAATATGAGAAGGAGAAGGAGGTGTAAGTCCAGGTGGAAACTTCATAAATACCTCTTCATCCAAATCGCCATGGAGAAAGGCGTTGTTGACGTCGAGCTGAAAAAGGGGCCACCCTTTCTTCACTGCAACACTCAACAAACATCGGATGGTGGTCATTTTGACCACTGGTGAAAAAGTCTCGTTATAATCAATCCCTTCCCTTTGTATATCTCCCCGTATCACTAGTCGAGCCTTCAATCTTTCCAAACTACCATCTGATTTAACTTTAACTTTGTATACCCACTTGCAGGGCAATGCTTTCTTACCTGGTGGAAGGGGAACCACATCCCAAGTACTGTTGGTGTTCAAGGCATCAAGTTCTTTCGCCATTGCAGCTTGCCAACCGGGGTGAAGTGCAGCTTTCTGGTAAGAGGTGGGTTCTGAAATTTGACTGATTGAATTTATGAATTGCTGATTGGGAGTGGAAAATGCATTGAATGAGTATGAATGAAAGGGTATGGTTGGGGGGTTAGGGGAAATAACATTATATGCTGCATCACATACAAAATCAGAAAGGTAAGAGGGAGCACTACAATGTCTGGTGCTTTTGCGTGTTACCTGTGCTGGAGTGCCATTAACTCGAATAGGAGACTGAGGGACTGGAAAATTGGGAGACCTTATAGGTGACTGTGTAGGAATGGAGCTAGTAGTTCTTGTAGGAGAAGGACTAGGGGAGAAATTCCCATGGTTAGCTAACTCTGGATTGCCGAAAGATGGATTAAATGTTCCACTGTCCTCACTAGGAGGAAAAGTGGCAGGGAATAACCTTGACATTGGTACAGAGGAAGAAAAAGGAAAAATAGCTTCAAAGAACCTTACATCCCTTGAAACAAGAATCTGGTTTGTTTGTAAATTTAGGACTTTGTATCCCTTTTGTCCAAAAGGATATCCTAGAAAAACTCCTGGTATAGCCCTAGGCATCATTTTGTCTCTATTTCTTGTAAGAGTAGAGGCAAAACAAAGACAACCAAAAGACTTCAAATGTGCATAATTTGGCAATTTGTTAAAGAGAACCTGATATGGAGAACTTCCATTTAGAACTTTGGAAGGGAACCTGTTAATCAAATAAGTTGCAGTTAAAATGCAATCCCCCCAAAATTTCTTAGGCAAATGTGACTGATAAAGTAGAGCCCTACACGTCTCAAGTAAATGCCTATGTTTCCTCTCAACTACGCCATTTTGTTGTGGGGTTCCAACACAGGTGGTTTGGTGTATAATACCCAAAGAAGTGAAAAACTCTGAAGGAATATTTCCAGCCCCCAACTCATAGGCATTATCGGATCGTATCACTTTTACTTGGGCAGAGAATTGTCTTTCAACTAAGGAAAGAAAACTTCTGAGGGTAGTAAAAGCGCTGGATTTAGTAGCTAAAAGGTATGTCCAAGTTGCCCTAGAAAAGTCATCCACAATGGTAAGAAAATATCTCTCCCCTTTGTAAGTAGGAACATTGTAAGGACCCCATGTATCTATGTGTATGAGATCAAAGCATTGCTTGGATTTGATGGTGCTTGTGGGAAAAGGTAGCTTAGACTGTCTAGCCATAGGACAAATATCACAGGGAAAAACATGTTTGTCTTGAATTTGAACAGGTAAAGACTTTATCAATTTCATTGCATGAAATGGTAAGTGACCAAGTCTAAAATGCCATAACTTGTTATCATCCAAAATGTCTGAAACATGAATTTTATTCATATTAGAACTGAAAAAATGTGGAGAAGCTCCACTTACAGTAGACCGAGCAAACTCAGGAAAGAAAAAATCAGATAAAGACTCTGAATTCATTGCGCTATGGGAAAACTTATGACTCTTAGGTAGTATAGACTCAATACTAGTTAAACTAGACTCGGACACAGAAGACACTATCGGTTGGCATTCCTCCAGCACATAGAGACCCGCATTAGCTTTACCAAACACCATCTGCTTCCTCAGAGAAGGGACCTGAATAACACAATTAGTGTTAGTGAATATCAACTTGCATTCATGCTCTTTACACAACTGATTGACTGATAAAAGGTTATGTTTAAAAGTTGGCACAAAGAGTACTGTATCAAGCTTAATGTCAGGAAATAGGGTGACAGATCCTACGCATGACACTTTAACTTTATAAGAATTTGGCAAATTCACTAAAATTGGTGTTTCTAGCTCCCTAAGGTTGTGTAAAATTGATTTATCATGTGTCATATGTTGTGATGCACCAGAATCTATGATCCAAAAATTGGAATTAAGGGTGGAAAAACAGGATGTATAAATATGGTTAGCTGTACTGTTACCAACGAAGTTAGTGCTAGAATTGGCTTCAGAACTTGGTGTGCTTGAACTCCCAAACTGAGCTGCCTGTAGCATATGAATCAGCTGCTCGCACTGTTGCTTAGTGAATCCTTGTGAATTAATTGGAATATTTGATCCTGAACCTGCACTACTTTCAGGTGTATTGGAATTTCTTGCCACGGTGCCTTCATCAAAAGCTGCGTTGACTTGTGTGTTACCAGATTGTTTCCTGGACCTGTTATAGCCATTCAATTTTCTACAATCTTCCCTCACATGCCCAGGTATCTTGCAATAAGTACAATAGTTGTTGTTGTTGTAATTTCTTCTCCCATCATTGGCATTCTTTCTACTGTTGTAACCTTGATTCCTCCCTCTGTTATCATAGTTACTTCTCTGGTTATTCCATCTCTGCATATTTCCATTAGCAACAAATGAATCATTGTTTGCTTGTCGTGTATTTGCAGTAAAAGCTGCTGATTCGTTGCTCACTTGGCCTGCAATGTGAACTTCCCTTTGCGTTTCTTCATGAAGAATGATGGAATATGCTTGGGCTGTGCTAGGGAGAGGTTTCATCATAAGGATGTTACCCCTTATAGTGGAATAGGCTTCATTTAAACCCATGAGAAATTGGATCAATTGTTGATCCTCTTGCATCTTTGTATTGTGTGTTTTTGCCTCACATTTACATTCACAACTGCATACCATAAAAGTATTAAGCATCTTCAATTGGTCCCAGATCCTCTTTAATTTATTAAAATATGCAGCCACATCACTTGTTCCCTGAGATACGTTATTTAACTCCCTTTGCAATTGAAACATCTTTGTACCATCGATTTGCCCATATCTCTGCTCTAATTCCACCCATAGCTCTTGTGCAGTTGTGGAGTAAAGAACGCTTTCTGCAATTTCCTTGCTTAGAGAGTTTAGCAACCAGGACAAAACCATGTCATTGCATCTATTCCATTGTTCAAACAATGGGTCCTCATTATCAGGTTTCTTACACTTACCATTAATAAAGCCCAACTTATTTTTAGCAGACAGAGAAATTAGCATCCCTCTTTTTCAATTACCGTAACTAGATCCATCGAAATTGGTATTGATTAGATTCATTCCAGGTGAATCTGAAGAAGCAAGGAAGTAAGGGTGAAAAGCATCTACCATCTTTGATGCTGTGTTGTCCTCTGCTTTCTTTGTAGAAGATCCGCCACCAATTGGTTTGTCTCCTGACATTAGTTACAACAGAAAAAATTAACGGAGGTGTAGATTAGAGCTCCCGCTCTGATACCATGAAAAAATGGTGCGGAAGAAAACAACGTTTTACTGTTGTATTGAATTCCTTCATTAAAATATGCTGTACAACATGTTGTATTTATACTACGTAAAACTAAACCCTAGTTATATCAAAATTACCTAAAAATAACTGAGTAGACTATTCTAGAAGAGTTCTTATACAAATAAAATTACTATACAAATAAGACTATGTATACAACTAATTTTATGTACAGATTGAAGTTAAGTCCGTGTGTCTTGTGCATTGGGCTCATCAAATAACACACACACATAGAAGAACCAGCCCAATGAGCCCAATGAGCTGCTCCAACAGACCCGGCCTGCTCCATGCTCAAGTTACCCCAAAAGACTTTCCTAATTCATCACAAAACATCACAGACCCATCATCAAACAACCCCAATTTCAGTGGAGCTCCCGCTAAGGCAAGTCCTGAGAATTCCTTTACCCTTGCTCCGTCATCATACATTTGTTCATTTATATTATGAAGAAAACAAAATGAAAGAGAAAAGAAGTAACTTCTGAAAAAACTTACTCTGGCTTTCTTTGGTGCGTAGAAAAGGTAGAAACCAACATAAATAGTTTCAATGAAACAGCCAAAGGAGTTGATAGTGATGAGAAGGGTAGTGTTTGTCTTGAGAAATGCATAGTAAATCCAAAGCATGGAACTAAAGAGAGCAACCACGTACGGAATTGATTGATACCCTTCAGTTGATTTCTTCTTGTAAATTTTATAAAATGTAGGCCTGCAGTTATTAAGTACTGGATAAGCATGTAAACTTCAATAGTTGTAACTTATATCGGAGTACTTTTTGTATTGAGTAAATTCGACAGCTTTAGCTTTGCTCTAATGGTTGAGCAGTTCTACCCAACCGATAAGTTAAAGGTACAAATCACTGTTGAAAAGTACTCCCTCCGTCCCATTTTAGTTGTCGCTTTAGCAAGTTTTATTTGTCCCAAATTAGTTGTCGCTTTAGCATTTCAAGACATTTTTTATCCATTCTTTCCAACTATGCCCATATTTAATAAAGGAGTATTTCCTAGAAAAGTCAAATCCAGTTTCATTTATTAGGGGTAAAATAGTAAAAGACATACCCTATTTATTGATTTCTTAATGAGCGTGCATAAGCCTAAAGCGACAACTAAAATGGGACGGAGGGAGTAAATGAGAACAAGTAAAATTAAATATGGGCAACAGATGACTTACAGTGGAGAGAGGAAAACTATAAACGACACAATATTTCCTGCAATATTGAAAAGTGAAGGAGTCAACCTAAAAAAAATCTTGGGAAATTAATTAATAAGTAGTACTATTGGTAGAGATAAAATACCGACAAGATCCATGCAATGATTAAATTATGTAGGTAAACCACTGAGGATATGCTAGTACGATGAAATAATTGCCATTTCCAGTAAGAGAGTTTTTATGGATTTGTTTATGAGGGAGCAATGTTGTTAACAACGTCGTTATTGGTCCACTATTGACCGATAGTATTTATTTTCTGAAGAAGACTACTCCTAATACTGTAGATGGGAAAAGAGAGAAAAATGAGGAATACATGCAGTAAATGTGTAATTTATGCGATAATAACTTGTCGCCAAGTGTAATTGGTTTTCTTATTTTATACCAATGGACAAGAAAAAGAGATTTACCAAGGACTCCAAAAGCAAATGCCCAATGACCAGAAAAAATAGCCATCTCTTTCTAATTTTCCAAAAATGGAAATTCCTCGCCTTGCTAATCTCTCACTCACAAGAATTGCAACACTTGCTATTTTGATTGACAATGAAATGAAGAGTGCTCAGTTCACATATTTATATAGCAACCTTATAAGAATACATTAGTGGATATCTTCTATCTCAAGAGCGCCCTTTATTGTTCTTTTTATGTTTTAATTAGTGCTCTATGTGGTATCAATTTCTGTACATAACAACAAAGCACCTTTTGATCAGCTAAACTTTTTAAGTGTAATTAAGAGGGGTTCGATATCCTCTGAATAAAAGGGTCCCATGTTGATCTTTTGTTATGTCATTGTCTTATCCATGGTGCACTAAGGCTTCCAACTCAAGCATTAGAAATTGTACAGGAGTTTGATTTTCATTTTGTTTGTGTACAAATGTACTCCTAATCAGCAAATAAACAAATGAATAAATGATGGAGACACCTATCATTGTTTGACATTTGGGATCAATAAAAGGGTGAGTCCCAGTGCATTCTCGCTATATTGCTACTGAGAAGAAGTCGCGGATGAAGAATATAATTAATTATTTGGTACGACTAAATCCATAAATTTAGACATGGGCACGTAAATATACATACGAAAAAAATATTAATTTTAATTTTTTTTTAGAGAAAACAGTATTTTAAATTTATAATTACGAAAGTTTATTGGCTTCAGTTATAATAATTTTAGACATGGGCTCAGATGTTAAATCCAGCAAACTTAGATCTTGAATTTGGCAACTAATAAAAGATCAAGTTGGTACAATAATGGCTGATGGATCTCAACAGATATATATATATATATATATATATATATATATATATATATATATATATATATATATATATATATATATATATATATATATATATATATATATATATTTGCTTTCATTTGCTTTAGTAGGCTCATCTAATCTTTGGTGGGTTTCTGTTCATATATTTGTTTATGAATATTTCTAACGAAATGAAAATGATCCAATATCTTGTTTCTACAAATTTAAAATGTGGGGCGATATATGTTACAGTAATTGTTACTTAAATACTGTTAAGCGTAGGTGATGTGGTTTTTTTCTATTACCATATTTGTACGAATTTGAATTTCCTTCTTTTTCTTCCTAGCTATCAACTTGATGTTAACCAACTATTTGGCTTCAAGTTGTTCTTAATTACTACTCCATTAGTTCATACTTCATACTATTCTCAGAAATTTTTATTTCGTTGTGGTAGTTTGGATGAAATTTATCCACTATTAATTAGGTATCATAGAATCAAGCTTTTTTTTTTTTTTTTTTTTGGTAGCAAGGATAAGACTTCATTAATTAACTAGCAAAGCATGACATTGTTCAGAATTTAGTACAGATAGATTGCCTAGTTTGGCTAGCTTAGAGCATATAATAGTAGATGATTTCTTAGTAGAAACTAATAACCCTTGTCTTTCTCGACTAACTAGTGCTAATAGAGAAATAGGAGGGGTTACAAAAGATATTAGCGAATGAGTAGAGCTATTCAATGCGCCATTCTTTGCCAAAGTATTGGCAACCTTGTTTGCAGCTCGGAAGTTATGCCGAACTACCGGATTCCCCAATTAATAGTTTGGATGAAATTTATCCACTATTAATTAGGTATCATAGAATCAAGCTTGAAAATGAATAAATTCTTATTTTCTAATCAGAAGTAGTCGAAACAATAGATATCAAATACCTTATAGTTTTAAAAATAATTCGTTTTTCTTAAATTCAAGTGATATATATTTGAGGTCGAAATGCCTAATATGTGCAATAATTCTCAAGAATAATCCAATCTGTGAAAAATGTTTTTTTTCCTTCCTTTCTGATAAGACTCATTTCTTGTTCACTTGAAAATTTGAAAAGGAAAATCGTGGTCGACAACAAGAGTCGAACAATTTAAGATTATATGGATACAGTTTTCCGAATTTCAGTAGCCACTACATGCCTTTGGATTGAATTATGTATGTTCTCAATTATTGAATTCCAGATAGTTGCTCGTAAAACTTAATCTATTGCACCAAAAATACGATAAATTATTGTTATATATTTTCTTGGTCAGGTTGCAAATGTCTGTTGGGAATTGTCACAGAAGAGAACACGCAACTCTATTATCTGAATAAAGTTGGTTAAGCTGGCACTACTGTTTGTTTTTATAATATTATTCGACTCCTTTGAACTCAAAAAAAACGATATACTATTCTGTATACGTACCTATATTGCCTGCATGATTTTTATTCTCTGAACAAAAGGTTACTAAATTATTGTTTTGTAAAGGCTCTTAGTGTTCATAAAGTAAAATTTAATAAAATATTTATCCATTCAGGTACCTTTTCAGGGACGGAAAAGAAGGATTGATATTAAATGAATAAATGATTGGTCCTATTCAATTTGTAATCAGTCCTTACATGAGGAAAATGCATATATGTGGAATTTTGGATAAGTTTTTGTTTTCTTTGTCGAATACATTTAAATGTTCGTAATTGTAAAAAAGAAATTAAATAGAGAAAAAGTTGTATCTAGCCAAAGGTTGGAAAATTTGGTAGTGGAATTTTGAAAAAGTACACCATAAAAGAAGTCAAATTTCCCAGTAAAGAAACACCTATATTATTTTAAGGGTTGATAACACATATATATAATATTAAAGTCCGTATTACATTAAAATAGCAACAAAATACTTATTAGAAAACATTACAATACTATCTTCTAGACAAATAGATAAAACAAGGAAAGCCTCTAGCCTCAATTTTTCATCTCATACCCACTCTCTCCCATGCTCACCCCTACTACTAGTAGGTCTACCCTTGGTCGTTCGCCGAAGAATTATATATTTAAAAAAGAAAACTAAAAATTGATACGTAGAGGTAAAAAAGGATAAGATATGCACTAAAAATATATAATTGATACATAAAAATTAACCTTTTATGTTAATAGTATCAAGTGGTATAACTGATACTCATTTATACATAGAGAAAAAGGAAAGAAAAGTAGAGGATGATACACATTTGATACGCTAAGAGACATAATTAATACACGTTTGATACAATTAGATACAACGTACATACAATAAAAAAGAATAAGAAAAAGAAGAAATAAATGAAGTGACACGGTAGATACAATTTTGATACTATAGATGCATCGAAGAAGAAGAAGAAGAAGAAGGAGGGAGAGGAGGAGGAGGAGGAGGTGCTACAGCAGCAGAAGAAGAAGAAGAAGAAGAAATGATGCACTAGATACAGTTTTGATACAATAGATACGTTGTAGATAGGAGGAGGATACAATAGTGAAGAAAAGAATAAGGAGGTCAGAGCAGATCTGTAAAGTAGAGCAGCGCCAGATCTGGAAAGGTGAAACTACGTTGAAGCAACACCCATCATAGGAAGGAGGAAGACGAGGCTAGATATGTCGTCGTTGAGGGAGGATTTGACCGAAACCACGATCAAAAGAAAAAACAAAAAAGCAAGCCCATGTATATTAGCATCATCATTATCAGAATTGTGAGATAAGTCCGAGCAATGACTTAAAAACTTCACTCTGAACATATCGAGATTTCTAAATGACAATTATGTCGATAACGTTGAAGCTACAAGAGATGGAAGCTAAAACTTAAACATTATTTTAATGTAGGTCAAAAAATGTGACAGTGGCACAAAAGTCATTACGATAATCTCCCATAAGTTTGCAAGTGACCCGATCCCTTACCAGCTAGCTTGCGCAAAGAGAATATGTATGTGGAGTGTGATTGAAAATATCATGGAACACTCGCCCTAGTTAAGATACATATATTATGTGTGTGTGTGTACACACATATGGAATATAAAAAAATACTCCATTCATTTCAATTTATAAGTAACAATTTCCTAATTGATTAGTCAATTTAATAAATAATGTCACATTTCAAAATTTGAAATAATTTAACTTCGAAATTTCAATTTTACCTTTACTGAAATGATTTAAAGCCATACAGATATCAATTACTTGTATATTGAAACGTACAAGGTCTTCTTTTTTTTTTTTTAAACGATATAGCCTGCCGTGCAAAAATCTTGGTGTGTGATTAAGAAACACTACTATGAACATTAATAGGGCATGTACTTGATTTTTTTTATACATAGTGCTAATGTTCTAGAGATAAATATCTGAACTATTCAAATACACAATCCACAATTTTACCCTAATTTGTTTGACTTACATTGAAATTGTGTGTATGATCATGAGTAGTATATTAGTACATTTTACAGATAAATAATCTAATTAACTGACTACATATAAAATAAAAAAATCATGATTATTTTTTCTAATGGAAATAGGTCATATCTACCCCTCTACGATGAGAAAGTGTTTAACAATGTCCCTCATTATACTATCCGATTAAAAAAGCCCCTACCATCATACTTTGGTCCAAAAATGCTCATAAACCTAATAGCCGCGACAAGTAGTTCGCTAGGAACTTAAACCAACCCTAAAATATAATACTCGATTCTTTTACAAACCCACACCAATTTTTTTATCCATAATCCGGCAGCCGCTCCAACCCGCAACAAAAACGTACACAGAATTATCCCATAAGTGGGGTATTGGGAGGATGAGATGTTCACAGACGTTATTCCCACCAAGGTAGAAATGTTGTTTCTGATAGACCTTCATCTAAGAAGAACAATTTTTTGAAAACAAGTTTGAAAAAAATAATATAATAATACCAATTTACAGGAAACCACGGAACTAAAATCTATAAATAACCGATGTAAACAACAAATATCAAAACCAGTATCAACAAAGGCGAAGAAAATAATAGAAATATTATATAACCAAAAAAAACTCACATCAGTTTGATGGAAATTGATAATATGCTATCTAATCATCTACCCTAATCCTCGACCTTTCCACACCTTCCTATCTATGGTCATGTCCTCAATGATTTGAAGATGAGTTATGTCAAATCTCAGTGAAGATGCTGAGTCCATAAGTGGGGGTGTATGCGACACCACAACTGGTTAAGTATCCCACATCGGCATAACACAAGGTATATAAGTATACATGCCTTCACTACTAGAAATCGGATAAAATGCTACAAAGAGGTCAGAGACGGAATTCCCTCTCCAATCAGTTGGAGAGGGAATTCCGCCTCCAATCCGTCTCCAATCACACAAAGAATAAAAAAATAATTAAATTTTTTAGAGTTGGAGACGGAATTCCGTCTCCAACCTTAAACAATTTCATTTTACTAGCGGACTCCCAAATTTTTCAGAGAGATTCAAAAATTTCAAAACCCCCCAAAAATTTCAAAACCCCCCAAAAAAATTTCTAGACCAAAAAAGTGGTACAGAAGAGCAGCAAAGTAATGTTCCCACTCCTCACTGCGGGAAGACAAGGTGAGTTATTTTTCTCTTCTTATTAGTTATTTATCTTTTGATTTGCCTTTTCATGTGCAAATTGGCCCTGTTTAACTGAGAGCTCTTAGTTTGTACCAGTTCTTGGAGTGACCCTTTCTTTTTATCTTTTCTAATCAGAGAAGCCGCGTTTTAGCTGTCTTAAATTGGTTGATGGATTTAATTTATTAGGTACAAAGTAATCAGTTACTTCGCGAAAGGCAGATGGGTCATAGATGATAGCCGGACTTTATATTCTGGATTTAGCTTCAAGCAATGGTTGTCATCTTTTTTCTCTTCCCGCTTGACACAACGTACAGATTTCGAATATGAAAAGCTACGGTGGCGACAAAAAGATTGTGAGATGGAAGAGCTTACAGGTGTTAAATTTGTGAAGAGGAAAACATTGTAATTTTTCTTGCGAAGTCATTTATTTGTGTTCCTTGAAATCGATTTTGAGGTGTTGTCTGCAAAAGAAGCAAAAAGTTCTTTATCAATTGGATGAAAACCTTCTCTGTTTTGCTTCTAGTATAATTTAAGTTATGTTGTACCATCGTTTAAACCTGAAAAAATAATTTTAATTATATGTCTAGAGAGGGAATTCCGTCTCTAAACAATAAAAGTAATTTCTACATTTCATGCTTGGAGAGGGAATTCCGTCTCCAAGCACTCACTGACACAATCAGAAGTGGCAGTTACTTTTTGAATTGGAGACGGAATTCCCTCTCCAACGTGGTCAACGACGCGCCAAATGGCGAAGGACGCGCAGAGACGAAATTCTCTCTCCAAACTCCTTTTAGAGAGGAAATTCCGTCTCCAATCTGTGACGCAAAACAGATGATTTCTAGTAGTGCTTAGACCCTAGTGGCGCATTTTAAAGCCATACGGGTCTAGGCCCAAAGTGGACAATACCACTAGCGGGCTTGGGCTGTTACACTTTATCTCTCCGTAGATCCATCACTGTCGACCCCTCGCACCTCCTCACTGGCGCACATATGCTTCTCCTCTTCACATGTCCAAACCATCGCAACCTCGCTTCTCGCATCTTGTGCACCATCGAGACCACTACTACCTTGTCACGTAGGACCTGTTCTTATCCATCCTAATATGCCTACATATCCATCTAAGGATTCTCATCTCTATTACATATCTATCTAAGGGTTCTCATCTCTGTTACACTTATCTTCTGAATGTATGTGTTCTTGACTAGCAAATACTTTTCTCCATACAACATAACTGATCTAGTGACCACTTTATAGAATTTAAGTCTACGTGGCACTTCCTTAATGCATAAGACACCTGATAAGACCCAAATCCCCACAAGACCCTTCACTCGAAGTCAAGTGAAGATGGGTATCGAAGAAGGCCCCAAGAGCGACTTGAAGAGCATGCTTTGGTGTGCCATGGATGGAGGACTACTTGGGCTCCAAGGTGATCCACCTCAAGCTCATTTTGAGCCTCTTGTACAAGTTCCAGAAGGAGGCGGAGCGCCTCAAAGCTGAGGCGGAGCGCCTACCAAAAGGCAGAGAGCTGAGCAGAAGAAGGTGGAGCGCCTCATCCTGAGGTGGAGCGCCTCACCATCCTGAGGCGGAGCGCCTCACCATCCTGAGGTGGAGCGCCTCAACCTGGAGGCGGAGCGCCTCCCCCTGTGTTGGCCTGCGGGATATTTTATTACTTTTGGCTTGAACTTCCAACTATAGCCCTGCGTGGCCTTATTTGTTTTAACCCACTTTGAGGGTATTTTAGACCTTTTTAGTATGACTAAGTGAAGCCTATAAATACTTCACTTAGCCTCTTCAAACATTAGCTTACCTTTGAATCTTATGAATGATGAATAGAGTTTATCTCTTTTTATGAAGAAACCCTTCCTTGGTTGCTTGAATTAACTAGTGGAACCTAGTTGAGTCTTGAACCGAAAATCCGATCATTCTATTTGCGAGTCCCAAGTGTGGCTCGAGGGTAGTTGCATAGCGTAGGCTCTTTTCGACACCGATACGGGGGTATCACGGAACAAGTTCTCCGTGGTTACCTTGTAGGGAGTTCGGAACGCGTCTCGTTCCTCTTATCTTTACTTTCCGCATTTTGATTTTTATCATCTTGGTATCAGAGCAAGGCTCGGGTTTTGTTTCTACAAACCCCCGACCCTTGATTCTTCGTGCCTAGGTCGATTCCTATCTTTAGTTTCTTGTTTATTGTTATTGAAAGAAGAAAATTACAAAAAAATTGAAAAATTGAAAAATCTAAAAATTTGGTGTAACTTGTTGGTTTGGATGATTTATGATATGGGTGTTATAGATTCTTGATCGTGGATGAATTCCCGTTACTTGGGTACCAAAATTGTTGGAATTGGTGAAGTTTGAAAAATTGAAACCCCAATTGCCCTTAAACCCTTGATGAACTTGTTCTTGATGAATTTTGGCTTGATTCTTGGGTTGGGTAGATTGAAAACTTGATATTGGAGATTGATCTTCATTGAAAAACAAACGAATCGGTACCAACTTTGTGGGATTTGAACCTATATAACACCTACTTTGATGAATCACAATCCATTTTGAAACCCTTTGATAAACCCTTGTGTTCTTGAAGAGGATGAACATGGTGAATTCGTTGTTTTCGATTGGGGTTTGTTAAAAATCATTGGGGTTTGATCTTTGTGGGTAAAACAACATTTGGGTACCTTTGGATTGCTAAAACAACGTGTGGATTGTTGGATTTTTGGGTGTTAAAGTCGAAAAACACGTTGTTGAACTGTGCTGAAAAGTTGCAGAGGCGGAGCGCCTCAATTTAGAGGCGGAGCGCCTCATCACTGGGAGCTCTCTGGATTTCCTGAAGCGGAGTGCCTCCCCTGAAGAGGCGGAGCGGCTCCCCCTGTAGGTTTGCCCAGGGCGGACCGCCCACTTCCTGAGGCGGGGCGCCTACTTCCTGAAGGCTGGGAATTGGGTAGAAACTTCTAGGATTTCTTGTTTCGTTGTTTGCTTTGCTTCTAATTAGTACTATTAGAGTATAATCCTACTTGATTAGTACTAATTACTTCAAGCTACTAGGATCATCGTGCCTTAGAACGGAGATTAGAACTCAAAGAAGACCCGTAGTGCCTTTTGACTCAAGTCCTCACTCAAAGTGCTTAGCGATCCAATCGAGTCCTATTAACTCCACTCACCCCGGAGTGCATTTGGCTCTTGAGTCGAGTGATTAAGTTTAGGTTTACTATTCAACTTCGTGAAACTTTGAGTTCAAGCAAGAGTGAAAAAGCCATCACCACCAAACGAGTGATCCGAGTGAACACAAGTGAGGGAGCGAGTGAGGTGTTTTGACTAACTCTTGTTTCTTTTCTTTGTAGGTACAATGGCCAACGAGGGTCAAGATTTCATCAAGGATGCCTTGGCTAGCATTCTTGCCAAGATGGATGTCATGACTCAAAGGATTGAGTCACTTGAAAAGGGAGCCTCAAGTACCCAAGGTGACCAAGGGACCCCGAGTGTCCCAATTGAAAAGGGGACCCCGAGTGTCCAAATTGAGGCCGGTGAAGGCTCGAGTAGCCCTACCTTTACCCCGGAGCAAGTTGTTGAATTGCTCAATCAACAACGGGTAAAGGAAGATCGAGAGAGAATTGAACGAACGGGCATTCCCCGTATCTTGGATAATCCCCCAAGAAACATCCCATTACCAAGACCCATCTGGAACGTGCAACCCCTTGAGCAAGTCGATGAGGCTCAAGAAGGGGAGGAAGCCGATTATGTTGATGATATGTATGGGTTTGATGATCACTTTCAACCGAGACGAGGTATGAATTGGGGTCGAAATGTGGATCGTGGTAGGGGCCGAGGTCGAGGGCCACCTATGGGATATGTTGGAGGGAATGCGAGAAGGGAGTATGGTGTGAATGAAGATCACTATGGGGGCCAACCGGAGCCGTTCCGTGGGGGTCGTGACAAAAACAACAATCTTAATAGTGTGAAAATCACTATCCCTCCTTTCAAAGGGAGTAGTGATCCGGTGGAGTACCTTGATTGGAAGTTGTCCATGGAACGTATATTTGACACCAACGATATGCTCGAAGTGAGGAAGACCAAGTATGCTATCTCTACCTTTGAGTCCTTTGCTTCTACATGGTGGGAGTCGGTGAAGAGGAATAGAAGGAGGATGGGGATGATTATTTATCTTACTTGGGATGAGTTGATCCGTGTGATGGATGAAAAGTACTTGACTAACCAATACCGAGTGGAACAACAAAAGCGTCTCTATGAATTGAAACAAGGTTCCAAGTCGGTTGGGGAATACTTCAATGAGTTTGAACAAGTCCGGATGACTCTAGACTTGGATGAGGAAGACAATGAGACGGCCATGATCCGTTTCAAAGGGGGCTTAAACCGAGACATAGCTTCGCTCTTGAAGTTTCACAAGTACAATGACCACTACAAGCTCTATGAAGATGCGGTTGAAGCCGAGAAGTGGCTCAAAGAGGAGAAATCCTTTCGTTACAAGAGTAGTGCTACTACTCCGATGGACAAGCCAAAGGATTGGAAATCTCCTACAACTAATGCCAAATTCCCAAGTGCAAGTGGTGCAAGTGCTAGCAAGGATGTGAAGAAGCCTTTCGAAAGGTCTACACAACCCGTGGGAGGTAACTCTAGAACTCAATTGAGTAATCCAATCTCTTCTTCTACTCAATGCTTTAAGTGTAAGGGTTATGGTCATCTCTCTAAAGATTGCCCTACCCGGAAAACTATGGTTCTTGTTGGTGACTTGGTCTATGAGCAAGATAGTGAACCCGAGGAAGAAGAGGGAGTAGAGGGTGATGAGGAAGGAGATGTTGGGGAGATTGTCATGGGGGAAGATGATGATGCCCGTGCCTTCCTTGTTGTGAGGAGGAGTCTAGGAGCCATGATAGTGGAGGATAGTGAAACCTTGCAAAGGGAAAATCTATTCCATGCTAGGTACCGGGTCAAAGATGTTGTGTGCTCTATGATCATTGACTCCGGGAGTTGTACTAATGTTGTGAGTCAATCTCTTATATCCCAATTGAAATTGCCTACCGTGAAACACCCCAAGCCGTATCGATTACAATGGCTTAGTGAATGTGGGGAGTTAAAGGTAGTGAAGCAAGCAATGATCAAGTTCAAAATGGGTAGTTATGTGGATGAACACTTGTTCGACGTGGTGCCCATGCAAGCTTGCCACCTTCTTTTTGGAAGGCCTTGGCAATTTGATCGACAAGCGGTTCATAACGGGCATGTCAACACTTACACGCTTCAACATGAAGGAAGGAAGTTTGTGTTGAAACCCCTAACTCCCAAGCAAGTGAGTGATAACTACAAACGAATGCGGGAGTTGAGAGAAGCGGCTAAAGCTAAATCACCCATTGTACTTGAACACGAGGCAAACAATCTTGTTGTCTTGCCAAAGCATGATGAAAGTGAGAGTCACTCCACTTCAAATGAGAGAGAAAAGATAGAGAGAAGTGAGGGAGTGATCGATGACAATCCAAGAGAGGAAAAAGGAGAGGATTTGAGGAGTGATGCGAGTGGATTGTCACCACAAACTACACTTGACCTTGAGGTAAAATTGAGAGAGATGAGAGGTGAGGAAGGAAAAATTGAGAGTGAGAGCACCCATTGTTCTAACCCTTCTTTATCTTCTATCTCTTCTTGTGAAAGTTCTTGTGTAGGTACATTTGAAGACAAGCCATTGGAGCCTCAATGTGAGCCTCATGAAGAAGGAGTTTCATATGACACTTCAAACCTTGTGAGTGATCAAGGAAATACTACCAATGTAAGTGTTACTTCACATTTTCATGAGCCTACTAGCTACTTGTCTTGTGATGACGCGACACTAGTTGGTATTTTTGATGCATCTAGTGAGTATACTACTAGTGAAGAGTCTAGTTGTCAACTTGAGTTTGCATGTGAATCACTAGTTGGGAGGAGCACTATGCCACATCATGATGTGAGCTCATTGTTCATTGAACCCCTCCCTAGTGTAGATTTGATAGTTGACCGTGATTGTGACCTTTGCTATGACACACCGCCAACCTTTGACATAGGGAAAGATGAGGTAGTTGACCATTCCCTAATTGATATGCTTCTATTTGGCGGACCAATGTGTTGTGGTGAGGATGGTCTTGTCCTTGAGGAGTCCAAATTGCATGAATTGGACAAGGTTGTCTATGATGACTCCTCATGTGAACCTAGTCTTGATACCATGCTTTTGTGTGACCATGAAGTTGAGATGCATGCTTTTACATTTCCATTGTATGAAGATAATCTCATTTGTGGTAGCGACTTGTATCGGGCTAGGGTGGGTGGTCAAATGGATCCCCCATGGTGTGAAGGGTTCGACCCCTTAGGCAATCTATTGCTTGAGAACTTGGGTGAGGTAGATGGTTCTTTGAGTGACCCTACTATTGCTTGTTGGGGTTATGATGAAGAAGAGTCCATCATCAATGCCTTCCTTGAGAACTTGACTTTTGAGGAGGGTTGCCTAGTTGATGAAATGGGAGGAGAAGAGAAATCCCTTGGTGTGAGTAAAAATGCTCTAAAGAAGGGGAGTGGAGTGCTTGTCCTACTTGTAGGTTGGGCTATTTGATTCACTCCACTCTACATGTTGATCACACCTCGAAGATAGGTTGGTGTGTTGATCTTGAGCTTAAGGTTCAAGGGGATTTTGGTAGCTTGATCTTGCATTTTTCATGCCCCCATGACCTATTTGCTCATTATCTTGTTGAGTGCATGTTGATCTTTAACCAAGTGCTCATGGTTCTCTTTGGAGACTTGATATTTATGAATGTTATTGATACTTGGTTATATCACAAGAGTGTGTTTTCCACACTTCTTGCACTAACCTACTTCCAAAGTAGGACGTTTGCTTGTTTTTGCTTGTCGTTGCTTGTAGGTTCTAAGCCCCATGCTAAGGCGGGGAAGATCTTGGAAGAAGCCTATGTCAACGTGACGATCAAGAAGAACAAAAGAGAGTTGGGGCCACCCCGAGAAGTTAATGATGCCATGAGAGCCAAAGTCTTGATTTTGAGGAGGAAATCTTCTCAAGAAGGGGAGGATGATAAGACCCAAATCCCCATAAGACCCTTCACTCGGAGTCAAGTGAAGATGGGTATGGAAGAAGGCCCCAAGAGCGACTTGAAGAGCATGCTTTGGTGTGCCATGGATGGAGGACTACTTGGGCTCCAAGGTGATCCACCTCAAGCTCATTTTGAGCCTCTTGTACAAGTTCCAGAAGGAGGCGGAGCGCCTCAAAGCTGAGGCGGAGCGCCTACCAAAAGGCAGAGAGCTGAGCAGAAGAAGGTGGAGCGCCTCACCATCCTGAGGCGGAGCGCCTCATCCTGAGGCGGAGCGCCTCAACCTGGAGGCGGAGCGCCTCCCCCTGTGTTGGCCTGCGGGATATTTTATTACTTTTGGCTTGAACTTCCAACTATAGCCCTGCGTGGCCTTATTTGTTTTAACCCACTTTGCGGGTATTTTAGACCTTTTTAGTATGACTAAGTGAAGCCTATAAATACTTCACTTAGTCTCTTCAAACATTAGCTTACCTTTGAATTTTATGAATGATGAATAGAGTTTATCTCTTTTTATGAAGAAACCCTTCCTTGGTTGCTTGAATTCACTAGTGGAACCTAGTTGAGTCTTGAACCGAAAACCCGATCATTCTATTTGCGAGTCCCAAGTGTGGCTCGAGGGTAGTTGCATAGCGTAGGCTCTTTTCGACACCGATACGGGGGTATCACGGAACAAGTTCTCCGTGGTTACCTTGTAGGGAGTTCGGAACGCGTCTCGTTCCTCTTATCTTTACTTTCCGCATTTTGATTCTTATCAACACCGGAGGCGACCTCCACTTCACCCATCACGCCCCTATATGTGGTGTGTGACATCATCATCAATTTCTCCATTTCCTTGGAGAATTGAGCCAAGAAACTTGAAACTTTTCTTGTTGGGGGGGGGGGGGATAACTCGTGTATTCAGTGTCACTTCTATATTCGGCTTATGAGATGCATCCCTAAACTTGCAGTCTATATACTCTGTTTTCATCTTACTCAGCCTAAAATTTTTAGACTCCAGAGTCTGCCTCCAAACCTCCAACCTAGCATTAATTTCTTCCACGAGTCTTGTTAACCAAGACTATGTCATCTATAAATAACATACACCACAGTATCTCCCCTTGAATGCTCTGTGTTAATTCATCCATCACCAGAGCAAATAAAAAAGGGCTAAGTGTTGATCCCTGATGCAACCTCATCTCTACTGGGATGTGATTTGAGTCTCCTCCTACTGCTCTCACTTGGGTCTTAGCTCCATCGTACATGTCCTTAATCACATTAATGTAAGCCATGTGTACCTCCTTAGACTCCAAGCATCTCCACAAAACCTATCGTGGACTTTATCGTATGCCTTATGTAGATCAATAAACACCATATGTAAGTCCATCTTCTTATCCCTATACTGTTCAACCAACCTCCTCAAAATATGAATAGCTTCTGTAGTCGATCTCCCAGGCATGAATCCGAACTGGTTCTCGAAAGTAGTTATATTCTTCCTCATCCTCGTTCTCCCTCTTTCTAACTTCATCTTTATCTATTGTCCCACTCTCTTTTATCTTCAAGAACCACGAAATGGCATGCAGTCTAAATTTGGTTGTTGTAAATATTTGTTACAATTTTCATTAAACTGTCACTTAGTTTGCGTTGATTAAACTCTATTGGCTCATGTTTGTTAATAGATGAAGAAGTTTATGGAAATTAGGAGTTTTCTATTTTTGGAGCTATGAAGATTGAGATTTTTGGGTTATTTGTCGTTAAAATCCAAAATATTTCTTGAGGCAGAATTGAGACAAAGGATCGATTTAGAAATCAGTGCTTAGTAAAAGCGAAGTCAAAGCTTAAAAATACTATTGTTGAGTTGATAAGTTTTTCGATTCTTTGTATATATATGTTTGAAATTTGAAATTTTTTGTTCAGAAGTTGATTAAATCCTTGAATGAAAGTGAATGCATTCAAAAACCATCATTATAGAGTTTGGAAAATCATAAGACAAATGTGTTTCTTTGATTTCATAGTTTTTTGTTAAATTGATGATTGAGATTTGTTGTAGTTGTTTTGAAGAGCTTAATTTCAATTTTTAGTTCGTGAAAATTAGAAAATTGAGGCTCTTTGTTGTCTATTACAGTCAATTGTGTTGTTTGTGGTGATATAATGATTTAATGGCTGAAAATTAAGGTTGGGCGGTGGAGAAAACAAGTCATATACATATGTTTTGACTTTGGGTTATATAGGTCGGATTATGTGTAAATAGGAGGATGGGTCGAATTTTTTTATTTTGGGATGTGTTTTGGCCTCAGCAAGTGCCACGTGTCCTGCCAGTTAGATTCACAGGTAATTTAGCGCCAAACTATACCGATAAAGAGCTTTTTTTAATCGGATAGTATAACGAGGACAAAGTTAAATAATTTTTCATAGTAGGGTATATTTGACCTTTTCTAGAAAAGAAAAAAAGCATAACTATAACAAACGAAAACGGGAAATATAACATGTAAATTGTAAAAACTCACATGATACAATTGCAACACGAAGGTGCAACAGTTACGCAGGAAGAAAGGAGTTCAGAGAAGATTAAGCCTATAAGATACAACAGAGGTTTTAGTAGAACAAGGATTAGCTTAGTATATATAGCAGCTTCCAAGATTATTGCCATGGTTTTGAAGTCTTCTACACTTGAGAGTTAATTTGGGCATCTTCAAGATTTTCACAATCTCTAGCCACTCCATTTTCACTGTCCATGGATGGGAAACTAACTGGATAAACTTCAGAATTGACTTTTGCAGGCTGCTGCTCCTCAAGCTTCACAACAGTGGGTAGTTTCTTCTCTTCTGAGTCATTAGGCTTGTAGTTTTTGTATATTCCATACAATACCATTTGGAGCACTCCAAGTATCATTCCCACTATATTTGGTACCTGTTTTTTTATTATTGGCCGGAGGAACAACAATTGGATGGAAAACCAAACATTAGTCACATCATATATAATTCATAAAGGTGAAACAGTATCCCATGGCACTTTACTTTTATATATGGAGTTTAACTTTTTATAAATTGATTGTGTGAAAGAATTTTTACACAATTGAATCGCTTCAAAAACAGCTAAATGTATTAGTTACTTCAAAAATAAAGCTGGCAACCTGCTCTAACATATTAAATTACATTCATAGTGTAAAAAAGTCTTTTTAAATTCATGCATTGGTATTCTACATAGTGATATTGTTTAATTTAATGGTAATTTTATGCAGTTCCCTTTGCATTAGAAAGTTATAGAAAACGACATATATGTATTTACCGTGACATAGATGTCCCTCAAAAGCAAACCGTACAAAAACCACATTACAGCACTAAGTGCAAGGGTTAATGACAAGTTAAATGGCATGAACTCTACGCTTTTGGTCCGTATAACCCGCCCCTGCATTTTTTTCAAAAAAATAAGTAAATTGAAAGAACTACTTATAAAAGAATCAAGAGTTAAACTGGTCATGTATTAGATAGGGTTTAGTTACCATAATGCTTAAAGGAGCTACAAATACACTAATAGAAAATGCCATGCAAATCCATCCAATAACTTCAGCTCGTTTTGATCCTTTCGATAAAATTTGAGTAAGTAAAAGAATCAATCCAAAGCCACCCAAATTCAACAGGAGGACAAGCCTCATTGTTTGCATCTGCAAAACAATTCCAAGTTTCATAGTAATTAAATAGAACGTACCATACTACGTATATCTATGGCTAGGCCTGTAAATTTGTATGTACTTACCCTTGCTCTTTTTGTAGCATAAGCAATATAAATAGCAACGTAAATAGTCTCCGTAATGCAACCAAAGGAGTTGATGGTGATGAGAAGGATTTCATTGGATTTAGCCATTGCATAATAAATCCAAAGCATTGCACTAAATAATCCAACAACATATGGCACCGATTGGAACCCTTCAGCTGATTTCTTCTTAACGATGCAATAAAATGTAGGTCTGCGTATCAAATGTTTAAAACAATGAACTTTTAGTTGTTGGTAAGCCTACAATATTTGCTCCCACATAATGACACTAATGTCTAGTTTTGGGAAGACAACTTACACTGGGGCAATAAAGACCATGAAGGAGAATATGTTACCTGCAACATAGTTAAATAGGTAAAGGAATTAATACTTTTTGATAATTTCTCTCAAACAAATTCATTCTAGCTTCATGCATGTAACTAGTTTATCTACAACAGTCTATAGCATGAACTACTTTTGCAAGACAATTTTTGAATAGTACTAGGGCTTTAGGGGAAGACTCTAAGTTGCATGAACAAATGGTCCTTATTAGCGACCTTGTATTTATTGATGCATATTAGCGCTATTACTAATATCATTGTAGTTTGAAGTCAAAAAAATTTGAAGATAGTGAAAGGCACAAATATGGTTTGATAATACTGTGAAAAGGTTGGAAGGAAGTTATGGCTATTGCAGAAAAATTTACCCAAAATGCCAAAGGTGAAGATCAAAGGATGGTTTGCACCGGCCATATCTTCAGTCTTTTCTTCTTCTTTTCCACTCAAAGCACAAAAGCTAGGGTAAGATAGATCTAAAATCTAAAGGCTACCCTAGCTCCCCAATGTAATACAATATATTGATCTTTTTGCTAAACCACAGGGCAAATTCTCACATATTTATAGTGAAGGATTCGAATGCTTATTACTACATGAAGGAAGAGTTTATGCACAGGTGGCATGGCTTAGTAACTTTAGCACCCTAATTGCTGACACCACATATTAGCACCACTAGCTGGAAATAAGTTAAACAAAGATGAAAAACTGGCAGATTATTGCTCTCATGAGTTTAACTTATTTACGTTAACAAGTATTATATTTTTACAATATCAGGGCAACTCAATTCAAAGTTTATTTACACGTACCCTCTACAAAAAATGATTGTTATCTTGAAAATGGGTTATATTATTATATGTAAAAGATTTCATGATATGTCAAAATTTCTTTATATTATCTTTGTATATAAGCTTGAGTTTCCCTCCATTCCCAACACCTCCACGACTCCAGCATTATGAAAGTTTTTTTTATAAAAAAGGGAAATAGCATTTCGGAGCTTCTATTTTAGAGTGTTGAACTTTAATTTTACTCCATCCTACACTTTCAGCTGACATTTTTTACCTTAGAATTCTCAAAATTTTGGTGTTTTTTTAACTTAATGTCTAACCTTACCAGTTAATGGGGTTGAGGGCCTCGCTCACTTGGTGAGCATCATGATCTTCAATAGTACCTTGTAGGAGTATGTAATTAGCAGAGGGTTCGAGCTAGCAAGTAAGATGCATTATTTATTGTTCAAAAAATTAAGTTTAAGAAATAAATAAACACTTTTAATATAATACTCGGAGTTACTGTTATAACTTTTAAATTTTACTCCACCTTAAATGGTTATTACATTTCAATGGGTTCAAGGGCGTGTCCTTAAAGGATAATTTGAAAGCTTAAAATTAATTTTCAGTAATAAAATTACGGTCATAAAATAGAACAGAGTACCAAATTCAGATAACCGTCAAATGGGCAGTGATTACCAATATTTTAAAAGGCATGGACGCGGGATGAGGCATTTTACCTGACACGAGGTGAGGCGTAATTCTCGAGGCACTGGGCGTAAGCCCCGGGGATCTCTAATATTTAATACTTTTTATAATAAAATAATTCACATAAATATTTTTTAAAAATTCAAATCACATAAAAAGGATAAAATTATGTAGAAACTCTAGAAATTCAAATATTATGTTAGGGTAAGAGTAAAAAATTACGTAAACCTAAGAAACAATAAAAACTTTTGAGGATTTAATTAGCAAGTTGATATTTGACCGTAGGCATTACATAGAAAATCTATTGAGAAATTTTTTAAACTTTTGAATTTTTTTTGGACTTACGCCCGAAACTCACCCAACGCCTAAGCGTACGCCTCAAATATACACCAAATTTTGGGGCTTAGCTTACACCTTTAGGATCTAGTACATCCCACCGAAACGTTCTGGCGCGTTTTTGGCACGCATCGCCCAAAAACGCCTTTAAAAACACTGGTGATTACAAATGTTTGTATGATGTGAACTCCCCTTTTTCTTTTTCTTAATTTTCCTTCTTTTCGATCATTTTCTTAAGTTATTATTTTAAACGGGACCTTCAGGTGCTCAAACACATAGCAGTAGCTTTTCCTTTTTCAGTGGAGTACTATTTAACAGTACTTGAACTGCGCCATAGTCCACACCTGTCATTAGCAAAGTATGTAGTAGAGATGCCTTAGGACATATGAGCATGCGAATCGAAGCTTTTCACATGGATGTTTTGTTTTTTATGCCCCCTACCCCAATTAAGTATTTTGTTAATGACTACTACTACTACTCCTCCCATTTCAAAATGGATGATATATTTTGGATTTGGAGAGTCATGAAACGAATTCATTTTGATCGTGAATTCGAACATATAATCTTTAAGTTTTTTGGAACGATATTTATATATTTAGAAATTACATAAAAAGTACTATAAGTCACAATAATTAATAATTCAAAATATTTAAAAGACATATGAAAATGTTACGGCCAAAGATAAACTCGTTTGACTCTTAAAATCCGAAACATGTCATTCATTTTGGTACGGAGGGAGTATTTGGGAACCAAGTACTAATGTACTCCCCTGTTCCAAAAATGATGGCATGTTTCGAATTTTGAGAATCAAACGAGTTCATTTTGAACGTGAATTTGAACATATAATTTTAAAAAAATTTCGAACGATATTTATATATTTGGAAACTATATAAAAAGTACTATAAGTCACAATAATTAATAATTCATAATAGTTAAAAGACATATGAAAATATTACGGTCAAAGATAAACTCGTTTGACTCTCGATATCTGAAACATGTCATTCATTGTGGAACGGAAGTACTATACAGAGTCTTAGACGGAATAACATTTTTAGCTAGATCGATTTGTCTATATACATAAACTAAATAGTGGAAAACTCGAATTGAAACTCAAATTTATCAAATCAACCAAATGTGTCTGAATTCTCTAAATTCTTAATTGGTCTCTAACTACTATAGAAAAGTCTTTAGATACATGTCCAAATAAAAAATATATTTCAAAAAAGAGAGAGAGAATATTGCTATACTCTAAACCATTCAACTGCTCATCAACCTATCATAGAACACAGGGTTCATTCAAAACCTGTAAACTGTCATCAGCAAAATGCTATTGCGTTCTATCTCAGATGCTTTTTGACTGTCACCTGTCATAACCGGATTCATAACATATACTTAAGAAACTCTAAATCCCTATTCTTTCTTAATTCTTCCTTTTCACATTAAACGGTTTATTCTGCCTTTCTTCAAAGAATTATACATTGAGAATATTTAATTTGTCTTTTTTTCTTCAAGCCTCTGAACAAGTTAGGATTGATTTCTGAAACAGTAGGCACGATAGTTGGTTGTCAATTACATAACGAAGATAACATTCAATTTACTAATTGGTAATCTTTCCATCAATAGAATAAGATATCAAGACTTGTTTTCGGTAGTATTAAATTAAGTTTCTAGCAGACAAACATCTTGCTATAGTAATACAATACCTCCTCCAATGGATTAATTGAAAGGGCATCCCTCACGCACAATGAAACCTGCGTTCGGGCAGGGTCAGAGAAAAGGCCGCACTCCAAGCAGGGGCGGGAAGGGGTTCAATTGAACCTCCTTCGTCGAATAATTACACTATATAAATAGGGTAAAAATGAGTATTTTACCAAAAATACACGCTATTGAACACCATTAATATAAGAGAAATTGCTAATAAAGTGGTGAAGGGAGTTCAAAAATTACTTTAGGTCATGAGTTCAAATCTCAAATGACATTCTACTTAATATTTTTTGAACCCCTTTCATTAATTTCTGGCTCCGCCTCTAACCCCAAAGGGTGTGATATATGTATGCAACTTGTCATGATAGAATATTTCATGGCTCCTATATATTATATAAAGGTTACGTTTAATTGGTCTCTTTATATGTATTTTGGCAATCATCCCCTCTTGAACAAGTTTATGACTACTAAGTTATCAAGATATATCCTTTTTCCCATGAGTGCATCATCCCAATTTTTGTTTACCCGATTTTGGACTCCCCGTATTATATTGTTAATGTCGATTATCATACTTGGGGGAGGGGGGGGGGGTGCGGAGAGATGAGTGTTAGAGTTCCCACATATTAGTAATGGAGGATGTAATTAGTCTCCTTATATGTTCTGCACAATCTTCATTTATAAAATAATTTTTGTAGTTAAATTATAGGTCCAAAGCTCATTTTCTTGTTATGTTATCAGAGGAAATGAGATGTCACACAACTCAAACACTAAATATATTTTGTAACATTGGATTAGATGTGTTGGGTGATTTAAGGAAATAGGACAGTACTAGCGACTAGTCACAGATTTGGACCTTTTAAGGAAAGTCTTATAAATTTGACCTTCATAGAAGGTTAAGCGATTGCCAAATCTTTTTATTAGCAATCATCTGGAGATCGCCAGGAGGGTCACCAGCAATTTTTTTTTGACGGAGTAATTTTTGTAAGACTTTTCTTATGAGTTGTAGAGAATAGCAGAAGAAAAGGTTAGTGTTGGAAACCTTCTACTAGCCCAAGATCGTTAGCAAGATATAGGAAGATTCAACTAAAGAAGAGGAAGCATTTGAAAAGAAGAAGGAAAGTTGGAAGAAAGAACTTTGTAAACTAGAAATATTTTCTTGATTTGCTTGGTTACAAATGAGTAAGACCACCCTTATTTATACTTGACAAGGGATGGTTCTAGATGCATTTCTAGATACATCCATAAGAGTATTCAAGCTATCCAAGACTCTAGAATATCTAGAATATATCTAGATATTTCTTTCCTCTAAAATATCTATACTATGCACTTAATATTCTACACTAGATTATTCTAGAGTATCTTGATATTTCTTCAATCCAAGATACTACTCTACATTATTCTAGAACCTCACCAAAAAATCTACTTTACTATTTTTCACACTCCCCCTTAAAGTGATTTTTTGGAAACTACTCCAAGCTTGTCACGGAGGAACTCAAACGAACCTTTGGAAAGTGACTTCGTGAAGATATCAGCGATATTTTCCTGACTCCGCACCTCCAACGTAGTTACTGTACCATCAATAACCTTTTCTCGGATAAAGTGATGTTCCACCTCAATGTGTTTAGTTCTTGCATAGAACACCGGATTATTTGCCAGCTTGATTGCACTTTGGTTGTCTCCAAAAATTGCCGTTGGTTTTGATATCGGTATGTGCAAGTCTTCAGCGAGTCTTTGGAGCCATACACATTCTTGAACAGCTGCTTTATATTCCGCCTCCGTGGTTGATAAAGAAACCAAGTCTTGCTTCTTGCTTAGCCAAGAAACACATGTTCCACCGCAGAGAAAGTTATAGTCTGATGTTGATCTTCGATCATCCAAATCACCAGCAAAATCAGCATCCGTGTATCCAATTAATACCAAATTGTTCTTCTTCTGGAAGAATAAGCCCAAATCTGGTGTTGAGTTGATATACTTCAGAATCCTCTTTGCAGTCTCCCAGTGAGGCTTTCTTGGTGACTGCATAAACCTGCTGACATATCCAACAGAGAAAGCAATATCTGGCCTCGTAATAGTCAAATATAGAAGACTGCCGACAAGAGCTCGAAAAAGCCTGGGGTCTGCAAGATGTGAGCTTTCTTCGCGCCTTAACCTTGTGTTTATCTCAAGAGGAGTAGAGCACTTTTTGTTTTGTTTCATCCCAAACCTATCAATAAGTTTCTTGGCATATCCTTCTTGGGTGACAAAAATTCCTTTATCCGTGTTTGTCACCTCTAAGTCAAGAAAATGATGTAGCTCTCCCAACTTCTTGATGTCAAATCTTATAGCAAGCTCCTCTTGAAGCTTTGAAACTTCATCTTCATTGTTTCCTGTTATTATCATATCATCCACATATAACAGAACAACCATATGCAGATCCCATTGTTTCTTAACAAACAAGCTAGGATCCGAATATGATGCAGCATAACCACAGAAATATAGATATTGTGCAATTTTCCCATACCATGCTCGTGGAGCTTGTTTGAGTCCATAAAGAGCCTTTTTAAGTTTGCAGACATAATCAGGATGTAGATTTGATACATACCCGGGTGGCTGCTCCATATAAATATCTTTGTCAAGCTCACCATACAAGAAAGCATTCTTCACGTCGAGTTGCCATAATCTCCAATTACGCGAGGCTGCCAGTGCTAGCACAACTCGGACTGAGATCATCTTTGCTACGGGACTGAAAGTTTTTTCATAGTCTTCTCCGTACTTCTGAGAAAATCCTCGAGCAACCAACCTTTCCTTGTATCTATCGATGCTACCATCTGCCTTTCTTTTAATCTTGTAAACCCATTTACAAGAAACGGGTTTCACATCCTTAGGCTTCGGTACGAGACTCCAAGTTTGATTTTTCATTAGAGCCTCCATCTCCTTATCCATTGCAAGCTCCCACTGCTTGACTCATTTTGCTTCTTCAAATGATGAAGGTTCTTCGTCATCTATTGGTCCTGCAAGGAAGCAGGAATATGTACTGACAAAATTCTCATCTCTGTAGCGGGTTGGCTTCCTGATAACTCTTTTTAGCCGTTGTGAACTTCGTGAATCATCTATTTGTTGGGATTGACATTGTGCAGTTCCTGGACTCCCCCTTTCAATTAGCTCCTCGTCAGCTGCATTATCTGGAGAAACATCTATGACAGGCAAGCTCGAAGCTTCAGGGTTCAGTGTGCTAGAACCCGCTCCTTCTGACTCGGCTCCATAATATAAAGAAACTTCATCAAATATGACATCCCTCGAAACAACGAAGCGATGAGTTTCTGGATCCATGCATTTCCAACCTTTCTTTCTTTCATCATATCCGACAAAGATGCACTTCCTGGCTTTGGCATCCAACTTGCTTCGCTGAGAATCTGGGATATGAACATAACATATGGAGCCAAACACTCTAAGATGCTTGACACTTGGCTTTTCTCCAAACATCAGTTCATAGGGCGACTTCATGTTGTTTGGAGAAAGTGGCATCCTGTTAATCACATATGCTGCACAATTCATACCTTCAGCCCATAGTGCTTTGGGTAAATTTTTGGCATGAAGCCAACTCTTACAAGTCTCTTGTAAGTGCCGAATCTTCCGTTCCGCCACTCCATTTTGTTGTGGCGTATAAACACATGTGAGTTCTCTCTTAATCCCATGTTGACGACAAAATAAGAGGAACTGTTCTGAAGTGAACTCACCGCCATTATCGGTTCGCAACCTCCTTATTCTGGAATCAAGCTCGCCTTCAACTGTTTCCTTGAATTCCATAAACTTGTTGAAGACTTCTGACTTATTTTTCATGAAATAAACCCACGTGAATCTAGTAAAATCATCAATAAAAATTAGCATATAAGAGTACCCAGAGAATGAAGGAGTTCTTGTTGGCCCCATCAAATCACTGTGAATTAGTTCTAGTGGAGCATTGCACCTTGACAAGGATTTGTCAAACGGAAGTCGATGTGACTTTTCGTATTGACATCCCTCGCAAATCTCTCCTCCACCAAAGTTTCTTAAGTTAGGCAAACCTTTTACTAGATTAAATTTCACCATGGCTTTTAATTTATCCATGTTAACATGTCCAAGTCTAGCGTGCCATAGATGCGCATTATCATTGCTACTCATTTTCTCAACATATGAATCAGAGGCAGATAAAACATATAGATCATTAACACTCTTACCGGTGTGAATAATATCCGCCTTGAGTTCCTTGATATTTTGAAGGAACTTCACGTCACGTGGGCCAAATAGTAGGTAGCTTCCAGCATCTACATCATTTGCAACTGAGAAGAGATTTTTCTTCATACCTGGAACATGGAAGTCGCTGGTGAGAGCGATAGGGCCTTCTTGCTTCTCGTTGATGACCACAGTGCCTTCCTTCTCCACCTGATGGACTTTATTATCTACCGTTGCAATGACGTCATGGCCATTGTAATCTCGAAGGGTGAAAAACTTGGATTGGTCACCAGTAAGATGATGCCCACATCCTGAATCCACGATCCAATCTTTTTCAAAGTTGATGGAAGCCATGGCATCTACTGATCGTGTTTCAGCCATGAAGCACTTCCCCCAGTCTTCTTCTACCTCAACGGCTTTTTCAGCTCGAGCTATATTGCCTTCTTTGGCCCGGCAATATCTTTTTATATGCCCTACTTTGCCACACCGGTAGAACTTACAAGTCTTCTTACCAGAATTATGAGAAGACTCTTCTTTCTTCTCGGGCGAGCTTGAATCACCTTGGGATTGAGAGTGTGACCTCTCACTTGAGCCACCTTTCTTTTGCTTTCCTCTAAAATTCCTCTTGTTTGCTACAAGAGCACTTCCTTCTCCTTCTTTGATCGATACACCAGCCATTTGTTTGGCTAGTAGCTCCTGTGATGACAACAAATTCTCGAACTCCTCCAAGGATGGTTGTTGGGCCCATCCTTGAATTGATGTAACAAAGGGAATATATTCGGACTTCAATCCACGAATGATAGTTCTTCTCATTCGTGCTTCGGAGATAGCCTCGTCCGGATTTAATAGAGAAATTTCGGAACATAAATTTTTAATCTTCAAAAAATACTCGGCGATGGAAAGATTACCTTGAGTTGTGTTAGCCAATTCATTCTCCAATATCTGTAGCCGAGCTTCGTCCTTCTTGTTGAACAACCGGTCGACGGTACTCCATATTTCATGAGCCGACTTGCACCTTATAATATGGTCAAACAAATTGTGAGATATTGACCTCTTTAGAATGAACTCCGCCTTAGCATTCGTCTGCCTCCACTTCTTGAGTGCATTGCTATTTTCCGGCTTGTCGGCAGGAGGATTTGTGTTACTACCATTGACAACTTCCCACAAATCCTCGCCAACAAGGTAAGACTCCATACAAGTCTTCCAAACCTTGTAGTTGGATTGGTTCAATAATTCCATCCCCAATCCACCAACACGACCACTCAAATCCATTTAAATAAACCAGTTGAATCTACCACCAAAACCCGATCTTGAAAAATACTCTAGATGTCAACCTATGGTTCTGATACCATGTAGAGAATAGCAGAAGAAAAGGTTAGTGTCCTTCTGCTAGCCCAAGATCGTTAGCAAGATATAGGAAGATTCAACTAAAGAAGAGGAAGCTTTTGAAAAGAAGAAGGAAAGTTGGAAGAAAGAACTTTGTAAACTAGAAATGTTTTCTTGATTTGCTTGGTTACAAATGAGTAAGACCACCCTTATTTATACTTGACAAGAGATGGTTCTAGATGCATTTCTAGATACATCCATAAGAGTATTCAAGCTATCCAAGACTCTAGAATATCTAGAATATATCTAGATATTTCTTTCCAATAAAATATCTATACTATGCGCTTAATATTCTACACTAGATTATTCTAGAGTATCTTGATATTTCTTCAATCCAAGATACTACTCTACATTATTCTAGAACCTCTCCAAAAAATCTACTTTACTATTTTTCGCAGACAGCGGTGCCAATTTGTCTATTTCGGGTAAAACTTGCATATGCACTAGTGGCATGCCGAGTTGTTATTGACACCGTTTTTTTCTTTCTTGGGTACGGGCATCTTAATTTGTTTTTCCCTCCCAAGTTACGCGTAATTAAGGGAGCGATTGTGTTCTTAAGAACGACCAGATATTAGTCTTTCGATAGACAGATTTTTCTATTCTTTCTCTCTTTACCGAGGGCAACTTCAGTAATATAATTTACTGTAAGTACTTATTGAAGGAAGCCTCCCCCTGCATTCCTATCATAAATAATTTCCTCTAATATCTTTAATTGTTTTAAGTATAATCTGCAGTTGAAGATAAGAAGTCTGTGCCATGATGATGTATGCAAATTATCAGCTCATATTGTAATCTATTGTGCTTAATATCATGACGATAATGGCTAATCTAGTGATAATGTGGGACTAGTTAAAGATTTTCTTGTATCCTTTTTTATATGCAGAATATTCATGCATATCCAGACTTTATATAGTCAATTACTTAGTACAGTAAATAATGCATAACAGCATAAGTTTACTCCTATGATTCAACAATCCCTGAATAGGTTCTTTTCAATGAAGTGACTGATTTTCCCTTTTCGTAGAGATTGATGAGAAGAAGTTGCTCTTAAGAGGATTGAAACAACTTAACTAAAATTGATTATATAAGTTCCAAAAAAATTTGCTCTCAATTTCCTCCTCCTCAAGACGTATGTCCAACTGTTTTTTCTTTTTCTTTTTTTTAAAAAAATGTATGCCCCACTTCTGTCTATTCAATTGCAAAAGGAACAAAAAGAGGAACCTTTACTGCGTTAGTGTCAACAAGGAATGTTGGTTGATGGATTGTTGCAATCCCTCCCAACCCTTAACCAACGAGGTATTGAGTTTAATATCCAAGACCGTGTATAAATTTTATGTATGCATAAGGCGGATCTAGGATATTAATTTTATGGTTTCTGTATTAATACAATTTCTTACTTACTAGCTTTTGAATAGATTACTTATATAATTTAATTGGATTTTCTGACACAAATACAATGTTATACTATAAGTTATTGGGTTCGACAAAATCCGTGATAAAAGTATATGCCAATAAGAAAGCATTTGTTGCGATACTGTTTGATCTGTCACTGGGCAACAAATTTTAACTACCACTTACTTGATAAAGAGGTGGTACTTTGAAAGTATTTTCTAATTTGATTGGAGTAGCGATCAGGTGCTTGTTGGAGAACCCACTGTTGAAAAGTGCACTTTCATTCTATGATTGTGTATAAATAAATAGTACTATGAATTTTAAAGTGCTCTAATTGCTGTTTGGAGAAACTTTTTCATTGACGTGTTAGTCTAAGAAAGTCTTTTAGATGTAACAATCATTTCCCATTTAAGAATCACACAAGGGAGTTCTTTCTTCGACATCTGGAAAGTTCTGCTTTTAAGCAGCTATATAGATTAAAGAAGACAATTTATAAAACTGGAATAATAGTAGCAAGAAAAGAATTGCACAGATGAGAGACCTTCTTCAACATCTGGAAAGTTTTAGCTGCTTTTATTTAGCACATAAGTTAAACAATAGTAGAATGTAAAGTGGTAAAGTTGGACGGCATAATAATAGTATCACTTAGGAAGTTTCACATGAATCATTCACCTAGAAAGAAGATATTATTGCATGTTCCGCATAAAGTAGTTCGAAAAATAGTCAGCATGTAGAAGCATTAATTTTAACCTGTAGGCCTACTTAAACAAGCTGTATAATTAAGCAAGAATTCAGAAAATTCTCTTTAATCATTAGATAATATTATGGGACATTACCACGGGATGTAGCCTTGGATTCAACCGGACCTAATAATTTCAATATAGGGCGTAAATAAACTCACTCAAATTCTAGTTAATCAAACCCTTCATTTTAACAGTATAATATATTAATATATAATAAATATTGAACCCATCAAATTTAATTCAAAAATTTGTATCATTCCCTTCCACATTTTTATCATTGTGTTACAAGATAGCTATGATTTTGAGATCTAGACATTAGGATCATAAAATGTTTCAGATTACAGGACACCAACAGGTTCTATGGTGTAGTGGTTAGCACTCTGGACTTTGAATCCAGCGACCTGGGTTCGACTCCCGGTAGGACCTTTTTCCGAAATGTAACTTTTGTTTGTGCTCACAAAATTTCACTTATTCTAATCCTGTTTGGCCAAGCTTTTTTTTCTTCTCCCCAAAAGCAGAATCAGTTATTAATTTTACAATACAGAATTATTCTTACCAAAAATATTTATTTATCATACTAGTTTTAATTATTTTAACCAATACTCCTATATCTCTTTAATACAAATAAAACTTTGTCCGTACTTTCCTCTTTTGATTTAACCAATGTATGTTTAATAATATTAGTCGCAAAATAAATATAAATATTATTTTGTGTTTGTAATTTGAAATTTAAAAACACTTTTATAAAGATTATTCAACCATATTTTGCTTATTAAAGTGCTATTCAAATAATTTGGCAAAATACAAACTTCTTATTTTTCATAAGTATTTATGACAAAACTACTTTTAAATTAAGAAGTTTTGGTATTATCGCCAAAGAGGCTTTCAAAAAGCCGAAACTAATAGGATGATTCTCATGACTAGCCACTTTTAAACCACTCAAAGTGAAATAGTCCAAATTGTTAGAAAAGTAGTCAAATTTAAAAAACACGAATTACTTCTAAGTTTAGCCACAGTAAAATTTTCTTGAGGTATCATATTCTGCTATCCTATAAAAATTTCCTAGGACATTGAACAAAATTCCCATAAAATTTTTTGGGATTTTTTCTCAAAGTCTCGGGAATATTTTCTAAGCTTTTGGTGGCTTGGCTAGTCTTTAAAAAAATCCTTTTTCTTAAGTGATGGCTATATTTTAAAATATTTTTTTGCTGGCTATTTCTTTTTCACCACCCAACAAAGTGGCTGCGGGTGAAATTTTTACGGAACTATTCTACCGTCCTAACGGTAAAAATTTCATCTAGAAGCCACTTTTGCCACTGCTATTTGGTTTCAGGTCACTATTTTCTCGGTTGTGCCAAAAAAGCTACTTTTTGGAACTTCAGTCCTAATGGGCTGAAGGTATGAAGTTTACGCATTTTATGCCTAAAAATTAGAGAAAATTACGTGGCATGAACATTTAGAAGAGTCCCTAACAAAAAGTAGACATATTTTCCCTTTATTATAATTTATAAACATTTAATAATATGTCATTTACTTATTATAGACATTTTTGTTTACTAAACACTTTCCCCCTTACATGCCTATTTTTGGGGATGTTGAATAGATATGTTAGTTATTTTAAGATGGGATCTTATCTCACTATTTAAATATATTTATTAAATATTTCTAAGTATATTAATTATCTTAAGTTTCTCCTAATTTAAAGCAAACCAAATCAAAAGCGTGGTAATCTAAAAAGTCAAAAACTTAGATTTTTAGATATCAGTTTTAGATTATAGATAATTTTTAGATTGCGTATCAATTTATAAATGTTAGATTTATGTCTTCCATTGCCACCGATTGTATATCCGCATATATGAGATATATTTATCGTCTTCGATTGCATATCATTTATATATTGGGGTATAAATGCATCAGGTTTGCAAAATATGCACTTTATATACTTATTATATTTCAAGTATGTGAGGTATATTTATTGTCATTCATTGCATATCATTTATATATGATGGGGTGTAACAAAATGTGTGTTATATGCATAATTCACGTGTATGCATCGTAGAATATGCATTTTTATGGACTCCATACTGTTCGGGATGATAAAATTAAAATTTTATAATATAATATGTAACTACAAGTTAATAGATTTTTAATGAATTACCTTTTTGATAATATTTCTACTATAACAACAATGGAGTTTCTTCACAGGATGTATGTATGTTTTGAACACCGTAAATAAGGGGAATATCAACCCCCTATTTGAACACTATTCCCTTTACATGCCTATTTTTGGGGAATCGAATGGGTCATGACAGTTATTTTTAGATGTGATCTTACCTCATTAATTTAAGATATTTATTAAATATTTCACACTATCTCAATTAACTTAATTTCTCCTAATTTATATTATTGTTAATTATGCATATTAATGATATCTAACATATTTTTAGAATACACGCCACATATCTTAGATTGCATCTGCATATTCGTGAATAAAGTGTAAATTATAGACATAAATCACTTCAACTAAATAGTTGTATTCAGTATGTAGCTCATATGCAAAGAATATGCTGCATATAGACATGAAGTATGCACTTTAGATGCATAATTCCCCCACCATGTATATTGTATATTTTTATATGATAAAAATAGCTTTCTTAGTATTGTGTATCAGATATGTATGCATGTTTTAATTATATGCAACAAAAACAGAGAAAATTTTGAATTCTTTTACCTTGTATGAGACTATTTCTGTAAACAATTGACAAGATTATGGATTTTAGCTTATTTATGAAGAATATCAAGGGAATATGGATTGCACAAAAAGCGTTATAATGAGATTTTTCTCCTAATTAATTTTATGCATGTATGGGATATATATTAGGAAGATAATAGGATTCCATTATTGTTGGGATTCCTTAATTAGCGCAAATTTTGTTTAATTTGTTACGTCTAAGCTCCACTATTTTATGTAATAGATCTGTGTAAACATATTTAATAGGGTATATTTTGGCTAGCCTTTGTTCAAGAACTCATATGTCTAATTGAATGTAGGGCCAATCTTGGGAATGACTAGATATGTTATTTTCTCTAAAAATTAACCTTTTGTGGGCTGAAGTTAAATTCATATCTCCACAAGGTTTGATTTTCAACCCACAAAAAATGAAGTTTCAAGAAATAGCTAAAAACTAAATATTTTAAAAAAGTGGTTTCAACTGTAAAAGAAAGCCAAAAAAGTAGCTATTCATGCACTTTCCCCGTCCAAAGTACATTTTGCACGAATTTTTTTTTACTACATGTACCTTTAACATTAGTTAAGGTTTTTTGTCCCCTCAAGAATGGTTTAGCAAAATATTCTCGGGGGCACCACTTCAAGTTATAAATTGACAAGTGTTACCACAAGCGCAATACTTCAAGGTACAAGCTGTCTCTTCGGAAATATAAAGGGCAAGTGCTGCCTGCGGGGGTAGCACTTCAAATTATCTGGGAGAATGTTGAAAGAGATAAAAGTTCAAGTGCTACCACGGGGGCAACACTTACCTAAAAGGGATTGACAAGTGCTGCTTGCAAGGCAGCACTTCAAATTATCTAGGAGAATGTTGAAAGAGATAAAAGATCAAGTACTATCACGGGGGCAACACTTACTTAAAAGGGATGGCGGAATGCGGGCGTCAATATAACACTTTCGTAGGAATATTTCCATCCGCAAGTAGTACTTCAAGTTATAAAAGGTCAAGCGTCGCCCCCGTGGTAGCACTTACTTAAAGTTAGTGGAGATTATTCTTGCAAAACATTTTAATTAAGGTTAATTAGGAAAATTTTTGTCTGAGATTCCCCATTCTGATATTTTAAGCCCAATTAGATGCACGAGAATGAACAAGAATTTGCACTTAATTAGTAGACAGATTTAATGCCGCTTAAATATTTCAAGCCCTACTCCAAAACTCTTTAATTTTTTTCCTTTGCATTACAAGGGGAAACTCCTAGTGGTCGCCAAGTCCGGCTGCTTGTAAGGCTTGGCGATCACCAGAAATTTGTCAGCCGATGAACTAAAATCTAAAGAGTTTTTTTACAGAGATAAAATATGTAAGAGTTAGACCAAAATGTCTTATTTTTGTAAATCGCTCCAACAACATATGTCTTAAAATTATGGGCCAAAAAGAAAGAAAACTTCGGGAAATTTTGATTACTAGCCATTTTTGGACGCACTCATTGAGACTATTCACCGTCTTAAAATTCATTGAAGAATAGCCAAAAATTCGCGCACACACTTAAGCTCCATTAGCGTTGGGAAAACACCCCAAGCCCAAGTATTTTGTTATGGGACTGAAGCTTTATACAAAGTCCTATAACAAAATAATGGGACCTTGCAACCTTGCAAAGGTCCCATTATTTTGTTATGTGAATTTACCCTATAACAAAATAATGAGATTTATTCCATAACAAAGGTCCCATCAAAGGGATAAATCCCATTATTTTGTTATGAGACTTTGTATACAAAGTTTCAGTCCCATAACAAAATGATGTGGCTTTGAACAAGTTTTGTTCACAGCCCCAGCATTTTGTTATGGGACCAAAGCTTTATACAAAGTCTCATAACAAAATGCTGGGGCCTTGAACAAAACTTGTTCAAAGCTCCAGTATTTTATACCGGGGTTAGTTTATTGAAGCTTCCCAGTATAAATACTGGGGCTTTGAACAAAACAAAACTTGTTTAAAGCCCCAGTATTTATTCTGGAATTTGTCCGGAGGTGGCTATTTCTCAGCGAATTTGTTTTTGACGGCTACAAATCAATTAGCGCGGGCCAAACAGGCCCCTACATGAAATTTTTACGAAAACTTCCTTGTTTGTTGGGGAAAGTGCACGAAAGTCCACTTTTGGCTCTGGTCTTTGGGTAAGGTCACTAATATCAAAATATTTAGTTTATAGCCACTTTTTATACCCACCAAAAATAGAAAAATAAAAAAAGACTAAATCACCCTATATATATATATATATATATATATATATATATATAATATATATATGGGGAAGTTTCATCCGTTCAATCCATGTGGATGGAACTTCAGTCCACAAGGGTAGACAAGTTCAATCCCTGTGGATAGAACTTCAGTACACAGGGCAGAAAAGTTCAATCTATATGGATAGAACTTCAGTCCATATGGTTTAAACTTAATCAGTAGTATTTCAAACTTCACTCATGTAATCATACTAAGGGGTAATTAAGCCTTTTCAGTTAGGCGTATTTAACGATCTTATCTAGTAAAGAGCCAAAAGTGGCCTCAAGTATAAGACCAAAAAAATAGTGTCCGCAAAGTAACCAGTGTCAAAACTGGCCACTAGGCCAAAATTTTACAGTTTGTTGTTTCAAGCAGTCCCGTTCTCGATTTTGATCACTAGTCAGTTTTTAAGCTGCTCGAAGAGAACTAGTCAATATATACATGGTTGTAGTAGGTTAGCATTGTACCCATTTTTTATTTCACAAAAATGTCCTTACTATTTTTGCCAACTCATTAAAAATAGTGGTACTTTTGTCATTTCAACCAAAATCCATTTCCCTCCTCATCACCAAAACTTTTGTACAATTCACTTCCCTCCTGCTAAACCCATCGGCCCTCTCCTTCCAATTTGCTTTGCAGACCTCTGCTAGCCTTCTTACATAGGAGTTTTTTCTTTTCCCAAAAGCAAATATATACATAAATACTCCAAATCATTTGCTGTATTAAAAAAACTTATGTCAAGTATCCAATTGTATCGATAAATTTGAATTAGTTAAACTCAAGAATTACTTTTGCATTTTCAGATCTACTTAAATATGGGAATAACAAATGAATACTACGAGAACCAAAAATTCATGGGTCATGGGTAAGATCTTTCTGCGTTCAGTATTTATCCATAAGAAATTCTCATATGGAGTCATGGAAGCTTTTAATGGAGCTGACATTAACAGCTAACAATGGCAAGAACAATAATCAGTAATGACCATTATTAGCAGTGGTATTAGTGATTCTCCAATCTGAGAAGCTTCTTTCCCAGAAGCAATTCTAATTAACAATGCAAGAATCTTTGTTCTTTGGTTGGATTTTTGAAGAGGGAAAGACATGACGGGAAAGAAGACAAAGGAGAATTGTGTTAGTTTTGCGGAAAAGACAAAAGAGCCCCTCTCATTAATATATTATTGAAGTTTAATTAGGGGCATTTTGGTGAACTAAAAAATGGATACAATGCTAACCTACTACAACCATGTAGTAGGTTAGCAAAACCCTATATATATATATATATATATAGACACTTTTGTTTTAGACAGATTGAAAAAGAAAAAGTAAATACTTAAATTGGGCAGGAGCAAATTGAACAACATCAAGTTCTTATATGTCAAATGCAAAGCATGCTAGAAGCATCAAAGTATACTGTAAAAATTTCGCCCAGCAGCCACTTTTAACACTGGTATTTAGTTTGAGGCCACTATTTTCTTTGTTCTTATACTAGAGGCCACTTTTGGGCCTTTACTAAATAAATATTGACTTAAGTTCTGATAATTGACTGAAGTTCAGTCCATACGGCCCCTGGACTGAAGTTCCATCTCTTAAGGACTGAACTTTCAGTCCATATGGCCATGGACTGAACTTCAGTCCATGCTATGGCCATGGACTGAAGTTCCATCTTAAGGACTGGACTGAACTTTAGTCCATATGGCCCTGGATTGAAGTTCAATCTTTAAGGACTGAACTTCAATCCGGCCTCTGGACTGAAGTTCTATCTCTTTAAGCAAAAGTGGCCACAAACTAAATATTTTAGTATTAGTGGTCTGTGGCTAAAGACCAGTGGCAAAAGTGGCTTTTCGTGCACTTAGCCCAAGTATACTCTTATGAGCAAATTTAAATGTTAAAAGCTATAGAACACAAATTCGAATAATCTTAAGGGAGACTAAATATCGATAGTACCTTTTTTTTCTCTTACCGCGTCCATTGAAGACAAAGCACTTGGCAAATCTTTAGATAAACAATTTCTTTGAATCTTTTAGCATCTTTGACATGACCAGTACATATTTAAAAAGTTAACGGTAGATAGTTTCATGAAAAGTTATTCATTAGGCTAGCTTTAGGGCCAAGACGCTTACCATTAAGAGAAAATGCAAAAAAAAAAAAAAAAAAAAATACTGATGAAATAGTGATAATCAAGTTTCTTTGTTGACTTGTAACCTCCCGGTAGAGAATTGAGAAAAGTTGACGATAAGTAGTTTCATATAAAATTATAAAGTTGGACAACAATAATAAATAATTAAAGAAGCAACTTAAGTACTCAAGAACATACGACATAAACTAACTATTCCTCCTAAGATAAAATAATTAATTGCGGTCCGTCAGCTCTATCTTAGCATGGCAAAAGCTTATCTCCTTTCTAACATGTCATTTTAATTTGTATTAGCAAATCGACTCTAATACCATTTTTGGTTTGAATTTTTCTCATCACAAAAATTTGCATAACTTTTATGCAATGTCCGATTGTCCTTTTGTATTTTTCGCATATACAAGTAGAATGTGGAATAAGAATCTGAATATTATTAGCAATACATATATTAAAGTTTCAAAATTATAAAACTATCCCTCATAAAGAAAAGAATACTTCTTTTTTAATTTGTTTAACAAATAAACAAATATTTTAAACTATACATTATATAGTAATTTATGATACATCAATTATTCAACCAAAAAAAGCATACACTACAACCCATATAAGTATTACTTATTCCTATACTATAATTTTCGCATAGTTAATAGTTGCATTACTAATTTTACATTAATAATAGAGAAAATTATGTCGCATGAATAATGCTAGATCAATTTAAATGCATATTTTATGTATAATATTGTATATTGTGTGCATAATATATGCATTATGCACACTGTCTAGAGCAACTATTTATATAAAATTTCCATAGCCTCATTATCAATCTCACATACTAATCCCTGCGTAACAATGACAGAACGCCCCAAAGTTTTGTTCCAATCTTCTCCACAATTTACATATTTTATATGTTTGAAATGTTCTCTCATTTTTTGTCCTGTAATGATTGAAGATTGCCTATTTGGAAGGACAAAATAAGTAGGGAAAAAAGATAATAAACTAACGGTATAAAAATCACAATTGTATGTAATATTGAGCTCGACTCGATTTGTTGGCACTTGACATCATATTAATCTCAAAAATAATAACTCCAATCAATTAATGCAACTTTGTATGTATCTTCTTAAGTAATATATTACTAATTTTTTATGGGACACCTTTGGCTTTTGCGTTAACTCATGGTAAATAAAAATAAGTCGTCTTTGTACACTTAAAAAAGTTTGTCAACTATCCAATACATTATATTGGTATTACAGTACATAACCAACCTAACACCTTCATGGGTTTTTTTAGTTCCATCTGAAAAGCAAAGGAGCTAAAAACGAAAGAATGTTAATTGTACTTCACGGAATCCTAATTTACCATACCAAGGGATTCATCTTTTAAGCAAATATAATTCCTTGCTCATCTTTTCTATGTGGTTTTTGTACAATGTTAGACAGTCGTAGGGGTTCAAATCAACGGTTCCACCAAAATTAGTTATAGGAATAGACGGGTTATAAATTAATCCATACTAAATTTCTTTGGATCAAAATTAATTGGATTAGTTGGCGAGTTATAATTTGCCCAATAATTACTCAATTGAAGCCACCATACGCGCAACATCTGCTTTATTAGTACTGTTAATTGATCAAACCCCGTTTAAATTTGGGCAGGTTACACATTTTTTAAGTCAAATATTTACACCTAAGACAACTACAAGTGTATCCAATTTGTCGTATCTAATTAATACTATACTCATGGGTAGTTTGTATTATTGTATAGCCGCTGTAATGGAGTTGCTATGCAACTCTACATTAGGCTAAAACATATAGTCTGAGAGGAACACTTTAATTCTTCCACGATCTATTTAAACCTTGTTACTGTGTTGATCTGGGGAGTAGCAAAAGTAGAACCATGCCCAGGCTTAGGTAAACATTGAATACGAGATTATAATTATTATATCACGAATTTGCTTATGCTATCTAAAAGTACAATATTCACATCGCCAATTCTTTTATTCCCATCATTCAGGTCCATTAAGGTTATATATGTTCACTGCTTATATTGAAATATATGAAACCCCATGACATCTACATTCCTTAATTAGTAAAGTTGCACGTCCTGGAGATTTAGTCATAGGACGAAATTTTGAGAGATATATCAAGACTGGCACTGCATATAGTTGAATTGTATAATACTCTTAATACCGAGCCACAAAGTCAATCATTACCTACTGTATGATAAAACATTAAAGCACGTAATAATGTACTTAAGAAAAAATGAGCAGCATTTTATAACTTTCTGAAACATTAGAAATCAGATTAGTTGACGGTTAGTTTCAATTATTCATAGAATGACAAGTATCAATTGTACGGCTGTCGATAGATGCCACAACAATATTATAGATATTGGGCAATTATTGATAATCCGATTAGAACAAATATGAAATCATTTAGCTTACGCAAGAGGAAGTTATATAAAAGAATGAATTGAAGAAGTATGTTTCCACGTTGCTTTTGCCATGAACAAGTCGTTCAGCTCAAAATTCCTTTCCACCATATAGTACGTCACTCCTATAATTTTATATACTACATTTGATGTTTTTATCAAATTAATAGATAGTAATCAATACCGAACCTACATAGCATAGCACTGTTGGGTGATCAAGCACATATTGTTTTGGACCAAACACTATTTATTTGTAGAAGAAACAAGTATAATACATACAACTAAAATTGATTAAGCACCCAATCTCAATAGCAACTTAAAGTTAAAAGTAGTTGAGCCCCCATAAAATCCTGCATGATATGTTTGGCACATACTTTTCTACTTAACTGGAGGGTTTCCAAAAACATTCTTTTATCTCATTTGGAATAGGGGTATGGTTTTCGTTCACTTCATCCTCCTGAGACTCTATTTGTGGGGTCATGCTATACTCTATGTTGTTGTTGTATACTTCTCTTACTTTATATTTCCTCCGTTCTATTTTATGAGGCAATATTTCCTTATTAATCCGGTCAAAAAAATGACACTTTTTAAATTTGAAAATAATTTAACTTTAAAATTACTGTTTCACCTCAGTAAAATGATTTATAACCCTACAAAAGTTAAGTCTTATTTTATGACTCAAGTCTAAAATTTTTTTATTTCTTTGTTAAACTTCGTATCGATTCAAACTATGACACATAAAATGGAACGAAAAAAATAATCATGATTAATAACATAAATATAATTATGAACCATGATACTAAATAAATATGACTTGATATAAACAGTCATTAAAGTTTTACCATATGACTACTAAGATAAAAATTTTTAGGCAGAAGGCCCAAATAGACACTTGTATTTGTCCGGTTTAACCATAATCACGCTTATACTTTGTAAAGTGTCAACCAGCCCCTTCTACTCGTCCAAAACATGACTTTTAAACCCTCCTGCGCTGATGTGTCTAGTAAGTTGCTTATGTGGCAAATGGGCATGAGCCACACGAATTTTTAGTGCGTGGATCAGTAAAAAAGCACTACCAACAACTATTTTTTGGTCTTTTTAAGGCCTTTCAATACCAAATCCTTCACCTTCATTTTTCCTTTGTCTTTTGCTTTTTTTTTTTTCCTTAGTTTCTTTCCTTCTCCTTTATTTCTTATTATTTTCTTAGACTGTTTTTTTACAAAATTCAGATTTAATGTTGGAAGACATGGAATGAAGGTCCTAATTAGTTAAATTTTTAATTAATTAAAGCCCTAATTAGTTAGAGAACTAATTCTTTAACGGTCCTAATTAGTTAAATTCTTAATTAATTAAAGCCCTAATTTTTATAACAAATCGCAAATAACAAATTATTTAAAAAAATTAGAAAGGAAACGGGTTTAAACCCTTACCTCAAATTTGGAGAAACCTTCAAATGTTGTTAATCAAACGAGTTAAATATTGTTAATCAAATAAGGATCATTTTTTTGTTGTTAATCGACGGGTTTTTTTGGGTTAATCGATGGGGTAAGTTTGGATTTAAGTAAGTATTGTTTGAGTTAAAGTAATTTTTAGTTTTGTTTACTGTGTAGTCGTTTGGATTTTTTTTTTTTTTTTTTTTTTGCCTTTTAGGGTAAAAAAAAGTCGTTAAAGTCGTTTGGATTTTTTTTTTGTTTTAGGGTAAAAAAAAAGGTGGCATGTGATATGGGCCACCAATCTGACGTGGAAGCCACATGGTCGCATTTGTGCACCACACTTAGACGGGAGGGTTAAAAGTCATGTTTTGGACGAGTAGAAAGGACTGTTTGACACTTTCCAAAGTATAAATATGAATATGATTAAACCAGACAAATATAAGTGCTCATTTGATCCTTCAACCAAGTTTTTACTGTTTAGTGAGCTGCTGCTTTTTAGCCGGTAATTATAAGCCGCGGAAGTCACGTTAAGAAGCAAAAAGTGTGGAGAGAGATTAAAAAAAAGTTGGTAGTATTCAAATTCCCATGTTTTGTCCCCTCCTCTCCTCTTCCTTGAATCATTTCAATTTTATTAAAGAAATACAATTATGTAAATTCTCAAATTAAAACAAAGCAGCCTTTTTTACATTTACTTTGATTGACCTTTTCTTCAATTCAACTTGTACAGTTGTACTATAACTAGTCTACAACTAATTATTTGTCTCCCTTTACTTTACTTTATTTGTTCTAATAATTGATTCAGAGACAAGTAAGAGATTTTTTTTTAAAAAAGAAAATGTATGGGGTGGCTCCGCCCAAGAGTTCAGATTCCGGCGGTGGCGCTACCGGTCGTGCTGACTTTCTCCGAACTTATCAAGCCTGGAAAGGCAGCAATGTAAGTTTCCTCTGCTTTTTCTATTTTTTAAAATAAATATTTAAGTTCACTAATTAAGTAAATATTATTTAGGATCTTGGATTTTATTTTTGGAAGTTTGTAGTGATCGGATTTTGTTTTTTCAAGTTTAATTAATATTTATAATTAATTTAGTATTTACTTACTTTGAACTGCTTGAGATCGTTGAAAATCAACAATACTATTGATTTAGCGTCTGATATTTAAAAAAGAAAAAAGGCAGCTCGGTGTAAAACATTCGTGTTTACGCAGGGTCCGGGAAGAGTGCATGTACACAGCCTACCCTGATGCAAGTATACCTTTTTAAAATTATTTTTGTAATATTTTTGTAAATGTTAGCTCTACGAGTGCATACCGTGATTCCAGAAAAGCATAATTGCTGTAAAATTGGCTCTAATTAAAGAATACACATTAAAGATGCATTTGTAGATTCCAAATCCAAATCTTTCCTATTCCTATTAGAAACTTTTGAACAAACTTAAGTTGCCTATACCGTACTTAACCCAAAATCGATAGTAGAAGTTGTTGAGTAATGCCAACATCCAACCTATGGCGAGGCCCAGGTGATGGGCTGGGATGACGAGGGTCGGATACATGATCAAACATGTTGCGATGGACTTGGTTAAGAAATAAAGTTGCACACTTGCTAACAGCTATAGCTTTTGGCATAATGGTAAGCGCTTGATCTCAGCAAAAGTAATTTGGTTCATGAATTTACTGCAAAATTTGGCAAATCAGGTAATAGAAATACCTTAAGATGAAATCCCAGAAAGTAAGAGAGAACAAAAGAAGAAATCATTACGCTAATTTAAAACTCCTCAACCTTTGAGATGCCTCAACATTCTGGTTGCTGCTATGTAGAAACAACTATCCAAAGTTCAAACTTCATTGGAACTTACTCGCTTGTGTTTCTACGAGCACATTAATTGTGGATGAAATTTCAGATACTGTTATTAACAGAACTTTTTTCTCTTCGCTCTTTGCTTTTTGCTCTCTGCCCTCTGCAGTAAAGAGCAACAGGTACTGTTGACATGCTTTCCAAATCAGATGTATTATTGCTACAATGACATTTTCTTGCAATAATAGTGTTTTTTAAGTAGCATATCTTGTGATTGTGATTTGTGCATACTTTTTCTTGACATTGTGGCCTCTTGATTGTGCAGAAATTTATTCTTCAAGGAAGGTTTATCTTTGGGCCTGATGTGAGGTCAGTCTTTATGACTATCTTCCTTATTGTTGCCCCAGTTGCTGTTTTCTGTGCCTTTGTTGCGAGGAAAATGGTCGATGATTTTTCTGGTGACTGGGGGTGGTCAATCATGGTCGTACCTATTATTTTCACAATATATGTAAGTGCTTATTTCTTTTTTCTGCTGACAATATGATTTCTAATGTATGTAACCTGTAATAGTTAGGTGGCTCCTTCTTAGTAACAAGATAATTCATTCTAGAAACTTGAGTACTTCCCCTAATAGCTTGGCTACCTTTTCCTTGTTTGTGCGTGATGTTTTACTCTGCCTATGTCTTTTTCCTGCTTGCGTGATTTTCATTCAGTTTGGGCACTGGTTGGCGAAGTGTGTAGTCTGGGTCCTCTGGGAACTTGGAAACTGATTGGGGACAAACATCTGTATTCTGCACCAGCAGTTGGATTTGACATGGTTATATGTGGCAGAAAGCCTTTGTGATTATGATGATCAAGAATCGCAGCCTGATTGAATGGATCTTCTCATTCATTAACTTAGTAGCTCGGATGACATTTTATCTCAAGAGTTTCGTCCAAAGATATTGCACTTGTCTCTTTTGATTAGTATCGTACTTGTTCAAAAAAGTGATTGGATCGATAATTATGTCAAACGCATCCGTAAGAGGTTGAAGATATCATGTCCTGATTCCGGACACTGCAGATTATATTTTGAGGATATATTGGGTTTGAAATATTTAGTTTTGTTCTGCCATCTTTTTGTCATGCACAAACTGAACCTTACTGCTATTGTTGACCAACAATTGAAAAGTCCTGCCCAGAAAAGGGCATCATATAATATGGGCATATTATATGATTATCCATTCAAACAAAATGGAACTCCTCTTACAGAGAGCATGATGGATTTCATATTGTCTCAGTGTAATTCGAAACTAGTACATAGAGAGCTTAGTATTGGCCCTGTATGGTGAAAAAGATTTTATGCTTTGCCAGACAAGCAAGGGAATCAGCACATGAATCTGAGAAGGAAGAGCAATGGTTCTACCCGTGTCCAAGTCCGTATAAAAGCTGCTGATAAGTTGGATAATAAAGCTGCTATGTTGTTGCAAACAGAGATGATAGCAAAGTTCTAAAATTGAATGGTGGCATCTTGGTTACAGTAAAGTGCCACTGGTAATTTCTGATAACAATAGATAAGATCATTAAATCTTGCATATCTATGGTCAATGCTCACCAGTAAAGTAGGCTAGGCTTTGAAAGTGCATAGAGATGGGCATTATCTGAAGACCCAATGAGAGTTCTGAATTGGGAAGTCATTGTTCTCTGGTAAAGGCTGGAGTTTAGATTTGTTTTCCTTCTTCCTCTTTATTCTTCAGTTTAAGAAGTAAGAAGCAGAATATATCGATTGCCAGCACTTCTAATAGTTTGTACATCATTCTCCAAATTTGCTTTAAAGGACACTTGATATACTCTTGACCAGTTCACTTAGGTGAATGCTACTTGAAAGAGATTCAACAAATTCCATGAGGAATCTAGGGAGTAAGGATTCAGGAGGACGAGAGTTACAGTTAAATATTCACTTTATTGGAAGAAACGGCTCCACTTTCTTATTACTGGCGGGTGTCTGGCCATCTTGCACAAATCTTCGCCTTTCATTACTGGAGACACAAGAAGGTTATGCCCGAGCGAAGATAATAAATATACCTATGTGGTTCAATATTTGGTAGTAGGAATTGGACCAGGTTTTATTGCGCTTTCTCCCCGTGCAGATTTGCATTAATTGGAAACTCTTGTGCTCTCCTTCCATGATCTCTTACTGTGTTGTGCACAACTTACCACGTCTTTATTGCTGGCCTTCTATTAGCTTGCTATAAGGGGTGCATAAGACTCCTTTTTTAATCACAAAAGGAGTGCATAAGACCTGTGTTAAAGCTTCTACGTTAGTCAGTTCATGATGGAAAATGTGAGTCTTGACTATACTATGTTGTACAAGGAAATGAAACTAGGTTCTTGCAGTCATATATTTACTTCTTTTTTTTAATCACATGAACCATGAATCAGATAACCTTCTCAATCTTCAGTAAAGAAAAAGTTCACAGTGTACTTGGTTGAACCTTTTAAGATAAATGAACAAAAATTGGGTGGCTTTTACTGTATTGTTTTTTATTTTATGGCTACAAAAGCGTGTACATGTATGAGCCAAAAGCATAAAATAATCAACATTTTTCTTTCCAAAGGTCTTAATCCTTCTTCTACTGACCTCTGGAAGAGATCCCGGTATAATTCCTCGCAACCCTCATCCTCCAGAACCAGAAAACTTTGAAGGGAGTACTCAAGCTGGACCTGGTCAAACTCCACAATTACGCTTGCCCCGCGTCAAGGATGTGAATGTCAATGGTATAACCGTAAAAAGCAAATATTGTGACACCTGCATGCTGTATAGGCCTCCTCGTTGCTCACACTGTTCAATTTGTAACAACTGTGTGGAACGTTTTGACCATCACTGCCCCTGGGTCGGACAATGTATTGGACTGGTGAGTATCTCATTTTAAATAGAAACATCTTCATTTGCCACTATAAGCTGTCTAAAAGAAATGCCTATTCTTTTGCTCTTGATCCTAAAATGCATTCTTGGCTTTTCTCCTCCAATTGTCCACTCAATCCGTGGTTATTTATATTATACAGGTTTTGGTCATTGATTATTTTTTTACGATTTAGTTCTGACTTAGTTTGCAGTACCGAGGTACATTGGCGTATTTATCGTTTAGTTTCATGCACAACTAGGTTCATCTTCATGAGAAACCCTCTCCTGCATAGCTGGGCAATCACATGACCTTCCCAAAAGAGACTTCTACCATTTATAATCTCCTCTCCTCTCTTTTTCCTGATTCCATAGAACTCTCTCCATAAAAACATGTTTATGGGTCGTAGGAATACTTCTTGCTCCCTAAGGTATTAAAGCTAAAAAGGAGAATGACGCATAAAGAGCTGTCAGTTTGTCCATTTACTGCATTTGCAATTTTTTTTTTTCCGATGCACTTGTCATGCTAAGGGTACTGGTCTATTGTTGAGTGATGCTTGAATCGTTCAAATTCTACATAGCTGATATCCTTTCTTGTAATGGTATGTTTGCTCAAGTATTAACAGAGAAGCATATTATATTTTCTTTGCACTGAGAATCTTAGTGACAAACTGTGTGTAATAATTTCTGAAGTATTAATCTACATATACGACTACACAATGTGTAGATATTGCTGGAGAGTGCTCCTCCTAATTTTATTTCATGAATTTGCTTAACAAAAGTTTAAGACCTTTATGATTGTGATAATTCGATAAATATCCCCTTTATTTTAACCCAGTTAAGATATCTTGTACTCCAAGCAGTTTAGAAGTTACTTTTAAACTTTTCTTTGACTCTTGGTTTTATATTTTTCCTAGCTGACATATGCTGGTCTGAGTCTGACAGCAAAGGTTTACTTCTGTAATTACTGAGCTTTCAGAGGAAGTTTCTAATGTGCTAATGCCTAAGCCTTCGAAGTCTAACCAAATTATGCTTGTTGATGCAGAGGAATTACCGTTTCTTCTTCATGTTTGTCTTCTCAACGACCCTTCTTTGCATGTACGTGCATATCTTTTGCTGGATATATATTAAAAGGATCATGGATGGTGAGCAGACCTCAATCTGGAAGGCAATGGCCAAGACTCCTGCTTCTATTGTGCTTATTGTTTATACATTTATAGCAGTTTGGTTTGTTGGTGGCCTGACCGTCTTCCATCTTTATCTTATTGGCACAAATCAGGTAATGTTTTGTTCTTTGAACTTGCACCCCCCCCCCCCCCTCCCTGTATTTCCTATCCAAAGGGGGTTAAACTTATATTCATGCTCCAGTTCTCTAACATGCCGATGGCTTGGGGATTTAAGTTCAACTTTATTTTACATTTAAATCTTCTGTGTGCTTGCAGTCGACATATGAGAATTTCAGATATCGTTACGAGCGGCGGGTCAACCCTTTCGACAAAGGTGTACTTCACAACTTCTTAGAGATATTCTGCACTAGTATACCTCCTTCTAAAAACAACTTTAGGGCCAAAGTGGCGAGAGAACCCGGGTTACCACCTCGTGAAGTGGGTGGTGGTTTTGTTAGTCCAAACTTGGAAAAAACAATGAGTGATTTAGAAATGGGAAGGAAGCCTGGCTGGCATGAGTCAGCAACAGGTGCAAATGAATTTGATGGACAAAATAGAAATGATAATCAGTTAGATAAGGACGAAGAGTTATCGGTTATATCATCAGAACTAAGTGGAGCCACCTTGCCAGATGGGCGTAGTATACTACATCCGAGGCGCTCTAGTTGGGGAAGAAGAAGTGGAACCTTGGAAATACCACCTGATGTAGTTGCTATGGCATCTGAAATTGGAGACTCAAATCGGATAACTGTCAGCAATGATGCTTTCCTAACTGAAAACCACCAATAGTGGCTGTTGACCTTGGAGTTGTTTTAAGTTAATGTAAAAGAACTGACAATTGTAAAGATCATGAACCAACGGTGATAGAGTTAATGGGCGGGTGGGACAAAAACTGTGAAATTATTCTTCCAAGGTTCTCTGTGTGTATATTCATTCTCTTGTTTTTTTTTTTTTTTTTAAAAATCTGTTTTCTTGTGTGAAGGCAACTAAAGTTATTTAATGTGTTTATTATGCAAAGGGCAAAAAGAAGAAATTATTCTTGCTATTCATGATCTTCACGTTGTCAATTTCTCTTATCTGGCACGTCCACGTGAAAGATTAATCAAGTTCCTCTTATGTCCCCTCTCCTCTCTTACGCGCAGTTGAGTTGTAACAGATTATCGCTATGTTTTCCATTTCCAATAGATTTCATTATTTTTACTGTGTACGATATTCTATGCAAAAAGCATATTTATGCAAGATCTTTTTGTTCTGTTTTGGGTTAGAAAAGGTGGGGATGAACCCTGAGACTAATAATATAAGAGGCTCCTATTCAGTCGTGCAGCAACCAAGTGCCTAAGTCATCATGGTTCAGCGTCACGAGCAAGGGAAGTGAGATTTTTTGTGGACAAAACAGGTGCGCAAAGGGAAACAGAAAATCTACTTAGAAGTTTGCTTCCCAATGAAATATGAGAACAAAATTTGATCAAAGGAGATACTATGGACGAGGCCAAAAGGACGGATTCTTGATCAATGTCAAAGACACCTTATTATCACATAACACAAGCAAGCGTCTATATACAAAGCCAAATCAATTGCAACTCCACGAGCATCCTGAACCAGGCCAACTCCAAAAGCATGATTGAACCATCATAGCTCAACCTGAAAATATTTTCAAGCGGATATTGGCAAAAGACCTAGATTGGATCACTCCTCGAAGAACGATCAAATCAAACTTCTTCATGGCATCAATAGTGATATTAGCTTCTGAAAGAGCATCGTTGGCCACGTCAGGAATAACTTTGTGAACACCATTAAAAGCAAATCTTTTGTGTCTTTTCCGAATGAGCCAACTAGACCCAAAGAAGACATTCCAAGGAAGAGCAAAATAAAATCAGCCATTTTAAGATTAGCAAGAACACAGATGAGAAGGGGAAAATACTCATCAAAGAACCACTACTGAATACAACAGGAAATAATGCGAAAACCAAAGCACAGGGTAACAAGAACAATCACGCAATGAGTGGAAGTCTAATTCTGAATTGAGATACAAACTAGATAAATTCAAAATTGTAATAACTTCTGTAGCTGGACCTTAAATATATATTACCATAAGTGCGCCAGCTTCGATGGATTGAGAATACTAATGCAGTCTGTCAAATATAGGCATAACGCTACCAGCAACAAAAGATGTTCATAGGGGTTGATTCACAACATAAGACAGATTAGAGGGGTTGATTCTTTCTTTCTTTCTTTTGAAAGCTTTTGGGGGTTCTACTACAGGTAAAGAAGAAAATTTATTCAGATGTAGGCGTATGCATGCCCTTGCTCATAAAAGGGGGGCCATGAGTAAACAAAAATAAGAGCATCTCTCAGCACTTGGTAAGTAATAAAATCAGTAACTAACTCCACATCAATTGTATTACGCAAGAAGGAAAAAAATACAATTTCTTTTAAGTTTTGTTGAACAAGGAATCAAAAAAGATTGCCGAATAAAATTTCTGAGGCCAATCTTATTCACTGCATACTCTGAAACCGTTTCATAATGATCATGCTCATCTCCATATAGCGTTGTGCACAGTGGGTTAAACAACTAGATTCACTGGAGCTGAACTTGCTTCCAGGAGTACCAGTGATGCATTTGTCCCAGCAAGAACTTGTAAGCTTAGCAACTATTTCATTGACCATGGCCCTCTCCTTCTCTTGCTGCGAAAATGAAGAAATCCGGTACAATATTAGATAGCCGCAGACACAAGGATGAACAAATACCACTATTTAAACCAAGAACTGGTATTTTGCCAAGCCTCTATATGACAACTAAATCAAATCAAGCAACCAAGTCGTGCAATGTTCTTCTAACACAACTAGGACCATAACACTGGTGAAATGTTGCTTAAAATCTCAAAACAAAGTGGATAAGCCAGCTAGAAGCTTTGATACTCAATATTATAATGGTTAAATGATAAGACGTCAGAAGACATGCAATTATAGACGACGAAGAATTGGGACGAGCTGAATAGACATGACATGACATATCTTCGGATCACCAAGGACACGACCCTAGATAGGAAAGTGTGGAGGTCAAGCATTAGGGTAGATGGTTAGATAGTAGTCAATCGATTTCTATCATATTAACGGGAGTTTATTTGAATATATATTGTTTCTATCTTATTCTTTGTCTTTATTGCTATTGGTATATTTAGTTTTTATGTCAGTATTTCCTTTATAATTGTATTTTCATATTATTTTTTTCTTTTCAAACTTGTTCTAAAAAATGTCCTTCTGCCGAGGGTCTATCCAAAACAGTCTCTCCACCTTGGTGGAGGTAAGGACTGAGTACATCTCACCTTCCCCGGACCCCACTTGTGGGATAACACGGATATGTTGTTGTGGACTAACAGACAGGTTTATTTTTAAGTAAGGATGTTGACTAGATTATAAGTTATAACATCCAGCATAGCCTGAAAGTGGACACATATAAGTGAGAAAATGAGATAAAGTCCCCTAAAATTGCTCGGTAACGTAATATCTGTCCTATGTAGAACTTCAGATACATTGGTTTGTTACGCGACACAATGATCATTGAGGCGCCATAAAGAAGATGGAGAAAAGTTGTGTCAAAAGGCTTACAAACTCTCAAAATCAAGAACAAAACACATTGAAAGCAAAAGCACAATACCATGAAACAAACTTGTAGGAGTTAATGCTTCTCCACTATTCTGAAACTTATATTAAGCCCAGTGTTTGCAGGATTCTTTTTAATTTTTAGCCTCATTAAATATATGTGCAGTTCCATGTAAAAGTTAGAGAGCCTCTACCTTTAGAGAAACTTTTATATGCTTTAGAAGACATTATTTAGCACTCGAATGAAATAGGCTCGGACAGAGTGAACTGCACATAGAGGATCCACATAGCAAACCGTAGCTATTCTTTTGAATAACCGAGAAACGCGACATTCCCGGAGCGCTAATAGCGCACTGTTCGAAACTCGGTGGATAATGGGTCTACCCTTCTCCCCTTAAATACTGCAGCAGGGTTCGAACCCGTGTCTAACGCGAAAACCCTAACTATATTCTTGTTGGGGCATGGTTGATTGACTAAATGATAGGGTTAGATTGTATATGTAAAATCATCAGATGTTCTTAGCTGCTGTTGCACTAAATGAGCTACCAACCTAAAAGAGTGTTCCATGGTAAACAGCCAAACCATACATCGATACTACTAGCTCGTATACAAATGTACATATTCAATAATGGACATATGTACAATCGATACAAATTGTACATATGGTTCACTAGCTGATTTCCTTTAGCTTTACCAAGGTACAACAAATAATGGGATCAAAATGACAAACCTAAGGGAGTTCTAGAGCCTAGTAAAATCTACTATGAAAGCTTGGGATACGATACTACTTCCTCCGTTCCACTTTAGATGAATCCATTTGACTTTACACGGAGTTTAATAAAGAGAGAAACTTTTGAAACTTGTGGTCTAAAATAAGTTATAGATATTTGTGTGGCTACAAATCATCTAGGGATGCGTAAAAGTGAATATTTCTTTCCAAATTTAGAAAGAGGTCATTCTTTTTGAAACAGACTAAAAAGTAAATAAGTTCATCCTTTTTGAAACGGAGGGAGTACTATTCTTCTCATCATGTAACTTGTGCGTGTCTTCCCTATATACAGATGTACTTTAAAAAAATGCTTATTTCTTAAACTTGAGGGTCACATATTCGTTATGCACATCCCACAAACTTCTTTTGGTCAGCCGAAGGATTCGAAGCCATGACCTACGCCTAACCCAAACATCATAAGTTACATTCTTACGACCGGACCAAAGCCCGAGGGTACATATTCCACAAACTATACTAACTAGAGAAATATTAAGCCAAAAAGATCAAAGCCATTTATACAATATCCACAAAAATAAAAATTAAATTGACAGTAATCAATCCTTCTAAAACTATTGCAGCATCAAAGTACCCATAAAAAGTATACTACCAGAATTAGATTTTGAAATCATGCCAAAAAAATAACTATTTATAGCCAAAAACTATATCAATTTACAAAAAAAGAAGCCGAAGTGAGATGTGAATATACATGAAAAAAGAAATTCATAGACTAAAACACTTACTTGGAGAAGTTGCTCCAATTCAGGGGAGGACTTAAAAGCTGAAGGATCCATTGATTTTTCAGGGAGAGGATTTTTTGACTTAAACCCTATGCAAAACCCTAATAAATTGAGACCGACGAATTATATATGAGATGGGCTGCAATTGGATGCTAGAACTCCAAAATATTTCACCCGATGTCCCCAAACTTGACTAGTTTTGAGAGTTTGCCCCCATTTGATATGGTTTTACCAAAATACCCTCCACTTGGTCAATAGGCAATAGTTCAAATTATCTGAGGGGATGCGAAAAGCAATTTAAAGGGTCAAGTGATGCTCAGACAATACTTTATCGGATAAAATGTGAGATTCAATAGCAAGTGTTGTCTATGAAAAAGTGATCAAAGACAAGTGATGCCTTTTAGGCAGTACTTACAGAGAAAAGAAAGGCGGGGATACATGCTAACATTATAAGATTCATGAAGCTATTTCTATTAGAAACTTATTCATTAGACTAAGCGGGTGATATTTTTGCTAAACCATTGTTATGTAGGGGCAAAAGCCAAGTCATTGCCTATAGTGTCATATTTCTATAATACAGCCCTATACTCTGACATTACTGTTTCCCACCAAATTCGGTAAAAGTGCACAAATAACTACTTTTGCGCGCATTGCTTATGGGTGCACCTTTATTGAGACTGACCACTTACTTATCTTCATACTATTGAGGTTGAAGTTTAAGTCAAATTAAACTAACTTCAACACTTTTGGTCTGAAGTTAAAATCTCTCATATTCTCTTCATTTTTTTAAATAATTTTTTTTCTCAATTTCAAACCAAAAATAATTGAATTTGATTTGAAGTTGAGCTGAACGTCACATTTATTTATGGATTTGGTTCATTTACATATCAAAAAATTTAATTTCCATGAACGTTACACCACAGTTATCAATTTCAGGCATAATAGTTTGAAAATGGATGGTGACACTTGTAAATATTTTTTAAAAGAGATAAAAAACTAAATATGATATGGGTAAAACAATTGTCTAGCCAAATTTGGATTACAAGCCCATTCACTTTAGTCAATGTTCTGTGAAATTCAGTTTCTCAGTTCAAACTTCAAGACACATCAATTTTTTAGTTTAAGGCTTTATGAAAAATAATTACTAGTTCAAGTTTAAATACTTGAACTAAAGAGTGGTTAATCCTGCGCTTTACCTTAAATTTCGGGAAAATTTCATAACTAACCAAGTATCTTACCTAGCCCTACTAGATAATAGACATATTAACATATATCAATGGCTAACCAAAATTGATGCTAAATAATAGGTACATGGATATCCTAACTTCTAAAAGATCTGCATGAATATCTCCTAAAGACTAGCGTCGATTGTGTTAGCTATCAGCAGCCGAAAAATCTACAAACTAAATGCTGCGTGAATAAAGGAAACACTTAACCCAGCGTGAAAATCTCCTAAAACATAGCAGATATGGAATATCTTAAACAATTAGGATGTTAAGTAATTCTAAGCCTTAAATATAGGAAAATAGCAACGTAAATCATGTATGAGTCCCACCAGATCTTATTCTTTACCATATATATCATGCTGAAAGATATGTAAAACACAATCTCTTTCCCTTTTTTTATTTTATCTAGTTATATATTAATTAGAATATTCTTTTAATACACTTTTATTCCCATATGCATTGCATATTTTTTATGTTCAGTTTATAAGTTTGAAATATTTGATGCATATTCATAATGCTCGCAGTATATTCATGATATATGCATATTCATAATGCTCGCAGTACATATTGCATATATCATGCATAATACTCGTATATATTTGTTTAAAGTGTTTATGTTTTAATAAGTGAGTACTTAATATATTATTGATTGTGATATTCTTCAACAAGTATGTACCTGATATGCATACATTATCCACTAAATATGCTGATTTTAGTTTAACTGAATGCTTGAGAAAAATAAGAACATCCTGAAATGTATTACTTAGAACGAAGCACGTTTTATTTGGATACAAATTTGCAGCAAGAATCTCGGCTGTATTTAAGAGAAATTGAAGATGGAGTAGTTAAGGGAACTGGGAAAATTTAATAAATGCTCACTTAATGAATATCCTCATTCCCATAATTATAGGCACTGTAAAAGGAAGATAAAAAGTTTTTAAAAGTGTCTATTAAATGTTAAGTAAATAGGTCTAAAAGTCTATTTACAGTAATTTAGATAAAATGTATCTATTTTCTGATAAACACACTCCCAAATGTCTATATTGTGTAAAAATTCCTTAAATTTCGGGAGAATTGCAAAACTATGGTACGATAGGCAGTAGTTTGCCTTTTTGACCCCATTAACATTGGTTTAGCAAAAATGGCCTCCATTAAATTCATTGAATAAATTTCGAATGGAAATACCCCCTATGAAATCTTATAATTATGCATGCATCCCTCCATCCATTTCTTGTAAATACTGTCTAAGAGGTATACTTGTCTTTGTCTCCTATTGCATAGGCAACACAGGCCTTTTCATCGCTTCTCACATTCTCCCAGATAACTTGAAGTGTTGTTTAGCCAGCACTCGTCCATTCGACTCTTCCCATATTCTCGCAAACAACACTTTTCCTTTGATCTTTCTAAAGAGAGAGTACCTATTGATTCATAACTTGAAGTGTTGCCTACAGATGAAACGAAGATCATTTTACTAAAACCATCTTAAGCAAGGATAAACAAACAGCACCAATCATTTGTGAGGACACGTGAAATTCTTTGTAAAATTTCTCACATGTCGATATTTTAAGAGATTCTTTCTATATGCACATTTTTCAAAGGGAATTTTTCAAAATTAGGCAGCCCACTACCCAGATTTACAACCAGCAAGTTATATTTTTTTCTTACATGCACAGTACATTCCCTAAATTTGTAATTTCGAGCTAAAATTACAAATTTAGGCACTAAAAGACAAGCAAAATACAAAATTACCAAAAACTACTCCTATTTGCTAATATTACCCGAAATGTCACTCTACACGAAATAACGCCCCCCTTTCCCCGCAAATTTATACAATTTTTTTAATACATTTCTGTATATGTGTATAGAAATTATTCAACACTATCGCGCTAGTGTAGTATTTGATCTGGAAATTATCATGCGAGACGACTTAAAATATGAAATGTCCTTTCAAATTTTTTTCATTTATCCCTTCTCCTAGTGATGGGTATTCATATCCTTTTTCCCCATGCATCTCGTTGATTTGATGATCAGCCCCATGAAGTTATACGACTAACAAAGTTGTGTCATCACTGAAAATTGAAAACCTTAAAATTCATATTTAATCGAAAAATACTTAGTAACACTAGTTAAACTAAAAAAACACAAATTAATAAAGTTAACCGCAGGACCTTCTAGTTTTTTCATGGATTCGGATTCATATAGTTCAGTCCTCTAGGTTGTTTTCTTGGGACTTCTAATCATTCAAGATTCTTTTCTCGAACTTGAATTCACACACTTCAATCTTTCAAGACTTTTTTAAGGTGTGAACTATAGGAGTCCTAGGAATTTGTCCGTAACCTCGAGAGGATATTGTCCTTCCGCGGTGAATGAGATGAATAGGTAATGACGAGAAAATCCTTTCACACATAAAAGGGGCTAGTATCGCAAACTTCTATCACGCTGGCTATGCTCCATTTAGCAAGAATGGATGCAATGCCTAATTTTTAACTTTCACAATTAGTCAATTACTACAACTCAATGTTACTTTACGGCTCCATTTTGCTTTCCCATTTCCAGTGGGTCTGTCCCATCAGTGCATTCTCATGAGAACCAATACTTGTAATTTGTAAATTGTAGTAATTCCGAATAAGTTAATCTCTGTTTTTTCTTTCCTCTTTTTTGAAAATTTGAACTCCAAAGACCTAAACATCTTTCCCTTTGGACGTTGGAACAATTCCAACGAATATAAGAAGTTCTACTAGCTTTATTTTCCTTAAAATGTGGCTATGCTTCTTCCTTAATATACACTAGCACAAATGATGTCATTTAACTATAATTCTAACCTATGTCATTGATTTACAAAAGAAAGAGCCAGGAACGTAACTAACAAAAAAGAAAGAAAAACAAATGCTTTTAGGAAGATTCTACGAGTTCGAGGCTGAGAAACCAAAGGATGAGAAAAATAAATTAGAGTTTACTTTCATTCGATTGCCATTTAAAAAAAAACATAATTAAGCCACTTTTAAAAGATCTATGTGTAATTATCCATATAGTAAAACTTTAGTAACTAAAAGTTAAGAGAAATATTTACTACTCATAATATATAAAACACATTGATGAGTAGACATTCTTATAATGTTAAATAATTCATTAAATTTTATACAAGGGAGCTGACTTTTATGACTCTTTTATGATGAGCAGCTCTTTTGGAGCAACAAAAAAGCTAAACAACATCTTCTCAACGAAGCAAAGCACCTAACAACACCAAATCAGTCAAATGGTCTTCTACCTCTCTTGCTCTCTATCTTTCTATATCTTTTTTAAGGATCTTTGCTTTTTTTTTTTCTCAAAGCAAAAAAAGCATATAGCTTTTCTTCCTTTCTTTTACTTTCGAGCCAAAACTTTTATTCAAAAACAAGGTAACCCTGGCCCCTAAAGAAATGCCACTAATCCACTGTACCAGATTTCACTCTGCCGAAGTCTCTCTAATTAATCAACAGATATGTGGGTTCAATTAATGAAAAGCGAATTAGTGAGACAATTATAACAAACAAGAAGAGGAAGATGTGGAGCGATAAGCTTTTTAAGTCAGATTTCCAATAGCAAAGTGAAAGACTATGCATCTATTTGTGGAATGCAAAAGTAGTGAACATTATTACATGAGATGGTTTTTAATGCAAGAATAAAGGGGGATAAAAAAACAATGACTTCTGACGTTGCAAGCTACGTACTCACCTCGGTTAATTTCAATATAAGTGAACTTCTTTTCCGTCATTTCTGGCCATCCGATTTTTTTTTTTTAAAAATTATTATTATTATTATTATTATTATTATTATTATTATTATTATTATGAAAGAACTTCTTTTCGCTTTTGTTTGTCCCAAAAGTTTGACCTTCCTTGCATGATAACTCTTTTTTATCCTTCCAAATATTCAAGCTAAAAGAAGCTTAATTGTAGTACTTCATGTTATTTAAAGTTGAAGTTTTTCCTTAATCAGAATTCGCAAATTTAAGCCCAAGAAATTAGAAAATAGAAAATGCTTCCATATTTAATGCGTATTACTCTAGTATTCAATGGGAGTAAACGCCAAGTAGGTTTTTTTTTACTTTAAACACATATTTGCTTAACTCAATATAATAATATATTAATATATTTTATGACGTAATAATTAAAGAGCGCAATGACAATTAAATTTGGAAGAAAACGAAGGACGTTGGATCCTTTGGACTCCAAATTAAAGTTGAAACATTACTAAAAGAGTAAAAAACAAAATTATGCTTAAAACTCTTGCTCTGCATACGAAATTTCGCATTATTGTTTTATGTGTATTAATCTCTCTAACATTTGTGGAATTGAATCTTGGGATAGAGTTAGGCCATCCGTTATTTTGGTAATTCCTTTATATTTTTACATACTACTGTATACATATTCACATGTTTATTTCCTTGCCATTTTCTTCTTTTTCAACATTTTCATAGCTTAGAAAGAATACATCACTATTTCTTTTACAAAAAGAGGAAAAACAATGAAGGAAAGAATAACGAAAGAAATATGAAAGAAATATTACCAAACGTGAAAATAGGAATAGGGATTAGGGCTTAAACATGCACTATTGATGGTTTACTTTACTGCTTTTGATTGCTTTATAAGTTTGAGACAAAAACAAGGCATTCGTTTACATGGGTTATGACTCAATTGTGTCGACAATGCAGTCATACTAAAGTTAACCATACCCCCATGTTCTTAAAGCAATAATCTTAGGGCAACTCCAAGGGTTGCCCCTATTTTTTCCCCTAAAATGGGGAAATCCCTATTTTAGGAAAAACTTACTCCAACTATTCCCCCATTTTTTTCCCTAAAAAGAATATTCCTTTTATATTCTTTCCTCTCTTCTATATTATATTATTATCTTTATCTCAATTTTATTTTCTTATTCCCATTAAACAAATTCTATCTTTTATTTCTTTTTTACATATTTGTCACACATAATTTATATTCAATATAAATTTATTTTCTACCATAAAATTTTAAACTATATAATTTATAAGAAAATATTAAAGATTATATATATGAACGGATAATTCAAATAAAAGTGAAATAATTGTGATACAAAATAATTAAATACATATTACATTACGATAAAATTCATTCAAAATAATACGACAATGTTTAGACTATAAATTATTTATATAAAGATATTATATAAACATAATTATATTTATATAAAGAGATAAATTAAAATGTTAAATAATAAAAATAATATTATTTTAATGGTGAATAGTAAATAGGGAGATGAATAGTGTGTCCCCAAATTTGGGGAAACACTATTCACCCCCTAATTTAGGGACACAAATAGGGAGTCATTGGAGTAAAATTTCCCTAAATATGTCCCTAAAAATAGGGAAAAGGAGGTTTAGGGGCAACCCTTGGAGTTGCCCTTAACTCAGAAAAATTATTTGTCATACACTTGCATATACATATAATATACATACATACATGGTTTATTCTCTCTTTTTTGGGTGGTGGGGGGTGTTTGTTGAAGGAAGGGAAACTCATCATTATATATAGGTACTAAATGCCAACTGTACATTAACACGAGGGGTGAAACTTTATCGGGCTCGTGCGTCTTTTTTTCTTTTCAAATGTATATGTTGGATAATTAGTCAACTCAAGATCAAAATGTCAAACATTGCAAGTGAACGAGTTGCTTTTATTACTCTTTAGTAGTATTATTCACATGCTTTTGAAATAAAAAGATAGAAATTAAAAGATAAATCTTTGTTCTTACCAAATAAGTAGAAGTTTGCATAATGATCTTTCCTTTGCTCCTTTTAAAACTTTTACCTAATTTTAGTACTCTCTCTAGTCCTCAATATATATATATATATATATATATATATATATGATGTTTTGACCTACTTTTCGTGGTCCACAATATTTGATCTTTACACAAATTAAGAAGGTTTTTTTCCATATCACCCTTGTTAATAAATGACTTAAAACAAAATTTTAGGCAATAATAACTTGGATAAGGGCTAATATGGTCAATTACATTGCTAATTAATGCTAAAAAGGTAATTTTCTTAATATGTGTGAAAACACCCAAAACATCATATAAAATGGACCGAGGGAGTATAATATATAATTTTTCATTCTTTCTTTACGGATATGTAGGAAACGACTTCCTAATGTTGGATCGTCTAGATAAACTACGTACCACAAAGTAAAAAAGGTGGATTGAACAAGAATTCAAAGATATTTTTTATTTTATTTTTTAGTACCGGTGATGAAATATCGTTCAGTACGAAAGAGTAAATGAATTTGTAAATCTATGGAGTTCCTTAACTAGCATACAGTTCCCAATAAAAAGAAGAAAAGAAAAGTATTATCTCAAGCTAGTGTGTTTTTCATGTGGGAAGAGATTCTATTCCCTTTGATGAACTTCTTGTAATAAATTGTTGTTCGCTTTTTTTACAAGCTAGTATTACATTGTGTGCGGCGTCTAAAGAATCTCCATAGAAAGTATTTGCTTCTCTTTGAAGTTTTAAGGAAGACATATACTAAAAGATTAACGTATGCAAAAGTTACCCAATCTTTACAAAGAAAAAGAGAAAAGCAAAACTAAGAAAGAGAGGAGTATATATATGGTCAACTTAACATATTTGAACATTTATTTAACTTAAATTATCTGCAAGTATAGAAAAAAAAATACACTATTGAAATACTCCCTCCGGTCCACTTTATTTGATGTTTTTCACTTTTCGAGAATCAAGTTGACCAATTTTCGGATTCAAATTAAACTAGATTTAGTCAATATTTTAAAATTATAATTTAGATATTAAAAAACTACACGAAAAGTACTACAAGTTGCAATTCTTGTCATATTAATATGGTGAAGAAATATATTTCAAAATGTTGGTCAAAGTTTACATTATTTGATTTTTAAAAAAGGAAATTGATCAAATAAAGGAGGGAGTACTATTTTAACATGTTAGGCAATTAATTTGCCTTATTCTCATCAAGTCATTGTAGTTAATCTCACTTTTGCGGACAGTTACTATTACATTTATTAGTACTACTATAGTATTTAGGTTGATACTCCTATATATAAAAAATCAAACTCCTTTTCAAGAATTGCATGAAAGGAACTTGGAACCTTGGTTCGTGTTGATATACGCTGCATGAACTTCTAATAGAAGTATTCTCATGAAGGAATCGTAAGGATTAAGAGTTCAAACTTCCATTACTTTTAATTTTAAAAAGAAAAGATACTTTTGTCCCATGATCACAAAAGGTCCCACCCTTCCTGCACCTCAGAAGATAATTAAAAAAAAAGCTACTGCACATAGTATCCTTTTCTTGACTCTTACTATAAATAGTGAATGCTGCTGCTTCTACCTAGTCACCACTCTTCCTTCATTCTCTCTGGCATTAGTTTCCATTTCCATCTCATAAAGCAAAAAGGAAGTCAGAAATTTGCTGAACATCAAGGTTTTGTCAAGTTTAATTACTTCTCCAGCTTGTCGATAAGTTAGTCTCTAGACACATAGTAGAAGATAAATTTATGGACAAGTTCAACTTTGTGAAAGATGGAGCCATAAAGTTGCCTCCAGGTTTTAGATTTCAGCCAACTGATGAAGAAATTGTGTTTCAATACTTGATTCGTAAAACATTTTCTTGCCCTTTGCCTGCTTCCATCATTCCTGAGATCAATATTTGCAAGCACGACCCTTGGGATTTGCCTGGTAACTTTCCTAGCTCGATTCTAATTATTTCCTACTTCCCTTTATTTTCTTCCTTTTGTGTTTTTTCTTTCCAGACACTACAAGAAAGATGACCTTTAGATGTAACATGCACAAAATTTCCTTAATATTGATATAAGTACTACTCCTACTATTAAAGAACTTATATAAATTGACACTGTAAAAAAAAATTACACTGTAGCAGTGTTTAATTAGGTAACCGATATATATAAGTATCCAAGTTATATTACAGTTATCTTTATAATTATTTTATCTGTAGTTATATCTTTTTCCACACACATAAATGAGACTTGCCAATGCACGGTTGAAGCAGAAAGTTTCATTAATGGCCTCTTATTGATGTTTTAACTCTGACCTTATTCATGTAATTGATGATACAGGTGATCTAGAGCAGGATAAATATTTCTTCAGCAACAAGGAAGCCAAGTACAGGAACGGTAATCGTTCCAACAGGGCAACTTTAGGTGGCTATTGGAAACCAACTGGTTTAGACAAGCAAATTACATGCTCAAAAAGAAAACCAATCCTTGGGATGAAGAAAACTCTGGTTTTTTATAGAGGAAAGACTCATAATGCTTCTAGAACTGATTGGGTTATGCATGAATATCGCCTTGTTCTCCCCAAAAATCAACCTTCCAGTTTCCAGCATTTCAAGAACTCCTCTCAGGTACTAATGCCCCATTTTCTTTTGTGCAAGTTTAATGTTAGATATTACGTTAAATGCATGGAATCAGGTCACTTATTATAAGGTGGTAACGAATTAACTTGCTAATTGGTTAACGTATATTGCTTGTGAAATATTTTTGCACTACAATGAATAGTATAACTTAAACACTAATATTACTAAAATGAGTAGTAATATATGTCAAATGTCTAACTTGACTCTATCTTTTTGTTTGTATTTGCAGAGTTCTACGGTTCAAATAGGGAATTGGGTTCTTTGTCATATATTCTTGAAGAAAAGAAATGTAAAAAGTGAGGAAAGTCTAGAGGCGGGCCATAAAGATTACAAGATAGCTCAGCATGTTCAAATAGCAAAACCGGCATTGTATTATGATTTTATGAGGGAAGAATTGAGTGATAGAGTTTCTTCATCTTGCTCTTCTTCTTTGAGCAATGTTGATACAAGTGAGGTTTCTTCAAGTCCAAGTAGTGTAGTAGAGCATGAAGAAGCTAGTTATCGATCTCTTTGATGTACTTCTATTTCGCTGATTGTTTGATGCAATAATATTTTGTTCTTTTCTTGAAACAAAATATTAGTACTTCAATTTTTTTTCATTAAGATCGATACCTTCTTATCTTCCGCGTGAATATAATTAAACTTCTATTCTACCCATTGGTGATGCAGATAGTTTTCTTTCTATCTATCGTGCTCAGTATTTGATATTTCCCACGATTACACCACTTTACTGTTTTAAGGACCAGTTCCTTAAAATGTGTTCCTTTATTATACGATATGCGGAATTAAAACTGTAAGTAATTGAACACCAGATATTAGCGTGGAAAAACCCCTTGACTCGGGATCAAAAAACCACGACCTACTTCTCAAGTAGAATTTCAACTTCACTATGTAAAAAGACCCACTTGGTTACAAGACTCACTCTTACTAACCTAGGACTAACTCTAATCCTTTAGTGATCTTTCTCACGATCAGTGAAGTTGTGTCAAGTCCACGACTTGAACCAGAAAGTTTACAACTCGATTATTGCTTACTACAGTTGAACTAAGACTTGAACTTTTACAAGATTCAATCTAAGGAACAGGTTCTAACTTAGTTCTACTGTAGCTAACTGATTACACAAATAAGCTAATAACTCTTCTAAGCTTTTGCTCGATGCTCTCTGTATTTGTGCACACTTCTATGGCTGATATGCTCCACGTTTTATAGCTCCAGCAGCCAAGAAGTCTTAATCAATTAGAACTCCAAAGCTCCCTTGAGTTTGAGTCCTAATTGGATTCTTCTCTTTAGAATCTGGATCTTCTATCCTTTATCCTTTATTTATGCAATCTTTTCGTATCCGTTTAGACCTGCATAATTACCAAGATAAACATTAGGTTTAGGATAATTAATAATATCTCAACTAAAATGATTTTGCATGTTATCTATTCTGCTGCAGTGATTCAAAGGAACAGGTCCTTTGAATCCGTTCCTCAGTCATCAGTCAAAACTCCAAGCTTATCCAAGCTAACAGTATTATAATTCAACTTTGAGGAAATGATTAGAGATTGTAGATATTTACTGAAAAGGAACAAATAGCCATTTTTACTTAAAAACGTATGTCTTTTATTTCGAAGAGTTAATAGTTTAGCACAGATGATATACCGCAAAAACTACATATACTGATACAGACACAACATCGTGTGCTAGAGTCTATATTTTACTTACAACAAAATATAAGTAATTATAGCAGGGGTGGATGTAAGAGGATTCTCTTAATTTGATGGAACCCGGTAATACAAACCCCATATTTATTTTAAAATTTTTAAATAATATGTAAAAATTATTAATTTAAAAAAATTAAAACATGAATCCATAAACTTTAAATTATGAACCTGCCTTTGATTTATAGTAAACTTGATATGTTTATTCGTAAATAGATCACATATAGCCATTTAATCGGATGATCCACTTTGTTTTTACCCTCAAAATTAATACTAATATAATGTGAGACCCTTCGCAATTCAGAACAATTAAACGAAGCATGATACAAGCAAACAACAACAACAACATACTAAGTATAATTTCATAAATGAAATAATTTGGAGAGGATTGGGTGTACGCAAACCTTACCCTACCTCGGATGAAATAGGGATGTTGTTTCTGATAGACCCTCGTGTCGAGAAAAAATAGTTTTAAATATATATTTAGAAAAGAAGGAAAAGAAAAAAATTATATGAGTAAAATGCAAAAAAAAAAAAAAAAAAAAAACAAACAAAAAAACTTTTAAGAAAAGTATGACGGATATAAAGCTCAAGTCAATTGAAAAGTCAAGTAAATGAATTACCAAATGTTACAACAATTTTCATCTAGTAGTTAAATCATTTAATTTGCATAAATGAAAAAAGAACTCAGAAGTGCATGTAATAAAGATGGATGCAATATGCATGTGTGTGAGAAAAGGCACTCCAAGCAAATAAGTCAACTAATGCAATTAGTGAAAAATTAAAAAGGGGAATTTTTTCCGCATGAAAAGAAAGTGAAATGAAGAATCCAACTTTAGGACATAATTTTCTAGCTAGAAGAAGCTGCGCTTTGTACAAATCAAACAACTTTTGGAATCAAAAGGCTGTAAGAAATTATTTTTTGTTTGATGGAAAATGATAAAAAGGAGAGGTTGGGGAAGAAGCAAGCAAGGTATATACTCTTTATTTAAATTGTTAGTATTTTTGTATTAGACTATTAGCTATCTTTTTTTCTCTTCATTTTTCCTACGTTAGCAGCAAAATTTATCCAAGAATATTTGCACATGCGCACACTTTTTTCTTTCTTTTAGCGGAAAACTCCTTTGATAAATGTAAAACCTTTCCTCAAGAAAATGTAAAGCCGCAAAGCAATTTTCTCTTTTACTTTCTTTTTCTTCCTTTTATTTTATTTACTAAATTTCATTTAATGTCAGAGTTAGGGCGGACCAGCGGTGGGGTTGCTTATGTAAGTTAATTTCAAAATCTATTAAAAAAAAACTATATCATGTTATAGCTCCTAAAATTAATTTCACAAGGTTTAGCAGTTTAATCCTAATCCCTAGATATTTTAAATATCCGAAATCTCTATTTTTAGTATAGCAGCTGTCTTTTCATTGGTGCTTTATATTAAGTCATGACATTCCGAAATGTATGTGCGATTGTGAAACATCATCCACATGTCCGTTAGCCACACAAGAAACTCAAAAAATCAACCTATACATAGAAAATGTAAAAGTGAACGCGCCATTCAAACAATTGTCAATCTTTTTTTTCTTGCTAAAAAAAGTGTCATGAAACTCAGAACACATGCGTGCATACCTTGGATATCCTAGACACCTCTTCCTTGAAGGAGGTTAAAACCCTTATTTATAGTATTACTAATAATTACCGTAATTAGTTACTAGAAGCAGAGAAAAATTTAGCCAAGGTCAAATTCTCTCCTAAAAATAAAGAATGTGTTATGGTATCTACAAATTTTCATTTCCTCATCAGCATGCAGCAAATCCTTCAACAACTTGTTTGATCAATTAATATACTAACTTCATTTTCCATATCCTCCTATAGTTTTATAGTTTACCTTCATTAATGTTATTGGCCTGCCCTTACAAAACCTTGACAAAATATGGGTGGTGAAGTCTCCAAAGCAAATGCCAAAGGCATGGCTGCACCAACTAGGATCCCCCCAAACTTCCTTCAACGTTTAGATGACATGAGGAAAAGAAGGCGTTTAAGCAGGGCAATAAAACAATCTACACCTTCAAAGAAAGAATTGCTTTCCCATGCCATAGAAGATGACGAAAAAGAGGAGTCTATTAAGATTATGAAAAAGGCGAAAGCAGATGATGAAAGGGTAGCAAAAATTATAGAAGCAATTGTTCATGAAGAGGAAGATGGGGATCATGGAGATTTTGAAGATCATGAAGGAAAGAATGATGATGACAGAATGATTAAGCGTCATGTTGAGGAGGATAATGGTGATGTTTGTCCTGGTTCACCAAGTTTTAGGGTTTACTTCAAAGAAAACAATGTTGAAGACAAGAATATTAATGAAGTAATTGGTATGTTTACTTTAAGATTATCGAGAGAAAGCAATACAAACCTGTAATTAAATACAAATATAATTGTATATGGCGCTTAGATATACGAATGGATAAAATTGACAATTAACGTTAGTATATATCGAATACACGTAATCTCACATAAAGAATTCAGCCAGTTGATGTTAAGTTTTCTTATAACAAGTTTTGTGAAATACTTCAATGGGAAGAGGAGAACAGCTTAAGAGACTCTCCTGGCCCAACCATTAGATTTTTGCTTCCTAATTTTCCTTTATAACCATTTATGCAGGTAAGAAGGATGTCTTTAAGGACACAACTACAGTTGCAGCTACAAAACCTTTAATCCCTATAGCTGCTACCGTACCATCAACAAAGGTATGCAATGATTCTTTTTCTGTCAAATATAAATGGCATGAAAATATTTCCACATTGAATGGCAATAGTCCAACTTCCATAAGGTTAGTTATAGGTGGTTTGGTAGATCTTAAAATACATACAGGGATATGAACATCATTTAAAAGCTAAATAGGTTACTATTTAGCACATCTTTGTACACCATTCAAGCTTTTCCTAGTCCTCTCATGTCATAGAGATGTTACCTAGAACCTAGGGTTATCTAGTTTATTCAGAATCACTTCATTTTGAAAAACCTAACACATTGTCATAATGCAAATAGAAAATAAAGAAACAAAATCTACCATTATTTTTTATAGCACAAATACTAAATGATATCCTGTTTGATACAGGAGCCCGATCCAAAGAAAGAAAGGAAGAGGAAGAGCTTTAGAAGTGCACTGCCAAAGAATCTGTTGAACGTTCGATCCTGTTGCTCTGCAGCTCAGTACCCCTCCCCGGACCGCACTCATCTTCTCCCAGGAAAAACACCAGCTTAATTTATCATCCACCACATTTGCTATTTTTTAACTCACAAAAATATCCACCATTCACTGTTTGCTACTGTATCTCCCCTAGAATTACCAGTATAATTTAAAAAAATGCTAGTACTATTTTTCTTTACTGTTTTGGCTACCTTTTTATCCTATCTACTTAATTCCTTATGAGGCAAAAAAGGGTTATATAGTCGAACAAAGTAACAGAAAAAACTAGCTTTCATTAATCTTCTTTTCGAGAATTCCAGGTTGTAATTTTTGCTAAAGACAATCCAAGAACTGGACGAAGATGCAGAATAGGACCAAGCTACAAAATAGGGAACAGACGATTTCGAGCTATTCAGCAATAGTATCTTAGAGCAAATTTAGTAAATTACACAGACAACCTTAAGAGCAGCTAAACAAAACAAACTGCATTAACAAGTAGCAAGGATTCATAACAAAAGATCAAACTTCGTGCAAGACACTTCTCCTCTGACCAGAGAACGCCAGAATTCTCATTTGGCTTCTATGGATATCCTCGCCAACCCAGAGAGTTCTTCCAAACAATTTACAGCCATGTCATGATTCCTGCACAGAGAAGTTCGAGCTAGTCAATCCCTGGTTGCAATATCTCCACTAGACAATACATCAATAACCTCCTCAAATAACTATAACAACAAGATAGAACGATCGCCTGGTGTTTTAAGCATTTCAAAGGGAGAAGACATCAGCAATTGAGAATTAAGAATTGGATAAACTTTTAATCTAATTGTATAAGACAACTTCCAGAATCTCCTAAATAAGGGGGTATGCCCATTCCCCTTCAAAGGCTGTTCTACTCCACTAAAATACTGTATAACATTTGCCAGAACAAGGGAATTCACCCGTAAAAGGGGTGTTGCATTTACCCTGTCTAAGAAGCAAGGTCTTACCCAAGCCAAACCATCTTGCTCTATACAAAAATAACAAAGGAAGTCACAAAAACAATTTGCCGGCTAACTTTTTGTGCTATTTCTGTTGGGAAAGCAAAGCAAGTGGAAAGGCAACAGCAAGAAACAAAAGCAAGAAATACCGACTCCTTTCAATTAAATGGTCCATAGTAACCAAAGACAAGGCAAACTATAATATCACATCTCCAAGAATCAGTTAAATTGTGACTTATGTATGCAAGCAAGATAATCGATCATCTACTTCAAACACCAAAACATGTCAAAAGTAACATAATTCAAGAAATTACCAAAAAGCAAAATAAACATCTTATCCAGACATCAGGGGGTGTAGAATGGGGATGGGGTGATTTTAGTGCTCAGAAATACCTATTCAGAAGTGAAGGCAGAGGAAATGAACTCTTCATCCTCCAAAAATATCTGCAGATTCTTTGTTTTCATCAAGAAACCAACGGCATCCTCATCAAATTCCAGGATGAAACCCAACTTGATCAATTCAGCGAGTTGATGCACATAATCTTCTTTCTCCCTTAGAATACCCTCAGCAATTACTTCAGAGAAATATGTAGCATACTCGAGCTTGCATTTGTAACCACCAGATTTGTCCAGCTTCTGTATAAACAACTTTGATTTCTCTCTTTCCCAGCACATCATTCGGCTCACTTTAACATTCAGGACTTCTCCAGAAGAAAGTGACAGACTGCATTCCATGGTTATTGGTTCTGATGTCGCAAAAATACTAACATCTGTGAGGGTTTTAAGAGCTTCATGTCTCTTGAGGGATTCCATTTGAAGTGATGGATCAGCAAGGAAACCAAGAATCAACTTAAACAAACCCCTTCCAATGAAGATCTCTTGCGGCTGCACCTGCTCAAGTCCAGCACAATTAACAGAAGACAGACCTTTCTTTAGAACAGATCCAGACAAATTACGAACACCAATCTTGCTGTAAACTTCAAGCAGCTTCTGACGAGGCAAAGATGGCAAGCTTGGCTGTGGGTACCAAACAAACAAAGGATGAGAAGAAGACTGTTCAAATAAATCCTTCAGATAGAGATCATCAGCAATAAAAACATCACGTTTGTCAAGCATTAAAATTCCATTCAAGCCTGAACTCGCAGGAAGTTTTGACAAATTCTCAGATAGAAAGCTCTCGGTTCTTGAGTTCCAGTGCTTCACAATGAACTCCCAAACAGTTTGACACTCAGATTGTGATAAACTGTGGCCAGTGTCTTCCCACGACTTCCAAAGCTTGTGATAATCATCAAGAGAAGGATTGCTTTTAACGCCTAGCTTGGAGAAGAAACTGAGCAGTTCTTTGTCATAGTGCTTCTCAAGAACATGCAGCTGCAGGCCAAAGAAACCACTTTTGTCATGCAGAACACAATCATCAGGGTCTACCCACTCTCCGTTGTTATCCCCAATTGGAATCCATATCTTTCTTGGATCTTCTTTAGTTGGTTCCCAATTGAACTTACTCAAGTACTTGTAGATCCGAGTGATAGTAATGCTGCTGGTATGGCAATCAAGGTAATCCGCTAGTATCGAGCATCCATTTCCAATTTCAACCACAACACCAAGAGACTTGAGCTCTTTCTTATACGACTCTATGTTGGAGCCATAAAATTTGTCGTCGATGAAAGGACCATCTTCGGGCTGTAAGAGAGGATTCCACTGGGAACCAAACAACAAACACTTATCTGGCGACCTGTAACCAGCATTAGTCTTCATCCATTTTCTAGCGAGTTTAGACCGCAAAGTAGCAATCAGATCATCATTATGCTCCAGCTCCAACTTCCGCATGACATCTAACAATGAGAATGCCACTGGAGCAGTAATTACACTAGGGTCTTCAGGTAATCGAAGGCATGCAGGCACAAATTTTGCCCCACTTGCAAATGTCACAGTAACTCCCATACTCTGAAGTTCATCCTTGTATGCACGAATGCTCCTTCCATACTGAGCCTCACTATCATCAACAAAAGGCAACAAAGAGATTGCCGAGATAGATTCCCAAGCTGAATCAAAGAGTATGCATTCTTTAGGTACTTTATCAACACCAATTCGAGTTCGCAACCACTTGACCTCCTGAATGCAGCTCTTAAGATCAGAAGGAAATTTATAGCTAGTCGTCTTTAATTTTTTGTAGCATTCAAGAAGAGAAAGGGCATTATCCTTGTTTAAGGCACCCTTCGATGTCTGCTGCCTAAAAACAGCAGCAAAAGCTTGAGTTGCCTCCTGAAAATCAACAACCACTCCCAATTTCTGCAACGCGCCTTTATATGACAAGATAGAGCTTCCATAGAAGCTCGTATCAATAAGAGGAAAACTGCCAAAAACCTGCAGCAGGCAGCCCCATACAGGATCAAGCAAATAACATTCAGACGGAGATTTGCACCCCAGGTTCATGGTCTTCATACATTTACTATCCCTAAGTGCCCTGCATATCTTGTCAGATGATTTCAGATGGCTAATGCATTTCAGTGACAAGAGCAAAGCATCAGATGTTAGGCAACCTATGCGTGCTGGAGATTTCAGATTGTCAACAACAAGCTGGTAATTTTGGTTGAAATCAAACACCACTCCAAGCAGCTTCAGTTCTGTTTCCAAGGAAAGAATCTCGTCTCCATAGTGCTTTTGGTCAATGAATGGGATGTCACTGATCTGTGAGGCAGCATTCCACTCGCTGTCGAAGAAAACAGCTTCCAAAGGGCTCTTCTCACCTTGAGTAGTCTGCAACCACCTTCTACTATTAATGCTAGAGATGAAGGTTTCTGGGGAAAGGTATTTCTCCCTCAGATACTTGATGAAATTTAGGATTGAAATCACATGGCCTTTGTTTAAAGTAGAATAAGTTGCCAGAGACATAAAATGTTCTCCAATAAATTCACATGCCTCCTTGAATTCAAACATGACACCCATAGTGCTCAACTCCTCCTTGTACTGTTTTAGTTCACTGCCATAAAATCCCTGATCGACCAATGGAATATCTACGAGAACTGATCCATGCTGCAACAGATGTCCCCATGATGAAGTATGGAAGAATGATTTTGACGGAGGCCTGTACCCAGGGTTACCACTCAGTGATACCCTCAGCCAGCTTCCATCCCTTATGCAGGTCAAGAATCTTCTTGGCAAGGAAAAACCTTTCATTTTCATTTTACGAATCCATTCTAACAGCAGCAATGCATTTTCCTTAGTGAGCGGAGACGACATACTAGAAATCGTTGCATCAGGAGGAGGTAAGTCAGGAATGTCCTTAGCTGCAACATAAATCTTGAGAAATCCCAGAAGCTCTTTCTTGCTGGTACAAACTCCAGCATAGCTGCCGGACTGCAAATAATCTTCTCCAAGCTCGACATAGCTTTCATTTCTCCATGGGTTTGACCCAATCAACTGCACCCATTTGCTTCCATTCGCAGGCACCAGTACCCCCTTCCTTTGCCTGGTGACCTGTCCATAGTTATCAACAAGCGGCATTTTACTACACAATGCAGCAACCTGATCTTTAGATAAATAATTCCTCGTCAGTGACTGATGTAAAAAGTGGGAAAAAGCCACAGCAAGTTTTTGATCATCCTTGAGTGAGCTAAGAAGGAGAAGAGCATAGTCGTTCACATTTACAGGGCTCACATTGACCTCATCTCTGAGCCACTCCAAAACTGTCTGGCTTTTGGAATGACTACGGACAGCTTCTTGTGTTGATTTGGCAAAGAAAAAACGTTTGGCAAAACGAAATTCTGAGTTCCAGTTGATCAGCCAAGAGACTTGGCCAGACTCACGAGACAAAAGCAACGAATGATTACCATTCACTGCCTCACGTATGCTACACAAAGCCACGTCATCATCAAAATCAACATATTTCAAAAGTTGAATGTTCGTCATCTCAGTTGTCTTGAAAGACGACGTCCATTTCTCAGCAACAAATGATAAAAGTTCCAAGTAAACATCCTCTGAGACTCCCGAAACAAGATTAGAACTCTGAATGCACTTTGCATACCATTCACTGTCAACATATTTCACCTCCAAAAAGTTTAAAATGTGGTCGTACATCTTCCTATCAAAGGAAGAGTTCATGATGAATCTTCCATGGGACGAGATGTTATGCAATACGACCCCCTGCTTCCTTGCCTTGTTTAGCAGATTCCAGAAAGCAGGCATCAACCTACCAACTTCATTGGGCTTCTGGAAGAATTTCTGTTCCATGTATGACTCACATGGAATGATACTTTCATCTAGCAGTTTACTTTTGATGGTATCTCTCACTTTATTAAGATTTGGATAAGGAGATGCATTGACTGGTAAAAAGCCAAACATATGAGTCAGAGTAGAAACTGGAGCACCTTCATTAGCTCTCACAAGTGATGTGAAAGCATTGACAAAAGCAGAAGGAACACAGTCAAGAATGCCCTGATTCCATATGTCATCGAGAAGGATAGTTTCCCTTGATGATGCTAGCAGAAAGTCGGCCTGAATTATAAATGGGAAGTTTGTGACCATCTCCGTGGGAAGAAAAGCATATATCCCTGGAGAGCTTGTTCCCCTGTTGAGGCGCTCTCCATTGGGAAAAGCTAAAGTGATCACCCACTCATCAACATCCATTCTTCTCTCCACTCTATGCTCCCGCCTGACAGGAAACTTCTGTTTCCACATGTAGTAACTGCACTCCCCCATACCCGATTTTTCATCAGCTGAGAGATGGAGCAGGTAGGATTCAGCATCAATGTTCTTCTTCTTAACAAAATCGGTCTCACTTGAAATGGAAATAGCAGTAACTGTATTAAGCCTGGGATCCTCATTGTCCTCCCTGACTGAAAGCTTCTTTATCTTGGAAAGAAAGAGAAGAACTTCAGGATGAATACTTGAAAGCTGCTGCTTAACAGGCTTCACCTTGTCAGATTTCAGTGGAAGCACGATAGTTGTGGCTGGAAGGGAAGCAGAGGAACCATAGATATCGGATATAACAGAAAGAGTTGGATTTGCCTCCACCCACTCTGGTACGATATAACCAACATTGCAGTGCTCGCAAGGTTCCTCGCTAAAGCGTATCTGATACCCATTGCTGAAGATATAGGGCCTTGAAGTGATGAGAAACACACTCTTGAAGCCAATGCCTGAGAGGAAAATTCACCAAGTGCTTTTAGAAACAAGTTACAATTACAGACCGGATATATGCATCTTTAATTAAGTAAGAAAAACTTAATAACATCACTCATATCCCGAATGAGTTTTGTGACCGGAAATTCATCAAGAAACAAGAAAAAAATTAATGTTATGTACTCAAGCTAATTTATTATGAAACGATGTCGCAGGGGCGGACAGGCCTTATAATTTGCGGTTCACGTGAATACATGGTTCGCACCAAACTACATATTTTATATACATATTTTTTTATTTTTTTAAAAATATGTCTAATATGGTGTTCAGAAACTCATGATCTAGAAGTATAAATTACTCACTTGGTCAAGCGATGGTTCACTTACAATTAGGAGCAGGGATCGATTCCCATTTAAATACCCTTTAATATTTTTTCCATAATATATCTATCATATAAAATAACTATTTTCTTATATATGCAATAAAAGTTTTCGATGAAGGTTGTTTGCCAATCATTTTTTAGATGTTGCAACTCCGCCCTAATAGTGGTGAATTCGTCGTATTGAAATCCTAGATCGACCTATGAAAGATGAAGCAGAATACGAAAGACAGGTAGCTCAAAAATCCAATACTAGAAGGACTTATCGAAGTTGAAGTAGATGTATTTTGTAACTAGTCTACAAAAGCAGAAACTTGTATGCTGGAAAGCGAACTGAAATATCCATTAACTAAGCTTCTATCTCAAACAAGTCGGGGTCTATTAAACTGAATTGAAAAAGTTGAATTACCTTTCTCGCCAATGTAGCCACGTTTGCGATTGCCCTTCTTGGTAGAACGTCCAACACTGCAAATGGACTCGATATTCTTGCGGGAAAAACCTTTCTCGTTATTAAAGATCAAGAGAGTAGCCTTAGCTCCTGTGTCCGTTATATCTTTTGAAGTGATCACGAATTCTAGTGACGGGTCTACTCCTTCATTGTACTCGTTATCCTCCGCGTTCTGCAATTACAAAAATAAAATTACTATTAACTTTCTAGTTTATGCCTATGATCACTTCTCTTAAACGAATTAAGTGTAAGATATTCATTAAGTTGTCCCAACTTAATATATGTGGTTTTAACTACTTATGGTATGACTATATTATAAGTAGCAAACAATAAAAAGAAAATAGTCCAACAAATGATTTCGAAATCTAAAACCACTTTCTATGAAACAAAAGTCATGCAAAATATTTTTATTTCCAAATAAAATATTTTCCACAAAAAGTACAGAAAATAACTGATCAAATGTTCTAGTCTTGTGCAAACTCAAATGGTTCAATCAATGCTTAAACACTGTTACAAGCTTTAATAATACATTAATATTATTGTACCTAAAAACATCGCCAGAGCATTATATCATAGACCTTAAACAACTATATCACACACTTTTATATGAGAAAAATACTAACAAAATGGTCTACTGGCAGAGAATACTTGTAATGAAAAATATGTCAATGAAAAATATTTTGCTCGTAAGTAACGCGCCACATTCTAGAGCCACAGTTTATACTTTATATATATGGATGGGAAGACTAAAGATGGAATGTATATATATTATGTTAAACAAAACGGATAAACGATCTAACTGAACCCAAAAAGCCAACTCGAAGAGAGGAAGAGCCCAAGTCATATAAAGAATCCTAGAACCCATTAACACACCAACGTGGCATATCTCGACATATTACTAGAATGCAGAGAAAGGGGAGAAAAAATAACCTGGATGAGTTCCATGAGAAAGTGAACATCCTTAGCATAAAGTTCAGCAGAGAGATTCTTAACAGCCTGATGAAGATCCTCTGTAAGTGGATTTGATTCACCTCCTATTGAGAACTTTTTTCTCCTTATTTCTTCTATGTGCTCTTTTGGCGTCGCCATTATGATCACACACTTGTCAAAATACTACTGATGATATGATTGTGCTATATTGCAGAGAAGAAGTATTTGCATGAGGAAATGTATGTCGACTTTACAGGAATTTATAGGCAAGAAGTAGAGTAGATGGAAAGTTTAATAAAACCAACTACGTGAAGAAAGCTCGTGGACTCCTGTGCATTGACGGGGTAGGTCCCAGGTTACATAGGAGTTCTACGTTAATTTACACGCTTAATGTAATTCTATCTTTTTCATTATAAATTTCATTTGAGAAAAAGATTTACAAGTAGTACTGTAGTAAGTACCCTTTCATTTGATAGAGTTGACTCAAACTTTGTGATTTTAAGCAAGTTCTATGCCTATAAGATATTTGGTTGATTGGTTAGAGAGATTATTACTTTATCTAGGAGTCTTCTCAATACTATCTTCTGTAACTATAAGATTCTGTAAATTGTAATTTATATTAAAAAGATAAAAAAAATACGCGGGATGTTTTGTGCACCAGTGTGTTTTCTTTTGGAAAAAAAAAAGACTTAACAAAATTGCAAAAGAAACATTAATTAAACTATATTATGTAATTTGTAAATAATAATGATATATGCACCAAAGTAAATTGGAGATTTGGGATCATCTGAATACTTGTATCCAAAATTTACTTAATTAGATCATGGCGGACAACAGTTAATAAACTTTAGCAACTTTTCTCTCTTTAATTAAGATGTAAATCTTTCATATATTCCTTATGAATTTGATTGGAATTCCAAAAGGTAAAGTTAACTTCTTTATATTATTCAAGTTTGTCTGCTTTATAGTATTCTTTTTAATTTCCAAGTGTGAGTAAATTTTACACGTGGAATTATACTGGGTATGTTGTTGTTGTTTATTCCAAGTGTGAGTAAAAGCCATATTTTGATCAACTATCTCGGATTCTCGGTGGTCTAATTGAAGATCCACTAGTATAAACTATTACCTCAGATGTAGTGAAATTGATTCAGCTTATCAATCCTCAACTAAAAATTTCAAATTGGAGCTTGCGAGAGTAAAAATATATCTGATAAGGAGCGCTTTTTTCTTTTATAGGTATTAAATTATAGTCACAAAGTCAAACTAATGGATCGGTGGTTTTAAATATTGAATGGTTAAACAAATATACCTACCAGGTTACGTACAACAACAAGAAGTTTAGTGTAATTTCACTGGTACGATCTGGGGAGGGTAATATGTACGCGGACCTATATATATTTTACCATGTACTTTATGAAAATTTTAACTAGCTTTAACCAGATTAGTAAATATTCAATTTCAAGTGGATATAACTCGTCAATCACAACATTTTATCATGATAGTCTAGTTTAACGAGCTAGTTACTTATGTACTCTCTCCGTCCCAAATTAGTTGTCGCTTTTAGCTTCTTCCCGTCCATTAAGAAAACTAATAAATAGAGTGTGTATTTTACTATATTATCCTATTTAATGTTTGACTATTAAATTTTGTTGAGAATTTTTTTATATATTAAGGGTATAGTTGGAAAAGACTAACAATTTTTGTCTTGAAATCCTAAAGTGTCAACTAATTTGGGACAAATGATAATTGCTAAAGTGTCAACTAATTTGGGACGGAGGGAGTACATAATAATTTAATTAAAACCCTTTAGCTTATTACAAAAGAAATAAATGAGGCGAGTTGGGAGTTTCACAGTTCATAGAGGCCCTAATTTTCCAACAGTTGCACAATTTCATTTTTCTCCCTTTTTTCTTAAATTTTAAGTAAAAAGTGGGAACCAAATAATTAATGTTGCATTAAGTTGGCATATCAGTCAAACTCGTAAACATCAATGTGAACAACTCTTGCCATTCCATTTCCATTTTCACACTAATTAATAAGTATGTGTAATTAATGGAAAAAGAGAGAAACTTCGCCAGGAAGGAGTGCATGATAGATTTCCTTTCATCAATTCATGTCCTTTTCAACGACTATTGGGAAGGACAATTATTTACCATGATTTTTACCTCCCTCTTTATCCCTTTATGTTTTCCATTTCTGCCCTCCAAATAAAACGCATCCTAACTTCACACACTCCAAGTATATAAGTTAGACTAGTGAGCTAGAGAATATCTGAAACTTGTTATGATATTATTATGGTTTAAAGTGTGATTATAGACATATATTGCTTGCGTTTAATTTTGCATGCATCGAGTACAACTTGTTGATCGCTAGTTTATTGTCGAACAAGCTAAGAGAGTACATACTCTCTCCGTTTCAAAATAGATGACACTATTAGTCAACGAACGGCAATGTGAAAAATGGAAGGAAAGGAGCAAGAAATTGGAAAGCTCATGTTGGTACTGTAGTTATGCCTAAATAGTGTTGTACAAAATCAAACTTGGTAAGCAAGTTTTTTAAGTAAAGAGAAGGAGGAGCCAAGGGAGTGGTGGGGGCGAGGGAGAGAAAAGGAGAAAAAGATATTACTAGTACGGAGCATATTGACCTTTTAACGTTCATTGGTCTTGGCCAACTTTCTTTATTAATAATCCTCTTTTTCCCTAGCAACTAATGGCACATAAGAATCATCATAATTTGTCGTTTCCTTTAGTCTTGCATGAGTCTACTTTGTTCGGACTATCTTTTTGGAAAGTGCTAAGAAAATAGTACAACTATTTATTTTCATACTGTCCTTAAACACAATTTGTATTTAATTAGATGGCGCTTTTTAAAAAAAAAAATGCTGAGAAATCTGTTACTCCCTCCCATATACGATATCGATCAGACCTTTTTTATAATGTTTATTCTCTATAACAACAATGTATGTAATAAGTAAATTTTATTGTAAATCGATTATTAAGTTATGTTGTACTTAATATGTTTCTAGAACAGCATTTTGCAATAACAATCAAATCTAGACAAATGATGTCATAAACTGTATTTAATTTTTTTTTAAATATTTACTGTCCATTAAGAAATTCACTAGAGTACATTAATGAAGACGGTTATTGACTATTGTTGAGTGAGCTGTTATTTTAGAAGTTAAGGGGCCTAAATGACACAAGTTAAAACTGTGGGAGTAAACTAAATAGTCAGTTAGTTAGTAACTAACAGTTAGTTAGCTTGGGCCCTAAGCCTCATTAAAGTTGTATATAACTGCTCCTAGCTGAGCTAAGAAGGAGTGTGTTGTAATCTTCACAGTTAAGAAATGAAAGTTTGCTCTCAATTCCTCTGATTTTAACATGGTATCAGAGCGGGCGATTAGGGCTTAGCTCGTAGAAGATATTGACACAAAATTACTTCAATTCTTCACCTCTTACTAAGCTTCGAAGCTCAGCAACAATGGCAGACACTGGGATCTCAGCTTTGGATCACAACCATCCACTATTTCTACAAGCTTCAGACGCACCGGGGCTGGTGTTAATACCGATCAAGCTCACAAGACCTGAGAATTATGCACTGTGGAGCAGATCGATGAAGATGGCACTTCTCGGAAAGGGAAAGATAGGGTTCATAGATGGAAGTTGTGTGAAAAGCACGTACAGAGGAGAGTTGAGTGCACAATGGGAGAAATGCAATGCAGTGGTCTTATCATGGATAGGGAGTACTGTTTCTGCAGAATTTTTACCTAGTATAGTCTATGCATCAAGTGCAAAGAAGGTGTGGAATGACTTCAAGGAACGGTTTGATAGATCAAATTTGACTAGAATTTATCAATTATGGACTGAAATAGCAACTCTAACCCAAGGTACAAACTCTGTTACTACTTATTACTCTAAAATGAAAGATCTATGGGATGAATTGGATGTACTAGTTCCCTCACCTGCTTGTGATTGTGAAGAATCAAGGCCTTATGTTGTGCATTTAGAACAGTAGCGACTGTTGCAATTTCTGATGGGGTTAAATGAAACCTATAGTATGGTAAGGAGTAACATTTTGCTGAGAAATCCTACTGTGAATGTGAATGAGGCATATGCCATGGTTATACAAGAAGAAAGCCAAAGAACCCTAGGAGTACTAGATGGAAACAGGGAACCCTTAACAATGATGGCAGGAAGAAACAAAAATTACAAGCAAAGAAAGTCTGGCATGATTTGTGAAGAATGTGGATGCAAGGGACACCTGAAGGAGAACTGCTATAAGTTAATTGGATATCCTGAAGATTTTAAGAGCAAGAAGACATTTGATGACTCTAGAAACAGGCAAAAATTCAACAATGGAGGCCATAAGACTTATGCAAATAATGCTGGTGCAGAGGTCAACAACAGTGCCAACAGTAATAATGCTGAGGATCAAGGGCACTACCTGACTAAGGAGGAATACAATAAGTTCATTGGATTGCTGAAAAGAACACCAGAAGCTGAATGTTCTAACACTTTGGCAGGTACAGTCTCTCTGATGTCCTCTATATCATCTTGTGAATGGATCATAGACTCAGGAGCATCACATCACATCACCTTTAATAAGGATTTACTGAGTGAGTCTGTAGAGGTGAAGTGGGAAGGAGATAGTGGTGTTCAGCTACCTACTGGTAATAGATGTGCCATAAAACACACAGGAAAGGCAAAGGTCTTAGCAGAACAATGCATTAGGAATGTGTTACATGCTCCTGCATTCAAATTTAACTTACTCTCAGTCTCCAAGCTCACAAGAGACCTCAGTTGCTCAGTCACTTTTTATCCTGGTTACTGTGTATTTCAGGATCTTCACAGTGGCAAGGTATTGGGGACTGGTAAGGAGCTCAATGGTTTGTATGTAATGAAGAGTGGTACAAGTTCAATAACAGCAAGCAGTATAGTCAGGAAAGAAGCAGAAACAACATTGTGGCATCTTAGATTTGGGCATGCTTCAGTAAAGTACATTCATCAAATTACTGAATTGCAGGATAAGGTAGAAAATAAGGACACCAAGAGCTGTGATATTTGCCCTCTGGCTAAACAATGCAGACTGCAGTTTCCCTACAGTAGTACTAAAGCAGCAGGTATCTTTCAATTGTTGCACTTGGATGTCTGGGGTCCTTATAGGACTCCCACCTATGATAGGAAGCAATACTTTGTCACAATAGTTGATGATTTCAGCAGATACACTTGGTTATGCTTAATTCAGTCTAAAAGTGAAGTAAGTGTAGTACTGAGAAATTTCCTTCTATTAATAAAGAATCAATTTGGTATTGCTGTTAAAGTTTTAAGATCAGATAATGGTACTGAATTCATTAAGTCAAGTTGTAATGAGTTGCTGGCCTCTCTTGGGATTGTTCATCAAAGTAGCTGTCCCTACACACCACAACAAAATGGTGTTGTGGAGAGAAAGCACAGACACATCCTTGAGATGGCAAGGGCACTTAAGTTTCAGAGTGGTGTACCTACCAGGTTTTGGGGAGAATGTGTCAAGACTGCTGCATACCTGATCAATAGACTCCCTACTCCAATCTTACAAGGCAAATGTCCATATGAACTACTCTATCAGAAACATGCCAAGCTTGATCACTTGAGAGTGTTTGGGTGTCTTGCTTTTGCAGCAACACTGCCCAAAGGTGACAAACTTGCACCTAGAGCCAAGCAAACCATCTTCATTGGTTATTCTGAGACTCAAAAGGGTTACAGGTTGTATGACTTGGATAATAAGGTGATCATAGTGAGCAGGGATGTAGTTTTCAGAGAGTTTCAGTTCCCTTTCAAAGAGTCCATCTCCCATGAACCTGATATGTTCACTCGAGCAGGTTCACTTAGCTCTGAAGATACAGCTTTGCAGCTAGTGTATAATGATATTTTTCCTTCCAGCTTTCATACTGATGATGATGATACTCCAGTTCTTATTCCTGACATTGTAGAGGCCAATGAGGATATCACTTTGGGGACTCATTCTACCCAAAATCATATCACTTCAGCTGATGCTGCACTTTCAGGCCACCTGCATGCTCCTGCAGAGTCAGTTGAGTCAGCTGAGCCTGACCTAGCAAATGCTGAATTTGAGCACCATACTGCTGTAGCTGATCCCTCTCCAGTTCCAGCAAACCTGCACACTAGACCTAAACGCAATGCAGGTCCTCCCATCTGGCTCAAGGACTTTGTGACACTGAACAAAGGCTCTGGGGATGTTCCATACCCTATAGCCAACTATGTTTCCTATGATCACTTGCCTGTTCACTATCAAGCTTATTTGAGTGCTTTCTCCACTTATACTGAACCTAAATCCTTCAAAGAAGCAGCTCAAGATGAGAAATGGATGGAGGCCATGTCCCTTGAGATACAGGCTCTTGAGGATAATAACACCTGGGAGATTGTCCCTTTACCCCCTGGTAAACAGCCTATAGGGTCCAAATGGGTGTACAAAATTAAATACAAAGCTAATGGTAAAGTTGACAGGTTTAAGGCAAGGCTAGTGGCTAAGGGATACACTCAGCAAGAAGGCCTTGACTACCATGAAACTTTTTCTCCAGTGGCCAAAATGGTCACTGTAAAAGCTGTCATATCTGTTGCTGCTTCCAAGGGCTGGTTCCTTTTCCAGATGGATGTCAACAATGCTTTTCTACAAGGTGACCTCATGGAAGAAGTTTATATGTCTCTGCCTCAGGGTTTTCACAGCCAAGGGGAGACCAAAGTGTGCAGGCTGTTGAAATCCCTCTATGGTTTAAAGCAAGCATCAAGGCAGTGGAACATCAAGCTTACCACTGTCCTTATGCAGGCTGGTTTTATGCAAAGTGCTTATGATCACTCCTTGTTTACCAAAAGAGAGGGGACTGACCTTGTCATAATCCTGATTTATGTGGATGATCTGTTAATAACAGGCAGCAGCAATGTTTTGATTTCAGAAGCAAAGGCAACCCTGCATCAGCATTTCAAGATGAAAGATTTGGGAGAACTAAAATACTTCTTAGGCATTGAGGTGCTGAGATCAGAAAAGGGAATCCTACTGAACCAGATGAAGTATGCACTGGAACTGATATCAGGTGTTGGTCTGGGAGGCTAGACCAGTGTCAACCCCAATGGAACAGAACCAAAGGCTGACTACTGTAGAATATGACAAGCACTTAGGAAAGACTGATGATGCAGAGTTAGAGGATGTGGGATCCTATCAGAGACTGGTGGGAAAGCTTCTCTACTTGACAATCACAAGGCCAGATATCAGCTTTGCAGTGCAGGTGCTGAGTCAATTCATGCAGCAGCCCAAACAGTCACACCTGGAAGCAGCATTGAGGGTTGTGAAGTACATAAAAGGTTCACCAGGTTTAGGAATTCTGATGAAGAAAGGAAGTACTAGACAACTCACAGCCTATTGTGATTCAGATTGGGCAGCATGCCCCAACACAAGAAGATCTGTGACAGGCTATGTCATAAAACTGGGGGATTCACTGATATCCTGGAAGTCTAAGAAGCAGCAGACAGTGAGCAGAAGTTCAGCTGAGGCTGAATATAGAAGCATGGCAGCTGTGGTAGCTGAAATTGTTTGGTTAGTAGGTCTACTGGAGGAACTGGACAATGAAGTACAAAGACCTGTGGACTTGCATTGTGACAGTAAAGCAGCTATTCAGATAGCAGCAAACCCCATCTTTCATGAGAGAACCAAACATATGGAGATAGATTGCCATTTTGTGAGAGAAAGACTTAAGGATGGACTGATTGACACACAGTACATTCCTACCAGAATGCAGATAGCAGACTTGATGACCAAAGGTTTAGGGAGTGCTCAGCATAAGTTGTTGTTGTCCAATCTGGGAGTTCATGATGTATTTCACTTACCAGATTGAAGGGGAGTGTTGAGTGAGCTGTTATTTTAGAAGTTAAGGGGCCTAAATGACACAAGTTAAAACTGTGGGAGTAAACTAAATAGTCAGTTAGTTAGTAACTAACAGTTAGTTAGCTTGGGCCCTAAGCCTCATTAAAGCTGTATATAACTGCTCCTAGCTGAGCTAAGAAGGAGTGTGCTGTAATCTTCACAGTTAAGAAATGAAAGTTTGCTCTCAATTCCTCTGATTTTAACAACTATATCACTAACCTTTATTACTATTAAATAAAAGAGTTGGTAGAAATCTGTTTAAGCATTATTAGACTCGAGTACCTATGAAAAAAAGAAATTAGAACTTTCTTCCCTTTTTTTCAAAAATAAAAATAAAAAAATAGCTATATTTAGACCTAGTACAAAAGATTGAAATTTAAACAAAATGAATCAGATTAAGTATTGGAAGCGACTTCACTATAATGAGGTTTGATTTGACAAAAGTTTCACTCAAAAAAATATTTCCAAACTTATGCTTAAATAAAAGGATTTCTGTATAATTCCTTTCCTTTTTTCCTCGATCAATACAATCATGAAACTAGCCATTCAGTTTCTGAAGTTGATTAATGACCATTGACCAACGTTCTATTGATTTCTTTGGCCAGAGCGTATACCGAAGCAACGGTATTAATAACCTGTTTGGCATTGCTTCTCCAAAATCAAAAGTGGTTTTTTTTCAACAAAAGTACTTTTCTTAGAATTTTGAGATGTTTGGCAACTAAAAAAAAGTACTTTTAGGTAGAAGCAGAAACAATTTTTCTGCTGTTGGGGAGAAGCTACAAATATCTGCTTCTTCCAAGAAGCAGCAGCAGTTTATTAATTTTTTCAAGACAGAAATATCCTTACCAAGAATTCATATTTACCATATTATTCCTTATAAATTAACCATATCTCTTTCAAAATACAATTATATTTTTCTTTTTCCTTTTTTTTTAATACGTACTTTTACAAATCTTCTTCCTCCAGGACTAATTTTTATTTCTAGGTATTACTATCAACCGTATATAGGATGTCCTACTTTTTAAATCATCTTTTAAAAATAAGTGATTACTAAAAATTCCTAATTCCGTTATCACTTTGATTTAACTATATTTTATATTGTTCAATAACTTAAATTTATATCTTTTACGTTATGTTTTATATTTAACTAAATAAATTTTCTAATTAAAATCTTTTATGATAAATATTCAAAATTATTATTTTTTTATTTTTATTAATCCAAATGTAAAATGAACTTGGATGTCCTTTTCGTAATTTGACACTGAAAAGTACTTTTCGTAACGATTAACCAAAACACAAATTATTTATCAAAAGTACTTTTCCAATGAGTTGTCCAAACACAAACTGCTTATTATCCAAAAATACTTATGCCAAAAGTACTTCTCAAAATAAGCAGTTTTTGGCAAACATACTTATGCCAAAAGTACTTCTCAAAATAAGCAGTTTTTGGCAGCAATCCCAAACAGGCTATAAGCCATTAACGTTCACCAATTCCCAGTGTAATTTTTTCACTAATAGCAAGCTAATTTTAATTATACAAATTTTCTATAAACGTTAATTACCATGTCGTTTGATGATTTAACACTTATTCTTCCTCTCTCAAATACTTCTTGCTGGTGAGCAGGTCATTAATTGGGATTTTGTCACACCAATGAAAAAAACATCAAGGTGGATAAGATTATTGTTAGACTCTTAATTTTTTTAAAATATACTCGTAGCACAAGTTACTGAAGGACATAATTTGTTTTACAATTAGTTCATCTTTAGGTATTTCGTGCATGGTAAACGGGACAGGGAGGGGGGGGGGAGGGAAGGCGGCGACGCTTATAATATCTTTTGGTTTAACTATCCGATATTTATAGTAGTTTTTTTTTTTTTTTTGAAGTAGTTTACTGTTCCGATAAATTAAGACTCGTATTCCACGTTTATTATAAGGTAAACTACTTCCTACAAAAAGTTTTATATTTGCAGGACAAACACAAAAAATTTAGTTAAAAGTGGAAAGATCTCAAACTAACGTCTCGTTACACTTCTGAGTGGTGGAGGCTGGGCTTATAGTAAATATAAAACCACATTATATAGTACTAGCTGAAGACTTAACAGAGAGTCTTTGTAGTCATTGTCATAAGTTCATACTAACAGTGTTGAGTTGTGGGGTCATTGCTATTCCTTTTCCAGAATATAGTGTTGGGAAAATCACAAAGTTGCCAATGGCCTTTTGAACTTTGACAATGGGATCTTTCTTTTCCATGTCTTTGCTATTCTCCAATTGTACGAAGATCGGATATATATATAGTTTCTCGGCACGTGTAACTAATCATACAATACACAACTGAGTATTAAGGGGTCGTTTGGTTTGCACTGGCACTAATTTAATACCCTCATAAAGTCTTGGTATTACTAATACATTGTTTGGTTTCCTCTTTGATAGCTGCACAAAATTTAGCATTATAATACCATGTTTGGTTGGTCTTTTCCTTTTCCACATAAAACATAGCATTACTAATACAATGTTTGGTTCACAATTCCTTTTCCGCATAGCTAATACCCGCATTATTAATGCGGGAATCTATGTATTATTTTATGCGGGGTAGAAGGTGGTATTAATAATGCAGATATTAATAATGCAGGTATTAAAATTTAAAATGACAAAATTAACCTTCATAATAGTAAGAATATTTTTAAATTATATTTAAGGACTAACTAAATATTTTAAATTATAACATTGTATATTAATTTGTAATATATTAGTGATTCAAGAAATAATCCCTACGTTATAATATATGCATAGCTAATACATATATTACTAATACCCACATTATTAATATCTGCATTATTAATACCCGCATTACTAATACCCGCATTATTAATACCCACATTACTAATACCCACATTGCTAATACCCACATTACTAATACGTACATTACTAATACGTACATTGTTAATACCCGCACAAACTCTATCTTAACCAAACGACCCGTAAAGTTTCAATTTTAATAGAGCAAAGTTTCAATTTTAATAGAGCAAGCTTGTTGAGTAAATAATAGTTGTACATGAAAGGATAATGTCCAAGAGTTTATGTGAATGATTAATACACATTGTCGTATAATGAGTTGTCTGTCAAGTTAGTATGAGTGAAAATATATAATAAAGATGAACAATTTAGTAAAATTTAATTAGATACATGTTGTTGTTGTTGTTGTTGTTGTTGTTGTTGTTGTTGTTGTTGTTGTTGTTGTTGTTGTTGTTGTTGTTGTTGTTGTTGTTGAAGGAAAGCGATGGAGCAATTGATAAAATTTCCCAATAGGTCCCTTTTTAAATGCAGAAAACATAACATATACTCCCTCCGTCCCAAATTGTTTGTCGTAGTTTGACTTGGCACAAAGTTTAATAAAGTAAGGAAGACTTTTAAAACTTGTGGTCTAAAATAAGCCATGAATATTTGTGTGGCTATAAATGAGTCAAAAAATAACTTCAGAGTTGAACTATTGCCAAATTTAGAAATATGACAATCTTTTTGGGACGGACAAATAAGGAAAGTATGACAAACAAAATGGGACAGAGGGAGTATAAAAATAATATATTTATTGAATAATTTCTTTATTATTTACCCCGTATACAATCACTATATTATAATTCTAGAATAACATGTCCACTGACCTAACAACCCAAAGGTGTATTTATAGCCTACCATCATTTCTTGTCACTAACTTTGGTCATTGTATATAGCTTTATCTCTTGAGGTTGTAATTTACAATACATGGTATAATGTAATAAGCATAATGGAACATATATATATATTTTTTCAATAAAGAGCAGTAAGGTAATTTTGTGGAGATTATGGACATTGATGTCCCTTAGGCACCCTAATAATAATTAGGTGTATTGTGATCAAGATAGCAATACTAATGGGGAACTTACATAAATACCTACTAAAACTAAACTAATTACACTCACTACCTATTACTTTCAAATATTACGTACCTACCCATTCAAGTAATTCCTACACAGTCTTCCATCTCCAAACTATCTCCACCAAAATTCAGCGAACACAATCCTCCATCTCCAAACTATCTCTACCAAAATTCCCCTAATTTCCCCCAAATTCAGCTGATCTCCACGAAAATTACCCTGATCTTCCCCAAATTCAAACATACCGTATACTTTCTACATAATACCGCATACTTTTGGTATACTTTCAACATAATTGTAATTCTTCTACAAATTCGGTATACTTTCTACATAATATCGTATCAATGGAAGTTGAAGTTTTGATATTGCAGATTGGTCCGATTCTCAACTTCAGCTTTTGAGTTCTGGAAATCAAACTGAAAAAGAAAAGATCCACCTGTCTAAGTTTCATCTTGCAACTTCTCGAAGAAGAAGAAACAAATTGCGACCGGACGGTTCCCGTTTAAAATGTCTATTACATTAGACTGTGATGACGAGCCTTTGGCCAGTAAGTATTTGCACTTAGCTGGTATATCTTTAAATATACAGTATACTTTACTGGTATACAAATTTACTTTGTTTCACAAATTTCGTCATTTGATTACTTAATTGGTATATCTTTAATTATACAGTATACTTTACTTACCTAGTATACATTTTAGTATACAGTATACTTTACTGGTATACCAATTTACTTTGTTTCACAAAATTGATCATTTTATTACGTAGTTGGTATACCTTTAATTATACAATATACTTTATTGGTATACAAATTTACTTTGTTTCATAAATTTCGTCAGTTTATTACTTAGTTGGTATACTTTTATACTTTACTTAGCTGGTATACCTTTTAGTATACATCATATTTTACTGGTAGACCAATTTACCTTGTTTATGTTAGTGGTATACTTGTAATTATACAGTATACTTTACTTAGCTAGTATACCTTTTAGTTACGTAGTTGGTATACCTTTAATTATACAATATACTTTATTGGTGTACAAATTTACTTTGTTTCATAAATTTTGTCATTTTATTACTTAGTTGGTATACCTTTATACTTTACATAGCTGGTATACCTTTTAGTATACATTATACTTTATTAGTATACCAATTTACCTTGTTTCACAAATTTGATCATTTTGTTACGTAACTGGTATACCTTTAATTATACCGTATACTTTATATACCAATTTACTTTGTTTTACAACTTTCGTCATTTTATCACTTAGTTGGTATACCTTTAAGTATATAGTATACTTTACTTAGGTGGTATACCTTTTAGTATATAGTATACTTTACTGGTATACCAATTTACTTCGTTTCACAAATTTGGTAATTTTATTACTTAGCTGGTATACCTTTTAGCATACAACATACTTTACTGGTATACCTTTTAGCATAACACATACGTTTAAATATTTAACCTGCATTGTAGATTGGTTTAATGTTCTACATCTGTATTTTCTGGACTTCATCATCAATTTTCGGAGCAGTTTATGTTTTCCCATTTGAATAGATGTATTTGGTGAAAGAAAAGAAAGCAGACATGTATAGATTAAGTGTCTACTATGTCTGCAACATAATGTGCGACATGGTAGCTCATCTTCTATATCCGACGTGTTTCATGTGCATTCTGTACTTCATGGCTGGCTTCAAGAGAACTATCGAATGCTTTTTCTTAACATTGGGTGCAACACTATTATTTGCAATAACCAGCCAGGTAAATGTTGTCAATTTTCGCGAATCGAATGATGTTCTAGTCTCTTTTTGGCAATAAATGGATTATTTGATAATAGGGAGCTGGAGAGCTTTTTGGAGCTTCAGTTATGAGCATTAGAAGGGTCGGGATGGTCGCGTCCCTTATATTGATGTTGTTTATTCTCACAGGAGGTTACTACATTCAGGTATCAGAATAAATAGTACTTCATAACATTCTTATTCATTCTCAGAAAGTATAAAATCTGTTGTATATGACCCAATGCAGTCTCGGTAGAAATCTAAATCTGTTGAAGGGATGGTGCAGACTTATACCTTGGTGGTTCCTTTATTCTTATGCAAAATTGAGTTTTATGATAAGAAGAAAGATATTGTCTTGCACAACGGCTTACACATTAGCCAGGCGTTGACAAACCCATACAAAGTTGTATTTGTTGAAAATCTTCCAAGCCAATCATTAGCGTAAGCACTCTTTCACCCATATATATTCTTCACACACTTTAATTATATGGCTTTGACATTCTGTTTAATGTATTTGTGTGCAGGAATTGTGGGGTGTTTGTAGCTAGTTTTGCTGAGCATCTCATTGAGAAAATCCCTATTAAAGCTAGTGATTTTAACATTGAGCGATTTCGGTATAGATATGCTGCACTTTTGTGGGAGTATGACTCTAACAAAAACATGAACCATGAAGAAAGCGTTTTGAATATCACGTTGCTGAAGCCAACCCGGAAGCATAGCAAGATTACAGATGGTCAAAGAAAGAAAACACAAGTAGGAATGAGTCAATGAAGACTCTAACCCGCCTGATTAGTAATGTGTAGTGTCTACATATTAGTTTTTAAATCATGTTAGAAGGTTTTTGCTTAACATGACTGTATACACTATTTTGCAAGAGTATACAAGGTTTAGTAAGAGCAGTCAAGGCTGCTGTAATAAACATATTGTCGGGTTGCAGCAGTATACAACTTTTCTTCTGTATACCTTTCTACCATATTGTATACCCTTAGTGGTATACTGATTTGATTTGTTGTCACGACCCAAAATCCGAATAGGTCGTGAGGGCACCCAACTAACCCTGTCGGGCGAACCCACTTGACTATGAATGAATAATATAAGCTTCTCAATGAAAAATATAGATATCTCAATACCGTAGAATAAAGTAGAAATAATACCAACAAAGAAAGGTTTAAGTACTTCCCGAATCATGAACATCTAAGAGTGTCGATTAAGTTATACAACTCCATAATATTGGGAATATATAAAAGGGAAATATAAACTATATAGGTGGCCACCACGGACGAAGGGTTGGCTCACCGCTAATAAAGGAATGCTCCACCTCGGTCAACCACGATGCTCACTAATAGATGGTGTCAAATCTGCAAGACATAAATAAACCAACAAAGAAAAGGAGAGGGGTGAGTCGAGTGACTCAATAAGCGGGGACGGGGCTCCAAGTAAACTAGCAAGCAAGGCAAAATAACTCAAAGATAATCGAAAGTAAAGAGAAACCGCTCAATCAACTATCACATAATGTTCATATTCCATCATCAAGTACCACGACACTTTCTTTGTAACTCGAGGATAACCACATAACAACGTCATACTACAACAATATGCACGGAACTACATCGTGCTATGATAATACGTACGGAACTACATCGTACGTCAATAATATGTACGGAACTACATCGTACCACAATAATATGTATAGAAGGATATATTATACATAGGGTGTGGAGCAAGTCCACAAAGATAGAGAAATACACTTACCTCGATCCGAAGCTCATTAGCTACTCAATAATAGTTTTCCCTTTTCGAATCTCCTCCAAACGTTCTTTCTCTATTAAAGGAACGTAATACAATCAATACCAAGGCCAATGGTTAAACAATACAAACCTTAAACTAAAGGGGTTAAGAAATCAACTTAAAAGTCAACCCCGGACCCACATGATCAAACCCCAAAATTGAGCTTACTATCACGTTACCCACAACCCCACGAGAGAACATATATAACCAAGTCTCGATCTTGATAAGAATTGGGATGTTGACCCTCAATTATACTAAATGGATAACTTAGAGCCAAATATCACTTCATACCACTCAAATACTAGTAAACTAACATGCTCATTATTCCATTACATGAACCCAATATATTACTGTTATATCTGGGAAAATCATACACATAAGGAAATAGTAATTACTTCCTAATAGAATTGAACAGAACCTGCAGATAGCACACCAGAACAACCGAAAAACAGAGAAGCTTCACTAGTTTAAATCACATTTATACATTCAAAGGTATTAGTTGTCATCCCATCATTATGCCTCCCATTAACACAATTGAACTTAATAAAATATCATAAAAAATGAACGAAATGAAAGTAGATACAGTAGTATACTTTCCAATCCATTGAAATGCCTACAGCAGAACTAGAATCCACCTTTAAACCACCAATCCAAGTCATCATGAACTTAATCATTACTATTTACTCAATTTTTTTACCATTCGATTTTCTATCATAATCTAATAAGATAAAGCTTAGTTCCTACATTAACAGACTACTACTATATGAACTAACAGAGTAGGAACCAGGACAAGAAAATGGATTAGTTCAATTTATAATACCTGATGATTAAACAAAATATTTTGAGAGCTCTCTTGATTAGATGCTACAGCCGCCGATTCATTTTTTTTTTATCCAAAGCTCTTCTTCTTATTTTGTTTTTCTTTTCTTTTACCCTAATGCCAAGACAAGGTCTTTTTATATTTCTAATAATATGGGCTAGCAAAAGATAATGGGCCTACTTTACTACTTTACCATTAATGAATTGTCCAATTATTATAGAGCCTAATTAACATATAAAGTATCAAATTGATCTAAAAGTCATCTAGTAAACTTTTTTCCATCTTATAAATTTACATTTCTACCCTTAATGACTTATTAGATGACTAAACCATTAGTAGAAATTTTGGGGTCGTTACATTCTCCTCCACTTAAACACAAGTTCGACCTCGAACTTGATCCACCCAATACCAATCATCTATTTATACACATATATCCAACACCAAACCATTTACCACTCACCACTAAACTCAATATATATTCAAAATTTGGCTAAGTCCCAAAATTTACAAAAATTTCGCCAGAGTTTCCTTTGTAAATTGGACTATCCAAAAATAATACCGTCTCAAATACCAACAACCACCATATACAATATATTAAGTCATGCATAGGCACCAAACAAAGCTCAAGATAACCTCAACCGCTCCGACAAGGAGGTAAACCTCAATAATAAATCAAACACACTCCGACAAGGAGCTAAATCACTCTAATGAATCAAATACTCCGGCAAGGAGATAAATTACTTTAACGAACCAGAAAACTCCGACGAGGAGGTAAACATGCCATAACTCACAATTAATAAGAGAAATTTAAATGCAAGAATTTAAACATTTACTTACCTCACGCTTCAAACAAGTGGGGATATCTATCCCGCATGCTCGACTCAATCTCCCAAGTATCCTCATCGTGCGGACGGTTATGCCATCGCACTTTTACTAACTGAATCTCTTTAGACCTCAACTTTCGTGTGTCTCTTCCTACAATAGCAACTGGAGCTTCTTCATAAGCTAAGTTCACATCCAATTGAACTGGGTCCACCTCTATGACATGAGTGGGATCTCGAACATACTTCCGGAGCATAGAAACATGAAAAATGGGATGAACAGGCATAGACTTTGGCAATGCAAGTCGATAAGCAACCTCCCCAATACGCTTCATAATCTTAAAAGGACCAATGAACCTAGGACTCAACTTGCCCTTCTTCCCAAATCTCTTCACACCCCGCATTGGTGACACCTTCAAGAAAACCATATCACCTTCCTCGAATACCAACTCTCGGCTTCTCTTGTTCGAGTATGATATCTGCCTACTCTGAGCAGTTCGAAGACGATCCTGAATGATACGAACCGTATCCAAAGTCTGACGAACAATATCAGGACCCAACACCTCAACATCTCGAGACTCGAACCAACCAACTGGAGATCGACATCGGCGACCATATAATGCCTCGAATGGCGCCATCTGAATGGAAGACTGATAACTGTTATTATAAGCAAACTCTGCAAGAGCCAAATTATCATCCCAATGACCGCCAAAATCCAAGGCACATGCTCTCAACATATCCTCCAAGATCTGAATAGTCCGCTCAGACTGTCCATCAGTCTGCGGATGAAATGCGGTACTAAGCTGGACCTGAGTACCCAACTCTCGCTGAAAAGCCTGCCAAAACTGAGAAGTGAACTGAGAGCCTCGATCAGAGATAATAGACAATGGAGTAACCATGCAGCCGAACAATCTGCTCAATAAAGATCCGAGCCAACTTCTTTGATGTATCAGTTGTCTTCACCGGAATAAAATGGGCCGACTTGGTAAGTCTATCAACAATGACCCAAACTGAATCATGATGCCTCAATGTCTTCGGCAAGCCAACTACAAAATCCATGGTAATCCTCTCCCACTTCCACTCAGGAATAGGTAGTGCCTGGGCTAAACCTGCGGGTCTCCTATGCTCGCACTTGACTTGCTGACAGTTCAAACACCGAGATACATGATCAAAGACATCTTTCTTCATCCCCTTCCACCAATACGACTCCCGAAGGTCCTGGTACATCTTGGTGATACCGGGATGAATGGAATACCGCGAACTATGAGCCTCATCAAGAATCAACCGCCTCAAATCACCAACATTCGGAACACAAAGACGACCCCCAACCCGAAGAATACCATCACTATCCAACTCAAAAGGAGGGGCTCCTCCACTTTGAATGCACCCTCGCAACTCAAGAAAGTAAGGATCCTCGAACTGTCTTTCCTTAATCTGGCTAACTAAGGAAGACTGAGCCACCATACAAGCAAATACCCGCTTCGAGTCCGAACTATCAAATCTCACCTTCGAATTATATAGAGTCAGCAACTCTCGAGCTAAAGGTCTCATCTCAATATCAAGAAATGCAAGACTACCCATAGACTTCCTACTCAATGCATCGGCCACCACATTTGCTTTCCCCGGATGATAATGAATAGTAAGATCATAATCTTTGATCAACTCAAGCCATCTACGTTGCCTACCATTCAAGTCCTTCTGGGTAAGCAAGTACTGCAAGCTCTTGTGATCGGTGAAGATCTCACAAGGCTCGCCATACAGGTAATGTCTCCAAATCTTTAAAGCAAATACCACAGCTGCTAACTCCAAATCATGAGTTGGATAGTTCTTCTCATTCACCTTCAAGTGCCTAGAAGCATAGGCAATGACTTTACCATGTTGCATCAAGACACATCCCAACCCAACACGAGAAGCATCACAATAAACTACAAACCCTCCAGCTCCAGAAGGAAGAGATAACACTGGAGCGCTAGTCAACAATGATTTGAGCTTCTGAAAGCTCGCCTCACACTCTTCTGACCAACGAAATTGAACCGCTTTCTGAGTCAGACGGGTCAATGGAGCAGCGATAGAAGAAAACTTCTCCACAAATCACCGATAATATCCAGCCAAACCAAGAAAACCACGAATCTCTGTCGGGGAAGTAGGTCGTGGCCAATTCTGAACGGCCTCAATCTTCTTAGGATCGACTTTAATACCCTCACTAGACACGACATGACCCAAGAAAGCCACAGAGTCCAACCAGAACTCACACTTTGAGAACTTGGCATAAAGCTTACGTTCCCGAAGTGTCTGAAGAACCAATCTCAAATGATGCTCATGCTCCTCACGGTTATGCGAATAGACCAAGATGTCATCAATAAAGACAATGACAAACGAGTCTAGATAAGGCTTGAACACACGGTTCATCATATCCATAAAAGCTGCTGGAGCATTCGTAAGCCCAAAAGACATAACCAAGAATTCATAGTGACCATAACGAGTCCTGAATGCTGTCTTCGGGATATCAGACTCCCGAATCTTCAATTGATGATACCCAGACCTCAAATCAATCTTGGAAAAGAACTTGGCTCCTTGCAACTGATCGAACAAGTCATCTATACGAGGCAAGGGATACTTATTCTTGATAGTGACCTTGTTCAACTGCCTATAATCAATGCACATACGCATAGAGCCATCTTTCTTCTTGACGAACAACACTGGAGCTCCCCAAGGCGACACACTAGGCCGAATGAACCCCTTATCCAATAAGTCTTGCAATTGATCCTTTAACTCCTTCAGCTCGGCTGGAGCCATACGATACGGAGGAATAGATATAGGCTGAGTTCCGGGCACCAAATCAATACCGAACTCAATATCCCTATCTAGAGGAAGTCCAGGCAAATCATCGGGAAACACATCAGTAAACTCCCTCACAACGGGAACAGAATCAAGAAACGGAACCTCTATACTAGTATCTCGAATCATGGCAAGATAAGCATAACACCCCTTATTCACCATCCTCCTTGCTTTCATAAAAGAGATAACACGTCCGGTAGGTGGCAAACAAGAACCGTGCCACACTACCGGTACTGAGCCAGGAAAAGAAAGCCGAATAATCTTGGCATGACAATCGAGAGTAGCATAACATGATGCCAACCAATCCATACCGATAATCACATCAAAATCCACCATGTCCAGAACTAATAAATCAACTATGGTCTCACGCCCCCCCCCCCCCAAAAGATACAGTACAACCAGGATACACCCGCTCCACCACAATAGACTCTCCAACAGGAGTAGAAACACAAAATGGATCACGAATACACATATAATCAACATTAAAACCCGAAGCAAAATAAGGCTACACATAAGAGTACGTGGAACCTGGATCAATCAAGGAATAAGCATCACGTCCACAAATAGAAAGTGTACCTGTAACCACTGCATTGGATGCCACAGCATCCTGTCTGGCTGGCAAAGCATAAAACTGCCTCTGAGGCTGAGCTGAACTAGTACTCTGATGACCACCCCTTGAAGGGCCACTACCACCACGCCCACGACCTCTGCCTGGCGGTGGTGCACTCCTAGCTGGCTGAGAACCTGATGTAGTACCATAAGTCTGCACAGATGCCTGGGGTCGAGGAAAAGACTGACTACCTCCCTGAAGTAGTCTAGGACAATCCTTTATATGATGACCAAGCTCACGACAATGATAGCACCCAGAATTGGGTCTGCGAGGTACGTGCTGCTGAGGTCGTGAAACAGACTGGCCTGGCTGAGAAGGCTGAGAGAATCGAGTCTGCTCATGACGGGGTACAAATGTGCTCCTCGAGCTGTGAGCCATAGACTGAGCTGGCCTATCAGAAGACCTCCCCTGAACCCCCTTGCCTCCAGATGAGGCAATAGGAAGCCCACCATATCCACGAGATCTCTTACTATCTCTCTCAAACTCTTCTTGCTCTAGAGCTCTATAAGACTCATATCGGCGAGCAATATCCACCGCTATATCAAATGAAGTACCAGCCTCTATCTCCCGAGCCATACTAGATCTCAAAGTAGCAGAAAGACCATCAATGAACCTCCTAACCTTCTCTGACTCCGGACGAACCAAATCAAGAGCATCACGAGACATGTCTAAGAATCGAACCTCATACTTAGATACAGTCATATGGCCCTGTCTCAACCTCTCGAACTGCCTGCGCCTCTCATCCTGCTGACTACGCGGAAGGAACTTATCCATAAACCTCTGCGAAAAGTCACTCCAAGACAGCTTCGGCAAGCCCTGCCTAGCTAGAGTAAGTGTGTTCCACCAAACCAGAGCGGGACCCTCAAGCTGGAAAGCTGTATAATCAACTCCATGCTCCTCAAGATATCCCAAAGTAGCTAATATCTGCTGGCAACGATCCAGAAAGGCCCGTGGATCCTCGGATGGAAGTCCTCCAAATGTCGGGGGCAGTAACCTAGTGAAGTGAATAAGTCTGACTTGGTTCACCTCCGGAACCACAATATTCCCTGGCTGACCTGCCTGAGCAACCTGGGGTACACTACCCACAGCTACTACCTCTGGAGTCTGCATAGCAGGAGTAACAAACTGAACTGGGGTCTGCATACCCCGCATCTGAGTACCCGCTGGTGGGCCAACATGAGAAGCTACCTGGGTCGCGGGAGATCCCTGAGGTGCAAGAGTCTGTAGGACACCCAAAACCTTCAACATAGTATCCTGAAGTACCTGTGTAGCAATAAATCCCTGATCAACCTGAACCTCTGGCTGATCCTCAATCTCTGTATCATCATGATCTACAACTCTCGTGGCCCTAGCAGCTCTAGCCCTAGGCTGGGCGGCAGTACGAATATGAACTCCACGTCTGCCTCGGCCACGTCCTCTGCCTCGACCTCTCGCTCGGCCGACACCTCTAACTCCACCTCCTACGACAACTGGTGCATCAGGTGGTGCCTCCGGCTCCACCTCCACCTCCTGAGTTGAAGAACGAGTCCTCACCATCTGCGCGTTACATAGTGGAAAAAGATTAGTCTTGTTATGGAAATACTACGCACGATAAGGAGGGAAAGAAGGGAAGTTGCCTAAATGTCACCATAGCCTCTCGTAGATAGGTACGGACGTCTCCGCCCGATCAGCAAGACTCTATTAGACACTGTTCATGATTCGTGAGCACTCTAAACCTATGGCTCTGATACCAATTTGTCACGACCCAAAATCCGAATAGGTCGTGAGGGCACCCAACTAACCCTGTCGGGCGAACCCACTTGACTATGAATGAATAATATAAGCTTCTCAATGAAAAATATAGATATCTCAATACCGTAGAATAAAGTAGAAATAATACCAACAAAGAAAGGTTTAAGTACTTCCCGAATCATGAACATCTAAGAGTGCCGATTAAGTTATACAACTCCAAAATATTGGGAATATATCAAAGGGAAATATAAACTATATAGGTGGCCACCACGGACGAAGGGTTGGCTCACCGCTAATAAAGGAATGCTCCACCTCGGTCAACCACGATGCTCACTAATAGATGGTGTCGAATCTGCAAGACATAAATAAACCAACAAAGAAAAGGAGAGGGGTGAGTCGAGTGACTCAATAAGCGGGGACGGGGCTCCAAGTAAACTAGCAAGCAAGGCAAAATAACTCAAAGATAATCGAAAGTAAAGAGAAACCGCTCAATCAACTATCACATAATGTTCATATTCCATCATCAAGTACCACGACACTTTCTTTGTAACTCGAGGATAACCACATAACAACGTCATACTACAACAATATGCACGGAACTACATCGTGCTATGATAATACGTACGGAACTACATCGTACGTCAATAATATGTACGGAACTACATCGTACCACAATGATATGTATAGAAGGATATATTATACATAGGGTGTGGAGCAAGTCCACAAAGATAGAGAAATACACTTACCTCGATCCGAAGCTCATTAGCTACTCAATAATAGTTTTCCCTTTTCGAATCTCCTCCAAACGTTCTTTCTCTATTAAAGGAACGTAATACAATCAATACCAAGGCCAATGGTTAAACAATACAAACCTTAAACTAAAGGGGTTAAGAAATCAACTTAAAAGTCAACCCCGGACCCACATGATCAAACCCCAAAATTGAGCTTACTATCACGTTACCCACAACCCCACGAGAGAACATATATAACCAAGTCTCGATCTTGATAAGAATTGGGATGTTGACCCTCAATTATACTAAATGGATAACTTAGAGCCAAATATCACTTCATACCACTCAAATACTAGTAAACTAACATGCTCATTATTCCATTACATGAACCCAATATATTACTGTTATATCTGGGAAAATCATACACACAAGGAAATAGTAATTACTTCCTAATAGAATTGAACAGAACCTGCAGATAGCACACCAGAACAACCGAAAAACAGAGAAGCTTCACTAGTTTAAATCACATTTATACATTCAAAGGTATTAGTTGTCATCCCATCATTATGCCTCCCATTAACACAATTGAACTTAATAAAATATCATAAAAAATGAACGAAATGAAAGTAGATACAGTAGTATACTTTCCAATCCATTGAAATGCCTACAACAGAACTAGAATCCACCTTTAAACCACCAATCCAAGTCATCATGAACTTAATCATTACTATTTACTCAATTTTTTTACCATTCGATTTTCTATCATAATCTAATAAGATAAAGCTTAGTTCCTACATTAACAGACTACTACTATATGAACTAACAGAGTAGGAACCAGGACAAGAAAATGGATTAGTTCAATTTATAATACCGGATGATTGAACAAAATATTTTGAGAGCTCTCTTGATTAGATGCTACAGCCGCCGATTCATTTTTTTTTTTTTATCCAAAGCTCTTCTTCTTATTTTGTTTTTCTTTTCTTTTACCCTAATGCCAAGACAAGGTCTTTTTATATTTCTAATAATATGGGCTAGCAAAAGATAATGGGCCTACTTTACTACTTTACCATTAATGAATTGTCCAATTATTATAGAGCCTAATTAACATATAAAGTATCAAATTGATCTAAAAGTCATCTAGTAAACTTTTTTCCATCTTATAAATTTACATTTCTACCCTTAATGACTTATTAGATGACTAAACCATTAGTAGAAATTTTGGGGTCGTTACATTTGTGAAACTAGGTGTACCCTTAATGCCGAAAAGAATGAATAATGTAATTAACAAGTATGTCTAAGAAATTATTATGCCATTTAATAAAAAGCTCAATTGGTATAGATATAACCAATTTAATTTCCTACCGCGGCTATATAATCCTTTTCGGGTCGGACAAACTTAGAGAATATTGCAATGATATACCAGTTTAATGTTGCAGGTCCAGCCTTCCCAAAATACAAGAAAAAGTAAATAATTTCCTATTGTATACAATTATAGCACTCTCAAATAAAAGTATACTAGTTCAATTGAGTTTCAATTTTTCAAACCAAATGGACAAAAAAATATGCTACTGGATACCCTTTAGTATACATCATTTAGTATACAAAAAACAGCTACCATCAGCGATACCAAACAATAGGAGTTGATGTGTTGTGGGGTGGCTGTGGCATCATGCAATGTTGTCTTTGCCACAGATGTAGCCCTTCGTTCAGACCAAGTGCACCAGCATCGACAACAGAACTTCGTTCAGCACTGACATTGTTGTCTTCCACATCCATTGTCATCCCCTCTGAGTCTTCAGCTTCCATCATATCTAAAACGTCCGTCTGACCAAGATCTTTAGCTCCTTGCGTTGAAGGAAGCTGAGATGGAACCCAGGGAACAACTGCTAAACACTCTTTAGAAGAACCAGATGAGTTCTCATCCGTATTTCCATCACCAACAGGCCTCAAAGTGCAAGTGTTGCTTCCCCATAAGACTTGATCTGTACAGGACGTAGAAGCTGGTTATGTTTGATATCAACCAGAAGTTTTGTAGGAATTGAACAAAACTAATGAGACCATAACAGTTTATAAATCATAACATATATATAGTTACCACAAGGCATTGATGTAAGTCAGGTGTGAAGTGCTCTCTTTTATACACAGGCCAGTATTACATACACCTTAAATATGAACCTCTTAATACTTAGGAATAGACAACCCGCTCAGCATCTAGGCATAACATTTCCCGCTCAGCATCAGTTGGGAAGTTTTAATAAAATGTTTCAATCTAGAAACTACCTGATTGTGGTTTTTGGATATGTTGTAGCACTGTGAGTCTTCTTTGAAATGCCACAGAAAGCTTGTAGTTCGGATATTCCTGCAGCAAGATACAATTTTTTTCGTCAGGATGCGCGAAAACTAAAACAAGCAGTATTTCAGAATTCATAGTCCGATTTCAAATAATAAACTATTTTAATCTAGAAACTATCTGATCATGGTTTTTGGATATGTTGTAGCACTGTGAGTCTCCTTTCAAACGCCATAAAAATCTTGTGGTTCGGATATTCTTGCATCAAGATACAATTTTTTTTTGTCAGGGTGCGCGAAAGCTGAAACAAGCTGTATTTTAGAACTTATGGTCTGAATTTCAAATAATTAGCTGTGTTAATACTGAGGTGTTCAGATCATGATTTTTATATGAGTTGCAGCACAAATAGCCAGCTATTCAGCACTGCAAGCCGTTTATTATTCGGGCATCCCTATATCGAGATATAATTCTTATGATTATGCGCGGGTTTGCAGTAGCAATCTATTAGAGACAAAGAGTTGGCTCTTGAAAGAAAAACGATTATTACCTGAGTAAATCAACAAGCTACAAACTGAAACTCTTGCACACAGAGTTCTTCAAGTGCGTGACTCATCCGTAACTTGGGGGCAGCTGCAGGGAAATGTGATCGTTGGTGCGTCAATGCTGCAATCATACAAACAAACAAAAAATAGTCAGGTTCAAGTACAATGAGTTCGCTCGATGAAAGATAGAATTATAGTTTATGAGCAGCATGGTGTTCTGCTCATCTATGTGAGCGAGCATGTTTAACATCAGTCGCACCAAGTATCGAACACAAAGAAAAAAAGAAAAAACTTATACTTCAGTGAGGACTAGAAGAACTCAAAGCTGGTTACTTTATGATTCAAAAGCAGACCTCGGGAATGTCTTAGGACATAATGCACCAGAATGGGTCCTTATATAGATACCTAAGACTTGTATTTTACTCCTTTTTTGACATGGTTTGTTTGGGCTCTTACTTATCTGAAAGACATCAAATTCTGATGTGAGGAACATTATATTTGCAATGTGGGACTAATAAAGGTATACTGCAATAAATAACTATATCTTCACAGTTTACTTCAAAAATGAGAAGCATCCTTGTGCAAACAAAATTGTACTGTATACTAATACACAAAAGAATACCTTCAAAAGTACAGAAATGCAGAAAACTAACCAATTCAACTGAGTTATCAAATATGTTGAGCAGTTGAGAACTAGAAGCACACTCCATGTCAGCAACGCTCCAATTCATAAGGCGTGGTATATATGCCAGTTATTGTAAAGGTATATACAATGAAACAGGAGATAACCCCATCAAACCTAATTTATGCATGTATAACTTGGATAAAAGTATACTATAAAGTTATACAATGTAAATGTATCTCTACCCCACCTAATTTATGCATGTATACTTTTGGTAGAAGTATACCATAAATGTATACATTGAAAAACAAAGTATACTGTAAAGGTATATAGAGCAACTATAACCTCACCTCACCAAACATTATGCATGTGCAGTTTTGGATAGAAGTATACGATGAAGGTATACAGTGAAAAGAGAGTATACAAAATAAATAAATATAAACAGATCTACCATATTACGAATAAATAAATAAATATATTTAATGAATTATATTAATAAGAACATGATTAGTTAGATCAAGAAAATGATCACTGAAGTATACAACTGTATTAAACTGTATACCATAGTAGAATACTGTTTTAGTAAATTATAGCAGTATACTATAGCAATATACATTTGAAGTACACATGTAGTAAATTGTATACTATAGCAGTATACTATTACAATAAATTATAACAGTATACTATTACAAATAAATTATAACAGTATACCATTGTAGTATACAGTTTATGCAGATCTTTTTCTTTGATTTGCAGCTCAAAAAATTTGATTTCAAGCACCTCAAATTAATTTTGATTAAGACCAAATTTTAGCATCAACATTCCAAAGATAATAGGAAAAATTATTTTGCAACACCCACTTCGAATCAAACAACAAATTATTTGAAATTTCATATGAAATTATTTGAAATTTCATATTCATATTCAAGTGCTTCAAGCTCAACACCATGCAAAATATACAGTGAGCAGAATTTACACTAGGAAATTAAGAGGTTTGCAAGCTCTTATTATAGATCAAATTTGGAAAAATTCAAAAACGTACGAGACTATATATTTTGTTAAGAAGAATGATATTTTGGAAGTTGGTCTTAAAAATGGAGAAGAACAAACAGATTAAGCGAACTAAGGATTAAGGAATGAGATTTGGTGAGTTTGGGTTGGAAATTGAGAAGAACTAAGATATTTGGTGTAATGGAGAAGACACTTTGATAAAGGATCAGGTAGTAGTTAGGGAGAAATGGGGAAATGGGTAGGGTGAGTAATTATTATCAAATCTATGGGTAGTAAGTTTTCAAGTGGGTAGAGCAGGTAATTAGTATCAGTTCTATGGGTATACTGCGTAAATATCCCAATACTAATTAGGCATCTGATCATGAAGGCCACAAAATCTTCACCTATTGCACGTTAAAAAATGTTGCCTTCCCTTTTCATAAGCTGTGAAAATTTATGTATCACAATGATTAATTTTACGTTTTATTATCCTTAATTACTCAATTCATATTGTATTGATCTTTTCTTCTCTCATTATCGTCCACTCATAATCATCCAAGTAATTCTAGTTTGGGTCAATTTATTGGGGAGTGTTGTACACGTAGAAAATCAACAAATATGAAGAAGAAGGATTTTAGATGCAGTACATATACTTTTGATTAGTTAGCTTTGTATAACTAACTGATCATTTAACGTCAATTATTTTCTCAAAAAACTTGCGATGTCATTCTCAAACCAACTGCTTAGGCCGAAGGACTCTTCACTCTTGTGCCTTTCCTCATATTTTAGGCAGATACTCTTTAAAGCCAACCTTTACATAAAGGCACTTCAAATTTGGTTTTACTAATAGCTAATTAGAGTAATCACAACCTTTCAGAATTGTTTCTTTATTTCCATCCCTCAACTGTTATAATAGTTAAATGATATTTACAAGATATTTAATTATTATCGGGTATTTAGATAATTCAATTTGACACCTATATATATTATGCGTTGAGTCTCGTAATAAACGATGTTGTGAAATAATATTAATATTATTGAAACAAAGCTTCTTAAAAAATAAATGATAATTTTCATGAATAATCAATATGGATTGTCATATGATAGACTTGTTTGTCAAGGTCAAAAGCTTTGTGTCATCTTCATGATCTCAAAATTATTTTTCAATATTATTGTAAGTCTATTTCATCTCTTATAACCTTGAAAAAAGTCTTCCACATATATTTTCATGCATGTTAATTACTCAATAGTATATCAACAAACTGATATCATTTTATGGGTAAAAGTTACAACTTAACCTTAAGCACATGTTATTTTCAATCATGACATATGCATGCAATTTAAATAACACATTTTCATGGGCTCATTGTAAACATCTACTGTAATAGCAGTTTTATAAATTGAATGTCCAAATACACAATGAGAAGAAAAATTGAAAATATGAGTAGGGAAAAATATTACATAACCTGGTTTAGTTGTCCTCAAATCATTCCAATCTTCAAGTCATGGTGTGTTAGCAGTTTCGTACACTATTGGAAACCAAATGAAAAAAAAAAAAAAAAAAAAAGACCCCAAATGGCATTATTAATAAACCAATTTGTTGTGGCTATTTTTGACATTTGATCAAAGCACATTGATTTAATCTTGGAGACGCTATCTTCTAGTGTACAAAGAAATAAGGGAAAATTTTATATTTAGCCAAATAAAAATAATGGCCCTACATTTAAATAGACACAAGTAACAAACAACAAAGGCTAGCCAAATATTACCCAATATAAATAGGTCTATGCATTTTTTTCTCCTTAAATATAGGGAGAAAAAAGAATCCCAACTACAATGGAAATCCTTTAGTAAATCAGTTACAGATTTTGTTTTAAATTTGGTAGTTAAGCGATTTTTTTCCCATTACAACATACACTTAACATCTCCAAATAAATTGTATTATTAATTAGATACACAATATGTATGTTGTATGTAAGTGTGTGTGTGTGTGTGTGTATATATATATATATATATATAGAAAATTAGATAACTTAATATATATTATACATCACATTTATATTGTAAACATATGTTGTTAGTAAATAAATTGAAGACACCTATGTGAAGTATAGAGTGCATAATTTATGCATATCAGTTAGTATCCATTGCATATTTTTTTAATGTATACATTTGGTATGCATAAATATAAGTTGTATTACATTTTATATGCATAAAATATATATGAATATGAGGCACCCATGCATGCATATAATATGCATAAAGTATACATACAAATAATTTTAATAATTATGTTATTAATATTGCATATACATTAGATATAAGTTGTATACACTAGAAAATGTTGAGACTTAACTATTTTTAAAATTAAACTCTTCGATTACTGCTTAATTTAATGACCTAAAAAAAAGGAATCACTTAGGCGTGTGAAAGTAGTTAATTGCAGGTTAATAAATTAGGCGTGTGAAGTGGTTAAATGCAGGTTAATGATTTTGCCTAAATTAACTCAGTTCCCACTCATGCACTACTCGGAAAAATATGAATTAATTAGAGTATTTGATGAGTTTTTGAAAATGGCTATTAATGTAGAATACCAAAAGATAATAGTCTATATAAAGCAAATAACTTAAAATGTATCTATTTTATTTAAATAACACTTTAAGATGTCTACATACTGTAAAATTTCCAAGAAATAATGAAGTGAAGCAAAGTAATGTACTACTGTGCAACTCCTCAAGTTAGACATGACTTTTGAAGATTAGGGGCTCTCGGCAACTGTTACACATTTCCTTTTCATAATTCATATCTGACTATACGCTTATAAGCAATACTATTGTCAAACAATTTGAAAGAACACAATTATTCAAGAAAAGATACTTTTAAATATTTCCTCAAATATTATTAATTATTGTCAGATTTAGGTTATTTAGAAGAATATTTTGGTAATCTAACTTTTGATTTTTTTAGTACATATTTTTATAGTAGTATAATATGATGATATGATATATATAATGTACAATTAGCGTGAAATGACACATTTAGTTCTTTTGCTGGTAAAAATTTCGCCCAGCAGCCACTTTTAACACTGGTATTTAGTTTGAGGCCACTATTTTTTTGGTCTTACACTAGAGGCCACTTTTGGGCCTTTACTAAATAAATGTTGACTTAAGTTCTGATAGTTGACTGAAGTTCAGTCCATACGGCCCCTGGACTGAAGTTCCATCTCTTAAGGACTGAACTTTCAGTCCATATGGCCATAGACTGAACTTCAGTCCATGGTATGGCTATGGACTGAACTTCAGTCCATCTATCTTAAGGACTGGACTGAACTTCAGTCCATATGGCCGTGGATTGAAGTTCAATCTTTAAGGACTGAACTTCAATCCGGCCTCTGGACTGAAGTTATATCTCTTTAAGCAAAAGTGGCCATAAACTAAATATTTTGGTATTAGTGGCCTGTGCCCAAAGACCAGTGGTAAAAGTGGCCTTTCGTGCACTTAGCCCCTTTTGCTGTGTCTTGTGACATAGGAGTATCTACGTGGTTAAAGGAAAGACATTTTTACGATGGTGTGATACATTGCCCAAAACCTCCATTTCAACTATGAGAAAGTGTAATTTTCATACTTGTATTTGAAAGATCATAATTTTATTGTTGCAATACTAATATTTAAAACGGAAAATGGCCAAAAATATTCCTATCGTATCAGAAATTGTTCAATTTTACCCTTCGTTCACCTATGCGTAACTAAATACCCTCGCCGTTAATTTTTTGTAAAAAAATGCCCCAAAAACTAACATACATGCCAACTGTGTATGGTGGGCCAAAACTAATCCTATTTGGCACAATGTGACTGGTCCACGTGGGAACTAAATCCTAGTCAGCCTATGTGGTTACACTAACTTAACTCAACCCAACTTTACTCTACTCAACCCAACCCACATTAACCTAACCCGCGTATAAAATAACAAGGTGGCTAGTATTTAATTAAAATACTTATAAATATAAATAATTAATATAAAAAATAAAAAATTTTGTAAATAATTATAGATAAATGTACTTAATCATAAATAGATATAGATGACCATAAATAATACTAATTAGATATATAAATAGCCACAAATAATTATTAAATGATATCGTAATGCGTTAAATTACACCAATAGCATACGTATTTTAGAAAATAGCCTAAATGAATGCAATTACGTAATATAGTCACAATTAAATAAATATTATATAAATAGGGGATTAATAATAATATTACATACGTAAAATGCATGCTATCTAATGCAGTTTTATTTGAAAAAATTACTATTATAAATTTTAATTAAATATAGCCAAATTGCGAAAAACGGAGGGACAAAATTGGGTATTAAAAATAAACATAAACATAGATAAAAAAATTGACCAATATATTTTTTTAAAATTGACCAATATATTTTTTACATAAAAGTACAAGTTTTAGAGCTTAATTACCAAACATAGCAACATTTTAGTAAAATTACCCTATATAGAGAAAAACACAAGATAATTACAAATATAGCAAAAACATAGCAATATTTTCCCATAACATACCAAACCCTTACATTCTTCTTTCTATTTCCTCCACTATCACTTTTGCTCCCCCCATTTCCCTCTATTTCACTTTTTCTCCCACCATTTCCCCTCAATTTCACTTTTACTCCTCTCATTTTCCCCAATTTCACTTTTTCTCATCCATCCTCAATGTATCTCGTTGAATCTCACTATTTTTGCACCGTATCAACTATTTTTGCACCGTTTCTGCACCGTATCAACTGTTTCTGCACCGTTTCTGCACCGTATCAACTGTTTCTGCAGCACTGTATCTAACTGTTTCTGCACCGTTTCGGTTCATTTCAGCATTGTATCTAACTGTTTTAAACTGTATCAACTCTCATTTTTTTTATTGTATCAGACTATTTTAAACTGTATCAACTCCCGTTTCAGACCGTCTCAGACTGTTTCAGACCGTATCATAGTGTTTCAATGTTGTTTCAGACTGTATCACACTGTTTTAAACTGTATCAAGTCTCGTTTCAGACTGTATCAACTCCGTATTAGACTGTATCAGACTGTTTTAAATTGTATCAAGTCCCGTTTTCAGACTGTATCATACTGTTTAAAACTGTATCAACTCCTGTTTTAGACCGTATCAAACTGTTTCAACAGTTATTTCAAATTGTTTCAATTTCGTTTCAGACCGTATCATACCGTTTCAACATCGTTTCAGACTGTATCAAACTGTTGCAACAACTGTTTCAACAATTTTTCAAACCGTATCATATTGTTTCAAACTCCGTTTTAGACCGTTTCAACCTATTTAAGACTGTTTCAATAGTTGTATCAGACTGTTTCGGCTGTTGCATTAGAAATGAGTGGAAAGTAAATTAAACATCAGATTCCATCAAAAGTGAAAGAGACTTAGTGAAATGTATTGTTACACCTGATTGATTCAAAGGCTTCTCATCGAAATTCGGGACTACTATACTGATATTAACTCCCCAATTTGAGCCACTAAACTACAAGAAAATCTCTGTTCGATCATTCTATTTATCTTCATTTTTTAAAGATTACCAGGCAAGTAAAGAAGGAGATGAGAATCTTTTAAAGGAGGACCAGCTGATATGGGAGTAAACCACCGAGATGGACCTCCATCGGGCTTAAGAATCTTCTTAGCGGAGAAATCCTTTACAGTTTGAGTTCCATATCCATCGTCCCAAAGGGATTCCAACTTGTCTCGACTATCAACAATGGTTGCTCTCCGCCGTTTATTAACGTGGACTGGCAGTGGAGATGGCGTTTTCCGTTATTATCCCTCTGTTTTGGCAGATCAGAGATGGGACTCGTTTCACCCTGTTATTATCCCTCCGTTTTTCTGCTGGTTGTGATGGCGTTTTCCGCCACTGTCCCTTCCTTCTTTCTCTCTGTGTGGCGATGTACTGGATTCCGGTGGAGATTCAGGCGGTGGTGGTGGCGGCTCTGTTTCTGTTTTGAACGGTGGTTGTGGTGGTTGTGTTGTATATTTAGATATGAAAATGGGTGGTGGCTGATTTGGTGTGGGGGAAGTGGAGAAAGTATTTTAGGGTTTTTAGGAGGGTGGGGGTGTAAGTGTAATTATCAAAATGATATGTTTTGTTTATGGTAAAAATGTGCTAAAAAAATATTGTTATGTCTTGTAATTAAAAAAATATTGCTATTTTTTTGTAATTAAGGGTGGAAATTTGTATATTTGTGTAAAAATCCCAAAATTAATTGACAAGAAAAATATTATGTGGACATTTGTAGAATCGACGTCCAAAATTATTATTCATCTTTGCCGTTAATTGAGTAGAAAGCATCCCACACCTACATCTACGAGGTTGAAATGAGTCACCTGAACATTCAGATTTCTCGGACATAGTTACAAATTCTGAATTTTGTTTTAACCAATATGAAGAAACAAGAATGGTGAAATGGAGTATATTGTATTAGGATTGAGTTTTATTGCAGAGGGAAGGGTTATTTACACGGGATAGGTTAATGTGGGTCAGGTTGGGTAGAGTAAAGTTGGGTTGAGTTAAGTTAGTGTAACCACATAGCTGACTAGGATTTAGTTTTCATGTGGACCAGTCATATTGTGCCAAATAGGATTAGTTTTGGCCCACCATATACAGTTGGCATGTCTGTTAGTTTTTGGGGTATTATTTTACAAAAAATTAACGGCGAGGGTATTTAGTTACGCATAGGTGGACGAAGGGTAAAATTGAACAATTTCTGATACGATAGGGATATTTTTGGCCATTTTCCGTATTTAAAATTCAACTATAGGTTTGGAAAAATAACCAATGAATTGGAGAAAGATGGAACAGGAAGGAACCATAATTTGTTTTCTTTGTATACTCATATGCCCACTCTCAAGTACTCTATTACTCTAATACCAAAATGAACATCAAAGCACTAACTACATTAATTAAATGGTCCAAGGGTTTATCTTCTCACATAACTAATTAAATGGAGGTGAAATAGCTAATCAGATTGCAATTGTTAATTTTTTAGGGGTCTTTCAGATTAAAATTTGTACTATTACAGTTTCAATTGTTAATTTTTTACGAGTTGGTCCCAACATTCTCAGGTATCTCTATGAACTGAAGTGCAGCTTATTGTGTTTCTTGGTGCTATTTTTTGAGTTCCTTTTAGTTAGATTAAACCAAGCTAAGCATCACATCATTATACTGTTAAAAGGCGCAGTAAATATTTGGTCTTTGTTTGTGACTGAAGGTTATAGTGTTAGTGTGCCAATAAATGGATCTGTGGATAAATTGGAAGAACTATATACGACAATGTTAATCTCGATGTTACATGCCGTTTTCTTGGTTTCTATTGGACGTGTAAAAAGTTGTTGCTATTTAAATCTTCTACACTTAATATGTGGTATTTGGTATACTCATTCCATTATTGAGTAGATGGCGACATGGTTTTAATAGTTGCCTGGTGAATTGCAATTTAATTGCTTCTTGGTTTAATGATAATGAGGCAACATGCCAACAACTTGTGAAACCGCATTGTACATTAATCTGACCACAACCAATACTTCAATTTGTAACATCTGGGTGACAAGATGTTAGTCTTTCTGTCATTTTACATTGTTAAATTTGATTAGTCTCTCAAAAATTCCCTACTTTCTGATCTTTGCCTCTCAAAGCGATTGGTACACATGAATTAGAAATGGTATGTTCATGTTTAGAGATGAATTGATAAGAAATGAAACGTCGAGTAACTTTGGTGCGACTCTTTTGTAATGGTGAGGAAATTACATTATATTATTTTCCAGTGTTATGCAGCGTGGTTTGGTGCATGTCCTGGATTGAAGGTGCTAGCTCCATACTCTTTTGAAGATGCTCGTGGCCTGCTAAAAGCTGCTATCAGGGATCCAGATCCTGTTGTTTTCCTGGAAAATGAATTGCTGTGAGTTGCGTTGTGATTTAGTTATTTAAGTGTGGTATACTTGTCTCCTTTAAATATCTATCATATTCGTTTGACTTGAACGATGAAGATATGGTTAGTCTTTTCCCGTTTCAGCTGAAGCTCTTGATTCTAGTTTCTGTCTTCCCATTGGAAAAGCTAAGATACGCTCTGCTTTCTGTCGTTTTAATTCATATTTTATATTTTTCCAGTGTTCCTTACTTTACAAACATTTGACAGATAGAACGTGAAGGAAAGGATGTCACGATTACAGCTTTCTCAAAGATGGTCGGTTATGCTCTTAAGGTTCGTCCGTCCTTTTGTATTACAGTTTTTGTGTATCCCGGAACGCATTCCTTTTTCAGCCTCAACATGAAATTTTAATGGTTTCAAAACCAGATGAATATCATGCTTCTTTTATAATAGCAATTAGTGTACACTGCATGTATGTTTTAACAACGTTGCCAGCAATCAAAGAACTGAATGCCTGTGGAAAAATCTGAGAACAATGCTTGTTCTATCTTAAAATCACTTTTGCTTCATAATTATGAGTATCCATCACAATTTTAAAATTTAGGTGTGAAAGCTTTGATGCGTGATTGTTATCTAAGTCTCCTTTTGGATGTGAGATATTTATTGTGATATCAGGAATCTTGAAACTGGCTCGAAGTCAAAGGGTTAGCAACATCTTCTATTTGTTTTTCTTGTCATGGATTGCGCTAATCTTCAATGAAGAATTAAATTTTTGATGTGACATGCCCTCAGTGTTGAATAATCCTGTCCTTGTTTTTGCTAAATTTCATCAAAAGTAATTATTGCTTGGATTTAGTATTAGATACTGCAGAAACTGTTTGTAGCTATAATCATTCATTTGCACATGAATTAAAGCACGTTTGAATTTTGAAGGCTGCTGAAATTCTTGCAAAGGAAGGAATTAGTGCTGAGGTATATGAGACTCCAGGAGTTCGTATACTTTTGCGTTTAAATTTTAAATTGTTAAAGTGTGGAAAAGGTTCCAGCTTCACTTAACTTCTTTTCCTTTTGTCGTTCAATTTTTTGCGGGTCAACAGGTCATAAATTTGCGCTCGATCCGGCCACTTGATAGACCAACCATTAATGCTTCGTGAGGAAAACCAACAGACTTGTATCTGTTGAAGAAGGGTTCCCACAGCATGGTGTTGGAGCTGAGATCTGGTTTACCACAGACTTCCTACTGTTGTTTGCGTCAGTGCATCTGTTGTTGAGGAAAGTTTTGAGTATCTGGATGCACCCGTCGAGAGGATATCTGGGGTTGATGTTCCGATGCCATATGCAGCAAATTTGGAAAGAATGGCTGTTCCACAGGTTAGTGCTCAACCTTTTTTGTTTCCCTTATCGGTAAAAAGGAGCAGTTTTCGTTTGATTCTTGTCATAGCTTTCTGGTAAATGGAACATATGACCATTAACTGGGTTGACAAGGGTGTTTTATCACCGTGTTTGGGAGGGGGGGGGGGGGGGGGTTGTGAAAAGAAGACATGAGAAGCCGTTAAACTGTCTATTCTCCTAATTGATGACATAACTGAATTATGTTGAAAGATAACTATCATGTACTCTGGGCAGAAGATCTGCTGGTAGAATGACTCATTAGGATCAATTGGCCAGCAAATATCCCGAATGAAGAATTTTGCTATCTGGAGGACAAGTTTTCTGAATATCTATGATGAGAGCTGGAATATTTATGGAGATAAATACCAATTAGGGGAGAATACTTTGAATGAATGTTGAATGGGAACTGGGATATGAACTGCTACTTGATAATTGTAGCATGCGGTAAAATGTGATGTTTACTTCATCTTTATTGAGTTGAAGCTTAGGAATGGTAAAAGTTTGCCACAGATTACGGAGAGTTCAACACAATTATATGGCAATTCATGAAGTATATTACATTAACTTCCAAACAAGGGTCATATGTCATGTCCATGCAAAAAAAAAAAAAAATTTTAAAAATCATGTCTATGCACTATTTTATATGCGCGAAAAATGGAAGGCGTGAACTGAGCTTTGGAATCAGTGCATAACCAAGAAGCTCATGGGGAATATATCTTCACATCTTTTATTGGTGAATTGCTAATAATTGTTCGCCGTCACAAGTTATCTTCCCCTGAAATACTTGAATTTGCCTGTACAGGTTGAAGATATCGTCCATGCAGCAAAAAGGACATGTTACGGAGCAGAATCAAAATCAGCTCCAATGGCTGCAACTGCTTAGGCATGGTAGTAACAAAGCCTACCAAGCCAGTTTTAAGCATTCTATTTCCTCTTTGTGGATATTGATTCTTTGTCCTCCTGTGAGTGGATGTTTCTGGTTTTACCATCCTCCGAGAAGTTCAGTTTACCATCAGAAAAGAAGAAGCAGCAGCAGCAAAAAGCTAAAGTGAAACAAAATAGCAGCCAAATGTTTTGTAAGACAAACACGTGACTACTGTTGGAAGAGATGGTAGTCCCTATTGCAGCTGTCGTTGATACTAAATGGTTCAAGAGAACACAAGCTCTGCATTGCCATGTGTGCAACATGGACTACAAAACCAGGAGAATTCTAACGAGTGGATCTCCAATAACATATGTCATGTTTTTAGGCCTGAAAATGTCCATAACTTCAGGTGTAACTAGTCAATTTTCTGTTAATTGAATAACCCAAGAGTGCTAGTATAAAATTTGACGATTGGTATAAAAAATTGGTAAGCTTAATAGATATACAGTTACCTTGAAATGTTCTCTTTTAGAGTTTATAAGGGGTACATTCACGATCTTCACAAAAATCCTCTCGAGCAGGATATATTTCTAGTCATACAATTCTAACATTACACTGAATTCCTGAGGCAATACTTGTCCTAAACTCCATATACCATTACTTGTACCCCACAGTTAAAATCAAGCTTTATAGCTTCTGTACTTGGCTTGGGAAAGAAAAAAAAAAAGTCTTTTACAGGTAGACGAAAGTAAAGCTGAAAGAACTGAGAAACCAAAGAGGCAAAGAATAACAACCTGAACGCTTCAATCAGATTATGACTTGCAACTGTACAATGGATGTAGGGTGTAGCTTTTAACCCCAAATCCATATGATACATCTATTTTCGATCATACACAAAAATGCTGAATAATTACAAAGCTTAAAATTGTAATACAATGATAAACAAAATGGAGGCTGCATGCAACCAGAAACAGGAAAGCAAAATCCCTTGAAGCCACAAAATGTATTGCTTTGGGAATCTTTCTCTTATCTATGGTGGCCAAATGTCTCTGAAACAGAAGCTCTACCCCTCAATCTCAGATCTATGGATAGCCTAACAGAAGATGGAAGGAATGCATGGATAAGCTTACGTGAAGGAGCCGTATGAGGCTCTTCTTTCTTATTTCTCCTCTGCCTCGACGTCCCAGCTGTAGTTGTGCTACTTCTGGAAGATCGTGACTTTGAATCGAAATTGGATGAACTAAAAGAAGTATCAGCTACACTGAACGATACAGGGCCATTGTGTGCATCAAGAGGGTATCCAACTGCTCCATCTTGATGTGGTGGAGGAAATTTTTCACTCTTACTCTTACCATTGGCCTGTGTCATCACTCTCCATCTCTGGAAGAAAATAAGTGGGATGAGATTTGAATTAAATAGGGCATGTTTGACACTACTTAGAAGCAACAAACAGGAGCAAACACCTCCGTATCAGAGTTTAAAATTGCAAGAAAAATCTATCAGATGACGAACTTTTTGCTCTCTGTCTTCGGCTGTCCCATTCTCTAATATAAATGGGCAAATTCGATGACATGTTGCAGCAGAGCCGGGATTTATAGACAGGAGCAATGTGCAGAATAACGAGGAAAGCGATAAGTTCACGAAAAAACTAAGGGGCTGAAAGTATATTTGGAAAAAATTTTGAAATATGAAAAACTGTTGGCAGGAAGGGGAAATTTGGGGGGGGGGGGGGGGGGGGGGGAGAGCAGCTATCCCTGCCTGTCTACCCTTGGTTCCGACACTGATTAAACGTGGCTAACAAACAACAATTAGCACCACTTTTACTGGGAGAAAAGCTGGACAACAGAGAAAATTAATTTGTCTCACTTACATCTAAATTTGGCTGGAGCTCTGCATTTGCCTCTGGAGCTGGAATTGCACGGCTAACTCTCTCACGAATTCTCACTTTCCTGGTGCCATCAACAGCATGAGCTTTTCCGTGCGAACCTCTTTGCCTAAAAGGAAAAAAAGTGTCAGTTGATGACAAGCCATGGAGACAAAAATTATAATTTTCTTGAACACACACCTCCTGGCTGCTTCGTCTCTCAGTTTTACATCCATTTCTTTGCTAGGAGGATACTTTGGCAAGCTTGAAGGCTCACAAGGATATGGTTCAGTTGTAAAGAACTGTACATTAGAAGTATGCATATCAGAAATAGAATACAGCAATGGAATTGCACAACGTAACATCTAAGCACGCATGAGCACAGTGGGTTGGATGAGCGAAGTTAATGAAGGGAAGCTAAGTACATTGTCAAAAGGACCCCTAAAGAGAATGGGGGGATAGATTGTTCAAACACTGCTAATTCTCATAAAAAAGATTAGGCTGTGTATCATGATGAAAAAAAATTTGAAGAGCAGGTACACTGTTGGCAATTAATAAGTTATATCCAGTGAGGCCTTTTCCAGTCATCAGCCATTGTATGATCAGGATTCTAGAATAGTGAGCGGACCATGATTTACAAGATTACAAATGATGCAACTCTCTTGACATTTCCTGCTGTCCATTGGCACAGCACTCCAACACCCAATTCCAAAAAGGATAGCACCATAAACACAATTCGGCACATTCCCGAAGTTGTTCTTTGAATAAATGCAGACATTCAGTGTACTCTCAGTTTAGACGACAACATGAAATGCTATGAGCACAAAAAAACTTGATACAAACAGTGGAAGAGATAAAGAGGAGCCACCGCAATACAGGAGCAGGATAAAGGATCATATACGTGCATCTATATTCCCAGCAAAACAACGGTCTAGATAGGATATCAAACAACCAAATGCAAAACCAGACCGGAGAAGAGTTGCATGACTTCCACATGCTGAAACTAAATCAATGCCACTTTCAAATTAAAAATAAATGACAGGTTAACAGCGACACAGAGCATCAGAGATCAAGTAAACCACCTCTAAGATTTAACAGCATTGATTTATCTTTTCAGAAATATTCAACTATTGATGACTTACTTCGCTGTTCAAAGCTGCAGTAGCCGTGCCTCTTTCATCGGGATCAATAGCAAGAAGTGTTTCAACCAGAGGATATGAAGCGGGTGGAAAATCTTTGAACGTATTCGCAATGCAGCGTTTATAAGGTTGCTGCGGTTTAAATAGAGTAGCATTTGGTAACTTGAATTTCTTCCAGTATTCCTCGGATGGAGAGCCACACAACTTAAATATTTTGTGGAGTTGCTCAACCTAAGCACAAAGAATGTCAAATGAGTCACTTTTATCTTTACCCCTATGCCTCAAGTAAAAAAGAAATAAGTAATAAACCTAATTATCTGTTTCCGCAATAAATCTAATAACTTGCTTCAGATTTTTTTTCTTTAATTAAAAAAAATAATCTAACTGTTGGCTTAAGTTGCACAAAGCAAGTTAACTTGAAAATTGTAAAAGAGGATATGTAGCTTGAAAGTCAGTTTATTAAATTTGGGCAACCATGAATATAATCTAGTCTCAACAGCTGATTTTCTGGGGAATAAGGAGGCAGTCTATAACGTATCAAGTCACACCAAAAGTAAAACACCTCTGTTCTCCCTGGCATGATAGGCTTCCCTGCAAGTAACTCGGCCAAAATGCATCCGGCGCTCCACAAGTCAACACCAACACCATAATGAATAGCTCCAAGCAGAAGTTCGGGCGGACGGTACCAAAGTGTAACAACACGACTAGTCATGGGCTGCTTGTGTTCAGGATCATAATTTGCAGCTAACCCAAAATCAGCTATTTTCAGAATCCCTTCGTTATCAATTAGCAAATTGGAACCTTTCACATCGCGGTGGAGCACCCCATTATTGTGACAATGCTCTAGACCAGAAAGTAACTGTTTCATGTAGCATTTTACCTGCAATAATATATAAGCTAAACAACTCAGCTAGTCACTATATACCAACCCATTCATTCAGGTACACGAGGAAAAGTTGAATGAATAGGGCAGTGTCTTTCATGACCAAAGACGAACATAATTGCTTCGCTATCAATTATGTTATTCTTGTAGCTAGAAAAATATTGTTACATGTATCTTTTTTCTCTTAATCAGTATAATTACATGGTATTCTTCAATTGATGTACTCTTCTGTAATATAGAATCTTTGTTTGGCCGTACCAGTCGTGGAGTAATTAGTGTAGGCATACTCTATTACGTCTCAATCCCCAAACTAGTCAGGGAGAATGATAAATCCATCGTCTACCAGATAACTTTAACAATCACCTTTCATTATTTGAAGGCAACATACCTGGGAAATGCATAGACTATGATCTAAACAGGATTTCAGCCCATACCATTTCCGTAGCAGATAGTTCAAGTAAAATATCCCAATTCGAATGACTTTAAAGGAGATCCAAGAAGAGCATGTACAAAGAAAATCCCATATGCCTTTTACATTAAACTATGCAAACTCAATATCTTTTCAGCGCACTGTTCTACTTGAGTGGAGCTAAATTGTCTAAAGAGAGATTTTTACAGGAAGGTTAAATTAAAAAATTGTGAGGTAATAACCCTTTGCTGACTGCTGAGTAGTTAATGGAAATTTCCAATACATTGAAGATGCCATTACTTCACTCAAAAGCATTACTAAAATCCAAATATCTGGAAACAGCTCAGCATTGGATTCCCAAACCACCTTGATCGGGCCCAATGGCCTATAATGAACAAGCAGTAACATCAGAAAGCACAAGAATGAAAGCTAGAAGACGAACGACATTACATTATTAGATAAAATAGACCAGGTTCCTTAAAGAAGGGAAACCAAATTACAGAAACAAGATAATAAAACAAAACTAAGCGCTTTGGCAGGGTGGTACCAGATTAGGTTATAGGTACTACTACTCAGGTAAGCGCAGTGTTTTTGGGGAAACAGCTATTAAGTGTGACTAATATATTAAGACAAAAGCAACGAAAGCATTCAAACACACAGGTGCATACATGAATTTAAAACTATATCGACCGACAACCTTTAATGAAGGTGAAAAGAGACGTTGGTAATACCTGTGATTCAGTGAATTTGGCCTTCTGAACAGCAGCTAGGCCAGCCAAATCATGCTCCATGTACTCGAAAACAAGGTAAAGACTAGAAGACATTCTTGAAGTAACCAAACCTTCAAGCTTAATAACATTGGGATGATTTAATTTTTTCAACACAAGTATTTCTCTTGCCATGAACTTCACACTCTCTGGCTCTAATGTATCAAACCTAACTTTCTTCAATGCAACAATCTTCCCCGTTATCAAGTCCCTTGCTTTATATACATTGCTATATGTTCCTTGTCCAATCTGCATCCAGCACAGAAAATGGCAAACTCAAAGATCGAAGTAACAATTACCCTTATAATAGTTTTCTCGTATCAAAATCACAAAAATAACACACTTGTAAGCTTTAGTCGAAAATGTTACAACCAATCAGTTAATAAGGTATCAATTCCTTGTGCATTACTAATGCAGCATTTCAAGATTGTACTAAAAAGGAGCAAGCTTTAACACATTGTACCTCACGCACGACAAGTTGTACCTTAACAATCCATCATCATTGCAATACACACAAGGAACATCACTCATTACACACATAACAGTGCTACATGCAAGGGTAGTACATTGTGCTAAAACAGTAGTACCTTATCAAGTTTCTCAAAAGTATTAGCTCGGCGAGGTGTCCAATCTTTAACAGCATCTCCGGCTACAGCAACAAGCCACGCCGGCCACCCTTGTTGATTATTCATCGTGAAAGAACCCGATGTTCTTATACTGTAAGAACACTCACTGGAATTCCGCCGGTCCACCGCTGCTCCTGCCGCCGTAGCCGGCGGCGGTGGAGGTTGATCAGTGATCTTGGCCTCAACATCATCAACACCAACACCATCATTAGAATTCTTGTTTTTCCGGCGGGATTTTCCGGCAGCTATTTTTCCAAGAACACATCCCATAATCAATGAAGAGCTAAAAATGGGGGGTGTTGAGTTGGGGGGGGGGGGTTTCAAAATTTAACCAGCCATTTTAATGAATATTCAGAAACAAGAATGAAAAGGGTGTACAAAAATAATAAAAACTAGGCAGATGAAAATAGCCACTGGTTTTTTGCCAGCATTTATTGCAGGAAAAAAAAACTCAGTCTATTAATATATGAATAATCTTCGATGTATAGAACATCTCGCATTTATTTAGAATTCGAATAGAAGTTATGATTGATCAATGGTTGGGTTTTATTTCAAACCTTATGTACTCTATATAACTCTACATACTAGGAGTACTACAGAGATGGAGTGTGGGGGTGGGGGTGAAGGGGGGGGTTGGATATGTTAATGCCACTGTGTATAATCTTGGAAGTGGGGGGGGGGAAGGGGGGGGGGGTGTTGAAGTGAAAAAGGGTGTCAGTTTTTTAGTTGAAGTGACTTTGGTTTTTTTCTACTACTGTACTAGTATAACTTTTTTTATGCTTTTACAACTGATTAGTCTGTGTCAAATATTAGGTCAAGGTATTTGATTAAAAGGCTATAAAAATGTTAACAAGTGAAAAGTCAAAGGGTGGGTTGGTTTTGGAAAGACATGCAAAGAAAAATGCAACCTTTTTTTGTTAGTACTAAGGAACTTTTGACTCTTTCTTTCATTTTTTTTTGGTTAAGTTCAATCATCTTTTGTCAAACATGCTTCTCTAATTGATGATGACATGATATATGATGGTAATTCAATTTGTAATGAAATGGGAAAAGCAAAATACAAGTGTTAATCTAGATGTCTTAATATTGACTATACGATCAGTATGGATACTACTCACGTATACTTAGCTATTCTTTGTTTGTAATATCATCTACATTAATCATTAATCCGCTGAAATAGAACGCCTTGGCATGTATCTGAATTGAGAATTTGCTTAAAATGTAAAGCGTAAGTACATATTCGTTCAACTAGGAAACATGGCTTTTAAGTTAAGTGCACAATTGTTTATTTATAATTTTTAAAAAATATTTCTTCAAAATGCTATTTATAAGTTACTACTACTTTAAATGTCAAATTGGATTTATGTGGCTCTAACCTGTTTCAATTTATCTGAGTCTGTTTGACTTGACACAAAGTAAGTAAATAAGACTTTTGAATTTTGTGGTTCAAAATAAATTATTGGTATTTTTGTGTGGCTATAAATCATCTCATTAAGGATATAAAGATAAATTTTGAATAAGTTATTCCTAAATTTAAAAATGAAAAACTGACTAAAAAGAAAATATTAAATGGGAACGGAGGAAATAACATTTTTGGTTTCACTTGCATATAATGAGTTAATGAAATTACGATGAGATTTATTGTTCCATTTTACATGAATTATAACATTCAAGACTGATTTGCCAACGGATAAAAGTCTTTAATGCATTTTAATAAACTGACTTTTACTAGTTAGTGGCCAAAGTTCCTAATTGGAGCTTGATGAAAAATAACACAAGACCTAACATTGTCAAGCTTTAATAAATAGGAGTACTTGACACAACAGGTCATGTCCTCGGTGATCAGTACTTAAACTAATAATTTAACTATCTATCTTAAATCTCGATCTCCATACTTTCCTATTTAGGATCATGTCATTGGTGATCTGAAGATGAGTCATGTCATGTCCGGTCATCTCATTCCAGTTCTTTTTCGGTCTACCTCTAATTCTCCATAGACCCAACATTGTCAACCTCTCGCACCTCCTCACCGACGCACTTATGCTTCTCCTCTATAAAAAAGAATCAATTGTCTTTCGCTTTACGTTACCGCATTTCTTGCTAGATCGGATTGAGAGTGACTTCTTCCGCTGACTAAGGTCTTTCATTTGTGCGTTTGCAACATCTGAAAGGAAAATCGCCCCTCTTCCATTCGGAGCAAGCATTGTAATCATACCGCTATAAACAATCCATAGGAAGTGGATTCAGATCATCGTAAACTCGCTTCTTGCATCTTGTCCATCACCGAGACCACTTCTATCTTATGACGAATGATCTCGTTCCTAATCTTATCTATCCTAATATGCCAACACATCCACCTAAGTATTTTCATCTCTGCTATTCTCATTTTCTGAATGTGTGATTTTTTGACTGGCCAACACTTCACTCCGTACAACATAGCTAGTCTAACGATTACTTTATATAACTAACACAACAGTGCTTATTAGTAGAAATATAAAATACAAAAAAATATATTAATAATAATAATAATAATAATAATAATAATAATAATAGAAGAAGAAGAAGAGTACCACAACTTCTAAAGTAAACTCTGGACGCTTGTAATTTAATTGGATCAGAACAATATATGGACAATGGTGTATATATTGGTCAGAAGCTCACCTACCACTCTGGACATACTTAAATATAGCATCTTTTGCATTTATTACGATTTACGAACAGCATTTTGGGTGAGACCAATTGAAATTGGACCCCAACTTCACCATATACCCCGGAAAATTTTGTAAAATATCAATTACGTACTATATTGTAACAAACAAGTTTGAGATTTTTTTTGTTGACATGCATTACATCATTTTTTAGTTTACAAAGATGTGGCTTGCGATGTATATTAATATCTTCTTTCATACAAATTCTTTCCTCATAATAACGCTGTAATAATAAGGAACATGCACCTCTCGCTCATTCTCCTAATAAATAATAACAACTGACGAACTGAATATTCACTTTAATGAATGGAAAGAGTCTTTAAATAAGCTGCATATGTTGACTACTTAGATCTAAATTGTGAACTAAAAGTTGTTTGACCTGAAGAAAAAGATAACTTTTGTTGTTTGAAAGGAATAAAATCTAAAAGACGCTGGAAAGACTGAACATGACTGAATTTTCAGAACTTAGTATAAAAAGCCCCCAAACGTAAAATAGTGAAGGAAAAAAAAAGGAAAAAGAAGGTTCAGCAGTAGGGGATTTGAAAAATAATAATTAGAGGACCACAATTAGAATTAGGAAGAAGGAGAAAAGAATAAGCTTCTCAAGGTAGGTAGATTTCCATTTTCATTTGGTGGTGCTACTTCATTGTCAAGCTAGGAACTTTAATTAAAGAATAAACAGAATCAAGACAATTATTTTCATGGGTAATACAAAGTCGTTCGTAGAACCAACTAAGAAAATTTGACAAGTACCTCAATCAAATAAAGTTTTAAACAAAATTAGGAAGAGTAGAATTACGTTTTTTTTCTCAGTGAAAAAATGTCAAAGCTTTATAATCTTATTAAAGAAAGGGTTTGTGGAAAAATAACACTTTCGAGGAAGGAAAAAAAAAGGGGGAGATTTACAAATATATACAATCCTAACACCAAAATTACATAAAATACCAACATTATTCCATTTACAAAAATACCAACATTTTTTTACACATTATATATAAAAATCAACAAAACTAATAAATTAGGGTTCCTCCTTCTTCCTACTGCCCCCTCCCTCTCCCCCTCCCCCCCCCCCCCCCCCCTCCCGCCACTGCTACCACCCCAGGCGGCGGCGCTTAGTCACCGCCGGCTGCTGCCGGCCGCCGCCATCCACCACCAGTTTTTTTTTTTTTTTTAATCTAAAAAATGAAATACACATATAAACATTGATTTTTTTTAAAAAAAAATTAAAGTTGGAAAATACATATAAACAAAAATACATGTAAATACACAAAAAAATTGTGTTATACATACACTAAACACACACATACATACACGAATCTACAGATCTACAAACGAAACATACAAATTTATGTGTTTGACATTTATTACTTGACATATACACAAAAATACATACAAAAAATACAAATAGATGCTCGGATATACACGTTCATATAGTGATATACACGTACATACACTTGTGTGCCGAAAATTATTACATGTATATACACGAACATACAGATACATACACTTGCAGATCTAAATTTGAATGTGTATATTCAGATGCAAAAAAGAAGAAGGAGAAGCAGATCTGAACTTGTATTAACAAAATACATGTGTATACATAAAAATACACACATATACACGTACAAAATGGGAAAAAAAAAAAGAGAGGAGAAGATGAAAAAAGAAGAGCAGATCTGCTACAATCGCCGTGGTGGAGCCATGCAGCGGCAGCGACGGCGGAGCAGAGGCACGGGGAGGGGGGTGACGGCGGGAAGGTGGGTGGGGGTTGGAGGAGAGGAGAGAAAGAGAGAGGGAGAAGTTAGGGTTTTGGGTAGAGAGGGAAGAAAGGAAATGAAAAATTGTATATTTTATAAAATGTGAAAAAGTGTTGGTATATAGAGTAATTATTAAAATATATTGGTATTTTTTGTAATTAAGTGGTTTAGTATGTCAATTAGCGTAAAAATGTCAACAAAAAAAATTATAGTGCATGAACAATACTAGATCAATTTAACAAAAAGTAGTCTTTTTTTTTTGTTGCATATTTGATGCATATTTTATGCGTATATGCATAATATGTGCATAATTTATGCATCCCGACTAAAGCGGCTATTTATGCAATTTTTCAAAAAAAAAAAGACTTTCTTTTTCATAGAACTTCCATCCAATATGCAAAGACACTACTTAAATGAGTTTTAAATCGCAATCACAATTATTCTTCTAAAGTATATATTAAGAAAAGCAACAAGGGAGAATCATGAAAGTCACCTTATTCGAATGTGGTTTCTTATAGGGTTGGCACGATAGCATTGGTAGATTGATAAATTGGAGTAAACAAGAAGCTAGTACTGGTGATCACAATATTAATCAAGCTTTCTCCATTCTCTTCTATAAGTAATCATTGGCTAATCTTGATAGTCATGTGATTGTATTCTAATGAAAAGCAAAACTATCATGAGTTGTAGTGAAATTGTTGAATTTCTTTCATGTTACTTAAACTAGAAGTTACAGCTGTCGTGCATTATTTATAATGTAGAAAAAAATAAACATAAAATAAAATAAAATAAAGAAGAGAACTGAGGAATTCAAAATATGAGGGGTAAATGCAAGAATTGCAGGCATACTCGACCAATGCATTCAAATATAATTTTATTCTATGGGTGTCACCTTAATACATATGTCTATTTTAAAAAAAGTTAAAAAATAAATATAGAAATTATGATCAATCAAGCAAGTGTCAATGCATCCTAGCCCAACATGTGGGCCCGCCTCTATAGTAAAATATAACCGAGATTATTATTTAAAATTAATTCAAGATAAATATATTATTTTTTGGATTTATATAAAATTTATTGCTATCCTCAATAATTTTTTCTAGTACTTCATACATTAATTTTTTATTTTTATTGTATAATAGATTAACTTTGAGTTTTGATTTTTATAAGTAAACTATTAATACAAGTAAAAATTATTTTTTTAATTAGTTATTCTCATTTATTTATTGATAAAATCATTAACTTATAGAGATAATAGTCAAAAACTCCCCTAATCTTGGCTAATCAAGCTTTCTCCATTCTCTTCTATAAGTAATCATTGGCTAATCTTGATAGTCATGTGATTGTATTCTAATGAAAAGCAAAACAATCATGAGTTGTAGTGAAATTGTTGAATTTCTTTCATGTTACTTAAATATCCATGATTCCGGAGTATTTGAGAATAAAAAATCTTTTAATAGAGAGTGTTTTATTCCTTCGTGTGCCTACTAACTTGACGAAAATTTAAAACACCCATACTAGTAATTAAATTTTGAATCCCAAATATTTAGAGAGGGAGATAACAAAAATCAAACCACTTTACATGGTGAAGGATATGGCTGGCTAACAGAAATTGTCACTGGAAAAGTGAAAGATATTAAATTGATGAATAACTAATCCTAAGGTAGAGAAAGCGAATCAAGCTACAAAATCATGATGCTTTTGTAGTCCAGGTTGTATGCTCTTATTTGCTTTTCTCAGGACATACATCAATTACGCAATTTGAGCATAAACATTCAAGTGCTTCAGCCCACATGTTCAACATTAAAAAGACATAATGGCCAATCATAAGCAACCTCACAAGTATCAAATCTTTTGGGAAAAATAAAAAAGAAGAATAAACAATAAAAAGTAAGTTGTGGTGTATATTTCAAATTGTAAATATAATTTATTTCACATAATTTCTAGAACAAAAAATAGAAAACAGTGAGCAGTGGTTGAGGCGATAGTGAAGGATGGAGAAAAATAATGGCTATCAAGAACTACTTGTACTAATTGCCTTATCTTTCAATAATGGCCAAAAGGTTGGCGAGAATAGCGAAGATTATTGTTTTGTTTGTTCTTTAAAAAGAATCATGGGCCTATAAACTAATAGAAAACATGAATGAATTGTAACAGAGAGAAAGGTTTTCATGGATTAGACACTTCGAAAGTTACATGAAATGATTAATTTTTTCTTAAAAGGTTACATGAATTGATCAATAAAAGCTGTAGGTTAGAATTTTAGTCTACATCCAAATACCAAAAGATGATTGAGTTATGAGATACAAACAGGTGGCACGGCGATCTCCAAATCAATCACTAGGTCAAATGAGAAGATTTCTTCAGAAAGGAGTGAGAGTGCAAAGAAAACGAAAGACTAAAGACTATATATACGCCATACCATTTTACATGAAACTAAGATGCTGTCCAGATTGAGAAGGTTAATTATTCTATCGACTTACTTAATTGATGAATTAGTAAACTTCGCCATCGTTAGTATTTAGTTTTTAGCCCCACTAGAAGAAGTGATTATGTACTAGTGTTTTATGGCGATCCGCCGGAACCTCTTAGAAAAATAGGACAATTACATTAAGAGACGCCCCCACTCATGAAAATTACTAAAAAAGACCCCTATTTTGCTACCTTTCATGACATAGCACCCCCTTCCTTTTTTTTATTTTTTCTTTCACTCCATAGCACCCCCTTTATAAAGAAAAAAAAACCCTAGCCCCCATTTTTCCTCTCCTCCTTCCCTCCTTTCCATTTTTCTCTCTTCTCTTCCCCATTACACATAATCCGCCGCCCCCCTCCCCCCACTCTTCCACCACTGCCCCACCGTCATCCCCTCTCCTCCAAACCACCGATGCCGCCGTCGCGGAGGTCGTCACCACCACCACCGCCGCCGCTTCTTTTTCTTCTTCTTCTTTTCGTTTTTTTTTTTTTTTTGCTTTTTGAATAGCAATGTTGATTTTCGTTGTATATTCCGATCCAAACTCCGGTGAGGAGTTTATTTATCAAGTTTCTTTTTTTTTTCTTCACTTTTATCATAAAAATTCATTGAGATCTACTAGTTTTTTATTAAAACTTTTGTTTAATATTTAGATCTACTGTTTTTCTTGTATAAAACTGTATAGATCTGGGATGTTTGTTAAGCTTTTGTGTAAAAGCTGCCCGAAGCACTGTTTAAAGTCAGTTTTGCGAGTTTATACACTTTTATACATTTTTATACAAGTTTATACAATTCTGTAAACGTGTATAAAAATATATAAATCTCATATGTACGCATTAACAGAGTATAAAAACATATTCTATGCATTGTAAATTTTGTATAAAGTTGTATATGCGTGTATGAACAATGAATAAAATAGTATAAATTTCATATTCGTGCACTTTATGGATGTTTTGTATAAAATTTATATTTTTTGTGTATATTTTTGTATTTTCCCTCTTGCATACACAATTTTATATGTATTTACATGTATAATTTATTATTTTGATAGATTTAGGTGTATAAAATTATCAAAAAACAATTATTTAAACAAATCCACAAATAAAATAAACAAATCCGGTGAATTTTGAGTTTTCCGGCCACCAGCCACCGCCGGCCGGCGGCGGCAGCTGTGGCAGGTCGGTTTCTGGTGGTGGGGCAGTGGTGGGGGAGGGTGAGGAAGTGACTCCTAGGGTTTTTAGTTTGAATGGGTGCTATGTTATGTAATTTTGAAAATAAGGGGGTGCTATGTTGTGTAATGTAAAAATAAAAGGGTGCTATAGATGAAATGTGGCCCCTCATTTGTAATTTTGTAATTTTGTGTTGTGGGCTGCCTAGTTTTGAAAATTCTTTAAAAAATTTCGAACTAGATTCACGGTGATCGTAAGGAAGTACTCTAAATTTTAGCTATAAGGGCTAAAAATTAAATGATTTTTTAGGTGGAGTCAAAAGTTATACACTCGCATTGAAATATCCTATTTCTGTACATCTCCCACTACACAAATAGCCTATTTTGGGTATATCTTTTAAGTTTAACAAAAATATTTAATATATAGCCACATATATGAACTTTGATCCTTTAATGATTAAATTTAGACCTTCAAGGTTGAAGTTAAGTATTGAAAGTTTGAAGTTCAACTTCATATCTGAAGGTTTGAAGTTGAGCATAATAAGTTTCAACTTTCAAACCTTTAGATTTGAGATTGGCTATAGGTAATGTACAACATCAAATCTGGCCAAACAACTTCAACAAATTGGGCAATGCAGCTTCAAAGTTTGAAGTTTGGCATAGCAACTTCCAACTTCAAACAATAGCAACTTTCAACTTCAAATATTCCTTCAAATCTAAGCATAACAGGTCTGAAGTTGAGGCATATCAAGATTTTGTTTAATGGGCAAAGAGGGCAAAGACCCGAAATAGGCCTTTTCTACAAAAATAATAAATAAATAACATATTCCTGGCTAAAACCTAAATGAAGATGTCAAAAACTGGATGTTTGGACTAAATTTTTGAAAAATTAACAGGATGATTGTCTTTGGCCACTGTTTATCTTTTCCCGTAAAAATTTCGCCCAGAGGCCACTTTTAATATTGGTATTTAGTTTGAGGCCACTATTTTTATTGGTCTTACACTAGAGATCATTTTTGGGTCTTTACTAAATAAACATTGACTTAAGTTCTGATCATTGACTGAAGTTCAGTCCATACGGCCCCTGGACTGAAGTTTCATCTTTAAGGAAACTTCAGTCCATATGGCCCTGGACTGAAGTTCCATCTTTAAAAACTAGACTAAACTTCAGTCAACATGGTCCTGGACTAAAGTTCTATCTTTAAGGATTACTGAAGTTCTATCTTTAAGGACTGAACTTCAATCCATATGGCCATGGACTGAAGTTCTATCTTTAAGGACTGAACTTCAGTCCATGGTACTTCAATCCAAATGGCCATGGACTGAAGTTCTATCTTTAAGGACTGAACTTCAATCCAGGCTCCTGGACTGAAGTTCTATCTTTTAAGCGAAAGTGGCCACAAACTAAATATTTTGGTATTAGTGGCCTGTGCCCAAAGACCAGTGGCAAAAGTGGCCTTTCGTGCACTTCACCCTCCTAACTTCAGTCTATATGGCCCTGGACTGAAGTTCTATCTTCAAGGACTGAACTTCAATCCATATGGCCCTGGACTGCAGTTCTATCTTTTAAGCGAAAGTGGCCACAAACTAAATATTTTGGTATTAGTGGCCTGTGCCCAAAGACCAGTGGCAAAAGTGGTCTTTCGTGCACACCCCCCCCCCCCCCCCCCCCTTATTAAAAGGAATTTTTACATTGTATAGACATTTAGAAGTGTATTTAACATAAAATAGATACATTTACTCTAATTTATAGTATATAGACATTTAGACTTATTTAACTATCTTTTAGTAGCCATTTTTAAAAACTGATCAACTTCCCTCTAATCGTGCCTAATTTTAAGTAACTTGCGATTTTCCCTATTAGTGTGCCTACTGCATTTAATATTTTTTTTAGATTCTAATTAATTACTCATTGAGAATATGCGTTATCTCCTATCTTTTTGCTCTTATCATAACTAAAGCGATAAATAAAAATTTCAAAATTTTTGGTAATTTTGCATGTATTTATTTTTATTTGATTATTTTGATGATATATTTTTTAATACAATTTAAATATCATAAATTTTTTCTGAGTTTTAGTTGGTATTCATAATTTTTAATCGTTTTTTATTTTTTGGGTACAATTGTGCAGTTTTAATGGCAAAGATACGCATACATGGGGTGTTTATGTATATTTGAGATATATTTGACGTATAAGATATGCATACATGTGATGTTTATGTATATTTGAGATATATATGATGTAAAGATATGCATATTTGGGTTGTTTCTGTATCTGAGATACGCCGATACACTTGATATTTATTTAATAGATTTGTGATATATTTTCAATAATCGTCAATATAATGGTATAAATTATGTCTTTACGATAATTTTTTTTAAAATTGGTATGGATAAATGTGACCACTGTATAGATAAAGAACAGTAGATATTATTTAAATAAAATGTGAATATTATAGGAATAAAAAACATAATAGAGTATGAGTAAAAAAACTCGACACTGTGTATTGACATGATCAATGCATATCTGAAGTTAAAAGTTTGTATACATGGAGATAGTAATTTATATATTTGAGATATAACTTATGTATATATTTTGTATTCATAATTTGTATGTGATATTATGAGGTATAAATTATGAATATAATGACAATATTATATGAATAAAAAAATAAATTTTTCTTGAAAATGTGAATACTCTAAAAATAAATAGTGAATACCTTATAAATAAAAATTGATACTATATGAATAATATATTTAATAAGATATAATTAAAAAATTGATGTAATAAAAATTGGAACTCTTTATATATTTACCAACTAAAATTATGGGATTCTATTTATTGCATATATATCATGCAATTTTTTAGGGTCATCATTTATCACTAACTCCACGATTCAAGGAACCAATACATATTGCCATCAACATTGTTCAAACTACAAGAAATATAGAACAACTTAAGATTATTATTTTTTTAAAAAAAATAAAAAGAAAACCATTGAATCTGTAGGAAAACATTTCCTCTTGTAATAGGCGACTGAATATTCATCCAGTACTTTATCACAAATATAACTTTTGTATCTCGTTGAAAGGGCAAAAATATCTACAATATATCTAAAATATTTCTAAAATAAAAGTGCATATATTGTACATATTTGCATATATCGAAATATATCTAAAATATTGACATATTTGCATATATTGAAATACATCTAAAATATTGTACATATTTTTATATATTAAAATATTAATATATTATAATATATCTAAACTAAAAATTGCATATTTTGTATATATCTGCATATATTGAAATACATTTAACTTATTGTACATATTTGTACGTATTTAACCATATCCAAAATATTTATTTTATATTTTTCACATTAATAACGACTAAATATTTGGTGAAAATTACAAGTATAACGACTAAGAAAAAAAATAGGATGAATAAATTTGGAAGAAAAACTTAAAAGAAAGAAAGAGAAATCGTAATTTGATGAAAGTGGAGAGAGATGCATTACAGATTAAGTGATGATTTTTTGTTTGTATAGGTAAATCTTCATTTACCTTATTTGTGTGTGAGTTATGCTAAATTTTAGGAAAGAAATCAGTGAATGATGCTAATATTTAGGATAAAGGATGAACATAAACCTATTTATTTACATTTTTTTGGCTAGCCATTGTTGTATATTAATTGTGTCTATTAAACTGTAGGGCCATGTTATATATTTGGTTAGATATGAAATTTTCCCTTATTAAAAACCTTTACAAATAATAACTTCCCATTTCACAAGCCCAATAATGACTGTACTATTACTCCCTCCGTTCCACAATGGATGACATATTTCGAATATAGAGAGACAAACTAGTTTATTTTTTACCGTAATATTTTCATATATCTTTTAAATATTTTGAATTATTAATTATTGTGACTTATAGTACTTTTTATGTGGTTTCCAAGTTTATAAATATCGTTTTAAAAAACTTAAAAATTCTCCCCACCTACTAGACTAATCTTTTGAATTCTCCTATTTGATCTATAACAGAAACGTCTTTATTTACCATATAAAATGAATATTAAATATATCTTATAAACCACCCAAAAGTAAAAAATTAAGAACCAACCAAGAAAAATCGCATTTGTTGAATGGCATATGGAATAACATCTGCTAAAAATGACTTTTAAATCGTCAAACACGACTTGTAAGCCATCCCACATAGGTGACTTATCGTCGCATTTGTCCATTACAGCTTATAACTCACCAAATTTCTTGCTCTTTATTATTAATGGTAAATTACCTTATTCTAGAAATTCAAAATGCTTAAATCAAATCCTCATTCAATCTGGCTGCTAACTCCCTTTGTATTAAGGCTTCTAGTAGCAAGCTACATCAGGGGTAAACCTCAATAATAGACCTTAATCCCAAAATAGGAAAAATTTTGTAGTCACTAAAACCAGCATCAGTGAAGAGTTTTTCCCAATCTTCTTGACTTCTCTCTTTTCCAGTAACGTGAACCATCATAAGTATGTCCGAGAAAAGTTGAGTTTCGAATGACTTATGATCTCCTTTCTTGTTATCAAGCACTATGTCAATAATGATCACCTTTCCTCCATTCTCTTTGCTTGGAATTGCTTCCTTACATTTCTTCATTATTTGAACACAATCTTCATCGCTCCAGTCATGTAATATCCACTGCTTGTCATTCATCAAAATTAGCATAATTAAATCAACATAGCTAAATAAAAGAAGCATGTATGTTAAGTAATTACCTTGAGTAAAATTGCATCTGCAAAAGGAATGGACTTAAACATGTCTCCTCCCACATAGCTCAAGTTCTTGTTCCCTTCCAAGCCTTCAACAACATGTGGCAAATCAAAAACAGTGCATTTCATCTCTGGAAATTCATTGGCAATGGCTTTAGCCACAGTTCCAATGCCACCACCAACATCTGCCAATGATTTCAACCCTTCAAAAACTCCCTTACAATGTTTAATCACTACACTTATAACCAACCTTGCATCACTAGCCATAGCTTCATTAAATAAATTATTAAACCTAGGTTCATCCCCTGCATATTCAAATAATGGCTTGCCATGAGCAGTTGCAAATGGAGTAGAGTCATCATTTTGGAGCCATTTGCTTAGACTATGCCATGGATCCATTATAATTGGATCCAATTGCGCTAGCAGAAACGGGACTAGACTCAGAGGCTCATCTTTAAGGAGGAGATGTGAATTCGGAGTAAGTAGATAACCCTCTTCTCCATTCACCTTGGTTTGAATAAAGAAACCTGAATGAATTAGAATACGCATGAGACGGTAAATACAATCCTGACCTTTGGTTTTGTTGACAGGGAGTGCATTCACTAAATCAGAGAGGCTCATGGGTTGGCCATGATTGTGAATGATATCTGGAATTTCAAGTTGAATTGCACATTTGAGTGACATAGAGTTGATGTAATTGAATACATGGTTCACTATGTGTGCCTGAGCAACAAGTACTTCTCTTGTTTCATCTCCAATATTATTAGACAATGCCATATTTGTGTGTTTTTTCTTTGAGTGTGTTGTATTCTGATAATTTAGATCTGTATTTATAAGAAAATTAGAGGACCGTCATAATTATGATACCATATTTGTAAGATTGAGGAGATCCACTATACACTTTGATGGTAAGATCAATCAGAAACTTTGATTGATCATTTATAGTGAATAACTTTTCTTCCTAATATGAAATGGATATGACATTAATTTACTTTCATGTTGTCATTCACATTTACCAAAACTTTCCAGTCCCAAAATGGTAAAACATTTATTAAGTAGATTTAATCTTCAAAATTTGAAGGGAGAAAGAAGGTAAAATAATTTCCAAATTTGCATGCTACATCAGGAACAATCATTAATAAAACAACATCACACCTGTATAGAACCCACAATTCATCTGGAATATCCTCAAATAAATGGCCCTGTCTCAACGTAACTACTACTCCCTCCTGTCCATTTTCTATGATGTTTTGGGTGTTTTCACATATATTAAGAAAATCATCTTTTTAGCATTAATTAGCAATGTAATTGACCATATTAGCCCCCTATCCAAGCTATTATTACCTAAAGTTTTGTTTTAAGTCATTTATTAGCAAGGGTGATATGGGAAAAAACCTTCTTAATTTGTGTAAAGATCAAATATTGTGGACCAAGAAAAGCAGGCTAAAACATAATATATTATGGACCGGAGGGAGTATTACAAAATGCATCTTTCCTCAAACCAAAGTGTTTGAACATATGCTTTCGAGGATATAAAACTGAGATTCCAAACATTGACTAGTTGATTCAATCGAACTACAAGTCCTTGACATTTCCATCGTCTAAACTGATCATTAGTTTAGTACTCGTATTTTAAGATTTCGAAGCCGAACAAACTGAAATAGTTGGAAAGAACCTTAGTCAATTTTTTAATTCAAATAGAAAAGAATTAAAGAACAAAATTACATACGAGTGATCTGTCAACGAATTGTCGTAACAAATCTAATTAAAGAAAGGGTGCGAAAGAAATACAAATTTCAGAATTCTCAAGTAATTAAACACAATGCCAGAAAACATGAAGTAACCTGGGTGCATTGGCTAAAAGACATCTGCAATGAAGGAAATAGAGGGAATAACCCTCAAGTCTTAAAAATTGGGTGTATAACCCTTTAATTGCTTAATGACCATTTAACACTAATGAACTTACCCAAGTTCTCTAGGCTCAAACCCCCAGCCCCCAAGTTACAAAAACTACACTTTGGTCTACTATATAAACAATTATTATTTACCTAAAATAGCAAAAAAATAATTAAATCTTCCCACCAAAACCCCTAGACCCCGAGTTGCCTTCTTCTTCCCTCCAAGCTTTCCCGCCCAGAACCACCTGCGCTTTCAATGGCTATTTGAGCTTCGTTTTTTGCTCCATTTCACTCATCAAGAACTCCCTCATCTCGATCTATAACTGTTTTATCTTTTGGAACCCGTTTTTTTTTTAAATTTCTTGTTGCTGCTGTAACGTCTCGATGCGATTAATGTGGATGGAAATCTGAGGTGAATTGGTCTGGGCTTCCGTCTTTGCACATACATCCTTTCATTTCTTCAACTGGTAAGAAGTTCAAGCTGTTTTTTATTCGTTCGCCATTGTTGCAGAAGTACTGTATTATTTCATCGACCATCGACCACATTTGGTTGATCATCGACTTCGTTGAAGTAGATGGGGGGTTTCGTAGTAGTAGGTGCTGACTTTATGGGTGAATGGATTGAGACCCCAAAATGCTGGAATTGGCAATCTAGGACAAAGACAACAATCCCTATTGCATTAAATTTGGAATGTACCTACGATCAGTTAATTGACCAATTAATCGATCGCGGCAACTTAACGTGCCATCGCAGCGAGGTTTCAATTAGCTATGTTTTTAGTGCTGCTCCTACGAGGGGTAAGGTTGCTCCTTCTTTTATAAGGAATGATAATGATTTGCATATCTATATGCTCGATGTTGGAAATAATGGTAGCAGGCCTATTTTAAAGATATTTGTTGGCGAGAGCTCTCAAGCAGGCTCAAATGCTGCCACTAATGGTGCAGCTGATTCTGCAAGACCACCACGACCACCACTATTCAATGAGAGTACGGGTGATCATGGCAGTGATGCTGGAGTTGGTGATACTGCTGGTGATATGGATAGTGAAGAAGAAAATGCTATTGAAGATCCAGAGATTGGAGAACCCGCTGTAAATGGGAGCAACTGTGTTGCCGAATCTGCTCCCACTCAAGGCAGCAACTTGGGTGATGTGGTTGATGATTGCACAGGTTTTCATACTGGAAAAACCTTCGATACCAAGAAGAGCCTGGTTCTGGCTTTGAAGATAGGTTCAATGAAGAAGCCATTCACGTTCAAAACAAAGAAGAGTACTAAATCCCTGTATGTCGTGGCGTGTGTAGAAGCGCGCTGCAGGTGGATGGTGCGCGCCATGAAGTATGTTAATTCCAACAGGTTTGTGATCACCAAATACTTTAAAGAGCACACCTGTGGGGTGCAACATCTACCAAGCCATCATCCACATGCTTCAGCGGATGTCATCGGAGAATATTTCAAGAACAGGTTTATTGAAGGCAAAGGGTTGACGACAAAAGATATCAAGAGCGCTTTGGATCAACAACTGAATAGTAAGGTAAGTTATTGGAAGTGCTGGAAAGGAAGAGAAATTGCAAAGGCTTTAGTTAGGGGCAGTCCGGAGCACAGTTACGCAATTTTAGATGCGTACAGTTTTGTGTTGGAAAGCCTAAATCCTGGCAGCAAGACTGGGTTAAGGGTTGATGAACAGGGGAGGTTCAAGTATTTTTTTGTAGCTTACGGAGCTTGGGTTAGAGGGTTTACACATATGAGGAAGGTGATATCAGTCGATGGGACACATTTATCGTCAACCTACGGCGGTGTTTTGTTGACGGCTGTCGCGCAGGACACGGAGAACCACATTTATCCATTGGCTTTCTGTGTGGTAGACAAGGAGTGCGATAGCTCATGGCAATTCTTTTTTGAACAGCTGGCTCATGTAGTCCCTAATACACCGGACTTGTGCATAATTTCCGATCGCGCCAAGGCCATAGCAAATGGGATTAGAAGGGTGTATACCTTAGCATCTCATGGTTGTTGCACCAAGCACCTTGCTGAGAACATGCGCGTAAGGTTCAAGTGTGGATCATTTTTGAAGGATTATTACACCGCTGCGAAGGCGTACCGATTTGAAGTGTTCAGCGATGCTTTTAACCAGCTCGCGTCAAAATGCCCTGCTGCAGCTGCTTGTCTTAAGGATGAAGTGGGCTTCCATACGTGGACGAGAGCATATTTTCCAGGAAACAGGTACGATGTAATGACCACAAACCTTTCCGAGTCCCTCAACGCAATGTTCAAGGACGAGAGAGAATACCCCATCCTGGGACTGTGCAATGCTATTACTCGCAGGTTTACTGACAAGTTCATTGAGAGGCGTGAGGAGATGAAGAAACACAACACCATTTTGGTGCCCAGTGCTGAAACAAAATTGAATCAGAATATGCTTGAAGGAAACAAATTGATTGCTTATCATGCAGGCGGGAACGTGGAAGTACTGAAGTACACTGTGGTTGGAGATGGCCTATCCCACACTGTCAATCTTCATTTCAGAACGTGTACATGCCAGGAGTTTGACCTGGACAAGATACCATGCAAGCATGCGTTTGCAGTGTTAATGATTAGGTATGGAGATGAATATGGTGCTAGTGCGTACCATTACACTTGTCCATTTTATAGGCTTCAGACTTACATGTGTGCGTATGAAGAAAATGTTTATCCAATGCCACCGGAGCAAGAATGGATGGTTCCTCCAGAGGTAGTTCATAGAAGAATTCTTCCGCCGATGGTCGATCCCAAAAAGGGTAGAAGGAGAATTAATCGTTTTCCCTCAGTTGGTGAAACTTTTTTCTCAAGGAAGAGGCAAAATAGATGTTCAAACTGCAAGAGAAGTGGCCATAAGAAGACCACCTGCCCTGCTTTGGTACGAGGTTGATAATCAACCTTGTAATTCTGATTTGGTGTATTAGCTTAAGTTGTGATAATTTGGTGTGTTTAAGTAGTGTTAGATGTGGTTGTCTTAATTTGGTATTGTGTTATTTGTTGGAACAATTTGAACTGATTGTAATATTTTCGTTAATGTATTTTATTTCTATTTTAAGTGTCTTTTATAAAAATGACTATTATTTGAGTTCACCAAATGGTGGACATGTTTACAACTAGTTGAGTATTTACATTTTCGATTAATAGACACTATATGGGTTGATTATTGAAAAAAAAAATAACGTAGATTAATTGACCCAATGCAGTTGATAAAATGATTGAACGCATTTAATACACTCGTGCGCCCCGTCATTGAAAGCAGCCGGAATTGGGTTAGACGAAGTGGCTGTTCATAATTGCCACTTGAAACGATGAGACTTTTCTGGGAACACCTAAGGTTGCATTGATTTGGAGCCTATAAATAAAGTCATAAGATCCAACAATCCACAACACAACTCAAGAATCACTCACATCTTATAATGGCAAGAGCTCCAGGCACTGCAAGTAGAAGTGGAAGTGCCACTAGAAATGACAACAGCAAGAATGGCAATGGAGGAATTCCCAATCTCATGAACAACGACCCAGAGGTGCTGCTGATTCGTGCTGACATAGACAGGCTTATCCGCCTCCTGTCTGATGATCGTAGGAGGCAGGAGATGAACATCCGCCGTACTGCTAGGATGTTGAGGGTGCTCATGGAACGAGCAGGGGAGGATCTGGACAACTACATCACCCCTCCCCCCTCCCCTCGTAATAATTAGTTTTTTTTTTAAATTTTTAAATGTAAAAAGAAAAGAGTTTTCATTGTGATTGCTCTTTTCTTTAAAATTATTATAAATGAAAAGCCCCCTGGCATTATTATTATTACTATATCTGATTGTTCATTTAATTTCTCGTTCAATTTCCCGCTCCCCTTTTTTGTCTATGCTTGATGAACTGTCCATACTCCATTTTGGTGTATAATCAACCAACACCAAGTAGATAAATCGATAGATAGGTTCGCAAAAATGGAAATAATCAGAAAATGACCAAAAACAAAAATATAAATAGAAAAAGATAAAAGTAAAATAATAAGTTACGATAATAATATTTATCGGAAAATTTAAATAAAATAAATATTAAGTAATACGAAAAATATTTAAGTAATGGGAGAATTTTCTGAAAAGGGGAAACGTTGCAGAAAAATAAAAAGTCGGGACTTGACTGGACAAATATAATCGACTATTAACCAAATGTTCGTACTCCATTTTGGTGTATAATCAACCAACACCAAGTAGATAAATCGATAGATAGGTTCGCAAAAATGGAAATAATCAGAAAATGACCAAAAACAAAAATATAAATAGAAAAAGATAAAAGTAAAATAATAAATTACGATAATAATATTTACTGGAAAAGGTAATCGACTATTAACCAAATCAACCCCGAAAGGGTTGATTATCGACCTAGTGTAATTTCAAATAAAATAAAAAAAATCATGACTAATATGTGTTGTTACACCATATGTGATGGTATATGGACCCCATTTGAGTATTATTGACCACTTTACTACATTATAATAACTCATTGATGCCTACAAGGGAAAATCTCATGTATATATAAGCCTACTATGCCTACTCTTGTTAAGCAATGCCTTAGTGTCATGACTCATATGTGTTGTTACACCATATGTGATGGTATATGGACCCCATTTGAGTATTATTGACCACTTTAATACATTATAACAACTCATTGATGCCTACAAGGGAAAATCTCATGTATATATAAGCCTACTATGCCTACTCTTGTTAAGCAATGCCTTAGTGTCATGACTCATATGTGTTGTTACACCATATGTGATGGTATATGGACCCCATTTGAGTATTATTGACCACTTTAATACATTATAACAACTCATTGATGCCTACAAGGGAAAATCTCATGTATATATAAGCCTACTATGCCTACTCTTGTTAAGCAATGCCTTAGTGTCATGACTCATATGTGTTGTTACACCATATGTGATGGTATATGGACTCCATTTGAGTATTATTGACCACTTTAATACATTATAACAACTCATTGATGCCTACAAGGGAAAATCTCATGTATATATAAGCCTACTATGCCTATTCTTGTTAAGCAATGCCTTAGTGTCATGACTCATATGTGTTGTTACACCATATGTGATGGTGTATGGACCCCATTTGAGTATTATTGACCACTTTAATACATTATAACAACTCATTGATACATACAAGGGAAAATCTCATGTATATATAAGCCTACTATGCCTATTCTTGTTAAGCCTACTAATTTCTATTATTGGATTCGAGAATAATTCCATATGTTAATTTTCAAGATACAAAGTTGATTATCGACTACTATATGTCGATTATCGCTAACCCCTAACCCTAACCCCAAATCCCCAAATTCTGAACCCAAACACGGAACACGTCACGCCCCAGGTCACGTGGCTTAGGTAAAAGTCAAAAAATTTGAGCAGAAAATGGAGCCCAAATTTCCCGCCTCACTTAAACATTAACTTTAATATTTGGAAACAAATCCCCAAATATATAAAAGCTGGTTTAACGATTTCCCAAACAATTTCTAGAGAACCCCAATTTCTAGAGAACCCCAATTTCTAACCTAACCCACCCAATTCTTCAATACCTTCTCTTTCACGACCCCTCTTTCACCAGCTGAAAAATCAAACAACTCAAAGACAATCATGAGTGAAGATTCGTCCAGCTCCAACGTAGAAGCCGCTATCTGTTTCTGCGGCAAAAGTACGAAGTTGAGGACATCTCGCACTAATACAAACCCTGGACGCAGATTTTGGAGTTGTAAAACTCCAAAGGTGTGTTACTCATACATTATAGTTCTGTTTTTGTTTTTGATTATTTGTTAATGTAGTGATTTTCTCTTGGGTTTTGTTAAATAATGCAGTCAAGTGGTGGGTGCGACTATTTTCGTTTTTGTTTTTGATTATTTGTTAGTGTAGTGATTTTTTCTTGGGTTTTGTTAAATAATGCAGTCAAGTGGTGGGTGCGACTATTTTCATTTTTGTTTTTGATTATTTGTTAATGTACTGATTTTTTCTTGGGTTTTGTTAAATAATGCAGTCAAGTGGTGGGTGCGACTACTTTCGGTGGTTTGATGGTGGACCACTGCCTGCAGCAGCATCAAGTGTGATTGGGAATCTGGTTAGAAAGCTTAAGGATACCGAAGACAATTGTGTTTTACTGAGACAACTACTGAGTGAATGTGAAGAGCAGAATAGTTTTCTAAAAATCATGCTGAGGGATGGTGAAATGAAGTTGAAAAAAGCTGAGAAGAAGAGGGAAGAAGCTGAGCAGAAGAGTCATCGACTTAAGGTGTTGATTAGGTCGATGGTAGCTGGTTGTGTTATCTGCGCCGTTTTTAAATGGATCTCCTAGTAGTTCGATTCTTTTAGTTTGTGTAGTATTTTGACACTGTAAACATTTTGTTCATAATTCGGATATGTGTATTATTATTTTGACGCAGTGTAAACATAAGGTCAATCGTTTGGCCGTTTTTGTATAAAGGCCAATAACTTGGCCGTTTTTGTATAAAGGCCAATAACTTGGCTGTTATTGTATAAACTTAAGGCCAATAATTTGGCTGTTTTTGTATAAAAGCATCGATATTGTAATGTAGTCGGGAAAGCTCTGTTTTGTTTTTATTATAAAATCTTCGTTATTGTTTGAGTTGCGAGCACATAAGGAGAGAAACATGTTATTAGTTGCAAACCATAATTGAAACATTGAACAATGAATAAAATGAGTTCTCTCCTAACAAGTACCCTGCATTAATAAACCCACAGTGCATGTCCAAAAACAAGGTCAGCCACCATACACTTGTCTATGACTAGAATAGAATATACTAGACTGTCATCAATAGAATATACCTTAACAAGTTTAAAGTTAACCATCAACTACTGTTATAAACTACTAGTTCAACATTCAACTTATACAAAACCAGGAAACCAATCATTAATACTGAACCCATCAAACATTATCTGTTCCAATATTCTCTGAAGGAAACTGAACATTCAGACTTGCAAGAACTTCATTCACAACAACATTAGCTTCATCCACATGCAATGCCGCTTGTGTCTCGCGATTTTCTTCAACAATCTCTTCATTTCTATCTTCTTCAACAATATCTGCATTGTCTCCTTCTTCAGACTTCTCTTCATCTACTCCATCAACTTGAGCTTCATTTCTGGCATCTTCTGCATCTGCAACATCTGCAGTCATCTCTTCATCTGCTCCATGAACTTGAGCATCATGGAAAACCTCTTCTTCTTCATCGACTGCCGCATTTTTTTCTCTCACATCTTCATTCTTCTCTTCATCATTATTCCCTTCATTCACTTTAACTAAAAGGAAATACTTAGAAACTGGCAAAAATAATCAAATTATCATTAAAATGAATATAGATACCTTTCTTTTTCCTCTTCACAAGCTTCCTTTGCTTGAACAGCTTCCTCTTCATCAAGTTCCTGGACTTTGTTTTCCTTTCACTGTTCACCTTCTTCTCTTTCAACAATTTTAAAATCTCCTCACTCACCTCCAACATTCTTGTCAGAACACCTTGCACATGCCCACAGTGCCTGCAAGTTCCCCTGCTACCACCATCAACACCATCACCAGCAACAACATCATCACCATCATCAACATCATCAACCCTATCTTCCTGGCTTTCAGTTTTGTGCATTTCATCAGCATACTCCTCCACAATGTACTTAATCCCAGTGACCCCCTCCAGCATAGCCCTTACCTTGTCCAATGCAGGATCCTCGACCTCATCAGCATGATGAGAGACAAATTTTTTGCAACCCTCAACTTCTTGCACTTTTGGGATCAAGAAAGTGTGCAAAACCTGTCATCAAATGATAAAATAATTAATAAATTAATTAATCATTAAATGATAACATAATTAATAAATTGAATTGGTACATACCTGTCTAGCTCCTTGATGGCCTGCATCAACATCTCCCACATTTCTTCTTGTATGCTGCCACCTCAGCATCCTTGGGATTGGCAAGGGGGACTGTTCAGATTTCCCAGCATTACGGCCAACCAAGGGTACAGCCTCATATATCCATGCCTGCCATGAATGCCACAGTCACATTACTTATATTTTCACACAATCATTCTTAATAAAACTGGAAAATAAAATAATAATACTTACAAGGAAGGCCCATGGGAATCCAAACAGTGCATAACCAGCAGTTTTACCCTCTACATGCTGTCGATGGGTCTTCGCAAAATTCACTTTATTGTAGAGGTAGTCCACTGTCAGGTCATAACAAAGCCTACCCCAGGGGTACTTGCTGAAAAAGTCCAGGTTATCCACACATTGGATCCACCATTTCTCAACATTTTTAGTTTTGTCCCTAGCCATCAGGACAGTATGGAGGAACCACAGGAGAGCCAACTTTAGCTTCTCTTCCTTAGAGAACTGTCTCTGCTCCATCAAGTACAGTAGATTTTCTGCCCTCATATCCCCACCACCACAGACCTTCTCTAGAAATCCTTCACCATTTGCCAAGAACTTGGCCTTCAATTTGGTATCTGGCTCTTCACAACAGTTTAAGCCAGTCATCAGGTAGAACTCCCTCAAGCCAAAACAGACTGGCTTACTATCAATTAAGAACCACATCTCATGCTTTTTCTTGGACTGTCTAATAGTCCTCAAAAGCACTGAGTGCACCAACTGACCATTGAAGGTCCAGTTCTCAGAAAGGTTTAAGAAATCCCCAAAAACTGATCTCCTAAACATCTTTTCAAGACCCAATTTTGTCAGCTTGGTCTTGAAGTCATAAAAATTTTTAACTGAAGATCTCACAGAGATCTTTGCATTAAATGATTCAAACCTGGACAACCAGGTTTTGAACCTAAAGGTACTGACATCAATGTCAATCACCTTCCGTGGAATGCTTAATCTGTCAAGAGGATGCACATCCTCTTCATCATCCTCATCTCCCTCTTTATCAACTCCATCACCTGCTCCATCATCCCTCTCACCAGCCTGATCCCTATCAACCCCTTTATCAACTCCATCATCCCTATCACCAGCCTGATCCTCCTCTCTATCACTCTTCCTACTTGCCTCCCCAGAATCATCTTTATCCTCATCATCATCAATCACAACAGTTTTTCCCTTTCTTTTTGCAGCAGCAGCACTACTACCAACTCCATCTTCAGCTTGAAATCTGTCTATCTGATCAAAGGTGTCAACAGATGCACCTTTTGAACTCAAGTTGTCACCAACCTCTGTTTGACCACCACCCACATCTTTATCAGTGGATGTGGCATCACTGTCATCATCTTCTTCCTCCACCCTTCTTCTTTTGCATTTGACAAAATCTGAGGGGTTGTTCGAAGACATCCAAGCTTCTTGTGCTGATTTGCGCATGGACCACCTACGCGTACGTATATTTTTTTCCTTAGCTCTCTTTTCTTCTAAAAGCTCCGCTCTACGCTCTTCCCAAGTTCGCGGACCTTTTCCTTTCGGAACGACGCACTTTAACCTAGGCATTTAATCACCTAAACACAACACATTTTTACAACGAAAGTTAAAGAAAAAATCCCCAATAATTACACCTACACAAACCACATTTTAATACGAAAGTTAAAGAAAAACCCCTAATAATTACACCTACACAAACCACATTTTAATACGAAAGTTAAAGAAAAACCCCCAAAAATTACACCTACACAAACCACATTTTAATACGAAAGTTAAAGAAAAACCCCCAAAAATTAAACCGAAAACCAAAATCGAAAATTGCGTATAAACCGGTAAAATAACAAAACCCATTACCCGAAATCAAGATGTAAAGATGCAAAATACCCATTAATCGTAGAAATACAAAGTTAAATTTCAAATAAAAACCCTAACAAAATCGAGTGCGTACCTGTTTATGTTGTTCTCCTGTTCGTCGATAATGTGCTTAACCCACAGAGATCCTTTAAATAACTCCAAAAAGACACTCACAGTAGTTGAAGTCGTGCAGGCAGTTGATAGAGAGAAAATAGGAGAAGTTGAGAGTGAAAATTGGAATGGAACGCAGTAGTGTATGATCAACCCAATAGAGTAGATGTAGTATCCGTTATTGTTTAAATTACCCGAGTACTTTTTTTTATTTCAAAAGAGTTCACAAGTTTTTTATGTTTTGCACCCACAAGTTTTTAATGTTTTGCACCCACAAGTTTTTAAGAATACTAATTCAGTCATTGGTCCCCACTTAAACCCACTTAAGTTTTTCTCTCTCCAAAAATAAGTCAAAAAGAAATGGAAAGGTTAAACTTTTTATTCAACACTTTGAGGGGTCTTTTAACTAATTCTTCTCGAGTAACCTTATTACCGCTATGTGGTATCGGGTATATGGGTGGCATTACAGTAAATCGATAGTACTACTCCTATAAACTTAAAGTTCACAGAATTAATCACGATTTTCATCATCCTGTACGTGCAATATTTTGCTATATATATATGATGGCACGAAGTTTGTAACATATTTTACTCGCTAGCTAGTGGTGGCTGGCTAATAAAGTGAAGCAAAATATTTCATCTCCTTCAAGAACAATTGTAATCACCTAATTTTGGCACCAAAAATAGAAAAATTCTATAAAATAGTCGTGTCAATTGTCACGTAATTTTGCTAGATTTATCGTTTATTTTAGCTATTTTAGTTATTTAATTAGGAAGAAAAATATTAGAGATTTTCCAAAAAAAAAAAGCATGATTCAACTATGAGTAACATTTAATTGAATTTATGTGCTAATTAATTTTTCTCTTACAATTTTTGTGTGTTTAACTAATTAATTAGTTTTAGTTAAATATGTTTGTATAATTGTATTATTTAAGTACATTGGGCCATTTACATATTCAGACAAGAATTAAAGAAGAAAAAGCAATCCCTACAAACAATTTGACCCATAAACCAGAGGCCCAAAACTAACATTTAACCCGGCCCACACCATCATATAAAAGAGAAAAATTTCCATTTTGTTCATTTTCTTTTCACAAAAAGGATCAGACAAAGGAAATATGGCCAAGTCTCCGCCGCCCCTGAGCTCCTCACTGGCGACGGCGCACCTCCCCTCTCTGGCAACATGATACATTATCGGAGTCTTCATCACCTCCTCTCTTTATTTCTGAGACCAATTTCGCCAAATACTCACTGATTCGATATAGATCGAGATTTCAAATGGGGGATCCGAAACTTTTCTAGCGACTATGAGTTTTCTCCGGCCTAAGTATCCTCTCACCCTTCTTTATACATTTCTAAGCTTGAATTCTCCTGAAATTACCTCGTTTTCCCGTTGTCTTCGCCTGCCTCGTTATTCCATTTTCGAGCCCTGGCTATGGTGTTTTGTTTGTAAGCTGGGGTAGTGACGGGGACACAGTGGTAGTCGTTTGGATTGGAGGCTGTAATGATTGGTGTCGTGTGGATGCCATGAATGTGAGGTGTGTTTGAGCAAATTTTGTATGAGCTGTGGTGGTGTGGTCGTAATGTTGGCGAGGCGATGGGAACGACAGTGGTGGTGCAGCGAGGCAGTGGTGGTATTGTATTGATGCAGCGACTGATGCAGCGAGCGAGGTGCTTGTACGGTTACATCCAATTGAGTTTTCACTTGAATGAATGGACGATTTTAACTGAAAAATAAAAGTGTAACAAGGGTCCACCGTTTACACGAAGCTCATTTATATCAAGATTCGAACGGGCGATGCGTCCGCGGTAAATCTTTGTTAGAGTTTTCGTCAATTAACGAGCGATAAATTAAAAAATTAAAGCGTAAACAAATAATATGGCCTTATACAACAAATATAATTCACACGAGTCGAAATGCATCAATAAAGCAACTGTACTTGGTACAGGACTCGAGGGTGCATAACCCCTTCCCGAGAGTCAATCGAGATCCTTACCCGAAACTATGACGCATACCACTTACAAGTCATAGGTGTTCTAAGGTACCTCTTTGGTGACTTGGCACACCTTTGAACTATGTCAAGTGGCGACTGTCACGCCCTAAAAAATTTAATTAAACTGCGCGGGTTTGCGAGGTTTATTATATAAAGGCTCGTGACTGGTGTTCAACAGGTACAAAATTATTTAGAGAAACTCGGAGTCGCCACTTGACATAGTCTAAGGTGTGCCAAGTCACCAAAAGGTACCTTGGAACACCTCTGACTCGTCTAATGGTCTGCGTTTAGAGATTCGGGTAAGGTTCTCAGTTGACTCTCGGGAAGGTATTAGGCACTCTCGAATCCTGTGCCGAGCACAGTCGCTTTATTGTCGCAATTTTAATTTATTAAAATATGGTTATATTATCTTTTGCCGTTGATTTGAATTTAAACTTTCATTCAGAAAAATTTAAAAGTGTTATTCTTATCCTACCTCACAGAGGATCGGACGAATTTATACTTTAATTCATAATAGATAAAATATATCACGCATTTCCAACCTCACAAAGGATTGGTCTATTTTAAAAGAATTTAATTGACTTAAAAATAAATTAATTTCAAATTGGCTTAATATCAATTTAATTTTCTCTTGTCTCTTACCTAATAAGTAGATCAGAATTCGTACTTATAATATTGCCTAATCGAATAAGTAGATCACGAATATATTTAACGATGCCTAATCGAATAAGTAAATTATAAATCATACTTATCAACATGCCTAATCGGGTGAAAGTTTTATCGTCCCTATTGATTTGCCTAATCACATTAAATATTAAGTAGCAATCATTGAAAGTTTAACAACAGGAAAACCGAGATATGGCTATTTTATTTGAATAAATGGCCGTTTTATTAAATAGATGATGCTTTGCAGACTATTAATGCAAAAAGGAGGGCTTGTAAACTGGCGCCATTTTTACTTGATATGGGCTGAATTATCTTGCATAAATAGGCTGCTCTAAAGTATCTTTTGTAAAAGAAACCATAATATTTTATATACATATATATGTCTTATCATCAACAATGGCTGATTTGTCTAAAGAGTGATTGTTTTGTCAACTAAATTAAGAAAAAACAGTGTACGTGAGTTGGGCTGAATTTACTTGCAGAAATGAGCTTCTTTAAGGATTTTTTTGCACAAAATAGTCATATCATGATTTTCCAAATAGTGGCTGTTCCGAGTTCTATTTCATTGTTACACAAATATCCATATTTTTCGTACATATCTGATCTTTTGCAAGACAGTCCTATGAACTGCATTTTTCAAATCAGGCCAGTTTTCAAAAAAAAGTTCCAGATTTGTCTGTGAGCACTTTTCTTTCCAGAAATAAAATCCAATCATGCTAGAAAGTCTTCTAAAGAAACTTGCTTGGATTTTTACATGTTAACGCTCAATGCACAATTGTTTCATGCATATATTTGCAATATATATTAATTACATACAACCTTTCTTTAAAGCTTCAATCACAATAGTTCAAAATAAACTCTCCACAAAAAGGGACACAATGATTAAGTATGCAACCAGAAACACTTATCATTACTCATTGGTCTTCCATAAAAATAACATGAAGCTACAAGAGTTAAATATTTACCTGTTAGCCAAAGAACCTTATGCAGAACGAACCAAACAGCAACAACACCCAAAATCAGCCTTGAAAACAACCCTTTAACTGCTCTATTTAAACCCTTAAAGCTTAGATTTATCCTCCAAAATACCTTAGATATGAAGGTTTTTTGGTTCTAAACCTATCTCTTAAACTTACTATATTTTTTCAAGTATTTGTTCTCTATTTTCAGCCTTGTTTCAGCTGGTTGTTGGTGATAAAAGAGGGTAATAAATGCCCCCTTTTATAGCTGAAAAAATATAAGAGAAAGGTTGGAGTGTGGACTTGTACAAAAGGTACAAGCCCACACCCCTACACACTTGAGTACACTAGGCAAAGATCTCTCAATTTCAGCATAGTACAACAGTAGACATCCACACTACTTGTCCCTCCAAAAGCTGAAAATATAGGTTGATGGGACAGCCTTATAGACTAGGACACTTGGCCTATTGGACCCACATTTACTAAAAATTAATTCCCAACGCCTTCCCTTTAACTTAAAGGGTTTGATCCTAACCAATTTAACATTAAAGTCAGCCTATGACAATTGAAACTTATTTAACTGACCATAAGTTAACTCCCAGTATTAACTTGGGCTCCCAAACTTGACTCTTAAAAAGCTAAAATTACTCCACAAGCATTTAACTCTCTCACACATATTTCATACTACAGGAGTAATGTCAAGACTACACAGTCCTCTATGTAACAGACAACTCTCTCACCAGATGACTTTTCAAGTTTTATAAGGCTGAACAGAGCCACAATAATCCCACTTCAAACAATGACACAACAATCAGACAGATTAGGTATATTCATGCTTGAACTATGAACAATCCCATAAAACTTTCAGACAAACTAAACAAAGAGCCAAGTCTCCTACTTGAACAAAGCTATGGCTGACGATATGATAGATAACCTTATGTTTTCAAGTACTACTTCAACACATGATCATTTGCACCACCAGTGAAAACAAAACAAGATTTCCCATTTTCATTATCATACATATACAAGCTGAAGTTCAAAAGATTATGCAATGTTAACAACTACGTAATTGAACAATTAAGCAAGTAAATCAGCCTATAGTAGAAGGGAAAATACAATCTAGCTAACCGCCTAAGCCAATACCAAGCAAGAAAAAACTCACTCGTCAACGCGAATACAACGTCGTTGTCATCGTTGAGCCGCTGCCTTGGCACTCACGGCTGCCTCAACAGTACACCCGCTGCAACATAGCCGCAGCTTCATCCTTATCACGCCACCATCATACGCACGCTCGACGTCATCACAGCCCCGGATTCAAACAAAAAAACAGTCCTCCACACTGCCTTAAATCAACTCGCACCACTGCATAAACCAACCATCACCTCAACTGCCCTAAAACAACTACTACAACAGCCCCCATTCATGCTCCACCAACGCAGCATCCAAACAATACAATAACCACCCAAACATACCAGAAAATAAGAAAGAGAAAGACGAGAAATCAGATAAAGGAAAAATAAAAAAAGGAAATGGGTAAGAGAAAGAGAAAAGGAAAAATAGATTTTGGGTGATTTGGATATGGGGTTAAAGAGGAAAGTGAGAAGAAGAGGAAGAAACAAAAACTTACCGGAAAAATCAAAAGGTGGCTGGATTTGTGCTTTGACCAAGTTTTTGACCGTCGATCTACTCCAAACGGTCCACTTTTTGAAGAAAACAATAGCGGAAATGGAAAGAGAGGGCCGAGATCTTTCCAATGGTATACTTTGCTAAATTTTCCGGCCACCGGAGGTGGTGGTTCGGCGGTGGCCGATCGGCGGAGTACGGTGGAGCAGCGGTGGGACTAGGTTTTCCGGTAGGCTGGTGAAATTTTGCCAAGGCCTGGCCAAGCCAAGTGGCTTTAGTGGAGTGAGACAAAATGGGGGGTTTTGTGAGCTTATAAGAGAAATAAGGGGAGGAATGGGAACCATTAGATCAAATTTGATCGAATGGTTGAGATCAAAAGAACGTTGGACGGGCCATAGTGCAAATGGGCTGACGGGCCAAAGCATTGGGCTACATATTTTTTATATATAGCCACAAAAATTATTTATACACACACAACTAACTAAAATTAAACCACATATTTTACAACACTATCAAAATTAAACTATAGAATCAAAAATTAAGCACGTAACAAGTAATTTTTGTTAATTTTCAAATTTTAACGTCCTAATTAGAAACAAAGTTAAAAACAAACACTAGAAGTCCAGAAAAATTGACAACACGTCCTAAAAATCTAATACGACTATTCTGAACAATTTTATGAATTTTGGTGCCAAAATTAGGTGATTACAGCGACTCTAAAAATCTCTTAATAATTCGTACCTTTAAAACACCTAAATCACAACCTATTTTTTATTTTTAGTAAATTTTAGGGCGTGACAACAATAAGAGTACTACTACAATTGAAGAAAGGCCACAAACAACCACGTACACGGTACAACACTATGACAAAACAACCACAGCTCTGCCCTGAGCCAAACTAGTATAAAACCATCACCCTAAAAAAAAATGAAAAAGTACGTAAAATATTTGACCATCATTTCCAGCAGTTATCTTTAACGCAGTTGCATTGTTTCGTATCACTTTCAATTATCCTGGTAGACACTTAAATTTTACCAAAATTATAATTTCTACAAGGTGAGCCTATTTGGGTTACTTGGAGGCTACTCCATTAAAAATCCTAAATCACACCTATAAAAAGGGGTCACATATTCCTTTAGAAAATATCTAAAAAGTTCCAATAGATCACTTCAAATCCTATAAGTCCGGGATATTCACAACAAAAAAGACATCAAATACATCTTTCATCCTAATTCGAGAAATACGCCGTTTAAGCTCTCGAATCATCGAAAAACCTAGAGGAAAGAATCAAGGGATCATCAGAATTGTACTCATATATTTTATGAATAAAAATACTTTTCTTTATGTTGTTTTGTGATTGCTAAATTTTATTGCAAACAATCCTTTATTGCGATCTTCTGTTGAATATGCAAGATATGTTTGCTAAGGAAGATAAGTGAAAGTGATTATGAAATCATCAAATGCATTGAAGATAACTGCTGGAACTGATGGTTCTACTGCCTTATTTTTTTCCCTGAGGAAGATGGTTTTATAGGTTCTTTTCATTTTGGACGAGCTTCCTCTCGACATATAATTCAAATAACTGTCTGCATAATTTGAGTGGGCGGGAGTTGATGAAATTGATTGTATGGTTGCAAATGTGTGCTTGAGCAACTAGAAACTCTCTAGTCGTCTCCGATCACAAAACCATGCCATATTTGTGATTTTCATTGAGATGTGCATATAATTGTAATAGTGAGCTCTATATTTATAAGGGGAATTAGTGGACCCATCATTATTCGTAAATGATCAGATCTCATTGCTCATAAGAAGAACGAGAAAATATTTCACCATATACTGCGATGAATTATTGAGATGTTGTAAGTATCGAGATCATATATCAGGTAACTTTGCCAACTTAGACATGTACATATCAAAATAAATCACCTAAATTATTTTATTTTTATTTTTTAGCATAAATCAATTCGTCTACATCTAAATACTAAAGATGATTGAGTTATGAGATAGAAATATGTGACACCGCGATCTCCACATCAATCACTATGTCAATTGAGAAGATTTATTAAAATGAAAACAAGATTGACTTCCTCGGGGAAAGGGTGAGGGTTGCAAGAACTAAAGTTTGTCTTGTTCTTGCTTAATTGATGAATCAGAAAATTTCGTCATCGTTAGTGTTTAGTTTTTAGCCCCACTAAAAGAAGTGTTTGAGTTCGTTTGGTATGAGGTATTGATTAACTTAATCCATGTATTAAGTTTTAGCTCTTGTCTGGTAGCAAAAATCAATGAAGTATTAGTAATTCATGTATTATTTAGTATACTAAATATGGTATAATTTAATACCAAGGTATATATGGTATTAGTAATACCATGTTTACTAATACAATGTTTACTAATACATGGATAAATCATGAAATGATAAAAATACCCACCATCAAACCGTTGTTTTTAATAAAGTATATGGATAAGAATTCAAGGGTATAATTGGAAACAAAACTTTATACAGTTTTATACCAAAAATAAGTTTAAGTTATAATACAATGCACCAAACACGTGACTAAAAACAATCCCTGCATTATTAATTTCTGCATCACTAATCCATGTATTGTTAATCCGCCAGTATATGTTAAAAAACTTTTCGAACTAGATTCTGGCAATCCGTTAGGAAGTACTCTAAATTTTGGCGGTAAGCTAAAGGATAACGATTTTTAAGGTGGACTCAAAAGTTATACACTGGCACTAAAATATCCTATTTCAGTAAATCTCCCTTGATGAATAATGAGAAAATTTTAACTGGATGTTTGTCTTTGGCTACTGTTTATATTTTGTCCTCTTTATTAAAAACCGTTACAAATAATAACCTCCCGTTTCGCAAGCCGAATAATGACCGTGCTATTACATCAACGAATTTAGGCTTATAATTTAGCAAATAGTTATGAGAAATCTCTCTCTCAAGTGCGAAATAAGAAAATGATAGAAGTATAGTAGAGGTTGTTGAGAGCATCTTTCCCATATTGATTTAAAAGAGATAGACTAATGTGTTAGTAATAGGCTAAATACTCTCACACCTACTAGACTAGTCTTTTGAACTTGACTCTCCTATTTGGCCGATAACATTTGTGCTTTCATTGAGAGTCAACGCTTGGGGACCGCAATTCGGAGTGGTGGCCTATGCCAGGAGAGGCGCCCTGAGCTCAAGAAAGATGCCAACCATGACCAACGCGGTTGGTCTCTCCCACTTGCTAGACTAATCTTTTTGATTTTTTCTATTTGGTTATAAGAGAGGCACCTTTCTTTACCATATAAAATAGAAATTAAATATATCTTATTAACCACCCAAATATATATATATATATATATATATATATATATATATATATATATATATATATATATATATAAATCAAAACAATGAGAGTCGCATTTGTTGAATGGGATTTGGAATAACATTTGCTATAAATGACTTTTAAATCGTTAAACAAGACTTATAAGTCGTCCCACTTAGGCGACTTATAATCGCATTTGTTCATTACAGCTTATAACTCACCAAATTTCTCGCTCTTTATTAATGGTAAATTACCTTATTCTAGAAATTCAAAATGTTTCAATCAACTCCTCATTCAATTTGGCTGCCAAGTTTATTTTTATTTAGGCTTCAAGTAACAAGCTACATCAGGGATAAACCTCAATAATAGACCTTAATCCTAAAATAGGAAAAAAATTGTAGTCACTGAAACCAGCATCAGTGAAGAGTTTTTCCCATTCTTCTTGACTTCTCTCTTTTCCCGAAACGTGAACCATCATAAGCATGTCCCAGAAAAGTTGAGTTCCGAATGACTTATGATCTCCTTTCTTGTTATCAAGCACTATGTCAATAATGATCACCTTTCCTCCGTTCTCCTTACTTGGAATTGCCTCCTTACATTTCTTCAATATTTGAACACACTCTTCATCGCTCCAGTCATGTAATATCCACTGCTTGTCATTCATCAAAATTTAGCATAATTTCCATCAACACAGAAGCAATACAGCTAAATAAAAGAAGAATATTGCATGTTGAGTAATTACCTTGAGTAAAATTGCATCTGCAATAGGAATGGACTTGAACATGTCTCCTCCCACAAAGCTCAAGTTCTTGTTCCCTTCCAAGCCTTCAACTACATGTGGCAAATCAAAAACAGTGCATTTCATCTCTGGAAATTCATTGGCAATGGCTTTAGCCACAGTTCCAATGCCACCACCAACATCTGCCAATGATTTCAACCCTTCAAAAACTCCCTTACAATGTTTAATCACTACACTTATAACCAACCTTGCATCACTAGCCATAGCTTCATTAAATAAATTATTAAACCTAGGTTCATCCCCTGCATATTCAAATAATGGCTTGCCATGAGCAGTTGCAAATGGAGTAGAGTCATCATTTTGGAGCCATTTGCTTAGACTATGCCATGGATCCATTATAATTGGATCCAATTGCGCTAGCAGAAACGGGACTAGACTCAGAGGCTCATCTTTAAGGAGGAGATGTGAATTCGGAGTAAGTAGATAACCCTCTTCTCCATTCACCTTGGTTTGAATAAAGAAACCTGAATGAATTAGAATACGCATGAGACGGTAAATACAATCCTGACCTTTGGTTTTGTTGACAGGGAGTGCATTCACTAAATCAGAGAGGCTCATGGGTTGGCCATGATTGTGAATGATATCTGGAATTTCAAGTTGAATTGCACATTTGAGTGACATAGAGTTGATGTAATTGAATACATGGTTCACTATGTGTGCCTGAGCAACAAGTACTTCTCTTGTTTCATCTCCAATATTATTAGACAATGCCATATTTGTGTGTTTTTTCTTTGAGTGTGTTGTATTCTGATAATTTAGATCTGTATTTATAAGAAAATTAGAGGACCGTCATAATTATGATACCATATTTGTAAGATTGAGGAGATCCACTATACACTTTGATGGTAAGATCAATCAGAAACTTTGATTGATCATTTATAGTGAATAACTTTTCTTCCTAATATGAAATGGATATGACATTAATTTACTTTCATGTTGTCATTCACATTTACCAAAACTTTCCAGTCCCAAAATGGTAAAACATTTATTAAGTAGATTTAATCTTCAAAATTTGAAGGGAGAAAGAAGGTAAAATAATTTCCAAATTTGCATGCTACATCAGGAACAATCATTAATAAAACAACATCACACCTGTATAGAACCCACAATTCATCTGGAATATCCTCAAATAAATGGCCCTGTGTCTCAACGTAACTACTACTCCCTCCTGTCCATTTTATATGATGTTTTGGATGTTTTCACATATATTAAGAAAATTATTATTTTTAACATTAATTAGTAATGTAATTGACCATATTAGCCCCTATCCAAACTATTATTACCTAAAGTTTTGTTTTAAGTCATTTATTAGCAAGGATGATATGGGAAAAAACCTCCTTAATTTGTGTAAAGATCAAATATTGTGGACCAAGAAAAGCAGGTTAAAACATCATATATTATGGACCGGAGGGAGTATTACAAAATGCAACTTTCCTGAAACCAAAGTGTTTGAACATATGCTTTCGAGGATATAAAACTGAGATTCCAAACATTGACTAGTTGATTCAATCGAACTACAAGTCCTTGACATTTCCATCGTCTAAACTGATCATTAGTTTAGTACTCGTATTTTAAGATTTCGAAGCCGAACAAACTGAAATAGTTGGAAAGAACCTTAGTCAATTTTTTAATTCAAATAGAAAAGAATTAAAGAACAAAATTACATACGAGTGATCTGTCAACGAATTGTCGTAACAAATCTAATTAAAGAAAGGGTGCGAAAGAAATACAAATTTCAGAATTCTCAAGTAATTAAACACAATGCCAGAAAACATGAAGTAACCTGGGTGCATTGGCTAAAAGACATCTGCAATGAAGGAAATAGAGGGAATAACCCTCAAGTCTTAAAAATTGGGTGTATAACCCTTTAATTGCTTAATGACCATTTAACACTAATGAACTTACCCAAGTTCTCTAGGCTCAAACCCCCAGCCCCCAAGTTACAAAAACTACACTTTGGTCTACTATATAAACAATTATTATTTACCTAAAATAGCAAAAAAATAATTAAATCTTCCCACCAAAACCCCTAGACCCCCAGTTGCCTTCTTCTTCCCTCCAAGCTTTCCCGCCCAGAACCACCTGCGCTTTCAATGGCTATTTGAGCTTCGTTTTTTGCTCCATTTCACTCATCAAGAACTCCCTCATCTCGATCTATAACTGTTTTATCTTTTGGAACCCGTTTTTTTTTAAATTTCTTGTTGCTGCTGTAACGTCTCGATGCGATTAATGTGGATGGAAATCTGAGGTGAATTGGTCTGGGCTTCCGTCTTTGCACATACATCCTTTCATTTCTTCAACTGGTAAGAAGTTCAAGCTGTTTTTTATTCGTTCGCCATTGTTGCAGAAGTACTGTATTATTTCATCGACCATCGACCACATTTGGTTGATCATCGACTTCGTTGAAGTAGATGGGGGGTTTCGTAGTAGTAGGTGCTGACTTTATGGGTGAATGGATTGAGACCCCAAAATGCTGGAATTGGCAATCTAGGACAAAGACAACAATCCCTATTGCATTAAATTTGGAATGTACCTACGATCAGTTAATTGACCAATTAATCGATCGCGGCAACTTAACGTGCCATCGCAGCGAGGTTTCAATTAGCTATGTTTTTAGTGCTGCTCCTACGAGGGGTAAGGTTGCTCCTTCTTTTATAAGGAATGATAATGATTTGCATATCTATATGCTCGATGTTGGAAATAATGGTAGCAGGCCTATTTTAAAGATATTTGTTGGCGAGAGCTCTCAAGCAGGCTCAAATGCTGCCACTAATGGTGCAGCTGATTCTGCAAGACCACCACGACCACCACTATTCAATGAGAGTACGGGTGATCATGGCAGTGATGCTGGAGTTGGTGATACTGCTGGTGATATGGATAGTGAAGAAGAAAATGCTATTGAAGATCCAGAGATTGGAGAACCCGCTGTAAATGGGAGCAACTGTGTTGCCGAATCTGCTCCCACTCAAGGCAGCAACTTGGGTGATGTGGTTGATGATTGCACAGGTTTTCATACTGGAAAAACCTTCGATACCAAGAAGAGCCTGGTTCTGGCTTTGAAGATAGGTTCAATGAAGAAGCCATTCACGTTCAAAACAAAGAAGAGTACTAAATCCCTGTATGTCGTGGCGTGTGTAGAAGCGCGCTGCAGGTGGATGGTGCGCGCCATGAAGTATGTTAATTCCAACAGGTTTGTGATCACCAAATACTTTAAAGAGCACACCTGTGGGGTGCAACATCTACCAAGCCATCATCCACATGCTTCAGCGGATGTCATCGGAGAATATTTCAAGAACAGGTTTATTGAAGGCAAAGGGTTGACGACAAAAGATATCAAGAGCGCTTTGGATCAACAACTGAATAGTAAGGTAAGTTATTGGAAGTGCTGGAAAGGAAGAGAAATTGCAAAGGCTTTAGTTAGGGGCAGTCCGGAGCACAGTTACGCAATTTTAGATGCGTACAGTTTTGTGTTGGAAAGCCTAAATCCTGGCAGCAAGACTGGGTTAAGGGTTGATGAACAGGGGAGGTTCAAGTATTTTTTTGTAGCTTACGGAGCTTGGGTTAGAGGGTTTACACATATGAGGAAGGTGATATCAGTCGATGGGACACATTTATCGTCAACCTACGGCGGTGTTTTGTTGACGGCTGTCGCGCAGGACACGGAGAACCACATTTATCCATTGGCTTTCTGTGTGGTAGACAAGGAGTGCGATAGCTCATGGCAATTCTTTTTTGAACAGCTGGCTCATGTAGTCCCTAATACACCGGACTTGTGCATAATTTCCGATCGCGCCAAGGCCATAGCAAATGGGATTAGAAGGGTGTATACCTTAGCATCTCATGGTTGTTGCACCAAGCACCTTGCTGAGAACATGCGCGTAAGGTTCAAGTGTGGATCATTTTTGAAGGATTATTACACCGCTGCGAAGGCGTACCGATTTGAAGTGTTCAGCGATGCTTTTAACCAGCTCGCGTCAAAATGCCCTGCTGCAGCTGCTTGTCTTAAGGATGAAGTGGGCTTCCATACGTGGACGAGAGCATATTTTCCAGGAAACAGGTACGATGTAATGACCACAAACCTTTCCGAGTCCCTCAACGCAATGTTCAAGGACGAGAGAGAATACCCCATCCTGGGACTGTGCAATGCTATTACTCGCAGGTTTACTGACAAGTTCATTGAGAGGCGTGAGGAGATGAAGAAACACAACACCATTTTGGTGCCCAGTGCTGAAACAAAATTGAATCAGAATATGCTTGAAGGAAACAAATTGATTGCTTATCATGCAGGCGGGAACGTGGAAGTACTGAAGTACACTGTGGTTGGAGATGGCCTATCCCACACTGTCAATCTTCATTTCAGAACGTGTACATGCCAGGAGTTTGACCTGGACAAGATACCATGCAAGCATGCGTTTGCAGTGTTAATGATTAGGTATGGAGATGAATATGGTGCTAGTGCGTACCATTACACTTGTCCATTTTATAGGCTTCAGACTTACATGTGTGCGTATGAAGAAAATGTTTATCCAATGCCACCGGAGCAAGAATGGATGGTTCCTCCAGAGGTAGTTCATAGAAGAATTCTTCCGCCGATGGTCGATCCCAAAAAGGGTAGAAGGAGAATTAATCGTTTTCCCTCAGTTGGTGAAACTTTTTTCTCAAGGAAGAGGCAAAATAGATGTTCAAACTGCAAGAGAAGTGGCCATAAGAAGACCACCTGCCCTGCTTTGGTACGAGGTTGATAATCAACCTTGTAATTCTGATTTGGTGTATTAGCTTAAGTTGTGATAATTTGGTGTGTTTAAGTAGTGTTAGATGTGGTTGTCTTAATTTGGTATTGTGTTATTTGTTGGAACAATTTGAACTGATTGTAATATTTTCGTTAATGTATTTTATTTCTATTTTAAGTGTCTTTTATAAAAATGACTATTATTTGAGTTCACCAAATGGTGGACATGTTTACAACTAGTTGAGTATTTACATTTTCGATTAATAGACACTATATGGGTTGATTATTGAAAAAAAAAATAACGTAGATTAATTGACCCAATGCAGTTGATAAAATGATTGAACGCATTTAATACACTCGTGCGCCCCGTCATTGAAAGCAGCCGGAATTGGGTTAGACGAAGTGGCTGTTCATAATTGCCACTTGAAACGATGAGACTTTTCTGGGAACACCTAAGGTTGCATTGATTTGGAGCCTATAAATAAAGTCATAAGATCCAACAATCCACAACACAACTCAAGAATCACTCACATCTTATAATGGCAAGAGCTCCAGGCACTGCAAGTAGAAGTGGAAGTGCCACTAGAAATGACAACAGCAAGAATGGCAATGGAGGAATTCCCAATCTCATGAACAACGACCCAGAGGTGCTGCTGATTCGTGCTGACATAGACAGGCTTATCCGCCTCCTGTCTGATGATCGTAGGAGGCAGGAGATGAACATCCGCCGTACTGCTAGGATGTTGAGGGTGCTCATGGAACGAGCAGGGGAGGATCTGGACAACTACATCACCCCTCCCCCCTCCCCTCGTAATAATTAGTTTTTTTTTTTTAATTTTTAAATGTAAAAAGAAAAGAGTTTTCATTGTGATTGCTCTTTTCTTTAAAATTATTATAAATGAAAAGCCCCCTGGCATTATTATTATTACTATATCTGATTGTTCATTTAATTTCTCGTTCAATTTCCCGCTCCCCTTTTTTGTCTATGCTTGATGAACTGTCCATACTCCATTTTGGTGTATAATCAACCAACACCAAGTAGATAAATCGATAGATAGGTTCGCAAAAATGGAAATAATCAGAAAATGACCAAAAACAAAAATATAAATAGAAAAAGATAAAAGTAAAATAATAAGTTACGATAATAATATTTATCGGAAAATTTAAATAAAATAAATATTAAGTAATACGAAAAATATTTAAGTAATGGGAGAATTTTCTGAAAAGGGGAAACGTTGCAGAAAAATAAAAAGTCGGGACTTGACTGGACAAATATAATCGACTATTAACCAAATGTTCGTACTCCATTTTGGTGTATAATCAACCAACACCAAGTAGATAAATCGATAGATAGGTTCGCAAAAATGGAAATAATCAGAAAATGACCAAAAACAAAAATATAAATAGAAAAAGATAAAAGTAAAATAATAAATTACGATAATAATATTTACTGGAAAAGGTAATCGACTATTAACCAAATCAACCCCGAAAGGGTTGATTATCGACCTAGTGTAATTTCAAATAAAATAAAAAAAATCATGACTAATATGTGTTGTTACACCATATGTGATGGTATATGGACCCCATTTGAGTATTATTGACCACTTTACTACATTATAATAACTCATTGATGCCTACAAGGGAAAATCTCATGTATATATAAGCCTACTATGCCTACTCTTGTTAAGCAATGCCTTAGTGTCATGACTCATATGTGTTGTTACACCATATGTGATGGTATATGGACCCCATTTGAGTATTATTGACCACTTTAATACATTATAACAACTCATTGATGCCTACAAGGGAAAATCTCATGTATATATAAGCCTACTATGCCTACTCTTGTTAAGCAATGCCTTAGTGTCATGACTCATATGTGTTGTTACACCATATGTGATGGTATATGGACCCCATTTGAGTATTATTGACCACTTTAATACATTATAACAACTCATTGATGCCTACAAGGGAAAATCTCATGTATATATAAGCCTACTATGCCTACTCTTGTTAAGCAATGCCTTAGTGTCATGACTCATATGTGTTGTTACACCATATGTGATGGTATATGGACTCCATTTGAGTATTATTGACCACTTTAATACATTATAACAACTCATTGATGCCTACAAGGGAAAATCTCATGTATATATAAGCCTACTATGCCTATTCTTGTTAAGCAATGCCTTAGTGTCATGACTCATATGTGTTGTTACACCATATGTGATGGTGTATGGACCCCATTTGAGTATTATTGACCACTTTAATACATTATAACAACTCATTGATACATACAAGGGAAAATCTCATGTATATATAAGCCTACTATGCCTATTCTTGTTAAGCCTACTAATTTCTATTATTGGATTCGAGAATAATTCCATATGTTAATTTTCAAGATACAAAGTTGATTATCGACTACTATATGTCGATTATCGCTAACCCCTAACCCTAACCCCAAATCCCCAAATTCTGAACCCAAACACGGAACACGTCACGCCCCAGGTCACGTGGCTTAGGTAAAAGTCAAAAAATTTGAGCGGAAAATGGAGCCCAAATTTCCCGCCTCACTTAAACATTAACTTTAATATTTGGAAACAAATCCCCAAATATATAAAAGCTGGTTTAACGATTTCCCAAACAATTTCTAGAGAACCCCAATTTCTAGAGAACCCCAATTTCTAACCTAACCCACCCAATTCTTCAATACCTTCTCTTTCACGACCCCTCTTTCACCAGCTGAAAAATCAAACAACTCAAAGACAATCATGAGTGAAGATTCGTCCAGCTCCAACGTAGAAGCCGCTATCTGTTTCTGCGGCAAAAGTACGAAGTTGAGGACATCTCGCACTAATACAAACCCTGGACGCAGATTTTGGAGTTGTAAAACTCCAAAGGTGTGTTACTCATACATTATAGTTCTGTTTTTGTTTTTGATTATTTGTTAATGTAGTGATTTTCTCTTGGGTTTTGTTAAATAATGCAGTCAAGTGGTGGGTGCGACTATTTTCGTTTTTGTTTTTGATTATTTGTTAGTGTAGTGATTTTTTCTTGGGTTTTGTTAAATAATGCAGTCAAGTGGTGGGTGCGACTATTTTCATTTTTGTTTTTGATTATTTGTTAATGTACTGATTTTTTCTTGGGTTTTGTTAAATAATGCAGTCAAGTGGTGGGTGCGACTACTTTCGGTGGTTTGATGGTGGACCACTGCCTGCAGCAGCATCAAGTGTGATTGGGAATCTGGTTAGAAAGCTTAAGGATACCGAAGACAATTGTGTTTTACTGAGACAACTACTGAGTGAATGTGAAGAGCAGAATAGTTTTCTAAAAATCATGCTGAGGGATGGTGAAATGAAGTTGAAAAAAGCTGAGAAGAAGAGGGAAGAAGCTGAGCAGAAGAGTCATCGACTTAAGGTGTTGATTAGGTCGATGGTAGCTGGTTGTGTTATCTGCGCCGTTTTTAAATGGATCTCCTAGTAGTTCGATTCTTTTAGTTTGTGTAGTATTTTGACACTGTAAACATTTTGTTCATAATTCGGATATGTGTATTATTATTTTGACGCAGTGTAAACATAAGGTCAATCGTTTGGCCGTTTTTGTATAAAGGCCAATAACTTGGCCGTTTTTGTATAAAGGCCAATAACTTGGCTGTTATTGTATAAACTTAAGGCCAATAATTTGGCTGTTTTTGTATAAAAGCATCGATATTGTAATGTAGTCGGGAAAGCTCTGTTTTGTTTTTATTATAAAATCTTCGTTATTGTTTGAGTTGCGAGCACATAAGGAGAGAAACATGTTATTAGTTGCAAACCATAATTGAAACATTGAACAATGAATAAAATGAGTTCTCTCCTAACAAGTACCCTGCATTAATAAACCCACAGTGCATGTCCAAAAACAAGGTCAGCCACCATACACTTGTCTATGACTAGAATAGAATATACTAGACTGTCATCAATAGAATATACCTTAACAAGTTTAAAGTTAACCATCAACTACTGTTATAAACTACTAGTTCAACATTCAACTTATACAAAACCAGGAAACCAATCATTAATACTGAACCCATCAAACATTATCTGTTCCAATATTCTCTGAAGGAAACTGAACATTCAGACTTGCAAGAACTTCATTCACAACAACATTAGCTTCATCCACATGCAATGCCGCTTGTGTCTCGCGATTTTCTTCAACAATCTCTTCATTTCTATCTTCTTCAACAATATCTGCATTGTCTCCTTCTTCAGACTTCTCTTCATCTACTCCATCAACTTGAGCTTCATTTCTGGCATCTTCTGCATCTGCAACATCTGCAGTCATCTCTTCATCTGCTCCATGAACTTGAGCATCATGGAAAACCTCTTCTTCTTCATCGACTGCCGCATTTTTTTCTCTCACATCTTCATTCTTCTCTTCATCATTATTCCCTTCATTCACTTTAACTAAAAGGAAATACTTAGAAACTGGCAAAAATAATCAAATTATCATTAAAATGAATATAGATACCTTTCTTTTTCCTCTTCACAAGCTTCCTTTGCTTGAACAGCTTCCTCTTCATCAAGTTCCTGGACTTTGTTTTCCTTTCACTGTTCACCTTCTTCTCTTTCAACAATTTTAAAATCTCCTCACTCACCTCCAACATTCTTGTCAGAACACCTTGCACATGCCCACAGTGCCTGCAAGTTCCCCTGCTACCACCATCAACACCATCACCAGCAACAACATCATCACCATCATCAACATCATCAACCCTATCTTCCTGGCTTTCAGTTTTGTGCATTTCATCAGCATACTCCTCCACAATGTACTTAATCCCAGTGACCCCCTCCAGCATAGCCCTTACCTTGTCCAATGCAGGATCCTCGACCTCATCAGCATGATGAGAGACAAATTTTTTGCAACCCTCAACTTCTTGCACTTTTGGGATCAAGAAAGTGTGCAAAACCTGTCATCAAATGATAAAATAATTAATAAATTAATTAATCATTAAATGATAACATAATTAATAAATTGAATTGGTACATACCTGTCTAGCTCCTTGATGGCCTGCATCAACATCTCCCACATTTCTTCTTGTATGCTGCCACCTCAGCATCCTTGGGATTGGCAAGGGGGACTGTTCAGATTTCCCAGCATTACGGCCAACCAAGGGTACAGCCTCATATATCCATGCCTGCCATGAATGCCACAGTCACATTACTTATATTTTCACACAATCATTCTTAATAAAACTGGAAAATAAAATAATAATACTTACAAGGAAGGCCCATGGGAATCCAAACAGTGCATAACCAGCAGTTTTACCCTCTACATGCTGTCGATGGGTCTTCGCAAAATTCACTTTATTGTAGAGGTAGTCCACTGTCAGGTCATAACAAAGCCTACCCCAGGGGTACTTGCTGAAAAAGTCCAGGTTATCCACACATTGGATCCACCATTTCTCAACATTTTTAGTTTTGTCCCTAGCCATCAGGACAGTATGGAGGAACCACAGGAGAGCCAACTTTAGCTTCTCTTCCTTAGAGAACTGTCTCTGCTCCATCAAGTACAGTAGATTTTCTGCCCTCATATCCCCACCACCACAGACCTTCTCTAGAAATCCTTCACCATTTGCCAAGAACTTGGCCTTCAATTTGGTATCTGGCTCTTCACAACAGTTTAAGCCAGTCATCAGGTAGAACTCCCTCAAGCCAAAACAGACTGGCTTACTATCAATTAAGAACCACATCTCATGCTTTTTCTTGGACTGTCTAATAGTCCTCAAAAGCACTGAGTGCACCAACTGACCATTGAAGGTCCAGTTCTCAGAAAGGTTTAAGAAATCCCCAAAAACTGATCTCCTAAACATCTTTTCAAGACCCAATTTTGTCAGCTTGGTCTTGAAGTCATAAAAATTTTTAACTGAAGATCTCACAGAGATCTTTGCATTAAATGATTCAAACCTGGACAACCAGGTTTTGAACCTAAAGGTACTGACATCAATGTCAATCACCTTCCGTGGAATGCTTAATCTGTCAAGAGGATGCACATCCTCTTCATCATCCTCATCTCCCTCTTTATCAACTCCATCACCTGCTCCATCATCCCTCTCACCAGCCTGATCCCTATCAACCCCTTTATCAACTCCATCATCCCTATCACCAGCCTGATCCTCCTCTCTATCACTCTTCCTACTTGCCTCCCCAGAATCATCTTTATCCTCATCATCATCAATCACAACAGTTTTTCCCTTTCTTTTTGCAGCAGCAGCACTACTACCAACTCCATCTTCAGCTTGAAATCTGTCTATCTGATCAAAGGTGTCAACAGATGCACCTTTTGAACTCAAGTTGTCACCAACCTCTGTTTGACCACCACCCACATCTTTATCAGTGGATGTGGCATCACTGTCATCATCTTCTTCCTCCACCCTTCTTCTTTTGCATTTGACAAAATCTGAGGGGTTGTTCGAAGACATCCAAGCTTCTTGTGCTGATTTGCGCATGGACCACCTACGCGTACGTATATTTTTTTCCTTAGCTCTCTTTTCTTCTAAAAGCTCCGCTCTACGCTCTTCCCAAGTTCGCGGACCTTTTCCTTTCGGAACGACGCACTTTAACCTAGGCATTTAATCACCTAAACACAACACATTTTTACAACGAAAGTTAAAGAAAAAATCCCCAATAATTACACCTACACAAACCACATTTTAATACGAAAGTTAAAGAAAAACCCCTAATAATTACACCTACACAAACCACATTTTAATACGAAAGTTAAAGAAAAACCCCCAAAAATTACACCTACACAAACCACATTTTAATACGAAAGTTAAAGAAAAACCCCCAAAAATTAAACCGAAAACCAAAATCGAAAATTGCGTATAAACCGGTAAAATAACAAAACCCATTACCCGAAATCAAGATGTAAAGATGCAAAATACCCATTAATCGTAGAAATACAAAGTTAAATTTCAAATAAAAACCCTAACAAAATCGAGTGCGTACCTGTTTATGTTGTTCTCCTGTTCGTCGATAATGTGCTTAACCCACAGAGATCCTTTAAATAACTCCAAAAAGACACTCACAGTAGTTGAAGTCGTGCAGGCAGTTGATAGAGAGAAAATAGGAGAAGTTGAGAGTGAAAATTGGAATGGAACGCAGTAGTGTATGATCAACCCAATAGAGTAGATGTAGTATCCGTTATTGTTTAAATTACCCGAGTACTTTTTTTTATTTCAAAAGAGTTCACAAGTTTTTTATGTTTTGCACCCACAAGTTTTTAATGTTTTGCACCCACAAGTTTTTAAGAATACTAATTCAGTCATTGGTCCCCACTTAAACCCACTTAAGTTTTTCTCTCTCCAAAAATAAGTCAAAAAGAAATGGAAAGGTTAAACTTTTTATTCAACACTTTGAGGGGTCTTTTAACTAATTCTTCTCGAGTAACCTTATTACCGCTATGTGGTATCGGGTATATGGGTGGCATTACAGTAAATCGATAGTACTACTCCTATAAACTTAAAGTTCACAGAATTAATCACGATTTTCATCATCCTGTACGTGCAATATTTTGCTATATATATATGATGGCACGAAGTTTGTAACATATTTTACTCGCTAGCTAGTGGTGGCTGGCTAATAAAGTGAAGCAAAATATTTCATCTCCTTCAAGAACAATTGTAATCACCTAATTTTGGCACCAAAAATAGAAAAATTCTATAAAATAGTCGTGTCAATTGTCACGTAATTTTGCTAGATTTATCGTTTATTTTAGCTATTTTAGTTATTTAATTAGGAAGAAAAATATTAGAGATTTTCCAAAAAAAAAAAGCATGATTCAACTATGAGTAACATTTAATTGAATTTATGTGCTAATTAATTTTTCTCTTACAATTTTTGTGTGTTTAACTAATTAATTAGTTTTAGTTAAATATGTTTGTATAATTGTATTATTTAAGTACATTGGGCCATTTACATATTCAGACAAGAATTAAAGAAGAAAAAGCAATCCCTACAAACAATTTGACCCATAAACCAGAGGCCCAAAACTAACATTTAACCCGGCCCACACCATCATATAAAAGAGAAAAATTTCCATTTTGTTCATTTTCTTTTCACAAAAAGGATCAGACAAAGGAAATATGGCCAAGTCTCCGCCGCCCCTGAGCTCCTCACTGGCGACGGCGCACCTCCCCTCTCTGGCAACATGATACATTATCGGAGTCTTCATCACCTCCTCTCTTTATTTCTGAGACCAATTTCGCCAAATACTCACTGATTCGATATAGATCGAGATTTCAAATGGGGGATCCGAAACTTTTCTAGCGACTATGAGTTTTCTCCGGCCTAAGTATCCTCTCACCCTTCTTTATACATTTCTAAGCTTGAATTCTCCTGAAATTACCTCGTTTTCCCGTTGTCTTCGCCTGCCTCGTTATTCCATTTTCGAGCCCTGGCTATGGTGTTTTGTTTGTAAGCTGGGGTAGTGACGGGGACACAGTGGTAGTCGTTTGGATTGGAGGCTGTAATGATTGGTGTCGTGTGGATGCCATGAATGTGAGGTGTGTTTGAGCAAATTTTGTATGAGCTGTGGTGGTGTGGTCGTAATGTTGGCGAGGCGATGGGAACGACAGTGGTGGTGCAGCGAGGCAGTGGTGGTATTGTATTGATGCAGCGACTGATGCAGCGAGCGAGGTGCTTGTACGGTTACATCCAATTGAGTTTTCACTTGAATGAATGGACGATTTTAACTGAAAAATAAAAGTGTAACAAGGGTCCACCGTTTACACGAAGCTCATTTATATCAAGATTCGAACGGGCGATGCGTCCGCGGTAAATCTTTGTTAGAGTTTTCGTCAATTAACGAGCGATAAATTAAAAAATTAAAGCGTAAACAAATAATATGGCCTTATACAACAAATATAATTCACACGAGTCGAAATGCATCAATAAAGCAACTGTACTTGGTACAGGACTCGAGGGTGCATAACCCCTTCCCGAGAGTCAATCGAGATCCTTACCCGAAACTATGACGCATACCACTTACAAGTCATAGGTGTTCTAAGGTACCTCTTTGGTGACTTGGCACACCTTTGAACTATGTCAAGTGGCGACTGTCACGCCCTAAAAAATTTAATTAAACTGCGCGGGTTTGCTAGGTTTATTATATAAAGGCTCGTGACTGGTGTTCAACAGGTACAAAATTATTTAGAGAAACTCGGAGTCGCCACTTGACATAGTCTAAGGTGTGCCAAGTCACCAAAAGGTACCTTGGAACACCTCTGACTCGTCTAATGGTCTGCGTTTAGAGATTCGGGTAAGGTTCTCAGTTGACTCTCGGGAAGGTATTAGGCACTCTCGAATCCTGTGCCGAGCACAGTCGCTTTATTGTCGCAATTTTAATTTATTAAAATATGGTTATATTATCTTTTGCCGTTGATTTGAATTTAAACTTTCATTCAGAAAAATTTAAAAGTGTTATTCTTATCCTACCTCACAGAGGATCGGACGAATTTATACTTTAATTCATAATAGATAAAATATATCACGCATTTCCAACCTCACAAAGGATTGGTCTATTTTAAAAGAATTTAATTGACTTAAAAATAAATTAATTTCAAATTGGCTTAATCTCAATTTAATTTTCTCTTGTCTCTTACCTAATAAGTAGATCAGAATTCGTACTTATAATATTGCCTAATCGAATAAGTAGATCACGAATATATTTAACGATGCCTAATCGAATAAGTAAATTATAAATCATACTTATCAACATGCCTAATCGGGTGAAAGTTTTATCGTCCCTATTGATTTGCCTAATCACATTAAATATTAAGTAGCAATCATTGAAAGTTTAACAACAGGAAAACCGAGATATGGCTATTTTATTTGAATAAATGGCCGTTTTATTAAATAGATGATGCTTTGCAGACTATTAATGCAAAAAGGAGGGCTTGTAAACTGGCGCCATTTTTACTTGATATGGGCTGAATTATCTTGCATAAATAGGCTGCTCTAAAGTATCTTTTGTAAAAGAAACCATAATATTTTATATACATATATATGTCTTATCATCAACAATGGCTGATTTGTCTAAAGAGTGATTGTTTTGTCAACTAAATTAAGAAAAAACAGTGTACGTGAGTTGGGCTGAATTTACTTGCAGAAATGAGCTTCTTTAAGGATTTTTTTGCACAAAATAGTCATATCATGATTTTCCAAATAGTGGCTGTTCCGAGTTCTATTTCATTGTTACACAAATATCCATATTTTTCGTACATATCTGATCTTTTGCAAGACAGTCCTATGAACTGCATTTTTCAAATCAGGCCAGTTTTCAAAAAAAAGTTCCAGATTTGTCTGTGAGCACTTTTCTTTCCAGAAATAAAATCCAATCATGCTAGAAAGTCTTCTAAAGAAACTTGCTTGGATTTTTACATGTTAACGCTCAATGCACAATTGTTTCATGCATATATTTGCAATATATATTAATTACATACAACCTTTCTTTAAAGCTTCAATCACAATAGTTCAAAATAAACTCTCCACAAAAAGGGACACAATGATTAAGTATGCAACCAGAAACACTTATCATTACTCATTGGTCTTCCATAAAAATAACATGAAGCTACAAGAGTTAAATATTTACCTGTTAGCCAAAGAACCTTATGCAGAACGAACCAAACAGCAACAACACCCAAAATCAGCCTTGAAAACAACCCTTTAACTGCTCTATTTAAACCCTTAAAGCTTAGATTTATCCTCCAAAATACCTTAGATATGAAGGTTTTTTGGTTCTAAACCTATCTCTTAAACTTACTATATTTTTTCAAGTATTTGTTCTCTATTTTCAGCCTTGTTTCAGCTGGTTGTTGGTGATAAAAGAGGGTAATAAATGCCCCCTTTTATAGCTGAAAAAATATAAGAGAAAGGTTGGAGTGTGGACTTGTACAAAAGGTACAAGCCCACACCCCTACACACTTGAGTACACTAGGCAAAGATCTCTCAATTTCAGCATAGTACAACAGTAGACATCCACACTACTTGTCCCTCCAAAAGCTGAAAATATAGGTTGATGGGACAGCCTTATAGACTAGGACACTTGGCCTATTGGACCCACATTTACTAAAAATTAATTCCCAACGCCTTCCCTTTAACTTAAAGGGTTTGATCCTAACCAATTTAACATTAAAGTCAGCCTATGACAATTGAAACTTATTTAACTGACCATAAGTTAACTCCCAGTATTAACTTGGGCTCCCAAACTTGACTCTTAAAAAGCTAAAATTACTCCACAAGCATTTAACTCTCTCACACATATTTCATACTACAGGAGTAATGTCAAGACTACACAGTCCTCTATGTAACAGACAACTCTCTCACCAGATGACTTTTCAAGTTTTATAAGGCCGAACAGAGCCACAATAATCCCACTTCAAACAATGACACAACAATCAGACAGATTAGGTATATTCATGCTTGAACTATGAACAATCCCATAAAACTTTCAGACAAACTAAACAAAGAGCCAAGTCTCCTACTTGAACAAAGCTATGGCTGACGATATGATAGATAACCTTATGTTTTCAAGTACTACTTCAACACATGATCATTTGCACCACCAGTGAAAACAAAACAAGATTTCCCATTTTCATTATCATACATATACAAGCTGAAGTTCAAAAGATTATGCAATGTTAACAACTACGTAATTGAACAATTAAGCAAGTAAATCAGCCTATAGTAGAAGGGAAAATACAATCTAGCTAACCGCCTAAGCCAATACCAAGCAAGAAAAAACTCACTCGTCAACGCGAATACAACGTCGTTGTCATCGTTGAGCCGCTGCCTTGGCACTCACGGCTGCCTCAACAGTACACCCGCTGCAACATAGCCGCAGCTTCATCCTTATCACGCCACCATCATACGCACGCTCGACGTCATCACAGCCCCGGATTCAAACAAAAAAACAGTCCTCCACACTGCCTTAAATCAACTCGCACCACTGCATAAACCAACCATCACCTCAACTGCCCTAAAACAACTACTACAACAGCCCCCATTCATGCTCCACCAACGCAGCATCCAAACAATACAATAACCACCCAAACATACCAGAAAATAAGAAAGAGAAAGACGAGAAATCAGATAAAGGAAAAATAAAAAAAGGAAATGGGTAAGAGAAAGAGAAAAGGAAAAATAGATTTTGGGTGATTTGGATATGGGGTTAAAGAGGAAAGTGAGAAGAAGAGGAAGAAACAAAAACTTACCGGAAAAATCAAAAGGTGGCTGGATTTGTGCTTTGACCAAGTTTTTGACCGTCGATCTACTCCAAACGGTCCACTTTTTGAAGAAAACAATAGCGGAAATGGAAAGAGAGGGCCGAGATCTTTCCAATGGTATACTTTGCTAAATTTTCCGGCCACCGGAGGTGGTGGTTCGGCGGTGGCCGATCGGCGGAGTACGGTGGAGCAGCGGTGGGACTAGGTTTTCCGGTAGGCTGGTGAAATTTTGCCAAGGCCTGGCCAAGCCAAGTGGCTTTAGTGGAGTGAGACAAAATGGGGGGTTTTGTGAGCTTATAAGAGAAATAAGGGGAGGAATGGGAACCATTAGATCAAATTTGATCGAATGGTTGAGATCAAAAGAACGTTGGACGGGCCATAGTGCAAATGGGCTGACGGGCCAAAGCATTGGGCTACATATTTTTTATATATAGCCACAAAAATTATTTATACACACACAACTAACTAAAATTAAACCACATATTTTACAACACTATCAAAATTAAACTATAGAATCAAAAATTAAGCACGTAACAAGTAATTTTTGTTAATTTTCAAATTTTAACGTCCTAATTAGAAACAAAGTTAAAAACAAACACTAGAAGTCCAGAAAAATTGACAACACGTCCTAAAAATCTAATACGACTATTCTGAACAATTTTATGAATTTTGGTGCCAAAATTAGGTGATTACAGCGACTCTAAAAATCTCTTAATAATTCGTACCTTTAAAACACCTAAATCACAACCTATTTTTTATTTTTAGTAAATTTTAGGGCGTGACAACAATAAGAGTACTACTACAATTGAAGAAAGGCCACAAACAACCACGTACACGGTACAACACTATGACAAAACAACCACAGCTCTGCCCTGAGCCAAACTAGTATAAAACCATCACCCTAAAAAAAAATGAAAAAGTACGTAAAATATTTGACCATCATTTCCAGCAGTTATCTTTAACGCAGTTGCATTGTTTCGTATCACTTTCAATTATCCTGGTAGACACTTAAATTTTACCAAAATTATAATTTCTACAAGGTGAGCCTATTTGGGTTACTTGGAGGCTACTCCATTAAAAATCCTAAATCACACCTATAAAAAGGGGTCACATATTCCTTTAGAAAATATCTAAAAAGTTCCAATAGATCACTTCAAATCCTATAAGTCCGGGATATTCACAACAAAAAAGACATCAAATACATCTTTCATCCTAATTCGAGAAATACGCCGTTTAAGCTCTCGAATCATCGAAAAACCTAGAGGAAAGAATCAAGGGATCATCAGAATTGTACTCATATATTTTATGAATAAAAATACTTTTCTTTATGTTGTTTTGTGATTGCTAAATTTTATTGCAAACAATCCTTTATTGCGATCTTCTGTTGAATATGCAAGATATGTTTGCTAAGGAAGATAAGTGAAAGTGATTATGAAATCATCAAATGCATTGAAGATAACTGCTGGAACTGATGGTTCTACTGCCTTATTTTTTTCCCTGAGGAAGATGGTTTTATAGGTTCTTTTCATTTTGGACGAGCTTCCTCTCGACATATAATTCAAATAACTGTCTGCATAATTTGAGTGGGCGGGAGTTGATGAAATTGATTGTATGGTTGCAAATGTGTGCTTGAGCAACTAGAAACTCTCTAGTCGTCTCCGATCACAAAACCATGCCATATTTGTGATTTTCATTGAGATGTGCATATAATTGTAATAGTGAGCTCTATATTTATAAGGGGAATTAGTGGACCCATCATTATTCGTAAATGATCAGATCTCATTGCTCATAAGAAGAACGAGAAAATATTTCACCATATACTGCGATGAATTATTGAGATGTTGTAAGTATCGAGATCATATATCAGGTAACTTTGCCAACTTAGACATGTACATATCAAAATAAATCACCTAAATTATTTTATTTTTATTTTTTAGCATAAATCAATTCGTCTACATCTAAATACTAAAGATGATTGAGTTATGAGATAGAAATATGTGACACCGCGATCTCCACATCAATCACTATGTCAATTGAGAAGATTTATTAAAATGAAAACAAGATTGACTTCCTCGGGGAAAGGGTGAGGGTTGCAAGAACTAAAGTTTGTCTTGTTCTTGCTTAATTGATGAATCAGAAAATTTCGTCATCGTTAGTGTTTAGTTTTTAGCCCCACTAAAAGAAGTGTTTGAGTTCGTTTGGTATGAGGTATTGATTAACTTAATCCATGTATTAAGTTTTAGCTCTTGTCTGGTAGCAAAAATCAATGAAGTATTAGTAATTCATGTATTATTTAGTATACTAAATATGGTATAATTTAATACCAAGGTATATATGGTATTAGTAATACCATGTTTACTAATACAATGTTTACTAATACATGGATAAATCATGAAATGATAAAAATACCCACCATCAAACCGTTGTTTTTAATAAAGTATATGGATAAGAATTCAAGGGTATAATTGGAAACAAAACTTTATACAGTTTTATACCAAAAATAAGTTTAAGTTATAATACAATGCACCAAACACGTGACTAAAAACAATCCCTGCATTATTAATTTCTGCATCACTAATCCATGTATTGTTAATCCGCCAGTATATGTTAAAAAACTTTTCGAACTAGATTCTGGCAATCCGTTAGGAAGTACTCTAAATTTTGGCGGTAAGCTAAAGGATAACGATTTTTAAGGTGGACTCAAAAGTTATACACTGGCACTAAAATATCCTATTTCAGTAAATCTCCCTTGATGAATAATGAGAAAATTTTAACTGGATGTTTGTCTTTGGCTACTGTTTATATTTTGTCCTCTTTATTAAAAACCGTTACAAATAATAACCTCCCGTTTCGCAAGCCGAATAATGACCGTGCTATTACATCAACGAATTTAGGCTTATAATTTAGCAAATAGTTATGAGAAATCTCTCTCTCAAGTGCGAAATAAGAAAATGATAGAAGTATAGTAGAGGTTGTTGAGAGCATCTTTCCCATATTGATTTAAAAGAGATAGACTAATGTGTTAGTAATAGGCTAAATACTCTCACACCTACTAGACTAGTCTTTTGAACTTGACTCTCCTATTTGGCCGATAACATTTGTGCTTTCATTGAGAGTCAACGCTTGGGGACCGCAATTCGGAGTGGTGGCCTATGCCAGGAGAGGCGCCCTGAGCTCAAGAAAGATGCCAACCATGACCAACGCGGTTGGTCTCTCCCACTTGCTAGACTAATCTTTTTGATTTTTTCTATTTGGTTATAAGAGAGGCACCTTTCTTTACCATATAAAATAGAAATTAAATATATCTTATTAACCACCCAAATATATATATATATATATATATATATATATATATATATATATATATATATATATAAATCAAAACAATGAGAGTCGCATTTGTTGAATGGGATTTGGAATAACATTTGCTATAAATGACTTTTAAATCGTTAAACAAGACTTATAAGTCGTCCCACTTAGGCGACTTATAATCGCATTTGTTCATTACAGCTTATAACTCACCAAATTTCTCGCTCTTTATTAATGGTAAATTACCTTATTCTAGAAATTCAAAATGTTTCAATCAACTCCTCATTCAATTTGGCTGCCAAGTTTATTTTTATTTAGGCTTCAAGTAACAAGCTACATCAGGGATAAACCTCAATAATAGACCTTAATCCTAAAATAGGAAAAAAATTGTAGTCACTGAAACCAGCATCAGTGAAGAGTTTTTCCCATTCTTCTTGACTTCTCTCTTTTCCCGAAACGTGAACCATCATAAGCATGTCCCAGAAAAGTTGAGTTCCGAATGACTTATGATCTCCTTTCTTGTTATCAAGCACTATGTCAATAATGATCACCTTTCCTCCGTTCTCCTTACTTGGAATTGCCTCCTTACATTTCTTCAATATTTGAACACACTCTTCATCGCTCCAGTCATGTAATATCCACTGCTTGTCATTCATCAAAATTTAGCATAATTTCCATCAACACAGAAGCAATACAGCTAAATAAAAGAAGAATATTGCATGTTGAGTAATTACCTTGAGTAAAATTGCATCTGCAATAGGAATGGACTTGAACATGTCTCCTCCCACAAAGCTCAAGTTCTTGTTCCCTTCCAAGCCTTCAACTACATGTGGCAAATCAAAAACAGTGCATTTCATCTCTGGAAATTCATTGGCAATGGCTTTAGCCACAGTTCCAATGCCACCACCAACATCTGCCAATGATTTCAACCCTTCAAAAACTCCCTTACAATGTTTAATCACTACACTTATAACCAACCTTGCATCACTAGCCATAGCTTCATTAAATAAATTATTAAACCTAGGTTCATCCCCTGCATATTCAAATAATGGCTTGCCATGAGCAGTTGCAAATGGAGTAGAGTCATCATTTTGGAGCCATTTGCTTAGACTATGACATGGATCCATTATAATTGGATCCAATTGCATTAGCAGAAACGGGACTAGACTCAGAGGCTCATCTTTAAGGAGGAGACGTGAATTCGGAGTAAGTAGATAACCCTCTTCTCCATTTTCTTTAACCTTGGTTTGAATAAAGAAACCTGAATGAACTAGAATACGCATGAGACGGTAAATACAATCCTGGCCTTTGATTTTGTTGACAGGGAGTGCATTCACTAAATCAGAGAGGCTCATTGGTTGGCCATGATTGTAAATGATATCTGGAATTCCCAGTTGAACTGCACATTTGAGTGACATAGAGTTGATGTAATTAAATACATGGTTTACTATGTGTGCCTGCGCAACAAGTACCTCTCTTGTTTCATCTCCAATATTATTAGACAATGCCATATTTGTGTGTTTTTTCTTTGAGATGTGTTGTTTTAGTTTAGATCTGTATTTATAAAATAATTAGAGGACCGTCATAATTTTAATGGAAAAGGGTCATATTTACCCCCTCTAATATAGTTTAATGTATTAACCTAACCTCCGTAATACTATTCGTCCATATCTATCCCTGCCATCAAAGTATTGAATTTATTTGCCATTTTTCTAACCGCTGTGACATATGGTAGTTGCTTAATACAACAATATTAATTACACTACCTAAAACTCCCAAACCTAGTATAATTTATCCAAATCCATACCGATACAAATTAGCCAATCCGAACCAAAAATCCACCACCTAAAAATTGTATAATTTGTGTCATCTTCCTCAATAACCCTCAATCGTCTTCTTCTTCATTATCACATGAAATAACCAACAATACCCTTCTATACCCTTCTCTGTCCAATAAAATTATACTTAGTTGGTTCACCGTTTAAATCCAACTTGATAGGGATTTTATCATTAATATTAATAGTTGATTTACCGTTTAATAGACCAATATTTTAATACGTCCGTTCATAAACATTCAGGTCTATACAAAAAGGTAATCTTTCCACCGATACATTTTTTCATGAAAAATCACAACATTTCAAGTGACACCTTTCCATGAAAGAACATACTAACATTTTAAGTAGCACCCTTTCACTATAGAACACAACTAGATTTCTATAAAAGTGTGTAACCAACCACCGAATTGGTAATCTTATCAACTAGTCATCACAAAAATCGAATAATCGCGAATCATTAACTACCACGTTAATATCCACCAAGAATTCATGGGGTCCAAAGTCATATAATATAGACATTAAGTCTATTATTGGCTTTTATTATGTATAGCCACACGGCCCGACATTTTATAATATTTCACATGACTATTCTATTTTTGTTGCCAAGATAGAGCATTGAAATGTCATAATACATTTCTCATAAAATAAGACATCATATAAAACGTCTTCAACTATTAATGAAACCAAATAAAATACTATTTCCTTAATATCTCAACATGAGATTGAGACTTTCAAGTACTCTAATACTAGTTAAGTTTATTGAACGGTTCAATAAATAATTATTCCAAAACTTGAAAGCAGACATGGTTTCATAAGATAACCAACTTTGTTGGAAGATATTCTCAGAGGATGCCCATATTATGGCAGAACCATGCTTATCCTCTTAACCATTTGGTGGAAAAAAAGGTTTCAACCATGAAATACGTTGAAGTGCTTAGTCTAATTCCATAGATGCTGATCCAACACACCTTTTTGTCAATGTCCATTTAAATAAAAATTGTCCAGTGCAACAACAATGTTGGATCACTATATATATATCCTTGTTGGCATATAATGACAAAATACTTTATTTGATACTATCTAATTTCTTTAGTCACAAAGACTATATCATTGGAACCTCCAGTTTAACACCAGTTTAAGGAGTTAAACATTAGTTCCGTATCACGACATGGACATTGCTAAAAATACAACCTTTTAGAAGCGGCACATAGCATCATCCGTGAAATTTTCCTTTGCGCGTTGACTTCATACAGCCACTTAAACATTTTTTTTTCATTTTGTTTTTGTTTAAGAATTGATCCAACATATCATGTCAGATCCTATTATTCTTAATTTTCAAAAACAAACAAACCTACATTTCTCTCACGTCTTAGGAGAAGGACACAACCATATCCTACTAAATCGGTGAAGCTTTTAATCTTCAAAGCCAATTTTGTATCACGACGAAGTTTTTAATCTTCAAAACCGATTTATATAACGGTGAAATTTTTAATCTTCAAACCAAATTTAAAAGTACAGTGAAGATTTTATATCTTCAAACTGATTTAACGTACAGTGAAGTTTTTATATCTTCAAACTGCAAATAACAATACAAATATTTTAATAATCCAAAGGTTTTAATCTTTTGAACGGATTAAACATACAATAATTTTAATGATCCGTTGAAGTATTTAAATCTTCAAAACGGAATATTAAATTAAGAGTAGAAAATCTTTTCAGATTTTAGTCTCCACAAACAGTCTATTAATGATTAGCAGACCAAAATACAGATTAGATTTCTTACGATTGTTAGAAGTCTGCACTTTCGATAATGACCAAAAACAGAAATAGATGAAGTAGAAAAATTCCAAGCCAACAGTATACACTGTCTGTCCTTAAGAAATCTAATCCCCTCACAGTTACCCAAGGTTTGTGGATTAATTTCTCCCAGGATAGAATGGAATTATCCCCACTGTGCTAGCGGTAATTCAAATCACAGTGAACAACGAACTCAAATATTGGTAGCAAATCACACTGACTTAGAACTTACTTTGTTTTGAAAACAAATGCAAAAAGTAATGAGTGAGAGAGAGAGAGTATGAAATTTTTGGATGAACAAAATGAGGCAAAATGCCTCTCTATTTATAGCCACAAAATTTGGAGTGAAAAAGCATGAAGATGTCTTTTCATTTTGGTGAAGTGACTGTTCAATGAAAAGGTGTCTTTTTATTTTGGTGAAATGATTGTTCATGAAAGGCAGCCTTCAAGATGGCTGTTCAATGAAAAGGTGTCCGTCACTTTGGGAACTTTGGAATATTTGCATAAGTATTCTACTCTTTAATTCTGTTGCGAAAACAGCCCCAAATCAAATAAATATATATTAATATAAATATTAATTTTTAATAAATATTGTCTTTATTTCCCATTCACACCACTTTACCCTTCTTTCCAAACCCAACATAGTTTAATACTCGTATTTTAAGATTTCAAAGCCGAACAAACTGAAATAGTTGGCAAGAACCTTAATCAAAATTTTAATTTAAATAGAAAAGAATTAAAGAACAAAATTACATGCGAGTGATCTGTCAACTAATTGTCGTAACAAATCTAATTAAAGAAAGGGTGCGAAAGAAATACAAATTTCGAAATTCTCAAGTAATTAAACACAATGCCAGAAAACATGAAGTAACCTTATTACCGCTATGTGGTATCGGGTATATGGTTGGCATTACAGTAAATCGATAGTACTACTCCAATAAACTTAAAGTTCGCAGAATTAATTAAGATTTTCATCATCCTGTACATGCAATATTTTGCTACATATATATATATTTGATGGCACGAAGTTTGCAACATATTTTACTCACTAGCTAGTGGTGGCTGGCTAATAAAGTGAAGCAAAATATTTCATCTCCTTCAAGAACAAATAACAGTACTACTAGAATTGAAGAAAGGCCACAAACAACAACTCTATGACAACACAACCCCAGCTCTGCCACGAGAAAAGACAAACGCATCACCAAACACTACTCATAACTATAAAACCATCACCCTCAAAAAAAAAAAGTACGTAAATATTTGAACATCATTTCCAGCAGTTATCTTTAACGCATTTTCATTATTTCGTATCACTTCCAATTATCCTCCATTGCGATCTTCTGTTGAGTATGCAAAATATGTTCTCTAAGGAAGATAAGAGAATTAAAGTGATTATGAAATCATCAAATGCATTGAAGATAACTGTTGGAACTGATGGTTCTACTGCTTTATTTTTTTTCCTGAGTATGATGATTTTATAGGTTCTTTTCATTTTGGAGGAGTGTATATGGTGATGGGATTGAGTTTTGTCGTGGCAGAGCTGGGGTGGTTTTGTTATAATATTGCATGTTGTTGTTTGTGGCCTTTCTTCACTTCTAGAAAAATTATTGTTTTTTTATGGAGATAGAATATTGCTTCAGTCTAGCTATATCTTAGAATAGAGATTTAACCAACAATTAGAACTGATATTAGCCCGGCAGCAGCTTCCTCTTGAGTCTTGGCATATAATTCAAATAACTGTCTGCCATGATATTTGAATTTACAGGCTGAATTGCATAATTTGAGTGGCCCGGAGTTGATGTAATTGATTGTTTGGTCGCAAATGTGTGCTTGAGGAACTAGAAACTCTCTAGCCGTCTCAAATCACCAAACCATGCTATATTTGTGATTTTCTTTGAGATGTTTATATAATTGTAATAGTGAGCTCTATATTTATAAGGGAATTAGTCGACCCATCATTATTCGTCAATGATCAGATCTCATAATTGCAGCATTGCTCATACGAAGAACGAGAAAATATTTCACCATATACTGTGATGAATTACTGAGATGTCGTAAGTATCGAGATCATAAATCAGATAAAATAATGGTACATATTGAGGTCGGCTTATGCACGCATAAGTATTCAATCATGTATTATGGCCTCTAACCTCCTACCAGCACAAATATTAGGTAACTTTGGCTACTTAATTATACATGTACAGTAAAATCTCTCTATAATGGCAGCGTTGGTCTAGTAATTTATAATTGCTGTAGTGAGGTACCGTTTGGTCTAGTAATTATATGGCTGATGTAGTGAGGTACTGTTATGCATGTATACGGATATTTGACATTTAGATCTTATCTAGCTGTTATACACAAAAAGTATGAAATTATTTTTTCGTAATTTTTATTTATAAAAGAAAAATTAAATACTTGTTAAATTTAAAATCTCTATACATATTCATACTTTATTAATTAAAATAAGCTAATATATTGTTTTTAAATTAACAAGTCAAAAAGATCTCATACTATTAGTTAATATTTATGGAAATTATTGTACGTGCCTTAAATAAATAAAAAGCGAATTTACTTACAAATTACCAAGAATAAGTGAATTTTAACCAGTTTAACCAAATAAAAAAAATACAAATGAAAGAAAAGGCAATATATTCTCCTTTGTATAAAGAGAAGAGTATGAAAGTTAGTTCCATTGTTAAACATTACTTCATACAATTTTTCTATAAATGGTACGAATGTCAACAAGACTATATTTATGATACAAATAATTATCATAATTATTTTTTATTTTTATTTTTATACATAAATTACTCTTACAAAATATTATTATACAATATTTGAGTATCGTTTTTATAAATAGATAATTTTATAAAGAGTGTACCGCAATAATGAATGTCCTTGCTGTTAGAGGTAGTATGTTGTAAAAAGAAGGTAAAATATAACATGAAAAATTAATTCTGAAAAAATATAGCCGTTATACTGAAATGTTGTTATAAGGAGAGACTGTTATAACGAAGTTTAACTATACATATAAGAGTAATCACCTAATTTTTGTTTTTGTTTTTACTTCTTAGCATAAATCAATTCTTCTTGTTTTCCTTTATCGGATATCATTTTTATGTTTTATTCTTTTCATCCACATGTTTCGCACTCCCTGTTTTTACTTGCCTAGTTTGCATTTTGCACACCTCTTAAAAATATTATTTAAATATTTCCTTTACAACTAGTACTCCAATTAGTTTGGGAATTACCTAATGATCATAAGGGTCAAATGGAAAGAAAATAAATAATTTTTCCTTGATTTGTTAAAGTGGACAAGTGAAACGGAATAGAAGGAGTAATATTCTCTTGCTGGCATTCACATTTACCAAAATTACTATAGTTCAAAGTTTGTAAAATATTTGAGGTTGTTTGATATAATGTATTGGCTAATTTAATTTATGTATTAAGTTTTATTTCTTGTTTGGAGTAAAAATTAACCAAGTTTTATTAATATATGTATTATTTAATACCTCAATAGTGGTATAACTTAATACATATCATCATGTTTACTAATACATGGATAAATAATGAAATGACAAGAATACTCATCCTCAAATCCTTGTTTTTAGTACATGGATAAGAATTCAAGGGTATAATTGAAAAAAAAAAAAACTTTATACAATTTTATACCAAACAAAAATTTAAGTTATACAATATTTATCCAAGTTTAATATAATGAATCAAACACGTGATTAAAAATAATCCATATATTATTAATCTCTGCATTACTAATCCATGTATTATTAATCAATATATAACTCGTTTCTCTACCAAACGACTCTTTATTATGATATCTAGTCTCCTAAAATTAAAGGAATATAAATTAAAGAAGACAGGAATCATAACAACAGTGAGATCGATGAAGCAAACTCTTTTAATTTTATCTACTCCAAGGTTATCTATTGAATTTTATCTACAGTTATTCAGATTTTGTTTTGTTTTCGAAGAAAAACATTTCTTAAAGGAAATGAAGTATTTTTAGAAATGATATGATACAAAATTTCTCAAAATACCAACCAAACATTACTTTTTGGGGAGGGGGAATGGGTAACTTATATGAAAAGTCTGTCGAAAAATTCCCCAGATACAAGATTTTATACGTTGGGCGGTCTTGTGGGCTCTTGGCATTTCTGTTAGGCTAGTGCCAAGCATTTTTTTGAATTAAAGTTCTGGCAATCCATTACGATTCCGCTAGAAAGTGCATTCAAATTTATTAGGAATTTTTACCCTGTGATTTTTGTTTTGAACTAAAAATAGTCATATCCAAAAATATTTACCTGATCTAACTATTTGGCTAAAAATATTTCTTTCCATAGCTGCATATACCCCAAGCTTGTATATCCCATAACCACAGTATGCATTATCTTTTATTGTATACCTTTCTACTATACGTATACCCAATGGTATACAAGTTTGATATCCCAAAGGTATACCACAATGTTGTGGTTATGTAGCTACAAAATATTTAAACAAAATTTGGACCATGGTAGGGTAATATATTAGTGTTGGCTGGCTAGTTTTGAAAACTTCCGTGAGGCTATTTTCTTGAAGGGAGTTTTATCGGGGTTCAAAGGTAAAGAGTGACACAGAAATGTCCTATTTTTGCAGATCACGATAATCATAGTCAACAAAAAATTTCAAGCAATGCCCTCCATAAATACTGATCTTATCAATTTGCCTCCACTTTCAAATATTTTAAGTAAATGCCCTCCACATCATCCTTCACTGTGCGAAAGGACTATTTTGCTCCTGCCTAAACTCAACTCACATGGAACAGTCTCATTATCTCATTCCTCCTTCCTTTCCTTCTTTCTTCTTTGTGTCCTGGAGAGATTTAGGAAATATGTAAAAGTTTTATTTATTTTATTATTTTTCTTTAATTTGTGTTATAGTGTAATTTTTATTTTGCCTAATCCTTTATTTGTATTTATTTTTTTCTGTATTTTTTTTTGGTAATTATTATCTAAATATCGTTTTAAAAAACTTAAAAATTACATAGGTTGTTGGTCTCTCCCCACCTACTAGACTAATCTTTTGAATTCTCCTATTTGATCTATAATAGAAACGTCTTTATTTACCATATAAAATGAATATTAAATATATCTTATAAACCACCCAAAAGTAAAAAATTAAGAACCAACCAAGAAAAATCGCATTTGTTGAATGGCATATGGAATAACATCTGCTAAAAATGACTTTTAAATCGTCAAACACGACTTGTAAGCCATCCCACATAGGTGACTTATCGTCGCATTTGTCCATTACAGCTTATAACTCACCAAATTTCTTGCTCTTTATTATTAATGGTAAATTACCTTATTCTAGAAATTCAAAATGCTTAAATCAAATCCTCATTCAATCTGGCTGCTAACTCCCTTTGTATTAAGGCTTCTAGTAGCAAGCTACATCAGGGGTAAACCTCAATAATAGACCTTAATCCCAAAATAGGAAAAATTTTGTAGTCACTAAAACCAGCATCAGTGAAGAGTTTTTCCCAATCTTCTTGACTTCTCTCTTTTCCAGTAACGTGAACCATCATAAGTATGTCCGAGAAAAGTTGAGTTTCGAATGACTTATGATCTCCTTTCTTGTTATCAAGCACTATGTCAATAATGATCACCTTTCCTCCATTCTCTTTGCTTGGAATTGCTTCCTTACATTTCTTCATTATTTGAACACAATCTTCATCGCTCCAGTCATGTAATATCCACTGCTTGTCATTCATCAAAATTAGCATAATTAAATCAACATAGCTAAATAAAAGAAGCATGTATGTTAAGTAATTACCTTGAGTAAAATTGCATCTGCAAAAGGAATGGACTTAAACATGTCTCCTCCCACATAGCTCAAGTTCTTGTTCCCTTCCAAGCCTTCAACAACATGTGGCAAATCAAAAACAGTGCATTTCATCTCTGGAAATTCATTGGCAATGGCTTTAGCCACAGTTCCAATGCCACCACCAACATCTGCCAATGATTTCAACCCTTCAAAAACTCCCTTACAATGTTTAATCACTACACTTATAACCAACCTTGCATCACTAGCCATAGCTTCATTAAATAAATTATTAAACCTAGGTTCATCCCCTGCATATTCAAATAATGGCTTGCCATGAGCAGTTGCAAATGGAGTAGAGTCATCATTTTGGAGCCATTTGCTTAGACTATGCCATGGATCCATTATAATTGGATCCAATTGCGCTAGCAGAAACGGGACTAGACTCAGAGGCTCATCTTTAAGGAGGAGATGTGAATTCGGAGTAAGTAGATAACCCTCTTCTCCATTCACCTTGGTTTGAATAAAGAAACCTGAATGAATTAGAATACGCATGAGACGGTAAATACAATCCTGACCTTTGGTTTTGTTGACAGGGAGTGCATTCACTAAATCAGAGAGGCTCATGGGTTGGCCATGATTGTGAATGATATCTGGAATTTCAAGTTGAATTGCACATTTGAGTGACATAGAGTTGATGTAATTGAATACATGGTTCACTATGTGTGCCTGAGCAACAAGTACTTCTCTTGTTTCATCTCCAATATTATTAGACAATGCCATATTTGTGTGTTTTTTCTTTGAGTGTGTTGTATTCTGATAATTTAGATCTGTATTTATAAGAAAATTAGAGGACCGTCATAATTATGATACCATATTTGTAAGATTGAGGAGATCCACTATACACTTTGATGGTAAGATCAATCAGAAACTTTGATTGATCATTTATAGTGAATAACTTTTCTTCCTAATATGAAATGGATATGACATTAATTTACTTTCATGTTGTCATTCACATTTACCAAAACTTTCCAGTCCCAAAATGGTAAAACATTTATTAAGTAGATTTAATCTTCAAAATTTGAAGGGAGAAAGAAGGTAAAATAATTTCCAAATTTGCATGCTACATCAGGAACAATCATTAATAAAACAACATCACACCTGTATAGAACCCACAATTCATCTGGAATATCCTCAAATAAATGGCCCTGTCTCAACGTAACTACTACTCCCTCCTGTCCATTTTCTATGATGTTTTGGGTGTTTTCACATATATTAAGAAAATCATCTTTTTAGCATTAATTAGCAATGTAATTGACCATATTAGCCCCCTATCCAAGCTATTATTACCTAAAGTTTTGTTTTAAGTCATTTATTAGCAAGGGTGATATGGGAAAAAACCTTCTTAATTTGTGTAAAGATCAAATATTGTGGACCAAGAAAAGCAGGCTAAAACATAATATATTATGGACCGGAGGGAGTATTACAAAATGCATCTTTCCTCAAACCAAAGTGTTTGAACATATGCTTTCGAGGATATAAAACTGAGATTCCAAACATTGACTAGTTGATTCAATCGAACTACAAGTCCTTGACATTTCCATCGTCTAAACTGATCATTAGTTTAGTACTCGTATTTTAAGATTTCGAAGCCGAACAAACTGAAATAGTTGGAAAGAACCTTAGTCAATTTTTTAATTCTAATAGAAAAGAATTAAAGAACAAAATTACATACGAGTGATCTGTCAACGAATTGTCGTAACAAATCTAATTAAAGAAAGGGTGCGAAAGAAATACAAATTTCAAAATTCTCAAGTAATTAAACGCAATGCCAGAAAACATGAAGTAACCTTATTACCGCTATGTGGTATCGGGTATATGGGTGGCATTACAGTAAATCGATAGTACTACTCCTATAAACTTAAAGTTCACATAATTAATCACGATTTTCATCATCCTGTACGTGCAATATTTTGATATATATATATATATATATGATGGCACGAAGTTTGTAACATATTTTACTCGCTAGCTAGTGGTGGCTGGCTAATAAAGTGAAGCAAAATATTTCATCTCCTTCAAGAACAATTGTAATCACCTAATTTTGGCACCAAAAATAGAAAAATTCTATAAAATAGTCGTGTTAATTGTCACGTGATTTTGCTAAATTTATCGTTTATTTTAGCTATTTTAGTTGTTTAATTAGGAAGAAAAATGTTAGAGATTTTCCAAAAAAAAAAAAAAAAAAAAAAACATGATTCAACTATGAGTAACATTTAATTGAATTTATGTGCTAATTAATTTTTCTCTTACAATTTTTGTGTGTTTAACTAATTAATTAGTTTTAGTTAAATATGTTTGTATAATTGTATTAGTTATGTAGGACATTGGGCCATTTACATATTCAGACAAAAATTAAAGAAGAAAAAGCAATCCCTACAAACAATTTGACCCATAAACCACAGGCCCAAAACCAACATTTAACCCGGACCACACCATTATATAAAAGAGAAAAATTTCCATTTTGTTCATTTTCTTTTCACAAAAAGGATCAGACAAACGAAATATGGCCAAGTCTCCGTCGCCCCTGAGCTCCTCACTGACGACGGCGCACCTCCCCTCTCTGGCAACATGATACATCATCGGAGTCTTCATCACCTCCTCTCTTTATTTCTGAGACCAATTTCGCCAAATACTCACTGATTCGACATAGATCGGGATTTCAAATGGGGGATCCGAAACTTTTCTAGCGACTATGAGTTTTCTCCGGCCTAAGTATCCTCTCACCCTTCTTTATACATTTTTAAGCTTGAATTCTCCCGAAATTACCTCGTTTTCCCGTTGTCTTCGTCTGCCTCGTTATTCCATTTTCGAGCCCTGGCTATGGTGTTTTGTTTGTAAGCTGGGGTAGTGACGGGGACATAGTGGTAGTCGTTTGGATTGGAGGCTGTAATGATTGGTGCCGTGTGGATGCCGTGAACGTGAGGTGTGTTTGAGCAAATTTTGTATGAGCTGTGGTGGTGTGGTCGTAATGTTGGCGAGGCGATGGGAACGACAGTGGTGGTGCAGCGAGGGTGATGCTTGTTTTGGCGCTGTAACAGTTAGGGGCAGCGAGGCAGTGGTGGTATTGTATTGATGCAGCGACTGATGCAGCGAGCGAGTTGCTTGTACGGTTACATCCAATTGAGTTTTCACTTGAATGAATGGACGATTTTAACTGAAAAAAAAAGTGTAACAAGGGTCCACCGTTTACACGAAGCTCATTTATATCAAGATTCGAACGGGCGATGCGTCCGCGGTAAATCTTTAGTAGAGTTTTCGTCAATAAACGAGCGATAAATTAAAAAATTAAAGCGTAAACAAATAATATGGCCTTATACAACAAATATAATTCACACGAGTCGAAATGCATCAATAAAGCAACTGTACTTGGTACAGGACTCGAGGGTGCATAACCCCTTCCCGAGAGTCGATCGAGATCCTTACCCGAAACTATGACGCAGACCACTTACGAGTCATAGGTGTTCTAAGGTACCTCTTTGGTGACTTGGCACACCTTTGAACTATGTCAAGTGGCGACTGTCACGCCCTAAAAAATTTAATTAAACTGCGCGGGTTTGCGAGGTTTATTATATAAAGGCTCGTGGCTGGTGTTCAACAGGTATAAAATTATTTAGAGAAACTCGGAGTCGCCACTTGACATAGTCTAAGGTGTGCCAAGTCACCAAAAGGTACCTTGGAACACCTCTGACTCGTCTGATGGTCTGCGTTTAGATATTCGGGTAAGGTTCTCAGTTGACTCTCGGGAAGGTATTAGGCACCCTCGAGTCCTGTGCCGAGCACAGTCGCTTTATTGTCGCAATTTTAATTTATTAAAATATGGTTATATTATCTTCGGAAAAGGGTCAAATATACCCTTCAACCATCTGAAATAGATCACTTTTACCCTCCGTTATGTTTTGGTATCAAATATACCCTTGTTGTTGGTAAAGCGGACCACTTCTACCCCTCCCTACTAACAGAGTCCTTGTCAGCTTAAAACCCACATAAAATAATATTCTTTTGCTGATTTGGAAATACACATCACAAAAGAAAACCCGCCTCTCTCTGCTCACTCCTTCTTTGGACATAACTCCACCATAGCTACTACTCCCTCTGTCCCAAATTAGTTGTCGTTTTTAGCTTCTTCACGCCCATTAAGAAAATTATTAAATAGAGTGTGTGTTTTACTATGTTACCCCTATTTAATGTTTGACTATTAATTTTGTTGAGAATTTTTTTAATTATTAAGGGCATAATTGGAAAAGACTAACAATTTTTGTCTTGAAATACTAAAGTGTCAACTAATCTGGGACACACCATTTTTCCTAAAGCGACAACTAATTTGGGACGGAGGGAGTATTTACCACCAGACTTTCCCATCTCATTTTCAAAAAAACTATTCATCACCTATGAAATTTTCACTCCACAGTCCATTTCTTACTTTCGTTGCTTTGCCATGATAAATTCGTGAGTTACAATTTCAAAAATATTCATGAGTTAGAACTGAGAAACAAAATACATAACACGATCTACAGAGGGTTCAAGAAATTATGAGTAGCGGAAGTGATTATCAATTTGAAAAGAAGATGAAATTAAAGCTTTTGTCATTTTCTATGAAACTCATCATCATCTACATCCTCAATAGTCAGTCGCCGAGCAAAAAATAAGACCAAGAACATCTGCTTCAACAATAAAACTTCACCAAATAAGCATACAAAGATCAGAGTTTCTAAGAACTTTTTTTTTTTTTGGAACATGAAATCAAACAGTACTATAGTTAAAGGGGCAAAACAAAGGATATAATTAGAAGAAGCATTGCTAGTACCTTTTACTGTCTTGGAAAGATTGTGAAGTATAGTGATAAACATCCCTCTAATTATAAATATATAACTTTTATTCTCTTTCCTAGTAGAAAATGAATAAATTAACCCTTTAGAATCAAACTTATCATTTAGAGTCCCACTAATTAGTTGGTCCCAAATCTAATTTTTTTTTACAAAACAGCTCCATTTTGAAACCATACAAAAAAGAACACTTCATTAAGATTCAAGACTAGATTAAAAGGTATTGTGATTTCAGAATTGGAAGGAAAACTTAAGAAAAAGTAGGAAAGAAATGAGGAAATGATAAAGAGAAGCCACGGAAATTATCTTAAGAATTGAAACAAAAAACAGTGCAAGGAAAAAAAATGTAACCTGATTTAGCTATCAGGATCCTAATTTGAGGAAGTATAGATGATACATGTGTACCAATAAGTAGCCATGTCAGCAAAAAGATGTAACTTTTAAGATTCTTCGGTCACAACTGGAGTGCTGTTAGTAGGGAGGGGTAGAAGTGGACCACTGTACTGACAGCAAGGGTATATTTGATACCAAAACATAACGGAAGGTAAAAATGATCTATTTCACATAGTTGAAGGGTATATTTGCCCCTTTTCCGTATTATCTTTTGCCGTTGATTTGAATTTAAACTTTGATTCAGAAAAATTTAAAAACATTATTCTTATCCAACCTCACAGAGGATCGGACGAATTTATACTTTAATTCATAATAGATAAAATATATCACGCATTTCCAACCTCACAAAGGATTGGTCTATTTTAAAAGAATTTAATTGACTTCAAAATAAATTAATTTTGAATTGGCTTAATCTCAATTTAATTTTCTCTTGTCTCTTACCTAATAAGTAGATCAGAAATCGTACTTATAATATTGCCTAATCGAATAAGTAGATCACGAATATATTTAACGATGCCTAATCGAATAAGTAGATTACAAATCATACTTATCAACATGCCTAATCGGGTGAAAGTTTTATCGTCCCTATTGATTTGCCTAATCACATTAAATATTAAGTAGCAATCATTGAAAGTTTAACAACAGGAAAACCGAGATATGGCTATTTTATCTGAATAAATGGTCATTTTATTAAATAGAGGATGCTTTGCAGACTATTAATGCAAAAAGGAGGGCTTGTAAACTGGCGCCATTTTTACTTGATATGGGCTGAATTATCTTGCATAAATAGGCTGCTCTAAAGTATCTTTTGCAAAAGAAACCATGATATTTTATATACATATATATGTCTTATCATCAACAACGGCTGATTTGTCTAAAGAGTGATTGTTTTGTCAACTAAATTAAGAAAAAAAAACAGTGTACGTGAGTTGGGCTGAATTTACTTGCAGAAATGAGCTTCTTTAAGGATTTTTTTGCACAAAATAGTCATATCATGATTTTTCAAATAGTGGCTGTTCCGAGTTCTATTTCATTGTTACACAAATATTCATATTTTTCGTACATATCTGATCTTTTGCAAGACAGTCCTACTTTGAACTGCATTTTTCAAATCAGGCCAGTTTTAAAAAAAAAGTTCCAGATTTGTCTGTGAGCACTTTTCTTTCCAGAAATAAAATCCAATCATGCTAGAAAGTCTTCTAAAGAAACTTGCTTGGATTTTTACATGTTAACGCTCAATGGACAATTGTTTTATGCATATATTTGCAATATATATTAATTACATACAACCTTTCTTTAAAGCTTCAATCACAATAGTTCAAAATAAACTCTCCACATAAAGGGACTCAATAATTAAGTATGCAACCAGAAACACTTAGTCATTACTCATTGGTCTTCCATAAAAATAACATGAAGCTACAAGAGTTAAATATTTACCTGTTAGCCAAAGAACCTTATTCAGAACGAACCAAACAGCAACAACACCCAAAATTAGCCTTGAAAACAACCCTTTAACTGCTCTATTTAAACCCTTAAAGCTTAGATTTATGCTCCAAAATACCTTAGATATGAAGGTTTTTTGGTTCTAAACCTATCTCTTAAACTTACTATATTTTTTCAAGTATTTGTTCTCTATTTTCAGCCTTGTTTCAGCTGGTTGTTGGTGATAAAAGAGGGTAATAAATGCCCCCTTTTATAGCTGAAAAAATATAAGAGAAAGGTTGGAGTGTGGACTTGTACAAAAGGAACAAGCCCACACCCCTACACACTTGAGTACACTAGACAAAGATCTCTCAATTTCAGCATAGTACAACAGTAGACAGCCACACTACTTGTCCCTCCAAAAGCTGAAAATAAAAGTTGATGGGACAGCCTTATAGACTAGGACACTTGGCCTATTGGACCCACATTTACTAAAAATTAATTCCCAATGCCTTCCCTTTAACTTAAAGGGTCTGATCCTAACCAATTTAACATTAAAGTCAGCCTATGACAATTGAAACTTATTTAACTGACCATAAGTTAACTCCCAGTATTAACTTGGGCTCCCAAAACTTGACTCTTAAAAAACTAAAATTACTCCACAAGCATTTAACTCTCTCACACATATTTCATACTACAGGAGTAATGTCAAGACTACACAGTACTCTATGTAACAGACAACTCTCTCACCAGATGACTTTTCAAGTTTTATAAGGCTGAACAGAGCCACAATAATCCCACTTCAAACAATGACACAACAATCAGACAGATTAGGCATATTCATGCTTTAACTATGAACAATCCCATAAAACTTTTAGGCAAACTAAACAAAGAGCCAAGTCTCCTACTTGAACAAAGCTATGGCTGACGATATGATAGATAACCTTATGCTTTCAAGTACTACTTCAACATATGATCATTTGCACCACCAGTGAAAACAAAACAAGATTTCCCATTTTCATTATCATACATATACAAGCTGAAGTTCAAAAGATTATGCAATGTTAACAACTACGTAATTGAGCAATTAAGCAAGTAAATCAACCTATAGTAGAAGGAAAAATACAATCTAGCTAATCGCCTAAGCCAACACCAAGCAAGAAAAAACTCACTCGTCAACACGAATTCAACGTCGCTGTCATCGTTGAGCCGCTGCCTCGGCACTCACGGCTGCCTCAACAGTTTACCCACTGCAACATAGCCACAGCTTCATCCTTATCACGCCACCATCATATGCTCGCTCGACGTCATCACAGCCCCGGATTCAAACAAAAAAACAGTCCTCCACACTGCCTTAAATCAACTCGCACCACTGCATAAACCAACCATCACCTCAACTGCCCTAAAACAACTAATACAACAGCCCCCATTCGTGCTCCACCAACGCAGCATCCAAACAATACAATAACCACCCAAACATACCAGAAAATAAGAAAGAGAAAAACGAGAAATCAGATAAAGAAAAAAAAAAGGAAACGAGTAAGAGAAAGAGAAAAGGAAAAATAGATCTTGGGTGATTTGGGTATGGGGTTAAAGAGGAAAGTGAGAAGAAGAGGAAGAAACAAAAACTTACTGGAAAAATCAAAAGGTGGCCGGATTTGTGCTTTGACCAAGTCTTTGACCGCCGATCTACTCCAAACGGTCCACTTTTAGAAGAAAACAATAGCGGAAATGGAAAGAGAAGGCCGAGATCTTTCCAATGGTATACTTTGCTAAATTTTTTGGCCACCGGAGGTGGTAGTCCAGCGGTGGCCGATCGGCGGAGTACGGTAGAGCAGCGGTGGGACTAGGTTTTTCGGTAGGCTGGTGAAATTTTGCCAAGGCTTGGCCAAGCCAAGAGGCTTTAGTAGAGTGAGAGAAAATGGGGGGTTTTGTGAGCTTATAAGGGAAATAAGGGGAGGAATGAGAACCATTAGATCAAATTTGATCCAATGGTTATGATCAAAAGAACGTTGGACGGGCCATAGTGCAAATGGGCTGACGGGCCAAAGCATTGGGCTACATATTTTTTATATATAGCCACAAAAATTATTTATACACACACAACTAACTAAAATTAAATCACATATTTTACAACACTATCAAAATTAAACTATAGAATCAAAAAATTAAGTACGTAACAAGTGATTTTTGTTAATTTTCAAATTTTAACTTCTTAATTAGAAACAAATTTAGTTAAAAACAAACACTAGAAGTCCAGAAAAATTGACAACACGTCCTAAAAATCTAATACGACTATTCTGAACAATTTTATGAATTTTGGTGCCAAAATTAGGTGATTACAGCGACTCTAAAAATCTCTTAATAATTCGTACCTTTAAAACACCTAAATCACAACCTATTTTTTATTTTTAGTAAATTTTAGGACGTGACAACAATAAGAGTGCTACTACAATGGAAGAAAGGCCACAAACAACCACGTACAACACTATGACAAAACAACCCCAGCTTTGCCCTGAGCCAAACGCATGACCATACACTAACCGTAACTAGTATAAAACCATCACCCTAAAAAAAAATGAAAAAGTACGTAAAATATTTGACCATCATTTCCAGCAGTTATCTTTAACGCAGTTGCATTGTTTCGTATCACTTTCAATTATCCTTGTAGACACTTAAATTTTACCAAAATTATAATTTCTACAAGGTAAGCCTATTTGGGTTACTTGGAGGCTACTCCACTAAAAATCCTAAATCACACCCTGAGGAAGATGGTTTTATAGGTTCTTTTCATTTTGGACGAGCTTCCTCTCGACATATAATTCAAATAACTGTCTGCATAATTTGAGTGGGCGGGAGTTGATGAAATTGATTGTATGGTTGCAAATGTGTGCTTGAGCAACTAGAAACTCTCTAGTCGTCTCCGATCACAAAACCATGCCATATTTGTGATTTTCATTGAGATGTGCATATAATTGTAATAGTGAGCTCTATATTTATAAGGGGAATTAGTGGACCCATTATTATTCGTAAATGATCAGATCTCATTGCTCATAAGAAGAACGAGAAAATATTTCACCATATACTGCGATGAATTATTGAGATGTTGTAAGTATCGAGATCATATATCAGGTAACTTTGACAACTTAGACATGTACATATCAAAGTAAATCATCTAAATTATTTTATTTTTATTTTTTAGCATAAATCAATTCGTCTACATCTAAATACTAAAGACAATTGAGTTATGAGATAGAAATAGGTGACACTGCGATCTCCACATCAATCACTATGTCAATTGAGAAGATTTATTAAAATGAAAACAAGATTGACTTCCTCGGGGAAAGGGTGAGGGTTGCAAGAATTAAAGTTTGTCTTTTTCTTGCTTAATTGATGAATCAGAAAATTTCGTCATCGTTAGTGTTTAGTTTTTAGCCCCACTAAAAGAAGTGTTTATGTATTACAGTATTAGTGCTTTATGGCAGTCCGCCAGTACATGTTAGAAAACTTTTCGAGAAAAAAACATATATAACCAAAAACACACTTAGCCTTACTTTCAAGTATACATTAGGACTATTGCACAAAGGCTAGCCAATATTTACCATATAAAAATATGTTTAGGCAGAGTGTTTTCCTTAAAACAAGGTGAATACCTTTGACTATATAACAGATTATCAGGAATCCTAAGATTAATAGTAATCTTTTTTTTTCCCATTAGATATCCACTCATCCCTGAATATTTGGCAACGATATTCATCTTGTTTCACGTTCAATTCATTACTACAAGTAAATATTTCATTACTATAAGAATGTATGTAAACAAATAAATATTTCATTACTACAAGAATATAGGTAATATATGCATATTTACTAGAATGGACAAAAATAAGTCGGACTCTGGTTAATATAGCATGCATATGAGATGCATAAATTACCAATATGCATACATTATGCATATTGGATGCATATTTTATCTAATTCATATTATATGTACATTATTTTAATATATTTATTGGCGAGATAATTAGATGACACTGAATGCATATTGGATTAGTATTGAATATAACTCATAATACATGTGCATATTGTATGCATATTCTGTATATCAAATAACAAAAAAGTATTGTAACCAATACTTGGACAATAAACAAACCCAAAATAACTGATATGTACGCGCGCAAAATAATAATTTGTTTCTTAAAAAAACCCTATATTTTGGTGTTTGTTGCACTACGGGGGTGATGGTATTAGTCTTCTTGTCGATTCCATAGTATAGAACAAGTTGGTCTTGTACTTCCAATGACTCTTTTCGCTGTTTCCTATTATTTGATACCTTTGACCTTGAAATGTGGTTCTTGAAATTATCGAGCCATTTCTCTCTTTCGATGCTTCTCTTTTCAGTATAACTTTGACGGAAGATATGATATTGTTAAGTTCATAAAGCTAGTTGGATCTCATGGACTGTATCTCTTTCTCCGGATAGGTCCTTAAAAATCATGTAATTAAAGATAGAGTTAAGACATTTATGATATATTCAAATTAATTTTAGAAAGATAGATTCCATAAAATCACTCATGACCCATCATCTCCCCAAAAATAGGCATTTAAGATGGTGGGTGTTTTTATCAAACTAAATGGCTATAAAAAGTAGTAGACATATGGTAAATATCTATAAATTATAATAAACAAAAAACGAGTTTATTTTTTGTTGATGACCCTTGTGGATGTCTATCCCACGTAATTTTCTCAAACTTTTCGAACTAGATTCTGGCGATCCGTTAGGAAGTGCTCTAAATTTTGACGGTAAGAGCTAAAGGATAACGATTTTTAAGGTGGACTCAAAAGTTATACACTGGCACTAAAATATCCTATTTCAGTAAATCTCCCTTGATGAATAATGAGAACAATTTAACTGGATGTTTCGGCCACTGTTTATATTTTGTCCTCTTTATTAAAAACCGTTACAAATAATAACCTCCCGTTTCGCAAGCCGAATAATGACCGTGCTATTACATCAACGAATTTGGGCTTATAATTTAGCAAATAGTTATGAGAAATCTCTCTCTCAAGTGCGAAATAAGAAAATGATGAACTATAGTAGAGGTTGCAGTGAGCATCTCTCTCATATTGATTTAAAAGAGATAGACTAATGTGTTTATAGGCTAAATAGACTCTCACACCTACTATACTAGTCTTTTGGACTTGACTCTCCTATGACCGATAATATTTGTGCTTTCATTGAGAGTCAACGCTTGGGGACCGCAATTCGGAGTGGTGACCTATGCCAAGTGCGGCGCCCTGAGCTCAAGAAAGATGCCAACCATGACCAACGCGGTTGGTCTCTCCCACCTGCTAGACTAATCTTTTTTATTTTCATATTTGGTTATAAGAGAGGCACCTTTCTTTACCATATAAAATAGAAATTAAATATATCTTATTAACCACCCAAAAGAAAAAGAATATATAAATCAAAACAATGAGAGTCGCATTTGTTGAATGGGATTTGGAATAACATTTGCTATAAATGACTTTTAAATCGTTAAACAAGACTTATAAGTCGTCCCACGCACTTAGGCGACTTATAATCGCATTTGTTCATTACAGCTTATAACTCACCAAATTTCTTGCTCTTTATTAATGGTAAATTACCTTATTCTAGAAATTCAAAATGTTTCAATCAACTCCACATTCAATTTGGCTGCCAAGTTTATTTTTACTAGTTTTTCGGCACGTGCGTTGCACGTGTTTACCGAGTTATGTACTATCTATTTAAAAGAGAAAAAGATCCATATAATTTTCATATAAATGTATACCGTTGCTTCTCCATATTATTATCTTACCAACCAAGAAAATTCAAGGCCACTCTTGCAAACTTCTATCCTTAATAAGAGCATTTTTTTTAGCTTCATTTCGTTTGAAACCTTCAAAAGAGTTGTTATATACTGCATATTTTTCAAATTTTAGTAATTGTATTTTTTATTATATTTATTGCCAATGGATTTAAGAGACAATAATGATGCAACACAATCTCTTCAAGAAAATTGTAATTGAAGAGGATCATACACATACTTTACAGGAATTTGATCCCCATACCTATTTGGGAGCTCATGCAACTTAATTTAGTAAATTCTGATTATTGTTCAATTGCTTTCAAATTAATGAAAGCGGCAATTTCATATACTACTCCTATTATTCTTCAGGGAATTTTTTTTTTCTTAATATTAAAAATCGACTAATAAGTACTATTTTTTGTAGAAATAAAAAATACACCAAAAAATAAATAGTAATGCACGCATAACTGAAACATATTTGATTTTCTTACACATGACAAATCTAGATACACCAAAACTATTCATCTTGCAAAAACTTAAGATGCCTTATGAATAAAGTCAAAAGGCTTACTCCCAGATTATATCTTCATTATTCTATATAACAAATTTTAGGGCATACACATTGTATGCACTCAATCCGTCTTAGTGAGTGCATTTTCTTTTCTTTTAAATATCACATAAATAAAATATTTTAATTTGTGTTTGTGTTGTAGTAGAAAAGTTGAAAGTAAAAAGTGTAGGACATATGGTTTGATGATACTATTCTATTTAGCCAACTTAATTAATAAAGAAATAAACTCTTTGTTTCAGTCAATATATATAACGTTTAAGCTATTCAAATTATATAGTTTTATTGCTTCAATTTTACATGTTATCATGTTTCTCTTTTGGTTTCACTAAGAACACAAGATTGTTGTGTTATCACTAAAAATGTTACTGCATATAAAAATTTGGTATTCAATTCAGTTTTTAATTATTATTTGATTTGTGTTTTTTATTTAAAGATTACTAACCTAACATATTCCTAGATCTCCTCCTATAGACACCTTTTTGAATTATAACAGAATTCTCTTGCGGCCTTAAGATCGTCTGACAATTGACATATAAATTTTACTATACTAATCAAGTTAAGGTGTTTTGATCTTGCCATATAAATTTTACTATATATACTATACTAATCAAGCTAAGGTGTTTTGATCTTGTCGTTACGTACCCTTAAGAATATTGAGACTCGACATCTCCTGCTCATGTTGGTTATCTTTTCATCACCATTCGAAAATATGTATATTTTCATGCGATTTCATGTGTAAACTAATTCACAAAAAAATTATATTCATCTCTTATTTTCAATCTCCAAAATAATTCAGGGAAAAAAACTAAACCTAAACTTATTATTATTGTAGTAATCTATAGATACTATACTATCAACCATACTTCAACAGAAATCAAGTAATCAAAGTTATTTTCATTTACCACACACGAAAAGTACTCGATAATCATAAACTAACAACACAAAATTTTTAATAAAAAAATATTCAATCAAAAGTACAACAAAAAAACATTAATCCAACCTCAAAAGCCACAACATAGCAGCATGAATTGAAGGTCAAGCAAGAAGCCTTGAACATAGGCAACACGCATGGAAGATAAAGCGAGAAGCCACCGCAAAGAGGAGAAATGGAGCTCTATTCATAATTACCATAAAAATTGAGAGTGGTATACAACAGGAACTTCCCATTAGTGGTGGAAAATGGGTGAGTTGGATCGGATTTGGATGGGTTAAAAATGGATTGAGAAAAATGGGTTGGTTTGTTACTCACCCATATTAATATGGGTAAAATATGAGTTGGGTAAAAATGAGTTGGGTAAAATATGGGTTGGGTAAAAATGGGTTGGGTAAATATGGGTAAAAAAATATAGAAACAAAAATTAAAAAAGAAAAAAGTCAAATATATTAGTACTAGTATTTAAAAAGAACAAATAAGAAACAAAAAACCATCTAAGCATTTGTAAATTAGCAATGGAAAATTTACGCGAGTTGACGCTCTAAACAGCTTAATTACATAAAATACCGATACTTTCCAAAATTTACGTAACATAACAATACTTTTAAATTAATTACAAAACATACCATAAGGGGCAAAATAGAAATTTCCTACATTATTTTAAGCGGTTTTTCTATTTTTCCTTTCCTTCTCCATTTCTCTCAACAAGTTTCAGTTTATTCTCTTCATTCCTCTTTAATTTCTTCATAGTTATCAGTTTAGGCTTTTCTCCCCGGCAAATTTTGCCTGAATTTCTCAAATACGTGGTTCAATTTGATCGAAAATGTCTCAAAAATCAAATAGTTCACCGTCTGATCGTGAAAAGCGTATGAAATCGCGTCACGAAGCTTCGCCGGTTGTTCAGGGACTTCGACGAGGGCGGTCAGTTGGACTTAGTAGTCCTGAAGTTTCACCGGATGTTAAAGCTGGTAAAAAAGCTGGTAAACGGAAGGTGAGTGATGACGATAAAGGGAAACGTGTGGTGGATGATGATTTCGTCGACGAAATCGACGTTGCGGTTAAGTTGAAAAGGAGCAAATTTGACCGGTGTGGAGTTCTCGCACAAAATCAAGTGTGCTCAGAGCAAACTGTATGTATTATTTTATTTTTTTGTTTTCATGTTGTATTTTTATTGTATATTTGTGTATGTTTCCCTATTACACATGTCTAAACTATGTGTTTTTTTGGTTAAATTTTTATATTTTTGTGTAAACTGTATATTTTTTGTCTAAGCTGTGTATTTTCCTGTATATTTGTGTATGTTTCTCGACTATTGATGTATAAACCTGTATTCGCTTGTATATTTTGTATGAACCTGTTTAAAATAGATATAATATGTATATTTTTGTGTAAACTGTGTATTTTCCTGTATATTTCTGTATGTTACTAGGCTATTGATGTATAAACCTGTATTCGCTTGTGTATTTTATGTCCCTGTATAAAATAGACATGATATGTATATTTTTGTGTAACCTTTGTATTTTCCTGTATATTTCTGTATGTTGTTGGCTATTGATGTATAAACCTGTATTCGTTTCTGTATTTTGTATGATCTTGTTTAAAATGGACATGATATGTATTTTTTTTGTTTAAACTGTGTTCTTTTTTCTTTATGTGTCTTGGATATTAATGTATAGACTTTGTGTTTGCTTGTATATTTTTGTATGTCCCTTGTTTAAAGTGTGTCTTCATGTTTAAAATAGAGTTATTCATGTGCATAGCTATGTAGACTTATTCTGTATGTTCTTGCTTATTCCTTTGCCTTTTTGCTCTTTTTGTTGTATGAATTTGTATATTTTTGTATTCTCTTTTGTATATCCTTATTGTTAATTTTACTTTTTTATTTTGTCCATATATAGGGCTGCAAATTTTATGTTCCTGTAGATATTGTTTCTGTTGTCGATCACTGGACTGCGACAACTCGTTATGACATTGTTAGCACATTAGAAGACACTTTGACACCTGTTCAATTACAGTTGTTTAGGCAGACCTGCTTTGGTTACTTCTTGGATCTACCACAAGTTTTTGGTCAATACCAATTAATTCACCACTTGATGTTAAGAGAAATTATATCAGACCGCCCCAATGAGTTTACTATTATGGTTAATGGTGCACAGTTGTGCTTTGGGCTAAGAGACTTTGCAGTTATAACAGGTTTGAATTGCTTTGGTGATGATATAGTTGTTGCTGATGCTACTCCTAATAGGCTTATGTCGAGCTATTTCCCCAATCAGGAAAAGGTCCGTAGGAGTGAGTTAATCAAATGTTTCACTGGTAAGCGTTGGATTGGTGATGAAGATGCCGTGAAGTTGGCTATTTTGTATTTTCTACATGTGTTTGTGTTGTCTACTGACAGTGGTCAGTATATACCCAAGGAACACTTTGATTTGGTTGAATCAGGGGCATATCTTACTTATCCATGGGGCAAATGTTCGTTTATGTTATTGCTTGAAACTATTCGCCAGAAGTTATATCCTCCTTTGAAATTTTATCGTATTGGTGGGTTGCCGCTTGCATTACAAGTGTGGTTTTATGAATGTTGTTCGGTGGTTGATCGAAAAGTTGCTACTCGTGTTGGTAACTTAACTCCTAGGATTCTCAATTGGAAAGTTATTGTCAATCAACCTAGGTTTAGCAATCTATCTAAAGGAATGTTTAGTGGCACAAGCGCTGAGGTAAAAATTTGTTACATTTACTTTATTTGTGTTTTTTAATGTATATGTATGCCATTGTACCCATTTCATTTATCGATTATTGTGTGGTCTGTTTTTGTAGTTGGTGTTTACCAATATTGTTGCAACTCATGATGAGGTACAGAAATTCAACTTGCCCCCTTTGGATGATGCTGCTGTCACTGTAAATAAGGCCCTTCCCAGACAAAGTGTAGCCACTCGACTGCCTTCTTCTGCGTCTATACCCATCCCCTCTCAGAAAATGCAGCATCAGAAACCACCTGTTCATGCGTCTCAAACTGTGCATCTAAGTGATGTTGCCGCTCAGTTGCAGCAGTTGACTACTGACTTTCAAGATTACAAGATGCATGTATGTATTGCTTTTATGTTTAGCATCTTGTTGATTTTGTATGCTTGCAAGTTGACCTTTCTGTACTTTGTTTTGTATTTATTTTGTAGGTTGATTCTCAATTTACTAATCTTCATACTTTCCTCAATAAGTCATTTAGTGAGGTGTTTGCTCGCTTGAAGGTAATGACTTACTGTTTTTATAAATACTTTTGTTGTATTTTGTGTTTTGTTTTTCAAACTATTTCTTATTTCAACAGGGTGTTAGAAGCAGCCCTGTTGTTGATGAACATGATAATCGAGCTGGTGATTCTCATTATGGTAGTCCCTTTGAAGGCGGTCCTTCTATGCAACCTACTGATAGCGACGCCAACTTTTATGTATGTGTGGTTGCTTCTCTTCTATTATTTATGTTTACTTTTCCTAATGTATACAAATGTATTGTTTTGTTTACAGGGTGTTTCTGATGGTCCATCTGTTGGCCATGATTCTGATTTTTTGGATCGAACTGTTGGAAAAGTTTGCAGTCCTATGCAATATACTGCCACCCCACTTAGTAGTAGTGTATGTTTTTTGTCTTTATTTTTGACATTTTTGGATTGAACTGCTGGAAAAATTGAACAATTTTTTTCTTCATACAGGCTGTTGCGCCTGGAGTTTATAGACAGCGTGAACATGCTGGTCGCAGAGAGGATGTGCCAGGTATAGTTTGTGGAGTACTCGATCAGAAGGATTCTATTTATCATCTATATGGTGGACCAAGTTTTTCGATTGGGGATTTTAGTGAAGGTTCTGAACATGTTGGTAATGTGGCCAGTGGAAGTGAAGCTCAAGCGGACAGTGTATGTACTATTTTTAGTTTTTCATAATATATTTTTTTTTTTGTATTTTTGTGTATTCCTTTGTAGTTAAGTGTATTTTCTGTATATTAATGTATTTTCTATATATTTATATATTGTAGCAGGTTGTTACTGTGGGACCATTGGCTGTTTTGAAGCCAGATGGTAATATGGACTGTGGAAGTGAAGCTCGAGTGGACAGTGTATGTACTATTTTACTTTTTTTTACTTTTTTTGTATTTGTGTATTTCCTTGTAGTTAAGTGTATTTTTCTGTATATTTAATGTATTTTTCATATATTTTATATATTGTAGCAGGTTGTTACTGTGGGACCATTAGCTGTTGTGAAGCCAGATGGTGATCAATTCTCCAAATTTTCTATTGATCCCAATTTTCCCGATTTTCCCCTGTCTGCGTATGATGAGATCGATGCAGCTATCGCACGAGCTATGTCTATGTGTAAGGCAGTGGTGGTTGTACCAGCTAATAACCAACCTCCTGACAATGTTGATTGTAAAGAGATGGATTCTGAAAACTTATTAGAGGATGCCCCAAGTGAAGATACATCTTCTGATGACAAGAGTCAGCCCGACACAGCAGTTCTTGATGGGCAGGAATCCCAGCTTGTTTTGGTCTCGAGTGATGGAGATGATGCTGCCACACCTGAGCAGTTGATTGCACGCATGCGGCGTCCAGGGAGGTATGGCAGGTCTCCTTGGGTTCTCAATTCACCGGGACCAAAAATCTTTCAGACAAAACATCCTTTTATTTATAATGTTGATGCTGACATTGACCAAGATCTGGAAAATGCATTTGTTGCATGGGTTGAGGATGGGATCGAGCCAAGCAATCGAAGGTATTTTTCCTTTTATTTTGTACTGTTGATGGTATTTTTCCTTTTGTATTCTTTTGTAATGATTTGTTTTGTTTAATTTTTGTGAATCATCAGGAAGTCGCTTTATCCAAGAGAAGCTAACCGAATTCAGCATCCTTTTGCGTTAGGAGTTGTGAAAGTTGAAAGGAAGGAATGGTTTCGGACGTTGCTGCACAGTGGAGGCACTTTGAATGACCAGGTATGTATGTGTTTGTATATACCTGTATGTATGTGTATCAACTGATTCTTATTTTTTTGTATTTTTTTGTATAAAATTGTATGAATCTGTATACATTTATCTCAATTGTATGTTTATATTCCTGATTGTTATGTGTAGCCTTTTCTGATTGTATGTTTATCTCAAATGTCCAGCACATTGATGTTGTGTTTTACTACTTGAGGAAGAAAGGAAAATATGGTCCTGATGTTTCTCGTAAATTCACCACTACTGACTGTTATTTCAAGAATATGGTTGAGGACGTTTTTAAGGCGTACAAAGCTAGTAAGAACAATCCGACTGTGGTGTCTAATGATGATCCTATAGCGCAGTATGTTATGGGATTTAGGCTGATTGGAAACACCCCATGGGTTAACGTTGATTATGTTTTAGTCCCATTGAACGTTAAAGAGAAATTTCACTGGGTGTTGGCTGTTGTGGCATTCAAAGAGAGGTGCATTTGGTTGTTTGATTCTATGCGTGGAAGATCTAGTGCTCCTGTGCGTACTCTAGTTCAAAAATTGGCTGTTGTCTTGCCTCTTTACCTTTCAGTCACCAGCTTCTATGGTGCGAGGCCTGACATTGATTGGAATTTAAACCCAGCTTTCAAAGATAAATCTGCGACAGATCCGTTTCCCGTTGTTTCAGTTACAGATATTCCAAAACAAGCTGTTGGATCACTGTATGTATATTAGAAATACATTTTTGTTACTATTTCTGTTATGTAGTTCTTTTTACTTAAATTTTGTTTTTGTTGTGTTTGCAGCGACTGTGGTGTGTATATTGCAGCATATGCTGAGTATTTTGCATGTGGATTCGATCAACCACCTGTCGACTTTGATGTTGATATTTACCGCAGCAGATTGGGCACACTACTATGGCACTATGCAAAAACAAAGCAGGACGAACGTTCCATCAGTGGGGATGAGGTTACAGGAATTCAGTTCAAGAAGAAGGCGGGTCCAAAGCGGGGAGAAGTTTATCATTAAGTAGTTTATGTTTAGGTTTAAGTAGTTTGGAATATACTGATGTTTAAGACATCATTATTCTATTTTTGTTTCTAAGTTACATCAAGGAATATGCTTCTGGATGTTTGGTTTTATAATCTGTTAATATAATGACGTTCTTATTCCTTTTGTTGTTCATAGTCTATACAATTTTTATATGTTAATGAAATGAATTTTAGCACTCATTTTCACTCATTCAGAACTTGGTTTTTGATAACGGTGAAGTGCATCGCACTCCCTTGAGCGCTGTTTCAGTTTGTGTTGCACATAGACATGTATGAATTTTAACATACATGTCTATTGCACCTGGATGGTGAATGAAATGTATGTGTATGCAACCTGACATACAGTTTTATACATACTCGAATAAAAGTGTATGCCCACACAAAAGATATCCATATAAGCTTATTGCACTTTCAGGTGGGGGCTCCGGGCTGCAGAGGGTTCTGGGGTAAAATATACTTTATTATCTGATGACATTAGGCCTAGGGCTTTGTCGTACCCTGCTTACTTATCTTTCACTTTCACTCAGTAGCTCTTTGCTTGCCTGTACAAAGAGCATGCCCGAGAGGGCTACTACGCTCACCGCGCACTTGCATTACCACCTGAGCTTTGCTAGTGTAACATACATTCTACCCATATTAGACATACACTATTATACAGATTTATACATACCGGCAACAAAACTGTATGCTCGCACTACATGCCATACATTTCACACATACAGAATTATACAAAATACTACAGATCGATACAAAACAAAACAGATTTATTCAAAAGAATATTTGAACAGTCTTTTCGAACTAAGCTGAGAAACAGATATTTTTGTAGTTCCATGCATTTCAATCTATGAAATTTTTATACACTTGCAATGTAATGATTGTCATTGTAATAAATGGTTTTTGTAAGTGAGAATAAACAATATCCAAATCTTGTTTTCAGCTTCTCTTTGGCAGATTTGTGCATGTTGCTCTATTGTGCCCTTCATTCCCACACAGTCCACATGTCATCTTTGTTCTTTTTGGATGCAGTTCCCAAGCTGGTTTGTGTCTGGTCTTTTTTGGTCTGCCCGGAGTCCTTTTCCATATTGGGGGGTGCACAATTTCATTAGTAATGTATGTAGGGATGTCCCAATTGCTTTCATCTGGTATTGGATTGACAGGCACTTGATATGTCTTCAACAGGTAGTCTTTTGTGTAGTATGGAGAGGCATACAATTCCTCATCCATGCATTTAGATTTCATCACAGCGACTGCATGTGCACATGGTAGCTCATCGATTTGGAACCTTCTACAGCAGCATGTTCGGTCTTTTAATGACACAAGAAATTTCTTTTGCCCGTGCCAAACTGAATATGAATAAGCTGATGAAGTCTTTACCTGTAATATAAAAGCTTTTTGAGTATTAGCTACAGTATATATTCTATAGCGCTACAATATATAGTACACATACGCATTAATACACAGTTCTACAAAAATATACAGAATACTTTGTATGCAATTAAATACAAAGTAAATTAGTCAGTATATATTCTACAGCGCTACAATATATACTGCACATACACATTAATACACAGTTCTACAAAAATATACAGAATACTTTGTATGCAATTAAATACAAAGTAAATTAGATTAGTCATCACCCATATTATAGTTTTTTTGCTACTGGAGCAATGTTAGTGCAGAATTATTCAAATATATATACCAGACATACATACTTCATAAATTTTTGAAACTGAACTACAAAAAAGTGTTACCGTCATCTCGAGAGCCAAGGTTCGATGTTTATCAAGAATATCATTATATTTTTCACCCAGCTTTGTGAATGTATTCTCTGCACCTTCCCTATTGCGATTGTTCCAGAGTTCAACTTTTGCTCTCATGGACTCCATAAAAGCTGATACAGGCATATCTCTTGCACCCTTGCTAGCTGCATTTAATGACTCCGCAATATTTGAAGTCATTATCCAGCCACGACGGACAGTTGCATGTGCCCTAACCCACTTTTGATAGCCAACTTTATACAGGTATGTTTTGATCCGTTTGTCCATATTTGCCACTTCTTTCATTTTTTTATCAAACTCCCTAACTGTGTATGCTTTAGCCATTGTAAAGAATGCTTCATACAGTTTGTCTTCGGCCCTTTTGAATTTAGTTTTCACATTGTTCCAGAGATGCCAAATGCATGCATAGTGTGGAACCATGGGATATACAATGGAGGTTGCTTTCAAGATGCTTTCTTTACGGTCTGAAACAATACACATATCATCCCTTTCACCGTATGCTTTTCTAAAATTATCAAAAAACCAATGCCACGCAGAATCATTCTCTGAATCGACTATTGCATACGCTAGAGGGAGGATTCTGCCTGTGCATGACCATACAAATTAGAAAGGCCAATCAGCAGAGAATTATACAAATTCATATAGATTTATACACTGGAATTCAAATACTTTTAAACTTTACCTGCTGCATCCATTGTACTCGCAGCAAGGAATGTCCCCTTATGTGTAGCTGTAAGGAAGCTACCATCAACAACAACAATTGGTCTGCAATATTCCCATCCTTTTATTGATGCATTAAGTGCCACAAAGGCATATAAGAAGCAATCATCATCAGTTTTAACAAAGTCTACAATTGACCCTGGGTTAAATTTCTCCAAAATGTATAAGTAGCTTGGTAATTTGTTGTATGAATCTTTTGGATCACCTCTCATTATTTCCATAGCTATTTCCTTTGATCGCCACGCCTTCATATAGGGAAGCTCCACACCGAATTGTTTGTGAATGTCTTCAATTATCTCCTTTGGTTTGTAAGTTGCCTTCGGATCTTTAAATTTGTACTGGATAACACTGCCAATGATGTTTGCAGTTGCTTGTTTATGGCTAAAAATTCTGTTCTTCAGCGGGCAAGAGTGTTCATTCACAAATTTCCTAATTTTGAACAGATTAGATGCATTCAAGCTTGAAGCCTTAAACTGCCATGTGCAATTCTCCCCGGTGCAAATCAGGCAATAGCTATACATACATAAGATGTCACTAGTTAGTATTTTACATACAACTATTATACAGATAGACGAATAATTATACAGCTTTTGATCTTACAATTATTTACACTGTCATACTCTTAAATATACATATTTTTACACTGTCATACATTATTATACATTGTACACTCATACATATACAGACCTTTTCACAACATAGAGATTTAAGTATAGTGATACAGTGACTAAAAACAGTATACAGATATATACAGATTTATACACAAGTAACTTCAGACACAACTTACGCAACAGTTTTTGAAGTTTCGTACCATTTTGAGCTTGATCTTTTAACCTTAAAGTGAAACTTTCCCGTTAATGCATAGTGCTTCATTGCTTTGACGAGTGTTTTCTTGTCTTGGAAAACCTGCCCCTCTATAATATCTTTTTGTATAGGATCTGCAATTATAAGAGCACTACAATCTTCAAAGTCTCCAAAGTCTGGGAAATCTATCAATTCTTGTGTATTCTCCTCGGCTATTGACTGTATGTTATTACTCTCTACATATTCAGGTGAATCAACTATCAAATTTTCACTATATCCAGATTCATTGAATGACCTTTCATTCAATGAAATACACAATGGATATCTTCCTAGTTCCTTGTTATCCTTTTTCACCTCAACAAACACTTTGACTCCCATGTCATTGTGTATTTCCATTGCAGGTCGTGTTGCATCCACCTTGTATCTTATTTCGATTTGTTTTGTAGTGGTATCGACACGAAGTTGGTTTGCAATTGTAGAGATCAGATCATCAAAAGTACAATCACAGTTTATTACTATTGCGTCAACACTATAATCAATGTAGTTTCCTGTTGCATCCCATCGTCCTTTGTGTTGGAGAAGTACTGTGACTGATGCCATATCAGACCTGTTTCAAAATTGTTACATAACTTTAGTATTTCACTGTATGGATCTGTATTTAATTTGTATATGCAGTGCATGAATCTGTATGCTAGCATTCAACAATGACATATTGTATGCAGTTAAATACAGAGTAAATGCAATTATATGCAATAGAATGTATTAATTTGTATGAATTTTGAATCCACAAAGTGACTATTCAAAAACAATCACAGGTTATTACTATTGCCTGTATAAATGTGTATGAATTTGTATGAATTTGTATGCCTATATGAATTTGTATGAATCTGGGCAGTCATTATGCATTTTGTTACTCGTAATACAAAACTACTAATACAACATCAAATCACTTAAACAACTCAATCGCTGAAGCTAATACAAAACTACTAATACAACATCAAATCACTTAAACAACTCAATCGCTGAAGGTAATACAGAAATAGTAATACATAAATGTATAACTTTGAATACTGAATCGCTGAAGCTAATACAGAACTACTAATACAAATTGAATCAGTAAAACAAATGAAATGTATGTGTATGTTACAGAGCTGCTAATACAAAAGCAACTATGAAATTTACAGAACATCAGAATCGCAATGTCTTTACAGAAAAATCAATGAATGTACAATTTACAGAAAATCAATGAATGTACAATTTGTTTTCAGAACTTCTTAATGTACAATTTTGTACAAATAATGTGCAAATTCATAATCGCAAAATCAAAAGCATAATTAAAAATTGAAAACTTCGTATAGAAAATCGACTTTTGATATTTTGAATTAGACTTCAATTACAAAACTTCGAACAGTTACCTGTAAAATCGATGAATCAGGAATCAAAATTGCAAAATCGACTTTTGATATTTTGAATTTGACTGAATCGCAGCTTCGAATTGTTGAACAATAACAATTGTAGGTTGTTTTAGAATTGTATTTGAACCTAAATTTCACAATGTAAACCCTAGTTTTGGAGTGTAATTGAAGGATTGAAGGATTTTTTGAGAGAGAAAGAGAGAGACAGTAGTTTACGTGGGAAGGAAAGTAGAGGTGGGTAAAGGCAGAATTTTCCAAAATTGTAGGTATTTATAGGTTGTTATATTTTGTATGTATTTGAAAAAAAACTATTGTTACTTTTTGTTAAGTGGAATACTATCGGTATTTTACGTAATTTTGGGTATAGGATTGTATATTTGTGTAAATCTCCCATTAGCAATTGATAAAGATGGGGCCCACAAAATAAGCACCTTCGTTGAATCCAAATCAATATAGGTTGTATTTAGAGACCCACTTTTTACCCATCAATACCCATATTTTCTTGGGTTAAGTAGAGGAAGAAACCCAGATTTTATCCAAATGAAATATTAGTCATCCAATCCTTTGAAATATGGATCAAATGAGTGGATTAACAAAATATGGGTGGAAATTACCAGCCCTACTTCCCATGCTAGAATTATTCCAAAAAGAGCAAACAACGGTAGTGATGGTAGAGATAACATCATCTTTCGATTCTTTGGCGCGTCAAGAAAAAGTATCAAATCCATTGATTTTCGGAAACTCCGAAATAGTAATATTTCGTGCTTGAGTATTCATATATTTAAGTGGCTTGCTAATACAACTAAAAAACGTGTCACTGAGTATTGATATATTTAAGCGACTTAACGTTTCACCGTGTGTTAATTAAGAGGCACAAAGAATTAGTTGTGCTCCCTTTTTAGGCGCTAGCTTTGTCGTGTGTTTTTTTTTTTTTACTTTTTAGTTAAGCATGGTATTAGATTATTTATTCAGAAGAATGGTTGTGACTATTCATGTATGAAAAGTTCGTTTGTGTTGTCGTAGGTTGAATTTTTTTTAAAATATGTGTAAGGTATTTATTTAAATTATTTAGAAGGGTATTTTAGTATTCTAACTTTTACATTTTTGAGTATATGCTTTTATAGTAATATATATGATTTAGGCTTCAAGTAACAAGCTACACATCAGGGATAAACCTCAATAATAGACCTTAATCCTAAAATAGGAAAAAAATTGTAGTCACTGAAACCAGCATCAGTGAAGAGTTTTTCCCATTCTTCTTGACTTCTCTCTTTTCCCGAAACATGAACCATCATAAGTATGTCCGAGAAAAGTTGAGTTTCGAATGACTTATGATCTCCTTTCTTGTTATCAAGCACTATGTCAATAATGATCACCTTTCCTCCGTTCTCCTTACTTGGAATTGCCTCCTTACATTTCTTCAATATTTGAACACACTCTTCATCGCTCCAGTCATGTAATATCCACTGCTTGTCATTCATCAAAATTTAGCATAATTTCCATCAACACAAAAGCAACACAGCTAAATAAAAGAAGAATATTGCATGTTGAGTAATTACCTTGAGTAAAATTGCATCTGCAGTAGGAATGGACTTGAACATGTCTCCTCCCACATAGCTCAAGTTCTTGTTCCCTTCCAAGCCTTCAACAACATGTGGCAAATCAAAAACAGTGCATTTCATCTCTGGAAATTCATTGGCAATGGCTTTAGCCACAGTTCCAATGCCACCACCAACATCTGCCAATGATTTCAACCCTTCAAAAACTCCCTTACAATGTTTAATCACCACAGTTATAACCAACCTTGCATCACTAGCCATAGCTTCATTAAATAAATTATTAAACCTAGGTTCATCCCCTGCATATTCAAATAATGGCTTGCCATGAGCAGTTGCAAATGGAGTAGAGTCATCATTTTGGAGCCATTTGCTTAGACTATGACATGGATCCATTAAAATTGGATCCAATTGCGCTAGCAGAAGCGGGACTAGACTCAGAGGCTCATCTTTAAGGAGGAGACGTGAATTCGGAGTAAGTAGATAACCCTCTTCTCCATTTTCTTTAACCTTGGTTTGAATAAAGAAACCTGAATGAACTAGAATACGCATGAGACGGTAAATACAATCCCGACCTTTGGTTTTGTTGACAGGGAGTGCATTCACTAAATCAGAGAGGCTCATTGGTTGGCCATGATTGTGAATGATATCTGGAATTCCCAGTTGAATTGCACATTTGAGTGACATAGAGTTGATGTAATTAAATACATGGTTTACTATGTGTACCTGCGCAACAAGTACCTCTCTTGTTTCATCTCCAATATTATTAGACAATGCCATATTTGTGCGTTTTTTCTTTGAGATGTGTTGTTTTCTGATAGTTTAGATCTGTATTTATAAGTAAATTAGTGGACCGTCATAATTTTAACGGAAAAGGGTCATATTTACCCCCTCTAATATGATTTAATGTATTAATCTAACCTCCATTATACTATTTGTCCATATCTATCCCTGCCGTCATCGTATTGAATTTATTTGCGCCCTTTTCCTAACTGCTGTGACATGTGGCAGTTGCTTAACACAACAATATTAATTACACAACCTAAAACTCCCAAACCTATTACCTAGTATAATTTATCCAAATTTATATCGATACAAATTACCCAACCCGAACCAAAAACCCACCACCTAAAAATTGTATAGTTTGTGTCATCTTCCTCAATAACCCTCAATCTTCGTCTTCTTCATTATCACATGAAATAACCAACACTACCCTTCTCTGTCCAATAAAATTCTTCTTCTCCTTCCAATATTTGAGGAAAACAGAACAAGAAAAAAAAAATATTGAGAATAGTAGAAGAAGAAGCAGATAATGGAGTCGTAGAAGGTGGGAAGGCAAGAAGAACACACAAGTTCCTTGAGGCTCTTCAATGTTTATGTCGCTTCTCTTTTTTAAATTAAAAAAAAAATGCTTCTATTCATTTAAGTTCTTTTAGTTTTGAAGAAATTTGTGCTTAACATAAACTTGATTTCAGAAAGTTCATACAGAAAATGAAAAAAATATTATTTATTTTAAGCTTCACTATTTAATCTTCATTTTGATTATTTGGGTTTACCGTAAATGGAAGAAGATATAGAATTTTTTGTATAAAAAGATAATTAAAGTGTCCCCTTCGATTAATTCTTTAAAGGACCTTGGGTTTTGACCTTGATTCAAAAGAATCAGTAGCATTATTAGCCATATAACAAGAGTTTTCATAAGCTTAAATTCATGTCTACAAATATTTCTGGAGCCGTACAAGCGGCAGTGACCAATTTTGGGTGGCAGGTGACTTTAATTTGTATGGGTTACTCTATAAAATAAATTAATTGATGTATGTGGTGTAATTTTTATGATGGGAGGCTACTAATGGTGTATTTTCATGATGGTTTGGAGAGGGAAGAAGGGAAGATGATGGCTTATTCTAACTTGGGTTTGGGTGTCGGGTCATACAGATGGAAAGGTAGGATCCGAGTAGATGAGTAATGTGCAAGGGTCTGAATTGTTCTTAATTTGGTTCTTTTTTGTGTTTTAAGGCCTCCACGTGTTCCTTCCATTAAGATATGGGCACTTTTATTCAAAAACTGGATATGAACACTTTTATTCAAAAACTGGATGATAAGGGTAAATTTATTTGAAAGTTGGATGATAAGGGTAAATACAATCGAATAGTATAACGGAGGTTAGGCTAATATATTAAACTATATTAGAGGGGGTAATTATGACCCTTTTTCGTAATTTTAATAGCATATTTGTAAGAATGAGGAGATCCACTATACACTTTGATTGTACGGAAAAGGGTCATTTTGCCCTTCTAGTAGTATTTATTAAAATTAGTTAACCTTCGTTATATTTTCCGCAATTTTTTATCCTCGCCGTTAGACTAACTGAAATATTTACCCCTAATATTGACGGAGGGAGTATTACTCTTCGTTCCTCTTGCCTGCACCAATTCAGAAAGAGCCTATGAAAATTTTCATCTATTTCCCTTTATTTAATTCCTTCCTAAAACTAGTAAACAATAAATATCACAGCCACCGACTCCACTCCATACCGTACCATCTTGTATACCCAAGAAATAGTCAAGTTTCAACTTTTTGAAAACAAAGGAAAAACGGGAAGAAGAAAATAAAATGGAGAATGGCAGTGATGGGTTTGTGAAAGTTGATTAAATTGATTCGGCAAGTTTAGATGAACAATTAGAGATAGGAGTATTCATGGGACGGTACGGTTCGGATTTGAGCTTATCGGTAACGGTATATCGGTTAACGGTATGTAATTATATAAAATCAATACCGTACCAATAAGCTATCGGTTAACGGTTATCGGTTCTTAGCGGTTCGGTAGTTAACGGTTCGGTAACCGGTACACCGAAGTAATGCGTGAATTCTTGGTGGATTGTTGTCAATAGGTAATATTTTTTAATTAATATGAATAACCACTAAAATAATAGACAAACCATCCACACAAACTAAGTAAACAAGTACAATCAACAAGTCTTAACAATATGCTAACATAACACAAAATAATAAAATAGAAAAAGAAAAGATAAGAAAGTCCGATCAATGATCCGAAAAAGCAAAATTAATTATAAAATAGGCCGGACTAATTAATTAAAGTATTTAAGTATTGACATATAACCACAAATAATAATAATAATAATAATAATAATAATAATAATAATAATAATAATAATAATAATAATTGAAGTTTAACCTATAAGTTAATGTTATAAATTAAGAGTTTAAATGACTTAATATATTAATAATAAAAAAATATATATATAAAATTTATAAAAAAAACCTTATCGGTTATCGGTACGATAATGGTAAAGAGATATAGAAACTGTTACCATACCGATATCTTATCGGTATTGGAAATTAATACCATTACCGAACAAATAACTGTTATATCGATACCGTTATGCTTATCGGTAGCGGTAGCGGTTCGGCTATCGCTACCGATTCGGTTTTGCACACCCCTAATTAGAGAGGCACCTAAACAAAACAATGATTCTTGCATAAGTTACTACACCATCAATACTCTTTATTTTCAGAACCCATTTAAAGCGTTTCACACCATCAATACATTGATCTTCTCCTTCTTTGAAGCGTTTCACACTTAGGCAGATCTCAAAGGAATTGTTGCAGTTTAAATTTTGGTCCAAATTTCTTCATTAATGATTACAGTTAAATAACGTGGGCCCCAAAATTAATGCAAGTAATTTCTTCAACCGCACCCTATGTTATAGATGTCGTCCACCCCCATCGGTCTTCTAGCTTATCTTTCTAGAATTTTTTTCCATAAACTCTTAAATTTTTGTGTAAAATAAGTAAATATATTTGTATTTGAAGACTTTGTAGAAAGAAATGAACTTGACTATTTGTCTTTCCAATTCGGCGTTGGAGACACAAACGAAATGACGATCACCTTGGAGAAATTATAATTTTGGTCTTATACTGCTGTTGGGGAGAATAGAGTTAACCCATGAATATGAGAATGATAGAAGAGATGCATAAAAATGGTGAATGTGTAAAAGATTTTGTCGATGAATTGACGGGAAGGTGAATTGAGAAAGTGAAGGGGTGGGTCAAAGTCAATTAATATATATGGTTTTCAAAGTAATGGGTATGGATCAGGTTTAAAATATGGGTTGATTAGGATGGGTTGGGGCTTTAGATTAACAACACGTGTAACAAGAAAGTTGGGCCCCAAGAGTCCGTTAGATTGAGAGGTAAATATTTCAATTAGTATAACGGCAAGGATAAAAAATTACGGAAAGTATAACGGAGGTTAACTAATTCTAATAAATACTATTAGAAGGGCAAATATGACCCTTTTCCGTTGATTGTAAGATCAATCAGAAACTTTGATTTCATTTTTTGGACGATCATTTATAGTGAATAAATTTTCTTCCTAATGTGAAATGGATATGACATTAATTTATTTTCATGTTGTCATTCACATTTACCAAAACTTTCCAGTCCCAAAATTGTAAAACATTTATTAAGTAGATTTAATCTTCTAAATTTGAAGGAAGAAAGAAGGTAAAACAATTTCCAAATTTGCATGCTACATCAGGTATCTATATATATATTAAAAGGAGTGTTCTAGCCAACCATATTTAGCCAAGTGGCATGTCAATAAAAAGACATGTGTTAGTTTTTAGGACAAAGTAGTTAAATTAGGTGTTTTAGGTAGAAGGTGGTTTTTTTGAATTAGATAAGTGAAATATGAATAAATATTAAGTGAATTAATTAGATAATTAACTGATTCCGTTGTGATTAAACATGCGAGTGCAGTTTTAAATGAATTTAAAGTGAACGTGGTCTAAGCATTTGAACTGCGAGTGTAGTTTGAAATCTTATTTAAAAATATAAATCCAACTAGAATATTATCCACACAAAGCAGTTAAATAAATTCAAGAATTAATTTGAAAAGTACAAAGAACACTTAAGAGATAAAGACTAAAGACAGTTTTCATTGCGTGAAGAAAACTGACCATTTTTCCTTGATTAGACCCACGTTCCACATCCACCTTTTCCGGAAAACCCACTAAACTGTTTGATTTTTAATATTTTCATTGTGATGCCATTGTTATATTGTATTTCTGCTGCATTATCTCCTTCAAAAGTTTAGCACTATTACTTACTTTGTTTGGCAATCTATTATTGGATTACAAACCCCAATTATACATCGCTCCCTTTTCTAAAGGAAAACAAAAAGAATTGGATGAATATCAACACAACATCCAAGTGGGTAAGTAGAGATTTAGAAGAGGTGCAAACTTGGAATCAAGAATTATGAATGATAGCAAAAGGTCCGCAAGTGGGGATGATGCGCATTTGCGTTCTCCTATACCTTTTTACGTTTTCATTGTTTATTTTTTTGTGATTCTTGAAATCAAATTCTAAGCATATTAATTTGATCTCTTATAGGCTATGGTTTGAATTGGGCAGTAACCTCCATTTTAAAGTGGTGCAGTTAGTACAGACGTCGGGGAAAAATTAATCGGCGTTTTGTTTCTTTCATGAATTGGGAATTCAGATTCTAAAATTTTTTCCTTAACAGGTGGGATAAGTATCCATAATGAATTGGAAGAATGTGTGTGTAATTAGGCCTGACATATGTAACAAATTCAGCCATACTTTCTGTCACTAAGCGTAAGGTACAAATAATTAGATAAATTTCTTTGTTTTACTTGCTTGATGTTGAATTTTAATGTTCCAATTATTGTATTTTAGTAATGTTACTTTTATAGTTTTCTTATTGTGATAAAGGTCTTATTGTGATAAAATGTTACTAAGCACATTTTGTCCATTAAATGTACAAAAGATGAGCACTTTTAGTTTTTGTTAACCTAGCCATTACTATTTCAGTTAAAATTGATAGAAGAAACTTTCAGTCCGAACTACCACTGTAGTAAAATTGTCTACTTTTTTTTTTTTTTTTTTTTTTTTATATGTATGTATTTATTATTTTTTGCTTCCATGAATTTGTATTTTGTGCAATTCAATTCTTTACCGGCAGATGCTTGCTATCGATTCATGCATGGCTGGGCGAGATTTTTATTCAATTTCAGAAGCGGAGATCAATTGGTACTCTGTTTATAAGTATTCCTCTGGCTTACTAAATAGGTAAGTTGATACATTAAATATGGAGTTTTGCTATAAGTTGAAGTATACAAATTTATGCACAACAATGTTATGGTTCCGATTAAAGGTTCTATAGTCTCGATGTATTTTTTTTTTTCCATTTACTATGCTTCATCATTGTTCCTTTAGTTAGCATTTCACTAAAAAATAATTGTAATATTGCAATTCCAGTTAAGTAATGGATTGCGGTATTAATTACCTATGATGCGGTAATTTGATAAATAATCTTAGTACGTTAGTGCATTTATTCTGACATGGTAAAATATAGGATAGTAAAGATATCGTTTACTATGTCATTTAAAAAAGTCAAATACTTATTGAGTTTTCATTTTCTGAATTTAGTTTTAAAAGAAAGATTAGAAATTACTTTTTTTTTTTTGTAGTGCTTTGGAAGCCAAGCTTATAATTTTAGTTTTCTATCAATGTGGCATGTACTATTCCAAATGATCCAATTATTTTTGCCTTATCATGCTTAGGAGGAGAATATAAGCCATGTTTGGTTTTAAATGATCCAATTATTTTTTGCTGGAACTATGTTATGTACACAAAAATTATAAATAGTAAATATCAAATTTATAGCGGCGTATTATTAAGGAAAAACATGCATTTCTTTGGCTCCTTCTAATTCACTTTAATAGCTTACAGAATTGAATGAAAACATAAGATCAAATTGTTTCAGGATGAAAGGTATGGTATTAATCCTTTTATAATTAGATCAACATGCATGTATCTATAGATTTCGTATATGTATTGAAAGCTATGATTGATACAATTACTTCATGTATACTTTGTGTGTGTCTGTGTGTTTTTTTCTTAATTATTTTTGATAAAATAATTTAACTTAATCAAGTAATTTTGTAGGATTTCTTGCAATATGACCAAAAAATAATTTAACTCTTATGGCCTTGAGGCATATCGCCCGATTCCATCTGCCTGATATATTAGTATATGACTACAATATACTACACTAACAAAAGCATAGCAGTTTGAACATTAAGTAAAATTAATATAGTTGTGATATTAATTAAATGCAACTTCGTAATAGTGTTCTTATGAATAAAAAGGTGATGATTAATAATGCAAGCACAGTGGATGCAAAATTCTGCACAAACATTTTTTCAGAATTAAAGCAAACGTTCGCAATTATATAGTGATATCACATAACAATGACATAGATATCACAATCTCTCACGTATAGGAACTTTACATCAAGTTATAAAAATGTATACATGCTATGAGTTTTTTAATTATCAATGAATCAATATTATAATGTGCTTTAGTTTTAAATATTTCTACTTATGCTCCACAATTGAGTATTGACTAATTCTTCTTCGCCCGTAGCAGATTCTTAAAGCCACAATAATGCAACCAATTGAGCTCATGAATCAATACTTTTAAATTGAGAAATTTATGTTACAATGCATTTAATTGTTCAATCCGTTTTTTATGGTTGTCTAATGATCGACATTGATTAAGCAATATTTCAATCAAGCATTTTTTTAATCTAACTATTTGTATTTTGGGTTTCATCATTTTCAGGATAAATAGGAATTTGGACATTTTGTAGTCACAGAAGTAGAATATATTTTTGGAATATTGGAACACAAAATTTCAAAAGTCTTATTTACATAAGTTTATACATTATGCTTAACTGATCCAATGTACTGGTTGTTGAAAAATTTGCTAATACATTCGTGGTGGTTTTCTACAGAATTGTCATGGAGCGTATAAATATAAATTGAAAGTTTGTTAATAACTACATATTTAGGATTATGAGGTAGTTAGTGCATGGCTTGATACATATATCAAAATTAGATGGTTCGAAGTATAGACAAATGCTTTATTTTAAGATTTTCTTTTTTATCTTGGATTTGTTTCTGCGCCATGTTCTTTTAAATCTCAGGCCTCATTGTTCATTACATTTATAACAGTTACACATATAACAAATACTAATGGAGTTGTAAAGTTGGAGATAGAAAATGTGGGAAGGAATCTAACTTTAACTCATGAATTGAACTTCATGTGTAGTTTGATGTCCCAACTAAATCTTATTTTAAGATATTCTTTTTGCTCTTGGATTGATTTCTTCTTTGTCTTTTCTCTTAAATGCTAGACGTCAATTTATGTTTTACTATTACTTTGTTCAAGCTTTTGACTATTACTACGAACAAATAACTATACAATTTAATACTCAATAGTAAAACTTACATATTTGCTACATATATATATATATATATCCAATTTTAGTTTCATCTGATATTTTCCGAGCATCGCGCGGGTATTATACTAGTAATCATTAATGAAAATGGTTTGGTAGTACTCCTTGCAAGTGATCTGGCATTTTAGGTCTAACATTAATCTTTCCCGCCGTCTGGGAAGATGATGGTTAGCATTGATATCTTCCTGAATCCTAGATCAAAGATGCATAAACAAACTTTGTGCTTCCATTTGCTCTTGACATTCTAAAATTGGTTAAAAAAAAACTCCTATGCATAAACTAATTTAAACATAATTCAAATAGAACTTCATAAGTGTTTAGGGACCTTTCATCTTGAACCTATCAGTTAATTTAAATCATGGATTCGGTAAGCTGACCTTCAATGTAACTACTATTCCAAAATGCATCTTTCCTGAAACCAAAGTGTTTGAACATATGCTTTCGTCGATATAAAACTGAGATTCCAAACATTGACTAGTTGATTCAATTGAATTACAAGTCCTTCACATTTCCATGATCTAAACTAATTTTTAGTTTAATACTCGTATTTTAAGATTTCGAAGCCGAACAAACTGAAATAGTTGGCAAGAACCTTAATCAAAATTTTAATTTTACTAGAAAAAAATTAAAGAACAAAATTACAAACGAGTGATCTGTCTACGAAATGTCGTAACAAATCTAATTAAAGAAAGGGTGCGAAAGAAATACAAATTTCGAAATTCTCAAGTAATTAAACACAATGCCAGAAAAACATGAAGTAACCTTATTAATTACCGCTATGTGGTATCGGGTATATGGGTGGCATTACAGTAAATCGATAGTACTACTCCTATAAACTTAAAGTTCACAGAATTAATCAAGATTTTCATCACCCTGTACTTGCAATAATTTGCTACATATATATTTGATGGTACGAAGTTTGTAACATATTTTACTCGCTAGCTATCTAGTGGTGGCTGGCTAATAAAGTGAAGCAAAATATTTCAATCTCCTTTTAGAACAATAACAGTACTATTAGAATTGAAGAAAGGCCACAAAGAACCACGTACAACACTATAACAAAACAACCCCAGCTCTGCCACGAGAAAAGACAAACGCATCACCATACACTACTCGTAACTATAAAACCACCACCCTCAAAAAAATAAAAAAGTACGTAAAATTTTTGACCATCATTTCCAGCAGTTATCTTTAACGCAGTTGCAATCACCTTCAATTATCCTTTATTGCGACCTTCTGTTGAATATGCAAGATATGTTCGCTAAGGAAGATAAGTGAAAGTGATTATGAAGTCATCAAATGCATTGAAGATAACTGCTGGAACTGATGGTTCTACTGTTTTTTTTTTTCCTTTTCCTGAGGGAGATGGTTTTATAGGTTCTTTCACTTTGGAGGAGTGTGTGGTGATGGGATTGAGTTTTGTCGTGGCAGAGCTGGGGTGGTTTTGTTATAATATTGCATGTTGTTGTTTGTAACCTTTCTTCACTTCTAGAAAAATTATTGTTTTTTTATGGAGATAGAATATTGTTTTAGTCTAGATATATATTAGAATAGAGATTTAACCAACATTTAGAGCTGATATTAGCCTGGCAGTAGCTTCCTCTCGGCATATAATTCAAATAACTGTCTGCCATGGATATAGATGATATTTGGAATTATTACAGGCTGAATTGCACAATTTGAGTGGCCCAGAGTTGATGTAATTGATTGTTTGGTCGCAAATGTGTGCTTGAGGAACTAGAAACTCTCTAGCCGTCTAATATGTTAGGCAGTATGCGACACCTATAGACTGGGACCAACTATAGAGATAGAAACTCCCTGTTCTCTCTAGCCCCCTCCCCCTTCTATCTCATTTTCATCTTCTACACTCCAATGGAAATTGATCCTACCTCTACTCCTGCCGGTAACCTATCAATTCCACCAAAGCCTCCTGATGAGACAATAAATGACACTCGATCAATTACCACCAAAAAGATTTCCTACCATGACAAACTATTAACTACACCTACAAACCCTACTCCCATTAAAACAAATATATTAGTAGATCCTATCTCTTTTTCTTCCATACAAACTCAGCCTATAGTAGAGGATGACTTAGTTGACTGCATTTCGTTTACACAAGAAGAGAAACAATGCATTTATGCTTTTTGGCTAAATTTATTGTGAATAACTTTTCTTCCTAATATGAAATGGATATGACATTAATTTATTTTCATGTTGTCACTCACATTTACCAAAACTTTCCAGTCCCTAAATGGTAAAACATTTATTAAGTAGATTTAATCTTCAAAATTTGAAGGGAGAAAGAAGGTAAAACAATTTCCAAATTTGCATGCTACATCAGGAACAATCATTAATAAAACAACATCACACCTGTATAGAACCCACAATTCATCTGGAATATCCTCAAATAAATGGCCCTGTCTCAACGTAACTACTACTCCCTCCTGTCCATTTTATATGATGTTTTGGGTGTTTTCACATATATTAAAAAAATCACCTTTTTAGCATTAATTAGTAATGTAATTGATCATATTAGCCCCTATCCAAGCTATTATTACCTAAAGTTTTGTTTTAAGTCATTTATTAGCAAGGGTGATATGGGAAAAAACCTTCTTAATTTGTATAAAGATCAAATATTGTGGACCAAGAAAAGCAGGCTAAAACATCATATATTATGGACCGGAGGGAGTATTACAAAATGCATCTTTCCTGAAACCAAAGTGTTTGAACATATGCTTTCGAGGATATAAAACTGAGATTCCAAACATTGACTAGTTGATTCAATCGAACTACAAGTCCTTGACATTTCCATCGTCTAAACTGATCATTAGTTTAGTACTCGTATTTTAAGATTTCGAAGCCGAACAAACTGAAATAGTTGGAAAGAACCTTAGTCAATTTTTTAATTCAAATAGAAAAGAATTAAAGAACAAAATACATACGAGTGATCTGTCAACGAATTGTCGTAACAAATCTAATTAAAGAAAGGGTGCGAAAGAAATACAAATTTCAGAATTCTCCAGTAATTAAACACAATGCCAGAAAACATGAAGTAACCTTATTACCGCCATGGGCGGACCTAGCTGTGTTGAAGGGTACCAATTGATACCCCTTCGTCAAAAAATTGTACTATTTATATAGGTAAAAAGATTCTCCAATCTACTACTGAAGGGGTATCAAATTTATGATTGAGGTCTTTAGTTCGAGTCTCATGCATAACAATTATATTTTTTGAGACCCCTTGGCAAAAATGTTGTGTCCGCCACTGATTACTGCTATGTGGTATAGGGTATATGGGTGGCATTACAGTATATCGATAGTACTACTATAAACTTAAAGTTCACAGAATTAATCAAGATTTTCATCATCCTGTACGTGCAATAATTTGCTATATATATATTTGATGGCTCGAAATTTGTAACATATTTTACTCGCTAGCTAGTGGTGGCTCGCGAATAAAGTGAAGCAAAATATTTCATCTCCTTCAAGAACAATAACAGTACTACTAGAAATTGAAGAAAGGCCACAAACAACCACGTACAACACTATGACAAAACAACCACAGCTCTGCCACTAGAAAAGACAAACGCATCACCAAACACTACTCGTAACTATAAAACCATCACTTCCAATTATCCTCCATTGCGATCTTCTGTTGAATTTGCAAAATTATGTTCTCTAAGGAAGATAAGTGAATTAAAGTGATTATGAAATCATCAAATGCATTGAAGATAACTGCTAAAACTGATGATTCTACTGTTTTTTTTTTCCCCTGAGGGAGATGGTTTTATAGGTTCTTTTCATTTTGGAGGAGTGTATATGGTGATGGGATTAAGTTTTGTCGTGACATAGAGTTGATGTAATTGATTGTATGGTTGCAAATGTGTGCTTGAGCAACTAGAAACTCTCTAGTCGTCTCCAATCACCCAACCATGCATATTTGTATTTTTCTTTGAGATGTGTATATAATTGTATAGTAATTAGTGGACCCATCATTATTCGTAAATGATCAGATATCATTGCTCATAAGAAGAACGAGAAAATATTTCACCATATTCTGCGATGAATTACTGAGATGTCGTAAGCATCGAGATCATAAATCAGATAAAATAATGGTACATATTGAGGCCGGCTTATGCACACATAAGTATTCAACCATGTATTATCGCTCACCTCCTGCCAACACAAATATTAGATAACTTTGGCTACTTAATTAGACATATATAGTAAAACATCTCTATAGTGACAGCATTGGTCTAGTAATTTAAGGATGCTGTAGTGAGGTACCGTTAGGTCTAGTAATTTTATGGCTGCTGTAGTGAGAACCGTTATCTATGTATACGAGCATTTGATATTTAGATCTTATTTAGCTGTTATAAACAAAAAAATATGAAATTATTTTTTCGTAAATTTTATTTTATAAAAGAAAAATTAAATACTTGTTAAATTTAAAATCTCAATACATATTTATATTTCATTAATAAAAAAATATTAATATATTTAAAGTTAACAAGTCAAAGAGATCCCATACTACGATAGTTAATATTTATGAAAACTATTGTACATGCCTTAAATAAATAAAAAGTGAATTTACTTACAAATTACCGAGAAAAAGTGAATTTTTAACCGGTTTAACCAAATAAAAAAATACAAATAATAAAGGCAATATCCTTTGTATAAAGAGAAGAGTATGAAAGTTAGTTCCATTGTTAAAGAATACTTCATACAATTTTTTTATAAATGGTACGAATGTCAAAAATGCTATATTTATGGTACAAATAATTATCATGAATATTTTTATTTTTATTTTTATATATAAATTACTCTTACAAAATATTATTATACAATATTTGAGTATCATTTTTATAAATAGGTAATTTTATAAAAAAATGTACCGCTATAATAAACGTCTTTGTTGTTAGAGTTAGTATGTTGTTATAGGAAGGTAAAATATAACATGAAAAATCGGTTCTGAAAAGATATAGTCGTTATACTGAAATGTTGTTATAAGGAGGGACTGTTATAACGAGGTTTAATTGTACATATGAAAGTAAATCACCAATATTTTTTTTTAAACTTCTTAGCATAAATCAATACTTCTTGTTCTCCTTATCGGATATCATTTTAATGTTTTATTCTTTTCATCCGGCGATTTGCAAATATATGACACGGGAAGCAATGGTTTGCCTTTTTGCCCACGCTAACAGATGGTTTGCAAAAATGCCCCTATTAAGATTTAATGGAAAAAAAATATGAGGCCAAGACTTGCCGTTATATTTTTTCGCTTTTCAACACTTATCCCTTCAAGTATTGACAATAGGCAATACTTGTCGCACTTGGCCGTAACTTTTGGCAAAAAGGCAAGACTTGTCGTTGACCCCTGCTCGATTTCCCAACACTTGAACGGCAAGTGTTGGTAAGTCTTGGCCCTTCTAGTTTTCCCTACATTCTCGCCATATAACTTGAAGTATTGGCAAAACAGCACTTGTCCTTGAAGTATAGTCAATTCCAAGACTTACAAAAATTTACCTTGAAGTCTTTGCTCTGGATTAAATAAGAATATTTTGCTAAAATATTCTTTAGCACGGACAATTTTGTAAAACCATTTCTTATGAAGGGTATGCAGTAAAATTTTTTGCTTTTCATCTCACATGTTTCGCACTCCCTGTTTTTACTTGCCTAGTTTGCATTTTGCACAACTCTTAAAAATATTATTTAAATATTTCCTTTACAACTAGTACTCCAATAAGTTTGGGAATTACCTGATGATCATAAGGGTCAAATTGAAAGAAAATAAATAATTTTTCCTTGATTTGTTAAAGTGGACAAGTGAAACCGAATGGAAGGAGTAATATTCTCTTGCTGTCATGCACATTTACCAAAATTGCTATAGTTCAAAATTTGTAAAATATTTGAGGTGGTTTGGTATGATATATTGGCTAATTTAATTCATGTATTAAGTTTTATTCATTGTTTCGAATAAAAATTAAAGTTTTATTAATGCATGTATTATTTAATACCTCAATAGTGGTATAACTTAATACATAGCTCATCATGTTATTAGTAATATCATGTTTATTAATACATGGATAAATAATGAAATGACAAAAATACTAATCCTCAAATTCTTGTTTTTAGTATATGGATAAGAATTCAAGAGTATAATTGAAAACAAAACTTTATACAATTTATACCAAATAAAAGTTTAAGTTATTACAATATTTATCCAAGTTTAATACAATGAACCAAATACGTGACTAAAAACAATCCATAAGTTATATAATATTTATTCAAGTTTAATACAATAAATCAAACACGTGACTAAAAATAATCCATGCATTATTAATCCCAATATTACTAATCCATACATTATTAATCAATGTATAACTCGTTTCTTTACCGAACCACTCCTTATTATGATATCTAGTCTCCAAAAATTAAAGGAATATAAATTAAAGAACGACAAGCATCATAACAACAGTGAGATCGATGAAGCAAACTCTTTTGTTGTATCTACTCCAAGATTATCTATTGAATTTTATCTATAGTTAAACAGATTTTGTTTTGTTCGAAGAAAAACCTTTCTTAAAGGAAATGAAGTATTTTAGCAATGATATAATACAGAATTTATCAAAATACAAACCAAACATTACTTTTTTGGGAGGGGGAATGGGGAACTTATATGAAAAGTCTTTCAAAAAATTCCCCAAATGAAGTTTTTCTTTACAGATTCTCTAACTTCAAATAAGTTATCGGTGTCATACAAGTTGTTATACGTTGGGCGGCCTTATGGGCTCTTGGCATTTCTGTTTGGCTAGTGCCAAGCCTTTTTCTTGAATTATTCCGGCAATCCGTTATGATTCTGCTAGAAAGTGTAAAAATTTCGCCCTGCAGTCACTTTTAATACTGGTATTTGGTTTGGGACTACTATTTTCTTTAGTCTTATACTAGAGGCCACTTTTTGGCCTTTACTAAATAAATATTGACTAAAGTTCTGATAATTGACTGAACTTCAGTCCATACGGCCCTTGGACTGAAGTTCCATCTTTAAGGACTGAACTTCAGTCCATATGGCCACTTCAGTCCATGGTATGGCCATGAACTGAAGTTCCATCTTTAAGGATTGAACTTCAGTCCATATGGCCCTGGACTGAAGTTCCATCTTAAGGATTGGACTGAACTTCAGTCCATATGGCCCTGAATTGAAGTTCAATCTTTAAGGACTGAACTTCAATCCGGTCTCTAGACTGAAGTTCTATCTCTTTAAGCAAAGGTGGCCACAAACTAAATATTTTGGTATTAGTAGCTTGTGCCCAAAGACCAGTGGCCTTTCGTGCATTCAAATTTGGAATTTCTACGTAAATAAACTTCAATATACTATATTAACAAGTTAACTAGCATTAACATAATCTAGCCACAATATTTATATATAAATTTCATTTATAATTAAGCTATGACATATAATTAGATTGATCTTCTTTATATATAGTTTCTATACACATATACACGCACATATATTTTAAAAATATTTATATCATCAAATTATATCTAACAAATATGTTAGAAAAAGAAAGAAAATGCAAAATATGGTTACAAAAAGTAGATAAGAATTGAGAATGATTATATGGGGTAATAATCCCTTCAAATTTATCAAAGATTTTTACCCTTTATGTTCGGTGACTTTTATTTTGAACTAAAAATAGTCATTTAAAAATATTTACTATGATCATATGGCTAAAAATATTTCATTATATAGCCGCATATGCCACAAGCTTGTATACCCCCCATAGCCACAGTATATTCTAACGGATATACAATATCTTCTATTGTATACCTTTCTATTTTACGTATACCCCAATGATATACAAGATTGATACCCCAAAAATATACCCAATGTTATGGCTCTGTGGCTACAAATATTTAAACAAAACTTGAGCCATAGTAGGATAATATTTTAGTGTGGACTGGCTACTTTTGAAAATTTTCCCAAGGCTATTTTCTTGAAGGAAATTTTATCGGGGTTCAAAGGTAAACAGTGACACAGAAATGTCCTATTTTTGCAGATCACGATAATCACAGTCAATGTAGGCCTTCAACCATAGTTGGTCTGTCCTCATCTGTTGAATTTGCATGCTGTTTCGTTTGACTGTAACGAAATAACGTAAAGTGTCAAAAAGATTGAAAACAGTGTTGTTTTAAGAAACTGTTTAATTTTCAAATAAGAGTGCTTTTATCTTGTTCTTTTTGTTTTCGAATAAAACCATTCTAACTTCAAAATGACAATTATTCAAAGAAGTTTTTTTTTTTCCCTTTCTTTCAGGAAACTCTTCTAAAACGCATCTATAGAGAATTTAACCAAAAACTGTTTCAGATCAGAATATCTGCAGATATGCCGCCGCAAAGTTTAATTTGTAGCATAGTATTTGGCTTTGAAGTTAACTACTTTGGTGCTTCCGTGACTTTGTTATGTTGCTCTGGTTCTTACGTTATATCTATTGTTCATTGATTTAAAAAAAAAAAAAGGATCTCATCAACATATTCCAACCTCCCAATGAGCAAATTTATTAATTTGGAGAAAAGAATAACCATTGCATTTGGAGACAGGTTTTACGCCATATAATTTAGGTGAATCTACCTTTTCAAGTAAATATACATTTAATTAAGTCTAAAGAAGATTCATTTATAAGATAGTGGCTTCTTTTACGTACATACATGATTATTTCCCTTGCAAACTTTTCGAAATGCATGTGATGCAATATAGGGTATGTCCATCTATCATTATTAAATGTGACCCAACTAAATAAAAATCTGATTTTCTTTTTAGGTAAACAAAACAAATTGATCAGCGTTTTGGACTTCATTTTATGGTAGAAAAGCATATTTCCAGTTTCTTGCAATAAATTAATGGTGAGAGCTTTTTGCAGCCTTAAGGAAATAGACTCGGTTTCTCACTTGACAATCAATTTCAAGATCTATACATTTGAATGACCTAATTAGTTGTTGTCTAGTTGAGATATTCTTTTGATAAAGTAATCGCTAAGGGCGGAGACAATGAAACGTTCTCTGCTCTTAGGTGAATGACAACCTTATCATTTTGAAACTTTCAAGGAAGACATTAGAAATTCCACCAAATATGGATTTTAGTATAATAATGGATATAATCTTTTCATCTTTTAATCTGAAATTCTGGGATTCTCATGAAGAATTTATCGCAGCAAACAATTCCTCTATAAGTAGTCATTTTTCTTGCATAATTGATGCATACATAATTTATGCATAATGTCTACGGTGAGCTACTTATATAAATTTTCATGAAAATTTAATCAAATTAATAAAACCAAATTAGCGAATAGTTATACCTAAGAAGAGACGCAAGTAAAAAGAGTAAGACGAGGAATGAAACACGGCAACCCTAAAAATGAATTCCTTGATTGAAGGTGAGTGACTTGGGAGGCACGCGTCATGTCATGCCTAACCTTCTAACATCTCTACCGATTTAGAGAATTACACGTTAGTCCCATCTTTTTTTATAGTTAACTCATTTCAAAATCTGTGTTCTCTGATACACCTATAATTAAATACTTTACTCTTCAAAGCGACTTTCTTTGCACATGCATTTGCCCTTTGCTTCTCATATCTCAAAACAAGGTCCCTTGTTCAAATTCGGCAGTACTACGACTTCATTTAGAATATTAGGGTGTACTTAATTAGTTCTCTGTTTTGGACCTTCCTTGATGATCTCTACTCTCTAGACAAAGTATTATAGTTGCCGAATAACAGGTAAAGTATCAACTTGCCACTTTTAAATGGTCCCCGAGAAAACAAATAAGCGAGAGTAAATTGCAATATATAGTTGCTACTACATTCGGTCCATATACAAGTGTCTGTCTTCTAAGGATTTTTGTATTTCTTTAAGATAGATTTTGATAACATTAATCATAAGAGTATTTGAAATTAATCATAAGAGTATTTCTTCTAAGAGTAATGGTAAATTTTCAAAAAAAAGAAGTGGAACTTGCTGTAACATATAAATGGTGTATTCGATTTCAGTTTTTGCACATTAATTTAGTGGCCATGCCTGAACCAATTCCATCATTTAATGAACTGCCTCACGAAGAGACTTATAAATACGGCACACTTAAATAATAAATGTATTTCTAGAGTCAATTGTGAAATATTTAACACTCCCTCAAGTCATAGTTACTCATAATAATATTTTGCTAAGGTATTGTTCCAAAATGCTTATCGATCGGTAGAAAAATCAAATAACTAATTAATTTTTGCCAGAGCAAGAGGTGGTAGATAAATAAAATACTTGACCATACTCTATTGATTACTGCTTACAAATAATATAAGTCTTAGCAAAGCCGTATGTAAGACCATATATGAGAATTGATGCTTGCTGAATACTGGAAGGTCAAGGAAGTTGATGACTTAATGATAGAGCTAGAGGTAAGTGTAATTAGTATTCCTAATATTTCTAATACATATCAAGAGTAAAATACACAACGAAATAAGAGATCGGTTTACCTCCAACCATTATTGTTAGATCGTCGTCGGCGTCCGAGAAACTCCGGTGAGTATATTCCTGGAATTGGTAGGTCTTCTAAACACTAAATCCTTACTATAGATGGTGTATTTCAAATTAAAAAGTTGTGCTTAGAGACTGTGCCAATAGCTGTACATTAATATTGTTCTTCCATCAAGAACAATTTCATTATCAATTAACTCGATAGGCATCAATTTCTAAATGTTGTGGGCAGATTCAGAAATTGAAGAAAGCCGTTTTAACTTCTCTTATATTAACTTCTCCAATATTAACGGGCCATATTATGAAACGTTCAATGTATAACATTACTTCTTACAGTAAGACCATGTATGAGGGTCGATGCTTGCTGAATACCAAAAGGTCGAGCATGTTGATGACTTGATGATGGAGAGGGATGACCAATGTCTTGGTGAACAACAACTTAACTATAACGGTTCTAAGATAATTAGTAAAACTTCACTCTTGCTATAGTAATATGCTAAGTGAAAAGATTGGAATCAAATATAATTACTGGCAGTTTAGTGAAGTCATTCTCATTATATATATTTTGTCAAAGAGTGGGAAACATGTTACAACAACATGAATAAACCCAGTATTATTTCACGAGTGAAGTCTGGAAGAGTAAAATGTACACAAACCTTACATCCACCAAGGTGGAGAGGTTGTTTCCGGGAGATCCTCGGCTAATGAAAAATATAATGAAAATATGTCTGAAAAAAACAAGATGCAAATAACATATTAATGGAAGTGCTGACATAAACTAATAACTATCCAAGGAAAACAAAACCACTAATAATAACAATAAAGAATGAGATATAAATAACATGTACAATATAAAAAAAATCATTCAGCTGCAATCTAACTTTCTATTCTAATTTTTGACATTCACACATTTTTATCTAAAACTATGTTATCAATAATCTGAAAGTGAATCAAATTTTTTCTAATAACCACGTCCCAAAGTAAAACATGTGACAAGTAAATAGGGCACTAGAGAGTGATAAAATGTGTCACTGATCTTACTTCTCATCAAAGAAATTAGTTCTTAGATTTTGGTGACTTCTTTTACTTATGGACACATTAGACATACTTGACTATTACTCCCTCCCGGTCATAAATTTAAATAATTACACTTAATAAATTGATCATTTGACTATATTATCCTTTATTTTTCTTCAATTGAAATAAATAGGGATAAGCGAGGATAAGTTGGAAAAAAGTAATTAATGCTTTCTTAATTTGTTAACATAACATTTATTTTAAATTATTTTTAAAGATTAAAGATGACATTTAAAATGAAGTGATCAAAAGACATAACTCAATAAAACGTTTTAAGTTTCAACTGCACTACCCGTGCTAAATCAATTAGTACTAAAATACATAAATTGGTACGATGGAAGTCAGAAATTTTTGAGTGGTTCAAGTCAATGGTAGCTCAATCCATTGAGTGGATATGTAGGGTTCTTAAATCCATGGGTAGAATATAGAAAAAGAGTAGAGGATAAGAGCAATATATCACAATCAAAAGGTAGAGCCACTGCCACAAATGCCGACGAATAAGAGACAACTCGCTACTAGGAGTCTCTATACAAAAAACACGTACTACTATTGCATGACCTTCTTTCTCTTCAAAAGCCATATATAGAGTAAAACAAGAAATATAATTCTATTGTTGCACTATTTTGCTTTTGTAGCCTTCAACTCTCATATTTTTCCCTAAGTACCATTATATTTTATTGTATTCATCGAGAAGGAGGCCCCAATATCTTCGTGTTATTCATATATATTAGACCCTTATTCGTTATCTATATCCATCACTAGTGTGTTAATATCAACCGAAATAGTTGAAATTAAACATAGTTTCGAGTATCAAATAGTCCCCGTGCCATATTTTCTTCACGTTATTCAAACATGGAAGAGGAAAAAGAAAGGCTCATCACCTTTTTTGTGTTTGCTTTTTCTCTTTCCTTTTTCTGACTATATAATATAAATAAAGGTAATAAAATATTAATTATATATTTTCATAAAATGTTTATAATTTGACCCAAAACAACAAAGAGCCAATTGTAAAATTATCTATTATTTATTTTGTAAAAAAAAAAAAAAGTCAAAATTATCCCTATATTTTCCACCCTCCTTATCTCCGTTAGGGGAGCAAGCATATTTGATAAAAAAAATTAACGATAAGGGCAATTCTGTTTAAAAACTTAAGCGGAGAGCGAATATGTATTATTTCAAAGTGTACAAGGGTATCCGTAACCATTACGCGTAGGGGTGTGCAAAATCGAACCGGTACCGATAGCCGAACCGCTACCGCTACCGATAAGTATAACGGTATCGGTATAACGGTTATTAGTTCAGTAATGGACTAATGGTATTAATTTCCAATACCGATAAGATATCGGTACGGTAACGGTTTCTATATCTCTTTACCATTACCGAACCGATAACCGATAAATTTTTTTTATAATTTTTATATATTTTATTTTATTTATTATTAGTATCTTAAGTCATTTAAACTCTTAATTTACAACATTAACTTATAGGTTAAACTTCAATTATTATTATTATTATTATTATTATTATTATTATTATTATTATTATTATTATTATTATTATTGATGGTTATATGTCAATACTCATACACTTTAATTAATGAGTCCGCCTATTTTATAATTAATTTTGCTTTCTCGGATCATTGATCAGACTTTTATCTTTTCTTTTTCTATTTCATTATTTTGTGTTATGTTAGCATATTGTTAAGACTTGTTGATTGCACTTGTTTACTTAGTTTGTGTGGATGGTTTGTCTATTACTTTAATGGTTATTCATATAAATTAAAAAATATTACCTATTGACAATCATCCACCAAGAATTCACGCATTACTTTGGTGTACCGGTTACCGAACCGTTAACTACCGAACAGTTAAGAACCGATAACCGATAGCTTATTGATACGGTATTGGTTTACATAATTACATACCATTAACCTATATAGCGTTATCGATAAGCTCAAACCCGAACCACATCGTCCCATGAACACACTAGGAGTTTTAAAAGTTTTCTAGCAAACTTCTATAAGTACATTTTATACCATTAGTATTACATAAAATTAAAAGACAAAGCAACATCTTAAATTTCATATCTCCTAAAAATGTAAATAAAATGAGATCAAGTGCGTAATGCACATGTTTGTGGCAATCAACATTAAATATTACTTATGGCGAGTATGTGGCAAATGAATGATAACCATTCTATCTTTTATAGAGATATCATATTCGGATTATGAGAATGTAGAAATTTCTAATAAATTTTTACGTTACAGAAATTTGAATTAATTAAGTTAATGAGATAGTTATACGAGAAATAAAAATCACCTTTTTAATTATTTATAAATTTATTTTTAGTATTTTTACTTATCTTGACTTGACAAAGTACAAGCAATGATGCATAGAGTACGCATTGTTCCGGCACCATTTGTTTCCAACTAATAATCCAAGCCCATGAATACAAAAACAGAAATATAAATAAAACAAAACAAAAATGGTGGGTATTGGGACACTTTGAAAAGAGAGAAAGGGAGGAGGAGGCGCAGTTAAAAGGTAAAGAAGAAGAAACACTATAACAAATACAAAAAAACCAAAACCAGAAAAAATTAAATAACAAAGAAATTTCATTTCTCTTTATCTATTCATTCCCCTTTACAATTTATTTGCTGATTATATATAAATACATAACTTAACTTTCAATATTACATATATATATATTTCTTCTCCTTTCTTCTTGTGTGTTCATAGAAAGATGATGATTACTGTTGCTTCCGTATGGGTATAATTTACTCTTCTTTTTAATTTTCCTTATGATTAATTAAACACTTAATTAAATTCATCAATCGGTTTAATCTTTATTTGTTTCAAAGTTTCTGGGCTTTGTTCATTAATAAACTTTTTAACTAAACATGATCATGTTTGTTAACTGATAACTTGTATGTTAATTTTTATTAATCGCTATTTTTAGCTCATATAATCTGTTTAAGTTATCAAATATTAATTTTATATGTTGTTGAAACTGTTCCTAGCAATTTTGTTTAAGATCAGTATATGTTTTGGATCGGATTAGTTGAAACTTTTATCGATAAATTTTTGATTAATCAGGTGATCATAGCAATGTATGTTAAGTGGATTATGCAGATGACTAACTATGACTAGGAGATAGGACTGATGTTTTGACATTTTTTTTTTTCAGGATTTGGTTTGATCGTTTCGAACGAATCATGGGTATCAGGTTCGGTATGTTACAGTGGTTTGGAAGCAGTGTCGATTGTGCTAGTTTTGTGGACGGGTTGAATGTGGATGTTGGATTGTTCGATGAAACGTTTTTGGGAATTCCGTTGATAGATAGGTAGTGATTGTTCGGTGTGATGATAGATAATGCTGTAGCTTAGTTGTATTGCAGTTAGGTTTGTTCCGTTGATAGGAGAAAGAATTGCTGGGAATTTCATGGGGTTGAGATCATTATATATTGGATTGCTGTTAGAAAGGAAGTAGAATTTAGGTAGTGTAGTAGATTAAATATTGAACATTTGTCGAGAAGTTTGTGGAAGTAACGAATTTAAGTTAGACGTAGAAATGGGATTGCCTCAAGTGCCCTCCAGCAATATTGCTGAGGAAGTGGCTACATCGTTGAGCACATTTGTTCAAAGTCCTGCTAGATTTGGTGGCATGAGCAGCTGTGATATGAGTGGAATGCACTTTAGCTGTTTGAGCAATCGTACATCCCCGGATTTTGCATTTGTCTCGTCTAGGGATGCTACGAGGGATGCTGATATTCTTATTATCCATAAAGATGGTATGACCAACATGCATAAATTGAGGATTGATTCTGCAGAAAAAAATGGCTTCTTGACTCATAATGCTGGTAGGAATACCCAGAGTCCTGCATCAAGGATTGTGGGGTTCGAATCAAAAAGTGCAGTGAAAATCCCTGCTAATTTGTTTGAAGCAAATCCATCAGATGGTATTGACTCATCTACTGTGGTTCGGGACACTGACAAAATGAATGAGACCACAGGTTCATTAGTTAGGAAACGCTTGTTGTCACCTTTGAATGGCCTTGCTCTTCCTGATAAATTTGCAGGTGAATCTCTGGATATTGGTGGTAGTACTGCTTTTAGGAAAAATTCCAACTTCACGCTTGATAAATATGGTGCTCCCTCACAAGAACATAAGAAGGCTCATATAGGCAACTCAAACAACTATAGTAATAAAAATTGGTGCATGCCATCTTTTACTAGGGGAAATCATTCACCAAATGAAACCTGTGGAGAAGTCTCCCCTTTTTTCACAGATGGCCCTTTGTTCAATTATGGGGCACCTGAATCCGAGATTCCTTGTACTCCTCCATCCCCTGGGTTAAGCTTTTGTGCGAAAATGATAAAAAAACAGTTGAAAGATGGGGCAATGAGCATACCTGCAGAAATTACATGCTCGCCTCCGCTGTCTCTTTCTCCTCTTGGACCAAAATCTCATATGAGGGTGGGACGTTTTGAAAAGTTAAGGAATTATTGGGAGGAAGATGATGATAACTACTTAACTTTGAAGGATGTGGAACACTCACTTGATCGAAGTCTTGCAGACATTTTATCTCCCCGAAAAGAACAGGATTGCCAAACAGGAAGTCAACTTTTCCAAGATGTTGAAGTTTTTGAGATGAACCTTGAACGTCCCACACCTGAAAGTATAAGTGCCATGAGGCAGTCCAAGGCACAAAATTCAGTACCTACAAATCAATGTGCCCGATTTGGTAGAAGTCTTAGTGGACTCTCTGTCAAAAGGTCCTTAGTTGGTTCGTTTGAGGAGTCACTCTTATCTGGTCGTTTGACATCCAGTGTTGTGAGCCAGGTGGATCTTAGTGCCTCAATTATCTTGAATTTTATGCTATAAGTATTTTCTCAGATGTCATCCGTCTTTATCCTTGGCTTCCTTTTGAGCATTAGTTTCCTTGATCTCTGTCTTTAAGCCTTCATGCCATGATCTTGGAAGAGGTTCAGCATATTGATTTTGTTGACAATTTATAATATTCTTGCAGAGAATTGATGGTTTTCTTGCCGTCCTTAGTATCACTGGAGGAAATTTCTCACCACATCCTAAGAAACTTCCATTTGCAGTAACTAGTGTAGATGGTGATAACTTCTTGCTGTACTACTCATCAATAGATCTTGGAAGACCAGGTAGTGATGGTAAAAGCCCGCGAATCAGGAACTCTAGTACTATTGGTTCTCCAACAAACAAGGGCCGCCTACGTATACCGATGAAAGGGCGCATACAACTGGTATTCTGCTCTGTCCTTTCAGCTTGTGTGTGTGCATGTACAGGCAGGCCTGTGTCCGAAAATGCCTCATTCTGATGCGTGTAATTTTCAAATAAAATAGATAGCCCTGAAACACATCTCTGCTCTGAGGCAAAAGGGACCCATCCTTGTAGTTCTACGCGCTCCATCATTTCCAATGCTAATACAATACTGAAAGAGTTTTGATAAGCTGGTTTCATTATAAGAGAGTGAACTGAGTTTTTGGACATAGCATGTGATAAAGCAGGAGACTACTGTGATTGCACCAAACTCCCATGCAAGGGAAATGAAATCATTTTGACGAGGACTCTTATTTTGGTTATTCATATTGTCAACCTAAGTAATATTTTTATAATCATCAAAAACTTATTGGAACCAACTTTCCTGATAAAAAGAAAACCAAACTTTTTAGAACTGCTGCATGTACTGTAGTTGTATTATGAATACTTAAAAAGTACTCCCTTTGTCCGTTTTATAAGGGGGTACTTGACAAAGAATTTAAGATTTTATATTGACTTAGGTATTATATTAGTGACATTATAAGAAATTATTAAACAAATAGGTGAAAACTTAGGAAGTTTGATAGAAAATTGGCAAGTCAAAGTTATTCATCAGTACTGAAAAGAATAGAAAAGAAAAAACACATCAATTTTTCAACTTTGAATAGGGGAACATATTTGATTTCTTGGAAAACGTGGAAGTTACATTGTTACATACTCCTATATCGGATGAGGAAGTAATAATTTTAATCTACTGGAGTCAAAGGCTAGGCTGGCCAACATTCCCTTTCTCTATTTCTTCTACTTTCTCTCTCTTGTGTGTTGTCCGGATGATTAGTTCCGGAGACTTAGGAGAACCTTGTAGGTAAAGCAAGTTGTTTGTAAGGGAAATCTTATGCATCATGGTTACATCATTAATGATTTTATGATAAGAATTTCATAGTTTATGCTCCTATAGGCTATAGCAGATCTACCTTTGTCTTCCAAGATGTGTTAGCTAATTTTCACTGTTTCTTAGTGCCAACCTCATTGATATTGGCGCATGGAGCCTTCTGCAGTAGACTGTGCTTGAGCGCAGTCTCTTAAAGCTGGTTATATGATTGACATCATTGCATAAGAAAAGGGAACTTAAGGGTTGATTGATTGACATCATACTCTAAGATGAAGAAACATAGAAATTGGAGGATTGTTAAATCTATCTGGGCCGCAAATTTTTTAGCCTGTCATTCTCGCATTGAGCATAAAGTGATTGCATGAATAGGCTTTTCCACTTACTTTTATCACTTTGGCAGGAGGTGCCTTCCGAGTTATTGCTATTTGCTTGGGCCTTAGTGTTGAAGAGTAGCTTGTTTGCTGCATGCCTTGTCTACTTTCCCTTTCTAGCTTGCTCAAATAAATACTCTCCTCTTTCTGGTTTTATTGGCTTAAAGCAGGGAACTAGATGGCTATGATTGTTCAGTAACCATTTTATTTTGCCAGACATACAAGGAATTTGGTGATAATTTGTTTGTTTAGGAGAATATCAAATATTTTTGAAGATGGATCATGAAATTGCTAGTGTGAATTCCTCATCAAGTGTTTCGCTTTAGTCATTACTTCAAAGAAAATGAACATGAATGCAGTTCTAGAAATTTAGGCTATAACGCTGAGATATAATATGATACTTCAACGTAGAAATTCTCCTTTTTTTTTTTTTTTTTTTTTTTGTGAATGCGGCAGCTCTTTGTTACATCTAGTTGTAGGAGACACACTTCTCTCAATTTGCATCTGGTTTGAACATAAACGTTTCTCCATCTTTGCTGAATTCATCATGTATAATACAAACTTTTGATTGCTATTGGCAGGTTCTCAGCAATCCTGAGAGGACACCTATCCACACATTCCTTTGTAGCTATGATTTGAGTGATATGCCTGCTGGTACAAAGGTAGGTTCAAGCTGTATTACCACTTTGAGGGGGGTATTTTTTTTATTTTTATTTTTATGTTCAAGGTAAAATTGAAGTCGGGAAACTATGCAACTTCGATATTATGGAGATTATTTACTGTTTTATTGTAATGTGCACAAGCTTCATTTCCACAATTATTCACTTGAATCGCGCTTGATATGCTCAACACGCTTCTTGTTTCTAACGCTCCCTACATTCCATTTTATGGCGGTGCTTAATTGGATATGCAGTTTAAATGTTAATAATTATTGTTGTGGTTGAATGGTTTATTTAATGGAGGTAACAGCACATCAAGTGGGATTAACTTGTTGCGATTAAGATTTAGCGAGATTGGAAAACAATGGTAGTAAAGAATTCATGTAGGCAATATAACCTAGTTGGGATACATGAGTTTTTATTATTGCAGATTTGTAGATCAATGTAGAGTAAAGTGTGAGATTTATAATATACCTAACTTTAGTAAGCCTCTAGTTTTTCTTAAAATATAAGTTATTGATCATTTGAATGAAAGGAGCCAACAGTTTGTAGAATGGTATAGACAATTCATATATCAGATCACTACTTGGTTGGTGATTGACTACGTAGTTGTTGTCGTTTTTAGAAGTAAATTCCTTAGGCTGGAAGAGTAAGAATCACTGAATGAGGTGTAAATAGTAACAACTAGGTGTAAATCTTTTGTCAAGCTTCTTATAACCTTTTCTTTTTAAATGATGGAGATGTCCGGGGTAGCTTACACAGACCTTGACTATTCCGTCGAGTTTACCTGCTGCTTTCCGCTAGCACAGGTACCGGGTAACTTTGCCTACCAAGACTTAGGCAATAGGAAAATATCACCTAGTGTGGTTTACATCGGCTGAGCTTCTTGTAACCGTTCCGTGTGGTTGCTGAAATAGCGGAATTTATCAGATTGTTATATCCTTCAAGTACTTTAAACCTCCATGTCTTTGCTTCTCTTGGTCCTCGATTCAGTATAGAGGATCCTGTGAAATGGGAAGTTGAAACTAAATAATTCACCAAATATTATGCCATTTTGTATAGCCTTGAACATGTTTTCATTACTATTTGTGCTCCATTGTATGAAGCATTGTACTACATCCAAAGTAGTGCAAGGGGGGACCACTAGCCATGCAACTGTTTGTTGCAGCCTAATTGTAGCTTGTTGATTCTTCCTGTCCTGATGATTCAGTCTCCTGTACAATCTTTAAGAACAATACTGTTTTCAGTTCAATGGACTTTAATATGTATTTTCCTCAGATACTTTAATATGCATTTTCCTCAGATTGGATTGGGATGATCTATGCATATAAATGTATAACAGGAAAATGGGAGATATTGTGCACAACTAACACGCTTTTGTGCTGTGATCTTTAAGTAGTTACCTGGAGATATATGGACCATTAGATTAAAGTCATACAACTTGCATTTATGTGATTCCACACCTGACAACGGTGATCTCACGCACGTTATGTGTTCGCAGACTTTTTTACGTCAAAAGATTAATTTGGCTCTGGATAAAGCTGGAAACAAGAGTTTAGATAGAAAGATGGATAATGGACTACCTTCAGTTACTAGCATTGATGATTCTGTTCTAAATAAGAGTTCAGTTCTTCATTCTAGCAAATCTCATGGTAGTGGCGAGGCAAATAATCCTGGAACCAAACCTGTAAATAGCACTTCGAAGGTGAATGAGAGTACTGCTAGTTCTGGTGTTCTTCGTTATGCTCTACATCTCTGGTTCTTGTGCCCCTATCCAAAGAAGAGCTCAAAATCAGGTCTTCACTGCAAAGATGATCAGTCCTCTCTGACGGAAAGAAATGATATGGATGTTGAAGGGGGGAGACGATTTTATTTATACAATGATATGAGAGTGGTTTTCCCTCAGCGACATTCAGATGCTGATGAAGGCAAGGTATGTCTCACTAATTCAGACTTGTATGTGCATAGATATAATTTCTCAGTTTGGCTGATTGAGAGGGGAAACGTTTTATTAATTTTATGTTTGCAAATGTCTGCAACATGTTCCTTCATGTGTGGGTGTGATTTAGTTTCTTATGCAAAGTATGTGATAATAGTTGTTTTAACAGGTGGCAGTGAGACATGGACATTTAGCTTAGTCTTTTGAATTAGACGGTTCATATTATTCAACATGGTATTGAAGTAACCAATTTCTTAGGTTTAAGTCACACTGCAGTCCATTGGCAAAAATTACTTCCATGTTTTTGGTTTGAGAAGAAGAATGACACCAGCATATGAGGGCGTGTTTCATAGAGCTAATTAACACTCCATAAGTAATTTTTCTCACTAGGGGATTCAGGATCTTAAGGCTGCAGATGCTCCACCATGAGAGGAGAACCATCATACTTCGTGATTTTGTGTCCTTGGTGAGAGGGAGTTTAGTGGGTTGTACATGGGAAGCAAAAGAAAGAAAAAACAAAGAATCAAGGCAATCAGATTTCACGAGTTCGTGTCATGGGCCAGGGGGTGGGGGGAGGGAGGGGGTGATGGGTTATGAAGGGAAAAGAGGAATCAGCGGTAAGACATTGTTTCATAGATGTATCAGAACCTGCAATGTAATGCTATTGGGCATGTTTGTCTGCCCTCTCATCCGATGCGCCCAATGGTTTTCTGATACCATGGGTGTTCACTTGAAAAATATACAATATACTTGTCACGAATTACCTATATAAACACATAAGAGTTCGAGTCAGAAACCATGGGTCTTCGTGCTTTAATAATTGCGTTCGTCATTCGTAAATGCCTGCATTTCGCCAATCTTTGGTTATTGTCATCATCTTTCTGTGGAAGTGGCTATAGTCTTTTGGATGCAGAATACATATTGTTTGGCGCTGTAGAGGGCTTCATCTGTATGATATCAGAGAAGTCCAGTTAGTTCAATGAGTACTAATTGGAAACCATGTTCTTGAAATTGCAGTTGCATGTGGAGCATCATTATCCGAGAGATCCCAAGTATTTCGACATCAGCGAGTGACATGGTGACTTATTTGATCTCACCAACTATTTCTTCTGTACATAATGTACATGTTATTCCCAGTTATCTGGCAGCTGAGGGGCCTTAACCCCCATTTCACCTGTAAATCTTTCCAATAAATAGTTCTATCATTGACCTGTACAGAATTGTACATAAGAACTTTCTCCATCAATGGAAAAATAACAGGAAAAGAAAAAGTTGCTTATTTCTTTTTACTATTCTGAAGTGACGGTGTAAATCAACTTCCTGACTTTTGAAAGTTGGTTGAACAAGACTATTGGACTTCCCTAATAGCCTCAAAAGACTTCCCGACTTTTGACAGTTGGTTGAACAAGACTACAGAATTTCCCTTATAGCCTCTTTTGAGGCCGCTATCTCCAGTTTGTGTTTGTTTAAAAAGTTTTATACAGAACAGTCTCAAGTGTTTCACAATCGGAAGAATGAAAAATTTATATAGTTTCTTTTCTGGAAGTGTAAGCCCAGTGGTCCTAAATACGGTCATAAATTTTGTTATAGGTAATTCAGTTTCTTTTACAATATCATTGATCTAAGGTTTGGCCCGAAAAAGGAAAAAAAACTTATGCCTAATGGTATGAAAGAACACCTGTGTCTGATAACTTGCAGTTACTCATCTTTAACCTAGTGTTAGGGAATTTCTCATGCCAGAAGCTATATATCGGAGAAATAATCAGCGTTGAGGTAGAAACACGCATAAAAATAAGTGATTATCAGATAAATGAAATTACGTTTTCTTTGAAAATTCATGTAAACATAAAGCTTACTTTTGAAGCCCATCGTACTTGGTGGATGGGCGTCGAATTATCAACAAATGTGAGGCCTCCAGCATTGATGGTAAAGCAATTGCACTATCTATTGCAAAATGAAGTTTAGGTGCATCAGTTCAAACTTTAGACAACAAGCATGAATATTGAACTGTTGTATCTGAACATCAGCTTAATGTCACATTGGAACTTAGACTAGTCTGTGTTATATGTCTGCACTTTCGATAATGACCAAAACAGAAATAAGATGAAGTAGAAAAATTCCAAGCCAACAGTATACACTGCCTGTCCTTAAAAAATCTAATCCCCTCACAGTTACCCAAGGTTTGTGGATTAATTTCTCCCAGGATAGAATGGAATTATCCTCACTGTGATAGCGGTAATTCAAATCACAGTGAACAACGAACTCAAATAATGGTAGCAAATCACACTGACTCAGAACTTACTTTTGTTTTAAAAACAAATGCAAAAGGTAATGAGAGAGAGAGTATGAAACTTTTGGATGATTAAAATGAGGCAAAATGCCTCTTTATTTATAGCCACAAGATTTGGAGTGAAAAGGCATGAAGGTGTCTTTTGGTGAAATGGCTGTTCATGAAAGGCAGCCTTCAAGGTGGCTGTTCAATGAAAAGGTACCTAATGAAAAGGTACCTTTTCATTGGTGAAGTAGCTGTTCATGAAAGGCATCCTTCAAAGTAGCTGTTCAATCAAAGCACCCTTTCATTTGGAATGTTACAGCAGCCCACTTTTGGAATATTTGCATAAATTGTCCACTTTTTAATTTCGTTACGAAACCGGCTTCATATAAAATATTAATATAAAATATTAATATTTATTTCATTTCTCATTCACACCACTTTACCTTCCTTCCAAACCCAACAATCCCCCACATGAATGGGGAATGACTATATGAAGAAAACATGCAGAAAACTATGTGATTTGCAAGTAAGAATTAATTGCATCCGGATAAGTGGGTTTCCCTTTGAACTTTCCGTAGTGAACATATATCGGATATACTCGGTCAATCGGTAGATTTGATATCTTTGAACCGTCGAACTTTGGTGTATACCTAGACAACGTATGTCACACAATTAATTCTTGACCATTTTTGGTTCTCATTGTTGTGTTCGTTTCAGCCATGAACATCGCCTGGTTCATGAGTGCGTAGAGAATTGGCCTTACGGAATTCTCCTTGAAGCGGCTTCCACTTCACACTCACATAGGTGATTTCTAAACGTGTAATCCCGTAGATCTACACTGTTTGACGAACCCCGTATCAAACTTAGATAATCATTAAAAAACATCTTTAACGTTTTATCCTTGGTACTAAACATTGTCTTATTAAGAGGATGGGTTAAGTGGTTTGACAATGTTGGAGCGGTCGTACACAACTTTGTTTGAGCTCCTTGAACCTAGATCTTGGGATCTCCAGTCTTCTAGGTAGAGTTACCGCCATGACGACTTGTCCTCGGCCATAGTCCCATTCCTCTTGATGATCTCTCAACATCATCTCTAGTTAAACCTTTTGTAAGTGGATCCGATACATTATCCTTTGACTTAACATAGTCAATTGTGATAATTCCTCTAGAGATAAGTAGTCTAATGGTTTTATGTCTTCGTCGTATATGACGATTTTTACCATTATACATAAGGCTCCCAGCCCTCGATATTGCTGATTGACTATCGCAATGTATACATATAGGTGTCAACGGCCTAGGCCAAAATGGAATGTCTTCCAAGAAGTTTCGGAGCCATTCAGCTTCTTCACCGGCTTTGTCCAAAGCTATGAACTCTGCCTCCATTGTAGAGCGAGCAAGCAAGGTTTGTTTGGATGATTTCCAAGTTACCGCTCCTCCACATATTGTGAAAATATATCCACTTGTGGATTTTGATTCTTTTGAGCCGGTGATCCAATTTGCATCACAATATCCTTCTATAACAGCGGGATACTTATCATAGTGCAAAGCATAGTCTTGGGTGTACTCCATATAACCCAAAACTCGTTTCATAGCCATCCAGTGATTTTGTCCAGGATTACTTGTGTATCGACTCAGTTTACTTATAGCACAAGCTATATCTGGTCGTGTACAATTCATGATGTACTTTAGACTTCCCAACACTCTAGCGTAGTCTCGTTGAGACGTGCTTTGTCCTTTATTCTTTGTAAAGGCAAGATTAACATCAATTGGAGTCTTTGAAGTTTTGAAGTCTAAATGCTTGAATTTTTCCAGGACATTTCTGATGTAATGAGTTTGAGATAATGCCAAACCTTGAGGAGTTTTGTGAATTTTAATACCCAAGATTAAATCCGCAACTCCCAAGTCTTTCATATCAAACTTGCTAGTTAGCATACGCTTAGTAGCATTGATGTCAGCAATATCTTTACTCATTATTAACATGTCATCCACATATAGACAAACAATGACTATATGATTTGGAGTGTTCTTAATGTAAACACATTTATCACACTCATTAATTTGGAAGCCATTTGACAACATTGTACTGTCAAATTTCGCATGCCATTGTTTAGGTGCTTGTTTTAGTCCATAAAGAGACTTAACAAGTCGACATACCTTCTTTTCTTTCCCAGGAACCACGAACCCTTCAGGTTGTTCCATGTAGATTTCTTCCTCCAAATCTCCATTTAAGAAGGCTGTCTTTACATCCATTTGATGGATTTGAAGATCATACACTGCGGCCAAAGCTATTAGCATCCGTATGGATGTAATTCTGTTTACAGGAGAGTATGTATCAAAATAATCAAGGCCCTCTTTTAGTCTATAACCTTTAACGACCAGTTTAGCCTTGTATTTGTCAATAGTACCATCAGCTTTCATTTTCCTTTTAAAAATCCATTTGTAACCTAAAGGTTTGTTCCCAGGAGGAAGATCAACCAACTCCCATATGTGGTTGCTTAAAATGGATTCAATCTCACTATTGACTGCCTCTTTCCAATATGGAGACTCTGAAGAAGCCATTGCTTCTTTATAAGTTTGAGGCTCATTTTCCAATAGGAAAGTCATAAAATCTGGTCCAAAAGAAGTAGACGTCCTTTGACGTTTACTACATCTTGGATTATCATTATTTGGCATACTTCCTTTTGTACCTTCTCTTGGTCGTTTCGTGCTAACACTTGACGATTCATATTCACTTTTATACGGATATATATTTTCAAAGAATTCAACATTATCTGATTCTATAACCGTATTAATATGAATGTCAGGATTTTCTGATTTATAAACCAGAAAACGATATGCCTTATTATTCTTGGCATATCCTATGAAAACACAATCAACGGTTTTTGGTCCTATCTTTTCCCTTTAAGGTTTAGGAACTTGTACCTTTGCCAAACACTCCCACACTTTGAGGTAATTCAAGCTTGGCTTTCTTCCCTTCCACTTTTCATATGGAATGGATTGTATTTTGCTGTGGGGTACACGATTAAGTATTCGACTAGCTGTAAGAATAGCTTCCCCCCATAAGTTTTGGGGTAAACCCGAACTTATCAACAAGGCATTCATCATCTCCTTTAAAGTTCTATTTTTCCTTTCCGCAATCCCATTAGATTGTGGCGTGTAAGAGGCAGTAGTTTGGTGAATAATGCCACATTCCAAACATATTTGTTCAAAAGGAGATTCGTATTCACCGCCCCTATCACTTCGTATCATTTTTATTCTTTTGTTAAGTTGTGTTTCAACTTCATTTTTGTATTGCTTGAATGCATCTATAGCTTCGTCTTTACTACTAAGTAAATAAACGTAGCAGTAACGAGTGCTATCGTCAATAAAAGTTATGAAATACTTCTTTCCACCGCGAGATGGTATTGACTTCATATCACAAATATCCGTATGAATTAAGTCTAAAGGTTCGGAATTCCTTTCAAGTGATTTGTAAGGATGTTTCGCAAATTTAGACTCAACACATATTTGACATTTGGATTTATCACATTCAAATTTAGGCAATACTTCCATATTTATCATTTTCCGCGAGGTTTTATAATTAACATATCCCAAACATGCATGCCATAATTCATTTGACTCAAGTAAGTAAGAAGAAGCTTGAACTTTATTATTGATAGAAACAGTTATTACATTCAGCTTGAAAAGGCCCTCACATAGGTAACCTTTTCCTACAAAACTATCATTCTTAGTTAATACAACATTGTCAGCAACAAAAACACACTTAAACCTGTTCTTGACGAGAAGTGAAGCTGTCACAAAGTTCTTACGTATTTCTGGAACGTGAAGAACATTATTGAGAGTCACAACCTTGCCCGAGGTCATTTTTATGCCTATCTTGCCATAACCTTCAATCTTTGCTGTTGCAGAATTTCCCATGAAGAGTGTCTCATTAGGTCCAGCGGGAGCATAGCTAGTAAACGCATCTTTATTTGCACAAACATGGCGGGTGGCTCCAGAATCAATCCACCATTCTTTCAGATTTCCTATCAAGTTACACTCAGAAATCATTGCACAAAGATCTATCTCTTGCACTCCTTGGGAAATAGTATCTTCTACCATGTTTGCTTGACCTTTATTATTTTTGGCATTCTTTGGGGCACGACAGTCTATAGTCTTGTGTCCATATTTTCCACAGTTGCGGCAATTGCCCTTGAATTTCTTCTTTTTCGACTGATTGTTTGGTCCAGAAGGTTTCTTCCTTTTGTTGTTCTTTGGTGCATCATTCGTCTCAACGATATTTGCTCCCATTACTGTTGAACTTCCACGAGCAACCTTCTTCTCCGCAATCTTGTTGTCTTCCTCGATCCTCAAACGAACAATGAGATCTTCGAGTGACATCTCCTTGCGCTTGTGTTTCAAGTAATTCTTAAAGTCTTTCCACAAAGGTGGTAACTTTTCAATTACCGCAACTACTTGAAACGCCTCATTGATGACCAAACCTTCAGCAATGAGATCATGAATGATCACTTGCAACTCTTGGACTTGACTTATGACAGTTTTACTGTCCACCATCTTAAAGTCCAGAAATTTGACGGCTACAAATTTCTTCATCCCAGCATCTGCAGTTTTTTACTTCTTTTCAAGAGCAAGCCAAAGCTCCTTCGAAGTTGCAGCAGTACTGTAGACATTGTATAAGTCGTCCTCCAGTCCATTCAGAATGTAGTTTTTACATAGAAAATCAGAATGCTTCCATGCCTCAATAACAACGAAACGTTCATTTTCAGGAGTATCGTCTGCCGGGACAGGAACATCCTCCTTAATGAATCGTTGCAAACTCAGCGTGGTCAGATAAAAGAACATCTTTTGCTGCCACCTTTTGAAGTCAATCCCGCCAAACTTTCCCGGCTTTTCAGCCGGTGCTGGCGCAGGGGCCGGTGCAGATGCAGGGCGGCTGGAGCTTGCACCAATAGAAGCATTTGGTGTACCAGAAACACCGTTGTTATTTTCTGTGTTAGTCATTATTCTGTAAAAACAAAATAACGCAGTCAGATTCAAACAATCTGATTTAATGTACATGAAGATTTTATATCTTCAAACTGATTTAATGTACAGTGAAGTTTTTATATCTTCAAACTGCAAATAATAATATAAATATTTTAATAATCCGGAAGTTTTTAATCTTCTGAACGGATTAAACACACAATAATTTTTATAATCCGTTGAAGTATTTAAATCTTCAAAAACGGAATATTAAATTTGGAGTAGAAAATCTTTTTAGATTATGTCTCCACAACAGTTTGGAGTAGAAAATCTTTTCAGATTTTAGTCTCCACAAACAGCCTATTATCGATTAGCAGACCAAAATACAAATTAGATTTCTTAAGATTGTTATATGTCTGCACTTTCGATAATGACCAAAACAGAAATAAGATGAAGTAGAAAAATTCCAAGCCAACAGTATACACTGCATGTCCTTAAGAAATCTAATCCCCTCACAGTTACCCAAGGTTTGTGGATTAATTTCTCCCAGGATAGAATGGAATTATCCTCACTGTGATAGCGGTAATTCAAATCACAGTGAACAGCAAACTCAAATAATGGTAGCAAATCACACTGACTCAGAACTTACTTTTGTTTTAAAAACAAATGCAAAAGGTAATGAGAGAGAGAGTGTGAAATTTTTGGATGATTAAAATGAGGCAAAATGCCTCTCTATTTATAGCCACAAGATTTGGAGTGAAAAGACATGAAGGTGTCTTTTGGTGAAATAGCTGTTCATGAAAGGCAGCCTTCAAGGTGGCTGTTCAATGAAAAGGTACCTAATGAAAAGGTACCTTTTCATTGGTGAAGTAGCTGTTCATGAAAGGCAGCCTTCAAAGTGGTTGTTCAATCAAAGCACCCTTTCATTTGGAATGTTACAGCAGCCCACCTTTGGAATATTTGCATAAATAGTCCACTTTTTAATTTCGTTACGAAACCGGCTTCATATCAAATATTAATAAAAAATATTAATATTTATTTCATTTCCCATTCACACCACTTTACCTTCCTTCCAAACCCAACAGTCTGAAGTCCAATCTAGTAGTTGTACCAAGTTTCCGACAAATGAAGAGGAGGAGGAGAAGCAGGGGAGGAAAAGGAAGACGAACGAAGAGGATGAGAAAATGTATAAGCTAGTCAAATTGACTCACACTTTTTGGCTTATCTATGTATTTGAAAAGTATCAAAAGTGTTTATTAAATCCGTATAAGTCATAAGCTAGTCACTCCTAGCTTGTAGCTTTTCACTTAAAGTACTTTTATTTTGAATACGTCTTTTTGCAATTTTATCCATGTATATTTATAATCCACGTAAATATCGTGCTCTAAAAAAAACCTCAAACTCCATCTATATTTCATCTAGCTATTTGTCCTTTTTCATGAAAACACATGTTTAAATTTATATTATCGTTTAATAACTTTAAGGATATTTTACTTGTTTTATTAGAGAAAGTGTGTATCAATACATTTTTACCAAACGCCAACTATAATTGTTATCAGTTTCATCATTTTTATTCAAAGTTGCTTATCTGTATTATATTAAAAACACGAAGACCCTTACAAATGTTGATTGAGCTTTTTGCCCTTTATTAAAAAATATTACGAGAGACAAAATTATGGTTTACTATTTTTCTATATTTTATTTATTACATTTATTTACTCTAATTTAATCCTAATATAATTTTAGATAATTTTTAATGTGTATAATTTTAGCTGACTTTAGAGCTTTGAGATCAACTTATAATAGAAGTCTTTATATTTGTGACGAAATACGGTTCAATTATATACTAATTCTACTTGATAATGAACTTCTTGTGGAGTTCATGTTAAACTCTAACATCAATCCTAAAGACTCGATAGGTTTAGTTTTTCAGAAAAAATATATATCCCTGTACTTGAAACTTTCAGGGAATAAGTAAATGTATTTTCTAAAGTTCCAAAAGATACATCGTTTTCTCGTTTCAATGATTAGAGGTAATGGGTTGGCACTAGTTTTTTTTTTTTTTTTTTTTTTTTTTTTTTTTTACGGATGACTTAGAATTAACGATCACAACATTTGATGCCTTAATCTCTTTGTTTACATATGAAAATGCTAATTATTATCTCTAGAAGTGTATAAATGTGTTTGTGATAGTAATAAGAAAGAACAGGACGAAGAAAAAGTATCTCGAATTGCCCTCCTATCTCCACTTCATTGATCAAACTAGCAAGGGGAAAAGAAATCATATATGGTTATGTTAATTTTTTAACATTAGGTACCATTTATAGTGCAATATGAGACGATAATTTTGATAATTTATTTTTCTATTTTCACGTTTTATGGTTGTAAAAAGAGGTACGCGGTTAGCCAGGTTTTAAACGATTGATATGTCGAAAAAATTCATATATTTTTCTGTATTTATGTAGCCAACTTTGCAATATTGTCTTGTAGTAATTTGTTTTAGTACTTTTATTTATGTTTAGTAAGTGAAGAGGTAATATGTTTTGGTTGTTTCTGTTTTTGCTAAAAAATAAAAATTTGTTATTCTTCTGGAAATCTTCTTCATTTTTTTCATCTAATGTTAAAAAATATATATCATATCTATTTGTACTATATTAAAAATAAAAATATCCGAAATGCAAAATTAACTTATGTAATGCACATCACAACTTGAATAGTCTTTTCATCATTCAGAAATACATTCATTCAAACATTGATAATTTTTAGAGAATTACGACTTCAACACTAAATTTTTGGACTTTAAAATCAAATTGATCACACCTGTCTAAAAGTAAAGGCGTCTTTACCAAAATCTGTGTGCGTGCCTCCACCATTACTGGCATAGTGGCATTCAAGCTCTCCTTGGTATTACATTTACTTGTGCATTTTATTTTGTAAAAACGTTTAACTAAGAGTGTTCATGGACCAGTTTGAGTAGGTTTTTCTTTTAAAAAAATCAAACTAACTAATTTAATTTTTCAAATGCTTAAACCACAATCAAATCAATAATTCCATTTTTATCGATTATTTCGGTTTATTCGATTTTTTGTTTTTTTAAATATGCGACAGACATTTTCAAGGATCAAACGCATATTCTAGCAACTATATTCTATCATGACACACACAAGCCAAGTTTCTATCATGACACACACAAGCCAAGTACCCTCTAAAAAAATAAACAATATATGTAGCTTCATCAAAAAATCGTATGAGCCATTTCAAATTCTTACAACGGTTTTTTTATGCCTAAGAAATTGAAGAGATATCATTCGCCAAGATATTTTGATGATAATTGATTAACCAATAATGAAGGACTACATGACAAACTATTTTTACATGTACTAGAATGCAAACTAGAATACAAAAGCAAAAATTATGAGGAACTAGACTAGAATTCAGAGTGCAAAAATTTAATATATTTTGTTAATTCATAAAAATACACATAATTATATGTGTAATTATAATTTTTAAGTAAGTATTTAATCGTGTGGTTCGGTTGTTTCGGATATTTTATGTTTATAACTAAGTCAAACCAAAAATTTATCGATTTTTGAAATTAAAAACCAAAACTAAATCAAACTTTAAAAATATTTTGTCCGATTTGTTTGAGTCGAGTTTTGATTTAATTCAATTTTTCTATTCTCCGTGAACACCCTTACGTAGGGGTGTTCACGGTTTGGTTTGGTTGGTTTTTGGTTAAAACCATAACCAAACCAATATATTCGGTTTTTAAATTCTTAATACCAAACCAAACCAAATAAAAGTCATATCCATCGGTTTGGTTAATGTCGGTTTGGTTCGGTTAGTCGGTTTTTTTTACAAATCACAATAACTGTTGGACATGTGATTTATTTTGTATATAGAATTGATCATTGACTAGCTGGAATTTTCTTGAATATTGATTACAACACGTGATAGATAAATGTGTATAAAACTATGGCTTCAATGTACAAAGTAGAAGTAGTGTGCCAAATTTCAAATCATACAGAACCAAAAGTGAAAATACCCTCGATCGCCTTAAGGTTCCTAAGCCATTCAAATACCCTGGAAGTTAAACAAGTCCAACAGATCAAATGATGTCTCCTGTTTCAAAGAGGCTTCTAAATAGTAGAAGCAGAAAAGCAAGCACACTTTTGCCGCCCTCCAAAAACTAACCTCAGTGTCATCAAAGTTTAATCTAGCCTTTGTCAAAGTTTGAATTGCTAATGTTGGGAATTTTTACTTTTATGATATTCATATCTTCATTAGCATATTAGAGAGAGGCTTATGCATGTTCCTCTCTTTTATTTCTCAATCTCCAAATGCAAAAGGGTACTTTGTAGTTTCTACTAGTACTTTATATCCACCAGACTATTATGTACTCAATTAAAGTACTTGAACAAGTACTAAGTATAAAATAGGTTATGCACTTCTTTAAAAAAAAAATACAGCAATTTACTACTAACTGCTAAGATTTAGTTCACCATTAATTATTGGACTTGATTCTTCAAACCATGAAAGGTACAAGGTTCTCCAAAACTATCATACTAACTCTAGTCCAGACACGTTAACTATCATTGAAATTTGAAAATATATAAAATACTTAAAAAGTTTATATAAAATATTAAATATTAATGTATATAATTATAAAAATTATATTTATAATTGTCGGTTCGGTTTGGTTAATTCTTCGTTTTTTTTTTCCTATAACCAAACCAAACCAAATATTTACGGTTTTTGAAAATTTAAAACCATACCAAATCATATCCAACAAAGTATCGGTTTTTTTTATCGATTTGGTTCGGTTTTTATCCAAACCGTGAACATCCCTACCCTTACGTTTGACGCCAAGATTATAAACTGTCAAAACTATCACGTTTTAGTAAACTTCCAAGATTAAAATAAGATAAGTATGAATAGTGCTCTGCCTAACCTCTTAATTTCGCTATTTCGTTATGTTTAGATCGTTTAACCATTCAATATAATTTTTTAATAAGTTACATAAATTATTTTTTATAACTTTTAATGACTATATTATCTACTTTATTATGTTCTCTTGATATATGAATTTTTTAATTATTTACGTCAGATGACATGCAACATAAAAACACTAAGAACCTGTTTGGGTGAGCTTATTTTAAACAGCTTATATAAGTCATTTTTTGAGAAGTTACGAAATCTAAGTTCTCATTTTTGACTTTTTTTTAAACATATTGAGTTACTAAAAATTACTAATTTACTTGTAAGCTTATAAGCTATTTTAAACTCACCCAAACAGACTAAAAAATTATTTATAAAATAAGTTTCGGCATCTAAAAATATTTTTCATAAACTCAAACGTGCTCTGAAAACAATACTGTTGGGCGAGAACTTTGACTAAGTGGTCATTTGACTAAGACAATAGGCTTCTCTCTGAATTAAATGCCTCTACTTACACGTGGCTCCACAGTTCTATTTTTCTTCAAAAATACTAGTGCTACATGAAAACTCCTATATATGGAGGAGTATTATTCCATGCTAAAGGCATGCCAGGTTACACGATCACCACCATCAATAATTGTAAGTGGAATGAATGTGATATCTTCACTTTAATTAGAGGTATGAGCTTCGAGTCTTGAGAATAAAAAAGATGATGCTCCCCCAGAAACGGACTTTAGGCGCGAATCTGGAATAGTTAGGGCTCCAATAAAAATTTCTGACATCGAGTGAGAATTTTTTTTTTTTAAAAAAAAGAATAGAGTTATAGAAAATTATCACTCTTTTTTTTTTTTTTTTTTTTCAAATTATCATATCAAACATGATGTGGTATGTACAGTTAATTACTACCAATTATTTTGTCAACTTTACCTGATTGTGTACAACAATAATTATGCATGGACACTATATATATAAAACTTAAAATCACTTATTATTATCATGAGAAATAAAGGTGACACGACAAAAACAAACATACAGAAAATACTAATCTAATCCTCTCACAAATCACCCAACATGCATATTATTCCTAACATAGCTTTACCAAGAGAATACAAGCCACTGATTCTTAGACAAGGTCGTTAACAAAATAAATTAAACTGTACAAAAGAGAAGAGCCTCTTATAATTAAGCAGCCAGAAACAGTAGGATTGAAAGCAGTAATATTAATTCTTTCATAATGGTCTGGCACCAAAATGCTGGAGGTGGGCGAGTGGCACTCATCTTGTTGGCAAATCCACACATATATAGACTACTGGTCGGTTTTTTCCTACAATTCTTTTGTGCTTCGATATTGAGAGTATAGATGTCCAACTAATTAAATGAGCCACTAAATTCGAAACGCATGCTGAATTCTGCATTGAGACACGTAGGATGTTCTACACTACCAAGAAAAGTGATGGGATGAATGAGATTCGTTTGTCCTACCAACTGGTCGGACCAGAACGTGTTGAATATCTGTTAGTGTTATTTTTTTTATGTAAAAAAAAAAAGAATAGGCTGTTCGACCAAAACAGCTGGTACTTAATTAATGAGGTTTCCTTGGACCAGTTTTTTCGTTTTTAAATTGGTTTTCCCATCAAGCAAATAAGCTTATGATATGAGAGTCTGCTGAATCTTTAATTCCTTAACTTTTCTTTGATTCTTCTTTTTTGAGGGTCAAAAGATGAGACAGTTTACTCACTTCTGCTGGTATTGATGTTCCAATACCATAAAGTTCAAGATAGAATCATTCATCCAGGCACCTTTAAAAATTTATACGCAAGATGAAGGCAATTCATGTACAAATGAGCAACATTAAATTAACTTACTAGGCGAAATGCAAAATTGGTCCATCCAATCACCATATATAAATGATTTCAGTAATCTTTAAAAACATTTCTTGCACAACTCCAAGCCGATTTAATTAAGTAATAATCCACGATTAAAAATGGTACATTGCTTGTTTTTTTGTTAGGTAATCGACGCATTAAGAACTCAAAACACCCCCATTTTAGACTTATACAACTTCTATAAGCTAAGGTATTGATGCAATGTTTGCTAAAGGGCAACCTCAACTTTCATATTAATTGGGAAAGAACATAGCTGACATGCAACCAGTGCAAGAAAAAAAAAAATACGTCCATATGTTTCATCTTAATTAGTATTTGACATTATTTTTGCTTTTAGTTGTTTAAAAATAAGGACATATTTATATGTTTAAAAATAATTTAACTTTGAATACTACTATACTTAATTACCGTACCCTTAATAAGAAGTGTTATACAAAGAAAAATATTATGACATTTTTAATATAATAAGTTTTATAAGTCTTTTCTTATATAACTATGTGCCAAAACAAATTACATTACATAAATTAGAAATAGAATAAATACCTAAAAACTTTAAAGCTGGCCAAAGCTGTTACTTGAAATAAAAGAACAAGGTTGCAAAGAAAGGAAGAAACGTGTAAAAAGTTGAAAGGAAGAATGGCTTTAATTGCTTGCAGCCATAGAACGGAAGAATGACGAATTTATTGTTTCTTCTTAATTATACAAAAAGTATGGCAAACATTAGGTAACGAAAATTTTCTTTACAATTATTTCACACAAGCATTTATCCTTTTAGTTATATTATATTAACTTCTTCATTTCTGTCTTGTAGTTGTATACGTACATTCTAATTCCAGTTGATCATTAGTTGGTGTGCTTAAAGCAACACTAATAATAACTACTGCAACAACAATAAATTCAGTGTAGTCTCACAAATGAAGGTCTGGAGAGGGTGAGATGTACGCAGATCTCGATTAATAATAACTGTTTAGAAAAATAATTTAACCCCCACCCCACCCGTCCTCGTCCTCCCACCCCCACCCCCCAAATAAAAAAAAAGAACACGAATTGATCTCAACATGGTTATTTTTCTAATTCCTTCAAATTTTTCCTCAATAATACTCCTTTTAAGTATATACTAATATAGGATTACTGCTAGCTAGAAGATAGAGGCACTTAGGGAGGGGTAATAATAGGACTACATGTTATCATTCGATTTGTTGGCTCTGACATTGAATACGTGAAATTATGTGATAACAACGAAGAAAAAAATCATAATTATGTATTCTTTCTCTTTTTCTCCAAAATTCAACAGGGTTGATTGTAATTTTAGTGAAGAAAAATAAATTCTTATAAATCTGTTTTTTCAAAAGATAAAGTCTAATCTCTATATTTACCACAAAGATGAAATGTAGATTAGCGTTTTAGACAATGGAATATTCATTGCAGTCAGATTGATGACTACAGTACTCAATATTTAAAACAGCACAAAATTACATGTGCATGTGTTTTCTGAAAGGAAAAAAGAGAAAAGAAAAAAGAAATTATCACTTAACTAATCATGATTGATATATGGTACTTTTATATGGTCATTTTAATTCAATATATACCATTTAATGTGCTTTCTTGTGAACACTTGCGTGCAAGTATCTTTCTTAACCATTTAAATGAGTTATTAATTAGTACTATAAGTGGACATACTAGCTAGCTTAATTTGAGCTTGAGATTAGGTTAGCTAGACAGCCCAAAGTTAGCTCAAATTTAAAGACTGGAATATGGAATTAGTAAATCTCAAGCTCAAGTGGAAGTACTTTTATATCCTATGACTTCCGTCAATGGTACATTTGTATTCAGATCTTTAGTTGATGATTTTCTGGTAATAAGTATCCCGTGAACTTATTTTCCAAAAAAGAAAAAACAAAACAAAAGAAAAGATAATGCAATTTTTAAATAGAAAGGGGTTAAAAATGCCCTTAATGTATTAGAAGGGAACAAATATGTCCTTCTATCTATCGGCTCAAAAAATGCCTCTAACATGTTCTATTGGCTTAAAAATATTCCATCTCAGTTAGTGAATCTACTTGGCCAAGCGGACCTATTTTCTTTAAAAGAAAAATATGTATCATGTTTATATTCGTCCACAAGGGTTAAGACCATGCTTTATATTTCACTAGTTTAAACATTTGTTCTCGTTTATTTATAAAATTTGAAATCATTTTATAAAAATATTTTTTGAAAATAATGCTGGGCATGAGTTTTTATGAATACTTTGAAAAAGAGTTTATCAAAAACTGGTCAATATCACTTTTTTGAGTGTTTTTTTTAAACTAAACTTTTTTCACTCACAAAAGCCAAACACAACTTCAATTTTCACAAATTATTTTTCAACTCAACTTTTTTTTTTTTTTTTTTCAAATTTCAAACCAATCGTTTTACTGTAACTTAATTGGCATAGTACTCATGATCTCATACGAAAACTGAGTATGACCATTGATCCTGTTCACAATATGTGGATGTGTTCTTTTAATTTGATGGGTACAAGTGAATGTGAAAATTAGATGGACATGTCCATAATATATTATTAGTCATTTTGGAACGGTAGAACTCTGAAAATACAATTAAGTGATCACTCGTTATATTGGACAAAGGTTGAAATTGTTACTGAATTATGTAAAAAAATTTAAAAATTCTATTCGTTAAAAATATAGTATTAAGATGCTACTACAGTTATACTTTGAGTTTAAAAATGTAATTACATATAAATAAAGGCTCAAAAATATCATTATGTTGGATGAATTGATTTTTCTATTTTCTGAAAATTTCTATAAAATTTATGAAAATGACACGTGGCAATTAAATTCCCTTACCCCAACTTAATTACAAGCCCCTCCACCCCTAACCCAATTATTACCTTTTAGCCATTTTATTTTAACCATTTCTCTTTCATTCCTAAACCCTAGATCTAAAATTCTTCTTCCAAATTTTCAAATATCTAAATCATTGTTTGACCATCAGGTGGTAAACCACTAACAACAGTGACACAAAATGTGGTTGGAAATAAAATATAATCTTATTGTTCTTAAACAAAAGTGATTAACCATCTACCGTTAAATGTCATAAAGTACCCCCCAAAAAAATCATGAAACTAAGTAGTAGTAGGTGGTGCACCCTTTCCCCTCCTTGACGCAAATTTGATAAAGCTGCCAGAAATTTCCAATATTGTAGGCGTACCAAAAGCGCATCGGGGCGTTCCGGCGGAACGTAGATCTGAAAGGCGTAAGCCCCAGAAATTTGGGGCGTAGGCTTAGGCGTTGGGCGACCCGAAAAAAATATTTCTCGATAAATCGGCTATTTAAAGCCTATCCTCGAATATCAACTTGCTGATTAAATTCTCAAACTTTTTTATTAATTCTTAGTCTTATGTAACTTTTTACACTTAAACCTTACATATTATTTGAATTTTACAGAATTTCTACGTAATTTTACCCTTTAATGTAATTTATATTGTTAAGAAATATGTATGCCATTAATATTAATATATAAAATATTAAAAAATAGAGATCCATGGGACTTACGCCCAGTGTCTGGGGTCTTATGTCTCAACCGGTGTCAGCTAAGATGCATCGCCTCACGCCCATGCATTCTAAAATACTTTGTGTTATATATATATATATATTATTCTTCTTTTGACGGTGTTGGTGAGTCTTAACTCAGGAAGAGCAAGCCAATATATAAAGGAATAATTACCAAAACAGCCAGTCAACTCTATCCCCTTACTTTTGGCCAGTCCTTACTTTTTATAGCCAGTATACACAAAAACGAATACACAGTGTGTACAAACGATAACATAGGTATATAAATGGTTCTTACATTTACTCAATGTTTACACCCAAAAATAAGGTATATACGGCCAGATTTATCGGGATGCGCAATGTATACAAATATTTTTTCTAATTATTTTTAGATTATACATACTTTTGTTTATAGTGTATACACATTTTAATAGAATAAAATTGTATACAATCAATGATTAAAAAAAAAAAAAAAGGAACAGCCCAGGAGCAAAGCTCGACTTCACTGGAGCTCCGGTTCAACAGTGGGTCAACATCGCCGCCAAATCTCACCAGAATCAACTTCGAGGGAGCAGTTATAGCTGCTTCGATGGAGCGGTTTCCGCTAGATGGACGGCAGAGCACAACCAGTGACGACAAGGGAAGGGAAGAGGAAGAAGAAGAAGAAGAAGAAGAAGAAGAAGAACGGGCGGAGTAGCGATGGAGATTGCAGCACCACCACCAGGGGTGAAGGGGGGGCAAGCAGAGAGGAAGAAGAATGGGCAGAGTAATGGAGGATCTGTAACGGGGGCAACAGGTGAAGGAGCAGCGGTGGAGGACCGACGGAGGGATTTGGGTGACTGGGATAGGTGTTGGCGGCGGCAGTAGAAAAACTCTAGAAATAGGGGAAGAAGAAAGAGAAGACAAAAAAATTCTAGCGGTTATTAAAAGTTAGTGGGTTTAGTTAAATGTCTATTTAGGGTTATTTTGAAAAAAGTGGGCTAAAAAAATACATGGAGAGGGTTAGATGGTCACTGGCGGTTATTTTTCCAATATATAAACAAACATTATGGCCCCACAAAAATCTCTCATTTAAAAAAAAATAAATTAGACAGGGTGTTAGAGAGTTAAAATCTCAAATAGTCACTCAACTTTGAGAAATTAATCACCAAAGTTACTTTACTTTCGTTTGTCCCAAAAAGTCATCCAATTTAGGAAAAATATCTTCAAAAATAATTCTCGTCGGTTTTTGTATCGTCAACCACCCAAAATTAAAATATTTTTATATACTTTTGGGTCCCACTTTCTTTGCCATGTATGATTTTTTATTAGTAATAAAAGACCTAAAACCAAAGGCTTCACATTTTATGCGTGCTTTGGAGAAAATTTCTCCATCAGAGCATATAAAAAAGTCATACATGGTAAAGAAAGTGGGATCCACATGTATATACAAATATTTTAAGAAGCCACATCAGACATTCGGTAGGTGACGGTGTAAAAACCGGCTAGAATTATTTTTGAAGATATTTTTCCTAAGTTGAGTGACGTTTTGGGACCAACCAAAACAAAGTAATTTCGGTGATTAGTTTTCCAAAGTTGAGTGGCCATTTGAGATTTTATCCGTGATATTAGATAACTATTTATGTGTCTGACTAATCGAATTTAGTGTCGAAAAAATATATCTTATAAGATAAAGTTCTTTATACTAAAAATAATTTTATTAAAAAAACAAAAAATCTAACTAAGATTGAAGAAATAATTATCATCCACTACAAAATTTCCACTCATTTGTTCTTGAACCTTTTTTCAAAAACGAATATAAGCTGGCGTTTGGACATAGATTTCCAAATATTTTTTGAAAATATTTTTTGGGTGAAGTTTAATGTGAAAATGAAAAAATGTTTGGACATACTTTTAATTTTTTTTTTTTTTTTTGGTTTGAAGTTGATATAAAGTGCAATAGTCACTTTTTGGTCCAAATTGAACCTTAAAATTCTTTTCGGATTTTTAAAGTTTTTGAATGTCAAATTTGGTCAACTCGTATAAACAAATATTTTTCCCAAAAGAATTCCAAAAAGTCACTCTCCAAAAGGTATTAACAAACGGGAGCTTAAGGTGTTATTTTCCAAAACCTTGTTGCTTTTTCTCTCGGTCTTGTAGTGATCCATTTACTTCGAACTAACTTTCCCCACTATTCTTGTCCCTCTATAAATAAGTACCACTACCAATATCCACTCTTCCACTACACTTACTTTATATTTGCTCACTCTCTTGTTAAGTTTTCTTTTCTAAAGAACAGAATCAAAAGAAATCCCAAACATGAATAACTTTGGAGTCAAATCTATAGAAAACCCACCTCTAAAAACTTACAAATACTTCATTCTAGCCCAGATATTGTTGAGAATTTTAGCTACTGTTTTCACATTGACTGCCGCTTGCATTATTCTAACCAGCAAGGAAACTGTCACTGTTTTTACTATTGAGATGGATGCTCGATATAGCTATTCTTCAGCTCTCAAGTAAATGAACCAAAGCATTAATGATACTTTGGATTTATATTTACTGCTCAAGTTCTTTGCTTTTAATATCATGTGGCTCTTCTTGTTTTTTGCATTTACAGGTTCTTTGCCATTGCAAGTCTTATTGGATGTGGCTTCTCTGTTTTATCCCTATTTCTTGTTTCCATGTTTGGCCGTAAGGGTCTTCATCCAAACAACTATTTTTACGTGTTCATCCATGATCTGGTACGTCCTCCTTTTCTGATTTCCTTTATTTTTTATAACCATTTTAATTAAAAAATATGTCCAGACTTACTCATATACTATTTGAAATTAGTTGTTTTTTTTTTTTTTTTTGGGCATCTCACTACTTGTTCAACTTAGGAACACTAGCTCACCCTTTGCAGGTGGCTAAGTACCACGTGAGTGGTATTTGAAATTAGTTAATTTTACTTTTAGTTGCATTTTTGGTTAATTCATATCTTTGTCGTAAGATATTTTGTATTAGCCCTCGATACTAAGGAAGCTCTAATACAAAATGGATGGGTTATACGTGTACAAGATCTTCAAGATAATAACCTGTCAACTGTTGATAATGGTTTAAAAAAGATACTCTCAAATCACCAGGGACATTAGAAGTCCAAGAAAAAAAGTGAGACTTTTCTCTTAGAAGGGCAGTCCGGGTGCATGAATTATTTCCCAATCACATGGTCCGGGAAAAAGTCGCGGAGAGTGTAATGCAGGCAGTTTACCCTGATTCAAGTACGTGTGGCTAATTTCACGGCTTGAAATCTGTAACCTTTAAATCACACGAAAACAACTTTACGGTAGCTCAAGGCGGCGACGTAATATTAAACCAAAAATCTAACCGAGGCTAAGTTTCTTTATTTTAGAGGCAGCGTTACTCAATTCTAGATAATGTATGGGAAATTTGACCATTTTCTCTTTAATAAACAGTCAATTATTTCAGTTTCTATGAGGCGATTTCTGTTATTTCAGCTCAATATTTTGCCAGTACTATTCAAGGTGTTCGTTCATTTCCAAATTGGCAGTACAAATACTGAACAAAATTAAAGTTCAGTGAGATGGAAAGACATGCTTTTCATGCCTTATAGTTAAGTTGTAATCTTGGCCTTTTGTAAGTTAAGAGAATCAGGAAAACGTACCTTTCTCCCTAGCCTTAGGATTGAATTCTCCAATTTCCCGATATTACAAGTTTGTAAAATTTACGCAATAGATATAACACGTAATTTATCTCGCAGTTCTTACTTTTCCTTATGTGACTTACTTCTTAGACGTCCTTTATTCTACATTTTCCTAGCTAGTTGTTATGGTCATCTTTCGTTTTGAGAAAATTCTTCCAATAGTCAACAATATGGGAGATATACAAGAAGAATGTTGACATCAATGGGGCTAGGTTGTATCTTTTTCATTATTATCATCTCATATTTTTTTTTTGGGACCTCATGCAGTGTGATCGTCTATCTTATTACCACCATGCATGTGCATCCAAAGCATAATCTTACGCATAATACAATAATAATTACGCTTCAATCTCGAGCAACTAAAGGTTGGCAATATAAAGAGAGATGAATACATAATTTGAATTTGTGTGTTCGATCTTCAAGGTTTTTAGGACTGAAATCATTGTACTTATGAAATCATGGGTTCAGATATAATATGATTTAAATTTTAGTGATTTTTCACATTTATATATATTCAACTCTTATGTTTAAAATACGTTTGCAGCACAAAGTCTGCATTCCATGTTGTTTCATTAAATATGAAGTATAATATCAGTTGTATGTTGTGGTCAGATTGTGATGGCACTATTGCTAGCTGGATGTGCAGCAGCAACTGCAATTGGATATGTGGGAAAATATGGAGAGATTCATTCAGGGTGGATGCCCATTTGTGATCATGTCCCCAAATTCTGTCACAAAATTACAGAGAGTGTTATGTTCTCTTACTTTGGGGTTATTTTCTACCTTTGCCTCTCTATCATCTCAGCAAACCAATCTAGACAGATCCAAGTTTGACATGTCCTTTTACCAGTTATCCCAAGAAAAAAAGGCGAAGTATAGAAAGTAGTGTATTCCAACAAAAATATTTTACCATCGATACTAGGTGATATTGTTTAATGCAGTTATCTTAAAGTTTTACGGTTGTAGCTTGTACTATATTTGGTGGAATCATTAATGATCTGTATTTACTTCTATTGCATTGTCAAACTGATATAGGCACAGTCGTTATTAAATTTGCAGCTACTCCCTACATATGTACATTTAGGAGGCAGGTGTCTGATGCTCCTAATTTTCTTGGATTCTTTGGATCATTGTCCACATATGAGATCTGAACTCCTTTATTTCTATTTTTATATTAGAAAAGTGTCAAATTTGCTCATTCACTATTCAAAATTGAGCAATTTTGTCATTCTTTAAGCCTTGGGCCTAATGACACCAAAGGAAAGGAAATTTTACAGTGTATAGACATTTATTAGTGTTATTTAAATAAAATAGACATATTTATCGAAATTTATGGTTTATAGACCTTTACCCTTTGGTATTCCACTTTTATAGCCATTTTAAAAAAACTGATCAATTTCTCTCATTAATGCCTATTTTGTTGGGAATTCGTGTTAACTAACTATCTTTACACACTTTATTTATTCCTAACCTTTGGGTTTATCTCAATTAAGCGGCAAATGCAAAGTTTAATATTTTTAGATTTGTTTAGATACTATGAAAACATGCATATCTTTAGTCTTTATAATAGTTGCATATTAGTATACATATGTTGAATAAATGTACTATGTGTACTGCATATTTTGATTGCGAATATTAGTATACAATTGATGTGTATATTTGTTGAATATTTATCAATATAATCTGCATATGTTTATTCTGTTTATTAGTATACAGTTGAAGGGAATATTTATTGAATAAATGTTCTATGTTGAATAAGTGTTCTATGTTGAAATTATTTTGCTTGTGTACTGCATATTTGTTGAATATATATGTTATATAATATACATACATCCATAAACATAGTATTCATATTGTTGAAGACCTATCAACTTTAGTTTCAAATTTTCCTTTGAGAGTGTAGTTTTTTACAACACTTTGCAAGGTTCCCTTGTCTTTATAGACCTGATGTTCTTCGATGTAGTCATGTTCTGGATTATCAATAACACCAATTTCTCCAATGTGTACACCATCAATTATTTATGTGTCTAGATAGTATCTTGTCGACTACTTCAGGTATGTTGATATCATGGATTACATCTGGAACCCGCATAATATTCATAGTTGAAACCATATCTATTGAACTTGAACCACATTCTTGTATTTTCTCCTTTAACGTGATACACAGTGGGTATTCACTCGCTGATATTTAAGGTAAATAATGATTAATATTAATTAGTAAGATGCCTTCTGATCTTGTTTTTGTTCTTGTATGGAAAAAGAGAAGATGTAATCTGATTTGTATTTGGTGAATATTTGTATGACTTAATAACCTAAAAAAACTGCTTTACTGGGGATATATACTTGCCACAGATTATTGCCTACGTGATTAGTGGGATTCCATAATTATAGGAATCTAAAAATGTTTTTCCATCCCATTTTTTCTGCTTCTTTTTTAGTTAACTGAATCGGCGCTAGTATTTAGGAGATATTCACGCAGATCTCTTAGAAGTTAGGATATCCATGTACCTATTCTTTAGCATCAATTTTGGTTAGCCATTGATATATGTTAATATGTCTATTATCTAGTAGGGCTATGTAAGATACTTGGTTAGTTATGAAATTTTCCAAAAGTAATTAGAAAAATTTTCGCTTGTTCTTCCATGACCCAACAGACTCTAACCTTTGATTAATCTTCAACCATATTCAAAAGTTGAGGGCTAAACTTAGATTTATGTTTCTTGAAGAATATGACATAAGTCCACCAAATTTGCGAGCTGTGTTAATGGCAGTGCAAATCCTGCTTTCTCAAAAGCAGCATGGCCTCCATGTGACAATCGATCCTCCAGTAAAACCATCTAAATATTGAAGTGTAAAAGAAGCTCTACAATACCTAACCCTAACAAGGCCAAACTGACAGTGACGTAGATAATACTCGGCTTGTGTATAAATATAGGCTACGTACATAAACGAATGTCTATAAATTACTACTATAAATTGCACTATTAAAAGTTTAAGTCAAACTTTCTGTTATTTGTCACAAGGAGAGTGGCGGTTAATGGAATTAAGTAGTGAATATCCTACATTTGATAGTGTCCCCAAAAGTATCATAGTTCTTACAACGAATGCCACATATATCACTTGAGAGTAATTTCCTTCATATGGTCCTACAATTGGTTCATTGCATGTAGTTACATTTGCAGTCCCAAAGGTGATAGAACTTTTTACTATATATTGCAATATTTTCTATACCAATAGGTGTATAGAATTTCAAATTCTACAATTTAACACAATAATAATGACAATGGCATGAAGTTGAATGCCATAATTCAAACTTCAGGCTAGTGGCAAGAAGTTCAATTGTTCTACTTCGAACTTTAGGCCAATGGCATGAAGTTTGAGCGGTCATAATCAAATTATATGTCAATGTCCTGAAGTTATGCCTTTTCACTATGTTTTTCATCCATTTACATTTTTGGTCTCTTTTTATATTAAAATAGAAAACAAATAACTACTTGGGTTGAATTTATTTATAGGTACATTGTTTTATGGGGACTTGTCTATCAAATTTGTATCGACGGGGTCCTTTGATTGTCCACTTCTGACTTCTACCAAGTAAGGAGAGTTTGGTAGGGGGATTAGGTAAAATAATTCATGTATTAATTTTGGTATTGAGTTGTCATATTTGATTGGTATTTTGAATCATATATAAGTAATTCATATATAGCTAATCCATAAATAATCAAAAGGACAAAACTATCCTTATTTTTTCCCTAGAAACCAATGAAAGTCAAGCATCAAAGGATATGATTGTAAATTCATTTTTTTAATTTAAAAATAAATCAAAATTTTTAAAAGATAACTTACATCTTCAATTTTAATGCAATGTACCAAACACAAGATAAATAATAATTTATGTATTATTAATCCATATATTACTAATCCCTTCATTATTAGTTCATGTATTATAATTCATGTGTTACTTTGTCTTCGTACCAAACGACCCCTTAGAGCAAGAAATTTTCCCGATATAATTTTGTCATGGATGCATATTTTAGGCAACTGAACATGTTTTGATACCTTTATAGAAATAGTCGTTTTAATCCGTGTACATAGATTGTGCACATATTATGTATACAATATACATGAAATATATAACAAATTGCTATTATTTTTATTAAATAATCCAGACGTAAATTTTCCATTGAGAAAACCAAACTAACATTTACTTTATCTGGCTAAATTGTATGAACATTACGCAGCTAATTATGATACGAATTGTAATCGTGATTGTTTTACTAGGTTGATAATTGGAGGGTGATGGATTTTACACGCATATGTTATCGAAAGAAGAATACGAAACTATGGACGATGATGATAATGAAGAAGAAGAAGAAGTGTAGTACAAGAAGGCATAAGGCAGCAATAAACTGACTACAATTAAAATATTTTGCAAATGGTGGTTAGATTGTAAATAGCACCTTTGGGCTTGATGTATGGAGAGAAATGTAAGGCCCGTTTGCAGAAATATAAGTGAAATTTTGATCACTAGCCAATTTTGGACATCCTAAGTGAGTTTTATTCACCATTTCAAAATTAATTGAGAAATAACCAAAAATTGGCGCACACTTACACTCCATTAGCATTGGCAAACACCTCTGACTAGTCTCATTATTCTATACTGTGATTCATGTTCAAAGTCTCTCGAACTTTATATATAAAGTTCTTGTATTTTATACTGGGATTCGTACTTAAGTGATCCCAGTATAAAATACTAAGACTTTGAATATGTTAGCTCAAAGTCCCAATATAAAATACTTGGGCTTGTCCGGAGCTGGCTTGTTTTTAAACAGTTTTGTGCCGTTGGCTAGTATTCAATTACCGCGGTGTAAACAGGATATGGGACTAAACTTTTACGAAATATGACACCATAAACAATGGTTAGCCTTTTTGCCGGAGCTAACAATGTTTTTGCAAAAATACCCCCCACTAAATTTAATAGGAGTAATAATGTTTTAGACGGAATCACCTCCAGTCAAGCTCTTAAAATGTGCCTAAAACTTGCCTTTGACCTCCTCTCTATTTGCCAACACTTGCCCTTCAAGCAGGGGTGGATGTTCGGTATTCGGTTCGATCTTTTTGGAACTTCGATTTGGTACTTTTGTATTCGGTTCTTTGAAAGTGTAGGAAATAATCGTACTTTTTATATTCGATTTGTTTTAATTCGGTACTTTAGTTTTTCAGTTTAAACTGAAGTTTCTAGCCCAAAACAAATTGGTAAGTATAAATTTTCATCCATCGGGTTTAAGTATTGATACGGACCAAAGTGTTAGAGGTGAATCAACATTCTTTGCCAAATGAGCTATCAGTTAAGAGTAATAAGTGCAATCAATCAATTAATCCGACAAAATTAAAGCTTGAAGTTAATGAGTAAACTGAACTAACCACTGAAGCGACATTCTTTTTTGAGGCAATGCGAGTAGGGAGTCTAGCATAAATTTGACGACTTGCTGGAATTGTACTATGAATCGAGTTGAGCGATAGCAGAAGATATGAAAATTAGGAGTTATTGAAACGTGCCCTGTGAGTGTAAGATATAATGGAACATGAGGAGAACAAAGGCTATGCCATTGCTGGTGAAGAAGAGTTAGTGTAATGGTGTCAGTGTATAAGTCAAGCGTGTAATGCAGCAGAGTGCAAGTGTAACTGAAAATCTTCTTATTCTTCTGGTAACCGAATTACCGATACAGTAAAACCGAATAGCAAAATTTTAAATATACTAGTATAGGTACCCCGCGCGACGCGCGGTTAATAATTAAAAAAATTAATCATTAAAATATACTATTATTTTCTTATTTTAGTACATTAAATCTAAAACTTTCAATAATTAGTTGTCGACTATCATTTTATTTCTCATATGTGTACTCAAGAACAGAAACCTTATAAAATTAAAGAGATTAAATCATGTCAAATAGCTTTTGAACGACACGACATAACTTGAAAGTAAATATTTTTTTAGATAATAGAATAGATAAATAGAAGTGTTATTCAGCTTAACTTCAATAATTTGAACTAAACTGGTCAATAAATTATATTCTTATTATTAGTAACGACTTACTTTGCTATACATTTAAACAATTATCTTGTTTTAGGTAAAATTGTCTATTTTATCAGCTTTATAAATTAATCATCGGACAATAATTTAATCATTAACTCAAATATACAACGAAATATAAAAATAATGAATAAGTTTAAAGGAAATTATTCAAGAAATATAGATCCCGTTGACTACAAATAGTGGAATAATTTTTTTTGCCTTGTATAACTTTAGATTGCCGTTACACTTTATTTTTTAGAGTTCAATTACACACTATATTGATGCATTTTATCCTTTTCAAGTTGGCTATAGCCTATCATTTATGTTAATTGTTGGCTAAAAAATTAGAACATTCAAGGCCTAAAAGAAAACCATTTATTTAGAACATTCAAGGCCTAAATAAAATCCATTTATTGGCTATAAATATCATACAAATTTTTTTAATACAAACAATAAATCTAATTGAAAACCGTGATCGCATTCGTGAAACCAAAACAATAGCTAATGCAAACCGTGATCTCATTCCTAACCATACACGTATTTTGAAAAGATTTATTTGATTTATAAAATCAAATTTACATTTACTTGATTCCATCACTTTTTCCAGTTGTAGATGTCAAATTAATAAGGATTTGTCTCCGTTAGAATCTTATAAACAACAGTATTTAGGATTTCAACCTGATGTACAATGTTTACTCGAGTATGGTTCTAAAAAGTTACTACTATTATCTTACTGCTCTCACTTAAAATTGATCGATCAAAGTGGTAAATAGAGAATATTTAAATTTCTATAGTACACATCCATAAGAACAAAGAGCAAAGCTAAACCAACAATGATTTATATATCTTCCAACCATACATTAAATACAAAATTAAAGACTTAATTTACAACAAAGAAAGAAACGAACAGAACTATTGAAAATTCCTTTTATATGACTCTTTTAATGTCTAATGTCAAATGAAATAAGGAATACCATCTCAATTCAAGCTAAAGCTGTTGATTGCTTGGCTAAGGACAAACTGGACGTACCCTGCAGGTTAAATCAAGCAAGATTGCACCTGCAAGTTCCATTTATATAAAAAACAATTTCTACATGAAGCAAAAATATTATTTAATATTATATACATACGGTGATATCTACCATTAAATAAAAGCCACAAATAGATATTATCTCTAACCTCTTCATGTAAGAGCACATAACCTAGCAAAATTCTATAATTTTAAGATAAAATCAAAAGATATTTATTAACTCTTATGTGTAACGTCTTTTGCTCTTTCGCTTTCGTGCGATTAAACCATATAAATCTCATTTAAAAATAACTGCAAGAGTACATAGTTAAAATTAATTTCTTTAGCTAACTACAGAAATATCTGTGTTCATTTTTTAATCACAAACAGAATCCAAAGATGCAACAACGTTTTATGGTTGAAATGATAAAACACACAATTCTATGTTTCGTACATTCCCTTTGCCTCCTGGCGAGTGGAAGACATTGAGAAGGGCTTCACATCCCTTGAAGGGCTTTGAGGTTTGAAACTTGGTTGCGCTCCTCCGATTGACAGATTCCTGGAAAAAAGAACGGCCGTTTTGATCCTTTGGAACAACTGGATGAATTTAGTAGAGTAGGCCATTCCAGATAGGCGGCTTTTGCTATTACTGAAGCTTTTAAGAAAAAGACCTTTCCTTTATGATATTAAGGCTTCGATGATCAACCCCTGGCACATTTAGATTTTGATCTTCGGCCATCACCCACAAAATTGAGATGGTAATGCCTGCGTTAGATAAAAAGAGATTACAAATTAGCTAAATACCAAAGAGAGCATAAAACCCAGCTATAAGACCAAAGAACTTCTTTTAACCAAAAACCATCAATTGCTGGATCCGTGGATCACAACTCCAACACCATAGTAAACACCAAAATCAGGATTCTCACACATCTAAAATTTTAAAAGAATATTAAGGCCATCCCAACATTACATATAACCTTTTTACTATGCTAAATTAGTAAATTGTTACAGTTATATTTTGAATACCATACATTAACTACCAAAAGAAATCGAAGAATGGGAAACAAAACTTGCTTAATGGCATGCAATACCCAACTCTTTTTTTTTTTTTTTTTTAAATCTAAAGAAAATGAAACCAATCCAACGTTACAACTCTCATGAACAACTGAGTACAAAAAACATGATAACAAAAAATACCAATACAATTTACCTTAGGAAAGTCTGATGTACAATTCGTGACTGCGGCAACAGTTGATAATTAAGAACCTATTATTAAACAATGCAATAAGAGCAGAAATAAAAAAAAATATTATCATACGGGTAAATAGCACTAAAAGCGAGAAGGAATGCTCATAGTTTATTCTTCAAGATATAAATACATGAAACTACTTTGAAGAATTCATGTGACAGGAAAGTAGATACCTATTCAGATGAATGAACATCCGTGCGTGGGCGACTGAAGCGATTTTAGATTATAAGGAACATAATTCTTAATTTGATAAGAAAGAGGAACATAACATTCAAATTACAAAAGAACATATATCTAAAAGAACATATATCTAAAGATCAAAAACTGGAGAATAGAAAAATGACTTCCCTATTGTTAGTATAAAACGTATTAACACATAAGATTGCCATTACACTTTTATGAAATATACCATTGGTTGCAAGTTGAACGATTTCCTAGATAATTATAAGCACTATTCATATAATTTATGAAGAAATTTAAAAAAAAAAAAAAAAAGTAGAATATTAAAAAAAAGTAAACGTGAAATGAATTGATAATTGAAACTTTACCTTTTTAAAATTTGAGATCATTGCTCATCATCCCCGAGATAAGCAAATTTGCTTACCATTTTTGCAGAAGATCCCAAGCTGGTAATCTTCCTTTGATGACACACGCAAGGCAACCGTCTTGACTGAAGACACATATAATTGTCAGATCCTCAGAGTTTTACTTCTGCTTTATTAGCAATAGATGTTTCATGAGACAACTGTTCTTACTGAAGATACATATAATTGTCAGACCCTCGAACTATGCATGCAACTCCCACGTCTCCCACTCTCACTCTCCACTCCCACTCCTACGTCTCTTCTGGATATCCGTTTTTATCTTTTTCAAATTTCGTATTTATCCCTATTCAATTGCCAAATTAACTACCGCAGTTATCTCATTTTTTATTTAAATTTAATTTTTTTTCATAGTTATCCCAATACGATTTTCAAGTTAACCACCGAATTAGTCTGTCTTGAAATTTGAATTTAATGAATTTAAAATTTTAAAGTTTTAAAATTAGGAAAAACTGTATAGGAGTTACAATGGGTAAATATTGCAGTACATTAATTCAAATTACAAACACTACTCAACCGAAAGGAAACAATTTTCCTTCTACAAAATACACGATTTGTTCTTATTTTTCTCTTTAATTTATTTGAAACTAAAACACATCAAATTTATTCTGCAGTTAATCTATTTTAACTTAAATATATAGAATTAAATCTATCTACTGCTTTTAAATTTTTTTCTATTTTTTTCCTCACAATTATTCTTAAACTTTCCATTCAAATTTCAAAAATAACTAAAATAACTACACCTAACTAAAAAATAACTTATTTACCTAAAATTTTCAAGTGGCTTGCTACTTTTTTGACACTTGGCTACTTACCATTGGCTTACTACCCTCCTTTTAATAATATATAGATTATACCAAAATCAAATCAAAAAATTGAAGTACTAAAATTAAAGTACCGAACTAGTCCGATTCGGTTCGGTACTTCGGCTTTTTCTATTTAGGGTGTGTTTGGTATGGAGGAAAACATTTTCCATGGAAAATATTTTCTTGGAAAATGTTTTCCTAGAAAATATTTTCCCATGTTTGGTTGGTGAGTGGAAAACATTTTCCGGAAAATATTTTCTAGTGTTTGGTTAAAAGTAGAAAATATTTTCTAGAAAATAATTACATATGCTTCTCCTACCCAATCTCATACCACCCATGCCCCCAAAAACTAAATATTGATACTTGAGATATGTACTTGTATGGATAGTAAATACATAACTACGACTCGTCCAATATTTGTTTCAAGGCTCGGCTAATTCCAATTATTTTTCTAGTACTTGTACTAAAACTAATAAATACTACACAATAAATGCATAACATCGAGTGAGAAACAAAAAGTTAGCCAACACAAAAGGAATCTGCAATAAATTGTTCATTTCAACACAAAAAAGTTGACTTTTCCGTTAACTTTTGTAGCTACACATGACTAACTACTAGACAAGCAACAAATTCTATCTAGCTATTCTGCAAATCTACTGTGTATCATAGTGTTCTCGCTTGAATTTATCCAACCACAACTTGCGAAGAGCCCGACTTTTTACCATGAACGTCTTAGCTAACGGGTCTCTTTCCACAAAAAAATCAACAGCTTCAGATAAGAAAGCTTCATCATAACCTTCAGTTGACATAACTTCTTCATGCAACTTCTTCACATCTTATCGAGTATCAGCTATTCTACTGATTGCAGTTGCTACTTCTCCGAGCTTTGATGATACATCAACAAACAAGTCTTGCATATCAGAATGACTTCGTTTGCGACTTGTCTTGACTTGAAGAGTTTCACTAACTACGTCTTCCACCTCCTTTTCCTTTGATGGTCCTTGAATGTCATCGTTGTTCGAACAAGAATCCAAGCTAATATCGTCAAAAGACTAGGCACAATCACCCCTAGCTCGATCATTACCGCAAACAAGAGACATTTCTTCAAACATATCAATCTTCTTGTTGATGAATTTCTCGTGAGCGGGATGGGCCTATAACACAATGACAATTAGAATTAAGCATAGGAACCTGAAAGGCAGCCCTTTTGGCTAGTTGCTGAAAAAGTTGAGAGCTGTTTGAAAAAGAAACTAATCATTAACTATACTGACTAACTGATCACACACAGAGAGGTCTATCTAACTGATCAGCAAAACCAGATCAACGCTCGCGCACACAAACAACATATAGAGTCTAAAAACAGAAGGTCCCACTGATGTGCACAACAAAGAAAAGATTCAAGCTAAGAAGCATGCTCACTTTAGACTTGCAGCCCATGAAGGGTCCTTTATGCGTGGGCCCATTGAAGCTCACGTTGTTCTTTTCCGAAATCCTTCTTCCTGGTGAAAGCAATCTGCAATACCACGAAAAATCATCACATCCCATTGGATGATAATAATAATAATGGCATGACGAGCATGCCTATATATCATTTCCATATCTTTCTACTGCCTAACGCGTACCCTTTGCTCAAGAACAAGATCCCAGGCCCTTCCACTGAGAGTATATCTGATGAGGAGCATCCCAGCCAATTCCTTCGATTGCAGCAAAGCTCCAACTTGCATAAACAGCAATCAAGGTGGTACCCCAAATATCCAATTGAGCAATCAGAAAAGCAATCACGAGCAACATCCCAGGACGCTCAACAAACGACCAACTCCGAGATCTTGTGACAAATATCAGTGCCTGACTGATAGTGCTCACTTGAAGGTAAATTGCTGATGCAAGTTTCCTGAAATCGTCAGTTGCTGTCCTCTGAAGTGTTGGTACCCCAAATACTCGTTGTAAATTCACCAAACTGAGTCAGATAACAAACTAATAACAGTACATATTTAATACAAATTCAACGTCTAATAATTCCCAACAGCAATTTCAACAGATTGATTAGTTAGTAATATAAAGATAGTAAGCATAAAAAGACATTTATAAAAGTTCTGTAGCAGGTGAGATTCAAGGCCTTTATTTCATAGATAAAGATAGCTAGAGTGCGTGGGCAGCATTCTTTCATTAGTCTACACACACACACATAATTACATTTCAAACTCCACTGCATCTTTTTATGAATATTGTCTTCACGTTCATTATCATGACAAAGTCAATTCAGATGGGCTTTTGCACCGTTAGGCACCTCGACCCCCTAAAAATACTGCCCAGAAAAGAAAGGGAGGAGCAGAAGCAACTGAATAGGTAACAGCAGTCAACTATTGAGAACTCTTACAGTCCATACATCCCTGAAAACTGAACAATGATTTTGATATAATACAAGACAAGCGTATGCTCACCGATTACTGCTAGCATAATTACAGTAGTCAATTTTTCAAATATTAAGTACACCAATTCAATTCAACTAACAGAACAAGGCAATTCAACTATGTAAATCACACTAACTCATACACTATCTAACCACAAGTTTGAAACACTAAGGTTCTTATGTTGATGACCTTTCTTCATAATCACGACCCAATCCAACAATAGACAAGTCTAGTTCAAACTTTAGGCTCAAACTCATGCCTCAAACAGGGAGAAGCTTACGTTATGAACGATATTAAACATGAACTTGGACAGGAACATGCTTGACCAGGATTTAACAACAAAACTTGGGGATAATCTCCCTTTACATGTTTTACGGACAAGCTAAAATGAGAGTCACACACATCCATTAATACTCTAACAGAACAACCTACATAGATTCATTTGGTAGCATACAGATCGTTACATTACTTGATAGAAACAAGCTTTTACGATATTAACATAATAGATTTATTTCACATGTTAAATGCTACAAAACTTAAACAATGAAGATGGAACTTCTCAAGCTCATAAAAAACAGCTATGCACACACACTAATTCTACAAACTAAAATTCACACTAAGCATTCTTTAAACTAATGGATGAAGAGAGTGTATTCAATGTCAATGACTACATAGCTAAGCTAATAGGAAAGGGAAGCTATGGAGGATTCTCTTGCTAACCCGTGAAAGAAACAAACGCAAACGCTACCTCGTCTTCACCACGGCCTCACTGCCTCGCTTCCAAGATAGCCCCAATATCGATAACCACTGCCATGCTGCATCGTACTCACCATCATAGTGCAAGCATTGTTTTAAACACCATCACTGCTGCCACCAATACTCCATCACTACCTCGCCACCGTTGTAACGCTAACATCCCCGCTACGATTTATATCCACCACTACTGGCAGCCAAATAAACACCACGATGCCACAAAAAATCAGTTACAACATCACACCATACCCCAAAACAGTTCATCCATCGTCATTAGACCTTCAGTAGGTATTGTACCCAATTTGAAATAACAAGCAGAGCTTAAAGCGATGAAACAGAGCTTAAACAGAGATTAAAGCGATGAAACATAGCTTAGAAAATACAATGAAAAGTTCAAAATCGCAAGGTCGAAAAATACCTTTGTATGTGGTGTGTGAAATACCAGTAGCTAAGCTGGCGAAGAGCGGCAGAAATCAGCGGAGAACGGTGGAAAGCGGCAGAGATGCAGAGAGAGGCAGAGAACTTTGGTAGAGAAACCCTAGTAGAGAGAGGGGGAGAGAAAGTAGAGAGAGAGGGGAAAGAAAGAAATGATCTGATTTGGTGGAGAGAATGTTGGATGCACGTGTTTTTTTGATTTTTTGGGAAAATGTTTTCCCAACCTTTTTTAGGGAAAATATTTTTCTTTATTTTGAGGAAAATGAGTATTTTGGGAAAATATTTTCCTAATTGTATATATCAACCAAACAAAGAAAAATGGGAAAATATTTTCCAGAAAATATTTTCCCTCATACCAAACACACTCTTAGTACCCACCCGTACCTTCAAGTGTTAGCAAAAGGCAACACTTGCAAGCACTTGATCGTAAGTGTTGGCGAAAAGTCAAGACTTTCCTTTGACCCATTTTTATTTGCCAACACTTGGTCCAAGTTGGCAGCAAAAGGTCAAGATTTGCCCTTTCCAAACTCTTCCTGCATTTTCGCCATATAACTTGAAGTGTTGGCAAGATAACACTTACCTTTGAAGTCTTGGCTCCGTATCGATACTTATAAATTTTTGCTTTATAGCTCCGTACCAATATAAAAATACTTTGTTAAAATATTGTTAAATAGCTGCAATCTTGCAGAATCACCCCTTCTGAAGGACAGCCAGTGAAATTTTTTGGAAATGTACAGCCCATTCTAGTTCTTGGACTATTTTTGTTTGATACATAGGGGATTGTAGTGTATGGTCGACTTATTAGTAAAATTTTCACCCACATGCCACTTTTGTCACTGGTATTTAGTTTAAAGCTATTTTTGTTAATGGTCTTACATAAGAGGGCTCTTTTTGGAACTTCAATCTTTGTAGGCTGAAGTTCAAACCTTGTGGGTTGAACTTCATGCCTAAATTATGAAGTTTCAACTTCGATCTGTAAGGGCTGAACTTTTAAGTATAGATGCGTAAACTTCAGCCTTGTGAGCTGAACTGGCGTGAAGTTCCACCCAAAAGAATTGAAGTTTCAAAAAGTGACATCTCAGATAAAATTAATTAAAAAAGTGACTTTAAATCACAGACCACTATCAAAAGTGGTTTTCGGTGCACTTCGCCCGACTTATTAGATGTTTGGTGTCGTGTCACAATTTACAAAAGGTGATAAAATTTCTCAAACAAAACGCCTGCTTATCCGACGCACTATAGAATAAGCTTTTGGCTTTACCCAGGTTTAGTCATCTGATCACTATTTGTATTTTATCTGATGTTATCATACGTGACCAAGAGGATGTTAGCAGGGAACATTACATAAACTAGTAGATGATTGAACGTTAAAGTACAAAAATACAAATTTACCATCATATTATAAGCGGTGTAAAAAATTTACTAAATGTGTAATTTAACTTAATATAACATATTATTTCCCTTATTTTTTTATGTATTAATTCCACTTATCATTTATCTTATTTATCATTTCAGTGACGCAATACGAAAATTACTTTTGTATACCATTCCAAACTCTCTCTTGCCTCCTCCTTCAATGCTTTTAACACGATCGTATCAATTATGTGGCTATTGCTGAAATTGCATACAATGTAACATAAAGACGAAACTAGTGAGAAGTAGAAAGAGTGTAGTTATAGGAGCTATAAGGACAATCTAAGGCACTTTGCGTAGTTTGTGGACTCGATCACATCACCACAGTCAATAAACGTCACAATAGTGAAAGTCTTTATCATTCCCTTTTTGGGTCCAACTCCTCTTCTTTCCTGCTGTCTTTCTCATTTCCTTCACTAGAAAATGTGGGGTGTTATGTAACGGAAACAAGTTTAGATTGAAATAGATTGCTACGTAATATGGTTCAATGCGGTTAATTTTTTTGGACGTACCAACTATATTTTCTTTTCTACAATAACCACAAAGTGATGATTCTATTGCTGCAAGAAAATACATAATACTCCAACCTCTTTGGTTAGACTTAGATAAGGTCATTTCATATGTTAAGTAATCCTAGGTGGTTTAGTAAAAGGGGTTTGGTCACGTTTGGAGAACAAATCTTATTGTACGTGGAGAGAGTTCAGTAATTTACTATTTTTACATTTTGCTTGATGCTTATGATGAAAGAGGTTTTTGGATTGTCAAAATCGTTCTTCAATTTTAGAATATTTATTCAGACTATAGTAGGTGATACTGCTAATTTTCCCAAAACAAAACAAGTTAAATGTAAAGGAAACCACCAAAAAGAAGAAGAATAAACAACTGCTAATGCTGCTAATTTACAAAAAGGAGGATAGTAAGCAACGAACGTAACTCAACCGCAACGTGAATTCATCCAAAAATAGTTAAAGAAATTAAAAAAATCTCAGCATTAAGAAAGAAGGGGTAGCTGGGGTGGTTGGGTTTTGTTGTGAAGGTAAATTCATTTATTAAGGTAAAAATCTCTACTTAAAATTGTACAAATCTATAATTTGTGACACTTAATGCAACTTAATAAATTTTTAGCCCACTCTTCATTACTTCATAGATTTGACATGATCCATTATTTTCTTGATTATTTCCTTCTTATCTAATTAGCTTCCTCCTTAAATACTAGCAATGCAAATTAAATTAAGCCTTCAGTTTTCATAGAGCCCTGTATTCCTTCTTCCTGGGCTTCGTGTTTTTTCAGAAATTTGAGAATTAATGGATAACTTTGAAACAAAGAATAAACAGAATCCTACTCTCAAAACTCACATTCTCATTGGACAAATTTTATTGAGAATTTTGGGCTTTGCTTTCACTTTGGCTGCTGCATGGAGAATTGTGACAAGCAAACAAGTTCTGTTTCTTGGCTTTGATGCCCGTTACACATATTCTCCTCCCATGAAGTGAGTTACTAAATTAAATACCCTTTTGGATTGAAAATATATATCTTATGCATCATGAGCAATTTTGTATGATTTGTTTTAACTCGTCTTTTTTTGCAGATTTTTCGCATATGCGAATATCAGTGGATGTATCTCTTCACTTGTTTCTCTAATTCTCGCTTTGATACTGTGTTGTCAAAAACCTCTCGACTCCAACAAGTACTTCTATATGTTCCTGCATGATTTGGTACGTCCCTCTTAATTTTCTGAATTAATAGTCAGTTAAAAAATCATAATAATTGGATAAAATTTAAGTTTAAATTTTCACTTTAACCATAGTCGCATGTTTTTAGCTGCGACTACAAATTTCAAAAATTTTTCTTTTGTAAACTCCGTGCTCAGCTAAACACTAACACATACACATATATGGACATAAGTTGAGACAAAGAGAGTACCAATTGCTCTTCATTTATCAATTTGCACTCTATTAGGGGCGACTATTCGTACATTTCCTTCTCTCCCTTTTTTTACATACATAATATATTCTAGGTAAAAATTAAAAGGGACACCGGAAATAAGTGAACAAACATAAAACACTGGAAATCCATCACCGGTCAGATTTTATTTCAAGATGAGGAAGGCGTTAAAATTCAATAGTAACCATCTCTTTGCGCTTCCTTCATTAAGACAAAATGCATTAAATAAAAACAAATAAACTTCAGTCCTTAATGCACGTTATCCGATGTAGATAGTCACAGCAATTGCAACGCTTTTTGAGTTATTCATTTTGTGAAAGTGCTATGCTCTTAAAAAGAGGGAAGAAAAACTCTGCATAACCCACTTGTCGTGCGGGTATTGTTACTAGTTTTGGTTAATATTGTCTTGTCTTTGGTTCGGTTGAACCCACTTGTCTAAAATTCTGGGTCCGTCACTGTATGGATTATGTAGTAAATGTGTAAAAATTTCGCCCAGCAGCCACTTTTAACACTGGTATTTAGTTTGAGGCCTCTATTTTCTTTGGGTCTTACACTAGAGGCCACTTTTGGGCTTTTACTAAATAAATATTGACTTAAGTTCTAATAATTGACTGAAGTTCAGTCCATACGGCCCCTATGGAACTTCAGTCCATATGGCCATGGACTGAACTTCAGTCCATGGTATGGCCATGGACTGAAATTCCTTCTTTAAGGATTGAACTTCAGTCCATATGGCCATGGACTGAAGTTCCATCTTAAGGACTGGACTGAATTTCAGTCCATATGGCCCTGGATTGAAGTTCAATCTTTAAGGACTGAACTTCAATCCGGCCTCTGGACTGAAGTTCTATCTCTTTAAGCAAAAGTGGCCACAAACTAAATATTTTGATATTAGTGGCCTGTGCCCAAATACCAGTGGCAAAAGTGACCTTTCGTGCACTTTCCCCAGTAAATGTCTCTCCAAACTTCATACAAGAAATGTATGTTAGAGATATATATATGGCAGAATACATAGATAGCCCCTTGAAGTTGTACTCAATTCCCACTTAAACACCTCAACTTACCTAATGACCAAATAGACACTTTTTGTTGTCAGAAATGTGTCTTTTAAATACCTCATGCTGATATGGCAAAAGAGGTGTGTTTCACTTGAATATTAGCGCGTGAGACTGTTATTTTGCGATTTCTCTCATTTTTATAGTAAAATTATTTTGGGGATCCCACGTAATATTTTTTTAATTTGTTTTCCTATCTCCTTACCTTCTTCCCCACTAGAACTCCACAAAAACACCATACCTCTATAACCAATTTCCTCCATTAAAATTTATTTCACCTCCATTCATTCCACCACATATAAATTTCACCTTCAAAAAATATCTGCTTTCAGACCCTTCTTAGTTTGTTTTTCTTTACTATTCCAGATCCACTAAGAAAAATATATAAGGAAAAAAAATTCTGGTGAAGCAAGCATCCCAGGCATGCTGGTCTTCTCCATTCATTCCACCACATACAAATTTCACCTTCAAAAAATATCTGCTTTCAGACCCTTCTTAGTTTGTTTTTCTTTACTATTCCAGATCCACTAAGAAAAATATATAAGGAAAAAAAAATTCTGGTGAAGCAAGCATCCCGAGATAGGTTTACCAAATTTTCTTCTCCTTTACTGGATGCTGGTTTTCTCCAATCCCAGGCAATCCCTTTTTGCTCATTGACATGGTATATTTCGTGACCGTTGAAATTTTTATGTCGCTATTCTCCGACCAGATCTAGGTGGGAACAAGAAGCCTGCCATGGTGAAGAGATAATGGGAATTCTAATTACTACTCTACGCATCTAATGTGTGCTTTGGAGCGAGGATTATTTGGAATAAGAAGAAGAACATGGGGAGAGGGAAAGGAATATGCAGCAAAAATTGGGGAACGGGAAAGAGAGAGGTTGAAGAAGGGAAGGGGGTTATGGGTAGGGGATGTTATATTTTTCTAATTTAAAAATTTTATTTATTTTTTTTAAATGTAAAGCTTAAATTTTAATTAAAAAGACACGTGTCATCACCTAATTTGCTAATGTGCCATGTCATTGGCGATTGCTATTCACGCACAAGGTCTAGTTGTTGCTAGTGTTCATAAGACACACCTCTGCCAACTAGAGGTGTTTAGTTGGTCACTGGGTAAGTTGAGGTATTTAAATGGGAAATAGGTACAACTTAAAGGGGCCATCTATGTATTCTGCCTATATATATTGATTATGTGATGATCAAATATTTGATATTCATTTAGTATATTTGAAATATAGTAATTGTGATGCGGTTACTAGCTCTTGCTTACCGGAAAAGAAAATTCCAACTAAAACTTTATAATTCTTTTTATAATTCCCTTTCAAGCGATAGGTATAAATATAATGAATTAAAAATGCTGTAATACAAACTCAAAATATGGGTGGCTCAAGGGTGAGGCCACTAAAGCTTTCGCTTTAGGCCCCTGAGCATTAAGGCCCCAAAATTTTAGTATAGTTTATTTATATTAATCATATTTTTTTGAAATAAACAAAATGCTAGTCATTTATTCCAATACACTATATTGATTTTGTTGTAAAATTTTTTATTAATACTGAGTTTAATTTAGAGTTCTAAAATATTAGACAATTTTTTCATGAAAAGTTTAGATTTTTTTTAAAGGGAAAAAACTTTAAAATCTTGGAAAGAATATTTTCACATTACTAATATTATCATTGTGTCTATTTCTCCATATTAAAAATAAATTAAAAATATTAATTAAAAAGCTGTATTGCTAAAGAATTAAGAAAAGTAAACTTTGAATTAAAATGTATATGAATATTATTAAAAAAAGTTATGACGACATATTAAGTTTGGTTTTAGACCTCTCATATTGTTGAGCCGCTCCTGACTCAAAAAAGTTTATAAGCTTTATTAGTATGCATAAGGTAGTATATAAGAATAATTTAACAGTAGACATGTCCAATGTCATGTATATACACTTTCATCGGTTAATCGTGATTAAGCATTATGTACTCCATTTCATTTTAATTAATTATCTCTCTCAAAATCAAACTATTTAACACGGTCTAAACATTAGGGGCATGTAAGTATTTATGTTTATTAAAACGTGCTGGTTACTTCAAAAAGAACTGAATTTTAACTAATTAATTTGTTGGCAGTTTGTGCTGGGATTACTGGTGGCTGGAAGTGCAGCAGCAACGGCAATAGGATATGTGGGTAAACATGGGCAAAAGCAATCTGGCTGGGAACCAATCTGTCTCTTTGTTGCTAAATTCTGTCACAGAGTTACAGTCAGTGTGATGTTATCTTACATTGCAATTATTTGCTACCTTTGCCTCACTATCATCTCTGCAAACCAATCAAGACAGATGAAACTTTAATTAAAACCTGCCATCAAAAGGCAGAATAATGAATAAACACTATCACTAGCTATTTCATGTAATATGCATAAAAAGACTAGTGTACTTTTTATATAAATGCAAGAGTAGCTTTTATTCAATCAGTTTGTTTCTTCAAATTGGATACAGAATCTCATAGAAGTGTTTGAGAAGGAACTTTCCTAAGTAGAGTGTTGATCCAGTTCGTGTGATTGCCGGGCCGGCTATTTGCTACCTTAAGAAAAATATTTGATCCCATAGCTTAAAAAATATTGAAAAATTATGAAAACTAACCGCCAAAGTCCAAAATATTTCCCTGAGGCTTTGATTGAATTTTGACTTATTTTGGGATTTAGTTTAAAGTCCCAAGAAAATTTTATAGGATTGCAAATATATGAAGCTCCAAAAAAATTTCTTAGAACTATGAACTAAGCCTAATAAATTTTTTCTAAAGTTCAGTTCAAATTTCAATTTTTTTCAGTGGCTAGTCTAACAAAAAATGAATGTTTTAAAATATTGATATTTTCTAAATTTTGTAACTGTTGATTGTTGCTCTTTGAGCAACCTAAAAACGGGCTAGTCGTCAAAATTTCTCCAGTTAGAGTGTAGAATAATACTTGGGCCGATCATAGCCTAGGCTTTCAATTTGCTGACCTTTCCCGTATTAGTTTTCAAATATTGACGCCTTATTTCATTCTACCATGTAAGCTGTAACTCTTACATTTAAAGCGCTCTCTTAAAAAAGAACTAACTTTTAGCTTCTATTACCAAATCTGCAGACATGCATAGAGAATCTCCAGCTGATCAACAGTAAAAACCTTTTTTTAATAGTGGCCATAAGTGTGAGAGCAGGACTGAAGTGTCCCATTTCTGTAAATCTCCCTTCATTTTTACCTAGTTTCCTAACAAATCGTAAATATCTTAGTGGACGGGGTAATGGAAACTCTTGGGACTGAATTAAACAATCTCAACAATTATTACTCCCTCCGTCTCAATTTATGTGGCATCATTTCCTTTTTTATTTGTCCCAAAATAAGTGACACATTTTCTTATTTGATAACTATTTAATGCATCATCTCTATTTTATCTTTATTGGGTCATACATATTTTTAAATCTACCAATAATTTTTTTATTACTCAAATCTTCTCTTTCTTACTTTTCAAGGGTAAAATTGATATTTAACAAGGTCAACCTCTATTTTCTTAAACTTCGTGTCCGATCAAATAGTACCACATAAATTGGTACGGAAAGAGTATAAGTTAAACATGAGTGCATTTAGTGGGAGATCTAAAGATCTGATTAAGTGGTCGTGCATGATAACGAAGGAAGGGCTCATTAGATATATCATCAAAATAAATAATCTGTGTTGTCCCTGCAGAGCTTCACTTAGGTGAAGTCTGAAATACTGCTCCATCATCTCTTTTTGCCATTATTTTTCTTTCCAACTTAAGCTCATATATGACGAACTAAACAAGAGAAGGTTACTTGAAATAATTCGTAAACCTCAAGAAGCGAATGATGCATAGAGGTAAAAACAAGTACTAAGCGTTGTTGAAACCTGGGAATTTGAGTTTTTTGAGTTGAGCTGAAAAATAAATTTTGGAACTTGAAGTTGTGTTTGGACATAGAATTTACTTACAAAAATAGTTGAAGTTTTGCGAGTGGTTTTTCAAAAACTGCCTAAAAACAACCTTTGAGCACCTTTTGAGTTTTTAGGACTTTTTGGGAGAAGTTTTACTAAAATAGCATAAACAAACAGTTTTTCTCCCAAAAACTCCCAAAAATATCCTCAAAAACTATAAACAAACGGGGCTTAGAGAATTTGTTCTGTAGCACTTACACTAGATTCATGAACTTCTTCTTCTAGTTAGCTATACTTGTATATATATTCCTGTATCAATAATTATGGTGAGATTTAGAGAATCTTTTATATCAAAGAAATATTTATTTAGCTAGCGTCTGGATATAGATTTTCAAATAATTTTTGGAAAACACATTTTGGGTGAAATTTGATATGAAAATTAAAAAGTGTTTGGACATACTTTTTGGGAATAAATTTTTTAACTTAGAAAGAGCCTTTGAGCTCTTACGAAAATAAAGTTTGATATGTAAACTCAACTTTTTGAGTTTTTGGGAGAAATTTTGGTCAAATAACATAAACAAATAGTTTTTCTCTAAAAAAATTTCAAAAAATATAAACAAACGGGGATTTAATATTGGAATATTTTAGACCTCAGCAAAGGGTGAAAAGGGAGACAAATGATTCCCATCGTCAGAGCTCCGACCCCATCGAATTTAAGCATTGATCGATTTATTGATGCAATTAAAGAACTGTTACCAAACATTACAAACGTTAATGTTCTATGATAAAAACCCACATGCACGTAAAGTGATAAATAACCAAATTTGTCTTGTTTAATAAATCCCACGGACATGTGAATTTTTGAGCCCACGATATTTTCCACTCAACTTACAAGGTCTTCTCTCTTTATAATTGTTAATTTAAGATTTTTTTAGGTGGGACCCCGACTAGAAACCGAAGGTGACTTGTTATATAACTGAGATTTTACATTCATAGGTTCTAACTTCTAACAACCTATCGTTTCCCAATATTCACAAATCGTCTACTAGTGGTCATGCTATAGGGAAGCATTCTTTTTGGAAGCTAAAGCATAGAAGCAAGCAGGTGACTAATTGATTCCCCACAAGCAACGTAAATTGCTTGAAATAGGATGTTTAATTCCCACCATGCAATTCTCAGTAGGTTCAAATAATAGCATTTGCTGAAAACTTGATGGGTTGAGCTACTCAATACTTTAACTGATGGTCGACAGTAAAAAATATACAGATACCAGCAAAATAGTCGAGGTATATGCAACAAAGTGTAATTTAAACATAATATACTAGATATAGTATTCTGGCATCTACTTTGAGATTGGACAACTCAATCTGTATTTCCATTCTTGGCCATTGCAGGCAGCTAAGATTTACTGGCATATGCTTGGTTGATAGAAGAAGATTATGAAAAAAAGGGAAGAAATTTAGAAGATTAGATCCTTGCCTGTTTGGGTAACTACCAGCAAGAAAATTAATTTTATAGATAATTCATAGGACAAATGCACATGGTACCACTCTACCAAATCAAACATTATGACCTACTACCAGCCACTACTGTGCTAGTATCTCAAAACCCGACTAAAATACAATTACTTAATCAATAAACTCATCCCTGCTTGATATTCCTAGGGAGAAGTAATATTATTAAAGAAAGTCAAATTCTTGCTACATTTATCGTTACTACTTGAATTCATAGACCGGAGAAGTATAATTATAGTGATCCCTGATCACAAATGTTATGAATGTAGCTACACTGGAGGACCTATTTTGAAAGATGCCAGATTACGTGTGGAACCTGGTTAAAAATAAAAAAGAGCATGTGTATCGCTTGAGGGCCTATATTTTTAAGAGGAAATACTTCACTAGGATTAAGCAAGAATAATGTATTTATTTTCTTCATTAGTTTCTTTAGATTAATTCTAAAATCTCCATCCCTTCTTTATTTTCTCTTTTATTTTTACCTTTAGTGGTAAGAATGGAGATGAATGAATTCCTCTATCAATGCTTATGATCAATACATTTCTCCTTATCACTATGATCCGCATTCAAAACAACAGACTTCTAAAAAATGATAATGTGCTGAAACAAAAGAATAAGAATGAACAGGAAAAGAAAGGTAAAACATGTCACTGAAATAGCTCAAAATTAAAAAGTGGATAAAATAACTACATACTATTCCGTCCTAAAATTATAAGTATGATTAAAGAATGGCAGTTTTGTAGTTAAATGTTTATCGACGTTAATCATGAGTTTACTTTAGACGATATGTTATCATTTAAATCTCATGACATGTATAAAATAACGCGTTCTAAGAGTACTTTTGTTCTAAGCCAAATTCGTTCACTTTATTCTTAATTTTCTATCTAGTAACATACAGTCATATAAAATTAGACCGATGAAATAAGAGTTAAGTAAAGGACAAGGCAAAACATTACTATCAGTCAATTCAATGAGGCCCTCCCTCTTATCTTTTTCTTTTCTCTGGTATTATCATTTTCCTTTCTTAGTCTAACGATAATGAAATGAAGGATTTCTCCACGCAATAGTGACCTTTTTCCCATAAAAATGCAGTGTGTGTTGGGACGGAGAGGCCCACGGTTCGTTACTACTTTCACACAGACACACTAACCACAATAAATAATCTCATTTTCATAATTGATTTTTCAATATGACAATTAAGGATCTCTCTGCATTTCTTTTGTCTATTATCGCTGACTTTTACTTCAAGCCCTGTAGATAGTTACAATTACATCACTAAACACTTTAATTTATAAGATTATTAATTAACCGTCTTCATCACTATTACCGGTTAGAAAGCATCTCAAAAATTAATTCTACCTCTAATCCCAAGCAGAAATAATCACACTTTACATTGTACTCAAACGTGTGACATGAAACAAACTACACTAGAAGTTTCTAAAGTGTCGAGACGACTTACCCTAGAGTATATTCTTCCGATGAAGGGATTCGGTTGAAGGCAGAAGCATTAATTTCAAGAGGATCACTAATCTCAATATTGATAACATGTAACGTTGATAATCACTAAAATTTTAACAAATACTTTAGTAAGTTTGAACTCATTCCTGCAAAAGTGCAAGGGATTCAATTACGATAAGATAAAGGTTAAACCTATCAAGTTTCAATCCAAGAAGCGCATTTGAATTCAATTGAACCCTTTTCAGACCATGTAGTCCACCCCTACCTGTATTGCCTAGATGTATCTCTGTTTTTGCTAGAATAGGCATTAGGATTTGGTAACCGTATTCCTAATTAGATTAAAGAATGTGATTAGGTTAAGCTAACCTATGTTGAATATTTCAGCAAATGCCATTTATTATTATAGTTGGTGGGCATGGATGTGGTTTAAAAACATATGAAGGCTGCACCAGAACAGAGTGACAGCGTTGGCTTGGTCTCTAGTTGTGATGGATATTTTGCAACTTCCAAAAATTAAACATATATTTCCTTCTCAAAGTTTAATCAAAACTTTCATCGAATGGAAATAAAATATGAAAGTAACGCGAGACACATCAACTAGCACGTTTTCCTTCTTGAGTTGCAACTTGCAAACCTCTCTTTGTAGTTCACTAACGCCAGGATTTGTCACGATGGATGGTTGATGTATTAGATTACCAAAAATCCCCAATGGTTAAATTCAAGAGTATTGAAATTTTAACAGATCTTCCATCGCCCAAAACCTTTCCAACGGAAAAGAAATTAAAAAAGCGCTTTCAATAGGGCAGAGTTTTTAGGCCCTTGGGACTATTGTCTAGTGTGATAAGAACGCGGCTTGTGATATTTAATTTACATACATATCATGAGTTCGAAGACATAAAGTTGATAATGAGGCAAATGGTAGAGAAATATACGATTTAGGCACATATAACAGGTTTAAAAACAAAATGTAGATATTTACGAGGAAACTGGTGAGGACTTTTCATCACGTTTCAAATCCTACACAAAGGGTGCTTTGAGGATTTCTTGATTAAAAGAGAAAAAAGAAACCGATCTGCTTCACCTCTCAATAGAAATACAATGAATAGCGGTCACAACTGTTGTATTAATACGGCTAGCAAATTCAATGGAGACTTTACTGTAATAAACAATATACTTCAATAGTACATTTTCTTGACAAGGATGATACAGTTGTACAAATTTTGACTGCCTTTTCTAGCCAAAAGCCTTATTCACGAGACTATCATAATAAATTCGCGAGGACCATGCTTGAAGACTGCTGAATTTGGCATGAGTCAACTATTTGAGTTCCTTCAAAACACACCTATGGTTGCATCATATATGAGCTCTGAAGTTTCATAACACCAAACTTCTCATAAATGGACAAATTCTCAATAAATGTAACAGCGGAGCAACAACGTCAAAGAGAAGGCATCTCCACTTAATTTATTGATTTTTTGGTAGAAAAACAAGAAGCACCTACCAAGTTAGGTCAACAAACCAAAGATATTACATAAAACTACTTTCAAGTAGCAATCTAAGCCTACTAATCAAACATTTTTACTTTTATCTACCACTGATAACCACAATTTATGAACATGATCAAGAAAATAAACAGAACTTAAAAGTTACAAATGGTAAATTTAATTTAGGAAGAACAAAAACCTTTTATTGTACATACAGATTGATATTGCATTGCTGCTGCTCAATGTCTGTGAAAAACTCCCCATAATTTGCCTCTACCAAGACAATCCAATAACTTTTTTGCACCTTCAATCTCCATTTCAGCTAGCTTCTGTAAATGAACACAAGCCCCAGAAGCCACCATTTGTTTACGACATTTCTTCGAGTACACAAGCGAAGCCAATAATGAAACAGGATGCCTTTTATCCAAATTTGTTACCAATGGATCTAAAAGCATAACTGTACTAACAATTCCTCTTTCTTCTTTCCTAAAAATCCTTCTATTTCCAGCATATATCATCAAATTTGACAATGCTTTAGCAGCTGCTTCTTTCTCTTCCACAGCTTTACCTTCAATCATCCTCACTAAGGGCGAAATACACCCGATTTCCCCCAATTCTTTCCGTGTTTTCGTGCTGTATCCCAAATCATAAATCGCTTTAGCTGCAGCAATCCCAACACCCAAAACACCACAATTCAAAACCCCAACAATTCGAGGCAAAAATCCATTCTCAACAATAACCTCAGCTACTGATGGACAAGACGATAACGTTCTCAACATAATAACAGGGGCCTCAAGACTCTGAACCGAAGGAGCAGAATCCCAAAAATTCTTAATACTTTCAATTCCACCTTCTCTAGCCACAAGTACTTTCATATTATCATCCTTCGCAATCAAATTACACAAGCAAGAAAGCGCATTCTCTTGGGCTAATGCTGTACCAGAGCACGACAACCTCAAAAGAATCATGATCGCATTCTCTTCGAGAAAATTCTCTTTAATTTCCGGAAAAACAGCTAAATTCTTCAGCACTGAAGCTGCTATAGCTTGAGAATTAGGTGTTCCCGTTTGACAAATCTCTAACAATGACGATATCCCGCCTCTTGACCCAATTGCTATTGCATTTTCCTTACTATGACTCAATGCTTGTAAAGCTATACACGAATTCTCTTTCCCTAACACACTACCAGATTCAAGAACCCTTAAAAGATTATTCAAAAGGCCTAATCCTTCAGCGATCAAGACATGTTTACTCGAATCAACGGTGGATATTTTAGCAATAGCGGTAACAGTTTTTTCTTTAATTTCAAATGCTGAGCTGGAATCTAGTAACCTTACAAGTACAGGAACAATACCTTGTGCAACTGCAATCAAAACATTTTTGTCGTCTTCTTGTAATAACCCGAGTATGGAATCAAGCACAAAGCTTTTCATTTCTGTGGTCCCAATTTGCAATCGAGTAATAAGATTCCTCGATTCAGCACGTATAGTTTCTCTCTTCGAAGTTGTCGTTGGTACACCAACATTTTCATTCAACACTCCGCTTTTAACAAGTACTACTAAATCATTAACATGGTTATCGAGTTTGGCAGACACTGAGTCGACGTCGTTTTGGGTTTTGAGCTTGCCTTCAGGTGGATTAGGGGAATGGCAAATGGACGCAAGAGAAAGGGAAGTTGACAGAGTAGTGGAAAGTGAATTAAAGAGGTCATCGTAAAGAGGGTTGCTGGAAATGGATGAAATGGAAGAAAGGTCACTAAGGTGTGTTTGGAGTGTAACAAGTTTAGTTTTGATTAATGACCATTTGCCTTTGAAACTTTGTGTGTGGGGAATGGAATCAAGAAGGGATTGGAGAAGTTGGGTGTTGGAGGTAATGGGGTTAATTGTTAAAGTGGGATCGGTTTCAGGTACTTTCATGGCGGCTTTTTTCTTTCTTTGTACAGAGAAAGAAAGAGAGAGAAAATTAGTGTGCGTGGTTTTTAGGGTATAGGGAGAGGGAGGAAAGTGATGATGAGTAAGCAGAGTTGGGTTACAGAAGTAACATGGAAAAGAATTAGTAATACGGAGAAAATAATGTAATCTTGCGGCGTCAACTCCGGACGCAGTTTCATGCGCGTGCTTACACATTTCATATGTTAATTTGACGATATTAGGTTGGATAGACATTGTTTTACATTGCAAATTAGTTTAACTTGTATCCATTGAGATAGTAATTTACACTGCAAATTAGTTTTGCTTGATACAGTAGTAGTACTTATAAGTTAAACTTGTTGGGTGTATGGTCTAAAATCGATTTTTTTTGGTTACATTGAATTGTAATACCAGATGAATTCAAAGAAAAATAGACCAATAAAACAAGAACACAACAATAATGAGATTACAATTTGACAAAATTTAACCATATTTTTGTGAATGCTTTTTATAATAGGATTGGGGGACAATTTATAGTCACCCATAAATCAAATGGCTTCCTGCACTTACGAGCCCATGTTCTTCATGTCTGATCGTGGGGGGTGCACGTTCAGCATCTCATTTAGTGCAAGATTGTGGGGTGTTACGGCTACAGGGAGTCTGAGCTAATCCATTCAGACATGGGTCTTTAAAAACGGAAAAGGGCTAAATTTGCCCCTCTACTATTGGCAATACCTTAACTAACTAACTAACTAACTAACAGACGGGGTAGTTAGTTAAGGTATTGCCAATAGTAGAGGGGCAAATTTAGCCCTTTTCCGCTTTAAAAAGTTCCTTATGTAACCTTCCGCGTGCTTTAGCTTCCCATTCGACCAACTTCCATCATCAGCCCATTAATTACTCCTAGTAACAAGATCGGTAGGGAAAAAAAGATACATTTTGTTTCGCGCATTGAGACTATGCATAAGAATATATCAATGTGCTTATAAATTCAGACTTGCCTTTAAGAACAACAAAAATACCACCTACACCACAATTTTAAATAAATCTGAAGTAGGCTATATAAATTTTCACTAATCATATTACATATTTAAACTCATTGCATATCAAAATAAATATAGAAATACTAAAAGTTCTTTAAATATTTTAAAAGTATAAATTGCATAAAAGCAAAATGACTGTTAAGAAAGCAAAAAATATACTCTCAACCACATTGCCATGGGTTTAAATTTGCACTGTCTTTGAAAATCGAAATCATTAAATTCATCACTCACTTTGAATTTTATCAATTCATTAATGTATTATTCTACATACTCAGTATTCTTTTGATAATAGTATTCTACATACTCAGTATTCTTTTCAACTCAGTATCGGTAATCGTTAATTCGTTATCAAGTCATCAACTAAGCTATTGATAATTTAACGGGTTACAAACCGATAAACATTTAAGCCAGTTTGTACATTTTGAGGAAATAAAATTTAAGGTGGTGACATTTACGCGCTAATGGCGAGAGTGTAGCAAAGGACCGTGTAATATACAACTAGCATGGCCTGGAAAGACGAGCCAAAAGTTGGTCAGAGTCTGACAAGTGGTAAAAAGCACAGCAATTCCTTCATGGGCCCTTTGAGTAGTGGGCTTTTTGGGGGCCCAAACTTTTCAATTATCCGTCGCTATATAAACTCAATAACAGGTACACAAGGAAAGTTTCCAAGTCATTTCGTGCTACGTACTCACAGTGCGTTCACACTTACCTATTGCTATTTTTATTGAGTATTTGTACGCGAAGGAATATCATTGGTTGGATTGCCAATTGAAAGTACCACCATTAAAGAAGGTGGTAACATGGATGAAATCATTTCTCCTTTAATTAAGGACCATGAGTTTGAACATTAGATTGGAGAAATCCCCCAAAGACAGATTTGAAGTTTATATGACTACATCCATTTTTGCTTATTGGCTTTTGGATTGATAATCTAAATAATTAAGTAGATTTCAAATACAAACTTCATTTTAGAGTAGATTTGAACTACTAAGAGCATGTTTGGCCAAAATTCTTGGGAGCCAAAATGGCTTATTTTTCTCAAGAAATGCTTATTTTATAATTTTGCGGTGTTTGGCCAAGCTTATAGGAAAAAAAAAGTACTTTTGAGTGGAAGAAGCTGAAAAAAGTAGCTTCCTGAGAAAATAAATATTTTTGATTATTTGGGACAAGAATACTCATTTCAAACTTCTATATTTAATTAAATTAATATTATTATATATCTATTTTCGTAATTTGATTATTTTTTTAAAAAAATATTGATCAAATACAAATTAATAACAAAAACACTTTTCTAAATTTTGGCCAAACACAAACTGCTTATCTCACAAAACACTTATTTTAAAAATATTTTTAATAAAAAACACTCTTCAAAATAAGCAGATTTTAGCAGATTGGCCAAACATGCTCTAAATCTTAACATCTCTATATTTACCTCTATGACATGATTTTATAGATTACTCTAAATTCAAACTTCATTCAAAGTCTTTTACATACATCTAACGAGAATGAGGGAGTAACTTCCATGAAGTACTAACATCTAGACATCAATTGGTTGACATGTTAATTATGCGGGAGTCATAATATAAAAATTATTTATATAGTGATTAATAATGAAAGAATCGTCATATGATGACTAATAATGAATAAATTATTGTTATACAACCGTAATACTAAAATAAGCATATATTTATTTTTATATTTTGTTATGCATAAAATACTACACCGACAATAAAATATATTGCATTAAATAGTTAATAATACTATAGTATTTTTTTCTTAAGCGGTGAATATTACATTTTATTGTTGATGCAAAATTTTAATATGAAATTAGGTAGTTGTATAGTACTACTTCCTCCGTCCCAAATTAGTTGTCGTTATTAGTTTTTTCACGTTCATTAAAAAAATTATTAAATATAGTATATATTTTACTATGTTACCCCTATTTAATGTTTGACTATTAGTTTTTTTGAGAATTTTTGTAATTATTAAGAGTATAGTTGGAAAGAACTAATATATTTTGTATTGAAATTCTAAAGTGTCAACTAATTTAGGATAAATAAATCTAATTGACGAGGGAGTATATGACAACATCATCAAACGGGCCCTATCGGTACAAACAATATGTACTAGCTCTATCTCCACTTGGGAGTGTTTGGTATGTGTTGTTTGTCGGAAATCTACTTCTTGAAGTAAACGAGCGGGAAAGGGTAAGAAAAGGTGGGAAAAAGTATATTTTTCGCGCGAAAGTGGGGGCAATGACGAGAATTCGTAGATTAAAACAAACGAAAAAAGATAAATGAAAACTATACATTGGAAAAGTGCGATAAATAAAAGCTTTGGCAAAATCGATGGTGCTGTATCCAGCAGTCTGCTACTTTTTCATTGACTTAAAAATAGAAAAAATCGTGGACCCCTCGTGGGCTTCTTTTCACAGTTTCTCTTTACCCTTTTAGGTAAAAAGTCAAAGTGTCATCCATTTCTACCTTCCCATTGAGTAATAAACAGTGCGTCAAGGTATTGTCGGTCAGTTTTATACGTTAGAATTATGTTTAGAGTTTAGTTTATAACTCCATATGTTCTACATTATGTGACAAACACGCCTAGACTCGAGACAAAGTACATAATACACGTAATTTACAGTAATTAATAGCAGTAACATAGTAGAAATAATAATTAACTTATGGTCACAGATAAAGTGCTAAGATAATGCACGTGAGTATATATATAATGCAACTGTGCATAATACAGATCTAAAATTTACACTTAGCCTCAAATTAAAATAAAATGATATTTCATTCACTGGTTTAGCTGTCTGGAGCTGCTTGATCTCAGGGGCGGAGCCACCCCTTGCACAAGGGGTTCAAATTGAACCCCTTCCCCGGAAAATTGCACTGCATATATCGGATAAAATCGATTTTTTTACATATATTTACCATATGTTGAACCCCTTAACACAAGTCTAAACTTTATTTTTTAAATTTCAAACTCTCTTGTTGGAAATCCTGTCTCCTCCCCTGCTTGATCTGGATACAAAGGTACAGAGTTCATATGTGATTGTTAGGTTAATAGTACTTAATACAACACGAATTAATTAGTTGCATTATGGGTTGATATATATATTTTCTTTATTTTCATGAATAAGGTCTAATACTAGCCAATCTGCCATTGCCATTTTAAAAAAGCAAGAGGAAAAAAGTCCATGCATGCTGCTGTACCTTTCCCTGTTATTTAATTTATTTACTCAGAACATTCAAAACGTTAAGGGAAAATATTTGCTCTACTACAATAATGAAAACATTCACGTAATTTAAGGTTGTTTGTAACAATGCAAGTTGTAACTTAAATATTACAGTACTACTTTTAAGATTAGAATTGACTAAGGATTAAATAGAAGCTGGCCTTATACCGACGAGAATGAGTACGCATTACTACATTGACTGTGTAACAAATATATGTACTCCCTCCGTTTCAAAATGGTTGTCATAGTTCGGATTTCGAGAGTCAAACGAGTTCATTTTGACCGTAAATTTAAACATATATATAATCTTTAAGTTTTTATAACGATGTTTATATATTTAAAAACTACATAAAAAGTACTATAAGTCACAATAATAAATAATTCAAAATATTTAAAAGACGTATAAAAATATTACGGTCAAAATTAAACTCGTTTGACTCTCGAAATCCGAACTATGACAACCATTTTGGAACGGAGGGAGTAACAGATTTGCAACATCTAGAATATTGAGCCGACTCTCAATTTATTATAATCATCATTGACTAGTGAAATAAAATTAATATGACAGCAATAACTATTGTGATCATTATTTGTTGTTATATTATTTTGAGGGAGCAAGTCAATGAGGCAGCCACACCAATTAAGAAACAAGATCCTCCCTAATAGGCGAGATTGTTGTGAGTCTTGTGACAAATGGCACGTCATAATTAACCTACGTACTTGGACTTGCCATGCTATCCCCATTACAATTGCATGCATCATTTTTTTGTCGTAGTTTTCACATCTAGTCATTAAAATTATAGGAAAACATATACTAGAAAAGTTAGACAGCATATAATTAAAACGTATATACGTCATCCACTTATATTGCTTCATTGCTGTTTAAGTTGACAAGCCAATCATAACTTAATCATACACTTGTTACTTAAAAGAAAATTTTCCGGCATGGGTGTTACTATTCTTTGTCCGTGACTCATACTGCAGTCAGTAATGTAGGCAGGATTTTCGTTAAAGAAATTCAACATCTATTATACATACAGTTACACATCTACTATACATACAGTTAAAAATCTAACGTTGTATTTATAGCATGATTTTTTTATAAGGGAGAGTCACATGAACCTCCTTCTGCACCCCTAACTCCGCCCCTGACTATAGTCTACGCTAGTGCTCTTATATCATAAATGCTGCTGATCAAAATATAGCGTATACATTTGGAATAGGTCCATTAATTGAAATGAAGCAGTTATATACTGTCTAGTTCTGAATCAATCATATATTAATATTGAAAATACCTAATACGGAATAGTTAATTAAATTTGTTATTTAACTGATCACATACTAATTAGAGGAGTGAAGTACTAGTGATCGGGTGTCATGCATACAATAAAGGCAGAATACCCAAACAGACACTCGTACCTGTCTTGTTTTGTATTCCCGGCCCCTCTACTTTCTGGAGTGTCATCCAGACACTTCAACTTAACTAAAACAAGTCTTTTAAACCATCTGAGAACGTGTGTTTCTCACTTGTTCTGACTGAATGACATGTCAGATGACACATTAGATGCCACGTCACTTGTATATTACTGTAGTAAAAGAAAATTATATTAGAGAAAAAATAAAAATGAGAGGAAAACAAGGAAAGGAAAAATAAAATATTAGAATGTGTTCTCGAAAATCAGAAAAGAAAATAACAAAAAAAAAAAACTTGGTGCTTGTTTTCTCCCTCCTCATTTTTTGATCTCTTCCCCTCCCTCATTCTCCCTCACGTCTTCCGCATAGCTCCCACCTTAGCAGAGGCCAAATGCACCATTATATGGTCAAAGTCATCATAAGAAGATGCATCATGCCAGGAGTTTGGCTAGAACTGTTATCTCCAATATCACCTCAGTGCCACCATCTCTCTTGTTGGTGCAAGCAAACCTGAGGGAAAGCTAGACACAATGAAACGCGGAAAACAACAAGAAATAAAAGATAGAAGCAAGACAAGACTTGCTTCGATTCGAAAGAACAGTGAGGAACTTATCTCAAGCTCGATCAAATGAAGGTCAAGAATCACCTATACTAAGCAACAATCCTCAAGAAAGACATCGCTTCTTGCAAATTGAATGACCAAGAAGAAAATGTTCAAACGACACACACCGATTGACACAAGTTCTTTAAAATCCCACGTCGGGGTTCGGCTCCATCGGAGACTCACAATAGCACTTGCTATGTTTTTCATACAACAACTTAATACCTACAAATAAAATGTAGATGGAATATTTATAGGATATGCTAAGGATAAAATAGTAAATGGTCACAGGTAACCAATAAAAATAAGCCACGCAGGGCTGAGTTAATGTATGTGTTCGGCAGCCTTGACTTCGGTTCTTGGTTGCTTGCTCGAACACATTTGTCATCGGCCGCTCGCTTGACTTCGAACTCAATTTGTGGTGTTCGGTTCCTTGCTGCTCGGCGCCAAGAGCTGGTGTTCGGTCACTTTGTCCTCGGGCTCAAATGCGAAGATGTAGCCTTCGGTTCTTGAGCTCGGCCACTCAGCTTCGGAGTAGTTGCCTTCCTTCGACCGAGCCAAGTGAATATGAACATCGTGCAGAAGTTTGGCTTGGCTTCGTATTATTGGCCTCGGCGGATCGAACACTTGATCAGCATGTGTTCGGGCTGCATCACTTGTTCAGCAAATTATAAGTGGATTTCCAAATACTATGGAAATTGGAACGAAGATAATATGACCCATTTATTTGTAACAATGTCTTCATTTGTTAAAAATATTACTTCTCCATTTTCAGTTTCAGAAATTTTATTTTTACATGGTTACTTCAAAATTCAATGCCCATGATTTTTCAGGCTTGGTCAAAAAATAAAAAAAGGTAAACTCTATTAATCAGTTTCAACGGTGACTGGTTGGTGGTCGAAGGTGAAGGACCAGTGGCCTCTTTGGAGAAGAGGGGTAATGCTTGTCATCTTTGGTTGGTCACTGATGGAAAGGCGGCGGTAGGTATGGTGGTTTTGGAATGAAGGTGCAACTGAAAGAGGAAGCTTTCTTCTTCTTTTTTCATTTTTAAAACCAAAAAAAAAACTGGCCTTCTATTTTTATTTTTGTTATGATTTTGAGAGAAAAGTTTAACACCTTTACGCTCCTAGCACGCGTGTATCTCATACATTTTGTCCAACTCAACCGAACGAATGCCACTTAGATTCGTTCAATGGTCAGAGGCGTTTAAAAGACTTAGTTTAGTCAAGTTGAGGTGTCTGGATGACACTCCTGAAAGTAAAGGGGCCGGGAACACAAAACGCAACAAGTACGAGTGTCGATTTGGCTATTCTGCCTACAATAAAACTAGTTAAACTTTTTTAAAAACTTAGCTTAACTAGTGATGGGACCAAGGAAAAGAATATTCAAAATTATCCCGTACTACTTGTTCGAACTTCTTCTGATTTATTTTCGAAGGTTTTGCTCACAATAAACACTTTCGGCACTGCTATAATTTCGATCATCATAAGAAAAGTCTTATAAAAAGAGCCCACATCAAGAAATGTTACTAGCTACGCCATAGAAAAATTGCTGGCGATTTTCAATTCTTTGCTAAGAGAAAGATTTGGTGATCTTCATGAACTTTTTTAAGGGGAATATTTCTGGTGATCTCCAGGAACTTTCTTAAAAGGTATATCTTTCTAACGTTTTTCTTACTGTGGATAAATCTGTAATGATGCACCAAAAGAGTCATATTTCTATAAATCAATCTTTGTTTTGCGAAGGGTAGGTTAAGGCCCATTTATATTAGGGAGATTTACGAAAATACCAATTAAAATCAAAATATTTATCCATTTCTATCCATAAATTTTATATTTACCAGCTCTACTCATAAACTATTTATATGTCATACTCATCCAGACTTGTATATTATTATTTATGCAGTATATCTTAAAGGTATACACCCATAAGTTATAACAAAAGTATACAGTAATAAATGGGTAGGTTGAGTAAATACTTTTAATTTTATGGATAATATAATTTTTAACCGGTAAGACTTGTAAATACTTTGAATTTAACGGATACATAGCGTAAAAAAACCCTTTATATTACCACCTAAGTACGTCTTGAGGGGTCAGCTGTACAAATAATAGCCACTTTTGTCATTTCTGTTCAAGTACAACTTTTTTGAAAATATTTAAGCTCCAGCCCTTTTGTCAACTTCAGATCATCATACTTCAAAATAAACTGGGCTCAACTTCATTCCCACAGTCAGAAGTTAACCTCAACTTGAAATCTTAAGGTCTGAACTTAAATGGCTACAGTTAGAAAATATAAATGTTACTGTGCTGCAAATGATGCTGCTTAGAGAGGCTAGCCTTGAAATTTTTTCAATTAGGTATTGCAAGTAAGACTACTTTTAGTGAAAAATTGATAACTAGCCAGTTTTGGACGTCTTAAGCAAGTTTTATCTATTGTCTAATAAAACTTAATTGGAAAATAGCCAAATTATCCCCCTCACACTTACAGTCTCTTGGAGTTAAACAACACCTAGACTAGTCTCAGTACAAACATCTGAGACTTTGAACTAAACTCTAGTATAAAAATGTGAAGTTTTGTTCAAAGTTTTAGAAAAATTTAGAGTTTCATATTTTAAGTCCTAGTATTTTATACTGAAATTTTGAAGTAACATATTCAGAATTTTATTCTTTTTTATTGGAATTCATATTTAAGTAATCACAATATAAAATACTGAAATTTTGTTCACAAATCCCAGTATAAAATAATGAATTTTTTTCGGATCTGACTAGTCTTAAAAGAGTTTTGCACCGTTGACTAATTTTCATTTAGCGCGGTACAAACAAAATATTGGCCAAATTTTTATATACCTTTAAGTGATTTTTTTTTGCGTAGCCATTTTTGAACATTTTTAATGAGTTTTATCCACCGTTTCAAAATTAATTGAAAAATAATCAAAAATTCGCGCGAACACTTACGCTCCATTAGCGTTGGAAAACACCCCAGACTAGTCTCAGTATTTTATATTGGGACTTAGTTTTGTTCAAAGCCCCATTATTTTGTTATTAGACTTTATCTCATAACAAAATAATAGGATTTATCCCATAACAAAGGTCTCATTATTTTGTTATGGGAACGAAGCTTTATATATAAAGTCACATAAAAAAAATAAGGGGACCTTTGAACTCAAAGGTTCCATTATTTTTTTTATGGGATTTTATATATAAAACTTCAGTCCCATAACAAAATACCGACTTGTTCAAAGCCTCTGTACATACTGGGGTTAGTTTACTGAAGCTTTAGGTAAAGTCTCATAATAAAATACTGGGGCTTTGAACAGAACTTGTTCAAAGCCCCAGTATTTTATACTGGGACTTGTCCGGAAGTGGTTATTTCTCAACGAATCTATTTTGGATGGCTACAAATCAATTAGCGCGCGCCAAACAGGCCCCCTACGCAAAATTTTTACTACCTTTAAGGTCATTGGCCAGACGTATTGTTCTAGACAGACTTCATACAAGTTTTTGTACCCAATGGCCTTTTGGCGCTTAACTTTAATATTTCTGACCCTCCTATTTTATTTATAGTCTCAGTCACCTGAAGTTGCAACAACCCCTAGCGAGTCTGCCAACCCCACGAGGAACTATTTGTACTGTGTTCCTGGCGACTCGCCATAAGTTTCTAGCAATTTCTGGCTATTGAAATTATAAATTAAATAATTTTCTTATGGGGTCGAAATTGTGAGAAGCCACCATAGTGTCCTATTTTCCAACTTCATAAGAATTCTAACATATAGCAAACTGTTTAATTTGAAGACTTCTATGCATGTATGTTAATGATGCAATCAGATCGCTCATAAAGGTATAATAGGAAACTTACAAATCAACATTAATGAATGACTTGTCAATAGTATATAACCTATTATAATAGCTTTAACTATCGTAATAGTTTAAAAAATATTTTACTTCGTCAGTATATGTATCAGTCAATCGGATGCGGATCTAGGATATTGGAAGTATGAGTTCATCATTGCTTAAGGGTATAAGTGAACCATACAATCTTTTAGAGTATGGGTTCACAAGCTTCATATATTAGGCATATTTTCAACAAACATATACATAATATATCTGATTTAACGAAATGATCATAGGTTTACGTGAACCGGCGAACCAAAACATCCGCCCCTGCACTCAATCCTTAATATAATTAGGTTATGACCGATTTACAATGAACAAGCAAAGGGCGCACTTGGTCTCCTACGTTTCCAAAAGAGTGTTGTCATACTTTAAGCGGTTCAGGGAACTAAATTCCTTCCTTATTTTGGAGAACTGATTCATTTGTGTGGTAGTCAAAGTGACTCGTCCACAACATGATTAAAGGATTCTTGAGGAAATTTCTAGCTGGAGAAACATCTTTAGAAAGTGCTTTGTGCCTAACTACTTTAGACTTTCTAACTTGAGCATTTCATGAGTTACTTGTTGAGCTGCATAAGATCAGTTTTAAAGTGCTAAAACGAAATAAATTAATCTCCCAGGTTAATTGATATGTGCCTAATCATTCGTCCAAAAAGCGAAGTTTTTTAGTTTTCTAGCTATATCTCACTGAAAGCAAGAAAGAAAAAAAAGCTAGCATCTAAAAGTACCTCCAATTTCATTTACATAACGGGGAAATGAAGTACACAAAAAAAAAAAAAAAAAAAAAAAAAAAAGGAGTACTCTAACCCAGGTAGCAAATTACCTATAGACACCTTCCACCGAACTAGGAACCAATAGTGCAACAATACTGTTAGGGATCGTTTGGTAGGAGGGAAAAAAGATTATAATTCTGAGATTAAATTCGAGATTTTACTATCCCATATCTTATAGAAACTTTTAAAATTATTCATCTAACAATTTTAGTACCAATTTTATATTAGTATCAAATTGGAGAGGTTCGCGGGTCAACAATCCCAATATTACAATCCCAAAAATTAACTTAACTTAAACTCAAAAACTATTAATCTAAGTTAGACCCTTACATGATGAATATTCTTGAACTTAACTTAAACTCAAAAACTAACTTATGAGGTGATAGTTGTCCAAAAAGATATAAACAAAAAAAAAAAAAAATGACGCACTCCCTATTACATTGTAAAGCTCACTATTCAAGGATTATATTTGCTTTATTTGGTGCTATTAGCATTGTATAATGCTCAACCCAAAGAAGTTAGTGTGATACTTGGATGTGGTGCTATTTCTTGCACTTTGATCAAAAGTCCTAAACCATGTGCACATTTGATATATCTTACAACCCTAAGAGCAGCATCCATGTGTGATTGCTTAGGACTATGCATGAATTGACTCAGGACCTACACAGTATAAGCTATGTCAGGCCTGGTCATAGTCAGGTACAACAACCTTCCCACCAGTCGCTGATAAGGCTCAACATTCTGCAAAGGTTTATCCAAACAGTGTGAATCTCTCCCTGCAATTCCTTGCTTTGTTTGCAACTTTCTCAGAAAATCATCATGTACAACTAAGGTTAGTTTCTGATTAAAATCTAGTGGAGTAGAAGCTGGTTTGGCTCCTCTTAGCCCTGAGTCTAAAATTATTTTAAGAGCATATTTTCTTTGGTTCATAAAGATCCCTTCCTTACTTTTGGAAAATTCTATGCCCAAGAAGAATTTCAACTCTCCAAGATCCTTCATCTTGAACTTCTTTTGCAAATTGTTTCTTGATGCATGTATCAAAATCACATTTGAACCAGTGACTAACAAGTCATCTACATACACCAGTATAATCACTAAGTCTGAACCTCTCCTTGAGTGAATAGAGAATAATCAAAATATGACTGTGTAAACCCAAGCTCAAAGAGTGCTTCAGCTAGCTTTAGGTTCTACTGTCCAAAGGCCTGTTTGAGGCCATACAAGGACTTTCTCAGTCTGCAGACTTTAGTGCAATACTCCCCCTTGGAACCAAAGCCCTGAGGAACTTGCATATAAACCTCTTCATAAAGATCACCCTGTAGAAGAGCATTGTAAACATCCATTTGGCAGATTTTCCAGTAGTTGGAGGCAGCAACAACAATGACACTTCTAACTGTTACCATTTTGGCAACATGAGAGAATGTTCCTATATAATTCAAACCTTCCTGTTGAATATAACCCATGGCTACTAGCCTAGTCTTATACCTCTCTATCTTACCATTGGACTTGTATTTGATTTTGAACACCCATTTGCACCCTATGACATGTTTTCCTCAAGGTAATTCAACCAAATCCAGGTGTGATTGTCTTGCAGGCCTGAATTTTTTGCTGCATAGCATCAATCCCCTTAGGATCTTTAGCAGCTTCATGAAATGTTACGCTCAGTGATCACAGATTGAGCTTGCAAACAGGATGCATATGAAGGAGAGATATTATTATAAGAGCAATAAGCTGAAATAGGATAAGCACAGACACTCTTAGTTTGAGAAGTGACTATGTAATCTTGCAGCCATTTGGGAGGTCCAGTATACCTCTGAAGTCTAGGATGAGCTGTTGGGTTATCAGCTGGAGCAGGAATTGTGTCTGCACCAGTGCCTGTCTGTTGATGCTCAGGCATAGAGTGTTCTACCAAAGAATCAATAGGAGGGATGCTGGTGAATTCTTAGAAGAGTGAAGTTCAATGCTCTCCTCACTAGATGAGGCAAGAGGAATAAAATGAGTGTGTATACTAGAAGAATGAGAACACACAGGTGCCTCATGCACCTCCTTGTCTTGTACAAACTCGAGTACATGAAATAGAGGACCAAAACTCTCTTTCATTTGCCTGAAAGGGAAAATGTGCACCTTGAATATTACATTTATACTCACAAAAAATTGCCTACAGTGAAGGCCTTACTTCTTGTAACCCTTTTGTGTATATGAGTAACCTAGGAACACTGCAGGGATTCCTCTAGTAGAAAACTTGTCATGTTGCTTCACATCAACTGCATAACCCAAACAAGCAAAGACTCTGAGATGGTCTAAAGAGGGTGCAGTCTTGAAGAAGACTGCATGTGGTAATTTTCTAGCTAGTACTGAGGAAGGAAGTCTGTTAATGATATGAACTGCACCTAATATACATTCTCCCCAAAATCTTAGTGGTATGCCTTCCAGAAATCTTAGAGCCCTAGCTGTTTTAAGTATATATTTATGTCTCCTCTCAACAACCCCATTATGTTGGGAAGTATAGACACAAAAACTCTGATGTACTATGCCATGCTCAGATAGGAGCATGTTCATGTCAACATTGAAAAATTCAGAACCATTATCAGTTCTAACCACCTTGATAAAAGAATGAAATTGATTTTTAACCCTAGCAAGGAAAGTCTTCATGATAGGGAAAGTTTCATCTTTATCATTCATAAAAAAAAAAAATCCATGTAAGTCTAGAACAATCATCCACTACAGTTAGAAAAAACCTTTTTCTATAGTAAGTAGGCACTCTGTAGGCCATACATAATCATGTACCAGGTGGATAATATTTGCAGACCTTGTGTTACTAACTTGAAACGGAATTCTACTTTGTCTAGCTAAAGGACACACTGGACAGAAACAGTCAGATTCTATCTTCATGCTCTTAAAACTGTCCATTTTCTTCATTGCCGCCATAGGTATGTGCCCCAGTCTCTGGTGCCGTATGTCCAACTTTATTGAAGTAGTAGCTGCTACATGAGATTGATCATGATGCTTTATTCATTCTTCATCTAATAAATTCAATCCACTCTCCAGCTTACTAGTCCCCAGGACCCTCCTACTGTAGAGGTCCTGAAAAACACAACCAGTTGAAGTGAAAACCACCGAGCAATGCAGCTGTCTAACTAGTTGAGAAACAGACAAGTAGTTGTGTTTGAACTCTGAAACATAAAAGACTCCATCTATCTGTGTTTTTAAAAAAATCTTAGCAGAGCCAATGTGAGTGATAAATGAACCTTCCCCATTTGGAATTGCACTGTTCCCTTGCTTGGTAAAGGGTGTGATATACACAACAATTCTAACCTTGAGGCCATATGATTAGATGGCATGTGTCCACAATCCAGGTGTTGTGCTCCATTTTAGATAGAAGAGAAACAAGTATACCTGATGTAGCTGTATATGCAGTAGTGTGTTGAGATGCTGAGTTATCCATTTTTTTCCCTTTGCCTATTATCTTTATTATTTGTTGATATTGTTCTGGTGTGAAAGTAGGAGCAGTAGGTGGTCCATATGTGTTGTTTGTGTTAGGAAATGGTGCAGAAGAAGAGTATCCAGAGATATGCCCTTAGATATGAATCCCCATGGTAGTGATAAGGATGCATCTGCATATGCATAAGAGGGAATGTGGTGGTGTTTGCAACATAATTGGCTGACAACATAATTCCCACTATTGTTCTGAAATGATCCACCAGATCCATTCTTTCTTTGATGTGCCTTGAGTTTGTTACAATAACCCTTGGTGTGCCCCATTTTTCTAGCAGTAGTCACAATAATACTGATTCTTGTAAGATGAACCAGATTTGTTGCTTCCTGTATCACTGGAGCTCCTATCTCCAAGATACTTAGAGGAGTTATTAGACCTATTTCCAAAGGAATCATTTGATCTATAAAAATTCCCTGACTTGTTTCCAAGTAGAGCAGTAGATTCTATAACCTCCAATGACTGCATTCCACTAGTAAAAAATCTCTGACTCTCTTCTTGTATGATCAGGGTATAAGCCTGATTAACAGATGGAACTGGTTGCATCATTAGAATCTGACTACGAGCTCTATAATATGAGTCATTCAGACCCCTCAGGAACTGAAACAAACGTTGTTGTAAGATATGATCGATAAATGGCTTAGATTTCTCGCAGTCACAGGCAGGTGGGGGAACTAGGATATCAAATTCATCCCATAGATCACTCAATCTGGAGAAGTAATTTGAAACTAAAGTTGTTCCTTATGAGATATACATTCCCAGTTAATAAATCCTTTGACGCTACATTCATAATCCAAGATAAAACTACGACATTGCATTTCTCCCATTGCGCCGCCAGCGCACCTTCATAATGCTTCTTAAGGCATGATCCATCAATAAACCCTAGCTCCTACGACCTAATAGTGCAATTTTCATAGATCGACTCCAAAGAGCGTAATTGTCAGTACCTGTTAGCTGAATTGCCATAAGTGCAACTCCATATGTGTCTGACGGAGAAAGATACAGGGGATGAGTGCGATCAATAGCACTTGCATCACGATTTCCCACCGCATCACCACCATGAGCTGCCGTTGTATTCGCCGGAACCTCATCTATGATCGCCATGAATGAAACTTCCAAAAACAGAAAATTAGGGCTATAAAAGAAGCTGTAAATTGAATCAACAAATGCGCGGAATAGAAGCAGAAACAGGCTTTGATTGCTCTGATACCATGTCAAGTTTTACACAGATTCACCATTACAACCATGGATCCAAGTTTAGGAGTTTAATTCTAGAGAGAGGAAGTTAATTGAGCTATGAAATGTGTAAGCTATAGAGAGAGATAGTGGAGAAAATATCTTGTGTATTAACTGAATGAATCTGTACAAAGATTGGGTATTTATATTCCAATAGCTAATATTTATAACTAACTAATTACTCCAATTAACACTTGCCACCTAGGATAAGTTAGTTATACAACTTCTAACCAACTAACAGACTATCACTAATTGCCTAACTATCTGCTTGCTCAATAATGCAGTCTAATCTAATGCAATCATTATTGGAAATAAGTTAATTTTTTTTTAATAAGGTCGGTTAATTTCTTCCACCTTTGAATCACTTTGTATATTTACAAATTACGACTTCAGCTCCTAAGATGATGCCCAATTTCAATTTTCAATTCCGATCGGATGTATATATTAGGACACAAGAAACGTATGATAAAATAACAAAGAATTTTTTTTAAAATAATTAAGAAGTTCCATGGCATCATGTGTCACAGATATTTAAAACTGCAAGATGAACCAGACATTGCATTGGGGTTTCATGTAACTTGAGAAGTGAGTGTTTCTGATACTCATACATTTTAGCTTGTGACCTTCTCTACCTGACACACTTCATTTTCCAGGGAGTATATAGGTTCTAGATAATTTTGCATTTTCCGAAGTGTCAATAACAAAATTCCCAGATAGATTAACGAGGGTAAAAATGGAGAATTTACTATAAATGCATAGAGCTACTTGACACCTTAAGCTAGTGGGAATCTGATCCTAAAGTTGTATGTTCACATACTTATATCTACGATTCTGCATATCTCTGAGCACCGAGACAAGTTATAGGATTGACAAATAATTCTCAATTCTTAGCAAATTCAAAATTCCATAGGAGAACAACCAATAAGACTAAATGAAACCAATCGCTGACCATGAGTTTAAATCTTTTTTCACAAAGAAGCTTGGAATATCGTTTTGAACATTGAAAGCTACATGTTGGAAACTCAAGAATCAATTACATGTTTCTAAGTCAAATTATAGAACAAATTAAAGCTAAAATTTTGGTCTTCGAGCTTTGACGTTATATTAGTGCATGGGCAGACAAATGGCAATGGAGAAAGACATTTTTGGAATAAGGAACTCAATGATGAAAGTTAGGGAAAGAAAAGTGGAGATGTAAAAAGGGACTCGATTCATCTTATTAGGGCTTTACAAGTCAAGTGATCAGTATCAAATCCAAGATTTATTCTCTTCTTGATTCTTCTTGAACGAAGGGTCAAATTCATTTTCAAGCTAAGAGGAATGTCAAAGAATAGACACTTGTCGATATAAATGAGTCAATTTGGAGGGAGGTCCTAATTATGGGGTCATAATCTTGCATCTCCAACTGTCTAAACGCCAAATTGAGATCACCCCCCCCCCTACTGGTACAAAATTAGTTTGATCTAATAAATAATACTTCGTTTAGAGTTGTCATATAAGTCAGGAGTAGCATATATCTGTTTTCTGCATTAATCCAGTTAGCTAGTGAATCACACAATTATATATATGTATCTTTTTTTAACCACCGTAGCGCTTAAATTGAATTGTGTTATCTATATTACCTATGACAAAACTAGTGAGGCTGTATATGAGCCTTGAATGACACACTACTGATCCAATCAAGGTCACCCAAAAATGTGTTGCCTGGGAAATATGTATTCGGTGGTGGACTTAATAAGTCATATATACACTAATATTGTAAAAAAATTACATTATTAATGAATTTTAACATGTGATGGCAGGTTAGTATTGTCTTTAATATATTATTAAATATACATTTATTAAAAATTTATCTCTAACTACCTGATAAGTGATATGATAATATAAAATACTTTTTACACCCTTGATATAAAGATTTTAAACTCTTGGTTAATTGTCTCGATGCTTCAAACTAAAAAGTGATCACGTATACCATATATATGAAGATGAAGTATTCAATCTAGGGTACTAATTAAAATATATTCTGAGATGTCCCACGAAAAACTGAGCTAAATGCTTCAATCTCAGTTGAAGCTATTTAAAGTTTAGCAATAGCATTCTGTAAAGTTAAGATGGTCAAACCCTTTACGAATTATTACTTCCATTCAATCTTCTTCGCATCTTTATTCCTTCTACTCCCTACTATTATCTTCAAATCCATATCTTGTTTGTGGATCACTACTGAAACATTATGGACTGAATGAACATTAAATGGATAATAATTGGATATGGTTGGTCCCTTGCACAATAACAAGAATATGTTCCGTTTATTTCTTCCAAGGATAAATTGATTCTTATACAATATCCAATTAGTAAAAAAAATATGCAATAATTGTGGGAAGTACTCTTTCAAAGTCAAAAGTATTATGTTGTTGGCCTATATATAGTATGTTGTGGATGAGGCATTAGCATCATCAATCAGAAAGAAGAATGTCAAATAGGAAGAGAGGTCTAGTATGAAGATAAAGAGCCTTCTTTGGTAGCCAAGGATGACTTGCCTAAAACCTACTCAATTTTGCAGGGTTTATATGATCCTACAAAATAGGATTGTAGGCGTCATCCCAGGCTATTCTAAGAGGCACTTGTCTTTCATGCAAGACCCTTCTCTTCCATTAGTACGTACGCAATTCTATGGCGTAGAGTTACTGCTCAACAATGAGAATAGCTACGAGCAAGAGAGGTGTTTGTGTGAAGATAAATTGTCTTCGTTGGTAGCCAAGGATGACTTGCCTAAACTCATAATTCAAGATTTCATAAAATTAAGCTAGTGAGCGAGCTGTTGTATATATAATAGTATGTGTTTTGGGCGGTGATCCGAGGTTACCACCGAAGTTTCCTTTTATCTGAGTAGTTTGTCTCTTTATATGGTTGCCAAATCGTAAGGGCAGACCCACATGGTAAGACTGGATACTTAAGCACCCATTGAATTCGAAGCGGAATAGGTATATATATTATATACGAAATATTATGAAATTCAATTTAAATATATAGCGAGCGCCCGTGAAACAAAAGGTGCAGTTGGTGTTTTGGTTGAAGCATGAATGTTGAGTTGGACGCTCGCGACCCCTGCTCGTGTGATTGATTCCAAGTTGAAGCAAAAAAATTTAAGCAGCAGATCGTTACTTATGACCCTTTCATTAACTGTACTGCTTCTTAGTCCAATTCTTTACTACTTTTTTTGCTGAATTTTGGTGTTTATTTTCCTTTTTTACTTTATCTAATTAGTTGTATGAAAAGAAACACTATCTGCTTAAAAAAAATTCTAACCCTTTTGAACAGAAGAACAGTTCCTCTAGGCAAAACCCAACCATCTTTTTCTTGCCACACTACTTTTCAATCACAGATTCACAGGCTATCATCAAGAAACTCAAAAATAAAAACACAAGGTAATAAGTCTCTTTTTGTTTTTTTTCAAGGATCTTTTAATTTTTTCTAGCTTATATTCTTCATAGTACACTAATACAAAATAAATTGTACAATCTCCTACAATTTTCTGTTGTTTAATTTAAGCTAAAATCCTTAAGTCTAATTTATTTTATTCTTTTACAGTATATTATGTGAACTAAATGTAAATTGAATATTATGTGAACTAAATGTAAATTGAATTAATATAATAGAAGCGTAAAATCTTCATAACTGTAAGCAATGATGCTATCATTCATGTTTTCAATATAATGTTGAGCACAGTTGTAACCTGTGACTAGCATCTTGTAATGATAATATTATAGTAGTTTATTGTGACTAGAAGTCTTTTTTGATAGTAATAATAATAACAGTAATCGTGGTTTTCTTATTAACTTTTTTAATTATAGCATTTGAATAGTTGTACACTAATACTATGTGATTGGTAACAACTTTCTGTTAAAGGAAGTGAATACCCACGACTAGTGGTGGCAAATGGGTGAGTTGGATCGGATTTGGATGGGCTAAAAATGGATTGAGAAAAATGGGTTGGGTTGTTACCCACCCATATTAATATGGGTAAAATATGAGTTGGGTAAAAATGAGTTGGGTAAAATATGGGTTGGGTAAATATGGGTTGGATAAATATGGGTAAAAAAATATAGAAACTAACATTAAAAAAGAAAAAAGTCAAATATATTAGTACTAGTATTTAAAAAGAACAAATAAGAAACAAAAAACTATCTAAGCATTTGTAAATTAGCAATTGATAAAGATGGGGCCCACAAAATAAGCACCTTCCTTGATTCCAAATCAATATGGGTTGTATTTAGAGACCCACTTTTTATCCATCAATACCCATATTTTCTTGGGTTAAGTAGAGGAAGAAACCCAAAATTTTATCCAAATGAAATATTAATCATCCAATCCTTTGAAATATGGATCAAATGAGTAGATTAACAAAATATGGGTGGAAATTGCCAGCCCTACCCACGACCTTTAAATTTTGGATCTGACCTAAGTCCTTCTTCATAATTGTATGAACAAGTTTTTTAGGTTGAGTTATATCCGTTTATTTTATCATGGAAAAATTACATCATGTGTCATTATAAAGACCTTTTTTAAAAAATCATATCAATATTTTACTCACTTTACCAAACATAGCAATATTTTTTAGATGTGGTGTATTAGGGTAGTTTGAGGAGTTAGAATTCATTGGTTTTGATTCCAAACATTGTAAATAGTAGCTTGTACATTGTATATATTTATTTGTGTTAGTTATTAATTGTGTTGAAAACTTGAAATGACATCTTGAACAAAAATGAGCCGAATTGTGATAGATACTTGGTTGATGGTCCTTGTCCTACTTCTTTTGACCCACACTATATGAGAAATTTTCCAAACATTCCCGGGAGTAAGTTGAGTGCACCTTCTCATTCTTTTGAGGGGAATGTATGTGAGTTGTGTGGTGGTCATGGAGGTCATTAAGGTGAGTGTCTAAATAACTCATATTTCTACCCAAGTGACTTTAATAATGGTACCAATGTATCTTGAGAATGTGAGAGCTCTAATGATGCATATGATATGAGGTTTGAGCCCAAGTGGCAAGATATTCAAGCAAAGTTCCAACAAGAGATGGACTTATCCATTTTCCAAGAGGAACATGATCAAATTCAAATGTGTGAATCGTTAATGCAACGGATGCTTGAGCGCCATGAGGAAGAAGCTAGAGCCAACAAGCTGGAAATGAAGGAGGAGATTCACAAAAATGACTTAGCCATACAACACTTGGAGGAAAAGATGAAGCAATTGGTTGAAGCTTTTAATGCTCAAGAGGCTAAGGATGTGTTGAGTTTTCAAGAAGAACCCTTCATGGAAGATATGCTTGAACTTTAAAAAGAAGACGTTGAAGAAGATCAAATTTGGAAAGAAGAAGAAGTTGCGAGCCGAACTTGGCTACAAGATCAAGAGCAAAGAATAGAAGTCTATAAAACATGCTTCCAAGACTTAAGAAAGCTCAAGTCAAATCATGCAAATTTATGGGAGTTGTCACATATTCGAGCTACTTGGTATTGATGTCATAAGCAAAGAAGTCTCGTTGGAGTCCAGTTGGCGATTGTTAGATCTTTTATTAGTAAAACCCGACGATTGCAGGAACTACGCCCTATGTGACTTCTGGCAACCGCCAAGTACTTTTCCTTATAATAAGAAAAAATGTAAGACTTTTCTTACTATAGCTTAAATTGTGACCACGCCGCCAGATGTGTTTATTTCACACAAAAGCTTGTTAAAGTGGACTCCTCTGGACTTTACAAGTAAAAATTTGGCTCGTAGCTTGTATGCATCGTGTTAAATGAAAACTAGCCAGAAATACAAAACTCATTGAATACTAGCCAAATTTAGAAAAATACAGATTTGTGAGCAAAATTTTAAAGTCCCAGTATAAATATAAAATTCCGATTTTTCTCTGAAATTTTGATCAAAATTCAAGATTTTTTTATTGGAATTTAGTTCGAAGTCTCAAATTTTTGTACTGTGGCTAGTCTGGGCATTGTTTAACGCTAAGAGGCTGTAAGTATGGAGGTGGTAATTTAGCTATTTTTCAATAAATTGTAAAATGATGAATGAAACTCACTTAGGGTATCCAAAATTGACTACTCATCAATTTTTCTCACTTTACAAAGGCAAAATAATGGTAAAATTTTTGCTGGTCGACCAAATTTGCCTTGCCAGTTAGTTTGTAGTGATTATTAAGAATTATTTGCAAGTATAGCCATTCAAGTGAGCCATCCGAGTCTGAAGTTAAAACTACTTGGATTCTTAGTTTGAAAATAAGCTAAATATAGAGTCTGAAGTGTAAAGTTTGGATCAGCTTCAGACTAAATAATATATATAAGAAAAAGATCTAATTGATTGCAACTTTAGACCAAAAGGACTGAAGGCTTATTCAGCCTTCAACTTCAAAAAGTGGCTGTAACCATAATAGCAGTGCTAAAATAGTAAAAATTTCGCCTAGAGGCTATTTTTAATACCGGTATTTAGTTTGAAGCCACTATTTTTATTGGTCTTACACTAAAGGTCACTTTTGGGTGTTTACTAAATAAACATTGACTTAAGTTCTGTTCATTGACTGAAGTTCCGTCCATACGGCCAATAGACTGAAGTTCCATCTTTAAAGACTGAACTTCAGTCCATATAGCCCTGGACTGAAGTTCCATCGCTAAGGATTGGACTGAACTTCAGTCAACATGGCCCTGGACTGAAGCTCTATCTTTAAGGACTGAACTTCAATCCATATGGTCCTGGACTGAAGTTCTATCTTCAAGAACTGAACTTCAGTCCATATGGCCCTGGACTGAAGTTCCATCTTTAAGGACTGAACTTCAATCTAGGACCCTGGACTGAAGTTCTATCTTTTAAGCGAAAATAGCCACAAACTAAATATTTTGGTATTAGTGGCCTGTGCCCAAATACCAGTGGCAAAAATGACTTTTCGTGTACTTATCCCGCTAAAATAGGTTAGGGCCTGTAGTTGGACTAAATTAGTAGCCCATAAAGCCTACTTATAATACCCTAATATTAATTTATTTTCCCTCACACACGTTTATGTCAAATTTCAATTTCAAACATTTCCTAATGGCGACAGCAGCAGCATTAACAATCTTGGCCATGTTAGCTATTTTTGCAGTTTCATCAGTAACAGCAGCTTCTGAAACTCCGTTTGTGGTGGCCCACAAAAAGGCATCTGTGATTAAGCTCAAATCTGGTTCCGAACGTGTCTCCGTTAACATTGACATCTATAATCATGGATCACTGTAAGTACCCTTTTATTTCCTAATTTTATTTTATTTTATTTATAATTGATTGTAAAATGATGGAAATTTGGGGATCAATTCAAATTTTATTTTGTTTTGAATGTGTAACTGTCGATACTCAGCTCGGTAATTATACAATGTAAATAGAGGATATGGTACAAGACTACTGATAACATGTAGGAGTATATTTTTTTGATACTGTGGTGTCAAAGCCAACTTACGCGTACCTCGACTAAATCCACTCGGTAGTAACTTTGTCCATCAAAGCATGGATAGATGGGAAGAGATCACCCAATTTTTTGCCAACGCTAGGATTTGAACCTGAGACGTCATAGTTCTAACCCCATTATTGATAAATATTTTTGAATAGTAACGGTGCATAAGTGATTGTTGAAGCAAGTGTGATCCACCCATAAATGATGGAAGTTGTTTTTCCATTTTCAATGAATGTATTTTCCTTGGAAAGCATCTCGTATGATTCAAGGAACCTAATAATGAGAAACTAGTTTAATCGGAACATTTTCCATCACACCATACAAACATCTTTTTTTTTTTTTTTTTTTTGCTTTAGCTTGTATGAATGGTTTTTTCCCGAATCCCAACTCCTTAAAGCATTTCATGGTATTTTTGATTAACCTCTTAGAATTGAGTAACAGATAAGGAAATACCAGCACTTGCGTAGGAAGGGGGAGGGGGAGAGTTCATCGTGTTGAATTGCAGGCAATAAAAAATTTTAAGTTGCCGGATCATATTTTGTTAAGTTCTGTTGTATCTATAAACCTTTAAAGTAAATAGTACTCCTATATGCTATACTAAGCCATCATGTGTGTGCTTAGAGATTGTTATGGTCTAATGGATGTCTCTGGTAAATTCCCCCTTTTATTGTTAAATTACTATGATCAGGTCCATATCATTCTGCATCTTGTTTTCTTTAATTCTTCTTTGTAGTTGTGCTCGAGAATTTATGCTATTAGCTTCCTAGTGATTTGTAAATTATAACTCTCCTACAGGAAAAGATTTATCGTTTTGTACTAAATTCTTTAATTTTTTTGGATTTTCATTAGCTCATCGTCATAATTCATATTGTTCTCCTATTTTCTAAAGATGTATGGCATGTTAACATGCAAGTCCTGCGTTGCACGTATCCGGATCATTCTACCATAATCCATGTCCTTATTTGTGTAGTAAAGGATCTGGGATGATACTGCACACCAGTTTACTTGATTGGGCGTGTGTTTATGGTTGTAGTCATGCACAATTACTACTAGGTCCTGTTTTCACCCTTTATTTGAGAGGATAATGAGTTCAGTCTATCTAAAGAATCTTCATTTATCTTCTTCTGAACTTCTGCAGTGCTATATATGATGTAAGTCTTACTGATGATAGCTGGTCTTCCAAAGTATTTGATTTTGCGGCTGAAAACACCTCCAGATCATGGGAAAGACTTGATGCGTAAGTAAAACCTTTTGCATATTCAAGCTTGTATTCACTTCCAGTTCCTTGAGGATTTATGCCTGTCCAAGTTCTTTCTCTGGCTTGTTTCATTTAGTACTAATATGTTGCTAATGTGATTGGCAGTGGCACTCACGTTTCACACTCTTTTGAGTTGGAGTCCAAAGTGAAAACAACTTACTATAGTGCGCCTGCTGTCATTACATTTCGAATCCCCTCAAAATCAGAACTACAGGTTTGATTAATGGAAGATCTGTTAAGAGACCTATTGGTAGCCATCACCTTTTATTTCTTACTTTTTTGTTATGTTTTGACTATTTTCAGCAAGCATATTCTACCCCTATTCCGCCACTGGAAACCTTCGCAGAAAAAGCTGCTGCCGACAAATTAGATTTGGTAAGTATATCCTCCTTGCACATGCATGACTTGTGGTTCCCGTATACAGTAATTGTTTATAAAGATTTCTCGCTGTTCTAACTAAGCATTGTTTCTTCTTTTACCAATGGGGCTGTCTTGGAATGGTTGCACTTTCTCAGGCAAAGGTAACTTGAGACATCTTCTTTATTATATTATACCATTTCTCCACTGCTCAAAAGTCTCCCAGTTTCACTTGTCAGAAAATGGAAAAAGCATGTGAAGTTTCCTATTTGGAATAGTTTTAAAGCATACTTTGCTATGGTGAAGAATAACTGCTACTATTTTGTGATCAACTAGGGATAGAGCTAATTTAATGTTTTCTTTTGCCATGGTGATTCGGAAATCTTTTTGTAATACTTTATCGTCTTTATGCAGAAGCTGCTCGCACAGTATGGATCCCATGTTTCTGTATTTCTCCTCATCGTATTGTTCGTGCGAATTGTTTCTAGTCCATCGAAGTCAAGTCCTGCAAAGAAGAAAAACTGATCTTCTATCAGTTGTACCAAAGTTGTATTACAGAGGCAAAGCTCGATAGAAGAAGTTAGTTGTTAGCCAAGCTAATGTCAGTTAGGAAGCACATCTCCACAGAGTGCAAATCCTTGTAATTGCATATTGATGAGCTGAAAAATGTATTGGCTGAGGCCAACTTGGGCTGTGTGCAAAATTCTTATGACTAACAACTATACAAGTCCGGCATTCAATACTAAGCAAATGAGTTTTAAGTTCTCTATGCGGATGGTGTGAAGAATATCTACGCACAATCAGTAATTATTCTTAAACCAATATTGTATGTATTACTCCCTCCGTCCCAATTTATGTGGCACCATTTGACTGGGCACGGAGTTTAAGAAAATAGAGGTTGACCTTGTTAAATATCAATTTTACCCTTGAAAAAGTAAGAGAGAGAAGATTTGAGTAATAAAAAAGTTGTTGGTAGGTTTAAAAGTATGTAGGGCCCAACAAGGGTAAAATAGAGATGATGCATTAAATAGTTGTCAAATAAGGAAAGGTGCCACTTATTTTGGGACAAACAAAAAAGGAAATGGTGCCACATAAATTGGGACGGAGGGAGTACTTGCTAACTTGATAAAAACGATAACTAATATGCTATAATCAAATTGCAGTGATGAAATAAGGTCATTACAACTTTAACAGCGAACTAAATTTACTAACGCATTCGATAAGATACACAAACATTTAAAACCATTAAAAAATGGTAGCATGAGATGACGAACTTCGAAATAATAAAGAGTAATAGTAGCCAATTATTAATACGTTATCATATTATAAGTAGCAAAGTAACTATTTTTCATGAAACAGTGCATCATGTCATACAAAGATTTTGATCCCATAAGTCAAACTATATAGTAAATATATAGATGAGTCGAGGTTCTATCGGAAACAAACTCTCTATCTTAATAGAGATAGATAATATCTGCGTACATCTCACCTCTTCAAATTTTACTTATAAAATTACACTAAGTATTTGTTGTATTACTAATCAACTTTGGCTCACATGTTCTCAACAAATATGTTATGGAAAAATAAAGGGTTGATTACATAAATAGCCAACCAACAATAAATATTTACTTTCTAATAGCCACAACAATTTGTAGCCAAAATAAATTACCTTAAAATTAATATCTATAATATTTATAAAATATTTATCATTATATAAAAAAATACAAATATTTAACAATAACCGCAGAAGACAATGCATCGTAAATTAAGGGTAGTGCAAACGCTAAATATGGGTAGTGGGTATAACCTAAACTACCTACATTCCCAATCACTATAAAACTCCAACTCATGAACGTACATCATTAACAAAAAACTCAGATATCATCATCAAACAAAACATAATTCCAGACATGGAAAATATTGATCTACTAGTAAAATTCAATGGTATATGGAACTCAAATGGCGACTATGAAGACTACAATATGGATGGAATAGTTGTTGATTCAAACTGTAATTACTCTACATTAGTAACTTCAATTCTGAAAATGCTACAAGAATTTGGATTATCTGGTTCAATCGATATCAAATACAAGTTAAAGGACAATTTAAAACCAATGATTGTCTACAATGATATGAGCTTGAAATTCTACATTGATCTCAGACGAAGAACAGATGATATTACACTATTTCCTTTATGTGTAACAATACATAAAGAAACTGGAGCCATCGTTTGTGCAGATAGTGAACGTGAGAATCATTCATATGCTATGTCCCAGAATGAACTGCAGATGAACAATATGATCATGGAACATACAAATAATATGTTCAACAGCAATGAAGGGTATGAGTACGAGCAAACCTGTTTGGATAACATAATGATCATAAGCAGTGCAATGCACAACGAAATTTGTGAAGGGCAGTTATACAGAGACAAAAAAACACTGGTATCTGTAATGAAGAATGTGTCGCTGCAACAAAACTTCAAATTCAAAGTCGACAGATCATCTGCTACAAGGTATATCAACAAGCAAAACTGTATATTTGCTGAAAAAAAAATACTTATCAAACATCCTGTTGCCAATTTCTTTTTACTTATAAAATAACTTGAAACTATCTATAACCATTTATATAGGTACGCATTGTTATGCGCTGGAAAAGAGTGTGATTGGATCATGCGCTCTTCAAGTATAGGAGGGTCTGGTATATTCAAAATACGCGAGTATAACGGGAAACATACTTGCCCAGAGGAAGAGCGAATACTTTCTGAAGGTCATGCTAGTTATGCTACAATAGGTGAAATTATTAAGGACAAGTTCACAGATCCAAAACGAGTGTATACACCTAATAATATAATCCAAGACATTAAGAAAGATTATGGGCTAGAACTAAACTACATGAAAGCATGGAGATCAAAAGAAAGAGCACTAGAACTGTTAAGAGGTAACCCATCAGAATCCTATAAAATCCTGCCTAGTTATCTCTATATGATTAGAAGCAGTAATCCAGGTAGTGTAACAAAGTTACACAAGACAACCAACAACCATTTCAAATATGTGTACATATCGTTGAATGCTTCAATACAAAGTTGGAAGTACTGCAGACCAGTGGTAGTGGTAGATGGCTGCTTTATTTCAGACGTCCATGGAGGAACACTTATTGCAGCATCAACGCAAGATGGTGAAGGTAACAAAATGTTATTAAACTTGTTACACAAAATTTATGTAACACTGACAATATTAAGTAAACCTTCTTTTTTATAAATAGGCAGCATTGTTCCACTAGCGTATGCAGTGGTGGATTCTGAAAATGACAAGTCATGGGAGTGGTTTTTCAAGTCATTCAGAGAAACATATGGAAGCAGACTGGGTATGTGTATTGTATCTGACCGTTGTGCAAGCATATCACGTGCTTGTTCAACCATTTATCCAGAACTGCCTCACTGCATATGTGTGTATCATCTTTGGAATAATATAAAAACAAATTTTAAAATTGGTCAAAAAGAAATCGGTGAAATATTTTTCACTTTAGCAAAGGCTTATACATTAGAAGAGTTCGCACACTACATGAACGAAATAGAGAAGATAGATAAAAGAATAAAAAAATACCTCTGTGATATTGGTTACCATAAATGGTCCCGTGCATACTCTGAAGCTAATAGAGGAGATATGATGACAAGCAACATAGCTGAGTCTATTAATGGAAGAAACAAACATGCACGATCACTGCCTATCGTAGAATTGCTGGATGCAATGAGAGATATGGTTAGAAAGTGGAATTGGAAAAATAAGAAAAAAGCCATGGGCACATTTAAGATCCTGAGTAACAAAAATCAGAGTCTTTTCAAGAATAATATGGATGCTTCACGAAGAATGAAGGTAAGCAATAAGTATGAATACATATTGTTCCATAATCTGTTATATCTTTCTATTAAAATCTCATTATATATATGCCTAAACAGGTCATACCTTCAAATGAATACTTGTATGAGGTTCAAGATAATGGAACCAAACATGTAGTATGCCTGCGATATAAGACATGTACATGTAGAAGATTCCAGTTGGATGAAATTCCCTGCCCACATGCACAAGCAGTGCTGAAATACAACAACTTAGATGCTTATAAATACTGCTCACAGTTGTGCACAAAGGAGAACCTTCTAAAAACATACCACACTGCTGTTTTCCCAATGCAAGACCAGAAAGCATGGACAGTACCTGAAGAAATATTGTTGGATGAAGTCCTACCACCCAAAGGACGAAACAGAGCTGGGAGACCAAAAAAGCGCAGAATCAAAGCAGGCTGGGAACTCAAATGCAAGCTTACATGTAGCCGCTGTGGGATGCAAGGACATAATCGAAAAACATGTAGAAATCCTCCAATGCTTACATAGATGACTTTAACCTGTAACAGATTCATAACTTGTCAATACTTATAAGAACAATCTTCACCATTCTATTTACATATTAATGCAGTCTTTAATTTTATTAATTTGAGTTAACTATCTAATATTCAAATAAACAATGTTTAAGTTTACACATATTGGTTTCCTACAATAGATTTCTCAGTATAATGATAAAATATTATGAACTTAGACTTTTAAAATACAAACACCACATAAAAAATATGGAATTAACGTATAAGGTTAAGTAAATAAACCATCACATACTATCTGAAAAATCAAGTTATATAATACCTATATAAAAATCAATATTTAATAATTGATAAACAACTAATGTATATTAACATTAATAGATAAAGAACTTCTGAACACTAAGATATATATGGCACCAACTAACAACCAAGCACATGTATTACATTTTGAATAAAATTTTTAGTGCAATACTAAACGATTATAATATAAAAGAATACTGCAAGGATAATGCACACTAGATAGGGACAATGAAGCATTCAGCTAAGCACAAAACAAATAAACAAACACACTGAATTTATTAAACAGACTACTAATCCATTACATGTAAACATATTTTAAATCAAACACACAACTTAATATATATAATCAATATCATTACAGTATAGTCAAAACTTTAAAAATAGAAAACTCATATAAAACACAAGTAAATATTACAAAGATATTTATATCCTAAAAATGTACATAACTTGCACCTAAATTGTAAGAAATATAATATAAAACACAGAAAACAAGCTAACAAACATGTACATACAAAGTTCAATTACATATTATTAACTACAAAAACTCAAATAACTATAAAACATTATAAATATTAAAGGAAATAATAAAACAATACTAATATATATAACATTAAACCATAATACCAACAATAAAATTACATAAACTATAGTAAATAAAGTAACATCCACAATTTAGATATAAATATCAGTACTTATCAAAGCCATATTAGGCAACATTAGCATATAACAAAAACAAAAATTGCTAAATTGTTCAAAGCGTTCATCGCATATGAAAAACATCAGTTCTACAAAACACAGCACAACTGTAAAGCATAACTAGTCTTCAGCATCACTGTTCTGATTTGCCTCCAACTTCCTAAGTCCATAATCCCACAACAAAGCCCCAAAACGCTTCCGAAATCTTCCAATATTACAACCAGAGGAAGGAGGGTCACGTCCATGCATGAAATGCTCAGCCAATGTAAGCGCAAAAACACCATAGTCTCTGACAGAACAAAAAAAATATTACACTTCCAGATACAACAATACAAAATCAGAAAAAGAAATTAATAAAACTTACGATTTGCGAACACCAGTCATGTCATATATGTGTAAAACCTCCCACTTTTCAGTATTCGGTTTATCACCAAATATATAATCTGCAGGGTTCATATCATCCCTCATTTCATAGAAACCCATTGCAGACAAGAAAATAGGGATCAAAATGGCATATGGCTCAACAGCTCGAATAAGCTCATCATCATAGTAAAAGTTATCCAACTTAGAATCATACACATATAAAACCCTTTTCTTAAAAGATAACCTTCCCAAAATCCAGTGCCAATCATCAACCACCTTAATTGACAATAAAACATCATCTACCAAAGGCCACGGCATATTACATCGAATCGATAATCCCTTCATATAGTCAGATATAATGTGATTATCAGAATCAACAATAAGACGTTTGTTATTTTTCAAATAACTCTTGTAAATATCCCTGATAGCTGAATCAAATAAACAGTCCGTTGTTGTGAAAAGACGGTTGACAGATGGATCATGCTTAGCCATTTTCCTCATGTAATAGAGAATAACATCAATATGCTACAACAACATAAACAAAAAATTAGCACTTGAAAATAAACTATCAACTAAAAATAATATTAAAAAATTAATTCACATACCGTTTCCTGCAATGGATTATCAACAGAGTACAAAGTATGAAACCATTCTTTGGATGAAACAAGGCAGACACCAAAATCAAATTTTGGCCGAAGAATATTAGCAGTAAAGTGGTAAGGAGGATCCCTGTTAATTTGAAAACATATTTATCGTTAGTTGAAAAGAATACAAATATCTATGTTACATACATAATGAAATATCTGATTATATAACTACCTATTCTTCATCATCCGAGTTTTTATCCAAGAAGAAAAGCTTTTTTGCAGCTTAGAATCAAGTCGCCGCCATGGTTTGCAACTGAATGGATGCTGCCTTGCAAAAACAGACTTCAATGCCAAATGACCTCTGCTAACCAAATTTGCTGAACTACAACCCACAGGTGATCTATAGCAACTTAAAGAGTTCTCCAAAGGCAAAGATTTAGGCTTTGATATCAACCGCTTAAAGCGTTTCTCAACAACTGCAACACTTTTTCCCTTCCTTACAAGTTCCTTCTCACTGTATTCATCGATATCCTTAAAAAGACTAATGAGTTCCAAATCTTCGTTCGTATCAGTCTCTTGTCCACTATTATGCGCTGCATCTAACATGAAAATATCAAGTTTGGAATTATAACTAATGAAACAGATAAGTCAATATTATAATAATCCCTGAATATACCAAATCACCTAGATACTAAAAAACCACCATTACAAAATAAATTGTTCTACCTGCACAACCACCATCAACACTCATTGGATCAACACTATCACAATTAGAAGAAATATCAACTTTTATGCAACCCTCTTCCAAAGAAGATTCATTTGGTACATCCAAAGCTGCGCAACAAATAATAAAATGAATAAACTATTAAAATTATAAAATCCCTAAAATATTGAAGAACATATATTTTAATAAAGAATAAGTGTTCAATGCACAGATGTTTTACACTACTCACATTGAACAACTTGCTCTGATATAACACTGTTGCTGCCCTCGCCAGAAGGGAGATCATTTCTTCCATATATTTCCGCTTCCTCTTGCGTGTTGAATATCCTAAAATTCGGATAACCACCAGCAGCAACCTCCAATGCCGTATCAGAAACTAAATAACATAAACAACAAATAATCAATTTTTATTAATTACCATAATAAATTCACATATGAATAATATTGTTAAATATAAGAAAATAGACTCACATTTGTCCCCAGTTGATCTTTCAGAATTACAAACAACAGATTCACTCATTCCATTGTCAACATTCTCATCAATATTAATCAAATCATCAGTGGTTATTGAATCTAGTAATACAGCCTCCATATTTGGATCCATACACGTCTTAAGCATACATGATTTATCTCCTACATAAAAAAAAAAAAAATTAAACAGAGAAAATTAAACAACAAATAATGTAATATTGTTTAAAAATAATATATTACCAATATCTTTGTTTCCAACAGTCGCTTCTTGGTCGGAAAACACCACCATATCAGATACCAAAACTTCATGGTTCGTTTGGTCGCCCACAATACATACTACAGTGGCTGCAAGAAAAAAACCAGATTAATTAACAAACACCAACATAAAAAATTAAAAAATGCATACCAAGTTTAACATACCACCTGAGTGTGGTACTACATCAACCGGATATTTCCTTTTTCCAGATTTCTCAAGTCTTTTCTCTACACTAGCATCAATATTTTTAAAATCTTCAATAGTCATTGAGTCAATAGCTGTATCACCTGAATCATGAATACCAACTCCACGCAACTCAATCCTGCTAGGAACTAATCAAATACAAAGTATACGTAAATATAAAGCATCAATATGAACATACCAAAAAAAAACATATCCATTACCATTAGAAGGTGTACTTAGAACATTCCCATGAACTAGTTCACCTTTTCCAAAACCTGCAAGATTAGGTGACATATCATTGCTGCAAGACGTAATACCTACACCAACAATGGAAATATCAAAAATTAAAACTAGCAAATACTTAAAATACTTAGAATACAAATAACCATTACACAGATTTCCTGAAATAACAAAATTAGCACTAGGATGAATTAAACTGACCAACAACAACTTTACGACTTGCAGATTCCTGAAGTCTTTTCTCCACACTCTCATCAATGATATTTAGTTCCTGAGTAGACAATGATTCAATACCATCACCATTTACATCTTGCTTCCCCGTTTCACCAAAGTCCAGTCTTCTAGGCACTAATAAAAAACAACACACTATCACAATCCACCATATCTTCCAGTGTTTGGATACATCTAAAACAAAAAAATTACATCAATATTTGCATAATATATAAAACCAAAATAGATGTAACCGTACCAATGACATTTGGATCAGTAACATCGTCCTTCTCAAAAACATCTGCACCTTGCATACTAGGCGTCTGATTCAAAAATTCTTCAGAATTAACAACAGAACAACCTGACATTAAGATAAAATAAAATATATTACAGCAAAACAACCATAGTTCAAAAGTTAACAACTAATTACATGTATGTGATTACATGCATAAAAATACAATATTACAATAACCATCAAATACCAACCAGGAACATTTAAGTCCCGAGGTGTACACAGAGGCGTAGTTTCAGCGCCACCAACATTAACTACATCACAACCAGCTTCATTATCAGATCCAAATCCACCAAAACTAAATGCACCATCCATTGCTACATCCTACATTGACATAACATACACAAATAAATATGACAAATAATATATCTAATAATATTGGATAAATATTAAAATCATGTTAACAACCTGCTCCACTCCCTTAGCATCTAACTTATTTGAAATCTGTTCCAACTCATTGAATAAACGAACAGCTGTGGACACCATAAACTCTTTCAACCCCGCAACCGCAACTGTGTTAGCAAGAATTTCCTTCTTAATAACAGCCTGTTCCTGTAAAAAAACATCCATTTTTTCCATAAAACCTACTCTCCTCCCAAGAATATCACTATCCCCATCAACCTGAACCGATGCATCAGATCCTACATATTCTGTTTCAACTTGACAACCAATATCTACATCAATATTTGTTTCACTTTCCACTAGCAAGTTCATTGACTGAATCTCAATATCAGTAGCATTAATACAATGCACAACCATCTGAAATTCACCAACCAAGAATACACATATCCAATTAATATCAACAAACAAATTTATAATTTAATATTTATTTAATATCAATAAATAAAAACACAAAAATACCTTGTCACCAGTTAGTGAAAAAAAACCCCTCTGTACTTCATTGAATGAAAGATGCCTCGTAACCTCCCAATTAAGAATATGCGGGACCTTGTTACCAACACGATTAGCAAGCTTGCCATGAACAGTGGGGCAGCATTCAAAAAACCATACAAGCAAAGCATATGGCATCCCTGCAAATCTGAAAGAAAATTTCCACACAGAAACCTTGTTGTGCAACGATTCAATAGTTGCAAGAAATAGCTTATAACCCCACGGATATGACTCCCATTCACCCGACTCTATAATATCAAAATGCTCAGAGTCTATATAATGTGGGTTAGTTTCACTATTCTTGGTAGAATAAAGAAAAGTATTAATAAGGTATAACGCTGCAATTTTTATAGCATCATCATCATTGTCCCACATTTTATTTTTAAAACAATCTTCCAATGCAGATTTACTAACCTTATCAACCCCACCAAAATATTTAACAACAAGACGATTATCCTCCTTAGAGCTATAATCTTTCATGAAATCACCTACACATTTCAACCCCGTAACCAAAGCAAATTCCCTCAACCCAAATTTTAATTTTTGATTATTAATTATAAAAAACAACGCATCATCAGATGGACGTACAACTTCTCGAAATAAGAGAGCAACAAGAACTTGATTTTGAACATGAAATGCAGGCAACTTCAGGAAATGACCAAAACATGTAGCTTTAAACCTCTCATATAAACCACCACTTAACCTTTGCTTAAGCTCTGAACTAATCTCCTTATTGCAATGAACATTAATTGGCCTATTTCCCTGCTTATCCTTTGGAGTGAAATATTTCCATGTCTGTCAAATGCAAAAAATAAATATTAAAAAGCAAATAATATCTCTTAATATTGAAACATACCAAGTTAATATTCAAATAATATTTTTACATGCAACTAAACATATAAAATTATTTCTTAATATTAAAAATAATCAGTTAATATAGAAATAATATGTTGAAATAATAAACAATATAAGACAACAACAAATAGAAAAAATAAAAAATCTAAATAAACCTCAAAACTACTACATATATATATATAATATATATATATATATATATATATATATATATATATCTCAATTTTAATAATACAGAAGAAATAAATTACCCAAATTTAAAAAAAAATAAATAAAAATACTTGAATGTATGCAACAATAGAACTATATGTTTATCATTACCAAAACATAACGCATTATTAAAACGCAAACTTTAACTTAAATCAGAAATAAAACATAACATGTCATTAAAAACAGTAATACTGATTATTTTAAAAAACACATTTGAATAATAGTTAATAAAACTAAATAAAATATAACCTCAGCAATATAAAAATTATATGAATAAACAACAACTAAAAAATGAACAAATTACCTTCAATGCAGAACCACTAGTACCATCAAACTCAGATTTAACAACATATCCCTTACGTCTGGCCTTCTTATTTAGATTAATTCGTGCATCATCAACCTCAACCACATCGTCTTCAAAATGCACAACACGATGTCTCTTATCAACAGTCTTCCTTTTTAAATTACATGCAGCCTTAGATCGTGTCATACGGGATGAAATAAAAGATGCATGCGAAACTGGTTGTGATGTAGAGGAACTAACGGGAACAGATTCAGTAAAATCTTCATCTTGTGAACTATTCTGTGCATGCAAAGCAGCATCATCAACAACACGTCAACCCCTCCTACCACTCATATCCGTAGATTTCACAATTGTAATACTAGTAATACAGATACTTAGTGATAAAATAGATATATGCAATGAATTGCTGCATTTAAAGAGAGAAGAGAAGTGAAACGACTCTGCGTTGGAAATTGTAAAGGATATACAAAAACCCTATAGACAAAGTAAACGATCGAGTGTGGGAAAGGAAAAAGAAAAGCTGCAGACGTTATAATCACATTCATATCCTAAATTAATGTTCACAAGCCTAAATTATCGTGCCTAATCAGAACATAACTACCCATATTCCCTCATCCCCTTAATTAATGGAATACTAAATGATAACTCCTCCTCTTCCCAATATAACCGGTTACACATATCTATAAAATTAATAAAAACTGTCAACTTTCCATTATAATTAATAAATTCGAAAAAATCGTAAACAAAATAAAATTAAATTAAATATAATACTTAAAATTAGCGGTTTGGCTATAAAAAGAAAGTCTGAATAAAAGGTGTTTATATTTAGTAAATATTTTTAGCAAATGTTTACCTAGAGTAAATTATCCAAAAATAAAATAGAAAATGAAAAGACGGCATCCGCCGATATGTGGTGGAGCCAACTAGGCCCATGGAACCCAACTCTAAAATTTCAAATACACGTGGCAAGAATCTAAGAAGTAAGCTATAAATAATATATTTCACTTTACATTCTCCAGCCTTCCAAGTTTCCAAAAATTCTAACCCCCTCACTCACTGCTTTTATCATCAAAACTCAAAAGATCTCTCCACCGGACTACGGCGGAGCAATGGTTGCACACGACGACGCCGGTTCTAAGCGCCACCGTCGACCCAGCGTCAAGTTAACCGACATCGACGGCGGAGCATTGGTTGCAAGGTCTCTATTGAAGAATTGTTCCAGCAAGGCTTCCAAGAATCGGCATTTTACCAACTTATCAAGTAATCAAACCCTAACCCTAGTTGAAACTAACCCTAATAATGACAATAGAAATTCTAGGAAAAATAATGTTGATGATGAGGATGATATTAATAATGCTAATTTAGATAATGTTGCTATTGGAAGTTGGAAAAGTAAATCCAAGAAAAGCCCAATTACTAAGAAAGTAAGGTCTAATTGGGCTTCTTTTAAATCCAAGCCCAATGATATCGAAAAAGATGACAAAATGCACACTACTTATGTGGAAGATTCAGAGAATAATGAACATTCAGGAGATAGCCCAGTTAATGATAATGTGAAAAGGGGTACTAGGGTTTCTGAGGAAGGCCCATTAAGTGATGGGGAGGCGCGAGATTGGAACTTGGGTTCGGAGAGGAATGGGGTTACGGTATGGCTGAACGAGTTGGGACTTGGTCGGTATGCACCCGTCTTTGAGATTCATGAGGTTGATGATGAGGCTTTACCAATGCTAACATTGGAGGATCTTAAAGATATGGGAATCAGTGCAGTTGGATCCCGGAGGAAAATGTATTGCTCGATTCAGAAGCTAAATAAAGGGTTCTCATGATTTTCGAATGGAGGTGCATGATCAGTATGGCTTTTGTAGGCTCGTATGCCTATTTTTGATATCTTGCCCAACATTAGCTTTACGTGCAGCTTAACCTCTTAATTTTTGCAGATTTTGTGCTTTGTTAGTAGTTTAGATGCAATTGTGATATACTAGCAGGTTTTGTAGTGTATAGTGCGCTGACTGTTCATAACTTCTTTGTTGATTTGGTCCTAAATAGATCAAAACTTTGAGACCTGCAAAATCTTGATGCATCATTCAAAAAGGGAATGATAGTTACTCTTTTTAGTTTCCCTAATAAATTTTATGTTCAATTTTCATTTCACAATCTTATTTATGCTGCGACGACTTTTCTTTGGTTGCTGAATGCGTGTTGCACTGTTGCTGCTACTTTCTAAATGCCTCTGGCATTGTGCCCTTGGCATTCCTTTCCTTTATAAGAGAACATTTTTTGCTATGTGGAGCTCTTGAGAACATTTTCTTTTTGATAGGGTAAAGTAATTCTATGGACTGTTGCAGGAAAAACCACATTGACATGTTGAAATATTGCTATTGGGACTTTCAGATAGAAGGCTAGTCACACACAGACACACTTGAGTTAGAGTAAACCTGCAAAGTACTTTGAGTTGCATAGATTGATGTTTATGAGATGCTTCCTCCAGAAATTTGGTTAGGTCTGCCTCCTGATCAAGCTGGTCATTTGTTAACCACCACAGCAGTTGTCTTGGAATCACCATTAGTGCAGAAAAACAAGTTGGTGCAGTAAATAGCTTTGTCCCCTTTGCCCCTGCATGACAATCGCAGACACACTCACGCACATACACAGACGGGCCTATCCTCTCCAAAATTGGGATGTAGTTACCCCCTTTCCCTGTCGAGATGGATCTAGGATTTTAGGTTAGTGAATGCGGGTAATCGTTGCATCGATCACACCTTTGTGACATTGACAGTTGATGTGGACTTTGTATAATTACATATTTTTAAAAATTATTTAACTACAGTTACTACACTCATAGAGGCTGCCCACTTCAACTTTTTGGCGTTCTCCCCTGCCTGTCCTTCCCCCAGAACCTCCTTGCAGGAATTTCAGTTTGTAGGTAGAAATTGTGGTCGGAAATGTTTCCTTTCTCTTTCGTTGGTTTTAGGCTTTGGGAGGGAGGAAGCTGCTGGTCAGTGTGATAAATGTCAGGGCAAAATGAGTTTTTCTAGCCGCTGTGATAAATGTCAGTGCAAATGAGTTTCTCTAGTAAGTTATTCATTGTTCTGTAAGCCTAGAAGATCCTTCTGGCTGAACATCCAGAATCTCTTGTTGAAGAAACATCTACAGTAAATAAAAGCCCTGTTTCTAAAAACAGGCTCAGAGAATTTTTTGAGAGTTCTGCTTTTCATGTAAACGGATTTTCAGAATGTTCATGCTTTTATTCAAACAAAGGCATTGGTTTGTTTCCGATACCATTTGGTTATGTTGTTCTATCTGCTTCATCTCATTTTTAATTTTCCCGGCAAACTACAGTTTCTAACTCTTGCAAGAAATTCTAATTTGAATGCGTTTCCACGGCAAGATGATTTCCGAACCTTGCGATGCTGTGGACAATGACCTTGGACAGATAATGGTTTTTGTGTATTATCATTAATATTCTCTACTCTAGCTTTCACTTTCAAGACATCTATGGACTTGATGTTCGTGACAAATTTTTATCTCGATGTAGGACACCAATTTCTTTTATGATCGAGTTGGTGTATTACAGACAATATATGCCCGTGATTTGAGGAGCTGACACAGTTGATTCAGAGAGTATAATAGTCGTGCTACAACAAGATACCTAGTGTTATTTCATAAGTAGAGTCTTGATAGGTGAGTTGTACTCATATCTTGCCCCCATCAAAGTAGAGATTTCATAATATTCGTGCTAATAAATTGAATTAAATTCTTGTTTTGCAAAGAGATGCGAAATCAACTGAAGAGGATGTAATAGTCATTTGCCAGATTATCTCCAACTGTACTCATTTTCCAGATCATATCTACGACAACGAGGTAGTTATAACAAGCAGAAGTTTGGCAGCTGACCACCACGGTCATTTCTACTTCTCATTCAGAACCAAATATCAGAGCTATCTCCCAGCTATATTCGGCAGGACTCAGGAGTGGAACATGTCAAGTCACTGCCTTTAGTACTCTCTGGAAATAGAAATCAAGCTCTGCAGCGATATATGTTTCTCTGTTCTGGGTAGGAAAAAAGGGAGAAGACCGGCAGGGGTGGGGGAAAGGGGTACAGAAATATAATTATATCTCATGATGAACTTTGTAGCTCAATGACAGCAGAGCTGAATCAATAAAATGGACAAGGATCCTAAATTTCTGATCCCTAACTAATGCTATTGCAAATTATCCTCCTTTCATGCTCTGATATACATTGAAAGTTAATCTTGAAAAATAAAAAATCCCAGTCCCCTACAAGCTGCCAAAAGAATATGAAACATATAGAAAACTCAGTGTCCTATAACTTGGTATTCCTTTCACGTGCCTTGTCATAAGGCTTAGACCAACTTTGAGCGCACCATTCAGCTCTCAAGCTGCAAAATCTGAAGACAGTGGAGTGGTACAAAACGCGAAAAGATGTTGGCAGGGTCGTCTTCAAGCAATGCCTTTTTACAGCATACCTTGCAATATGGTCTAATAAACTCATATTTGTTCAGTGTTCTGAATCAAGTTGGTACCGTGCAGAGTTGGCCATGTCCTGGATTATGCTCCAAAGGATACATTGTAGTGCCTTTTACATATTTTTGATGCTCAACGGCTGCTTTTCTAAGGTTTGAAATGTCCACATTCTTTCCTTTCTGTAGCTTCTTGATGATGGAACATGTAGCCAAAAGATCAGTAGATCCTGCTCCGACCCTCCTATAGAGACATTCAAACATAGCTTAAATAAACTTGTAAACAATTTGAACACAGAAAAACTTAATACTACATTGAAACAGGATCTTCTTGACAGTTGAAGTAAAGGTTATTGCCGCATCAGGCAACATGATCCAAATACCTCAACAACTTCTCTGATGCAATTCGGGCAGCAGTGATTGCGCTGCGGCTGGGTAACCACTTTACAACACGATTTGGATCCGCTCTCATTGGAGAATGGATTTTAATAAGCTACAAAAAATTGATAAATGTCAGATTTGCAATTTATCGGTGAAGACAACTCTTACTCCCGAAAGAAATAAAAAGTAACAACACCTGGTAATAGAAGGGCCCAAGTGGTATATTACTAGTTGTCTTATGACTGTTTTTCAGGTTCCTAATTTAGGAGTATGGTATAAATGTTTTTGATTGTTTCTATGTTAGGAGTATGGTGTAAATGTTTCCAGATTCTAGTCTATTGTAGGAGTAAGGTGTAAATGTTTCCCCAGGTTGTATCTGCAGTGTCCATACTTCAGAGAGTGTGTAACTGGAAAATCCGTGATCTCCATGCTCTGTCTCTTCTGTGACAAGTGAAGCTTACTTTCTTTTGATAATTGACGTATGCAGTTAACGATAGTTTTTTTCAAAAATAAATAAAATTATAAGGAATATGCAGATAACGATACTAGTCTTCATACTCAGGCCGACTTCCACCCTTAACTCTTGTCAAAGTAACTTGACTGATGGTAATGCACTATTTCAACAGGAAAGAGGACCATCATTAATCCTTATAAAAAAAAAAGGACCCTCGTTAATATTTTTTTGGGGGCACGGTGTGGGACGGTGGTGGAAAGAAAAGAAACAGAATAGCATCTACATAAAAGCACTAAATAACTGACCCCTAGGCATTCCATCATTTGATAGTATGCCCTTCCCTGCAGAGGTGTATGACCTTGCCGAGACTCTGAGAAATACCTGGTCCTGTGATGACACAAACACTTTCTGTCAGCTTTGCTGAATCTGATCACCATGTTCAGAAATATTTAGAAAAAAATATATATCGGCTATAAGATGTTTTAGCTTCATCACCATTCTTTATAGCCTGGATCCACTGTAAAACCATACATATCGACAGTGTCACAGATGGAGAGGGCAAATTCTAGAGCCTTTAGTCCAGTTCCCTTTGCTGCAGAACCAAAGGATGCACCCAACATGAGATATACTGGGTTGAGAATTGGCACTTCCTACAGAAAGAGATACCAAAGGGGAAGATGTAAATAAATAATTTCCAGCCAGCCTAAGAAACAAATTTATTGCATTGCATGGCCACAGGTATATCAAGTTTGGGGCAAGACACTTGGTGGATGCATAACCTATAAAATAACAAGCAGCACATAATGCAGAAGCTACATCCTGTCTACAGACATGGATCCTCATGCAAGTTAACATTGGCCATGGCTTTGTTAAGTGCACAGGATCCAGTAAAAATATTGAAACTTCATGGAACATACTTTCTTACACCGATAGATGGTTCTTTGATAAAGTCTAAGTTAATGACATCATGCAAAAGAATGAGATATTTACAAGTCCATGCATATCAAATGCAGAAGAAAGTACTCACCCGAATCATCTTGTTCATGATATCATGTATAGTTGTTTTAACTATCAACACCTCCTTTCCTTTATCTGTAGAATTTAAGATTTTTAGCATGACTGTAATAAAAGATCAAGCCCTACAACAAGTGGAATGGAGCCAATACCATACAACTCTGCTACTTTATCAAGAGCTTTAGCAGAACCCCTATTAAGAAGACGAAATGTACTTTTGGAGCCCACAAATTCGGTGTAGTTCTGTGAAAACAATAAAGAAGGGAGATGTTAAGGGTCCACAAAATCAAGTAAAAGGAGAAGTTGATCAGATTGCAAACCTGTATTGGGGCTCCATTTTCCCTGAAAACAGCTTCATAGCTATCGATCTCATCACCAAATTTTGTTTTCAGAAGATCACCTGAGTTGCCAATAACAGCACATCGACCGTACTGTCTTGGAAATAATGGTGGTCGTTCTGGAAGTACTAGAGAGAGCTTCTCCATACAGAGAGTTTTATTTTCACATTGGTTCCTGCCCCCAAAAAGTGATACACCGCAAAAATCAGCAACACCCAGATTCTTTAGTTATAGCAAGCTAATATTCATGCTAATCGTCAAGTTCTTCAAGAAAGATTAATATACTTTCTAAGAATTAAGAGGCAACAATTTTATGATATACGGATACACATTGCACAGTCCTGTAGATCCAGAAAATATATCAGTTATATTAGATCAAAAAGCAAGCAGCGTAATGTACAACATTAGAAGGAAAGGTATCTATGGTATGTTTGCCCGTTTGAAGCAAAAGTCGATCATTCTAACCATGTTTATCCAGATAATTATGCACTTATATACTAGAAGAATTTACGCAATAGTACCAACAATATTGAGGACCATATGGTCAAGAGTGAGATGACACTTACAGGAGTATTCCCTTATTAATCCTTCGCCATGCATAGTCCTCCCATCCATTTGGTAGGGCATCAATGTACTCTTTAGTGAGTACCGTGGTACTGTTCCTCACCTGAGCAATCATCTCACTGTATTTAAATCAATTGTAGTATGTAAAGCAATTCACAAGCTGTGAAGTTTATGTAAGCCAGCTTTAATAAAATGCTCTAGTTGGAGAGCAGAACACCATAGTTTCAATAAAAACACAAACAGTACAATTCAAATCCAGTAGTCTTATGAAAAACTTCCTGACCTGTTCCCAAGTAGCCACAGCTTCACATAAGTTCAGCTCATATGACAAGCCCTCAAGTTCTCCAGTTTTTGGATCTTTCTATTGTATGTGAAACATAAAAAAGTGCGGTTAGGTACAGCTGAGGATATTCAACAACTATTTGCAAGTTGCCAATATTGTGAACTAATTATCAAGTGGGAGAGGAAAATCAAGTGCTTGTGCAACAAAGAGAACTGGGCTATGTGCCAGACTTTTAATGATGATCAAGAAGATTAAACTAGCATGATAGTTGGGACAGTTCCTCATTTATACCTAATATATGGCAGGAGACATGACGAGAGATGGGTTTTTTAGGGGTAGTTGCAGTGCACGATAAAACTTACCCACTTCGGAACTGTCTCCCTGGGAAACTTCATTATAACCTCACAATAATCCCTACCACTCGCAGCTTGTAAGCCTAATCCATTTGCACTCTGCATCACTTTCCAGTTAGCAAATACAAAAAACAAGTTGTAAGCATATGCTGTCAACCAATTTTAAAGATCGAATAGCTAAAGTACAGTAACATCCAGATAAGCCAGAAACACAATACCAAAAGATAGTAAATACTCACTACTTTTGCAACTGAAGTTGCCGCGTGCACGAGGGGGTGGGGAGTAGAAGGAGAGCTGAACTCTCAAAATATTGCAAAGAACAGTATTCTTCACTTTTTCAATCCCTCCTGAAGCCAAAGTATGGAGTTCTTTAGCTTTGCAGCAGAGACAGAAGCAACTACTGTTGCTCATTGCAGAACTAGAATGACCAGACTGTTGATTTTAAAGGACTTCCTTGATTGAAAAACAGATAACATAGCTACAAGATTTGGTGCACGTTAATGTATTCTCACACGAACCTGACTCACTGAACTGGACTGCTATCAGCAGTGGAAGGTTCACTGTGAAGTCTTGCGACAAAAGCCTCATCGCCGTTGGAGTCAGATTATAATGGACGTGGAAAATGATATGGAAGACAAATGCCCCTTAAAATTTGGATTGCATCAGTTGGTTAATGGTGCATGATGCCCACTTGACACAGAGGAAGATCCAGAGGAAAGGACAGCAATTATGCTGAAAATCTACGAGTAGAGCATATACATGGACAAGGAACAGCTTTTTTGACTGCCCACAGGTAGCCAAATTTTGGGTACTGTTTCTCAATTTTTTTTATTTGAATAGATGAAGCCTAGGTCACTAGAAGACTTATTTTTGATACGGAAATGGATGTAACTTCAGAAAAAGTTGAAGGAAAACACCAGCTTGCATTGCTTGGGTTTTTTGGAACGAAAGAAACCAGAGATATTTTTAAGAAAGGTTGCAACTGAACATACTTCTAAGTTGAAGAGTTTAGTATTTCTGGTCTCTGGTGTCTTACATTATGTATTACTATGAGAATACTTTGGTAGATTTCATAGACTCCTTACAAGAAAGCTGATAAAAAAGGGTTTGTTATCTTTCTTAATGAACAGCATTGCTTTAGTGTTTGGATTCTGGGACATTAACGAAACCTTAACCTTACTTGGCAAAAACGATAGTCTTCAGCTTTCATCTTAAACTTATACTTAAAACATATAAACAATGATATCAGAAAACCTACAGAGAGAGGTAACAAGCACTGATCTAAGCTTAACCAATATTAACTCACTTCATAAAAGAGCAAGCTACAAGTTCCAATTCTTATACAATAATTTAAGACGAAATATTAGGTAAAAAAACTAGCTGGCGAACATTCAATCAGACAAGTGTATATATGCTTGATTAACATTACAGACTAAGACTCAGCATCCTGAGATCTAAGTTAGCACTAAATAAACAGTAAAATACCAATCTTAGCCTAAAATTCCGTCATTTTCGCCAATGCAATGAGATTCAGCTAAGCATTTAGCAATTCAGATACTTTTAAGCCTAACTAAAGCAATGAGAACAAACCTAAATATCAAAACTAAAAACCACGACTCACCACACACTTGTGGAAATCAGTCTGTAGAGATTGTAATGCCTCCAAATCCTCATCCGAAATATGATATGATCCATCTAGTTAACGAACAAATTAGGTAATGAGTAATTAAACTGTGTAATTTCAGTAATATAAGAATGAGTAATTAAACTGTATACGTACATGGAGAGGAGAGACCAGTGATGTAGATGAGAATAGCTCCCAGTCCAGATGCCAACGCAATAACAAATGCTAACTTCAATAGCTTCATTTAAATTCTATATTACACTTCCTTGATTTTCTCAACTATTATCGATAAATCAATGAATCTATTGCTGCTTTTTTCTGTTGTTAAGTACGGTGAGCGTTAGATCTGGAAGTAAATTGAAACTCTCTCTTAATTTTTCGCTCTAAAATCATTGGAACAAACTAAAGCAAAGCTTCCCTTTACTTTTCTCTTTTTACATTTTTACCATGTTAGTTAACAAGCTTCTCTTTCAGCCACCCAACTTATTTTTACTTGGCTTTTGGCCCCTGAACTTTCAATATTCCTTCAACTACCTATTGGAAAAAAATTGCCCATTTGGTTCTTGGGTATTCTTCTTTTTCTCTTTAATTCTTGGGTATAGTTTTCTTTTCTTCTTATAAGAAAGACGCTATTTTAATTACTTATCGTGATTATTACAAAAGGAGACAGATCGAACATTAGTAGTTAGGCTTATCTTTATTTGAAATATGAACCCTACGGTATTTAAAAGCATTTCAAAAGATTTGACATCAGCAAAAGCTCTCAAGGTGGCCTACATGGTTAGCTAGAACGTTCAACTCATGTCTCTTGAATAATAGATGTTCCTGAGCCTCTAGCAAGAACCTGCAAATTTAAAAAGATGTGTGAGTATATTTCATTATTAGTAGTTAGGTTATCAGATAATACATGTGCTCTTTTTTTTTTGTAAGAACAATAGAGCCATGACGCGATAAACTTGCTTTTGAAATTGATGAGCGACGTGAAAATACTTTATGCTAGTTGTCTATTTAAGGCTTGACTTGAAAAGATATAACAAACTAGAGTACTTATGAATAAAGTTAAGGAGAAAAAATAAGCTCAACATAATTGAATTACTATTATTTATGATCCATAAGTGATGATTTGAAATTTCTAATAATTCTTTTTCGGTTAGATTGAAATTTCTCTTAAAAAATTATGTCATAACCAATGATATTTTTGTTTTAGCACGAACTAGTAGGAACTTGATTAAATCATATTTTTGTTAACGATTGACTTTCCTTCAAATGTATGTAGCCATACTCTAGGATCAATGTAATGACATTATTACAATTTGAGTAGTCAAATAAAAAATATTGATGAAACATATATTTACCTTCAAATATGCCTTTTATAGTTTTATTATGATTCGCATGACACTTTGTTCTAGCACTCGGTTGACAATCTAACTCCCATATTTTTACCGGGCATGTGCTGGCTTTGAACAATTTAATCCCGCGGATGAAACCCCCATATTGTATTAGGTCCCTCTTCACTTGACACCACAAATTCAAACAACAAGGGCTGTTTTTGTAATTCTGAAACTAAACAAAATTTACAACTACATAAAGATCCAGGGACTAAAAACGTTCAACGACCTTTGTTTCTACACATCTAATCAAATCACCAGAACCAACTGTAGAACAAACAAGGCTCAATGGCATCGAGGTACTGGGTGGTTTCTCTTCCGGTTCAGCAAAACTCATCCGCTACTTCTCTTTGGAGTCGTCTTCAAGAATCTATTTCAAAGCATTCCTTTGATACTCCTCTTTATAGAGTAAGCTCTCCGATTTTTTCTAACATATTTACTGAGATCTACCTTCTAATTTTCGGATCACCTTAATTTTGTTAATTTAATTTGCAGTTTAATATCCCGGATCTTCGTGTCGGTACCTTGGATTCGCTTCTAGCTCTTAGCGATGATCTTGTCAAGGTCACTCCTTTTTCCTCTATACATTTATTAGTTGTTTTACATTCCAATTACAAAACATTAGTAATGTGTGATCTGTAATAGATTCTTATCATTGTAGTAGCTATTAGCTGTATTTTGTATTTTCTTAATCGAAAACTTTAGTTATTTAATGTGACTCTGATGTGGAAAATTTGAAATCTTTGGAGTTGAATAGCTTTATCGAAGAAATTTAGTTAGTTAATGTGGTATTGACGGGAATCTATGTGGAAATTTCGAAATTTTGTGCAGTCAAATAGCTTCATTGAAGGGGTCTGTTCCAAGACACGTCGTCAGATTGAGGAATTGGAGAGGGTTTCTGGTGTCCTCAGTAGCTCTCTCACTGTGGATGGGGTTCCTGTTGACTCATACCTTACTAGGTAATCAATAATCACCTAATTTGACTGCTTTCGTTATTTGAAACTAAAATTTTCCTGACAAAAAGTTTGATGTTTGGTCATAGGTTTGCTTGGGACGAGGCAAAATATCCTAAAATGTCGCCTCTTAAGGAGATTGTGGATGGAATTCACACCCAAGTAGCCAAGATTGAGGATGACCTTAAGGTTAGGAGTCTATTCTGTTATGTAATTTGAAACAAGAAATTTGGGAGGAGCAGTAGTTGGGTATAAGAATGTCCCAGAACTTATTGATCTATTTTTTGTTCTTGTGGTGTTGGTAATTTCCTATCCAGTGCATACTTAAAATGTTTATGATACGAGTACCTATTAGGCCAGGATGTCTAGGTGGCAAATTCTGAAGTAAAACATGGAAATAGTTCTAAATATGTAAATTAAGGTCTTGCTATGTGAATTAAGCTTATACCGATGCACTAGTAAACATTCTTGAAGGAAAGAAGTGCATGGTAGATGAGGGAGAAAGCAAAGATGAATTAGCTTTCCTTAACTTTTTCCCAATTAAATCATGTGTTTGCCCTTTACTGAATTAAAGAAGGTTCATTTAAGGGCAAGTATATTTTACCAGCCATTTAATTTCTCAATGCTGGACGATATCTTGTGTTTCTTCCCATTCTATCAAGCCTTAGCGTTCCATTCTATCAAGCCTTAGTGTGTGTGACTGGTTAAATATCAGGAGGCTTTTCTGATCACCAATGAAGTGGAAGTTTCTTCTTTAAATAAAAAAAGTGGACTGGAAGATTGCTATGGGGTTGCATAGAAGCTATCCTTGGTATATTGGCTGTTTACGTGAGATTTTCTCATTAACAAGTTAACCTATACAAGAGTGAGGAATTGAAACCAACAATCAACTTACTGCTTTTGATGTCCCTCAATTCTTCTTACGTTGCTTCGGCGGTGCCTTTTCGCCTTCTCTTCGCTCTAAACAGGCGCGCTAGTGGACACGGGAGGGAGCAGGTGAAGCATGTCGTACGTAAAGAAAGATAATAAAATTATTTACCTTATAAAAAAAAATTTAACGCTCTATCTTCTTGCTCAATATGTGTGTCTGTTTGTTTTAGTATGTCATCCATGTTCTTAATGATTTTTGGGTGAGATTTAACGTAATTAAGAACCTGAATTTTGAAAATCGAAAAATCTCCAAGGGCTAGTGGTGCACGATTCAAAACTCAGTGGATAATGGACGCGACTCCACCCCCACTTAAATACCAGACAAAAGTGGCCGGGCTTAAACCCTTGATATGCACCTAGCCAAACATCGATCGCTGCACTTTTACCACTAAACCAAACCTCGGGTCCAATAAATTTAGGACCTTTAGAGCATTAAATGGTTTATCAGAGCCCTAGGTTTCTAGAAGCTGTAAGTGATTTGCTTATGAACAGGGTATCTTTGAATAGGGCATCATTTCTAGTTTAACCCTCCTACTTTAATCCACAATTCCTTAGTCATGTTTTCAATAAAAGAGGAAGATAATGAACAATATTTTCTATGTCAAATAGTTAAGACTTGAGGAAGAGGTGCTTAATATTGCGTGTGACTAATTTCCTTTTTGAAACTTTATGAAGGGATGAGTATAATTTAGTGGTGATATGTCGATCAAGGTGGGAGGAAAGTGAGTTTTTGGAGACAGGTGGTGTGGAGACCACTTTGAAAGATGATTGTCCAGATATTCCTAGAATACCATGCTTAAGGGAGTTGGCAGTCTATCAAATTTGGAAGATACAAGATGGGATTTTTTTTTTAGAATTCTAAGGATTGTTAGACTTGCTTCACAAACAATGCTCGATACTTGCACAGACGGCGCTGTACAATCAAATATTCATAGAAACGAACGACACTCGATACTTGATAGTCGTGATGTATGGAAGTGGGGTTGGGGAGCAACAAAGTTTTTCCAGTTAAGTCATTTTATGAAAAGCTTTTGACTAGGAAGGAGAATGCCTTTCCTTATCGATCTATTTGAATCTCGAGGGTCCCGAGGAAGGTGTATTTCTTAGCTTGCCTCGCAGCTAGGGGAGTGATTTCACGGCCTAGAATTTTAGGAAGCGTAAGGTCACTTATGTTAGTTGGTGCTTCATGTGCAAAGAGACGGGAAAGATGTCGATCACCTCTTTCTTTACTCTAGTTTCGCCTCAAGGTTTTGGGTGGAAATTCTCAATTAGTTTGGCGTATCATAGGCGATGTCAAGATACGTATAGAGTTGATGTTTAGTTGGATTGTGGTAGATTATAAGAAGAGGCAAGGGGTAGAACCTGGATCCTTTGGCACTCATGTTGGTTATCTGGATTCTGGAGAGTGTTAGGAACCAGAATTTCCTAACCGAGATCCGTCTATTTCCTAACTCAAAACTACACAAAAACAAACACAGAATTTAAACATTTCTATTACTATTTATTTCCACCAACAAATAGATTAAGTTTACAAATAAACTAACATAAACTAGAAGAAGTGTACAACCAACAACCAAGGTATTTCGAGGCACCTTATCCTCCAAACCGGTAGAGAAAAACACACAGACAAGTCCTAAAATAAAGCTGCTTCTGTCCGGACTTTATTTGTAATACAAATAACTTAAAATAATTGATAAACTGCTAAAAAACTGCTATAATAAATGCACATTAATAAATAATTAAAATAGACACAATTAGGCCTTATTTTCACCCTTCTTCCTGCGATGATAGTAATTACTAACAACAGGTCTAACATTACCAGTCCCAATGAGTTTCACCTTGTCCTCAAGGTGAAATTGCGAAAACAATTCCTCATAGAGTTTCACCCTTCAATAGAGTGCAAGGACAATTCCAATGACTTTTGTGATTCTAGTTGTTCTTGAACATTTAATTGGTCTGTCTTGCCTTTTGCTGCTTCCTCTGAATCCTCATTTAAGCCTTCTTCTTCATTACCCTCTGCTGCAATAATAAGCAGATTCAACTGCTTTGAATTGCACCTATGATGGGACCATATTTTTCATCACAACGAAAACAAAGTCTTTTTCTCAATTTCTCTTGATACTCTACATCAGATAGCCTTTTGTTTGCTCCTCCACGTCTTGTAAAAGTTTCTGTCCCTGCTTGCACCATTTCTCCTTGCTTTTGCTCTTGATATTATCGTGGTGCTGCTGTAGCACGTGCAGAATTAAATGGTGTTGTGGCAAAACGAGCATGAAGACTTCCAAAGCTTGTTGTTCGGCTATTATCAGTCACTGAAAAATGAGTTGAACCCCCGTGAAGTGCCATACGCATATGCCTCGGCAAGTGGGCTTGGCTAAGAGCCCAATTCTTCTCTTCAATGCGCTGACTTTGGTCCATAATTTGTGTTAGGGTTCCCAGTCTACTAAGACGCAACTCTGCTTTAATCTCTTCTTTCAATCCATTTACGAAAAATCCCATTAAAACCTCATCATCTGCATCTTTCAAAAATGCTGAAAGTAATTCAAAATCTTCTCTGTATTGGGCCACGCTTTCAGTTCGTTGCAACCTTATTAAAACCTCATATAGGTTCCCGAACTATGATGGAGTGAATCGTTGGAGTATGGCTATTCGAAACACATCCCAGGTGACAATCGACATCCTTGTTTCCCACCATTGGAACAAATTTAAGGCTTTCCTTTCAAGGCAAACAACAGCAACCTCCAACTTATCCTTTTCAATGATCCATTGAAATTAAAACAGCGTTCTGCCCTGTTAAGCCACCCATATGGATTATCATCAGAGAATATTGGTAGTTCCAGTCTTCTAGGATGCATTTCATTGCGAATATGTGGCTGAATTTCTTCTCGAGGTCGATCACCTCCCCGATTGCCGCTATTCTCTGCCATTACTTCCGTCTCTCTACTTGGATCTGCTTGAACCGTTGATTTTCCTTTAATATGTCGAAGAATTTCAGCGTCATGTTCATCTTTTTTTAGCATCTAGTCTCATAACTCTCGTAACTGGCCTATGCAATTCCGAAGTGATCCAATCTCCTTTTCTACTTCGTTCACTGTCTTCTCTAATCCTTCAATCCTCCCCTCCATTCTGGTTGAAACCATCAAGGCTCTGATAATAAATTTGTTAGGAACCAGAATTTCCTAATCAAGATCTGTCTATTTTCTAACTCAAAAACACACAAAGAACAAACACAAAATTTAAACACTTCAACTACTATTTATTTCTACCAACAAATAGATTAAGTTTACAAATAAAGTAACATAAACTAGAAGAAGTTTACAACCAACAACCAAGGTATTTCGAGGTACCTTATCCTCCCAACTGCTAGAGAAAAACACACAGACAAGCCATAGAATAAAACCGTTTCTGTCCAGACTTTATTTGTAATAGAATAATTTAAAATAACTGACAAACTGCTAAGTAACTGCTATAATAAATACACATTAATAAATAATTAAAAGACACAATTAGGGCTTATTTTCACCCTTCTTCCTGCGATGATAGACCTTACTAACAACAGGTCTAACAGAGAGACATAAACATGAGAGCTTTTTAAGGAATAGAGATGTCTTTCGTCCAGTTTAAGAGCAGTATTTTATCATTTTTTCTTTTTGGTGCACCCACGAATTCCTAATCAAATTGTTCAAAAATTGGTATTGTTTTAATGCAAAATGATGTGTAAAATGTGCCAATAATAAGATATTCTGATTGCCTTTACAATTTCTGTTGGTTATCCGTGACAGGTTCGTGTTTCTGAGTATAATAATGTGCGCAGTCAACTTAATGCCATCAATCGAAAGCAGACAGGAAGGTATGTAAGAGATGATATATTTTTCAATGGATAAACATGGACATCCAGTAAATGTTGATCTATCATTTTTGAGTATCAGCTATTTCAATAGTGATTTATAATCAAGGAAGCTTCAACTACTACCTAAATATTTGTCCTAGACACTGACAACATAGATCAACATAATTGTGGAATTTAAGAAGGATGAGAGGCAGCTAACTTGAGAAAGGCTATGTCAAAATTGGCTTCTATTAGACACGGAAAGTTTTCTTCGATAAAGATTAACCATGGAAATACATCCATATTGTTTCTGTTAAAGATCACCAGATAATAGAGGTGGCACTCATTATCTGGTTGGTGGAGTTGTACACACACAGACAAAAGAAAAAGAAAGGGGAGAGAGAGAGAGTGAGAGAGAAATAAGCTGAAGTTTGGTACTCAGGTCTTGGTACTTATCCTTATAGGAGGATCAAGGAGAGTGCTTTGTTAATGCTTGTTTCTTTGTTATTTAATTGTTAATTTGTTTAAATTATTTGGTTAATCAGTGGAATCTCCTCTGCTATTGTGGGGGTGGCGGAGGTGGCTTAAATGATCTTTGGAATCACTCATCTCGGTTTTTCGATTGCGTATCTACTACTTGACATTCTGGCTGATGTGCATGGTGTTTGTTTCAGTTTAGCTGTCCGTGATCTGTCCAATTTGGTAAAGCCGACGGATATTGTTTCCTCGGAACACTTAACAACTCTCCTTGCTGTTGTTTCCAAATACTCGCAGAAAGACTGGTTATCAAGTTACGAGACACTTACCGCTTATGTGGTAAGAACTTTGTTGGATATAGTCGCATACTTCTATTTTATTAAAATGTGTTTCTACTATGCATAGTGCTTCTAGTTGCGGCATTGCATTTTGTATTAAATTATTCTCCTTTGAGGTCAAGCTGGATTTCTTACTTATTTCTGGAATTTGAAATTGCTAATCTTCTTTGTGAACACTATATAGTGCTGTCCTACAAGTTCTACTTCTCATTGAGTTAATTGTTTAGGTTCCCAGATCCTCTAAGTTGCTCCATGAGGACAATGAGTATGCTCTCTATACTGTAACATTATTCAGTCGTGATGCCGACAATTTCAAGATTAAGGCGCGTGAAAGAGGCTTCCAGGTGAGGTTCCTTTACCTCTTTCAAGTCTCTCTTCCCCCACCAGTCTGAAAAATAGCTCTTTTATGTGTAAAATATGTGTGTTGTTTGCATACACACACATGTATACATACTGCATCGGAAGAACTGTTGATAGAGAAGGCCTCAGCTAAAGGGTTGTCTTATGGTACATTTGATTCAGATTCGCGACTTTGAATATGATCCAGACACACAAGAAAGCCGGAAACATGAGCTGGAAAAGCTGATGCAAGATCAAGAGACATTCAGAAGCTCTCTGTTGCAGTGGTGCTATACCAGTTATGGGGAGGTACTTCTCACTTAAGATCCTATTGGACTTTAAGTACATCTTTCTAACTGTTAAATTTGAGGTGCTTTTCAGCCTTGCAGAGGAAATGAAAAAGTGAATTGATTTTTCATCAGGCGATATCTAAACTGCTTTAGTAGGAAATTTATGTCTTTTTATTTGTAGTTTGGGCTAACAAATTTAACCTATCACATAATGGTTGTGGGTGAGGTCTATGGGTCCATCTCACAATTACATTACAATCCGATGCTAACTTGGATTTTGACAATTGAAGGGGAGGGAATGAGTTTGCTCTTCTAGGATTTATTATTAGATAGAGTTCAGTGGAAGTGAACTGCTTACGAATTTCAAGAGAATATATCCCTGAATTCGTCGCATGAACCTTCAGCATCCATTATAGGAGAAGATATAATAGTCCACTCCAGTAGCAATGCATGTAGTGGTTCTAGAGCCTTACTGTTGTCCTGCAGCCAAGTATCATCTTACATGTGAAACTGAGGGAGCACGTTCTAGGACTAAGGAAAAAGCCCAGTATGAATTTTGGAAAGGAAAATGGAAAACGGTCTAACCCATCAACTTATCCCAATAATCTTTTTTTAGAAAACATAAAAATCGGAAGCATAAAGAGACCCCAACCTATCAACGGCAAAAATAACTCAAAATTGCATCTGTATGTAAGAAAGTTAAAAAAAAAAAAAAAAACAGTGATTGAAGCGGATAAGGGAATGGATGTAGTGGTTGGATTTAGCTAATGTGAATTGATATAAGCTAAGTTTCAGAGTTCTTTGTTAATCTCTTTCATTCTTTTTCTCATTAAATGTTGATGGATCTTACCATAGCCTTTCTGCCAATAGTGAAGTTATTTAGGAGTTTGGCTATAGATACCAATTTTTTATTATTATTATTATTATTATTATTATTATTATTATTATAATAATAATTATTATTATTATTATTATAATTATTATTATTATTATTATTATTATTTTGCAAAATAGTTTTTGAGCTGAGTAGGAAAATTGTATTTGGACGTTGAAGTTGTGTTTCGACATGCATTTTATTTTACATGACAAAAAACTGAAGTTTTGTGAGTGTAGCACTTCTTTTTTTATTGGAAAACTTGAAAAAGTGGTAAAAAAAGCACTTTTTTGGTTTTGGAAAAACGTTTTCAGAAGATCTCCAAAAACCTACGAGTTTCATGGCCAGACAAGTCTTTGAAATGCTTTTTGAAAATAGGAAAAAAAATTTATGGACAAACGCCTCCGTAGATTCGGTCTTTCAATCGCATGAAATGCATCAAGACTTGGAGAGAAGACAAGCTCTTAGTTAGTGGGGAGCAGAGTCAGCAAAACATGTGATTTTTTCTTGTTAACTTCTATTAACTTTCTTTAACAATTTACTAACAAACACCAAAAGTTTCTATTCTTTGTTCTCTCTGGGCACAAGGGGGTTATGGTGAGAAGGCAGGTGATAATTTCTGGTTGCCAGTGTATAACGTTGTCCTTGCTCTTGTTTGTAGCTTAAGGAACATTGTCTCATACCTTGCTCTTGTTTTTCCTTCTTAAATTGTGATTTAAGTAAAACCAAAATATGCTCGTGGTCTTTGTCCACTCATCTATTGATGCTCATCTAGATGAAACTTTGTATGAATTATGTACCTTGGTGGAGCTCTGTTAAGGAGGCTGGGGAAAATTGGCATGCCACTCTAGGAGGTAGCTTGAGCACTCTGTGAGTTTTTCACCCTAAGCACATGGACGTGTTCTAGACACGGCTTTACATACCTCCAGTGAATGTGTTTTCGATTTACATAGCAGAGTGGTCAAAGTTGTTAGATAAAAATGTTTGTGTTGAACTTTAACTTGCTTAAGGTGGACCCATAGAACCTTGCTCTTTTGAACTTTGGCCTACATATTAGAGTTCTTCAAAAACCTCGAGAAATACATGTTTTTTGTTTTGGAGAATGTAACCTCGAACTATAGATGTATTGACTGATTAAAATATCTATCGCCAAGAGAAGTTGATTGACTGGGTGCCTAGTGTTAAAATGTTTCATATTTGTTTGAAGGAATATGTTCTCTCCTTATATGGTCAAGAAACAGGTAACATTTGTTACAAAGGCAAAAACCTCTAGTAGTATGGCTTTCTTGTGACAAGCAGGGTCCTTTGATTGTTAGCCTGATAAGGCGTGCCACTATTGTGGGTGTCTTCATATTCAAAATGAGCTTCCAAAATTTTCAAATGTGCTGCTGAACATATGTTATGATCTATTGCGATCTATTGCAAGATATGGGACTTGAGTCCCACGGTCAAATGTGGGACTATTGTGGGGCTTATATAGCCTTGGACTCTCCCACCTTAATAGCTAGCTTTTGGGGTGTGGTTCTCCCAAGGTTGTATCAACATATCTTTGCAGCACTCTTTGACTTTAAAAACATTTTTTCCTCCAATGCCCTGTTGTAGTTTGTCACTGTTGAAATATTTTCACTTTTACCCAAAAAAACTTAGCATACATTTCATTTCCTGTCTTGGCAGTTTCTCCTTAAACTGATGCTCCATGAATTCTTCTCTAAGCTGTCTGATGCTGGCTTCAGGTAGCTTACAAAGTTGTATAAATTAGGAAACTCTTCCTTGAGTCTACTGTCACCCAACTCCTTATCTAACCAAAGCAGGGTATGTTCTCCATTCCCTACCATTAGTTTGTATCCTACTGCTAAAATCACTCCATAATTTGCTGTTATACTTCCAAGGGCCAACTCCATATGGGGCTGAGGATATTTTAGTACACCAAAAACTATTCCCTTGTTTTTCCTTGACAATCTTCCTCCATAAGATCTCCTCTTCCTTGCATATTTCCATTAGCATTTCATGAGAAAGCTTATTATGCAACGCCAATTCTCCAACTTCAAGGCCCCCATAGTCCTTTGGCAGGGCACTCTTTCCCACTTAACTAGGTGGAACTTGTGTTGTGTATGGCCTCCCACAATAATCTTTTTCTTATTTTGTCAAACTGTTAAAGAATTGAACACCCTTAGGGAGCATCAGTCAGGGATAAGGGGTTATGCCGTCATGAAATTCGGTTGACGGGGTCAATAAGTCATGTTTCTCAATCTAATAATTGGCAGTGACAACCTCAATCTTCATTGACCTACTACCCCATTTTGTGCTTTCACCTCAAAGCAGTCACAGTTCGCTGGTTTATCTGTCGCCAGTTTCAGAGGATCAACCAAACTTTGCGACTGAAAGGTACACGAGGTTCTCATGTCTGTTGTTCAGTTAGACAATGAGAGTGAAAGCATTCAGAGAACAGGAGTTCAAGGCTTCAAGGGTGACAAGGGCAGGGGAAGATTGGTGAAGGTTATAACTAGAGGCGGATCTAAGATTTTAAAAGAATGAGTTCACCACTGTCAGGGCAGAGTTACATATCCCCAAAAGTGGCCAGCGAACAAATATCATTTTATATGATAATATATTAAGGAAAAGAAATATTAAAGGGCATTTATGAGATCAATCCTTGCTCCAGAGTGAAAGTGAACCATTACTGGATCAAGTGAACCATTTTGACTTTTAGGGTATTAGGCATATTTTTAAAAAATATGTAAATAATATATCTAGTTTCGTGGGAAGACTGGGTTCACGTGAACCACATTTTTTAGGGTGGATCTGCCCCTGGTTATAACATGGATTCAGGTAAAAGTATTAGATTCAGACATTAAACCTACACTGGTATGTTTTATTCATTTGGGAGGATCCATTAGAGAATTTAAAGTACATATATCCATGTCATCGCATTTAACACGGGTACATTTAGGCACTGGCAATAAAGAGTCCATATAACATAATTCCCACATAGTGGAGTGTTGACTTTGCTTCTTAAGAAAAACCAATATTAATCGGCAAATATGTGCAAAATCAATTCTAGATTGATTGCGCATACTTTAGTACTTAGAGAAGGGGCCTGAGAGAAAGTGGTGAACCTTTTCGATTCTTAGTAGCGGCTCGTGAAGTAGCCCTCTTTCTTTACAAAAAAAGGATACATTAGGCCAGATGGTAAATTTAACATCGTGGTAGGTCAGTCCTTAGCAGCAATTTGTCCTTCACTAACCCCCACAAACTTATAATGAGTGTCCAATTTTAGTAAGAGAAGAGTATAGTTATGCGCTTTGCACCTTCTGATTTGGTTGCCTATTTAGATATTAAGTGCACGCCTTGACTAGAGGTTTTCTAGCACCCACTTCCATATGAATTTATAATCACTTCAAAGAGGAGCACTTGTGTTTTCAAGGATGTGGAATTATAATTTCTAAGTGCATAGAGGTAGCTTCAATTCATTCTGGATTCAATTGGGTGATGAGCAGGAAGCGATAACCTTCTCTTCAAATCACTTGATTGTTTTAAGCCATGAATCGACGGATTTTACCTTATAAATCTCGCAATAGGACTCGATCTGGGTTCACTGTTTCATTTTTCCCCCTAATCTGATTGATTTAGTTTCATTTTCCACTCACCCGTATTGAAGTTGGTGAATTTGAACCCGCCATCATCCTGCAGGTTTTTAGCTCCTGGATGCACTTTTGCGCTGTGCGTATCTTTGCTGAGAGCATTTTGAGATACGGATTGCCGCCATCATTTTTGGTAATTTATTTGAACACTTCAATATTTTGTTCTTCAACTACTCTTTTTGTTGTATTTAGTTTACTATCACTTATAATTACTCAAGGACTGACTTATATTTTCAGTCTGTTGTGTTGGCACCCTCCACGAAAAGTGAGAAGAAAGTACGTTCCATTCTCGAGTCACTCTGCGACAGTTCAAACAGGTATGGAATCGAACTCCTAACCATATTTGACACAGATGCACTCCTTGATCTGGATGCTCCAAAACACTATATGTGCAAGAGTTTTGTGTGCTAGGGAATCGATGACAGCATACCCAATTACCATGGTTCCCTCCATGTATTAAATATGCTTATTTGCTCTTAAAAAACTTGATTGAGAAGTTGAATAGTTTCCCTGAAACCCAGAAGGAATGGGGGTAAAGCTTTTAACATGTTAAAAAGGCTATTGCATGACAATTAATGGTGTTTATAAATTACTTAATATTTTCTCCCAGTCTCCATCGAGCAGGATTACAAATGCTGTTTAGCTCGACTATTACTGGTTCCAAGTAGGTTAATCCCATTTTTTTCTCTACTTGAGGCAGAAAGTTCTGCCAATGGTCCACTGAGAAAATACTAAGAAAATAACAGGCATTTGTTCTGTCGCAATAGGCCACATCTAGGTGGTCCTTGGACCTCGTGACATGTCTTTCTGTTCAACCATTGACTGACGGTTATTAAATGGTCTGTGTCATGTTCCCTATTTATAATATTTTTTTATTCAACTGCAGCAATTTCTGGAAATCGGAGGACGAAGGAGGAATGGCTGGTTTTGGAGGTGATACAGACGCTCATCCTTACGTCTCCTTCACCATAAATCTTGTTTGAGTTTGAGGAATGGGTTTGTCTGTCCATTGCAATTGGTTTGATTGTAGTTGCCATCAACAATAAGGGCAGGTTGCTCACTTGTACAATAGAGAGGAGTGTCCAATTATTTATTTAATATTATAAGTTTATTGTAAAACTTGTCTTTTTTGCTTCCTCCTACCTCCTTTATAGGGGTTGATTGTATCCCAAATCTCAGTACTTGATTGGATCGAATTTTAAAGAAATTGTGCTACATTTGGGAACTTTTTTCCATTGAGCAAACTATATGTAATTCTTTCTGGTTTCAAGCCTGTATTTCATTGTTGTTTTCTCTCAGTATGCATCCTCTTTGGTCTATGTGATGAATTTTCGCTCGCTCTTAGCTTGATCTGTGAGTCGACATGAGATATAGAAGCTATTGCCGCCTTCACCCTATGAAAAGTTTTCATCACATTACAACTGCCGATACAACTGATTGCCGCAAATTATATGCGACCATGTAGAATTAGGTTGTATGAAAGCGAGTAGGAAATCGTGTTAAATAATGATCAGGAGTTGAGTTAAATTCTGCAAGAACTGAAACCCAAAAAGAAATTAAAAAACAAATAATTGCAGCAGTTAAACGTGTTTGTTAAGTTAATTGCCAAGCGAGCACCCCTTTCTTGATACACTTGAAAACTTTAGTGCAGCCACTGGTGTAGTAGGGTATATGGTCCTGGCTAGTTGGTATGAGAATCTGTAGCCTCTAGGCTGTAGCTGAAAGATGTTAAGGGTATTTTCAGGTGTCTGTTTTCCAAAAAATTTGGGTTCATCGCTCTGCAATGTATCCTCTTTGGGTGTAGCCCTGTAATCCAACAAAATGACCCACATACAAGATTAATGAGCAATGGCCCTCTTATGCTTTATTACATGATATATGTTCTGTCAAGTTAGCTAGTTGGCAAATGATGAGCATTTAGTGTAATCCATTATTCCAGTTTCCATTTTGTGTCAATAATGCACAACAAAAACCCTATGTACTCGCAGATGGTCATCTGAGGTCGTTCACATAGGCATCAGACAAATTTTGGAGTGCTTTTGGACTAGTTGCCAAATTGGACAAATTTGTGTCTGCTTCATGTACCGGTATGGATTTTTGTGATTTGATACCATTCTACTCAATGCTCACTTGCTGGTATGGAGAAGCAGTTGGAAAACAGTGGGAGTTAGCTACATTTACTATGTCAAAAGGTAGTAAGTTTAGTTCAAGCAAGCCAAGACAACAGTAATAAATTTGTGAAAGAGGCAAGTCTATGTCGTATGGAGAATACTGGTTACTTTCCCTAGGCCACCACCTTCTTCTAATTGTGGTGTGGTCAAGTGCCATAATGACTGGTGGTCCTATATATCCGGCTCAGGTTCTTCACATTCTTAGCAGTATGCACCAGTCACCTTGCCCATGTCAACACAGTGAAGGGATCTCAACATTTAATTCAGATTCTTGTGGAAATAAGTGAAGTAGATCAAAATATTTTAATTTTGAAATCCTTCCGCAATTAATATGAAATATGTTAGGGGTGTGGTGTGTGGTTTAGAAGCATATTATGAGTTCGAACTTTGTTGTCAAAAGTTGATATTTAATTGGAGAATCGTAAATACATCATTATCCAATTGAGTTAGTTTAAATCACAAGCCACTTGTCTTTGCAATTTCTCGGTTAATAAAAAGATGCACACACGTGTACTCTTTTCCATCATCCTTGCAAATATATAACTTAACAAAAGGAGAAAGATAAGCTATTTGTGTTGTAGTACGTGCTTTTCTTATATATAACGATTTAAGACAATGATTCAATGAGGCTATAATGACATATACTTGACAGGCGAAAAACACATATGTGAGGTTAAATTCTGTTTAGGGCGCACAAAACTCTGTGATTTAGTAGATATAGAAAACATACAAATACTTAATCGTTTTGCAAATGTAGCATGATTACTAGGTCTAATTAAGCCTATTGAAAAGGATGCCTTAACTTATAGACATGCACCACCTTATGAAAATCAATGTCATCTTCAGCCTGTCTTGGGGCCCAAACATTCTAATAGAAATAAAACAGAAAAATCCAATTGGAGGGATGAAGAAACTGAAGGAAACAAGGCAAAGGGGACAAGGTAGCAAATAATCCATGCCATGCAGGGCTGCTTAGTTGATTCATACAAAGCCAAATAGAAACTTAAGGTGGGACCCTATTGGCTTAGCCCTAACTTGGACTTTCCCGAGTACAACAAAATATAGCTTATAAATAAAATTCGGTGAAAAAAAAAAAAAAAAAAAACTAGAATTATAAATTTTAGACTTACCCACCCAATTCAAAAAATTCAGAGATAAAATTGGTCATTGTTTGAAATCCCAACCGACCCACCTGCCTGCAAGGGTTTGACAATGAATTCATGATTGCCATGTCTAGCAAATTGTATCTTTCACTCGTTATCCCAATGCGAAAGACTCTGCACCTAATAAATTTTTTTGCATATATTTATGTAAAACGAAACTTTAACAAGTGACTACTAGTTTCAAACAGCAGGCAAGTAGGCAACACTTTGACCCAATGTGTTCTGTCTTCTTCGTGACGTTTCCAAGAATTATTCAATTGTACATTTTTTTTTCTCCATTCGAAATGTTTTGCTTTTTTTTTGCTTTTTTTTTTCATTTTTTGCTCCTTTGAGTGAAACGTATGGTAATTAGTTGCGGAAAAATGTAAAGTAGATTTTTTGGAAAGAATATCATAGTAACTTAGAAAAGGTTCTACAAAGATGTAGTAAGTAATTGTTGTAGTAAGAAATATCTACGATATTCTAGAGTATTGTTAGAAGATAGGATTATTAGATTCTTCTTGTAGTTGTTTCTAGAATCATATCTAAAACCCTAGACAAGTATAAATATGGATGGTCTTACTCATTTGTAACCAAGTCAAATCAAAAAAATCCTTTCTAGCTAAATAAGTTCTCTCTTCTAATTTTCCTTCTTCTTTCCAAAGCTTTCTCTTCTTTAGTTGAATTTTCCTATTCTTGCTAACGATCTGGGCTAGCAGAAGATTTCAACACTAACTTTTTTCTTCTGCTAATCTCTACATTAGTGATTACTCGATCTCTTACTTAAATGTAGTTGAGGATAACAGGACAAGAAGTCGCTTAATTTATTTCTAGATACAAAAGCAAAGCAAATACATGCAAAAATGTACTCGAATGGAACCTACTTAACGTAATGCTTAGGAATAAATAGTACTATTCATTTTCTACCTACTTAGCATAATATTGCGAAGAAATAGTATCCATTTAAGGAAATATTACTATCAAACAGTTGACAACCTGTAAAAATTGTTCAACTTGCATAATCTGAAGAGGGTGTGGCTCTCTTGTAACGGCAGGGTCATCTAAACAAGAATATACAAGTATAAAACTAATGAAGACATGCAACAATATATAGGAACTCTAGGATAAAAGAGAAAAAAAGAATTGTGTAGTATTCATAGTGATTAAATTACCTAGGTTGAATTTCAAGTAAATTTCGGTGCATGAATAATCTTAAAAACTAATTACTCGACATTTACTTAATGAGATCGAAGCAATTGGCGTACAAACTATATCTAAAATATTAGGTAAAAATACATGTGATATATTATTATGAAATATGTTTGGTCGACATGCATGCCACTATAAATTGCTCAATTTCAAAATGTTAACATTTTTTCCTACAAGTACATATGATCTTGGGTGAAATGCAACTTTGTTTCTTTAGATAAATTAATATTATCGTCTACGTGACATTTAGCAACATTATCTGCACCTTTTAAAGTACAAAATAATCAATATTAGTTGTACCTTTTAAATTGAAAAATAATCAATGTTGTCCAACGTCCTAGCTATATTTAAGTGATAGGTAGGTCTTTTATTTCAATGCAATTAAATGTAAATTAAAATATATTTGAAAGAACCCTAACATAACCAAGATAGAAGTTTAGTTTTTGTTGGGATTTCATTAACAATTAGTGGATGGTTAATTTCTGCGCTTTTGAATTTGTAGTTTTATCAGTCAAACGAAGAGAAAAGGTCCAAATGGCCAAAAGACGCAACATTTGAAAGAGTCAAATAGGGATGGGGGAGTTTCATTCATCAGTAACACTTTAACACTTGCTAAAAGGAAACGACAACGGCAGACCAATAGCAAACCAACAAAATTTGATAAACGACAAGGCTAAATTAAGGTGTATATATAGGACAATTCCGAATCTACAAGAATATATCTTTCTTTATTATTTCGTCAAAAATTCAAAAAGCTTAGAGGCGAATTTCTTTGTTATGCTTTTATGAATTATTAAAACTGACTTTATTTGTACACAGTGAAAACATAAAATTTATTTTACGCAATACTATATTTTAGCTCAATTTTTCAGAATATTTATCTAATTTTTTATGATGAAAAAGAAAGTCTGACAATTATCTATTATAATAAATAATCATTTAAGTAACCTAATAATTTAAAATTTCTTTTTATATTGTTAGTATTTAAATTTATATTCTTTAATCGGTAGATAATTTCCGTTTCTACTGTGTACTTTAGCGCCGTTTCAATACTTAATTTTTTGGGAAGTATTTCAGAAAAAGTTTTCTTGAACAAGTTTTGTAGAGACAAACAAATTGATTTTTTTTTTTTTTTTTTTTTTTTTTGGATATTGCAAAACCTATTTTAAGGTTCAATTTTTTTTTATGAAACAAAATAGTCGCAAAAGTTCTCTTCATGGCTAAGTCTAATTAGTACTCCCCTAGTGGGGAAAAAAGTGTTTGAATTATGTATAATCACAATCTTATTGTCTGTCATGTCACGCATGCATGAAGCACAGTTAAGTTTCCGTAAAACCAATGTGATAGTTCCACATTAATGAGTTAAGTTTCCATAAAACCAATCAAAATGTAAGATTTGTTTACTTGACTAATTAGTTTTTCTTTCTATTCACAAATCAATCTAATCTAAACTTTTAAACACCGAAAATTTCCCTTTCTTTTTCTTTTCAAATTCTCAAAAGCTGCTCTCGTTCATTTGCCATAAAAGGGTATAAAAAGATGAAGAGAAGGAAACCAGAAGAACTAAAGTGGCCATACATCAATATTATTATCCTCTTCAACGACGTGGACAAGTATTATTTTCTTTTAGGTGACCATTCATTTATTTGACATATTAACATTCTAGCTATCCTTTTAGACGACTCACCATGAAATTCTGACACTGTCACATTACTTTCCTTTCAAGTTTCAACCACAAATAATGAGAATAAAATATTATAATAAATACTAATTCAAGGAACGGGATAGAGGAAAAAAAAAGAGGAGATTTTACTTTTGTTGGCAATGTGAGGTTTTGCTATGGGATTAATTAATTCATTAAGGGCGAAAATATTCTACTCAAAAGTAATAGAGATTTTTTCTTCTCCAAATTAAATACATAATTCCATTTTTCCTCATAATTTTCTAATAACTAGTATTACACTAAATTAGATATTAGGAGAGGAAAAGGAGGACCATAAGATAATCTGAACATGCACTTATTGTGTAGGAGGACGTAAGAAATTCCTGTATCGTTATATGCATACTGGATACGTAGTAATAAGTTTTGGTGGCGTAGAGAATAGTAGTAATAGATTTTGTAAATTTGAATTACACAAACATTATACAATTTCTTTTTTGAAGATTAATCAAATTAAGAAAGGAAGTCAATGAATAAAACAATAAAGCTTGGAGATACATCTACCCATGTCGATCCAAAGAACTGCTGAAACAAGATATGGTTTGATGACGAGAACAAAGTTGCGTCCCTCTCAGATTAGATGGATCATATTTGTGTAATCAAATCATCAAAAGAATTAGTGATGATAAGAAAGCAGAAGAGAAAAAAGTGAAGAGTGTGCTCAAGGTCAAGAAACCTCTAGTGCATTCAAAGTTGGAGAGAGTGAGAGAGTTCACTACGTGGAATTTTTTTGGTTGATGTGGTCATTCTAGAAACCCCATGATTGGTATAACGGTGTTGCTAGAATGCCACGTAAAAATCAGGTGACTTTTGAATGATGACATGTCATTCAAAATATATACTATCCAAGAGTTTATATTCCATCATCTGCCTTTGTTATATCCAATGTTGTGGTTGAAACAATTGTTCATTAGCAATAGTGTGTTGTGATTAGGGCTTTAAGCTCTCGTGGACAAATGAATTAGAGCCAAAAGGAAAAAAGAAAGGACCTTTTTGAGTTCAACATTTAATTAACTGTAGATGATAACAACCATTACTTTTTCGTTCTCGAAAGCTATTCTATATCCTAATCGATTATAGAAAGACTTCCAGATGAGTCTTACTTAACTGAAAAGTCGACAATTATTGAATTTGTTAACTTCTGTTTTCATTCAAATGTTCTAGTGCTGCATCACGTTAATTACTTCTACCATTAATTTTTAGTTCAATAGCTTAACTCAATTCCAAAATTAGTTGGATATTACAATTACCCAAAATCACATTACAAGACCTTCCCTTAAAGAGCCAATATGGGACTCAATACCCCCTGCACGCCCAAGCATACATGGCAACTGGTCGTGAACAGCGTGATAGGGAGTCATGTTTGAGAATGCACTTGTTCTATATCGCTTGTATAAGAATATCTATGGAAGTGAATAATATCATGGGCAACTCCACCGTTTGTTTTAAAGACTTGGATTGAATGCTCAAACTATTTCACATGGTATCAGAGTCAAACTCTATCGAACTCGTGTACACAACCGTTCTTTCATGTTCAATCTTTGGGTTTCTCTCTTTTCAAAATCAACTCATGTAGCTGCTATAGGTTTATATGTCTAAATAAAATCAATTTATCGAGCCATCCAGATCCACACATTAGCTAGTTGAGCTAATTAATATTTTACTTTTACTCAAAGTCACTCCTTAAATAATGCACTTGTACCTCGTAGGTGGCGTAAGAGTATTCTATTGGGTTATATGCCATGGGTCACTCCACCCATTGCCTTGAGGTTTTTAGTTGGATAATCAAATTCTTTCACATTGTAACAACTAAATTCGCGTCAAGAAAATAAATATCGAGACAAGAAAATATTGCAACAATATATTTTATTTATCAAAATATGAGTGTTACAATCTCTATGATTCCTCTTATTCGTCTTTTCAAACTATAACTTCAAGGGCTTTTGAGCTTGATCTTGAAGTTTGGATTTGGATTTGGATTTGGATTTGATCTTGATCTTGATCTTTGACTTGATGAGTTCAAGAGCTTGGAGCTTTATCTTGAACTTGGTCTTGATCTTGATCTTGAACTTGTACTTGGATTCAAGGGCTTGAAGCTTGATCTTTAATCTTCGTCTTGATCTCTAGAACTTGTAGAGAAATATTTGAGTGCTTGCAGCTTTTGTAGAAATCTCTTGCTTTGATCCACGAGCTCTTTCTTGCTTCTTGTTATGGATTCTTGCTTCTGATTTCTTCTCTTCTCAAATGAGAGATTTGACCCCTTTATATAGATATGGGGTGGAGTAGCCACCAAGAAACCCTAACGGGCCTTGGCCCGTAGACCGGCCAATCAGAAAGCAGTGACTAGGTCATATTTGATTGGCCATAACATGTCACATGTACACATGGCATATTTTTATTGGTCTTGGGGTTTGACTTGGATTGCCACATCATTTGACGTGTGGCATGATCCAATTGGCTATTGTATTGACTTGGCGCCATGTCACTTGCCACGTGGCACATTTTTGGGCCTCTAGGAAAACTTATATCCATTGGGCCTTAGGCTAATTTGGGCTAGCCTTTCAAGATCGGGCTTTTATTATATTTAAATAATTAGCCACATTATATTAGTCCATAATATTTATTTGGACCAATATGTCTTCAATTTAATATGTAGCCATATTATTTCATGGATTTAAATCCAACAAAATTTACTTGTCTACAAATGCCCCCTACTTCAAGGCTTGTCGGGGTTTAATTTGTTTGCACCCGAAGACTAGGCTTGAAGTAATTTCTTTGGTCATGTGACTATTTCCAGTTAATGACAGACAGCGACTATTTGATAAGAAAATTGAGCAAAAGTCAGCTATTTTCCAGTTAACAGCCCACAAAAGTCGCTACCTTTTCATTATGCCAAAAGTGGCTACCTTCCAGTTACTGACATAAAAAAAGGGCTACCAAACAATAAAGTATCAAAATGTGGCTACCATTCAGTTAACAGTAATAAAAGTGGCTGTTGGTCCAAATTTCCCCAACCCAATTCGCCGCCTGAATCCTCTTTCTTTTCTATTTTCTTTTTCTTTTTCTTTTCCTATATTTTCACTGCATGTGGTCTTCCTATTCCAATTTGGTTACAATGCCTACTTCTTTTTGGACTCCAACAACGACCTTCAAATTTGTATCAAATTAGAACTTTTCCACATCATTAGTTCTCTATAAATAGAGGCCTGAGATCCTTATTTATTTAATTCGCTTGAGGCAGCACCTGGGTATATCTTTTGCAGAGGCAAGTATTTTTTTTTATTCTTTTATGCTCCTTTTTGTTGTATGAGAAATATTCTATTCAAATTAACACTTTCTTGAAAACTCTTTTTTTCTTCTTCTTTTTTTTTTTTGTTTTTTTTTTCTTCGTGCCTATTTTCCGTAACTTGCACCCCCTTTTTTTTTTGTAACTTTATTTATTCATTCTTACTTTTTGTTTCCAGCAAGTAAAAGAGGACTTCTGCAGCTTGAATTTTTTTCTTCTCTTGTCAGGTAAAAAATACTTTCTCCTTTTTGTATTTATTTTCTTCTTTGCTCTTCTTTTTCTTTTATGTAGGCCAAAAGATGATTCTAAAGAAGTCAGCCCTTACTTTAACGAGGACAACCCATTGAAGACTTATTTGGGAGCGATACTTATGGGAACGTCAAGTTTAAAGTGATTGGGGTGGTAACGCACTCCCACTTTAACAACGACAATCCCATGGAAGATTTATTTGGAGCGATACTCGTGGGAAAGTCAAGTTTAAGGTGATTGGAGTGGCAACGCACTCCCACTTTAACGACGACAATCCCATGGAAGACTTATCTGGAGCGATACTCGTGGGAAAGTCAAGTTTAAGGTGATTGGAGTGGCAACGCACTCCCACTCTAACAATGACAATCTCATGGAAGACTTATTTGGAGCGATACTCGTGGGAAAGTCAAGTTTAAGGTGATTGGAGTGGCAACGCACCCCCACTTTAACGACGACAATCCCATGGAAGACTTATTTGGAGCGATACTCATGGGAAAGTCAAGTTTAAGGTGATTGGGGTGGCAACGCACTCCCACTTTAACGACGACAATCCCATGGAAGAAGCCATTTGGAAGAGCAACTTCATGACCGACGAATATGAAAGCCCCATCCCAAGACCCGATAAACTCGAAGGCTCTTTAAATTAAGTACTTCAACTTTGAAGACTTTCCGTACCTGAATGACATTGACTTGAAGACCGATGGACTTGAAGACTTCAACCTGTAGACTTTGTCAAACTTGGAAGAGTCGAAGACCTTAACTTGAAAGATTGTCAAATTTGAAGATCCCACTTGAAGACTTGGCAAACTTGAAGACCCCAACTTGAAGACTTGACGTATATTTGAAGACATCAGCTTGAAGACTTGGAGAATTTGGAGACTCCAACTCGAAGACTTAGAAAATTTGAAGTTTGTAGACTCCAACTCGAAGACACAAACTTGGAGACTCTAACTTGAATCACTTGATAAATTTGAAGAATCTAACTAGAAGACTTACAAATATAAAGACACGCAAATTTGAAGACTCTAACTTGCAGACTTGGCAGATTAGAGACTCCAACTTTGAGGAAGATTCCACTTGAAGACTTGACCAACTCCAACTTGAAAACTTGACGAATATGAAGATTCCAACTTAAAGACTTGGAAGACTTGCGAATTTGAAGGCTTAAACTTGAAGACTACAAACTCCAACTCGAAGACTTGGAAAATTTGAGGATCCCAGCCTGAAGACTTTGGCGAATTTGAAGGCTCACACTTGAAGACTTGACGAATTCGAAGACTCCAAGATGAAGACTTGGTAGCCTGAAGACTTTGGAAATTTTGAAGGCTCAAGTTTGACTCTTTCAAGTTTTCCAAGAATAGTAATACTCAGAATTTGAAACACCCTGGCAGGTAATCACGTTTTCTCTCTAGGTTGCAAGCTTTAACAATTTAAACTTGATCTATAAATAACAATGTGAAACTTGACAGGGAAAAGAACTTTTCTTCTTTTTGGGCGACTGAACTTAGAATTTGAGCTCTAAGCTGCCTACGTACCTCGATGAAGAGGATCAAGTCATTACGTAGTTCATAATAAAAGAAGTGTTATATCTTTTTTTTTGGTCCTAACTTTTGCCTAGGCCGCCTCTTTCGGGGTTTTCAACCTAGCGGACTTTTTTATTTTTATTTTATTTTTTTTTTTTTTTTAGGCCGTGCACAGTTTAGACTCTTGCGGGCCAGGAGTTTTATGCAGTTTATGCTCGTGCATCAAAGGAGCGTGGCGATTTGCAGTTTAAGCTCGTGCGTCTAGGAGCATGTCAACTTGCAGTTTAGGCTCGTGCGTTAAGGAGCATGTCAACTTGCAGTTTAGGCTCGTGCGTTGAGGAGCATATCAACTTGCAGTTTAGGCTCGTGCGTTGAGGAGCATGTCAACTTGCAGTTTAGGCTCGTGCGTTGAGGAGCATATCAACTTGCAGTTTAGGCTCGTGCGTTTAGGAGCGTATCAACTTGCAGTTTAGGCTCGTGCGTTGAGGAGCATGTCAACTTGCAGTTTAGGCTCGTGCGTTGAGGAGCGTATGAACTTGCAGTTTAGGCTCGTGCGTCGAGGAGCGTGTCAACTTGCAGTTTATGCTCGTGCGTTGAGGAGCATATCAACTTGCAGTTTAGGCTCGTGCGTTGAGGAGCATGTCAACTTGCAGTTTAGGCTCGTGCGTTGAGGAGCATTTCAACTTCAAGGATAGTACTTCTTCAAGAATTTCCCGTTAATGGGACCGAGTCTTTTTCCTTCAGCATCAATAAGCTTATAAGCACCACTTGAATAGACTTCTTGCACAACATACGGTCCGTCCCATTTTGCAGTGAACTTGCCCCCAGATTTATGGGAAGTGATGATGGGTCTTCTTACCGCAAGGACTTGATCACCAACCTGGAAAGATCTTGGGCGAACCTTTTTATTGAAAGCACGAGATAGACGAGCTTGATAACATTCAAGGCTTTGCTGAGCTTCGAGTCTTTTCTCATCGAGAGCCTCCAACTCTTCAAGGCGTAAGCGAGCATTTTCTTCATCAGTGAGCCCTTCTTGGAGAGCAAGTCTCAAGGATGGTATTTGACGCTCCAGCGGCAACACAGCTTCAACTCCATAAACAAGCGAGTAAGGAGTTGCTTGCGTTGGTGTGCGGTGGGTTGTCCTGTACGCCCATAAAGCTTCTTCCATCCTTTCATGCCAATCTCGCTTGGATTTGGAAACAACCTTATTAAGCAAATTGCACAAGGTCTTGTTGAATGCTTCGGCTAGGCCATTGGCGGCAGCATTGTACATGGAAGATTTGCGCTGCTTGAAGCCAAAGAGATCACATATTTTATTCATCAGTCTATTATCGAATGGCTTGCCATTATCCGTTATTATATAACGAGGGATACCGAAGCGGTAAATAATATTTACTCGAATGAAGTTTGCCACCTTTTCCTTTTTTACTTCCTTGAGAGCGACAGCTTCTGCCCATTTTGAGAAGTAATCAGTTGCAGCTAATATGAACACGTGTCCTTCAGAAGACTTCGGCAATGGTCCAACAATGTCTAGTCCCCAAGCATCAAATGGCCAAGACGCGACCGTTGGGTGCAACACTTCAGGTGGTTGATGTATGAAGTTTGCATGGAGCTGACAAGCTTTGCATCTTCGAGCATGGTCCAAGCAATCCTTCACCATTGTTGGCCAGTAGTAGCCCATCCTTTTTATATGGAAGTGAAGCTTCGGCCCAGACTGGTGTGATCCACATACCCCAGAGTGTGCTTCTTCCAGAGCTTGAAGTGTTTCATCATCTCCTAAACATCGCAAAAGTACTCCCTCAAATGACCTTCTATATAGAGTGTCTTTGTAGTAAAGGAAACGGGGTGCTCTACGACGAATTTCGCTTCTTCTTCTAGGATTTTCTGGCAGGGTTCCATGACTGAGGTAATCAACTTTAGGTTTCCGCCAGTCCTCCTTCTCAGCCTCAGAAACAGCAACAAGACGTTGAAGCTCATTTTCACCGTCCACGCCTTCATCAAATGGTGGTACTACCCATCTTTGGCAGATAGTAACTTGTGTCTGTTCAGGCAAGGCAAGTGTCGACGCCAAAGCCGCCAAGGCATCGGCTTTCTTATTTTCCTTCCTCGGCACATGCTGGAGAGTTACATCCCCAAGCCATCCTATTAACTTCTGTGCATAATTGTGATAGGGTTGTAACTCTGGTTTCCTTACCTCATAGCTACCTAGAAGCTGATTGATTACCAATTTAGAGTCTCCGTATACTTGCAACTGTAACTGCTTCATGTCAACGGCCATTTCGAGACCAAGTATGAGTGCTTGATACTCTGCGACGTTATTAGAGCAATGTTGCATTAACGTGAAAGAATATGGGAAAACCTCTCCCTCAGAAGTTACAAAAACCACACCAGCCCCAGCTCCATCATGACGTGCAGCACCGTCGAAGTACATCTTCCACGATGGTTGAACTTCGACGACCATTGCATCTTCATCAGGTAATTCATCAGTGAGCTCCCAATCATCAGGTATCGGATGGTCTGCCAAGAAGTCAGCTAACGCTTGTCCTTTCACCGCTTTTTGAGAGACGTACACAATCTCAAATTGTTGAAACTGGAGGTACCATCTCGCCAGACGATCAATAAGGACGGGTTTTGACATCACAAATTTTATAGGATTTGCTTTGGAAATGAGTCGGACGACGTGAGCTTGAAAGTAGTGCTTCAACTTTTGAATAGAGAAGACTAGCGCCAAACACAACTTTTCGATTGGCAAGTACTTCAACTCATTTGGTGTCATCATCCTACTTAAGTAGTAAAGGGAATTTTCTTTCCCTTCACTATTCTCTTGAGCCAAAAGCGCCCCAACAGACCTTTCTTGCGCTGCAATATATAATATCAGCGGCTTTCCAGGTATAGGTGCAGCTAAAACTGGAGGTCTCATCAGGTACGACTTGATGCTCTCGAATGCGTTGCTGCAAGCTTGATCCCATTCGAAAGGGACACCTTTCTTCATAAGACGGCTGAATGGTTGACATCTTCCGGCCAGATTTGAAATGAATCTCCTAAGATACGCCAACTTTCCTTGTAGGCTCTTTAGTTCATGAATATTTCTAGGCTCGGGCATCTTCAAAATCGCATCGACTTTAGCTTGATCAATTTCAATCCCTCGATGTCGAACAATGAAACCAAGGAATTTACCAGAAGTAACTCCGAATGCGCACTTTAAAGGATTCATCCGAAGTTGGTATCTTCGCAGCAATTCAAACACCGTTCTCAAGTCCTGTAGGTGATCCTTCTTGTTTCTCGATTTCACCACCAAGTCATCAACATAGCACTCGACACTTTTGTGAAGCATGCTGTCAAAGATATTTTGCATCGCTCTTTGATAGGTAGCTCCAGCATTCTTCAGGCCAAATGGCATCACCTTGTAGCAGTAAATTCCCTTAGGAGTTCGAAACGCTGTGAGTTCTTCATCCTTAGGAGACATGCGAATCTGGTTATAGCCAGATGAGCCATCCATAAAAGACATTGCCTCATATCCAGTAGTGGCGTCAATCATGAGTTCTGGGATGGGGAGTGGAAATTCATCCTTAGGACATGCATTGTTGAGATCTCTAAAATCAACACAAACTCGAATTTGGCCATTTTTCTTCCTTACAGGGACTATACTTGAAATCCAAGTAGGATACTTGACTTCCCGAATAAAACCAGCCTCAATAAGCTTGTTGACTTCATTCTCGATCAAGGGTACCAGCTCTGACCTGAAGCGGCGTTGGCTTTGCTTAACAGGACGAGCACTATTTCTAACCGCCAGATGATGAACCGCTACTTTGGGGTCTAAACCAGGCATCTCTTTGTAGCTCCAAGCAAAGACATCTCTATACTCTTTCAGCAGCTCTACATAAGCACTTTCTTCATCCTTCATCAGCAAAGCGCTTATATATGTGGGTCTTGGTTCTTCATCTGTGCCGAGGTTGATTTCTTTCAATGCGTCAACTGTCGCCTTCACTCCTTCTTCAAGCTCAGGTGGAGCATCTTTAGCATCTTCATCTTCCTGCAGATCTCCGTCATTGAAAGATATGTGGTGACACCAAGAAATATCCTCCGACTCATTCTTGACATTATTTGGATATGAAGCATTATGCTCTTCTTCTACAACGACGTAATATGAAGATCCTACACTTTCTTCATCTTCCTCACGCTCCCTTGTGTGGACTATAGTGTGAGTCTTTGCCTTTAACACTTCTCCACATGAAACTACTAGTTTTGCTTGACGCTTCATCCTTGAAGGGATCAAACTTTGGCAACCTCTCGAAAGTTTTGGGTTGTCAGGAGAAATGGTTATTTTCGCCTTTACATCACCCTTTTGGAGCTTGTTCCTCTTCTTCAATGGTCCCAATCTATCAAAGACAGAAGTTCTTGCAGTTGGTTCTCCGAGCCGATCAAAGACAGACTTTCTTTTATTCGAAGGAACGGACTCATCCTCAGCACCGACATAATTGATGCTTGCCCTCCTTATAGAGATGCGAACTGGTGGAGGTTTTTCGAAACCCAAGCCTTCACGTGATTTCTTCATTGATCCTTCTGGTATGAGCTTCCCTAACTTAGATGGTTCGTTGGGATCGTACCCAGCCTTTGCAAATAGTTTATAAGCATTTGGATCAAAACCCTCGTTTGTGCGCTTTGTGGGGAGTGCACTATTCTCCGGCAGATTTCGGGCCACAAACTTTCCAAGCAAATTCGAGGATAACTTTAAAGCATCAAGCCGCTTGATAGGAAGGGTTAATCCATTCAGCACGTCACTTTGCAGGTCAGATGATTGGTCTTTCTTCTCCTTCAGTTTTGGGACGTAGCGGAGCGTAGGTCCCGTCTTCTTGCCTGAAGGTGCAAAGTATTGCTTATGTGGTTTCCTTTGAATACAGTGGCTTCTATCTTCATCCTCTACAACTTTTGCTTTCCCAGCTGCAATCTCAGCCTTCTTTATTGCAATCTTAGGATCCAATGTCTTGGCGATGTTATCAACCCTGACTTCATTCACGATATTCTTCAAGTAAAATTTAGCGTCAGCACAGTACGCTTCAGATGCAGTGAATGGCTTGTCATCAGCAACGATTTTCTTCTCAATACCATCTTCGTGATACTTAAGGCATTGGTGATAGGTGGATGGGACGACTTTATTCTCATGTATCCATGGCCTTCCCAGCAAGATGTTATAGGAAGTCTTTGCATCGATCACATGCAACCATGCGCTTGAAGTCATTTCTCCAATAGTGAGGTCTATTTTTGTAGCACCTATGGCCCTTTGCCCCCCTTGGTTGAATCCATGGATCATCAAACGGCTTTCAATCAAATCCTCTCTTGAGATGCCAAGTTCGTTCATTGTGTGAATAGGCAGAATGTTGATTCCGGATCCTCCATCAATCAAGATTCTATTTACTCTTTGTTCATTCACATATCCAACCATGAACAACGGACGATTGTGAGGAACTTCCCCAAGTAGGATATCATCACTTGTGAATGTGATCTTTGCTTCACAAGTATTTGCTTCTCCGGCTGTAGATTCAGTGAGTTTTTCTGACTTCGCAGGTGAAGATGACTCTGGACTTTCATCGTTCTCCTCTAGTTTATCAGCATTACAACATAAGGCCTTCGTATCATTTTTAGGGATCTTCATGCGGAACCAACTTGGTAAAAACTCCTCTAGGGTCACTGGCTGACGCGACTTTTGGTGATGGTAAACTTCCACCTTTGCCTCTCGCGGACGTCCGATTTCTTTTTGCTTCCTTGGCTTCCTTACCATCTTCTTCCTTGTTGGCTTCTCAGCTGGTTCGTCTCGTGGGCTTGCCTTATGACGCCTCCGTCGAGTCACCAATATCCAACCATCATCATCTTCCTCGAGCGATGCTTTCTTCATACTTTGTTCACACGGCTTTGGGGGAGAAAATGATCCTTTTGCTGGAACGGGTTCGAAGTCGCCAAACTTGATCATGACATTTTGCTCTTCGAATCCTTCAGTGAAGTTACAAATCACAATAGGGTCTTGTGAGCCAAAGGTGATGGAAACTTGGTTTGCATTTTCCTTTTCATCTTCGAGTATGATCTCCCCTTTGTCGGCCAACTCTATGACTTTGTCCTTAAAGACAAAACATTTTTCAAGAGAGTGACCTAAAAGCCGATGGTACTTGCAGTAGTTTGGATCATTCGTTCTTCCAGCTTCATTAGGACGCTTCATCTCTGGTAGCTCAATGAGCTTTAGTTCCAGAAGTTCATCGAAGATTGCAGGAACATCAGAATCAAGGAATGGGTATTCCCTATCTTGCATCTCTCTCAAAGTTGATTTCCGACCTGTCTTATCCTTGAAAGAAGTCGTCTTCACACTTTGTTTCTTGCTAAACTTTGTGGTGAACTTCACAGGTTTGGCATCAACATTCATGGACTCTTTGCTTTCAACCTTGGGTACGACTTTGCTCCATCTCTTGACTTCTTGCTTGTCTTTTCCCTTGCGAGGTTCGGTGAGTGGTGGCCCTTCTTTTCCAGTAGATGCCATGCTTAGCTCCATATCATGAGCACGTGTTGCCAACTCTTCAAAAGTCCTTGGCTTTATGCCTTGCAAGATGTAGCGAAGCCCCCAGTGCATACCTTGAATGCACATCTCAATTCCTGAAGCTTCACTGAGTCTATCTTTGCAGTTGAGACTTGCATTCCTCCATCGGTTGATGAAGTCAATGACTGGTTCTTCCTTTCGCTGCTGCGTGTTTGTAAGCTCTATCATGCTTACGGTACGCCTTGTACTGTAAAAGCGATTGAGGAACTCATGTTCCAGCTGCTCCCAGCTATCAATTGAACCAGACTCAAGGTCTGTATACCAATCGAAAGCATTCCCTTTGAGGGAACGGACGAACTGCTTGACGAGATAATCGCCGTAGGTTCCAGCATTGTTGCATGTCTCAACGAAGTGCGCCACATGCTGCTTTGGGTTTCCTTTGCCATCGAACTGCTGAAATTTTGGGGGTTGATAACCGATTGGCATCTTCAAGCTATCGATTCTTGCGGTGTATGGCTTCTCATATGCAAGCGAAGACTTGGAAGAAACCTCGTACTTATCCTTGATTGTTCCCATAATGAACTCCTTCAGTTGGTCGATTTGAATCACCCCATCAGCAGAAACTTGGATTTCCTTAGCAGGTGTTACTTGCTTCGCTGGAGTATTAATCACCTCTTGAACTTCTGGACGTTTTCCTGGTGCATGGCTAGATTCTCCCTCCATCATGCTTTCCATCTTGTTGATGCGAGCGTCTTGATCCTTGACATAGTTTGATAAGCTATCAATCGCCTTTGTCAAGTTTGCAAGTTGTTCCTCCATCGTTAAAGTATTAATTGCCATCGTTTGCACGGCTATTGGAGATGATGGAGAATAACATGGATTCTCCCATAGATTGATCTTTGACTGGAATGACTCGCGCGGCGTGGTTGGGGAGGATCCAATGCTTGAAACTTCATCGTCTTTCTTCGCTACTGGACTTCTGGATCTGCAGAGCCTAAGTCGAGCCAAAGTGTTTTCAACAATCTCAGCGATATTTTCTCCTTTTTCCAATTGCTCAGCAGATGATCCTGCTCCTTTGGAAGATGAAGAACCGAAAATTGGAGTTGATGCGGGCGGCACCTGATGTGCTTGTTGTCCCATCAAGTTTGCCTTGTTTCTTGTAACTGGTCCAAAGCTTCCCTTAGTAGCATTCATGCAGCTTTGAACCTCAGAAGAGAACTTGGAATTGGCATCAAGGTCATGAGGCCAGACAGATTTTGCAACGACAGATTTTGAGTTGGTGTTCTTGGAAGCCATCTCAGTGTTGCTGAACTTCGTGAGTTGAAAAGTTGAGATGAGAGGTAGAGATTGTCCCACTGGGCGTGCCAGAATTTGTAACAACTAAATTCGCGTCAAGAAAATAAATATCGAGACAAGAAAATATTGCAACAATATATTTTATTTATCAAAATATGAGTGTTACAATCTCTATGATTCCTCTGATTCGTCTTTTCAAACTATAACTTCAAGGGCTTTTGAGCTTGATCTTGAAGTTTGGATTTGGATTTGGATTTGGATTTGATCTTGATCTTGATCTTTGACTTGATGAGTTCAAGAGCTTGGAGCTTTATCTTGAACTTGGTCTTGATCTTGATCTTGAACTTGTACTTGGATTCAAGGGCTTGAAGCTTGATCTTTAATCTTCGTCTTGATCTCTAGAACTTGTAGAGAAATATTTGAGTGCTTGCAGCTTTTGTAGAAATCTCTTGCTTTGATCCACGAGCTCTTTCTTGCTTCTTGTTATGGATTCTTGCTTCTGATTTCTTCTCTTCTCAAATGAGAGATTTGACCCCTTTATATAGATATGGGGTGGAGTAGCCACCAAGAAACCCTAACGGGCCTTGGCCCGTAGACCGGCCAATCAGAAAGCAGTGACTAGGTCATATTTGATTGGCCATAACATGTCACATGTACACATGGCATATTTTTATTGGTCTTGGGGTTTGACTTGGATTGCCACATCATTTGACGTGTGGCATGATCCAATTGGCTATTGTATTGACTTGGCGCCATGTCACTTGCCACGTGGCACATTTTTGGGCCTCTAGGAAAACTTATATCCATTGGGCCTTAGGCTAATTTGGGCTAGCCTTTCAAGATCGGGCTTTTATTATATTTAAATAATTAGCCACATTATATTAGTCCATAATATTTATTTGGACCAATATGTCTTCAATTTAATATGTAGCCATATTATTTCATGGATTTAAATCCAACAAAATTTACTTGTCTACACACATGTCAAATATCGGTAAACAAGAATTGGGATGAGTTTGGCTTTGATATCATATTAAAGAAAACAGATATTGAGTCTAACTCAATTCCAAAAACTGGTTCAATAGCTGATGATAGCTACATAAGGAGCCAGTGTGGGACTCACCACTTTACAAAAAGAATCGATCTAATTAATCAGATTACATAGATAAGACCTGTGTCGCCTCTAGCCCAAAACCCCTAAGACAAAGGTTTTAGGCCCTAATAAATTTAGGGCCCCAAGTTTTATGATTATTTTTAAAAAAAAAATATTTAATATTCTAAGGTTAAATTTATAGGATTATTATTAAAAAAAATACAAAAAGAACTTTTTAGCCATGTGGTTAATTATCTATATTCTCAATTGAAATAAATAATATCAGAAGAAAATGTTTAAAAATTGTTATTAAGTTTACACCTCCAAAAAAATATTTAAATAAGAAATATATGAAATTTCTTTTTAAGTAAATAAATATAAATAAATAAGGCCCCTCAATAATATTTTTCTTTAGGCCACAAATTTTTATTAGGGCACTAGCACCTGTCTTATGACTTATCATACACCTATTATATACCGATTACTAAAACAAATAATTTTTTTTTACTAGGGCCATATTTGTGATAATTACCCTCCCCTCCATTACCATGAGCGCGGCGGGCTCAGTATATATAACTTTGACTTATTTTCGGAAGCGTTTGATTTTTCAGTTCGACTACGTATCAACTATCAACATTTCTTTTTTTTAATTACTGATACATGTGCTTATTTTGAGATTGGACTTTGGTAGGGGAATGAAAAGTAATTCCTCTATTTGAACTAACGATTAGCTTTTAGCAATACGTATAATAACGAAAGACTGAATCTAATTAAATAATTATATCTTATTATAAAAGAATATTACATTTATAAATTTAAAAATAATTTAACTTGAAGTTCCCGTGTTATCCTTAGTGAGGAGCTATTATAGCCATACAAATATTGTGGCATTTTATGGACCGCAAAGTTCAAAAGTTTTACAACCATACAAATATTATGACATATTTTAATATACAAGTTTTAATAGTCTCTGTTTCCTTTTAAACTTGTGTCAAGTCAAATTATGACATTCAATTGAGATTGAGATTTTCTTTCATTTAACACGTGATAACCATAATGAAACTAATACATTTAAAATAACAAATTTAGTGAAATAATCAAACTCATGATTGCTCTTAAACGTCACGACTACTTTATTTTGGTAATGAAAATATTGGTTATAAAAAAAAATCGGTAAATAAAATATTTATATTTACGTAGGATTTAGAGAAGGCTCGCACCCAACAGGCGTGATGTACAAATTCTTGGAGATTAAAAGATATAGAGGAAAAAGAAGTAGCACTAAAAAGAAGTATTTCCCAAAATGAAGTGGATGAAATTTCTCAGTTAGAAGCAAGAAAAAGGAAACAAATTAGTGGTATGAAGCTTGACATATATATATTGGTTAAAGGAGTGAAAGAACAATTTCATAGGCGAACATATCTTTAAGTTAATTGCCGACATTGTAATTGGAGAGGACCACTAATTGTGCTTTTACAAAATAGAACAAGAGATATTGACCAAGGAATTAAGCAATAGAATCTCTAAAATTAAAAGTAATTAGGACAATTTCCTTGGCAGGAAATGACTATATGAAAAGCTTACCAATTATTATTGATGACAAACCAATACTTGTCTGATGTGGACAAATTTTAGGATCACATAACCTCAAAGCTGCCTAACCTTATTCCTTATTATCTTTTTCGTAATTTTGTTTTTGCTTTAGGTTTCTTCTCTTTCTATTTTTTTTTTTTCTTTTATTTGGGTTGGCTTTTTCTCCTTTTCATTTGTGCCTAAACTCTATGACTCATGTGAGAGAAGAGCGAACAAAAATACACATTGAGTGAGAATTGAAAAATACATAAATCTAGGTAACGACGTAGTGTGAATTCAAGAAAGCACGTCCTAATAAAATTCATTTTTAAGAGCACGTACCATAATTTTACAACTTTTTCAAGTTTAGCAATTGGAGTAACAATATAAAATGGGTGTCCAACGTTGTTAGATAATGCATTGGGTTGGGCTGATTCTAGTATCAAAATAAGAAAATGGACATTATTAAATCTAACTCAATAAAAAATCTAACAAAATGTAAGGATTATATAATTATATATTGTCTAAGATCATATAAGAAATCAAGTACACCATAACACACTGATGTGGGACTGATCAACCAGTAGGAATCAAATCAGGGAAAAAAAAAAGAAGGAAATAGTGGGACATTTGAAGACAAATTGATGAGTTGGGATGGAGGGCCAGGGACGATTTCAAGTATGTGTCAAAGCAATTATCATAATATCATCCATAGATGGCAGCACAATGTTTTCTTCTAAACAGTGTAGCAAATTAATTGCATTTATTTTTATTATTAGAGGGACAGCACCCATGCCAACAAGTTGATCAATATGTCCACTATTTAGCCAATTGGCAAATATATAAAGCTATGTATATTAATTCTGAAGTGTGCACTAATTTGGTTGGGAGGGTGGGGATAACCTCTCTCACCGATTAGTCATGTCTTGTTCTCATAGCAAAATTGATGGAATTCTTAATGGAAACTTGCCATCAGATGGAGGGACAACATAGGCTAAGAAGCCAAGCAATCTGTCAAATCTTCAATAGAAGTTTCTTGACTAACTGGATAATATTAGCATATATATATATATATATATATATATATATAGAGAGAGAGAGAGAGAGAGAGAGAGAGAGAGAGTATGGGACTCTTTCTATTTTAGAATTAATTAATAGCAACATAAAGGATGATGAAAGATTATGTTTAAATGTAATTGGAGTCATCCCTTTCTATGAGATAGTTCTTGTAGTTGTTCCAGATAATTAAATGACAAATCAAGGAAAGAAAGAGCTTGAAAAGGGACTTATCATTAGATGATTAACAAAAATCTTTGATTGAAATAAGTATTACTGGAGATAAATCAACTGTTTATTAAGCGACTGTTCCAACATATGTCTCTAAATACCTACATGTCTCCTTTGAAACAACGATATCACATGGAAATGTCTTTATAATTCACATACAATAGGACCAGATCACTTGTAAATATTGTTTCAGACGGTTCCCCTTTTTACCTCCTCTATACTCATACCTGCTTTCCTTTAATTAATATTGTACTCCTTAGTGCATTTCGGATTTAAAAGATCTGCTCCTAATGGTAGACTAATTAGTTAATACTGCTAATCAAAACTCATTCAATTATCATGAATTAAGTATCTGATGTTGGTTCGTCTCTTCAAAGAAATATAAGTGAATAAGCTAAAGTTATTACGCTGGAGGGTTTTGTTCTATTAATAAGAGTGTAATTCGTGATGTACACGTTAAACACATTATATGGGTCGGCAGCAACAAAACATGATATTTAAGTGGATAAGTGTAGAACTGTCGAAAAGAGCCATTATCCACTGAACTTCTGTCGAAGCGTGTCATCATCTCATATAATCAACTATGTTAAAAGAGAATACACTTTTATTTATCCTATTATTACCTTCAACATGCCCCTCATACAAGATTGATTTTTTTTCATGGATCAAATATGTGACTTCTTTTCTATAATAAGACGACAAGATTTGAACCCAGGACATCTGCTTGCTCGAATACGATGCTGAAATGTTGATCATATTATCTAAAAGCTTAAGCTATTAAAGAGAACACACTTTTAATTTCTTTAATATCATTTTTGTGGCACTTCTCCGCAAAGACTTAATTTTTTTGTTATAAAAAATTTAGCTTCTCTCGAATCTTGACTAACATGCAATAAGTAGGGTTAAGTTCAAAAGAGGAGACTAATGTTATCAAACTGGTGTACTTTTTATCCTCCAGATCAAGGTGAGATGCCAGTCTTGTCTATATTTTTACTTGTTCTGGGAAAAAAAACGGAGAGAAGAAAGGACAAAAACATTTCTCTCCAAGAAAAACATACTCCTAGTTGACCCTAGCAAATACAGAATTAACAATAAGAAAGATCAACATTAAATTAAGAGTTTGAGATTTTTACATTTTTCACTTAAGTTTATTCTTTCTTGGACAGTAAAAATGATACTCCGGAGCAAACAATAACCCTAGCAACATCTACACTCAAATTCCGTTATATTTCCTGAATACTAATTTGCAATGACAAAGACATGAGTCTCTCTAAGGGGCTCAACATTTTATATATATATATATATATATATATATATATATATATATATATATATATATATATATATATATAACCTTGTATTTATTGTGTGATTTTGGACACATACGTATATGTACATAAACATAAATGTAAAATGTGTCGATATATAACCCCTTGCATGAAAGATCTTTCCCAAGTTATGCAGTCATACCAATTTGAAGAAAAAAACAAATGACACATGTATGATTTAATTAGGTCATATTTAGAGAGACAAAATCACGTTTATAAAGTATATGATCTTAATTAGCTCCTAGCTTAGTTATACAGAGTATATCATAGAGCTAATCCCCATAGGATCGGAGAAACGTATCAGGAAAATCTTTGTTTTTGTTGTTAGCCCCAACGAAATGGAAATACTGCTTATTTTGTCCCACACACACAATGAATATGTTGGACTACAAGGTTGTGCATAACATGAATTAATATATAAAATATTTGATAACTTTAAATAAAATTATATAACCAAGACTATAATTGTGCCTTCAAATCATTATTTAGATTAAAGTATGTCGAATATTTAAAAAAAAAAAAAAACTATTTGGTTCTCGGAATAGCAATAATAACAAGTTTTTCGATACAAAAATAATTATTACTATATATGTTGGTCTAGAGAGAGATTAAAGTTTGTAGGTTCAGAGCTTGTGAATAGAGCAATTTTTAGTAGGGAACATTTCCTCTTAAATAAATCGTATGTGATGTAAATGTGAGTTAGTTTGACCATAGAGCGGACGCCAAACATTAAGTATGAAACTTAAAAAAGACAAAAAGAAAAAAAAAGTATAGTATAAAAAAAATACCGTTACTTCACTTGAAACACTAGTCGTTTGGCCATAAAAAGTTTTTGACTTATTTCTAAATTTAAAAAAATAAATAGAAAATTTGTTTGGGCATAAACTTTTGCAACCTTTTTAACTTTTTTTGGAGAGGATTTTTCAGCGAATGGAAGAAGCAGGCAAGGATAGATATAATTTTTTAGGGAAAAAGTGGTTTTTGAAAAACCAAAAACTGCTTTGCACTTGTTTTTCAAGTTTTTCTTTAAAAAAAAAAAAAATCACTTACAAACTTCATCTCAAGCAAAATATAATGTCCAAACACAACTTCTCGATATATAATTTTTTTAACTCAACCTAAAAAACTGTTTTGCGAAAATTTTGGGTATCCATGGCCAAAAGACCCGTGAATTTGACACCGTCTTTTAGTAGATCCGTTACCTAGGGGCAGCTAGAGCCTAGGGTTGTTACAAAGAATTCACAACAGTGAAAGATTCCAGCGTACCAACAAACATGGATATGAAAGCCACAAATACTCCATTTTTTATGCCAACCAATCATGTCACTCACAAAATAACACCAAAATCAACCACTAACACCTTGTACCCCAAACTTAAAAATTAGCCGTAATGACAAAATCAAGTAATTTATACAAAATCAAATAATTTAACATCTTCAACATAACTAATTAAATAAGTATATAAGCAATACATCATACATGATATGCATTCATTGATCATGGATATACTGAGTGCAAATATTGTTAAACCGAAATGACCACGCAAAGGGGAGTTAAAATCTCAAATAGTCACTCAACTTTGGGAAATTAACCACCAAAGTTATTTTGCTTTGGTTGGCCCCAAAAAGGTCACTCAACTTTGAGAAATTAACCACAAAAGTCACTTTGCTTTGGTTGGTCCCAAAAAGATCACTCTTAGGGAAAATATCTCCAAAAGTAATTCTTGTCAGTTTTTGCACCGTTACCCACTGAAAATCTGACGTGGCTTTTTAAAATATTTTTCATATAATCGTAGGTCCCACTTTTTTTGCCATGTAGGACTTTTTTAATAGTTACTTACTAATTTTCTGACAAATGCAATGCACGTGTATTCCTAATAACTAATACAAAAATTATAAATATGTGTAATAAGCGTGTATCGTTGCTAGTAAATTAAAGAAAAAAATATAAATTCAAAGTACTGATATATTGAATCCTTTACAATTGATATTTTTTATTTTTGCAATACATAATCATACTAATTAAATATTACTATTGTACGAAGGCCAGTAATTAATATTTGAACAATTTTAATCATGTTAATTTTATAATATCAAGTATTTAGCTTGATTTCAATACATTTTCTTGATTTTTATTTTTTTGTGCTAATGGCAAACTGTTATTGTGTACTAGGAATTAGGAGTACGACAAATAATTATTTGGCCTTCGAACTTGATATATTATAAAATTTGCATGATTATAATCGTTCAAATATTAATTACTGACCTTCGTACAATAGTAATATTTTGTATGATTATGTATTACAATAACAAAAAATATCGAACGTAAAGCATTCGATATATCAGTACTTTGAATTTATATTTTTTTCTTTAATTTACTAGCAACGATACACGCTTATTACACATATTTATAATTTTTGTATTAGTTATTAGGAATACACGTGCATTGCATTTGTCAGAAAATTAGTAAGTAACTATTAAAAAAGTCCTACATCGCAAAAAAAGTGGGACCTACGATTATATGAAAAATATTTTAAAAAGTCACGTCAGATTTTCAGTGGATAACGGTGCAAAAACTGACAAAAATTACTTTTGGAGATATTTTCCCTAAAGTGAGTGACCTTTTTGGGACCAACCAAAACAAAGTGACTTTGGTGGTTAATTTCCCAAAGTTGAGTGACCTTTTTGGGACCAACCAAATAAATTGACTTTGGTGGTTAATTTCCGAAAGTTGAAATTTTAACTCCGCAAAGGGAGAAAAACAGAAAGAATGCGCCATACATTAAAACAACAGATCATAACAATATTCATTACTAGCGATAAAAGAAGATGACACAAAAAGAAAAAGAAACAAAAACTAGTGCATTTCTTTCTCTACATTAGATGCTTCCTCTTTCTAGCTAAGCTAGCTAAGGCTTAATCACACCCACCACCATCACATGGCTCTAAGAACTTGTGTCTCAATAGATTCAGGAGAACTAAGTCAAATATTGGACAGCAACAATCAAAAGGATCTCCAAAAAGATTTGCTCCTTTTTTTTTCTGCCAGCTGACTTCTTTTTCTTGATTGTACTTTTTTTCCTTCCATTGATTTTTTATTCATACCGTCCATCCAAAGACCTATCATTTCAATCTACCGAATAACAAGAATCCAGGCCTTGATAGGGTGATTTTGCATCCTCCTTCCACAGGTTATATATATACTAGGCTATAGTCAGGTTCAAATTTTTTTTCTGCCCCACCTCTCTTTTGCTCGATAAAACTACCTTCCATATAGTGCTAGCTGCATTATATGAAAACAAAATTTTCAGCTCTTAAATTTTAGATATGTAAAATTACGTCTATGTATTAACAATGTACAAAAAGATTTACACGAAAATTTCACTAATTATTAGGTATTACAGGTTAATCTTTGATGAGCATTAGTGGTAATCTTGTAAAAATAATATGTTTACTAATTACAGATTAAAATCCTACCGGGAGATTACAGAATCTTAACCCTATTAATGATATCTATGTTTAACTGTAAAATACTGTAATTTTTTTGTATCTTGAATTACTAAGACGACAATGATGGATAGCTTACCAGATGTTGAGTAGGGCAGCGCTTGGTGTTACATTAATGGAAAGAACAAAAGTTGTTGCTGAATCCTGACTGATCAATAGTAATTTTTTGTCTTTGGTCATCCGCACCCCATAAGAGCTGTCCATTACCCTGAAAAAGATGTGTACTTGTGCATGTTAGAAAAAAATACATCATGTATTTTACTAGTCTTTCACTGCAGTATTGTAGATATTAATGTTTTGAGTTTATGAATTATTATAAGTATAGTTATTAGGTAATTAGGTAACTTTTTATGTCTATCAAAATCAATTAGATCATTTAAAGATAATCACACGTTATCAACCACTAACAAAAGATATACTAGTAATATGAAAAATAAGGTAGATAATCTGCTGCAACATATTAAACTACATTGATAGTGTATTTAGATTGTAGTCTTTATTTTTTTTTATATATGTTATTTATTGCCATGGAACTCAATATACTCTTAAAAAAAAACATGTCTTGGAGGTGTTTCCATCATAGTATTGTCTTTTAGGTAAATGTCTACTTGGTGATTATGTGTAGAGCCTTAAAGATGACCATATTCAATGAATATATGGAATACCTGAGAAATGGAATTAGGGAAATGGGCTTGTTGAAACAAAAGTGAGGCTGAATTATCCAAGAAAGGATAGCCATTATTAATGTTAGGAATGACTGCAGCTGCCTGTGGTGTAGTATCAGTAATGCTGGTTTGCTGAATGTTTGGCAGTGGTGTCTCCAAACCACCCAAATTCTGAATAAAGAATAATATAAAAGAAAAATTAGTCTCAATACTGAAAATTAAAAAATTACAAGAAATGAATTAGCACAATACTTTTTTTTAATTTATACCTGGTTAGGTCTGACCATGAGTGCATCTAAGTCCATGCCAAAGTCATAGTACATTGGATTTGAAGAAGCAAGTTTCATGGAGAGAAACTGAAATACATGAGAAACAAATAATATTAGTAATTTATTACTCAGATGGTTTTCTTCTTCTATTTTAGATAATAAATGCAATTAATATAATAATTATTTTACCTCAACTTGGTTTTGCAAAGATTGGACATAATTAATTATTTCATCCAACATGAGGGCCTTCCCAGTTACCTGATCTCATTCAGATCACATGAAAATTGTCAGAAAATATAAAAAAAGAAAAATATATAAATATACACACACTACTACTACTACTTTCATGAAAAAGTATCTCCCTACTGTACACGGAAAGACAAATAGAAGACAAAATACTGAACTAACTTTAATTGTTCACCTTGTCACAACCAGGAACAAGAGATTGCAGTATCTTCATCCTTTCACTTATTTTCTCTCTCCTCACCTGATATCATATCACAAGTTTAACAGTAAGAAAAATGTCGTACATGAATAACTGACATACGTATATACGTATATGATACTTATGACAAGAAAAGATGGTGGTTAATTTCATGTATGGTTAATAATAAATTGCTTCCATTCATAATAACAAAAATATCAGTTAACTATTTTCTCATAATAACTGAATTTTACTTGATATAACTGAAGTTACTAATAACACTAAAGTCATTTAACTATTGAATTGCTAAAGGGAAATTACAGTACCCTTTCAGCAAGACTATGGCTGTCAGTTGCTTGGCCCCTTCTTGCTCTAACATGAATGTAGCCAGTAGGTGCCTCTTCATGAGATTTGTTCTCCTCTTTCTTGTTGTCATCACTTCCTTTTTTCTCTTTAGCATCTTTGGATACTTGGCTATTGTTTTTCTTCTTTTTTCCATGATCACCCTCTCTTACATTCTAATTAGAGAACACAATTAATTAATCCAATTCAGAATTCATTGGAAGAAAAGCAAAGAAAATGATAAAGACATGAACATTTAGATACCTTAGAATGGGCAGAACTCATAGAAGAATTAGACCCTTCTCTGGCTTTTCTCTTCTTCTTGTCCATAGGCTTATTCCCAGTTTCAATTTTATCAGTAACTGAAGAAGATTCTATATCCAAGATATTGCTGCTGCTACTTTTGTTAGTCTCAGAAGGCTCATTTTGGCTAAGAGTAACATTTGTGCTTTGGTCAAGACAATAGCTACTTTCATGAACAATCATATTTGTAGGGAGGTGCTGACAAGATTCTGGTAATTGGTAAAATTGAGAAAAATAGTTTTGGTTGTTTGGTTCCTCCAAATAACCAGACATCTTAATAGGAGAACTTGGCAAAAAAACTGTGTCAACAAGAAAAGGATTTGTGTGCTGTAATTGGTATGAATAAGCAGCCATTTTTGTTTTTGTTTTCTTCTTTGTTAGTTTATGATTTGCTTTGGATTTTCCCAACTAAAGGATTCAAGAAAGTGTAAACAGAGAGGTTGTACTATTACTCAAGAGGGGAAATAATTAATTGGTCTGAGAAAATCACAAAGGATCAGGTTTATATAAACATGAGGAGAGAGATAGGACATACAAATTTTAGCTAAAAATACTTTTAAAGTCATCCCATGCAGTTTCTTTGCATTTGACTGGTCCTATCAAACTTGGCTTGGGGGAAGGTGGGGCTATTAAGTATGCTACTGTAGCTTATATCTATAGACAACTCTGTTTTTATTTTAGTAAATAAAATTCCCCTTGAACATATTAAATTTTAAGCAGATAGTGATGTCAGAACAGTACTACTATCATTATAAACACAGGACCTTGTGTTAAAATTTCCTTTACCATTTCTTAATATAATTAAAATATACTATAATTAAATACTTCTTTTTAGAATGGTATGTGCGTATGTACTAATATTAGCACAAAGGCAATGCTAATTCCATAGTTACAAGAGCTATATCAATCAGCCTACATTTATAAGGAGACTAGCATGCCCAAAAAGGGATTCTATATCATTTACAAAATAGTATCGATATCATTGCTTTTACCAATTAAGAAATATGTCTGCATAAACATAAGTCTCCCTGGACCTCACTTAGCTTTGTGGATCATATTGAATATGTTTTTTGAAATAGTACCTAGGCTACATTCAATGGCAGAGTTAGAGGAACCCCGAACCCCCTAATTTTGATACAAATTCTGTATTTGTTACGAAATTCGTATAATATGAATAAATTATTAATTTAGAATCTCATACTTTATAAAATTAGAACTTGAACCCCTAAACTTCAAATCATGGTTCCGCCTCTGCTTAAACTACCATTACAAATTAAACTAAATAGTGAATAATCCTACTATAACAAATTAAACTTGTATTGATAATGTAAATAATCTAAATCCGCTAAAGTAATAGTGTTGCAGGCAATATCATTTGACAATTAATACTCAAACATGCAGGGCAACCGGAAGGGCATTTATTTATGGCGAACAATTATAACACAATGTCAGTTGCTTTTTTGGTCTTCCCCTTTTGGGTTGAAGGGCTCTGTTTTTCCTATCTTCAGTGAAGCAGACATGTAAACACTGAAGACATACATGATGATTCAAGTCAGTTGTTTAAATGACAATTCACAAGAGTAGGAACGTAATAAAAATGGCTATTTATTGCTGTCCTTATTTGTATTCGTCGTCTTCAAATAATTGTACTAATCCGAATGCCCTATACTTATACGCAGCTATGCACTGATTCAGAAAAGCCCATTTGGGTTGGCTTTTAAAAAAGGAATTTTTACCCCTATATAACCATTCCCAACCCTTATCCACTTTTTGTAACCAAATTTTGTCCTTTCTTTCTTTTTCTAGCATATTTATTAAATATAATTTGATGATATAAATATGTAAAAAATATAGGACAAATATATATGTGTATAGAATGTATATATACAAAATATCAATCTATTATATTTGATATTTTTAATTATAAATTAGATTTTAAATATAAATATTGTGGCTATATTATGTTAGTGCTAAATGACTTGTTAATATGAAATATTGTGGGCTATTATACATGCTTACGAATAGTTTTAAGACATTTTTACGCTAATTGACATATTAAACCACTTAATTACAAAAAATACCGATATTTTTAAATAATTACCCTACATACCAACATTTTTTCACATTTTACAAAATATACAATTTTCCATTTCCTTTCTTCCCTCTCTACCCAAAACCCTAACTTCTCCCTCTCTCTTTCTCTCCTCTCCTCCACCCACCCCCCCCCCCCCCCCCCGCGCCGATCGCCGTCGCTGCGTGCTCCACCGCAGCGAATTGAAGCAGATCTGCTCCTCTTTTCCGATCTTCTCCTCTCTTTTTTTCATTTTGTACGTGTATATGTGTGTATTTTCATGTATACATGTGTATTTTGTTAATACAAGTTCAGATCTGTTTCTCCTTCTTCTTTTTTGCATTTGAATATACACATTCAAATTCAGATCTACAAGTGTATGTATCTCTATGTTCGTGTATATACATGTAATAATTTTCAACACACAAGTATATGTACGTGTATATCACTGTATGAACGTGTATATCCGAGCATCTATTTGTATTTTTTGTATGTATTTTTGTGTGTATGTCAAGTAATAAATGTCACACACATAAATTTGTATGTTTCGTTTGTAGATCTGTAGATTCGTGTATGTATGTGTGTGTTTAGTGTATTTATAACACAATTTTTTGTGTATTTACATGTATTTTTATTTATATGTATTTTCCAACTTTAATTTCAAAAAAAAAAAAAAAATCAATGTTTACATGTGTATTTATGTGTATTTTATTTTTTAGATTCAAAAACACAAAAAAAAAAAAAAAAATACTAGTGGTGGATGGCGGCGTCCAACAGCGCCGCCGCCTGGGGTGGTAGCAGTGGAGGGGGGCAGTAGGAAGAAGGATGAACCCTAATTTATTACTTTTGTTGATTTTTGTATATAATGTGTAAAAAATGTTGGTATTTTTTGTAAAATGGAATAATATTGGTATTTTTTGTAATTTTGGTGTTAGGATTGTATATATTTGTAAATCTCTCTAGTTTTAAGTGCTTGAGCTGGTTCTATACATAAATAATTGGGTTAATTACATAACTATACAAAGTAACATTCCTTCTTACATAAAAATAGCGGTATTATTGGAGTTTCAAAAATAGCAATACTTTTTTATCAAAAAATAACAAATATACATAAAAGAGGGAAACAAACTCTAGACCCCCCTTTCTTTTTCTACATTGCCCCCAACCCCCTCCACCTCCTTCCGCCAGTCTCTACCGGCTACTGACGGTCACCGGATTCCGGTCACGATATATTCTATTATTCTTTTCAAGTTTTTTTTTAAAAAAAAAAAATTGTTTAAACTTGTATGCTATGCATTTTTCCATGGTTTGTACAACGTGCATACAATGGTAAAAACAATGCGCATACAGTCTTTCCACCTTCAAACCACCACAAAAAGTACGATAACCACTATAACCAAAAAAAAAAAAGGGAAGAAGAAGAAGAAGAAAAAAATTATACAAATATATATACAAAAAGAGAAATAAAAGAGATACAAGCCGATCTTTTTTTCATATAACTTCCATACATGCATAAAAGGCCGATAAATGTCATACAATGCTGATACAAATGGCAGAGTGCTCACATACACCTGCCATACAGTTCTGCAAAACTGAATTAGCAACATATTGTTACTGTACAATTACAAAGTGATTAAAGCACCAGTAAAAAAACGTAGCAATAGCGGGTATCTGTTGGAAAACATATGACATACAAGTGCCATACAGTCGCCGCACGATCACCATACAAGTGCCATATAATTTCGCAACAAAAGATAAACCACCAGCAAAAAAGGAAAAAAGAAGCAACAAACGACGGGAGATAACGGAACGCCGGAGAAGGCGAAACGCCGGAGAAGACGAACTATCGAAGACGAAGAAGAAGAAGAAGAAGAAGAAGAAGAAGAAACTGGTGCATCATAGCTTGCACTCGCCAGTGAAATGAAGCAATGATAGCATCTTTCGCTAGCAAAGCAAACCATCAGTAGCAGAAACTTTGTCACCCTCTTCAAAGAAACAATGCTGCCATCACCGGAGATGGTTATGGCAATTCAACACTACTTGTGGCAAGGTTGTGGATGGAGAAGGGAAAGGGGGCCGAGATGGGTTTGATGGCTCTTTGTGAGAGAGAGAAGATAAAAGAGATATTAGGGTTAGGGATTTTATTTTACCTTTTGTATTTTGCTATTTTTTGTAACGAAAGTTAAAAATGTTGCAATTTTTAAAAGTAATTAAAGTATCTTTATATTTGGTTAAAAACTTTCATAAAGTTATATGTGGTGTAGTTTAACTGTTTGGATAAAAGTATTGAAACTCTAAAAAAAAATATATGCTTTTTATAATAACATAATCAAAATACCCTTAAAATAACAATAGCAAAAAGGAAAATATTTTTATGAATTTACTAGTGAGGGTATTAGTGAAATTAAAAAAAAAATTATAAGATAAAAAACTAAAATAGTTGATCTAACTATAATAGTTTTAAGCCAAAAAAAATAAGTTAATAAGGATTATACAACTTATAAATTTTGGCCTTTTTTTACTTTAAAAGTCAAAAACTTTAGGCACTTTTCAGTTATCCAAACACTCTTATTAACTAAATAAAAGTTATCTATTTTTTCATCAATATTAACCCTCTGATTAAAATGGTTATCACATTTAATAATAAAATCTTTAAATTAGATGCTTATAATAGAACAAACAGAATATCTTAAAGTAATAACGTGGGCTGATCTGCAAAAATATGACGCAGAAAGCAATGATTTGCCAAAATTTTCTAAACAACAGTGGTTTAGCAAAAATGCCCTCCATTAGTTTAATGAAACTTATTCCAGACGAAAATACCCCTCACAATCAATAAAAAGACTTGTCCGGTCCCTCCCGTTAAGAAAATGCTAAAAATCTATTCCTTTTACAGATTGCTCTGTTCAAGCGAAGATTCAACGTAAGATTTCTTCAAATTGCTATTGAATTTTACTAAAACTTCAATTAAATGATCAAAATACCCTTAAAAACAGAAAAAGGGCAATATTTTTAGAAATTTGCTAGTGAAGGTATTAGTGAAATTAAAAAAATTATAAGATAAAAACTAAAAAAGTTGATCTAACTATAACAGCTTTTAAGCCAAAAAGCAATAAATTATAAGGATTACACATCTTATAATTTTTTTGCTTTTATTTTTAGCTTAAAAGCCAAAAAATCTAAGCACTTTTCAGTTATCCAAACACTCTTATTAACTAAATAAAATTATCAGATTATCTATTTTTTATCAATACTGACCTGCAATTAAAACGATTTGTCACATTTAATAATAAAATAAATAAGTTAGACGCTTATAATAGAACAAACAGAGTATGTTTTAACCATAATTAGTTGTAAAATTTGAAGTAATAATGTGTATCAATTAACTATAACTAATTGGCAACATGTAAAGATTAATGATAAATATTTATTGAGTTGAAACAAACAGCACGTGCAAATAAATCTATTTGTCATATGATGTTCTTGGCACGGAATTTTTAGACTAGAATGTTAGCCTAAAACTTGCGGTGAGAAGAGGGTAACAAGAAAAAAGAGTAATAACATATTGTAAAATTGGGCACCCGGTGCCCACACACCCAGACATAATAAATTCGGGCGTCCATCACACGGGCGCATAAGAAAGGTATTAACGGTTGGGAACTGGAACAAGATTAAGTCTTTAAGCGCGCACACACACGGGTGCCCACATAAGCTTAGACCTAACTCACACCCCAAAAGCTAGCTCAAAAGGAGGGGACTGTCCAAAGCTTATATAGGCATCTTGCCCTCTCTCTCACCGGTGTGGGACTCTCCCCATATTCCAACACTCCTCCCCCCTCCCCCCCCCCCCCGCACGGCCAGCCATACCCATATGGGTGACCCATGGACCACGTGCTCAAAGGGGGGCCAGGGTCTTTTCCTGGCTCTGATACCATGATAAAATCGGGCACCAGACGCCCACACACCCGGGCACAACAAACTCGGGAACCCATCATATGGGCACCCACACACACAGGCGACCACATAAGCTTGGACCTAACTCACACCCTAAAAGCTAGCTCAAAGAGTGGAGGACTGTCCAAGGCTTGTATGGACAGCTTGCCTCCTCTCTCTCTCACCGATGTGGAGCTCTTTCCACATTCCATCATATATCGAAGGAAGTACTTCCTCCGTCCATTTATATATACAGAAAATATATATGTTTCCTTTATAATTAAAAAAGCAAGAGTGTCACAAAAATTTGATTGGCATAGTACTCCTTTATTCGAGTCTTCTTTTTGGATACTCAACCAAATTAAATTGAGATATTTGATTTGTAGTACTTTACATATTCTATTTTAACTATTTGTCCTTTTAGAAGAAATCTATCAAATAATAACATATGAGATTTACAAAAATATATACATCTATAAGGTCATTTTCCAAATTATATGTAGGGGTATATGATATCATTTCCTCTATTGTATTTTTTTTATAAGTTACTAGTTACTACAAAATATTTCCCTTGATTAATGACTGACTATTCAAAACTTTTGTTCCTATCACTCGGAGAAAAGTAGAATTATAGGAGAGTTCACAACTTTGAACCGTTGGGAACATGTTAAGCTGTTGTCTTTTTTTAGCTAGGCCCGGACTGGTTCTTAGAGTTTAGTCAGCCTTTAAACGAGAAACTTCATTTGATCCAGCCCCACAACCAAAAATCATGCAGTCCTTAGGCTTTACTCCTTACTTCTTGTACGAGTCATTTTGGTTATAACGCTTGAATATCAAAAAATAAAAACATTTGAATATCACATTCAGGATAAAGTAGAACTTTTTAAAAAAAAATTAATAATGAAGGATACTACCGTAATACCACCGTAAAATTTGCGCAAGTTAATATAGAGTTCAACTACAATATACATCTATGTAAATTATATTTTTACACCATCGGCTAAACTCAGGGCCCAGAATGGCTTTCACTATCTCTCACACACCTAGTAATTGCTAGTACTATAATATACTATATAACACAGATATATGGTAAAAGCAATACAACCTAACTTCTCTATAAAGATATCATAAATCCGGATACTTTTTGAATGCTGATATACATAAGAGTTTTAATATCACTAACATGAAGATCAGTTAAAAAAACTTGATTATTATAGTAAAATACAGTTATAAAGAATGATCGTTGATACTTATCTAATTGTGCTTGAGACCTGCTGGACATTAGATTTCTATTCAGCAGTTTTAATATTTTTCTCCTATTAAGTAATGCTGGTTTCAACCAAATTGACAACAACGAGCATGTAATACAGAGTCTTAAGTCTTGTTCGGATTCTTTAACGGCTAAAGTATATGAAATCACTGCTAAATTGTGCGTCATGAGTGCAATGATGCCTTAACTTTTTCTTATATATGATCGTATAATATATTCTACATTCAAGGAATAGTGATTTGTGGGTTCACTCGACTTGACCATGCATGCAATAGTCAGCAGTGTACGTTGTTAAGCACCGACCCTCTACTGGAATATTTGAAGTAATTGTACTCACAAATCACAATGACTCTAGCTTAGCTTCCAAACTAGTACAGTACTATAATGTGATCCTCGTGGTCAAAGCTAGCTATATATGAATAATGATACATAAGTTTTTCAACACATTCATTGATCTTTGTCCCTTCTGCAACATTTTTATGAAAATATTTAACAGGGACGCAGGGTTTACAATCAAGTAAGTGCGTGCTCCTATTATTTTTGGCAAAAATGTTTAATTAGACAACCCAAATTGTCCTAAATTTATAGCTATAAATATTGTGGAAAGGAAACAATTTCTCCACCAGAGGAAAACTGTATGACCGGATCATTGTCTCTAAAAATTTCGAATGAGAGTATACGTTACTTGCGCGATAATATTGACCGTGGAAATGAGTAAATTTTTAACTGCAGTGCTATCTCAGTCTAGTGTGAGGTTATATTTACTCTGCAAATGAGTACTACTATACAAAAAAGTTCATGGAACTATGGGAACATCAATCAATCAGGTATAAATTGAACCTGCTAAAAGGCCTTGTCCATATTAAAGATTGCTCAGTGATTTTTCCTATAGTACTAAGTACTGATGATGGTCCATTTTCTTCTTCCTGTAACTATCTACTCAATAATCGTTTATTGCATTTGTATCTCTGTTTTCAATTTTCCGAATGTACTGTGACAAAGACATAAGAATAACATATGTTCCCCCAAAGCAACGTACACCATTTTTGTCAATAGAAGTTATGGAGTAGTAGTAGTAGTAGTAGTAAATGTAAAACACAACATGAGCATTAATTTTTCTATTGATAAATGGCCATCTTAGGTATACTAGACAGGAACACAATGTTACAGGATCTGACTACACCATTTCATTTTCTGGAAAATCAAGATTTAACATATAATGGGCCAATTTCTTGTAAATAAAATTAAAAGACATCCTTTTCTTTACGTCATGCCTTTTATGGAATATTTATACATCCTTTTGTACTTTATTTATTTACCAAAGAAATATTGAAGTATCATTCAGATTATATCATACTGCGGAAAAATAATTATTCCTATTCATTTACTCCTTCAACAAAGTAGCCTAAGTCTTGCATATTGGATGTAAATGACTTCGGAGAAAGAGACTGTATAGCAGAAGGCCACCAGCTTACAATTCATCAAATCATAGCAATAGATATGCATGGCATTTACTCGCAAGTGATCATCGGGGTTTGTTATGTTATCATGATCTGATAACATGAAGACAAATATACAACTTATTACATGTTTTTCTGTCCCTTTCCTTTTTTATATTTACTGACGTGAAATTTGAAGGTTTTCTAGGTTTTGTCTCATCATATATGTTATGCACTGGTGGGACTTGTCTGAAAGGAAGCGTTTCTTTTTAGTTACTCATACTTGTTTCCACTTTTGTTGCTAACTGAAGAGATCAATATAAGGAAATTGAGCATATTTGTAGAGGTGTGGCAGTGTAACGAGACCCTAAGCTAATGGTAAGAGTACTAATCTTGAGCACTGAGCCAAGTTGGTGTAAGCTTTAGTTTGACTGATCACTAGTATTTTAGTCCAGTTTGACGCAATTCTTTTAGCAATAAATAAGCTCCGGTCAACTTTCAGTCCAAGACTACAATTTTAATTTGTACTTGACCGAGCCAGCTTGACTCAACTCAATTGGCTTTATGGAGTTGTACATTTACTTCAAAATAAATTTCATTCTTTAGACATCTGCTATTAATTAGGTAAATTAGTAATTAGCTTAGAATTAACATTTCAACTTAATGATTCGATTTCGTAATATTTTCCTGAGCTTGTGCGATGTAACGACACTAATTAATCAGATTATGAAGCAACTTTATAGTGACGTACGTATTAACTAGTACTTAAATAATCTAAGTAACACAAGTTGTTAATGAATTACTACAGGAGTACTATTTAGTAGTACTAATTTTCTTATGTTATGTACACTATCTTTGAAAATGCACTTTTATGTTCATGGTTTCATTTAATAATCAGATTAAATTTCCTAAAATTCATAATCGATCAGCTTATAATTTTTTGAAAGTGACTCAACTATCTCGCTTCAAAGTTCAAACTCGAGTATGAATTTGATTAGGCTCATAATTTTTTTTTTCATTTTCTTCTTCCCATAGCATCTTGAGCTATTGACTCAACAGACCAAAGACTCGTAATGGACTTTACTAGCTACGACTATAAAGTACAACACAGTGAAACAGTGATGGGAGAGATGCAAAGATTCAATAAGTAACAAATAGTAGGCTGTTTTTTGATTTCTCTGAATCACAAGTGAACTACGGGATACACTTTTTCGTCTTTATTGGAGAAGGAAAATGAGAAACGCCTAAATTTAAATTGTATTGTATTGTTAAAACTGATAGACAATGAACAACATAGATGATTATCTTAGGCAAATATTTCTTGCCCTGATTAATATAGTTTAAGTTTCATTTATGTATTAGGGACGATTCCTTATCTTTTTAGCCAATCAAATGACATGCTATAAGGGCCAAGACACAGTGTTACTCTTACTTGACGTTTTAAATAGAATACTAAAAATTAAACGAAATATTGAAGAGAAATCGAAATGATTGAGATAATTTTGAAATATATAAATGTAATTATTTTCATTATATAGAGTAATCGAAAATTAGTAGTACAATATTAATTTCTTAAAATAACCTGCCTAATAGTACCATTGACACCCCTATCCCTTGCTACAAAATATTTTTTTTGTTTAGAAGCAAAATAGAAATGCATGTCTTGAACTTTTTTCGAGACATCATTTGCCAAAATCAATTTACTTTGGTCAATTTTATAATTGTACGTGTTGGCTGTCCTTTTGCAATATTCAGGATTTGTTTGGCAATACCAAATTTACAATAGTAACAACTTGAGAAGTTGAAAACAAAAGAATTAAAAGGGGGTACGAAACCAAACTGAGATAACATTATGTATTTATGCATAACGACGCAACCAAAATCTGAAAAGGAAATCTTTATTCACGCCAATTATCAACTGGCCCCCCTAGTTTTGCGACCTTTCAAATCTTAATTCATTCGTGTCAACCTCAAGAGAAGGTTACTTTTTTCTTCCTGTTTTCCTCTGTGAAAATGAGTGGACTGCTGGCAGAGGAGAAGTACATGCGAACTTCAAAGTGCTAAAATATACTGTAGTATCCTCTTTTGTTACTATTGACGATTAGGGGTAATGTTGGGACTAGCATGCATGAGAATAGTTGAGTCTCGTCCTAGCCTTCTCTGCAAGTCTTATAAGTATATAACTGATCGAGGAATCGGAATGGAATTCTGCCACGTAATGAGACAATGATGGTGAAAAAAATGAAGCTGTCGGTTTGACGTGGGTTTTATCTGGTTATTTTCTATATGCTTTAGTTGTTATCTTTGTCGTGGAGTTCTAACATGTTTGCACAATATTTTTTTAGTCGAGGGTCTTTCGGAAACAGCTTCTCCACCTTGGTGGATAAGGTCTGCGTACATCTCACCCTCCCCAAACCCCACTTGTGGGATAAACTTGGTATGTTGTTGTTGTTGTTGGTTTGATGTGGATTTTACCATTTTGATGTATTGTGTGACTAATAAGCGAAATAGCTGAGCCACATCTCTTTGATCACTATATTCATGAGATAGTGAAGACATGGTTCATCCTATAAGAGAGAGTAGATATATTTACTTGGATTGAAAAACAGCACATAATAACCTCGAGGCACCATTGTTAGTAGGACTAACAGCAAAAGATATTTGTTACTAAACTCTCTTGTGCAAGTATTTCAATAACATTATAGGATTTCTTTTCCTTGTACATTGGCCTTTCGGATTTGAGTAATGATTAATAGGGACATTAATATTTTACGTAATACATAAAACTAGATGCTTGAACTACGTAATATAATATTTTACGTAATAGTAAAGTAACATTATATTAGTTATAGAAAAAATTTCGTCCCCAAAAATATTGAATCAAATGAACTTTTTCGTCGGAAAAAGAAGAAAAAAAAATACAAGGAAACTTCGTGAAGTTGCTTTCATAAGAACTTCAATTAATCTATCGGATTCTTTCTAATTGCTAGCTACAATTCTCCTCCTACAAAGAAACATAGCTTTTGGTTCTACCGGAATTGTCCAATTGTGTTTAATTTCTTCTACGACACTACTAATAAGTTCTACAAAGCCATGCAAAATAATGCAGCAGTTCTGATACATCAATTTTCTTCGAGAGGTCAAACCATTTCTGAACACTCATTAGAAATCACTTTCGAAAACTTATCCATCTACGCGCAAATTAATTACGTGAGATGACTTCATTGCATGCAAATACATAGAACACGCGGAAAACAGAAAGAAATGTCAATTTTATGTGTGATGTCTCATCAATCCAGTGAAAGAAAGATTACAGCAATCGCCAAAACTTGTACGTTTCAAGGGATCGGAAAAACACAAAAGGACTGCCGTGATATTTTAGGAGTACTAAGTTTCCAAAAAGCATGCAATTACCGTATTTTGTCATAAATTATTGGACAAAAAGGTCTTCATCGTTAGTGTTGTAAGTTTCTGCACTGAGAAATAATCACTGAAAAAGACATGAGTAGCACAGTTAAAAAATGGAGTACAGTTACGTACTTCATTTGTTTATCAGCTGGAGCCTGGAGTATGATGTTACGTTGAGCCGCTGCTTGTTAATTAGCTGGTGGTCGATGTGAAAGTTTTTAATGTCGTGATAAGGTTCAAGTCTTTGGAGTACTAGTACTATTTACTCGATATGATATTATTGTACACTCTTAATTCCAGGTCACTATTGTGTGGCTTCTACTTTTATAATAGATACTTAGATGTTAAAGATTGTTTCTACAAAACCTAATCTGATTTCTTCTTATCTATAAAACCCATATTTTCAATATTGCTACTATATGTGTTTAATCCAGCCGCCATATAAAGACGATATAGTTACACACTTACGCTTGCTATAAAAAAAAAAAAAATCAAACAATCAGCTATATATATAGCAATCCTCGAGCTCGAGAGTTGGATTAATTTCTTCACAGCTCTCATGATTAACGTCGATTTTAGTAATTAATGATTAAATTGCCTTCGTTGGAGTCCAAATTTCAACCAGCATTTCCTGCAATACAATAGGACTTACACGAAATTGTTTTTGTTCGTACCAGAAGACTAGGACAAAAATCAAGATTAAATCAATAGTAGTGATGAACTTATTGATATTTGTTAGGGGTGTATACCACGGTTGTATTATAAAATAAGATTTCGAATATAAATGATTTGTGGTAAAATTCAAACTCAAACTCGTAAAAATTGAAATTCCCCGATCGACCTCTAAAATATACATTATACAATTAGCAAAAGTTTTGCTACTTCTCAAGAAGTAAAGAATGCATGTCATATGAAAATATCAATTACTAATAGTATTTTAGGAACTTATTCTTTTCAAAGTACATATTTATGAAGATGTAGCCATATTTCTGAACTGGCTTTTGTAAGGCTGACATATCAAAGTTGTATTATTTAGGCCCATAAATTGGAGAGGCTGATGTGAAAGTATACATGTACAAGTCTAAATAAGAAATTTGACAGAGTAATTTCAGCCAATTCCCTTGTCCTGTTTGATTATTTGAAAATTTTAGAGAATTAATAAATAAGTATTTTTCATAAATGAGTCATAGTTGATATTTCCTCGTCTATGAAACTTGTACGATAAAAGGGTTTTACAAATTTATGACAAATTAAAAACTATTATATTTTTAGCTTCAATCGCCAGATATTAGTGTAAAAAGCCATGGCAGGTCTCGGCGATCACCACGAATTTTTAGCTCAAGCTAGCGTGTCCTGTCAGGCCTGGCAATTAGGGCTAAAAACAAAGAGTTTGTTTTATTGAGACTAAGAATATGATGGTGCCGCCAGAAATGTCTACTTGGTACAAAACCATGAAGAATGACCCTTGTTATGTGATTGGACAGTCGCTATGGAGATTAAAAAAAAAATCAACCATGAAATATTTTAGCAAAATATCCTTTTTTCGCACAGAACCAATACTTCAAAGTAAAAATATTATAAGTCTTGACAATTGCTAAAGCTGGCAAGTACTGTTTTGTCAATACTTCAAGTTATATGGAGAGAATATAGGAAAATACTAGAAGGGACAAGTTTTGGCAATTGTCAAGACTTACGACCAAGTACGGCAAGTGTTGCATTTTGCCAACACTTTATGGTTAAGTGTTGACAAATAGAGAGGGGTCAAAGGTACTCTTCGCCTTTGCCAAGACTTATGACCAAGTGCGGCAAGTATTTTTTTTTTTTTTTCCAACACTTGAAGAGATAAGTGTTGAAAAGCATAGAGATATAAAGAAAAGTTTTGCCCCCGACCTAGAAACTTGACCCGAGTGTTTCCGTCTGGATTGTTTTCATTAAATCTTAACATGAGCATTTTTGCAAAATATCTGTTAACGCGGGAAAAAAAGCAAATTATTGCTAATGGTGTTATATTTTGCAAATTCTCCATGGAGATTATTTTGACGAATAATCTATTTTTAAGCCGCTTATTGAGAAATAATCAGTAGCTATAAAAAAGGAATCGCAATTTAAAAAATCATAACATTATTGAAGAATTGATCTAACCACTAGGGAAATTTTCATGGATTTAGTTCGAAGTCCCAAAAAGTTTTCTTGAAATTCATATTTTGCAGTCCCAGAAAATTTCTTGAGATTTAGTTCAAAGTCTCAAAAAAATTTCCTCAACTTTCACCAGCTACTTTTTTTTATAAATTCCGTATCTTTTAAGTTGTGACTATTTCTAAAAAAATTATAAGTGATGATGTTTCAGTTTCAACATTCTAGAAAATGGTTATTTGGTTAAATTTTTACATGTTAAGGGCTTTCCAGGAGAAACCTTGGCCCATAAAATTCCCGAAAATATTGTAAAAATTTACTTTAGCGGTCAATTTTACCATATCCATTTAGATTTTAGCTAGTATTTTTTTTATAAATATGGTCTATTTCAAACCTTTGCCCTATTCTCCATTATACAAGCTATTTTTATGCCTCAACTTCAAACCTGACCCTAAACTCTAAACCTGAAGTTGAAGTTGGAGGTGCATATACCTAACTTCAAATCTTCATCTTCAAAGTTGTTATGTCAAGGTTTGAAGGAAGATTTGAAGTTTTGAAATTGAAAGTTGTGTACTTCAATTTTGAAGTCTATGCTTAACTTCAAAGTTGTTATGCCTATACCCAGTTTCAAATTTAAATATTTAAAGTTGTGAGCTGCATATGCCTAACTATAGTTTAAGCTGAACTTCAGACTTTTAGGTTTGAAGTTAAGTAATGAACATCTGAAGTTAAGAATTAAAGGATTGAAATGCACGTCAGTGGCTATAAATTAAATAATTTTAAAAAATTTACTTAAACCTAAATAACGCTGTCAAAATAGTCTATTTGTGCACTTCCCCCACAAATATTTGCCTGATAAACCACTATAATCTTTTTTTTTTTTTTTGCTTTTTTTGTTATTAAGGAAAAGATATACTACTTCCTCAATATCATTTGATTTATTTGATTGAGCACTAACTTTAAAAATGTAAAGAAATCTTAATAAAGATGCATATAACAAATTTAAAATATTTTTAGTAATGTTAGAATTAAGAACTCAAAAAAATTTGGAAGGAGAATTCATTTTGAAGCAAATTGAAATATGTAAGTAAAATACATAAATTGAAACAAAAGGAGAAAGGCTAGTAACAAAGATTACTTAAGCTCATCAAAGATGTTACTCATACAATATAATGATATTTTCTCTAAAATATAGTAGTTTCAGCGTAAAATATATTATTTTCAAATTTAAAATATTTAAGTGAAAAGAAAGAGTGTATATATCTAAGCTTGGTCTTGAATATCCAAATAGCCCAACCATTTGAATAGAAGGGATTTTCACGTAAATAGCCTTTAATATATCATACTAACAAGTCACTTATCATTAACATAATCTAGCCACAATATTTATATTTAAAATTTAATTTATAATTAAAATATGGCATATAAATAAATTGATATTCTTTATATGTAGCTTCTATACACATATATACCCACATATCTTTATTTTAGATTTTTTAAATATTTACATCATCAATTATATCTAATAAATATGCTAGGAAAATAAAGAAACGACGAAATATGGTTACAAAAAGTGGATAAGGATTGAGAATGATTGTGTCGGGTAATAATTCTTGAATAGAACGAGCGGGGGAACATTACACAAATTTGACCCGTTTAACATGGTTTAGAAAAAAAATAATTATTTGCTTAATTAATGAATAATATTTGAACGGAAATATCCCTTAATGCCTAATTAATATCGAGGGCTCTCTCTTTCTCTTTATATATATATGAAGAATGGGGCTTGAGTACCCTAACTGAAAAAAGCTATAATCATCCTGAGCAGAAAGTTCCAGTAAAATTTAATTACTAGACTTATGTTGAAAGCTTTTATAAAGCTTTATTATATGAGAATGATAATAGAAAACATTCTTGGTTCATAAAGGTATGCTCAGATGTTTATAAACAAAGAAGTATACCAAATTGGTTTTCTCAATGGTAGATTACTTATGGTCCTACCATTAAAATATTGTCGGAACCATTACTTAGTTTATATACTGAATGGTTGGAAGTATCTCCCAAGATTCAAGAATTAGAAAAGGGTAATACTCTAATCAATGGAAGTTATATGAACTTCTCTATTGAGTATTCCATCCCATGGATTATGAAATGGACTGTTGAAGTGGATCATACTCCACAAAACATCCCTACACTATACAGAAACTTCCATACTAGATTTTGGAGGAAAATGATTCAGAAAAATGCTGAAGGTCATATCTAATGCCAAGACACAATTGATAAAATGAAACAATCTATTGCTGAATATAAACAGATTGATCATACAAAGCAGCAAAATGCTCCAAGTCCATATCAGCACATTATTAATAAAATTCAGATGAATAAAGGACTTATGACTAAAGCTGAGATTTTAGCTTCTTCATACTCTAATCAATGGAAGTTATATGAACTTCTCTATTGAGTATTCCATCCCATGGATTATGAAATGGACTGTTGAAGTGGATCATACTCCACAAAACATCCCTGCACTATACAGAAACTTCCATACTAGATTTTGGAGGAAAATGATTCAGAAAAATGCTGAAGCCCATATCCAATGCCAAGACACAATTTGATAAAATGAAACAATCTATTGCTGAATATAAGCAGATTGATCATACAAAGCAGCAAAATGCTCCAAGTCCATATCAGCACATTATTAATAAAATTCAGATGAAGAAAGGACTTATGACTAAAGCTGAGATTTTAGCTTCTTATTTTGAAGAAGTTAAAAAAGATTTAATAAAGAATCTTGATATTGAAGTCCCTCCAGACATATCAATGGCCTCTGCAAATAATACAGAGGATGAAGAAGAGCAATGTCTAGCAGGAGAATCTCAGTCTATTACTGACAATGATATGGACGATTATATCGCTAATATCACAAAACAAGTAAATGAGGAAACATCTTCCAGCAAGAATACTGCCAAAGGAAAAGACAAGATATGAAGACATGATATAAAGAGATGCATTATTGATGTATTTTCAGCTTTTATAAAAATAACTTTAATAAAGTTACCTTTTACTTTATTGAAAGTATTGGCCACTTGTCGGCCATAATTTTCCCTTAGCAGGCCACTTGTAAAGTTTTGGGCCAGGTTAATTTTTATTTTGTTTTTAGAATCTGCCTATAAAAGGCAACATACTTAGTTGAGGAGGGCAAGTTTTTGGAAATACTATTCTCTCTCACTTAAAAAACCCCTCTCATTGTAAAAATTTATAAAGTTATAAAATTTTCTATTGCTGTTTAAAATCCTCTATTGCTGATTACAACTGAAGTTATTCAGAGTTCTTTTAATTTTATTTGTTTTTAATAATTTTTAATATTAATATTTAGTCTAAATGATAGGCTAAGTCTTTAAGTGTTGAGCTCTATCACACTAGGCTACTAGGGTAAAATGATTCTAATAATGAATTAAGATTAGAATCTCAGCAGATGGTGGTATTAAAAGTATGGTTTGATAGACAACCCAGGCGGAAGGTTGAATGCCGGAACCAAGGTTCTGTTGATTGCCCGCTATAGCCGATTTCTGGCGTTTAGGGTTGTTTTTTTTTTGGATCTAATTTTGGGTTCAGCCACTCCATGCCAGGGTTGTGTCACCAGTAAATCTTGTTATCCCCATGCTGCCTAGAATCCATTCTTAATTTGGTAGTATTTGGAAAAAGAGGTTTATAACCTTAAACAGGAGATTTATAATCTCAAGAAGGAAAATAAGATATTAGAACATAGGATTTCAAAAATTGAAGGAAAAGGTAAAGAAAAAAATGAAACCCCTACCCTTTCTAATTTTGAAAATCTTGATGAAGATATTATTAATATTTTTAGTGATATGCAGGATGTAGGAAAAAGAGAGTTTCTGACCACTCTAGAAGTTTTTACTTCACAAAGTTTTTTATAAAAATGACTCTTCTTATTGATAATAATTTCAAAAAAGAATTTATAGCTCTTGTTGATAGTGGAGCAGATTTAAATTGTGTTCAAGAAGGACTAATTCCTTCACGATATTTTCATAAAACTACTCATAGTTTAAGGTCTGCTAATGGTGAAAAGATGCAGATTGGGTACAAATTGCCAAAAGCTTCTATATGCACAAATAAGGTATGTATACCTCAAAGCTTTGTTTTAATAAAAAATATGTCTAACCAAGTTATACTAGGAACACCCTTTTTACAAAAAATATTTCCAATTACTAGAATTGATAAAGAAGGGATAATAGGAACTTTCAAAGAAAAACCCATTATATTCCAGTTTATAACTGAACTTATTTCCAGAGTTTTAAATCGATTAAAAGATATGCTAGCTAAGAAAAGTCAGCATATCAATTTTCTTAAACAAGAAATTTATACTTTAAATATTGATGAGATTTTAAAAAATCCCAAATTAAGAGAAAAAATTGATTTTATAATAAATCAGTTTTCATTACAGATTTACAGATTTGTAGTGAACATCCAAATGCTTTTTGGAATAGGAAAAAGCACGTAGTTACACTTCCACATGAGGAAGACTTTTATGAAACTAATAGTATTCCTACTAAGGCAAGACCTTGCCAAATGAATTCGGAATATTTAGAATTATGTAAAAAGGAAATAGATTCTTTATTACATACAAGTCTTATTCGATCTTCAAAATCTCTATGGTCTTGTACAGCTTTTTATGTTAATAAACATGCTGAACAAGAAAGAGGAGTTCCAAGGTTAGTTATAAACTATAAACCTTTGAATAAAGTTTTAAAATGGATTAGATATCACATTCCTAATAAAAAGGATTTATTGGACAGACTTCATAATGCTATTATATTTTCTAAATTTGATTTGAAATCAGTATACTGGCAGATTCAGATAGCTGAAGCTGACAGGTATAAAACTGCTTTTAATGTCCCAATAGGACAGTTCGAATGGAATGTTATGCCATTTGGATTAAAAAATGCCCCTTCTGAATTTCAGAAGATTATGAATGATATATTCATTCTTTGATAGCAATTTCATTATCGTTTATATTGACCATATATTAGTATTTTCAAATACTATTGAAATGCATTTCAAGGATCTTGAATTATTCAAGAAAATAATCATACAAAATGGTTTGGTTATATCTAAACCAAAATGTTTTTATTTCAAATAAAGGTAAGATTCCTTGGTCATAATATTGAAAAAGGAAAGATTATACCTATTAATAGGAGTATTGAATTTACTTCTAAGTTTCTTGATATTATAACAGATAAAACTCAATTACAGAGATTTCTAGGAAGTTTAAATTATATTTCTCCATTTTATGAGAATCTTGCTAAAGATACAACTATCTTATATGATAGGTTAAAAAAGATTCCAAAACCTTGGACTGATGCGGCAACAGTCCAAAAGATCAAGGATAGGTAAAGAATCTTCCTTGTCTTACGTTGGCTAATCCTACTTGGCCAAAAATAATTGAAACTGATGCTTCTGACATTGGTTATGGAGGAATTTTAAAGCAATACTCTCCAGAAGAAAAAATTGAATATTTAGTTCAATTTCATTCTGGTAAATGGAATAATAGCCAGAAAAATTACGCAACTGTAGCAAAAGAAATACTTGCTATAGTAAAATGCGTATTAAAATTTCAAAGTGATCTATATAACCAGAAATTTATAATAAAGACTGATTGTCAATCAGCTAAATTTATGTTTAATAAAGATTGTAAACATGATGTTTCTAAACAAATGTTTGCAAGATGGCAGACATTATTAGCCCCATTTGCTTTTGAAATCCAATATAAAAAAGGAGAAGATAATAGTCTTCCTGACTTTTTAACTAGAGAATATTTGTCTAGTTAATGTTAATTATTAACATTTTATGTGCAGTTGATCAAATATGTGCAGACGTAGGAATATGCATCCTTATTGTCCCTATTGTCGGCATCATATACAAATTCTATCAAGACAAGTGAGAATATTATATTGGGATCTGCGTAATACGAAAAAGAAGTTGAAACACTTGGAAAAAGAATCCAAGGACTTACCATCAAAAGCCAGTTATCTAGCTGAAGAAGATAAAAAGGATATTATAAGTATCTTGTATAGAGCTGTTAACAGGATCAAAGAGATAAATATGGAGTTAATAGGAATCCATAGTATCTTGAATAATTATCCTATGTTTATAACTTAATAAGTTTATGGATTATTCTATGCAGATTATGCGACCCAGTTATGGAAACCCAACCTCTAATAGAGAAAGGGGAAACAGAGGAAGTTATATATATATATATATATATATATATATATATATATATATATATATATATATATATATATATATATACACACACACATACATACATACACTTTTAAATTTTGGAATGACAGTACAACCCTTTTCATTTTTCAACTAAATTGCATTGAAATTGACAATGCAACACTTACACTTGATTCCTTCACATCATATTCCCAACTAAATTGACTCTCGACCCTTCAAACTCTTCTCCCAACTGCATTGTCTTAAAATTTTAGAAAAAAGACAATGCTTGTCCTCGACTCATCAATCCCTCTCCGAACTAACTTGTCTTAGACTCTTAAAGTCTCGGCAGTGCAACACTCGCCAAATCGGAGGTCATTTTTTTGCTAAACCCTGAAAAATGGGGACAAACACTCCAAAGTAGTCAAATTTGAGGACATGGGGTGAAATTTTCTTGGACCAAGCCCGTAAAAATTTAGTGTAGGGGCCTGTTTGGCGCGCGTTAATTGATTTGTAGCCGTCAAAAATAAATTCGCTGAGAAATAGCCACCTCCGGACAAATCCCAGTATAAATACTGGGACTTTGAACAAACTTGTTCAAGGCCCCAGTATTTGTACTGGGGAAGCTTCAGTAAACTAACCCCAGTATAAATACTGGGGCTTTGAACAAGTTTTGTTCAAGGCCCCAGCATTTTGTTATGGGACTATGTATAAAGCTTCAGTCCCATAACAAAATGCTGGGGCTGTGAACAAAACTTGTTCAAAGCCCCAGCATTATTATGGGACTGAAGCTTTATATATAAAGTCTCATAACCCATAACAAAATGCTGGGGCTGTGAACAAAACTTGTTCAAAGCCCCATCATTTTGTTATGGGACTCAGCTTTATATATAAAGTCCCATAACAAAATACTTGGGCTTTGAACAAGTTTTGTTCAAAGCCCCAAATTTTGTTATGGGGCTAGTCTGGGGTGTTTTTCCAACGCTAATGGAGCTTAAGTGTGCGCGCGAATTTTTGGCTATTCTTCAATGAATTTTGAAACGGTGGATAGTCCCCATTGAGCGCGTCCAAAAATGGCTAGTGATCAAAATTTCCCACCAAGCCCAACCCGAATCCAAAATGGTCACCGCTTCTTCTCGGATCCAAAAACCCTATCAAAAACCCCAGTGAGGATCCATTGTTCGCAGAGCATAGCCATCTTAGTTCCCATGGCTATTTCCACTGGTTTCGCCTTTTCTTGTCGTTCACATTTCCCCGTACCTTATCGTATGCGAAAGGTACTAACTTTAATGCTCCTATTTATTATTTTTCACTATAAATTTGGAATATTATTGAAGCACACTTTTAATTTTTACTTTTACAGGTATTTATTAGCTGTGCTGCAGCAATTGAAGCTATCGAAGAGACCGAAAGTAGCAAAGGTTAGTACATTTTCTAGAAATTTATATAAAGTCTTTATTTTTTTGCAACAAAAATAAAGTTATAAAATGTTAATTGTGTGTTGCAGGTGCAGCAGAATGGAAGAAGTTCAATTCAAAGGAACTAGGAATTAGCACTTCGATGATCACAAAGCCTACGAGATTTGTTCTTAATGGTCTTAAAACTAAAGGTACTTTAATTAGCTGTAAGAAGTTAGCCGTAGTTGTTTTTGTAATGCAATTTAATTGTTTTGTTGGCTGTTGAACATACGTAATGAATGGGACTAGTCTCCAGTGTTCATATTACTCTGTTTTGTCATATGCTCCCATTAATATTGATGCGAAGAGCGAAAAGTGAACATTAGCGCCATCCATAGTAATAATATACAGTAGTAGCTGAATCTTTTATGAGTACCTGAAACTTATATCATAAGCTAGCATCAATACAACTTCCTCTCCCATGTTTAAGTTGGGGAGGGAGGGAGGGGGGGGGGGGGGGGGGTTCTAAATTAACTACTTATTAGATAAATTTTCGATAAATACAAGGTTTGAACCAAAGCTACGGGTTTTGGCCTAACCATCATCCAACATGCTAGCTCCGCCCCTGATTTGGGATGAATTGAGTTTAAGCTTAACCTGTACATGAAGGATTTTGGCATTTATTCCTTATTTATGATTGCATACCGGAGGTCCATTCTTCTTGAAGAGAAACACAGTGTATGACTGTATGTCGTATCTGCCATTTGGGCAGGGTTTTATGATTCTACTTTTTTAGGAGCTGCTTTCAGTTATAAATATGAATGGATTGATTTCCATTTTTATTAAAACTGTTCCTGTTGCCTTTATGTTGCGGTAATGGGTCATCTAGCCTGTGCATTGGATGCCTTCGGAGTTCGGATCTAGGAAATGTGTGCCACTGGGTTGGGGTTTGGTTCCGCTAGCTGAAATCTCACGCCCCTAAGCCCCTTCTTCGTTGCCTACGTTATTGATCTGAGGTTCCTAAATTTGCAGGAGTAGAACCACCACTCAGTAGGAAAAATCCACCACCCACACCCAAAATAGCGAACTTTCAATTAGTCCCTGAAAAGAAATATTTGTTTGTTCTTCTGGATTGTTTGAAGATCAAGTCTCCAAACTCCTTTACAGTAAAAACATAGTGGACAAATCCTGGAGTGGTCGTGGAGCAATAACAAGCAGAGAGAAACCGCAACCACTGAGACCTAGTGTTTCGCCTGATATCATATACTTTTTGTTTGAGCAAGCACCTGATACCAAACACTTGATGTAATATTTCGTGTCTGGATATATGGAAATTAATTGCTTCCTATGAGATCGTTTCACTCAGCCCTTTTTTGTTGATGCTTAAAAGTTGAGTCTTTCTCCTCCTATGGGGAAGAAATAGAATCCGGCGCCAAAATGGGTCAAAAATTTAAGAATGCAACAGAAATGGGGTGCTCAAATATATTGTAACAAAAATGGGTATATTGGCACAATTTGTGCCGACTTACAACAATTAAGTAGCCGGCGTGGCTGAAGAAAGTAACGCAACAAATATATCGGCATTTGTTTTGCCGATTTACAAGTCGGTAAAACTTCTGCCGACTTATGCTGCATTTTCCGCTCTATTGCAGTAATTCTTCTAACTTCTACTTCTTTTTCTCAATCACCCTGTTTCAACTTAATCGCATGTGTTTTATTTTCATTATTATATAGTAAAAGAAATCAAAAGAAACCCAGTGGGGGGTCATGACCCTTCAATGTACAGTGATGAAAATTTTCAACATGCTCTCTTGTCCAATTCTGGCTGATAAGAGTAGACATATTGGGGAGATACTGAAATCTGTAGTATATCGTAATCTATAATACATTGACATCAAGAACTATTTGTTTAGGTAGATCTCACAATTTTATGTGTTTGATGAATAGAATGGACACAATATCCATCTGAAAGAAAAATGAAAAATTCAATTTAGAATTGTACGCGACTTTTTCAACCCATCCACTCTACTAAACTGTAAATTCTGTCCAAACGTCATGGCAAAGATAGAGTGAAGGAGCATAAGTCGGCAAAAAACCAAAAAAAGTATATAAAAATTGGCTATAATAAAGATGGGAGGTTCGGAAAGCTGGTGCCTCCTGCTAAGGAGTATGTTCTTACTACTTTACTTGTCATTGATTACCCTATAGAGTAGGTTGGGCGGAAGGATAGTTTTTTTGGCGCTTTATAAAGAGTACGAGAAAACACCAGTTAAGATTTAGACACCAAAATTGTCTTGTCCTCCATTTTGTCTTCACGTACGCGTACTTGCACGCCAAGACACCATAAAAGTGCAATTTCATATTGTTTCTTCTTCAGTCAACTGTCAAGAATGTTTGGTTATTTTCTTTCTTTTAGGAGAAAAGCAAACTTGGATTAGCAAAAACTTTTTTTCTGTAACTCTATATAGAGCGGAAAATGCTGTATAAGTCGGCAGAAGTTTTACCGACTTGTAAATCGGCAAAACAAATGCCAATATGTGGATTTGTAAAAAATGGTAAAAATTTGCTCCGTTACTTTCTTCAGCCACGCCGTCTACTTTTATGGTGTCTTGGCATGCAAGTACGCGTACGTGAAGACAAAATGAAGGACAAGACATTTTTGGTGTCTAAATCTTAACTGGTGTTTTCTCGTACTCCTTATAAAGCGCCAAAAAAACTATCCTTCCGCCCAACCTACTCTATAAGGTAATCAATGACAAGTAAAGTAGTTACAATATATTTGAGCACCCCATTTCTGTTGCATTCTTAAATTTTTGACCCATTTTGGCGCCGGATTCGAAGAAATAATCCTGCTTTATCCAAACTCCAAAGAGGGCAATCTGATAACCTAATTCCTTGTAGAGAAGAGCCCCTGCCATTACTACTTGAGATTGTTCATGAGAAATGCATTCCTGATATTTATCAAATTCATAACCTTATCACAAGATGGTCATTAGCCGAATCAACTGGTAATGATTATATTGAAGCTTAGTGGATAAGTATCGTGGAAAAACCTGCAGCTGATGATGAATAACTATTAGATGATGGTTTTATGTTGAAGTTTTACCAGTCACTTGATAAATTGTTATATAATGCTTTAGCGGTACTGGCTGCCGGTGATCTCTTAGTATTCTATTTTCCCTCTGTCACATGTTAAATGTCTCCTCTGAATATTGATTTCCTGAAAAATTCTTCCTTCTATCTTGTAGGATTTGAAGTTTACCTTGTGGGGGGCTGTGTTCGGGATCTTGTTTTAAAACGAACACCCAAAGATTTTGACATTATAACTACAGCTGAACTTAAAGAGGTTGGTCTTTGGTCTCAATTGTATGCTAGTCCATACCCTGCATTTGTTGCAGTCTGCAGGACATGGTAGATTTCGTAGTAGCATTATAGATTTTATTGCTACTTTCTTTCAGTTTCCAGGGTTGTGAAATGTTAACCTTTTTCATAGACCATTGGGGTATTTAAATTCTAAAAACTTGTCGTAGCAACTTTAAAGCCTCTCCTATTATGTGTTGTCCTCGCTTAATTGCCGTGAAACTCATACACTGTATTTTAGTGTATTTAATAAATTTGTATACAATTATCTCGTGAACAATCCTTCCCTTCCATCCCACTTAGGGGGAATCTTAGCTCAACAGTTGGGAGGGATCGAAATACACAAGTCTGGATATATCGCCTGATTTAACTCGGAATTTACCTTGATGGATCTATGTTGAAATCTTTATTGAGAATTCAGCTGCTTGCAAAATTATCTTGGGTATTATGAATTTGATACTATCGTGAAGGCATTGGTATTATTAGCTAAACTTTTTTCTCTTAGAACATTGGATTGTCACATCTCATGCCATTATAGTGTAGCTGAACTTGCTTCTCTTTTGACATGGGATTGTCACATTGTATGCTATTTAGAGCTCTTTCATAGCTATAGTTGATCTAGAAAAAGTGACGTTGATCAGGGGTCTTGTCCTTTATAAGTCACTGTTTTTCAATGTCAATGTGATGAGCTCTGAATCATGATAGAGGAAGTGCTAATTCGGTTACTCATTGTTTCCTAGTAGAGCACGATTCATGATTTCTCATGAATCTTCTCGTGCCAAATTGACTCTTGCTTTGTGTATTCCTCTTAATTTGGGTACTCCCGTATACAAAAGTTTCTTCTTAGCTTACTGAGATTTTGACTCCATGTGATCTGAATGGCCTATTATTATCATTGTAATTGCAGGTGAGGAGAACATTCTCACAGTGTGAGATAGTTGGAAGACGGTTTCCAATCTGCCATGTGCATGTTGATGATGAAGTCGTGGAGGTTTGCCACAGTCTTTATCGCTTTTGCCATCATAGGTGCAAAGATCGTTTTTGCGCACTCTAATTTATATGATTTGCTTACGGTGCATCTTATTTTGTTAATTAGGTTTCGAGCTTTCATACCTCAGGAATAAGGGCTGAGAGGTGCTTGAGTTCATCTTTTGAGAAACCAGTTGACTGCGATGAGAAGGACCACTTTCGATGGAGAAATTGTCTGCATAGAGATTTTACGATAAACGGGTTGCATGTTTGATCCTAGTACCTTCTTGATATCATTTTCTCACATTGGCCAACCACTTATATTAATTTTGTGTTGTACCAAATATTTTTGGTTTCTTATAAGTAGTTCATGGAGACTTTGAGAATGTTGTCTGAAAAATTCTAAAATTTCGTGTCGTCCACTCGCAATTATAAATTATCCTCTTTGTTGTTGCTCAGGTTGATGTTTGACCCTTACACAAAACTCGTCTATGATTACATGGGAGGAGTGGATGATATCAGGAAAGCTAAAGTGTGCATATTATCTTTAATGAGGTCTAATTTTTACCTTAATCCTCTCCATTCCACCACATTCTGATTTGATCACTTGTGCTTCAGGTACGAACAATTGGTCCTGCTAGTTTCTCATTTATAGAAGATTGCGGTAAGTTCCCTTCCACTTTTTGTTTCCTTAAATATTGACCGTCTCTTAGAAAGACAAACATTTAATTCCTCTTATCTGTTCGGGAATCCATTGCTTTTGTTTTAAATCTTTCTTGAATGGCTTATTTGCTCTACATACTTTACACAAGAGTACTTAAGTCGCAAGTTAGTTGCTGTTTTTTTCCCCAAAAGCAACTTCATTGCTTTGTTGTGATTTTTTACTTATATATCATTTTTACTTTACCTTTGCAGCTCGAATCCTTCGTGCAATTAGAATTGCTGCCAGGCTAGGATTTCGATTTTCAAGGGAGACAGCTCTTTCTATTAAAAACTTATCATCTTCAGTCCTGAGGCTTGATAGGGTACTTGGAGAACACCTCCCTCTGTGTGTGTGTGTGTGTGTGTGTGTGCGCGTGTGTGAGCGCGCGCGCGCGCCCGCACTTATATGTGTATATATTTGTGTGTTATGTATGTATTATGTATGTATTTTGTATTTATATGTATATGTATATATTTATGTCTGCATGTATGTTGATATGCTACGAACAAAGCACTAAAATGATTTCAAAATGTTTTATTCGGCTTTGGTTTTGTCAGGGAAGGCTCCTCATGGAAATGAATTACATGTTAGCTTATGGCTCTGCTGAGGCTTCAATTAGATTGTTGTGGAAATTTGGTCTTCTCGAAATACTTCTACCAATTCAGGTTAATATATTCTGAATCCTTTTGCACCCTACGGTTAGCTGAATTATATTTCTGATATAGCTTAATTCGCAGGCAGCATATTTCGTCCGCCATGGTTTTAGAAGACGTGATAAGAGGTCTAACATGCTTTTGGTAATTATTTTTGTATAGATCTTGCTCTGGATGCTTTGATTGACTTCCTTTTGGGTCCACTGTAGACTCCTGTCCTCATAAGGTACTTTAGTGGTGAAATATTCTCCTAAAAAAAGTAGTGCCCGTTAGACTTGTGGTGATGGAAAACAAAGGTGGTTTTAAGTAATTATACAGTCATAACTGATATATTTAACTGCATTCTTGGCTTAAAAAGTGATTAATTCCTTGATGAGGTGAATTTTGGACCATTAGTTCTTGCAATGAAATTTTGATGATGGCCGACTCAAATTCTGCTGAAGAAGCAAAAAGGAGAGAAAAGAGACAAGAAACTATGGTTTTTGTCGGTTTGCGATTGACTTGGGGTTAGCCTAATGGAGTATCTTAAAGTTGTAAATGTCATACTGCGGCTGTTTTTATGATAATTTAAGCTCTTGTAAATGCAAATAAATGAGCACAATATGAGAGAAGAAGCAATAACTTTTAAATTTACCAGAGTTGTTGATGATTGTTTACCTTTATAATAAAAGAGTTGCTCGTAATAGTTTTTTTATAGAATGAGCCATATGATATCTTTGTATATGGAATTGTTATCTCTTGACGAAAAAAAAAAAAATACCAAATCGAGTGCATGTGTATTCTTACAAAATACATATGGTCCTGCTTATTTTTATACTTTTCTTTTACATTTGATGGCACCTGTACCGCAATGAAGAGAAATCATGGTTTCTCTAATATCCTATTTGTTAAAATCATCAATTACCAATATTCGATGCATATTTTCATCTGGTTCCCTGTCTTTATGTTGATGAACTTTTTGATACCATGAATTTAATTGTCATATCTCCTTAAGTTTCCACATACAAGCTTCGACATGTTAGAAAGTTTGCATCTCTCATATCTTGAACTAACATTATGTTGGTTTCGATTTATGATCAAGAAATCAATTAACTTGTTTCTTTTTCCTTTGCAGTCTCTATTTTCCAACCTCGATAAATTATTGGCCCCTGATAGGCCATGCCACAGCAGCTTATGGTAAGATTCTTTGCACAGGCTTCAGCAAATAAGATGTTCTGTAAGAGTCATTCTATGAATCAGTTTCAATGTCAATTTCATGGTATATTCACTGGATTGTGCAGTACTGTTCTTATTTCTGCATGAGACTTCTCCTGCATTTGGACGAGGACCTTTCCTCTAAAAAGTTGGTTGAAGGACCATTGAAGATACAATATAAAAAGGGAAACTGAAGAACGAAATACGCACATGTGTATAAAGGACTGTTGAATACACTAGATATAAATGAAAACTAAAGGACAATTCAGATATGTCTGTGTGTGTAATCTTTTGACAGCTCAAATAATCTTTGTAGCCCAAGAAAAACAACTTTGGCAGAGAGGGTGATGCTCTATTTTTATAAACAAAGATGTACGTCAACAAGTTCTAGGCTGACTTAAAGAGCGGACTATCACTTATCAGAAAAAGAACTGACATATCTGTTATGTTAGCCCAGTCAGTTGGCTGGGCTTCTTTACTGGTTCAAATGTGCATTCCGTTTGTGATAGGAGTAGATATCCTGTGGTTCCTCAGTGTAACTTGTTCCACAGATTTCTCTGTCCGATAAATGCAAACGGTCATTTTTCTTTTGGCAATATATGAAGTCATGCAAGTGACCAATTTTATTACTGATAGATATGTGATGCATTTGATGACCTCATAATAACAGATTCTATTTTATGTTTGGAGCTAACTCTCATCTTGTTTTATATACCTATAAGTGTTCAATTGATTAGTGCTGCGCACTCTGTACTTTCTCTTTGATAAATAATCATAGCTGAAGCTTGCTAGTTCCTTGAAATATGCATATATTCTCTGTCATTCCTGGTTCTTGCCAAAGAATTGGTACTTCTAAAATAATGTAACAGGGTGAAGGTGTATGTTTCCTGCCTTAGCTTTAGTATAACTGACCTGTCTTCTGTTAACATAACCAGAAAAATGTTTTTGCACACATTTTTTTCTCAGTTTTGTACCCTAATATGTGGATGCAGAATTCTTTTTCAAAATCTTAGTGATTCAAATTGCTAGGAAGCTAACTTTCTTGTTGGATCAATTAGCCAAGCTTATCTAGTCTATATGTTCTAGGGTCGCAATTTTGGCTTTTCATAAAGCACTCTCAGATCAACCAAGGGATCCATTGGTGGTTGCTGCATTTAGCCTTGGTGTCCATACTGGAGGTGATTTGTCAGAAGCTTTAAGTATAGCAAAAAAGATCTCCACACAACATGATAGCAGCTTTCATGAGTTGTTGGAGTCTCAGGATCTGGACGTGGCATCTTTAAAAGAGGAAGTTGTGGAACTGGCAACTTCTGTTCAAAGGGCAATAACTAGTATGACGGATGAGTATTTTGTCTCACGAGCAATGGCCAACTACCCTAAAGCTCCATATTCGGATCTTGTAAGCTGATTTCCCTAATATTCTTCCATTTTTTATTTCTTTGTGACTAATCTTTTGCTTCCTCCCCTAGTCGCGTGGCCTTGGTTTCAATGCCTCTTTATATTTCTGGCATACAGCTAGACAATCCTCTTTATATTTCTAGCCTTGGTTAATCTCTTCCTTTTTCTACTTTTGCAGGTATTTATTCCTCTAGCTCTGTATTTAAGGGTGGGCAAGATTTTCCAATGTGTTAGAATGGGAAAGGAGAAAGGATTTATAGCTAAGCAAGGCAGTAAGATTGACTATGAGCTGTTAGGTTTGGGTAGCCTACAGGAAGTCCGACATGTCTTTGCAAGGATTGTCTTTGATACCATATATCCATTAAACAATGGCAAAGATGATTCCTAGATTTTGTTGTAGAAATTTTAGGTATTTTTGGAAATAGAAAAATGTACCATTAGTTGCAGGAAAATTGATAGGTGTATGAAATAGCTGATCCAATAAAAACAGTTGTCCTTCCTTTCTGGTGTTGGATATAAGTATCATGAATCTAGAAAAGAAATTTCATCTCATAACATGGGAACCATTATATTTATGAAGTTGAGAAGCAAAAAAATTGCATTATAAATTTGCAATATTATTGTAAATCCAAAAATCGTGATTACAGCCTCAGTGGTACTTTATACCCAATGATGCTGACGATGTGTTCGTCCTCCAAAAGATCGCATATAACTACAGACCATGAAAGAATGTAAAACTGATACTATTATATATCAAGAATACTTTTATTAGAAAGAATCTTCAATTTCTTCTAGCACTGGCATTAAGGAACCATCAATGCTTTATTCACTTCTGGGCAGGAGGAGCGGCACCACCAGTTGTTGGCCTGCAAGGGAAGGAATGCAAGCATTATCATTCAAGATATCATACCACAGTTGCCTTTATCTATTCATCCATTGAAAAAAAAATAAAATAAGAGTAGGTGAAGATGCTTACAGCCCAACAAAAACCTTGAAAGAATCATAGATTCCCCATTGTGCTCCAGTGAGTGTTCCAATCATGAATATACGAAGAGGAAGACCACGAGTACAGAGACCCATTACGCCTAGCTTATTCACAGCCTGAAAAAATGTAGAAAGATATTGATAAGAATGTAACCGAATTTTAGTATAGAGGATGCAGTTTAGTGTTTACTCACATCGGCAACAGTTGCTCCCTTGGCATTGTTGAGGAAAGAGACAAGGTTATCAGCAGGGTGTGACACAACAGCACAGAGAATACCAGCCAAATATCCACCAGCAAAGCTCACACCAAGCTGCAAGGTATTGCTGCACTGATCTTTTGGTGTTGGAATGACATGTTTATAGAGTTGTTCCACTATGGTTTCAAATGATGCAAATTTCATCATGGTGTCTGTAAAATAACCCATGTGAGACTCAGTCAATCTAGGCATTATCAATCTTCCACAGCAGTATAACATTCAACAAATAAACAGATGCCAAGAACTTTTATATTTGACCCTTTATATTTGAACTCTTTTCAACTTAAACTTCTCATTTTATTCTTAATAACATGTTTACGAGTTAAGATCGCTGAGTGCGTTACTTTGGTATGTGTCAAAAGTCTTTCTTTCTTTTTAAACCATATGTCTGGTCAAACACCACAATATAAAAGTGAGGAAGTATAGACAATTAAATTGTAACGAACTGAATGAGACCTTTGAGAAGATTTCCAAGATTTCAAGTTAAAGAAAGTGTCCAAGTGAAAATTCAAAACCACATTGATGGGTAATTAGAGGACATATGTGTGAACTTACATGGAATTTGTCGTCCCCAGAGAGGTACAATCCCCTTATAAAGCCTGTGTAAGAAAAAATCAATTGCCAAATTTTCATTAGTATTGAAAAAAAAAAAAAACGAAACAAACAAATCAAGAAATTTGTTCAACATAAATATGCATACCCTGCAACTCCTTCAGACTTGACAATTTTAGGAAGTCCATCAGACAAACCTCTAGCAAAACCAGGCTGAGTTTGTACACGAACTTTAACAGCCTCAAATGGGCAAAGTGCAACATCAGCAATAACTTCAGCAGAAGCAGAACCAGCAAGATAGATCAAAGTCTTGTACTTAACAGCATTCTCAGCACCAGCAAGGTCTGAATAGTACTTCTTGAAATATTCATAAAATCCATACTTGCAAGCTCCTTGTGCACTGTAACCAATTAAAGTAGGTGCCCAACCCCTAAAGAAACCTCTAATACCCTGCTCCTTAAGCAAAACTCCAAAACCAGAGGAAACACTCTTGTACTTTGCAGGATCAATCTGATCATAAATCAAACAAAACAATTATATAAACATCAAATCCGTCAGTAATCTAAACTCTAGTCTCTAAGCGGCCATTTTGGCTCTTTCCCTCTTATACCCGTGATCACACCCAGAGGCGAATTTAGGATTTCAAGACCATGGGTTCACTATGATATAAATTTTTCGAAGGTCAAAAAAATTTGTTACTTTTGGGATTAGAACTTTTGTGCTCAAGGTAAAAAGACAACTATCCAACCAATGAACCAGTTAAGTATTATAGAGCATGGGTGCACACAAGTAATAACTGACTCAATTTTAAAAATATGTACATGATATATCGAGTTTATTCGGCGGACCATGGGTTCACGTGAACCACTTCCGGCCCTATAAATCCGCCCCTGATCACACCTGTTTGGTATGATGGAAAATATTTGTGGAGAATGATTTTTTGAAAGTAAGCCACTCTTTGTTGTTTGGTAATCAAAAAATAAGTCATTTTCCCAAAAATGACTAGCTTTCAGTATACCAAGCACACTCGCACATAAATAGATTAGCGATCACAGCTGTGTTTATTAGGACAAAAGTCATTTTGATGAAATATAATTTTTTTTCAACAAGTCATTTACCGACACTTGGTTATCGAAAAAATAATTTCTAGTCAAAAAAGGAAAACGATTTCCATCTTACCAAACATCCTGGATTTCCGTTTTATGCTAGTCCAAGTATTTTGTAGTAGCTTAATTTTCATGATCATAATTTTCAACAATAAGGTAAAAGTTAAATTACATTTACTGTAAAGGTTAGAAAATAAAAGGGATGGTCTGGTAGCTAGTAGAGTATACCTGCATGTTGCACTTGACAAGATCAAGGGGGGTGACAGCCGTGTGCGTAAGTCCACAGCTGAGAATACCACCGACAGTACTGGCAGCGTAAAAGGCCGGTGAATACATTTCTACTTTATAACCTGATGAACCCTCCTTTGGTGCCGCAACCAAGAAAGGCTTCTTTGTCATCGTTGATGATGATGATGATGACTGATAAACGGACGGCTGAGATGAGGCATCCATATTGCCATGATGATGGTCCAAAGTAGCTGTGTAAAGATAACTCGGGATCAATGATTTTCGTGTAGAGTTATCTGAAAATGCCATTGAAGTAAGTTGCAATAAGAAGTTCAAAGGGCTTTGTAATAATTTGTGTGAGAATTGAAATGATGTAGGTGAAGAATTAACTCTCCAAGGAAGGAGGAGAGTTGAAAATAGTTGCGTTTATGGAAGGCTAGTTGTTCTTTATAAGCGTGGGTTTTGGACCCACTTTATAAATCAAAGGTTGGCAAAGTTGGCTCTCCCTTATTGGCAAGTGTTTTTTGATGTGCCTCACCACTTGGTCGTCTTGGTTGAATCTTATTTAAGTTGTTGACGTTTACTTTTATTATCATTTTTATTCATGGACTTGCTCCTTCAATATTTATGATAACATATTATGTGAACTCAGAATTCAAACTTAAATGGTTCAACTAATAAGATTGTAACACTTAAATCCTTGCACTTCTAAAATTATTTATTTTTGGTTTGACGCCTTGTTTAAGGGGTAAGGGACGAAAAGGGATAGAGGCAAGGACATATATACTATTTGGCTCCTTTGTTTTTGGCCTAAGTTTTCTTGTTTTGTGTTTTATGCTCAAATTTAGGCCAATTGCAAAGTCATTGATTACGCAAGTTGTTGGTAATCCAGGTTTAGCTAGCAAAACAAAGAAACCAAATAAATATGTTTCTGAGAAGAGTCAACGTAAATAAATTTAGAGAGACAGCTTTAGAACTTGAAGACTTGTGGAAACTCATGCTAATTGCCTCCCTTGTAACCTATACTTTTCCAATTTCCAAAAGGTATGCGCGGACTTAATAGACTGATTTGACCGACGACTAACGTATTTAGCCAATTCGAAACTTCTTTTCCCGTTCTTCGTCAACACTCGTTCCTAATTTCACAATGTTTACTGATTCCAAGTGTCTTTTCGACACTGTTGACATAGCGTATTCCAAACAAGTTTCTTGGTTCGAAATGTTGGTATTCCAAGTAAAACCAAGAAACTTATTTGTATGTTCTAGAATTAAAGTTAGCATTTACTTCTATTGTAGAAAATGCTAACTTTAATATCTTATCATGGCATTAATATAACTTTATCTTCTCTTAACTCTGATTTCTGTTTTTCTTTATTTTCTACCTGGTATGCGTTCCTTGCATTTGAGCCCCGATTATTTTGGAGTCACAAGGCCATTTCTAGGAAAGTGCTCCTTGCCATAAATTTTTTTATTCACATAACTCAGACCTCGGTTAAGGATGTACGAATCTTATCCATCTCACTACAATCTTTGGTGGTGTCTCTGAATTAGTTAGGTGTCTTTTAAGTTAGTTCAGAGGCAACCCAATTAAAGACATGATAAACTATAAATGATTTATCGTGGGCCTTTGCCACAGCTAGGTAACTAAATCATATTCAATAAAGAAATAATATGACTACAATAACAAACAACATGCTTAGTGTTATCGCACAAGTGGAATCTGGGGAGGGTGAGATGTATACGGACCTTACCCTTACCTTGAGTAATGAAGAGAGGTGGTTTCTGGTAGACTCTCAGCTCAAGCAAGCATTTTTGACAAAGTAGTAAAATTGTCATACAAAAATTCACAACTTCTAATTTGTTTTATTATGCAGTTTATGGATGAGTACTTGGCCTTGATGCGTGTGAGGCATAAGGCTTACCCCCAGCATTATGATAGCTCTGATCCTCGATCTTTTATTCTTGACCAATTTGTGCGTACGATACAATGTGGCTGAAAAGGAAGCGAAGGGTTTTGATGTCAGCCTTGACAAATACCTAGCAGAATATAAGTTTGAGGATACATTCCTTGATTATGCCAGAGGTAATTCTCCATATCCGGGTGGAAAAAAGTGGGATTGTGTGAAAAGACTCTTTACCGTGTATAACATTGAAAGCACGCATTATGTTACATGCGTCTTCCATTTAGAGGAGGCAAAGATCGATGTCTACGACTGCAACATGGGGGGTGTATAATGAAGACCGCTTTTATTCAATAATGGGGCCAGTAATGTACATGTTCCTAATATACATCCGGCAGTCGGGGAAATTCAACCACCTCCCTCCTGAAATCCTCAGTATGGAAATGTGGCCGTATGAGCACAGGCCTTCCAAGGAATTTGACTGGCACTTTATGTGGAGCGTATGCTATCATGTTCCTCGAAAATTTGTTGACCAACACCCCGATGGATTTGCTGTGTGACAATATGATAGAAGACTGTCTAGTTCAATTTGCTGTGGAAATATTCCATGGCAAATTAGTCCCTTAGTATGGGTTGTATAATTTGGATAATTATGTTTTTATTTTTGATGGGTATAATATATGGATGATTACCCATTTTTTTGATGATATATATGGCAAATATCGAGTTTACATTATTAGAACATCTGTATGATGATCAGATTGACTTAAAACATTAAAAATAATAGACTATTGGAACAATATTAGTTATTTTCGGAACATTAAGTTGCACGTTCAAATAGTTTTTAACGTAATGGATATTTGATGTTCAATAACTAGTAAATAGGGAAACAACAACAGATGTTCTGAGCATTAAAGTTTATACATTGATAATCAAGAACCAGCAAAAACATTCTTGATTGTTCAAAGATTCAGCGCTTTACAAAAGTATGCTAATTATATTAGCATTTTTTACATTACTTAATAAACAGTCATATTAACATCTTGGTCAGAAACCCAAAATAAGCGTTTACACTTCAATACGATGCAGTCCCTACTTGTTTCAAGGTTGCTATCTGGAGCATGGTCTTTATCCTCTTTATTTCTTTGTACATCTTTTTGACGTCCCTATTGTAGTATTCGAAGAATTCCTCAAATTTGAACTTCCAACCCCAAACTTCAGCCTGAAGTTGTTCCAAAATATCATTTGCACATTCTTCTTGCTCTGCAGAAGTGTTTCGACTTGTTCTTCCTCCTCTTAGCTTGGCTGTTCCTCTTCCAGTTTTTCCTTTTTTTGCTTGCCTAATCCTCGTCCCGTTCTTCCTTCCTTTTGCTTGGCTGATCCTCTTCCCGTTCTTCCTTCTTTTTGCTTGGCTGATCCTCTTCCCGTTGTTGCTCCTTTTTTCGTGGATGCTACTTTTGACGTTGATGCTCTTGTATTGGTTGCTCCTGTTCTTGCAGTGGTAGCAACTATCAATATATATATATATTGATTGAAGATCTATAGTGGTTGTTGTATAGAGTTTTTTGAATGGTTTGATCGAGTATTTATAGGAGAAAAAGAGGTAACCGACTTAAGTGTATTGTAGCCACTTGCCAACACTAGCCGTTATGTATTTTTTTTCATTTTTTAAAGTGACGCATTCGTTGTTTGCTTCAGATTTGAATCGAAGGGGCTAGCCGTTAAGTGTACTATGATGATTAGTTTAAAAAATAATAGACTACTGGAATGGTATAAATAATTTTCAAACATTAATAATAGAACATCTGTATGATGATCAATTGGAATTATATGAATAGGCAAGGAACGAGTATACGATGATTCGTATCGCCATGAAAATATTCTGACTTCCCCGGCAAGGATTAGGCACCTCCTGGTCACAATTAAAACACGTGTACTAACCCCAACCATTCAATATGAATAGGCACCTCTTCAAATCATCACATATGCAACCAAAAAGGCACCAAGCCTCTATAAATGTTAAACATCTGCACAACAACAACTGGGACGACAACAACAACAAGGCGAAACAACAACAATGCCTCGCAGAGTAAGGCACCCAAGAGTACCAGAACATGATAGTGGAGTCCCAAGTGATAGTAGGTTCGCTGAAATCGATCATGTCCGTGAAGATATTGCATCCTTGACTTCAGATGTTGATCAGTTGGCAGTATATATAGGAAATGTGGAGGATCAAGTGACGCGATTAAGGACTAGATTTGATGAACTCCGTGAGGATATTAATCTTATTAAGAGTATGCTTCGTGGTATTCAAGCTGAACTCAAGATTGACCCCCAGAACTACCCTTCACCACCACGTCCTCCAGCGACACACATGTAAAATGAAGAAATAATCTCCCTTTAAGTCTAGTTATTTAAGAAAAAAATTTCTATTTGTTTTGAATGTCGTATTTTGAAGTGTTGTCCTTTAATTTTCAGTACATTTATGCATGTTATGAATATTTATGAATATTATTTTGCATTAGTCTGAACATCCCGTTTGCAGTATTAGAACATCCGTATGATGATCAATTTGAATTATATACGAAAAAAATAATAGACTGTTGGAACGCCATTGATAAATGCTCGAAACATTAAGTTAAACGTTCAAATATATAAACAATTGGTATCAAATAAACCTAGCTACTATGAAACCAAAAAAAAAAACTGCCTAAGACAATAAGAAATACATCTTCCACCGTTGCAATTTAGCCTCTAACTTACTAATCTTCAATAAATTTGTAGCATTACAAGCCCTTAATTTGTCCACTTCCTTCACTAAATTGGCCCTTTCTTCACAAACTTCATCCAGTGAAATTTTCAACTTATTTATAATCAATGTAGTAGGCTGGGGATACTCCTCATCACACCATTCCCAAAATCCACAATTGCTAATACCCTTGCGGGGACACTTGCAAAATTTTCGTCCAACATTCAACTGTGTTCCAGCCGTGAATTGAATCGCTGGTAAGCCACACCAACATCGACGATGTTGAAAGGAGCTGCGAGAACAAGTTGATCCTTGAGACATGGTCTGGTAGTTTGCTGGTTGAGTTAAAAAGAAGAAGAGGTAGAGGGGGTAGAAGACTTAACTTATATTTAAATAATGGGGGTAAAAAGACATAATTAATTGAATGGTTGGGGTTAGTCCACGTGTTTTAAGGTAATAATTCTGTCCGGAGCGGATTAATAGAACAAGTTGGATAATGTAAGTTGTGGAGCAGGTCGCTCCACGTATTTAATACGGGTTGCTCCACGTATTTTAGCATTAGAAAACCATGTTTGGCACATAAAAGAGATTGTTCTAATATCTCTATTGAATAATCACTTTATAAATTTCCTAATATTAATGCAAAAAACATCTAATTTACGTCACGAACGTGGGTTTGTATGTTTCAGTTCATAATAGGTGCATAATTTAATATGTAGTGCTCTAACCTTTAATATGATTGTAATAAGAAACTATATAACATGACTAGATTAATAAGGCTTTATATATAAGGTTAGATCATCATTATATAGATTATCCACTTAGTTAGAACAACATATAATGAAATCCTCAATAACTTAGTAATTGTTTTATTAGATATAACTAAGTAATCGCTTTCAATAGATATAAATGAGTATTCACTCTAGTAGAAATTTTATGAGTAAACACTTCCAATAGACATACTATTGAGTAGTCACCTTAAATGCACATACTATGGAGTAATCTCTTTGAATAAACATAAATATCCTAATATTAATGCAAAAAACATCTAATTTACGTCACCGACGTGGGTTTGTATATTCAGTTCATAATAGGTGCCTAATTTAATATGTAGTGTTCTAACATTTAATATGATTGTAATAAGAAACTATATAACATGACTAGATTAATAAGGCTTTATATTTAAGGTTAAATCATCATTATATAGATTATCCACTTAGTTAGAACAACATATAATGAAATCCTCAATTAGTTAGTAATTGTTTCATTAGATATAACTAAGTAATCGCTTTCAATAGATATGAATGAGTATTCACTCTAATAGAAATTTTATGAGTAAACACTTCCAATAGACATACTATTGAGTAGTCATCTTAAATACACATAAATGATGTATCACAATCAATACTTGTATGATTTGAAGTCTTAGTTGTGGTAGATACATGAAGAATGTATGTAATTTGTAAATAAAATTGTATATTTGTTCAAATAGATTAGTAATGTGTCTATCTAGTGATATAACGTCCAATCTATGCTACAATTCATTAGAATACACTTCTTAATGATTAAAATTGTTAATTGAGCTAGAATCAACCCTACACTCCTTATCCAAATAACTTAATAATTACATTTTGGTATCATTAACGACATATATTTTGGTTTACTTACACATAGCATGTTTTGGAATCTTAATAAACTACTAAATCATTGTTTATGCATTTCAAATGATCCTTATATTAGTATTTCTCAACTACTCCTTAACGGGACAGAAAGAACACCAGTATGGAGATCCAGAACAACCTAACGACGTTCGGGAACGTTTCGTAGATGGTTCAGAACAGGAGATTGGATGTTCTTAAAATGTTCGAAATTTTTGCAGTTTGGGGTTTGGGATTTGGGGTTAGGGTTAGGGTTAGGGTTAGGGTTCGGGGTTCAGAGTTAGGGTTAGGGTTCAAACATCCTTTTTTATGTTCTAACCGTGAAAAAAATACCTTTTATTTTTTAGGAATTGCGTTTTATTTTGAACGAACTACTTAATAGATAACTATGTTTGATACGTTCAAAAGAACGTTCTAATATCTCAAAAAGAAATGTATACCCCTCACCCACTCTATTTTATACAAAAAAAGGACGCGCGTGGAAGTCTGAACAAAAAAAAAGGTGGAGCCTTAATGCCAACCTCAAAAGTTAAGTTTTAATTAAAAATGCGGCTGATCAGTCTTATCAATTCCATCATTCCAAACATCGAACACCCGCCCCTTTCTTCTCTTACACACTTCTCAAGTCTTCTTCTCGAGTCTTCTATTTCGTCGCCGGCCATCTACGTAATGTTCTCCGGTAACATCTGAAGGTAAATTTTGTACTATATTGAATTTTTTCAAGTGAAACGGGGTTTATTTTTGCTATTTGGCTATTTCGATACATCTAGGGTTTTTACGCCTTCTTTCTGGTTTTGGACTGAAATTCTCGTGAAAATCTCTATTTTTTATTGATTTTTTCGTCAAATAGTGCTGTGTTGTTGTACAAATAGTGAAGCTTTTGCATGTTTGTGTTAATAACGATTTTAAGGCCATATTCCTTCTGCTATGTCAAACATCTTCAAACAGTGCTCTGAACTTTTGTTAGGATGTTTCAAGTTGCTGATGCATTTTAGATGGGTGTTAAAATATATGCCAACATGTTTACGTTAATAACGATGTCAAACATCTTCATACGGTGCTTGGAACGTGTGTTAGAATATTTCAAGTTGTTGATGAAGTTTAGACGTTTACTAATAATATGCAGTGGACGTATTATCAACTTAACACATAATCTGATGATTTTCATTCATACTTAAGGAAACAAAATACAGATACAAAAGTACTTGACATAATGCTCAGACAAAAGTACTAGATATAATGCTTAGACAAAAGCACTAGATATAATGCTTAAACAAAAGTACTAGTTGTCAGCATTGGGAGAATTAGGAGGAGTATCAAACTGCTCCAGATTCACCCCTTGTTGGAGAAGGAGTCCCAAAAGCATTCTTTCAATACGCTCCGTGCGCTGAATTAACACTTGCCTTATACTCCATACATCACCAGATAAGCGGTCCATATCATGGTTGATATGCATTATATGTCATTCATATACATTACATTGCATATCATATTGGGTGCGGGAGTATTCCGCCCCAGGAGCAGGAGTATTCTCCATTGTATCATATTGAGGGTAGGAGCATTGCCCCAGGAGAGTGCAGGTGTATTCTGCCTCAGCTTTACATTATATCGGGTGCAGGAGTATTCCGCCCTAAGAGAGTGCAGGAGTATTCCGCCTCTGGTTTATATTATATCGGGTGCAGGAGTATTCCACTCCTGCTCAGGATTCCGCCCCAGGAGAGTGCAGGTGTATTCTGCCTCAGCTTTACATTATATCGGGTGCAGGAGTATTCCGCCCCCAAGAGAGTGCAGGAGTATTCCGCCTCTGGTTTATATTATATCGGGTGCAGGAGTATTCCGCCCCAGGAGCAGGAGTATTCCGCTCCAGTTGGTTATCAGATTGGATTCCCCTCGAATGCAGGAGTATTCTGCTTCGAGATGGGATGGCGGGCACATGTGACCCTTTGCATCATATTTTATTTCATTTCATCTCACTTCATTTTATTGCATCTCAATTCATACCATTGTGTAGACTTGCGGTACATGATTATTGTTCTGCTTATATGTGCATTGTTTATTTGTTAACATGTTTCTGGCTCGTATTCCTTGTTGAGTTTATGGTTTCATACGTGTTTTCGGTTATTATCTGGCCCTGCCTTTTTATAATTTAAATAAGAGGAATTTGGTCTATTTATTTCTTTTCTCCCTGGCTAGCTATCCTATTCTTTGAGGTGGCTAGTCTGCCCCACTTATTGAGTCCTTTTGATTCACCCTTGTTTGTTGTTTGTTTCTTGTCTATCTATTTCGTTTCGGTATGTTCGCTCCAGGATTGAGTTCGCCACGTTGTGAAGGAGCGAAGACGACTTCAGCTGTCAGGGTGAGCCAGCTTTTATTCCGGATGACCATCAGTTTATTGTTTACTATTTCAGCTGCATTTTGCTCCCTTCAGGAGGTATCTGTCTTCTTTTGTACTCTTAGATGTCCAGTCTGGATAGCCCTAAACCTAGTATGTTGGGTAGTAAGCTGTAATTTCTTTTGTACAGCTTTGAAGTATCAGTATGTCTGTGTTTTTTTTTCTAGTCTTGTCCTTATTTGTGAATTGTTATATTTATTTTCCTGATTTAATTGGTAAGGGTTCGCCTGACGGGTTTAGGGGAGGATGTCGGGTGCCCGCACGGCCTAACCGGATTCGGGGTCGTGTCAAACTGGCACTTACTGCAGCTTAAGTCACTGGAGCCAATCCGATTCCGGGAAGGTAAGTGGATATGCACAATTAAACCTGTCATTACCCATAAATCCCACAAAATTAGGTATATAACTAGGGGTGTGTGAAATTAGTAGTAATGGCTATTAAAAGTGGAATACCTATGGTTAAAGGTCTAGATAACATAAATAAGGAACAATATATCTATTTAATGTTAGTGACACTAATAAATGTCTATTCTATGAAAAAATTCCTTAAAGATAATGCTCATGCGGATACCCTATCGAACCTATATCTTAGAAAAATCAATGGCCAAAAAATGGCACATTAAGGGAGCAAACCCTTTCATTTTCTTTCATGAACAGCCAGTCCGTCTTTAATCTTCCTTAGCACTTGAGTTTTGCACTTCTAAAACTACGAGTTCAGGTACAACATTTTTTGAATGTTTAATTGGATTTAAGGATATACATCTAATTCTATGCTCAAAGGAATCCGATGCTTATGAGCTGCATCTGCCTGCTCGCAGAGGTAGATTCTTATGCAGAGGAAACTGAGGAGACCTCCAATGAGACTTTGACCGTGGATTCTGCACCAGTCAATGTCTTTGCAGATTAGCAAAACACTATTAACTTTCCTTGCAAAAATGGCAACTTGCAATTTCATGCTCTGTTCAAACCTATGCCCTGTAAATATCTACGATATTTTATTGTACTCATGTCTGAATCTTAAAAATAACAATGATTCTCTCCGACCTCTACTCAATTTATCATTTCTACCATTTTATTTTACCTTTACCGACTCCAATTACACCAACTGACTACTAAATATCAACCAGTAAAGATTATAGTTGTAATTTTTATTGCTGCTAAATGGCACAAGTATTGCTGCTAAAGCCTTACTGTTGTAGGAAAAAACAAATAAGGAGTTGGAACAAGTCCTAAACTGCAAATATAACCACTTCTTCCATTTCCTTACACTTATAAATATATTTCTCCTTACCAAGCAACACCATCAGGAAGTAGTTTATCATTATTGCTCAACTTCTCTTTATCATCCCTAAGCACAATTAAGACAAAAATTTATGATACATTGGGATAGAAGAATCACACTTCAATCAGCCTTTAAAATGTAGATATAAATGTGAAGGGTATCTGTAGAAATGTCAAACAGTAAGATAGAGCCGTTTACAGGACTAAAAATCCTCACCTAGAGAACTCGAAATCCTCAACACCAGATAGTAACACTATAATTATCCAAATATTAACGTTCAACATGAAAGAACCGATGGATTTTTACAAGCCTGGACAACAATAATAGGTTAAATGAATGCCACAAGGTTGACTTATCAACATCTCCTTTATATCTCCATATATATCATTTTACTAGGTCAAGGAGAAAATGTATCCACACTTATGATCCGACGAACAAATACAAGTCATCTGCGATTTTGAAGTCACGTTGGCCCATCCACAAAGGTTACATTCAGCATATGAAATAGAATAGGCTAAGACACCAACATTAAACAGAGATAGGAAGAGTATCTTCTGCACAGTAAGTTTAGAGTCAATATCTGCATACCTATGCTGATTGTACAAAGATTCCTCCCATCGCATACGCTAACAAAACAACCAAATTTATATTTTTTGCAAAGATTAAATGTTAAGTTAGACATAGTAAGACCATAATTTGACGACTCAGCTACTCACTGTTAACATCTTATGTAAAAGAGGACCAGATTGTTATGGAGTTAAAGACCATAAAAGGAAATGAAAATTGGATCACCAGTAGCTGGTGCGTTTTGTATTTCAAACTAAACTAAGTAACGCAAGCAGAGGAGCAGTCATAAAATGGAAGCCGCAGCAAAAACTAAACTCAGATGGTCACTAAACTCCACTTCATCAAATTCAAAAGGCAGAATAAAAAAATGCAACATCAGAACTGAATGGCTCATAATATTTTGTGTACTTAACATACCAGTAAGGCAGTAAAACAAGAAAACATTAATGCTTGAAGGAAGAGAGGGGTCTACATAGTGTGAAGCTTAACAACAAGAAGATCTTCTGACCACTAAACCGTGTGAAATCAACATAATGATTTTCTTTTTGATAAGGATCAACATAATGATTTTCTTGTTTAGCTCAACTATAAGACTACATTTCATGTAGTACAAATCTCTCAATCTTCCAATTTGACTTTTCTTCAAGTTCTTCCCCACGTATTGGGAATGAGAACTTCAGCAAACCGAGCATTTAAAAGATAGTACAGAAAAAGAAGATCATTTAAGAATAAATTTCACCCTCTCATCGACTCCATCAATTTCATTTCTTCTTAGTTAAAAACTCTCATCTATGTTAAAAGGTGTATGTTCTGTAGTTCTAGAAATGATGCCTTAAAGCTATCCAGCCATAGGAAAAGAGGGTCGAAAGTTAACTACTTATTTAGGAATTGTTGCTAGAACCCCAAAACTAACACATCTAAACACCAATGATTAGAGAGAATTAGTAATGCGGATATTAATAATATGTGTATTAGTAATGTGTGTATTAACTATGCATTTATAATAACGTATGGATTATTTCTTGAATCACTAATATATTACAAATTAACATACAATATTATAATTAAATATATTAGTTATTCCTTAAATAAAATTAAAAAAAAAAATCCTTATAATTATGAGGGTTAATTTTGTCATTTCAAATTTTAATACCTGCATTGTTAATACACACATTACGTATTCCATCTTCTACCCCGCATAAAATAATACATAGATTCCCGCATAATTTATGCAGGTATTAGCTATGTGGAATATACAAAAGCGCAACCAAACGTGGTACTAATTTTATACCAAACTTAAAAAACTCTCCAAACTAACCAAACATGGTACTAACTTAGTGCTGGATTTTATGCTGGTATTATTTTAATACATGGCCAACCAAATGACCCCTAAGTGGTCTCTTTTTATTTGCCTAATTTTTTATGGACAGACGTATTCAGCACTTGTATTATCGGTAGAAATATACAGTGAAATAGTTGAGAGATGCCTAAGTAAAATCGGGATGCGAATATTATCAAAAGAAAAATGACCTTTTACGTGCATGGTGGATGGTGTCCCAGGCCCAGCAGAGATATATGGCTTCTTATTCATGCGGTCTTGAATAGTATTTCTTTGCTAATTCCACGTTTTAAATTGCTGTCATTCAAAGCTCTCATGCTCTTTGAGTTATTCAACCGCTTAATTTTTTATAACTTCTTTCCTCTTTCTTTCTCTTTTTCGCTCTGGCGTATTCTTTGCTTTTTTAATTAAAATCACCAAATTGGAACATAGCGTACCTACTGAAAACAAAAGATGGCTGGCTGCTCCTACTCCCTTCGACAAAATACATACTACTCCTAGAAAATATATATACTAGCAAAGAAAGTAAAGTTGTTACACGAGAGACTGAAGGGTGCGGATAACGAATAAGAATCTATCTCGACCACCTTTCAAAAATAATGCTAAGTCAACTAACTCAATTTGTATATTTCAATGTAGTTTGCATACATCTCACCCTCCTCAAACCCTCACTTTAGGATAAAACTTAGTATATTTATATAAGGTACTTGGCAGAAGGAAAAGAATAATCTGTCTCAATCCTCCGATAAATGTTTTCGATCCTGTTCTTTCTAGTTCTTCAACCTCAATCTTATTAAAAATTGTTATTATTATGAACCCGTTTAACTTAACTGACTTTAAGTAACTAATGAAATCAAATACGTAAATGAGTGCAAGTCTGCTACTGTTAGAACATCTAAGGGAAATACTAGCCAACTAATGGATTAGAAAATCCAAGAAAGACCAACTGGGAACACGATGATTAGGTTGCTATCAAAAGGTAATATAATGTTTTACATATCATGTTAACAGAAATAAAAAATAGAATTTCTAATTTAAAACTGGTAATCAAGGATTATATGTGATTACTATAACTCCCTAGTGCAGATCAATTTAGATGGTAAAGTTACAAAATCAATTAATGGAGTTTCCATTTTGAGGAGGAATCACTGTTAGTGGAGGGAGGGTAAAATCTTACCCCCACCAAGTGTTTCTTTTTGCAGGTAAGTTCCACTTCCTTGTATAAAAAGAAAACTGGCACTCAACATTAAGGGGTTTTTGCAAAATAGTCACAATTAGTCATGTGTTGACAAACTAACAACTTGGCAGTAACTTGGTACTAGTAATAGTGCGAAGTTGCTATTTTGTCAACAAATTACTACTTTGGAGCTATTGAATAAATAGCATGGGATTCACATAATAGAGACTACCCGCTTTATCTACTTACCTCAAAAAAGCTTCAATAACGTCGCTTGCCTTCAGGCAACTTTATAATGTACAAACCAGAGTCACAAACATAATCGACAGCCTTATCGGTCCTTTTGTTTAAACCTTTTTTTTACTTAAATAATACTCGTGATAAAAGCTAAAGAAGAAAATCTATTCAAGATGAGGATCACCAGATAAAATACTGTGGACTGACGGACTACAGAAGTTGAAAAGTTATAACAATGATTAAGGATGCAAAACGAGGGGAAGAGTAAGGATATAATCAAACCAACATACCCAGTGATATCCCACCAAGGTGGAGATAGTAAGGATATAGACTACCAATTAAGAACTGAGACTGTTTAAACAAATTAACACTTCTCATTCCTGGAGAGAATCTAATCATCAAGCTATACATAAATTTTGGTGAGGAAAGCTATAATTACCGGAGATCACAATTTACAACAATTGCCCATACATGAATATCTTCTGACTTTGGATGCTATAAACAAACTTACACAAGAATCTAAAACAATTTCACAATAATATTTAAGTGTGCGATGAAGAGGGGAGAACATCAAATAAGACATGAGAAAGCTGGGACTTGGTAGACGCATACTCCTCTACACAGATAATCTATACAAAAATTTGTTCTTCCGGTGAAGATGTACTAACCTTGTATAACAAATTAGAGTATAGGTGTCTCCAAGAATAAAACAATTTCACCCGCAATGATCATCCTATATTTGTCAATGCATACGCAGGAATTCCATGGTTTTGAAACCATTCGGGCATATGAAACTTTTCGTGAAGCATGGGCCTTACATCTTTCTGCTCGGATAGATGCTTGAGAAGTGGAAGGATTACTTCCAAAAGCTAATGTAGAAAATGAAAGCAAGGTTAATCTCATGGGAATAAAGTAGCCAAATTTTGAGTTAAAACCCTCATTTGAATTTTTTTGCTCTTTTCTTTTACCTGCTGGTCATGGGGTTGATCAGGAGAAAATGGAATGCAAGGAATTCCATTTAAAGGCTGTAACAAGAAACTGAATGGGTTGTTATCAACAATTACAATCCGGCATAAATCCTTTGATATGCTTGACAGATCCTTCACATGATCCCGGTATTCCCTGTGATGTGCATATAATGTTAGAATTCACCATACTCAAATATCGTATAGACACAACAGTGGGTTTAAACTATTTGAGCTGTTATAAATGGCATCCACCCCACTAGTGGGATAATACTAGGTATGTTATTGTATAGGTGGCATCCATGAAAAGCAAAGTTTATTAGGACAATTATTCCCGGAGAAATCAATTGACCCCATGCATGCAGTGAACCCATCAGAAAGGTAATAAAATGTGATTTGTAACATTAGGTAATATCTAGTACATTATCTATCAATTTAACTTCAATTTTTCAAGCAAGAGGAGAGAACTCATTATTTGTCCAGTAGAAGAGAGGGTGAGAATCTAAACCACAATCATTCTTTGAGGATCGGTAACTTACGTGCTAATTGTTGAAGGGCGATAAAGCCTATGGCTGAACCGATTCCTAAGATCAATTTTGTCAACAAGGGGTCTTGCATATCCTGTATGCACATAACAATGAATAAAATCAATAATTTGGATGAAGGTGTCAGCGGAAAAGGAAGACAGTTAAACAACCAAAAAGTAATGGGTTAACCTTCAAGTCCAGCAGTAAACAAGACCAGATCAGCAAACTCGCTAAGTTTTTCTAAAAACTCGTGTAATCCAGGACGTTCAAAAACTGTAACATAGTTGATCTTAGGTTTGCCATCATATTCCTAAAACCTCGGAGAGATTTAGTACAGAATTCTTCAAGAAACATGCCAGAATATCTATCAAATAGCAGGAATCAGGAAGTTTACCTTGTCCGAAGATACACACTCGAGCTCAAACCACTTCAATCCAGCCTCTGTTGCCTGGGTAAGTACGATAGTCGGCAAGCTTGATGTCTCATATGCACAAATTAAAGTTTCATCCAAGTCGAGAACCACCTGCATTCAACACCTAAGTTGTTGCAGGATCACCAGTTATCCAGTTCTACAAACAATTAATTAGTTGGTTATCTGAAATCCCAGTTAGATAATGATACAGTTAGTGAAAGTGGCTTTAGCTCTTGTCCCGAAATTCCCCATCTCTTCTCCACACAGGTCAACTTTCTGATTCTTTTAGATGTCAGTAAACTTAACAGATTCCACCAAGGATTTCGAATTTAGACGAGTTTGTGAGAGTATGGAATCACTGTTCTCTGTTAGTTCTTCTCTACTTATGCTCTGTTTTAAGGAGTTCCCAATCCCAACAAATTTAGAATAGTTTGTAAAAGTGTCACAATGGAAGAAAAGTTGATCATAAATGTAATTTGAAGAGTATATATATGACAAAGTATAAGGCAGGATGGTTTGATGAAAAATAGACAAAGTTGCGCACCAAGGGATCAGTGGACTGGTCTTGTCTCTCATTAGGTCTCTGTAAGCGAAGTATCAACTTCAAGTGCTTTAAAACGCACGTCACACACTTAGTTGCCTTGTTTTTATATTTTGTAGAGTAATTTGATTTTTTCATATTTTAGTAATAAGACACTTTGTTGCAATGACAGAAGCACGTGTAAGCAAATAGAAGCAACCAGACCCCACTCGTGAGATTATAATGGGTATGTCGTCATCGTTGTTGTAGAGCTAAGCAAAAGATGTTTCATAAAGGGGAGAACCTTGACAAATGAAAAGGTATTGATGTGTAAATAACTTACTATAAGATTCCAAATATCCTTTAGACTATTGAATTGCATAGAAATTGGCTTCCTTGGGGGTGGTATCTGGAAAACATCGAGAGCATATTCGAGAATCAGGAGAGATGACAACAACGGGGATTCCCAGCATCCACAAGACCACAACAACCACAATGAACTAGGTCAAAAGCATCTTCTATCTATTTCAAAACCAATTCAGTTGCCTAAAACAGTACACTCACAATGGATTATCAGCCAGCGGTTGCTTAGGCAAAATGATCAGCCATGGATTTCAGTAAAAGAGGCAAGGCTGGTAAATTTGAGTAAGGAGATGCATGTATGGCTGTTGAACAACTAGCTCGAAACATGATGTCATGTTGGCAACGTCTGCAATCTTATGTGTTTGTACTTCTGCTGTGTATTGAAGCACTTCGAACTTTCAGAGAAACCTTTGGACAAGAGTTGCTTTAATCCGTCTACCCCTTCAGGTAATGCAGCATCAATTCGTTCCCTTGCAATAGCGTTAAACTTTTGAAGCAAGTATGCTTTAGGATCCATTTGACCGGGAGGTCTTCCAATACCTATCCTTAGCCGAGGAAACTCTCGATTTCCGTGAAAATGATAAATCAAACTCTTCAGCCCGTTATTGCTGTGATGACTTCCCTTGGGGTGAAGACGAAGAACTCCACATGGTAAATCCATGTCATCATGAAACACAAGTATGCGATTGAGAGGGAGCTTGTAATATGCTGCAAGAGGGCCAATAGATTCACCACTCAAATTCATGTAAGTTAGTGGCTTTGCAAGAAAAACGGGAATGACATTGACATAACCTTTACCAAACATAGCTTTACAATGTACTGTCTCCATATGAATTCCTTCTGACTCTGCAAACGCATCAAGCATTTCAAATCCAACATTGTGTCTTGTTCCCTTATATTTATCCCCAGGATTGCCTAAACCAACAAAAAGCCATGGACGAGGAGAACCAGTGCAAAAGTTGCGCACACAAATCCTGCTAAGCATTTCATTCATACAAGTCGACAAGAAGCTTCCGTTACTCAATAACCGAGTGTATGGTCGAGCTGACATACTCTCTCAGAATTGTCTTTCTTGGTGACGATCTCAAATACCTTCCAGTAATGTAGGTCCACAAACTTTCCTTACCTCTGAAAGACCTACCATGAAACAGAGTCAAAGGTCGTGACTCAAGTCAAACAAATTCACAAAGGAAAAATCTTTGCACTGACAAGTTGGAGAACAAACTGGTACGATCTAAAAGAGAGAACACAAACAATATAGATCACGGTTTCAAGCCGTGGAATCAGCCATATCAGCCAAACTGCAGAGTAAAAATCAACAAGAAAAGATGAAAGAGCAGGGGAGAATAATTGGAGAAAACACAGTGCTAAGTATAAAAGATAAAACATATCTTCATAAACCCCCAATTGAAGAACAATGGTGTCAGGCAATTGGTTATGGCATGAATAAAACAATGAACCTAAACTGTACCATGTAAAGGTGACCACATTGTACTTTATTTCATAAAATTAAATTCATTTAGAAACTTTAAGAGACTCCTCACCAAAATAACCAAAATACCACAGGAAATAAAATCAACGAGAGAAAGTTAAGGGAAAAATCAAAAGGAAAGGAAAAACAACTAATGGTAAACAGCAGGTCTTCCCGGTAAAACAAACATAACAAATCAGCCGCTTAATAAACAATATAACCATAGTACCATACGTGAACATTGGTTACAGTTTTAAGAAGGGCTCTTATTCTTTATAGAATATAGGAAGGAGATCTGACTTCTTAGAAGGAGATGAGCTACCTAGATCTTTGTATGTACGGGTCTCGGTAATAGAAGAGAGAAGATAGGAAAATGACAGAGGAGTACGCGAAAGGCTTGCTTAACCGGATACTTAACATGATAAGGGGCCTGAATTCCAGTGCTCTTTCCCTTGGTAGAAGGTAGTGGTGTATTGAGGCTATATAGACTGTATAAGATGGGTTTACTTCACTTACTATAGACCCCTTTTACCAATGGGGAAGAAACTGTGGGCATTTGAAGCTTAGACATACCAGTATAGCAGTACCTAGTGTTTCAATAAGTAGGGAACTTTTTATAACAAATATACCAAATTAAGTTACAAGTAAGAAACATCTTATATAAGTCATATTCAGATACCCACAGTGAACACCCCCACCTACTAGAACGTTAGTCTCATAAGACTTTAGCCCCATAGACATCCTAGAGCATTTAAAGCACACTTCACACAGGGAGAAACCGACGTGCTCTGGGGCAGAGCTAGCTTGTGGCAAGGGGGTTCAACTGAATCCCCATCACTTCAAAATTATCCGGTGCAAATAGGATAAAAACCAGGTTTGTTATACATAAGTTGTTGAACCCCTTGAAACGAGGGAAAATTCTAGTAAAGTTGCGGAGTTTAAAAATCGCTTTAGGTCACACGTTCAAATGCCAGGTGTGACATCTTTGAATAAAATCCGGCTCTGCCCTGGACATGATGTCCAACTTTTATTACATTGCCCGTATGTATTGAAAGGTCCTAAGTACTTCAACGGGGGGCACCGAACTAAAACCTACACACTGTTTTGCATTACATTCATAAAAATTAGCATTTTCATGAACAACCATTTCAAGAAAGTTACTAACTAATTCAGTTTCCAGCAGTAAACTCACATTAACTTAGAACACAAAGTTTACTTTCCAGCAAAGAGATTCTGAGAAACAGTAAACTAACACAATTAGGAAAATGAGAGCTTTAAAATATGAAGCAATAAATAAAAGTCATATAAATGCAGGAAAGAGAAACCCTAAGACTATATATCAAAGTGAGCTGAAATAGAGTGGCGCAAAATAGTTACATAAAGTTAAAAAAAGAAAATATATGTCAAAATCAATTGGGGAAAAAAGTGGCAATTAGTAGTAAACAAACCTTAAGGGGTAAGAAATTGGGAGCACAAAAAGGTAAAAGCCAAACGGAGCTTTTAACTCGTCCAGTACCAGCTGATCTCTTGTTAATCGCAAGGGTTGTTTGAACCCAACCGAACCGGATTCTGAATACAAACCGGTTGCTGCTAAACGGGCTAAATAGTGAATTTTAAGTGGCTGATTTACACTACTTTCTCCAAATTCTCTCTAATACTCCACTACTTTCTCCAAATTCATAAATCCAAATCTAAGAACTCAACACAAAACACCAAAATATCCAAAGCCATGTCATCACTGGCTAATGATCCGAGGCAACCAACAGCAGCCAAGCCATACAAGCCAGCAGCGGTGGCTCCACAAGATTTACCAATAGATTATTCCGGTTTTATAGCCGTTATTTTCGGTGTATTCGGTGCTATGTTCAGATACAAGATATGTTCGTGGCTTGCAATTATATTCAGCGCACAATCACTTGCTAATATGAGGAATTTTGAAACTGATCTTAAGCAGATCTCTATGGCTATGATGTTTGGAATTATGGGTCTCGTGACAAACTACATGGGTATTGGGCCTCGATCAAGCAAGAAAACTTATTGGGCCTCGATCAAGCAAGAAAACTTGATGGAATTGTAAGGTACTTGCAAGGCGGCTAGAGGATGAGGCTAGTAAGGCTTTGCTTTAGGCCCCATGATTTATACTGATGGATATTGTGATTTTATTTTAGGAATTTTTACACTGTATAAACATTTGAGAGGGACTTTATCAGAAAATAGATACTACATTTTATCTAAATTATTCTAAATAGACTTTTAGACTTATTTACTAATCATTTAATAGCCACTTTTAAAAACTCTTTAACTCCCTATCAGCGTGCCTATTATCATGGGAATGAGCAATTTTTTAACTGTGCATTTATTAGTTTTAGCACTTCTCAATTACTACTCACTGATTATGAAAATTATCTCTTTTTTCGGATACTTTCTGAATTTACATATTACTGTGCGTAGGATAATCGGTGAGTAGGATATTTTTTCCATATTTTGGATAATCAGTGAGTAGGATATTTTTTCCACTTCTAGGATAATTCCTCTAAAAGTAATATGTAAAAGTAATATGTAATTTACATAATCACTGATTATAGTACTTCTTTGTACCTATTTCTCGTTAAGAACTTTGATGATGAATTTTCAATTTTTTCCATTTTCCATAATTTCAGCTTATATCCTACTTACTGATTATCCTAGAAGTGGATAAATTTTACATATTTCTGAATTTACATATTACTTTTATATTTTTTGCATATTGTTGATATTTATCTAGCATATTGTCAATTAATTTAAATAGTATGGTTATATTTCTGGAATATTTCATGTATATACCTTGCATACAGTCCTTATATTTGCATATACAGTGAATTTCCATACAGTCCTGACTATTTCCTTTTAACTATTTTGTTGATATTGCAAGCATATTCCTTGCATACTGTCCTGAATTTTCATGCGTCCACTAATTTGCAGATTTTTCGGCTGCTGATAGTTAACACAATCGACGCTAGTATTTAGGAGATATTCACGCATATCTTTTAGAAGTTAGGATATCCATGTACCTATTATTTAGCATCAATTTTGGTTAGCCATTGATATATATTAATATGGCTATTATCTAGTAGGGCTATGTAAGATACTTGTTTAGTTATGAAATTTTCCCTTTATTTTAACCTAGACAATATTCAAGTTTGTGGAAGACGGAAAAAGTATTCACTATGCTTTAAAAAAAAAAAAAAAAAAAAAAAAAAGTGGCTGATTTACAAAAGTAGGACATCTTTTGGCATCAAGTCAGATATTTGACCCACATTAGCGAAGTCTTATAAATATGGCCTTGTAAGAAAATTATTGGCAAACTTTTCCTTATGGGAGCTGTTTTTTATATGAATTTGCTCTTTCTCTTACCCAAAAATTTAAATTTGAGTGAAGTTCACACCATCATCTCTGAATACATAACTTCAATCGGGAAATTTTGATCACTAGCCATTTGAACGCGCTCATTGGGGACTATCTAGCCAAGTTTGTGGAAGACGGATCTAGCTTAAAGACACATTCGTTGGTTTATTATGGAGAGTGAAGGCAGTTAAGGAGTATGCGTATTCCCTCGTTGCCGCCAAAACTTCACTTCCCCTTCAAATCCACCTTCACTTTCTTCTCTTCATCAACTCAATTCAACAGACAATCATCCCCTTCTTCTTTCAGCCAAATTCTGAAACAATGCAAGACATGTATCAAATCCAAACTCATTATCACCGGCGCATTTTCCCCCTCATCAAACCCCACTGCAATATCTACCCAACTCATATTCTGGTGGAACAACCTCATCAAACGCAGCGTTTTGCTTCGACACCACGATACCGCCTTACTCCTTTTTCGCGAAATGTTAAGACTTCATTGGAACCCTGATGGTTATACATACCCTTATATCCTTAAAGCATGTGGGGAGATTCGGTCTCTCGTTTTTGGTGAATCGGTTCATTCCTTGATTTTAATATCTGGGTTTGATTCCAATGTGTTTGTGTGTAATGGAATTGTTGCAATGTATGGCAAATGTGGGATGTTGGGTTATGCACGCCAGATGTTCGATGAAATGGTTCTTAGAGGAATTGAAGATGTTATATCGTGGAATTCGATGGCGGCTGCTTATGCGCAGAAGGATGAGTATAAGAATGTTCTGGGGTTGTTTGATTCGATGGTATCGTTGAATAGTTTTGAGCTGCGTCCTGATGCTGTTAGCTTAGTTAATGTGCTTCCTGCTTGTGGTTCTTTTGCAGCGTGGAGACGAGGGAAGCAGCTTCATGGTTATGCGATTCGGAGAGGGTTGTATGAGGATGTTTTTGTAGGGAATGCGATTGTTGATATGTATGCGAAATGCAAGCGTTTGGATGATGCTAGCAAGGTTTTCGAGCGGATGGTGGTGAAAGATGTGGTTTCTTGGAACGCATTGGTAACTGGGTATTCGCAGATAGGACGGTTTGATGAGGCTCTGGGACTGTTTAAGAGAATGAGGGAGGAAGAGATTGAATTGAATGTTGTTACGTGGAGTGCTGTGATTGCAGGGTATGCACAGAGGGATTTAGGATGTGAATCTCTCAATGTTTTTAAGGAGATGATGCTTTCTGGTGCAGAGCCAAATGTTATCACTCTTGTTTCTGTGCTTTCGGGGTGTGCTTCTATTGGAGCATTGCGTCAAGGGAAGGAAACTCATTGCTATGCCATTAAAAGAATGTTCACTTTGGAAGGCAGCAATCGTGAGGAGGAACTTATGGTGATTAATGCTACGATTGACATGTATGCAAAATGCAAGGAGATGAAAATTGCTCAGGCCATGTTTGAAACTATTGACAGGAGAGATAGGAATGTTGTTACATGGACAGTGATGATTGGTGGATGTGCCCAGCATGGGGATGCCAATGATGCTTTAGGACTATTTTCTGCCATGCTGAAGGATGAGTATTCTGTAATTCCAAATGCATATACTATATCTTGTGCTCTTGTGGCTTGCGCCCGTCTATCTAGTCTGAGGATTGGTAGACAAATTCATGCATATGTGTTACGACAAGGATATGAACCTACAATGGTCTTTGTGGCTAACTGTCTAATTGACATGTATGCCAAATCTGGTGATGTTGATGCAGCTCGAGTTGTATTTGACAACATGAGCCAGAGGAATACCGTCTCATGGACATCCTTGATGACTGGCTATGGGATGCATGGTCGTGGAGAGGAGGCTCTCCAAATTTTTGATGAGATGAGAGGAGCAGGTCTGTCAGTAGATGCTGTAACTTTTCTTGTTGTGCTATATGCTTGCAGCCACTCTGGAATGGTTGACCAGGGTATGGATTACTTCAACAACATGAAGAGGGATTTTGGAGTTGATCCTGGTGCTGAACACTATGCCTGCATAGTTGATCTTTTGGGTCGTGCAGGTCGATTGGATGAAGCTATGAAGCTCATTGAAGGCATGCCTATGGAACCAAACGCAGTCGTATGGGTTGCACTGCTTAGTGCTTGTAGGGTCCATAAAAATGTGGATCTTGCGGAGCATGCTGCTGCTAAGTTGTCAGAACTGGAATCTGAGAATGATGGAACTTATACACTTCTGTCAAATATATATGCTAATGCCAGACGTTGGAAAGATGTGGCCCGGGTTAGATCTCTTATGAAACATTCTGGTGTAAGGAAGAGACCTGGGTGTAGTTGGGTTCAAGGAAAGAAGGAGACTGTTACATTTTTTGTGGGGGACAGATCTCATCCAATGTCTGAAAGGATATACGAACTCATAGCAGACCTGATTCACCGCATCAAAGCTATGGGCTATGTTCCGGAGACAAGTTATGCGCTTCATGATGTGGATGATGAAGAAAAAGGTGATCTTCTTGTTGAACATAGTGAAAAGCTTGCCCTTGCTTATGGCATTCTCACGTCAGCTCCTGGAGTGCCTATCAGAATAACCAAGAACCTGCGAGTGTGTGGAGACTGTCATGCTGCAATGACTTACATCTCCAAAATTATTGAACATGAAATTATATTGAGGGACTCAAGTCGCTTCCATCATATCAAGAATGGATCTTGCTCTTGTAGGGGGTTTTGGTAAAAAACTTTGTTCTTGTGGATCAATAATTTTGGATGGTGCACAAGAAAATATTCTTGGAACGAAGTAGGAGAAGCTCAAGATTGAATCATTACACTGAGGATGCGGAACACATCTGCTTGCCAGAAGAGTGACATGGGACTCAGGAGTACAGAGTGGGGGATTTTCTTTTTACTGTTACTTTCCTTTCGTCAAGTTAAGCTAATTAACTTGGGTTTTAAACATTTCTATTTGGAAGAGTCCTTCCACAATTACAACAACAACATACCCAGTGATAGCCCATTGGTGGGGTTTGGGAAAGGTGAGATGTATGCAGACCTTACCCCACCAAGATGGAGGGGCTGTTTCCGGTAGACCCTCGGCTAAAGAAAATATTTTGAAAACATGTTTGAAACAAAACAAGATGCAACTATCATGGTAAAGGAGTCCTTCCACAGTTGAAGCCTGGAATTCCAGCATAATGATATATTCTTTTTCCTTCCAGTCCTCTACAATTATATGGCTGAAAACATGCAGAAAAGGTAAAGTGGAGATATTCGTTGCATGATGTTATTGTGTCTTCGGCAGACGTCAGAATCAGTCATTCTTAGACGGAATACTTTATTAGTGCATGATGAAATTACCAAACTGAAATGGTTAAATGTGAATACTTTTTGAGACGCTACCAGGAAACTGTCTAAGAGGAGAGAAAGCTTTACTAGAAGTTATTGTCAGATCAATTTTTGACCTTTAGTCAGATGACATCTTTTAATCCTTCTCAAAAAGATATCTTTTTGATGCATTAGGCTAAAATTCTTCATTTAGTGAATGCTATATAACTAACTTGGTCACACACCACTTGATTGGTCCAAAGCTTTGCCATTTGTGAAGTGAATTGATTGGTAATCTCTAAGGTGATGTTTACCTTTTTTCTTGTCTTCTCTTTTGCATCGTTTCTTCAGTCCCTTCAGCTTGAACATTGAAGAATTACAATACTTTGGAATGTAAACTACATTACCCCCACCATCCCCATATTGGATAGGGTAGTGTGGTAGGTAAAAACTAAATTCTAGAGAAGCAATAACGACCAAACAACTCAAATGTAGAAAAGAGGACTAGATGGTCCCTTCAGGGACATCCAAAAAAGAAAAGGAAAAGAAAACAGGAGTAGATGAAGGAAGTAACAGTTATTGTGGCAGTCAAAATGAACATTCAAAGGTGATGGCTCTGGTTGGGAATTAATCAACCAACGTGATTTGCTCATGATAACAAAAGAATTAGACTGGGAAAGAGAGAGAATTAGATATGTTTGGGCTTAAGAATGACTATTTATTTTCTGAATGTGTCCTTTTATATTAGAGCTACTTCTTTACCGCTCAAAATGTAGTGTACTTGTCAACTGCGTCACCATACATAGTTACATGAACTGCATTTTGCTTATGTGATAAACACACGTTCTGTTGGCAAATCTGTAAAATTTCTTGGTGAAAGATGAAATATACAGGCGAAAAGATGGCTGAGGCATTGTCTACAGGTTGCTGCCTACGTTGTTGAGCACTGGTGACTGCTAAGCCACATGCTGCTGTGCATGTATCTCCTTGAGGTACTGAAAGTAAAATCACTGGTGAAGCGTAAGAAGTCAAAGTTGTGCACCAGATATCATCGTTCATACATGCTTGAAGAAGGTACCTTCCTTGATCTCTTAGGAAGCACCTAGGCATTTGTTGTAGAACAATCTAAACATTCTAAGCAGTATTGCTACCTCTTACAGCTTGCTCTAGTAATGCAGATGTAACCTCGAGCTTCATGTCACACATTAGTTCTCCATCGTTGCTTATTCCTTTCTGTTGCATTTATCCCAACAGTTTGACAAGAACACCTTTTATTTCCTAAAGGTCAGTAGCAACAACTGAGAAAGAACCTATTCAAGGCAAACATGTGCCTTGCAGGACAGACATATCCTGCAGTTTCAAAAGCTTGGAAGCCCATAGTGTAGTCTATTTATAAAAGCCTTGGGGTTTAGGATGGACCAGCATTGATTGATACCGAAAGTTGTATTGTAGCTGTAGGAGATTGATTGCTTGTAGCATTTTTTCCACAGTAATCCATACTAAGCTTTTTGTCCCCTCTTTGAGGGCCTGCGGTCGTGCTGTTTAGAACCTGTTTGGCTAAGCTGCCAAAATCAGCTTATTTTGAGAAGTGTTTTTTATCAAAAATACTTTTCAAAGAAGTGTTTTGCCAGACAAGCAATTTGTATTTGGCCAAATTTTAAAGAAGTGCTTTTGTTATTAATTTGTGTTTGACCAATATTTAAAAAAATTACCAAATTACAAAACTGGATATATAATAATATTAATTTGATTAAATATGGAAGTTTGAAATGGGTATTTTTGTCCCAAATAATCAAAAATATTTATTTTTTCGAGAAGCTACTTTTTCAGCTTCTTGCCCACAGCAGAAAAACAACTTTTGCAGCCACTTAAAAGCACTTATTTTTCTTTAGAAGCTTGGTCAAATACCCCAAAAATTTTAAATAAATATTTTTTGAGAAAAATAAGCACTTCTGGCTCCCGAGAAGCTTGACAAAACATGCTTTTAATCTCATCAAGGAAAGAATCCGTGACTAACTTCTATGCGCCTCTTCTTTGTCCTTGTTCATTTCTTCATTCCTTGATAAGCTTGTAATCCTGTGGGTAATAGTATATTATATTGGCTTTGTCTGTTAGAACTTTTGAGTTAGATGTTGAGATTTTCTCTGACAGAGACAGAAGGCCTTTTGTACTACGTAATACGCATCCTCTCAAGTATTTGCCTTTAAAAGTACTGGTGCCTATATAAAGCCGAACATCTGACATTAGATCGAAGTGTTGTTGGGAACTTTAATAATCTTGTGGATTGCAATCCACCTTTTGCTGAGAGACAGAGAGGTAAAATCAATTCAACAATCTATGATCGATTGTTAATTACCGATCTCCTTCTGTATTTGCTGTCTACCCAGCAGTAGATTATGCATCAGCCATCAGGAATACTCTTCTCGCTTCACTTAAAAATGAATATCAAGATTTTCCAAATTAGATTTTATAATATCCTCATTAATTCCAACGTTAGAAAAAAAGACGGTGATTGAAATTAAGAATCGCATTTTGGTGTTGTATATGTGAATATTAATTATGAGGGAGAATTTTTTTCATTTCTTACTTTGCTAACAAGTACTCAAAAGGTTTGAAATGATTTCAACAAAAAATTAAAAGACTAACAATAGCTTGCATCCCAGTGTTGTCTTACACATGCAAAATAACAAAATCTATGGCCACTTATACACTAAACTAAATTGGCCATTAATAACAAGATAGAGTCCATCTGGCCTTGCTTGCCAAAGGCATCTTCCATTAAAACATCTATTAGGTTCTTTTGAAGGATCAAAAACCGTAAAACTCCCATTCAAATTTCCAGAACTCAATTTACATGAAGCTGATGGATTAGCAAGACTTGTGTCAACAGACATATTAAGAACGAAACCAGCAGGGGCATTGTCTCTACCAACAGTTTGTCCTTGAGCTACGCAATGAATAGTTAATGGAGCATTCAATATATTAGCAACAGAAACGGGGTAAAGTGTAGCTAAGGAAGATGTTAGAATTTGTAGAAGGACTAGAATTGGGAGATAGAATTTGAAGGTATTCATGGTTGATATCATGTGCTGGGGAATGTGCTAATTTTCTCTTGATTATATAGTTTTCATGGTTCACTAGTTAAGGAAGTTTGTGCAAAACAAGAAAAGATTAAAAGTAATCAATTTGGGGGGAAGGGAACTGATTGTTTTTCCAAATTTTTACAACACTTTAACGATATTCTATTTTTGCATGTGAAAAGGAGATACTATATGAGTTTGGTGATGATCTGATTGTTCTTTTAGTTTGGTGTCTATATAAAACTAAAGATCTGATTAGATTGAAGCATTTCTGGAAACATAAGTAATGCATGTGGACTTCACTCCAGAGTAAACGAGAAAATGACCGTAATGGTCCTTTATGTATATGGGTTGAACTATTTTGGTCCTTAATGTATCTCCTTAGCAAAAATAGTCCTCCATGGATGTAAAAAGTTCAGAGTTTAAGTCCCAGTTCTAAAACTAAACTACCATTCAGAACTTCAGTTAAAGTCAACCATTTTTTCACGTGCATCTCACATGACAAAAAAAAAAAAAAAACAAATGTTCCCCCACTCAATCAACTTGCTGGCCCTATCAGTGAAGTGTCATTAACCAATTTTTGCAATTTTGTGGGGCGGATGCAAAGTAAAGGGTGCGGGTTCGACAAAACCAGTAGATTTCCTCTGGTTTAAGAGAGCAGAATTGAAAAGTAGGTGCATGATAGCCCGGTGGATAAGCAACACCACCTGTGAGGGTTTTGCATGGAGGTGATACGCATTTCATTGGAAGTACTTGTGGAACTTGATGGATGGGATGCTTTCTCAGAATCATCTTTGTGACATATATCTGGATGACTCATGCAATTAATTATTTTCTATGCAGAAGAGTACATTCCTGAATAATCCTGAAAGCATCCTTATTACAAAACAAGATTCATCTATGTATTGAGCAGAAAATTATTGTTGTTCGTCAAACCTATTTCCTTGTTTTCTCTTTGCTTCGAAACTGAAATCTTTTTAAGTGTAAATTCGGTCCTTCCAAGTTCATGAAACGTACTGGCTACTACAGAATTTAACAGTTCCAACTGGTTCATCTACAGGTCAAGCATGAAGAACAAATTCAATTGCTGTTTGTTTTGAGTGTTCTAGAGATGTAACATCTCGTGCATGCTAACCAAAGCGATTATCAGAGTATAGAGAACAAGCGCAAATGCAATTTGCCATGGCTGGATAGATGCATATTAGCATAATAAATTACTAATTATTTTACTATTCATCTTTCTTTTTGCCGTGGCATATTGACAGACTTCAGGTACTATTTAATGTTCATACGGAACTTTCTATGCTTGAGAAAATAACTACTCAATTTGAAGCAATTAGAGAAAAAACTAAAATAGAATCGTTTGTCCCAAGAGTTGTATGGTGGTGAGAAATAGCCATATTTCCAATTTTATCACTTTTTAGTTGTCATTTCCTTTTGGTTCGGCAATGCTTTTGAATTAGAAGATCAATCAGTCCATAACATTTTATATAAACAGAGTCAGCAAATCACGAAACCATTTAATACCAGAAACAGGTAATTATATTATTAACAAAGGACCATTCTTGCTTTTCTCTTTGGCCAAAAGAAAGACTATATTGAATTCAGAAAAAAAAAAATATCGTGGAATGTGATTAGGTCAAGCAGTCAGCATCACATGTGACTAATTAAAAAACACTCATCTTTTCAGTCCAAATCAGACCATGCATGTGATGCAATACCAAAAGTTTATTCTCATATTCTTCCATATATACTTCCACTTATATATAACTCAGGCCGCCTATTAGAATCTTTCTGCCGTACAACATTTAAAAAGTGGTTTCTTGTTTGTTTTGGCTAATGAGATGTGATTTATGCATTAACACGATTGATCTACATTAACAGAAAGTAGATCTTAGACACATGGCATGCGTTTACACTTTGTAACACTCAATAATATACCTTACTTCTTCCTTTTGTGCTCTCAAAAGTCCACATATATATATATTTCAGCCTTGTTCTTAACATGTGTGTCCTTGTTTCAACCGGTAGTCAATTCTTCTCCAAGATTATATGTTCTTGTTCTCTTTTTCTTTCACTTGAAAATGGCATTCCAATCTTAAACTTATCAAAGACTGTTCTGCGTACCTGCTTTGCTTAACTGAGATATGGATACTTCACTCAGCACTGTGTCCATTCATTCTGTGAAGGTAAGTGTGCTCCATACACTCTATTAATCTTTAGTCATTTGTCTCTCACTATGAAGGGAATAAGAGTTGTTGTCGTGTGACCAAAAGGTAACAAGTTCAAATCGTGAAAGCAACTAGGGATGAAGCTATAGCTGGTAAAGGGTGTTCAACTGACCACCCATTGCCAGAAAAGTTTACTGTGTATAATATTTAGATCAACTCTTGAACACACTTGAATAGTACCCTAAGCAAAAATTCATGGCTTTACCACTAAACAACCTTTTGTGTACAATAGACTCAATATGGTCTGGTCCTTTTCTGGACCCGAACAGTGAAGGAGCTTAGTGCATTGCCCTTTGCCTATCAGTATGTCGATATACCCGTTTGAAGGCTTTCCCGTTTCTGTATTCTGATAAGAGAAAAAAGATTGGCTATAAATCTTGTTCCCCAATGAAGAAGAGGAGTGCTGCCTGCTTGGGATCAGTTTGTGAAATTTATTGCAGTGTTAACTTTCTGATTGACGATCATTCTAGTTTTCAAGGTGAAATTCATAATAGGTGGTGTATCTATGAGCGTAAAGAGAGTTTAGAAGTTCAAATAATAGCTGGGAAACGGAAGTAGTTCTGATTTTTTATTTGATGTGTGTATACTTCAAGAAAGGGAATAGGTCAAAGACATTTAGGTAAAAAATTGTTAATATGGTTGAACAAACAAAAAATAAATTCGAGAAAACATGCCCCCTGAAAGAGAGAAAAAATATGACAAAGAACATATCTTGTGTATGTCTTTGTATATCCTGAGAGAGTATTGACTTATTAGTCCCTAATATTGAAGTTACACAAAAGTTGAGGCCCTATAGGGAAATGCATGAATAGGAGTTTCTTAAGGTGAACATGGATGACTAGACCATTTTGAAGATATCAATTTTCAATGCAGCTACTTTAGTTTCAAAAGCTAAAATGGCTCTATATAAAGTCTTTATATCGATTCTGCACTGTGCTAGCAGTCATAATCATGTTTTGTTCCTATGTGTGTGGTGAATTTGTAGAAAGAGACGTGGAGGCGTACCGTTTTTCTATCGTTTCAAACCCTCGGAGTAGTATATGGTCGATTAAGCACTGCTCCTTTGTATGCAATCGGTTCAATTAATCCTAGCAATATCAAATCAGGACAGCAGATATATGAACTCTTCTCCTTTATCTTTTGGACTTTAACCATCATTCCTTTGTTCAAGTATGCGTTTATTATCTTGAAGGCTGATGATAACGGAGAAGGTAATTTAAGAGCCTCTGGCTAAGATTGATTTGTTCAAGCGTATAGATCACTAAATGTTGAGAGAATTGTTGCAGGTGGTACTTTTGCTTTGTATTCCCTACTCTGTAGGCATGCCAATGTAGGACTGCTTCCGAGTGATATAAGTGCTACAGAACTTATGCATCAGGAGGAAGGAATCCTTTCAAAGATGAAGGTGGAATCAAGGGCAAGAAGAGCAATTGGAAGATACAAAAGCAGCCACTATTTGCTGTTATTTTTGGCTTTGCTTGGTTCCTGCATGATAATCTGTGATGGAATTTTTACCCCTGCTGTTTCGGGTTAGTCTTATCACTTTTATCCTCATTAGTTGGACACTTGGCAGACACATCCTTTTCATATCAGCAGGATCAGGTTTTAAAGTTACTTCCCGTCTTCATTTCAGTTTTATCAGCAACATCAAATCTGAGACGTTCACTCTCCAAATTGGCACCTCGATGTAAGAATTGTATCATATTCAGCATACTTATCATACTCAGGCTTATGGACTGAAATTTTTATGCAATTTCTTTCAGTTGCCTCTTCAGAAAAGGAAAGACTCTTAGTTGACAAATATTTAAAGAGATGTAAGTGGTCTAACTTGTAACCTTCTGTTTTGGACACGAAATTGCAAGTATATAAATTTTGGAAGATAGTTAGTCATTTGTGATACTGCATCTCTAGCTACTTATTTTTCAAAATGATACTTTCAGATATACCAGTTCCAGCAGCATGTGCCATCTTGATTTGCCTATTCATGCTGCAACGATATGGAACCAACAGGATCGGTGTCATCTTTGCTCCAATTGTCATCCTATGGCTCATATTTATAAGTGGATTTGGCATGTACAATATAATTCATCATCCTCAAATCCTCTGGGCATTATCCCCAACATACATGTTTACGTTCATTAAGAAAATAGATATTACAAGTTGGAAACTTCTAAGCAGCATTGTCTTATGTATAGCAGGTTAGTTGTGTTATATGGAAATTACGTATTTTACTTCCATTTGATGCTGAAGGCCTTCATTTCAATATCTTCTAGCACCTTTGTAACCAAAGTTTTCTGATACATGAAGGCTAATATTCTTCAGGTTCAGAGGCAATGTTTGCAGATTTAGGTCATTTTTCAAAGCGATCCATTAAGGTACGTATGAAATTTTGTTTGTGATTCTTAATAGGTACATGAACAAGGAGTAAAAGGTACACAGTATGTTATGTTTGCAGGTCACTTTTGTCTTTTTGGTATATCCAGCCCTTGTATTATGTTATGCTGGTCAAGCAGCATTTCTTTCCAAGCACTTGGGTACTTCAGCTGATGTTGCTCATCTTAGTGAATCCGTGACGCATAGTAAGTTTGTACAGGTTGTTTTATAGTTGTCATCGTAGTAGCTTGTTTCTTTCAATATCTAATCCTCAATTATCAACTGCTCAGGACACCTCCATCATATATTCACAATTTTGTCTCTTTTTGCTTCCCTCGTGGGTAGCCAAGCTACAATCACGGCAAGTTTTTCCATCATAAACCAGTGCCAAGCATTTGCTTGCTTTCCAAGAGTCAAAGTTATCCACACATCAAATAAAGTACATGGACAGGTTTATGTTCCTGATGCAAATTGGATGCTCATGGTCCTTAGCCTGTCAATCTTGCTAGGTTTTCAAGACATATCAGCTATAGCAAACGCTGCGGGTATATAGCTTTCTATAACTTTAGTTCTCTTGGATTTTCAGCACTAAGCTGTCATGTAGAGCTTCTAAGGCATTTCTGACTCCCATTATTTCAGTGTTTTAGATTTATAAAATGCCATATTGTAGCATAAGTTTTACTTTCGTGATATCTCACTCGAAAAGGAACTTTTTTGGAAAAACTTATGCGCTTGTTCTAATATCTCAGTAACTTTTTGCTCCATTTTTTTGCAGGTTTAGCTGTTATTTGTGGAATGCTAGTAACAACTTGTCTAATGTCGCTGATTATAGCACTGCAATGGGAGAAGATCATTGTGTTTCTCTCTGTGTTCTTTTTGTTATTCTTTGGTTCAATTGAGGCATTGTACCTATCATCCTGTTTCTTGAACATTTCAAAGGGAGCTTGGTCCATTGTTGTTCTGTCATTGATTTTTATGACAATCATGGTCTCTTGGCACTATGGTACTATCAAAAAGTATCAATTCGATATAGAAAACAAGGTGACTGTGGACTGGCTAACAGACCTTAGTCCTGGACTTGGAGTTTCTAGAGTACCCGGGATTGGATTCGTTCATAGTAACATTGTGACAGGAATTCCAGCTTTCTTCTCCCACTTCATCACCAACCTTCCTGCATTCCATGAAGTGCTGATTTTCTTGTCCTTCAAGTCTTTGCCTGTGCCATACATTCCTAAAAATGAACGATATCTTATTGGTAGGATCGGTCCTAAAGAATACAAGATATATAGGTGCATTGTTCGATATGGATATCGTGATCATGTAAGGGATATAGATCATTTCGAGGATCAGATTATTAGCTCGATAGGTGAGTTTATAGCCAGAGAGGAACGACATCATGATGCCATGGTTTTGCAAGAGGGAAGGATGATTATTTTGGGAGGCCGAATGACCGATGGAAATGTTTTAGTTCCTATTATTGGAGGTCATGAACAAAGTGAAAGTGGTCAACAAGTATTAGATATTGAAAATCCTACTACATTTACTACTACTTCAAGGAGAAAAAAAGTTAGATTTATGCTACCAGCTATTAGTCCTAAAATGAATCCATCAGTAAGGAAGGAACTTGAAGAACTTGTTGATGCTAGGGAAAGTGGCACTGCTTATTTCTTGGGACATTCACATTTATCAGTACGCAATGGGTCGAATTTTGTGAAGCAATTTCTTTTAATGGTTTATGCTTTTCTGGATAAAAACGGCAGAGAGCCACCAATTGCATTAGATATCCCTCATGCTGCTCTTTTGGAGGTTGGAATGGTTTATATTATATAATTTGAAGCAATAATTATTTAATGTGAACTAGTTCTAGCGGTATAATCTTTGATTTTTGTACAGGTTTGGGTATAAGTTTACAAGCGTATAGAGTGATTGCGATGGTTTTTATAAAGAAAGAAAATAAAAAATATCATTTCAATCCTATAAGTATGAAATATACTATGTTTATGGCAGGAAGTTCACTATTCTACATGTTATAAACACGAAGATATATCCAATGTCCATTTATCATATTTGGAGGACAAATTATCATCTCTTTATTAAGTTACGAGTCTTCTCTTCCACGGTTTCCGAATTTCTAGTTCAACATCATCATTATTTTCCCTCATCTCAATAGGATCGTGGTGTATGAAAATAAGTTCTTTCAGGTTCAAATAATGTACCATGACCCAAAAAGTCATCACACCTACGAAAACCTTCTTTAAAAGAAGCGCTTTATAAGCTAGTGCTGATTAGTGATTTGCTTGTCTTCTGCATTAGTATCCTTAATATTAATTTATCTGGCTTTATGGTGAAATTTTTATGATGTTTGACGTTAGTTTTATAGTTTGCAATCGTATTATTGCAGTAAATCAAAGCTTGTCGGAGTATTATCTTGTTAATTGAAATATCATAGTTAACCGAATCTAACCAATATCAATGTAAAACAACATCGCGAACAAGTTGAGCATTATCAAAAACGTCAATCACTATACATCAAACACGATAGTTCCATGGCTTAAGGTCAGCATTAAGAGACATGCTTCTGAAACGAGGACAAGTAACAGCTGAGAGAATGGTTAAAACTAGGGCTACAGCTATTATGGTACTAGTTTCGGTATGCCCGTGCCAGCCCGGGCCCAATATCACCTTAAGTAAAATTTTTTTTTTTTGAAATATTTATGTTGTCTGAATAACGTCTAGACCACTTAAACAAATAATAATTATTTTCTTATTATATATTTTATACATATTTCATGTATATTATGTGATTATTATAAGCGTATATTCTATACATATTGACTACGAAGGCTATTTTATGTAAAATTTCATTTTCTTTTCGTGAAAATGATTCTAATTAGCCGCTGTAATGACTTCGTTTTACATTTTTAGCTACATTATGAAATTTTGTTCCGCTCAAAATTTCAAGACGCTATATCTTAAAGTTAAAGTCTAGATACGTACACTAAAGGAGTGGTCACCATTTTTTATGTACTCTGATTGTCCATTTTGTAGGTGGAGATAAGGTCTGCGTACCTCTCACCCTCCCCAGACTCCAGAGTGGTCACCATTTTTTATGTACTCTGATTGTCCATTTTGTAGGTGGAGATAAGGTCTGCGTACCTCTCACCCTCCCCAGACTCCACTTGTGGAATAACTGCGTATGTTGTTGATTGTCATCCAATTTTAGTCCATCGGACATTTTCTTGGTTTTAGGTCAGGTTCAAGCAAATAATATATATTTTTGTTGCAAAACAGCTACTACCACTACTGGCTACTTTTAAAGAGTATCTGCATTTTTAACGTGGGTATTACCAAATATGTGGCAAATATAGGCTATTCGTTAATTAAAATCTAAATAAGTAGCTATGGGTCAAACTTAAACAGACCATGCGTTAATTAGACTCCATAAAAATGGCTACGGGTCAAATTCCTCGTCGGATCCGTTACCGAGGCAGGACAGTTCTCACGCTTATATATAAGTATACTAATACAGAAATTTCAGTCATTAGGAGGCAGTACACATTATACAAGTTATCTTCGTTCTTAACTACCGAGGCAGCTGCATTCCTGAAGAAATAGAGTTCACGCATAAACTGAACTACTGTCCTCTTAAAATTAGCACTAACCAAAATCCACTTCACTGGCCAACTTTTAAAAAGGTGAAGCATGAATTACCAAGATTCACAGTGAATTAAATCCACAAAGGGGGCAGGAATTAGTACTACTAGATAAACAGCTGCAAAAACCATATTTTAGTCTATGATAAATGTATAAATCAAACAGAGACAAAGAACCAGATGCAAAATTTTGACAAGTCTCAAGGAAACTCAACTTGAACAATGTGCAGCCCTAAAGACTATCATATTTGAATACATAATTCAAATGGATGAATTGAGTCTAAGCGCCAGGAACCTCAGGTTCTGCCTCTGCTATTGTCTCATCAGCTGGCCGATCCACCTTTGTACCAACATCTTCTGAATAGTCACCATGAACCTACAGCATGAACTCCAGTTAATAACCCACCATAGCTGCTGCTATACAATCTAACAGCTAAGAACAGAAACGAAACATACCTCCATCAGCTTGCCAAGATCAAATTTAGGTGCCTTGAGAATCTTGACTTTTCGTATATAAACATTCTGTAGAGGGAAGATACTTGAAGTTGCTTTCTCAATCTCTCTGCCAATTGATTCAGGGATGAATTTTGCAACCAACTCCTTCAGGTCACAGGAACTTGCTTGGTTTCTCATGATCTCAACCATCTTTCTACGGATCTAACACAATATGAAAGATATGCTAGTGAGTAACACAAAAATGAAGACACGATGCGAACCTTGAGCATATATACATCTAGACCAAACAGAAATACCAACCTGACGGATCTGGCTGCTCTGAGCATAACAGGTTCGCTTCTGCTGGTTTGGACGCTTCTTTGTAAAAGCAATGCAGAACATCCTGAGAGTATAGCTGTCTGTGGTCTTGACATCCACATGGGCCTCAATCAAAGTTTGCCATTTGCGAACCAGAGACCTCAGCTTGTCTGTTGTGAAATCCATTCCCTGTAATTATATTAAACAAAGTTGGAACTCAATCCATAGACATGTGCAACTGCAGCAATGTGAACAAATTATTATTTGGACAGATCATCTTACCCAGAAGTTTGTGAGGACATTCCTCCCTTGAACATCTTCTGCCCTCAACCTGATCTTCCTGAAAGCCTGATCCTCATCCTTCTGAAGATCAGCCAGACTAACTTCAAATACTCTATGTTTTAGGCCCTCGGAGGCAATCTGAGAAGAAAAAAGTGGACATGAAAATTCAAGCGAAACTTCACACATAATTATATTTTTCATGTACATAAGAGTTTCATATCAAGGTTCCACGAATGAAAACAAAAAGTCATCTTTTTTAGGGTGGAACCATAAAATAAACACAAAAAAAGAACAGCACGTAGACCACAAAACAACATAAAGCAATGTAAATAGAGTAAGAGATGAAGCTCTAGACATAGAGGAACAGAAAAGAAAAAAGATAGTTTTAAAATACCCTCCGACAATTTTATAGAGATACAAGTTATAGAATCTGATTGAATGTCGTAACATGAGATGAAGGAATTCGATTATTTTTTAAGTACAAGTTAGCTATTACCAGTAAAATTTTACACAAGTATAAACTGTTGTACATCCCTATGAGAAGCCGTAGCTCTAAGAACATCCCTTGACAACTAGCAACAATAATTAATTCTAATATGACCAGTTACTGGTTAGCTCAAGATGCATCGACACGACAACATCTTTCAAACCTCTGTATATCTCTAACCCAATGTAGCAAAAACTATACTAAAATGGTGTTAAAGTAGTATATCTTTCAATTAAATTTGCCGTTATTGTACTTCAGAAATAAACAGAATATCGATATCTACTTAAAACAAATGGCATAATGAAAAAAGCAACAAATACACAAGATCAATAAAGTACCTTGGTACCCTGAGTCCTAGAGACGAGGGTTTTGCCAACGTTTTTAACTTCAAAAACAGATGGTGCCTTGACGTCATACCAATCCTTCTTTGCGAATGGATCCGCCCTGTCCATTAAAACACATTAGCATAAATCAATTTACACAAATTCCAAATAATAGAAATATAAAATGACAAGTCTACTTACGCCTTCTTCTTTCCTCCCTTCTTTCCCTTTGAAATCCTCTTGTTCTTACTGTTCAATGTCACAATTAATGAGCATATATTATAATTATCAAAAAAATGAATTACAGAAATGCTATAAGTGTTAAAGAGAGACATACCCGACGGCCATCTTGCACTGCTGCTTTGGGTGTTGATGGGCTGCGGATGAGAAACCCTAGTTTCACTAAGAAGTGAGCAACTGTCTTTCAGCTCTATTATATAGATCTTCCTATTACAAAGTCTGCCACTTATTTTGGGTTTTATTACGAATTTACCTTTGCATCCTGCTGTCTCTTTTTTTCTACTTTTATATTTTTGGCCATGGTTATTTTACATTAAGTTGCACTTTACACTTCTAAGAAGTTGTTATTTTACACTTTTGATCAGATCAGAAATTCAAACTGCAAGTAATTGGACAAAACCTGCCATGTCTTATGAAATTTTGAGAGTTTTATCAATTTTAGTTTGGTCTTAATTTTAACTTTTGAGGTGGTTGTCCTCTTTCTCACTTCGTGCTAGTTCATCTTTACAATATACATTGACAGTTTATAAAAAATAATATGGTGTTCACATATTATGCAAGTTTATAGCTAGGAGTATACAAGATTTTACTTTGATGAATTTCAACCATTAAGGTTACTAACGGTGAACTCATTATATAATTTAATTTATGGGTTCAAATTAAATATTTGTTGAACTCTTAGCAAATTTTTACGTGTATGCCCAACGTCAAAAATATGAATTCAAATGAACCAATAACTAAGAGCTACTCATCTCTGGACTCGATAGTCAAATGGGTTCACAAATTGAATACAGAAAGCAAAACTATACAGGCCACCTCATAAACAACTCTAGGAAGGCTCCATCAACTAATAGTATTTCTAAGATAAATGTTGATGCTTAATATTGGTTGGGTTTGACATCGCGGAGTTTTTTCTTTTCTTATCTTCTTTCTATTCCTCCGCCTCCTTAATATGGTATATTACTGAACCTAGAGGGGAACTGGGAAGTCATCTTTTGAATTGCATGGGGTCCAAATTCAGCGTAGGACTGAAATTGATTAATTTGACCACGCCTTAAAAAGTTTTGTAAAAAGTGGTAGCGGTGCAAATAGGCTATTTGTGCACTCCGCCAACTTACAAGTTGGAATTTTTAATTGCTAAGCTCAATATAGCCGAATGAATCTGGGATTCCTTAGCATCAACACAAGCATTATTAAGTTAAATAAAACAAATGAGCACAAGAGTTGAGAACTGTACGCAAAGAACTACAAAGAGGTCAAAGTCACTATACACCAATCCAATCAGATATATGAAAGGGATTGATTTATTCATCTGTAATACGAGAAGAAATGTGCACTTTTGAGGTTTTACAAGTTTAGTTAGAAACCATGCTTTCAGTTTCTTGCACAAAACCATCTCCTGTCCAGTCTTTGTCAGATTGTAAACCTTTCTTAATGGCCTTCCTTTGCCGTATTGCTTCTTGCTGCCTTTTCACCAAATCCGTGTGTGTTGTGAAGTACTCAAGTGATGTTCTGCATACAACACAAACCTAAATTATAAACAAAAGATTCTTAAGGTCGAATCTGAAGTGTTGGGCAAACTAGACAGAAAGCACAGATAGCTTTAATAGGAAGAATTCAGATCCCAGATCAGGATCCTACTATATATTGAAAGTTTGATATTACCTTCTTCAATTTGGGCATTTTTGGGTTAAGAACCAAAACCATTTCTGATATTTTCTTTGACTTGTTTAGGTCCATGTTAGACTAGAATGTACTGCACTTGGCCAAACAAATAGGAATAACAAAATAATGCAACCTAGTTCTTGACATTCCAGCTGCGTTTTACTCTGTTCTTGCTTCTTTTGGATCGATCTAGTGTTATAGAGGATAGAGAGAGAAATAGATATTACCCTCTGAAATCTTCTATTGATGAAAAATTGTGCTTTCTCATGAAATCTTTCAGCTCAGAGCACAATGTTTTCACAAGTCCATATCCATGCATCATGACTCCGGTGCAAACCTACATAATAAACCAATAAGTTTTTTCTCATTCCAAGATGACGTTATACAGAAAACGACCGAAGGAAAAGAAAGAAAAACAAACTAACAACTTAAGAAGAGTTGTCCACGAGCCTACAGCTAGACTCTAGCTTAAAGACTGCAAAGTTTAGTAACTCTCTTCCCCATTATACCCAAATGTCACTATAATATAAACTAAATTGTTTGTGATAATCTACTTATGTTAGATCACAACTCAGAAGAAATTTGTATATAGTAAAACCAGAAGCAGACAAGGAAAAGTCCTAAATTTGGTTTTGGCAAGGTTTAAATTTTACCCGAACTCTACAGTCTCAAACACACAAGAAAAGGTCATTTTCTAATCCAACCTGTACTGTGTTCGCTCCGAGAAGAATAAACTCAGCGGCATCACCACCTGTCTCGACTCCCCCAATAGCAGAGAGTGAGTAGTCCTTATCTCCAAATTCTGACCTCATCATCTTGGCGATGCTCATAACTTTTGCAAGAGCAATGGGGTGCACTGCCTTTGATGAATAGCCTCCAGGAGTAGAGTATCTACAGGAAACAGTAGAAAAGTAATTGTTGAATAGCTTCAACAACAACAAGAGCAACTACAACTACGTCTCAATCTCAAACAAGTTGGGGTCGGAATTGTAGAACAGCTTAAAAACAGAAAATTAAATTCACCATATTTCTCAATGTAGTATTACTAACCCCTCAACACAAGGCTCAGGCCGTAAGGTGTCAAGATTGATTCCCATTACACTCATGATTGTATTGATAGCAGCTACCCCCTCGCACCCTGTGTTAAGAGAAATCCTCGCCGGCTACAATCCAAGGGGCAAATATTAGAAACACAGGAGACATAATGCTGAAAACTCATCATCCATGAGTGAACAACAAACTACGTACAAGGATTTAGTTGCATAGGGAAGGGATCGAAGTGAAGATGGTTTAATGCAGACATAGAGACTATTCATGATGACAAAAGCGCCTTATTCAAGCCAAAGTGGTGCTCTTATGCCAAAATAATAATCATCAGACACCTCAAAGAACTCACAGTAATCAAGCTTCTCATGTCCTTTGAATACTCATTCTCCACTTCATTCAAATTGCCATAGAACTTATCTTTATTTCTTCTCAAAGAGGAGAAACTGCAAGAGAAAGACCTTGCAACCAAACCGAGCATATAGTCCAGATGAATAAGTGGACACAAATCGTATAAAACACAATGACCAAAGAAGAAGATCATCCCGTGTCATCAGGTTAATTTAGGGAGGAAAGATGAGCAATCTGTCGTCCTCCGAAACTAAGAGCATATACAAGCTCCATAATGCAATCTCTCCCCTTCTTTTGGGTTAATGCGAGAATGTTTTAATAATAAAGGGAGAGGAAAAAAAAAGGAGATGAAAGCATGATGCATAGGAATAGTTATAACCTTCTTAGCATATGAAATTAGTTGATGCTTTGAACATTTTAGAGATATATTATTTTTGTTAAAAACCGCCATATACGAGGATACCTTTGTTATGTCAGTGATATTGGGGGTCATTTTTGCCCAAACTGGAACTGTGGCTACAGCATTAATCCATCCGCAAACCTCCTCCAAGAGGTCACAATCTTGACCAACAGCAGCACCCATTCTACGTTCTGGCATACCATGAGGGCATGAAAAGTTGATTTCCAGGGCATCCTGTAAAACAGAATCAATACAGGGAGAGTCATTGCAATTCAGAAGAAAATCAAAGCGACAACGCTCTAAACGCAGAACAGAATCTCATTTATTAAGTCCTCCCATATACTTACAACTCCAGTTTCCTCAACCCTCTGTATAAGTTCCTCCCAAGCAGATTTGTTGTACTCTTCCATGATAGAAGCAATAAGTATCCTATCTGGATACTCTTCTTTCAATTGCCTAAACTCTTTAAGCATTGTTTCCAGAGGTCGATCACTTATGAGCTCAATATTCTGCCACCCGATGATCTGTCCTTTGGCAGAACCATTTGCTCCTGCTCTTAATTTAGCATATCTTGGAGTCACATTTTTTACTTTATCGGCTTCCAAAGACACCTGAGGTAAGACTAGCTTTGAGCATCAAAAAGACTGAAAAATGCACACTTATTTACTTGATCCAAAAAAAATTAATTAACGGAGAAACCTGGACAGAGATAATTTATATAGTTGACCCCAACTTGTTTGGGATTGAGGCGTAATTGGTTTTGATGTTTATGCAACTTAACTTGGAACATGAACTTTATTCATTTAACATAGTTCAACATTTTTATTTTTTTTTGATGAAGTTAACATAGTTCAACATTTTTATACAAGAGACTCTAATATGTTGTTATCTAACAATTTCATCTTCGCTTCCCTATTCTTTTCTCAATAGAATTAACTAGAAAGTTGTTGATCTCACTTTTCAGTGGACAAAAAACATATTCTTAAAATTAAAAAGTGCTGATAAGTTGTTGATCTCACTTTTCAGGGGACCAAATACATCTTTTCAAAAGTAGAAAGTGTTGATCACACTTTTCAGTGACAACATCTTTTTAAGATTTACATGTTTACTTGGTCTAGAACTAGCACATGCACAACTACCACATAACAAGTTACAAAATGATCATCTTAATCCATGATCTAGACAGATGATCTCCAATTTCAGCAGTTGTCATACTCAACTGAAAACAAATAAACAGCTCAATTTAGTTTCTTCTTTTTTCCTCGTACTTGATCCGATTTTAACAAAAAGTAGTTCAGTCAAACCTCTCTATAACAGCAGCATTTCACTGTAGCAACTACTTTTCTTTAGAACTGATCTTTCATTTTATATTATATTATATGTTCTCTATAACAACATGTCATGATAAAAGCTTTTTGAACAAACAATGTCATTATATCGAGGTCTAACTGTAACAGATAATATATCAACTACTAACACTAGATCCACCACCAAAAAAAATAGAAAAGATAAATAAAATAAGTAAACTCAAAAAGCTTTATACCGTTTTGGCAATAACACCACCCCAGCCTTCATCAAAAGCTCTCTTCATAACAGTATAATTGGTACCAGGAGGACCCGACCCAATAACAAATGGATTAGGCATTTTCAACCCGTTTACAGTAACACTAAGATCGGGCTCCACAGACTGACCCTCAGAGGCCATAATTCTGAACCCAACTCGGCTTCTCCTGTAGCTCAAGGACCGATGGGCCCGACCCATCATGGGGAATTCAATACCTGAGTTACCATTGATTCTTTGAGCAAATCCAAGAGACGCCATAGCTGATAAAATTTTGATGAAGTTGGTTTGTTTCTGAGTCGGTAGCAACGTAAGAAGATGAAAATGAATATCTAGGAATCTGAGTTTAAGGTGATAATAATAAGTATTTGTATTTAAAGAGTGTTTAGTTGAAGTTGACTAATTGTACTTTAGGAAAAGAGAAAAGATCATATGCGAGAAAGACAAATATAAGTATTTTTATAGAGTGTTTTTATTTTTATCTTGTTTCCTTATTCATATGGAATCTCAAGTAAACATGGATGGTGAGATATACATGGACTTTACTCTATCTTAAATAATATAGAGAGATTGATACAATCATATAGACTCTCGATGCAAAAACAACAGTAGCTATAGATGTTATTTGAGTGAGCTTATTATAAGTAGTTTATAAGCCATAAATTGTTTATAAGTCATTTTAAAAAGTTAAGAACCAAACACTCAAAAAAAAAAAAAAAAATATTTCAATCATCAATCACTAAAACACGTCATCCTTAGATTTGGTCTTGTAAAAATCCCCAAAGTAGTATGGGGTGATAAATCAACTCCTAATCAGGTCTCTATTGCTACTGCCTAAGCCTACTAACCTGTTTGAGTAAACTTAAAAGTAGCTTAAAATTATAAATTTTAAGCTACTTTTAAGTTTACTCAAACAGGTTAGTAGGCTTAGGCAGTAGCAATAGAGACCTGATTAGGAGTTGATTTATCACCCCATACTACTTTGGGGATTTTTACAAGACCAAATCTAAGGATGACGTGTTTTAGTGATTGATGATTGAAAATTAATGGAGTATGGTGATGACCTGTCCGCTGGTGGGTTCCATTATTGAGGGGTTTAGTTCAGAAAGTGCCAGGAAGTTGGATAGGGGGATAATGTGTTGTAGTACTACTCCTAGTTTGCAAGGGAATGAGCTGTTCTCATATGGGAATTTGTTACTTTGCATGGCTGACCTCTTTACTACGACACCGTTTACCTGTTTAGCCATTAATTTGTAAACTGAACAGTATTAGTGTTTCGAGTTTTTTTTGTACAGGTTCGTAAAATGAGTATGGATAAAGTTAAATACATAATTTAAAGTCTACTTTTAATTTAAAATTTATTGAGAATAAGTTTTCTTTACTATTGATCGCAATTAATCTTGTGCCAATAATAGAATTTCAAACGATAATAGTAAAAAATAATTGAAATAAGGTGCTATGGAGAACATCGTATTAGTAAATATTTGAATCCATAATTGCATGAAGTTTCCTTGAATAAGAGTGACTACAATTTACTAAAATAGCTACAATGGTAAAAGCAATGGAAATTTGAAAAGGATAGGTTATAGATAAAGAACTTAGAATCGACTGTCTTATGAGTGAGATCTGTATGTACCGTATGTCGTACGGTTAATCTTTTGATCTGCCTTTATATAATATTTTGATCTTTAGATCCAACTATTAGTGGATTCTCTGTAGCTAACCCAACTATTAAGGTGAAACATGTGTCCAATTATCTTAGGGTTGGTTAAGGGATTCGTTGAACTCTCAAATTATCCCTCCATACTTGATCAAATGAAATATATGGCTATATTATGGGCCAGGCATAGGGAGGTTGTGGTCGTATTTAAGAAATGTTTTTTTTTCATGTGTTTGGAAGTGGAGTGATGGATTGCCTATCGACAATTGTACGTTTGCGGGGGTTGAGTCGTATCGAGTCATCCGTCCGTAAGGTTGATGGCAAAAAAGACGATCTTATGAGCATTTACCGATCACCTTATTACCTCAAGGAGGAAAGGACCTTCAAATTGGTAAGGATGTAACATGTTGAAGAAATGCTACTTTTTACAACTATAGCGTCTAAATTGTAGATCAACTAATGTTTATGTAATGATAATCTTAGTAGATACGACATAATATGTTAAATTAACTTGTATATACTACAATAAGGTGGTGGATAATGGTAAAATAAGTAATTGAAAAATTGATTTTGTTATTTAATGTGGCAAAAATTTATAAATTCAATGCAATGGGCAAAGTGCACAAAGAGTCATTTTTGTGTGTGCTTTGAGCAACTTATAGGCATCTTTACCGATGCTAGTTTCTCTGCCTATCTTCAGACAATTGAGGTTGAAGTTCAAACCAATTAATTTAACTTTAGCCACTTCGGTTTTAAGTTGAATTTTTGTTATTGTTGTTGTTGTTGTTGTTGTTGTTACCCTGTATGTCATTTTAGGACACTTTTTAAAAAATATAGCAACATTTTGTCACTTTACCAAACGTAACAATATTTTTAAAAATACTACCAAACATGTCACAAGAAACCCTAGATTCCTTCTCTCCCCCTTCTCTCTTCTCTCCAAACCCACACCCCACTTTTTCCCATCAGTAACCCCCACCCTCCGCGCCGCGCTGCTTCCCTTCCCATCCCCGTCGTCCCCGGCTACTGTTGCTGGCGGCATCAGTGTTTTTTTCCGCTGCTCCCCGTCGACTGCTGCTTTGTTTTGCCCCTTCCTGAGTCCGGCGGCACCGGATCTGCTACAATAGAGCAGATCCGGCGCCAGCTGCAGCGCTGGTGTATGTTTGATGTTTGTGGATTTGGTGGCTGGTCCCGTGGAGAACTGCTTCGTTCAATTTTTTTTTAAAAAAAAAAAAAAAATCCGGTGGGATAAGGCAACCCACGGTGGTGTTTGGTGTATGTTTGGTGTTTGCGGACTGTATGGCAAGTGTATAAGCTTTGTATGTGTGTTGTATGTTATGTATATACAGTGGATATACAACATACATACAAAGTATATACACTTATTTCCTAGTGGGGCGGATCTGCTGCGGCTAGAGTTTTGGTGGTTGTTGGTTGTGTAGATTTTGTATGGCAAGTATGTATACTTTGTATGTTAGTTGTATGTCATGTATATGCTATGAAAATACATCAAGCATATAAAGTATATACAAAGAACATACAAAACTATACTTAAAAAGAATGAAAAAAATTCTGACGACCGGCGGTGGTCGCCGGTGGAAGGGCAGACAAGGGGGGAGGAGGTGCCTGGACTCTGGGCAAGTAAGTGTAGGGAGTGAATTTTAGGGTTTTGTCTACTATTTTATGTGTTTGCTATGTTTTGAAAAAAAAAGTATTGCTATATTTTGAAAATGTAATAGTATTGACATTTTTGTGTAAAGAAAGTTGTTAGTTTGTATACAACTTCGAACCAAGAGGTTTGAATTTGGTTTGGTATTGAGCCCAACTTCACACTTTTGATATGAATTTTGTTCATTTTTAAACACAAATATTTAAGTTGTGTAAACTTCAAACCATGGATATTCAACTATAATCCTAATGGTTTAATTGGCTAAACTTGCAAAGCTTTTAAAAGTGATTAAAAATTAAATAGCATATATAGAATTTGCTGCCTAGTTAAACTTTTAAGTACCAATGTAATAGGATTTTTTTACATAAAAGTACAAGTTTTAGAGCTTAATTACCAAACATAGCAATATTTTATAAAAATAACCCTATATAGAGGAAAACACAAGTTAATTACAAATATTGCAAAAACATAGCAATATTTTCCCATAACATACCAAACCCTTATATTCTTCCCCCTATTTCCTCCACTATCACTTTTGCTCCTCGCATTTCTCCCTATTTCACTTTTCCTACCACTATTTCCCCCAATTTCAATTTTATTCCTATCATTTCCCCTAATTTCACTTTTTCGTATCCCATCCTCGATGTATCTCGTTGTATCTCACCGTATCTCAACCGTTTCTGCACCGTTTTAACCGTTTCTGCAGCACCGTATCTCAGCTGTTTCTGCACCGTTTTAACCGTTTCTGCAGCACCGTATCTCAAATGTTTCTGCACCGTTTCAACTGTTTCTGCAGCACCGTATCTCAACTGTTTCCGCACCGTTTCAACTGTTTCTGCAGCACCGTATCTCAACTGTTTCTGCACCGTTTCAACGGTTTATGCAGCACTGTATCTCACTGTATCTACGATGTTCATTTCAGCACTGTATCTAACTGTTTCTGCAACACTGTATCAAACTATTTCTGCACCGTTTCAGGTTGTTTTCAGTACTGTATCAAACTGTTTCTGCACCATTTCACGTCTCAGCACTGTATCAAACTGTTTCTGCACCATTTCAACATCGTTTCAAACTGTTTGTGCATCGTTTCAGACTGCTTCAGCACTGTTTTAGACTGTTTTTCACCATATCTAACTATTTATAGACTGTATCTTGTTCTCAAAGAATGAAACTTCTTCTGGATACAACACATTGCTTCATTAAGTCTTGGTGTTGACTCATCACAGATGGTAAGAAACGTCGATGGCTAATCAAAATAATTGAATTGAAAATGTATCAGATATAGCAACACCAAAGCTGCTACTTCGAGAAGATACTTATTACAAGGGTAATCAAATACTAGCACAAGTGCCTTTTCATCCAGAACTTACCAATCATGGAATAAAGTAATGAGTAATGTTGATTAAATTTTAAAACCCACAATATCAAAATATACACTATGACTTCCAGAGCTCAGGTCTAAGTACAAGCATTTCTCAAGATCTGGATACAATTTCTTAAGGCTAACAATGGCTTTTGAGTGTTTCTTATTGAAAAACTCAAGAAATCCTCTCCATGTACAGTAACCTAAACATCTAATAAGAAACAGGAGTCAACAAAAGCATCAAACTGTTAATTTTCAGAAATAATAAATCTGACTATTCTTCTTAGAGCTAATCCCTCCACGTCTCTGTCTAAGCAACCACCACCGAAAAATCGGTGACAAAAGTGGATTGAGAAAGACGAAGGCTACAAAGAGAAACAGATCAAGGCAGCGACATAAGGGAGTTGAAGCGGCGGCGATCGAGGACGGAGCAGAAGTGGCAGCGATTGAGGACGGCAGATTGGCGTCGGGTTGGATGTAGCGGCATCAAAGATGAAGCAGGTCTTGGAGTTTTGGCAGTAAGGGGTAAAATAAAATGAAATGTTTGTTTAACAAAGGCAATGAAAAATGAAATGTGATAGAAAAAATAATGCTATGAGGTGTAATTTGAAAAATATTGCTATTTTTTTGTAATTTGGGGTACAAATTTGTATATTTGTGTAAAAAATCCAATGTAATACGGGCAGTACATGAGAGCCTATTTTAGGTGTGCCATTTAATTGCTGACCAACTTTTGATAACTATTTCGTTTTTAGTTCTTTGTTGAACTTCATACCATCGGGCTTTGGGTCTTAACTCAAACCTCAAGGCAAGAGCGAAGGTCTGATGTTGAATATAGGAAGTTTGAAGTTTAATATAGTGACAAAATATTAAATAATTTTTAAAAACTGGCTATAACCGATATAATACACCTAAAATAGGCTCCCTTAAGCGAAATTTTTACATGTAATTCTAGTGAATGGTGATGAGAGTACTGCAGAAATAGTCACTTGAAAGACTTCTAATTTGGGAAATTTTAATCACTAGCCATTTTTGGACGCGCTCAATGGGGACTATCCACCGTTTCAAAATTCATTGAAGAATAGCCAAAAATTCGCGCGCACCCTTAAGCTCCATTAGCGTTGGAAAAACACCCCAGACTAGCCCCATAACAAAAAACTGGGGCTTTGAACAAAACTTGTTTAAAGCCCAAGTATTTTTTTTATGAGACTTTATATATAAAGCTGAGTCCCATAACAAAATGATGGGCCTTTGAACAAGTTTTGTTCACAGCCCCAGCATTTTGTTATGGGTTATGAGACTTTATATATAAAGCTTCAGTCCCATAATAATGCTGGGGCTTTGAACAAGTTTTGTTCACAACCCCAGCATTTTGTTATGGGACTGAAGCTTTATACATAGTCCCATAACAAAATGCTGGGGCCTTGAACAAAACTTGTTCAAAGCCCCAGTATTTATACTGGGGTTAGTTTACTGAAGCTTCTCCAGTACAAATACTGGGGCCTTGAACAAGTTTTGTTCAAAGTCCCAGTATTTATACTGGGATTTGTCCGGAGGTGGCTATTTCTCAGCGAATTTGTTTTTGACGGCTACAAATCAATTAACGCGAGCCAAACAGGCCCCTACACTAAATTTTTACTTCTAATTTGAACCATATTAAAACATGGTTCAAATTTTAAAAATGTGTAGAGTTTAGCCACACAATAAAATTTGGGACAATTACATTGAAAGACACCCCACTCATGAAAATTATCAAAAATGACCCCTATTTTACTACCTTACATGACATAGCACCCCCTCCTTTTTTTTTTTTTTTTTTTTTTCTTTCACTCCATAGCACCCCCTTTATAAAGAAAAAAAACCCTAGCCCCCATTTTTCCTCTCCTCCTTCCCTCCTTCCCATTTTTCTCTCATCTCTTCCCCATTACACATAATCCGCCGCCCCCCCTACTCTTCCACCACTGCCCCACCATCATCCCCTCTCCTCCAAACCACCGATGTCGCCGTCGCCGAGGTCGTCACCACCACCACCGCCGCCGCAGCTTCTTCTTCTTCTTCTTCTTCTTCTTCTTCTTCTTCTTCTTTTCGTTTTTTTTTTTTTTTTGCTTTTTGAATAGCAATGTTGATTTTCGTTGTATAATCCGATTCAAACTCCGGTGAGGAGTTTATTTATCGAATTTCTTTTTTTTCTTCACTTTTATCATAAAAATTCATTGAGATCTACTAGTTTTTTATAAAACTTTTGTTTAATGTTTAGATCTAGTGTTTTTCTTGTATAAAACTGTATAGATCTGGGATGTTTGTTAAGCTTTTGTATAAAAGCTGCTTGAAGTACTGTTTAAAGTCAGTTTTGCGAGTTTATACACTTTTATACATTTTTATACAAGTTTATACAATTCTGTAAACGTGTATAAAAATGTATAAATCTGTATATGTACGCATTAACAGTGTATAAAACACATTCTATGCATTGTAAATTTTGTATAAAGCTGTATATGCGTGTATGAACAATGAATAAAATAGTATAAATTTCAGATTCGTGCACTTTTATGGATGTTTTGTATAAAATTTATATTTTTTGTGTATATTTTTGTATTTTTCCTCTTGCATACACATTTTTATATGTATTTATATGTATAATTTATTATTTTGATAGATTTAGGTGTATAAAATTATCAAAAAATAATTATTTAAACAAATCCACAAATAAAATAAACAAATTCGGTGCATTTTTGATTTTCCGGCCACAGGCCACCGCCGGCCGGCGGCGGCAACGGTGGCAGGTCGGTTCCTGGTGGTGGGGCAGTGGTGGGGGAGGGTGAGGGAGTGGTTCCTAGGGTTTTAGTTTAAATGGGTGCTATGTTGTGTAATTTTGAAAATAAGGGGGTGATATGTTGTGTAATGTAAAAATAAATGGGTGCTATGGATGAAATGTGGCCTCTCATTTGTAATTTTGTGTTGAGAGGTGCCTAGTTTTGAAAATTCCCCATTTTGATTGGTTCTGAAGTTTGAATTGAATAGACCAACTTTATGCAGTTCGATTTGTGTATATTCGTCGCATTGGCCTCATCACTGTCTTCTTAATCTCTTTGACATTACAAACTCTATTTTTATTCATTCACCAGTACTTTTGTCAGTAACCAACGTATTCCTAAATCCTAATTTTCTTGGTCTGTTCTATATCTGTGCTACTAGTAGCCTGCACATTCACTTGGGTCAACATAGCAGGTAAAAGTCCCGCCCAGAGGTCATTTTTGCCACTGATATTTAGTTTTAAAGTCACTTTTTTTTATTGGTTCTGCATGAGAGGCCACTTTTTGAAACTTTAATTTTTGTGGGCTGAAGTTCAAACCATGTGGGTGGAACTTCATGCTTAAGTTATGAAGTTCAACTTCAATCCGTAAGGGTTGAACTTTTAGGCATAGATGCCGTAAACTTCAACCTTTGTGTGCCGAAGTTTGAACTTCAATCCTTGCGGTGAGCTGAAGTTAAACTTCAACCTTTGTGGGCTGAACTTGTGTGAAGTTCAATCCAAAATGATTGAAATTCCAAAAAGTGGTCTCTCATGCAAAACCAATAAAAAAAAAGGGATTTTTACACTCTATACCCATAAAATTTATAACATTTACAACTCATACCCATTAAAAATTACAGTACTCATAAAACTAAAAGTATTTACCCAACTTACCCATTTATTATTGTATACCTTTGTTATGCCTTATAGATATATACCTTTAAAGTATACTGTATAAATTATGGTATACAAGTCTAGAGGGCCACTTATTACTGTATACCTTTGTTACACCTTATATGTGTATACCTTTATGGTATACTGCATAAACTTTGCTATACAAGTTTTGATGGGTAGAGTGGGTAAATAATTTAGTGGGTAAGTCAGGTAATATTTAAAAGTAGTGGATAGTGACTGTAATTATTTTAGATTTGTGGGTATTTTTGTAAGTATTCCTAAAAAAAATTGTCTCAAACCAAAGATCACTGGCAAAAGTGGCCTCTCATGCACTTTCCCCACATAGCAGCCTAACTGGATCGGCCTGCAGTATCCAAAGGTGGGAAATTTTGATCACTAGCCATTTTTGGACGCGCTCATTGCGGACTATCCATCGATTCAAAATTCATTGAATAATAGCAAAAAATTCGCTCGCGCACTTAAGCTCCATTAGCGTTGGAAAAACACCCAGACTAGTCCCATAACAAAATACTGGGGCTTTGAATAAAACTTGTTCAAAGCCTATTCAAAGCCCCAGTATTTTGTCATGGGACTTTATATATAAAGCTTCAGTTCCATAACAAAATGCTGGGGCTTTGAACAAGTTTTGTTCACAGCCCCAACATTTTTTTATGGGACTGAAGCTTTATACAAAGTCCCATAACAAAATGCTGGGGCTTTTAACAAAACTTGTTCAAACCCCCAGTATTTTATACTGGGGTTAGTTTACTGAAGCTTCCCAGTATTTATACTGGGATTTGTCCGAGGTGGCTATTTTTCAGCGAATTTATTTTTGATGGCTACAAATCAATTAACGCGCGCCAGACAGGCTCTTGCACAAAATTTTTACCCCAAAGGTGAGCCCATGACTGTTTTTAAGGCTACATAATAGAGATGGGAAAATTGCACGGATAGTGCTATTTCAGTGGTACGATTTAATCTTTTATTTCCCTTAAAAAATTGTGAATGTATAAATCAATGTGTAAATGTGAATGCCATTTAGTTGCCACATATATCTTGTAACCAATGGCTTTTATTTTCCATTAATCACCACTTAATTTTTCATTAAGTGACCGCTAATTCTTGTAACCTTTGGATTGATACTATCACTTATATATTTGTCCTATAAATAGAGCATATTTAAATCCAAGGACGACATACCTGAACACTTGAAAAAATAAGAAAAGTTTTTCCGTTCCTCTCTTAATTCTTGCTCTCTTTTAATTTTATTTTACAACAACATGCACTTTTTGGCAACACCAAAAAACCTATTTTTGCACAAGTTCTTCTGCTGAGGCTAGAATTTAAACGAGGCACCTTGATATAGATCATTGCATAACAATGTTGGCTTTCGCTTTTTTATTTTTTATTTTTAATATTAATAATAAGGATTAATTTTGTTGAATTCAGCAAATATTCATAGCTATTTCCAACACAAATTATTACAGGTTAATTTCACGTCAAATTATATCTGATAAGTAGTTTTAGCTTAATATAGGCGAAAAATATTGGAACAACATAATGATGGGGCATTACTCAAAGGAACTGTCTAACTATCACACAATCAACGTATAGCGCATGCACTTAAATATGATCATATATTTTGTAAGATGAACAGTTGATAATTTGAGTGTTTGTACTTTGTATTGAAAACCATTTGCACAAGAACCAATTGCCAAGTTCTTTTGATGAATTGTTGGTTGGCATGAACTGGAAATTTCAGAATTCACATGCATCTTGCTACTTCTTTTTGAAGTTCCAAACTCGTGTTTCAGAAAAAAAAAAGTTGGCCTCCACACACTCTGTATTTTACAATTGCTAAGTTGTTAGTATTTTCTACCTAATTTTGCAGCAAGATTTTATTCTCATGGATAAATAATTAGTATGAAATAGTGATTCAGACTTTGGCTGGATAGCATAACAACAAGTAATACGACAAGACGAGAAAATAAAATATTATACTGCATACATCACAATCATTAAATTAATTATACATAATCCTTAAAATAATTTTAAAATTAAAATTATGGTCTGTTAGTATTATATTATTCGTAAACGAAGTTGTGTAATTTATGTGCGTACAGTTGGATGATGACAATGGATAACCAAACCCCACAGGCCACAACTACCCCAGCTATAATAATAGTGATGATGTAGTACAATTATCTAATTAATTTAGCCGACACAATATAAATCTTTAAAAGGCCAAGTTTTCGTGTGTTTGGTTTAGAAATTAAACATTTTTAAAAAAAATTAAATGATACTCTATTGGTTTTTGAAAAATAAAATCTAGATCAATATGATGGAATAGGCTCAGGTTCATGCTTGACAGTCTTCTAGCGTTAGAAATTTTTGACAGTCCAATTCTCCACTCTGTCTAATTCTCTCTGTTCCATATCTAGATATCGGTTCCTTCAAAAATCAAATGTTATTTCCAATAACAAACTCAAAATCAAATTAGTAACAAACTAAACTCATTTCTTTTCCAAATGGTATGATCTAATAGTGCATTGGATACTATCTCTTTTTATGTTAATAGTACTTTTATGGAGTAGGCAATTTTCCTCATATATCATTGTTCTTTGAAACTTTTGTTTTTAACTGTAGAATGGCTAAAATAAACAAGAAAAAGAAGGAAAAAAAAAAAGAAACTTACAACTTGTTATAATAGGAGTAGTACGTATTTTGTCGTGGCTCCTACCTAGCCCCCATATAGGATGTTGACAAGGCGCTAAAGAAAGTTCTGACATAGCTTGAAAGTAAAGAAGATTGACTCTATTCAGTGAACTAAGTTCCTAGACGATGCTGATGATTTAACGAGCAGAAAATGACATGCATGATTTTTTTTTTTTTTTTGGTATAGCCGCCCTTTATCTTGCCAAAATACATATTACAGTATGTCATAACTTGCCATTTGTTCTCTCTACAGCTTTTGGAAATTTTAATTACTGAAACATGTAAAAATAAATGGAAATTATCAAAAGGGAAATCATCAGTTTAAAAATTGATATAGCTAAAATTGCCGAGATATCAACATACTCCCATTAGTTCACTTTTCTATCCTCTAAATAAAGACGGCAACGTTTAGCGGCTTGTTTAGTGCATTCTTGCTTGAGGAGGAGAGGGGCTATATATTCGACACAATAAATCTTTTAGTTCAAATTTAAACCGCTTTAGAAATATAATATTTTTATTCATTGCTCGAAGACACCTGATTATGAATAAAAGAATTTATTTATTAATTCCATCATATTCCTCAGACATTATTCTTGTTTCTCTTTCTAATTACCAAAACATGTTTCACGTTGAGAAAATAACTATAGCTAGCATATTTTCCATATTCATGACCAAGAAAAGTATTTCTTGCTGACAATTATATCAGCTTAAGGACTTCTATTTTCTGAAAAGACACTAAAGCATTGAACAAGTGCACGTAACAAAAACCATATGTAACACAATTTGCATGATCGCACATGTGCAAAATTACATCAATTATATACTGTCTAATAAATTAAAACATAGTTTTACATAAAATTGTGATATGTTTACATGGTACCAAAAATGCAATTTTCTGAAAAGACACTCAGCATTGAACAAGTGCTTGTAACAAAAAACATATGCAACACAATTTGCATGATCGCACACGCGCAAAATTACATCAATTATTCTCTTCTAAAAAATAGCTTTACATAAGATTGTGATATCATTTTTACATAGTTCCAAAAATTCAAAATATCTTTTCACAAGATTGTGATCGTGATTAAAATCCATAGATAATTAGATTATATGATACTTAATTTTAACCCATCATGCTTTTATGGATAGATGGATATCATTCATGTGGATAAGCTAGCCATTCACGCAGAAAACAAATTTTCCTTCAAAATTACAAGAACATTTTGATTTTTAATTACCCACAAGGCACTTATAAAAAGTTTAAATTGTGCTAAACATTTCTTGGGTCAAAAACTGAAGCCAAGATACCACTCTTATGATGAGGATTAGTCATATAGTGAGCACAAAATAAACTTCATTGTTAAAAAAAACAGAGAAAAGAAGTCACTTGTTTGGAACTAATTTGGTGGCTATTTACAACCGTATTATAATACTCCTATTTAGATCACACGTGATAAATTCATCCAACTCATCTCACCACTTTCTATGAAAGATTACAAAGAAAATCGAGAAAAAGCCAAAATCTTGGCGTGAAGATTTATCTTCTCAATGGTATACCAGCCAACCTTTTCCCATATGGCCTTATCCTCTCCCCCTTCCTAAGCCACCCAACTATTCGTGCTTTTTTAGGTTCCACTTGTATATAAATTTGATATTCTGAGAATCTAATCGTTAATAATTATAGCAATACAATTTTTTTTAAATACTTTTGATTATTAAAGTGTGATTTGCAATTAGTTTATTTTTTGTTTAGTTTCTAATAATATACTCCCTCCTCCCCTCGTTTTATTTGTTCCATTTGTTTTTGTACGATCCTTAAAAAAATATTAATAAGGAGGTACTCCATTCGGTCCATATTATTTGATGTTTGGGTGTTTTCACGCGTATTAAGAAAATCATATTTTTAGCATTAATTAACAATGTAATTGACTATCTTAGCCCTTATTAAAGCTATTATTACTTATCATTTTGTTTAAAGACATTTATTAACAAGGGATGACATTTTAAAATTCCATCTTGATTTCCGAAAAGATCAAATATTGTGGACAAAAAAATATTGGCTAAAACATCAAATAAAGTGGAACGGAGGGAGTTTTTGTTACTATTTTACCCATCATATTATTCTCTCTTAAATAAATATTAAATTTTGTTTCTACTTTCAAGATCAATTAAAACTTTGGATAAAGTGGGATAAAGATAACTAATTTTATTTTGAACTCCTAAATAGACAAATAATTTGAGACGACTATTCAGAATAAAAAGGACGAATAAAACGAGATGGAGGGATTATATTATTAGAAACTAAACAAAATATACACTAGAAATTTGTTTCCAAAATAAGACCTAATAGTACTGTTTTGACACCTAGATATACTCTGAAATTTGTTACTCTCTTTTGTATTGATGAAATACAAAACTTTCTCCTGTTTGGTAGTAGTGTTATAGTAGATTGTTTCTTCTTAATCAAGATCATCACAAGTGATTAATTTTCCAACTCAACCTACCACTTTCAATTACAAAAAAAGAACAAAAATCTTGAAAAAAAAGCCAAAAGAACTTTAGCATAAACAATTACTACAAAAATTGAAATCTCACCAACGTTTATCCACACACCTTCCTCCAATAATCCCCATATCCTCTCTCCTTCCTAACATGGTGGGGGCTAGGGGGTGGGACTAAACCCCTTACCCCACAATTCCCACGTGCTTTTCTCCTTCCCACTTATATAATCCCAAATCTTCTCCTTCCTTTAAACCGAAAAATAGAACTATCCATTTTCCAAAAAAATCCAAACCGATCCGACCCGGTTCACTCATCACATGGCCTTAGTCCGTGAACGTCGACAACTCAATCTCCGCCTTCCCTTACCGGAACCTTCCGAACGCCGCCCTCGTTTTCCTTTACCCCTCCCTCCTTCCTCCATCTCCACCACCACATCCGCCGTCGCCACCACCACCGGAACTTCCACAACAACTACTATTTCCATTTCAGACCTCGAAAAACTTAAGGTTTTAGGTCACGGTAACGGAGGAACAGTATACAAAGTGCGTCACAAGCGTACGTCAGCAATCTATGCTCTGAAAGTAGTTCACGGCGACAGCGACCCGGAGATCCGCCGTCAGATCCTCCGTGAAATCTCAATCCTTCGCCGTACAGATTCAGCTTACGTCATCAAGTGCCACGGCGTCATCGATATGACAGGTGGAGATATCGGTATATTAATGGAATACATGAATTCGGGGACACTGGAAACTCTAAAATTGTCAAACACAACAACCTTTACCGAAACTTGCTTAGCGAAGATCGCGAAACAAGTATTAAGTGGATTAGATTACTTACATAATCACAAAATTATACACAGAGATTTAAAGCCTTCGAATCTTCTAGTAAACCGAGAGATGCAAGTGAAAATAGCAGATTTTGGAGTAAGCAAAATCATGTGCAGGACTTTAGACCCGTGTAACTCGTACGTGGGAACTTGTGCTTATATGAGCCCAGAAAGATTTGATCCAGATACTTACGGTGTTAATTACAATGGTTATGCTGCGGATATATGGAGTTTGGGCTTGACGTTAATGGAATTATATATGGGCCATTTTCCATTTTTGTCACCTGGACAAAGACCTGATTGGGCTACACTTATGTGCGCAATTTGTTTTGGTGAACCACCTAGTTTGCCGAAAGGTGCATCGGAAAAGTTTAGGGATTTTATTGAATGTTGTTTGCAAAAGGAGTCTAGTAAAAGATGGAGTGCTCAGCAACTTTTACAACACCCCTTTGTAAAAGAGATAAGAGCAAGTTCAAAGTAAAACATACTGGGAAATTTGAATTTCTGAGTTGTTTTGTAAATACAGAACGGGATTTTTTACTTTTTTTATTTTATTTTTGGGTTTACTTTTTTGTATATTCTTTCACTACTATGAATCTGAGAATTCAGAATCATTCTCTTTGTACTGGAAAAAGTGCTCCATTTCTACAGTTGAAATTTAGTCTGTGGAATTTTGGGATATAATGAATTGAATCTTTTTCCAGTTCTTCAAAGAATCTAGCAAATTTTTGTTTCCAATTACAATCAAACATTTTAACCATCTTTCATTTGATTGTTCAAAATTACCAAATTCTGAATAGGTTAAGATTAGTATTAATTCACAATCAACACTGTTCCTAAGAACAAAAGCAAAAAAAAGTGGTTTATGAACCATGAAATCTTAGATTAAAATTCGCGTAGAGATAAAAATATAAGTAGGTGATTTTTTTTATCTGTCTAAAGGACAAAGTTACCTAGTATAACCATTATCTCATATGAAATTTGTCGAGATTTGGAGCGATATTACATATGCATAAATTTAATATAATACTTAATATTATCGTTTTGTAATCTTCATTTTGAAGCCAACAATTTGTCTTTGCTCTTCTTAAAATATTATTAACAAAAAAATAGTTTTATTTATTAAAAGAGGTAGGAGAGGAAGATGAGCTATCACACAGGCTCGTGAATCATGATGCACTGTGCAAATAGCTGAACAGAGAGGATAACTCCATTTGATTAATAAAGATTTGGCTTGATTTGATTCGATAAAAAATCAGCTAGAAGGCATATTATATTACGTTTACGTACGTGTGTGTTTGGAGAGGCTTGTCTTTTCTTATATAATTGTCACGCTCGACACAATTAATTTTCTATATTTAACTGTATATATGTAGTATTATAATATAAAATTAGATTAAGAATTTACAGATTTAATTATGCTTTTGGTGAAAATAAAGTTTACTCCGCTAGAAAACTACACTAAATCTCAAACATGCAGTAAATTTGAGTCTTACTACACATAATTGAAAAACTAGTTTTAAATTGTATCAAATATATTCTACCATTGTTAAAACTAGTAAAGAATGTTATCCTGTATTCCTCCATCCTCTTTTATTAAGACAAAATATAATTGCATTAAAAGTTTAAGCTTTAAACTACTCCTCTATACAATATACATTTAACAAATGATAATTGTAAGCACAAGCAATATACTACTAGTCACTAGAAAAAGAGCATGGAGCGTTTTCTTTTGAGTGCATCATTATATCAATAGAGATTTTCAAGTAGGGAAGTAGATTCCCGATTCCTTCTGAATGTAATACGTTAAAAAGTCTATAGCTAGCCGTCGCAAAATTACAAAATGATAGCAACACATGGCCTAGGGCCAACATTTTAAACAATTTCTCCCACTTGCATAGCTGCATTTATAATGATAAGTGATAACCATGGCCACTGGGCATTGGTCATGTTCTTGGCGGCTTCCATTTATACAAATTACATTTCAAAGTATCATCCAACTTCACTACATTGCTTCTAAAATTCGAAGACTCCAGAACTATTCAAAAATTTCAACTGAATTCTTCAGGAATGTCAATGAGATTGTGGAGAAATTTTATTATATATCTCACACGCCATGTCATATTTGTGTGAGGCTTTTAATGAATTGACAAGCGGACTCATGGGTCTCATCTTTCTAAAGGACAATAAACTAAAAATGGTAACTTTTTAATCTACATTTATTACTTTTTAAATTCTTAATTGAAAGACTAAAATAGTTGGACTAATACGTTTAAAATAAATTATGGTAATAAAATATCATTGAAATTTTTTACTATGTTACATAATTTAGTTTCATTTCAAGTGAATAAAATGCTCAAACTATTGCAAGTAATATTTCTGTCTTTATTTTTTAAAATTTTACAAAGGTTTTAAAACAAAGAAAATTGTATTAAGAAAAGGATCATCACAAACAACTTGTAAATACTTTTTAAAGTGACAAAATAAGTTAGGCTCTAACTAGTTTACTATCTAGTGTTAACTTAGTATATGAAAAAAAATACATGCACATTACTGAAATAATGATAATTAGTATCTCTGGTCATAGTCGGAAGCACATAATTAACCAAAGCCAGAGAAATTATTTATTCCAGCCAATAATCAACGTTAGTCAAAATAATTTCTTTTATCATAATTTTTTTGATATTGTTGTTATTCTTTCAATTAAGAATTTAAAAAGCAATAAATGTAGATTAAAAGGTTACCATTTTTAGTCTTTTATCCTTGATAAAGATGAGACCCATGAGTGCGCTTGTCAATCCATTAAAAACCTCACACAAATATGACGTGGCGTGTGAGATATATAATAAAATTTCTCTGAGATTGTGTCTCGATCTCCCATGTGAGCCGGCATTTAAAGAACTAGCTAGTTATTACAATGATTTTTAAATTTTGGATAAATTCACACATATAACGGACTAGCTCCCATACTCTTTGTCTAGATTTCATCACGTTTTATGCGAAGGGGGTCCTTAACTTGACTTACGGAACCATCTGATGAATATTTCAAAGATGTATAATTATCACCTCATAATTAATTTAGCTTTTTAATATTGAGTTAACCAAAAGGTACAATTTTTACTTAATAGTATAATTTTGAACAATTCTCAGACCTTAGCTGAGATGATCCTCCAGAAATGAGGATGAGCTTAGAGAGAAGCTGGAGAGAAAAACTAGAGAGAGGAAGATGCTGAAAATATCTTCATTCAATGATATGAAACCTTGTGTACAAAGTTATCCTAGCTCACTATTTATAACTAACTTCTAAACAACCTAACTAACTTCTAACAACCTAACTAACTCCTAACTGCAGCAGTTAAATAACTAATGCTAAGCTAACTGTACACTAACCCTGGTTAATCAACCACTCCTTTCAACACTCCCCCTCAAGCTAGGTGGTGCAAAGATATCAAACACACCTAGCTTGGAACTCAGGTACTCATGCTGCAGCCTGTTCAATCCCTTTGTCAATAAGTCTGCAGGCTGCTCTCTTGTTGTAACATATTCAGTAGCTACTAGACCATTCAGTATCCTTTCCCTTATGAAGTGACAGTCTATATCAATGTGTTTTGTTCTTTCATGGAACACAGGATTGGCAGCAATCTGCATAGCTGCTTTACTGTCACTGTGCACCTTAATTGGTAGATCCACCTTGTACCCAACCTCTCTTATTAAGCCTACCAGCCACACCAACTCAGCTACTGTGGATGCTAGACTTCTATACTCTGCTTCAGCTGAGCTCCTGGACACAGTAGACTGTTTCTTGGACCTCCAGGATACCAAGGATTCACCTAGTTTTATACAGTAGCCAGTTACAGATCTTCTTGTGTTTGGACATGCTGCCCAGTCAGCATCACAAAAAGCTGTGATAGTATGTTGACTATTGCTGGCTAGAAGAACTCCTTGTCCTGGATGATTCTTCACATACCTTACCACTCTTAGAGCAGCTTCCATGTGAGACTTCTTGGGCTGATTGAGGAATTGACTGAGTGTCTGCACACTAAAGGCAATGTCAGGCCTTGTAACTGTTAAGTATAGTAACTTCCCTATCAACCTCTGATAGGAAGTAACATCTGGAAGTAGTTTGTCTTCAGTGGCACCAGCAGGTTTTATGAACTCATCAAATTCCCTTGTTGTCAGTTGCACATTCATTTCAAGTGGTGTAGCAGCTGGTTTAGCAGCCCCCAATCCTAATTCTGATATCAGTTCCAGAGTATATTTCCTCTGATGCATCAGCAACCCTTTGTTTGATCTGGCAAATTCAATGCCCAAGAAAAACTTCAACTCACCTAGGTCCTTCATCTTGAATATCTCTTGTAGAGCCTGTTTTGCTTCATTTATCAGCCTCAGTGCACTTCCAGTGACCAACATATCATCAACATACACCAGTATTACCACTATACAAGCATGTGACCTTTTTGTGAATAGAGAGTGATCATAGTGACTCTGTTTGAACCCCATACACAGCAGTGCTTCAGTAAGTTTAGCATTCCATTGCCTAGGTGCCTGTTTTAGACCATACAAGGATTTAAGTAGTCTGCATACTGGTTTCTTCTCCCCCTGACTCTTGAATCCTTGAGGGAGCTGCATATAGATTTCATCAAAGAGATCACCCTGTAAGAAAGCATTATAGACATCCATTTGATGAATATGCCAGTGAGAAGCAGCTGCAATGGCCAGAATTGTCCTAACAGTGACCATCTTCACAACTGGAGAGAAGGTTTCCTGATAGTCAATGCCTTCTCTCTGGCTGTACCCCTTGGCCACAAGTCTGGCCTTAGATCTTTCCACCTCACCTGAGGCCTTATACTTGACTTTGAAGACCCATTTGCACCCAATAGGAACCTTCCCCTTAGGTAAAGGTACAATCTCCCAAGTATTATTGCTCTCTAGAGCTAAGATCTCAGCATGCATAGCCTCTACCCATCTAGGGTCCCTACTAGCTTCAGCAAAGGACTTAGGTTCTGTACAGGCTGAAAAAGCAGTAATATACTCCTGATAAGGTGAAGACAACTTGTCATAAGAAACATAGTTGGAGATAGGATAAGGAAGAGAGTGAGCAGAATTTAAAGACACAAAGTCTTTCAACCAGAGAGGTGGTTGTTTGGCCCTGGTAGACAGCCTTGTAGTTGCTGCAGGACTGGGTAAAGGAGGTGCTGCTGGTTGTGCTGCTGGTTCCTCAGCTATAGCCAACTCCTGATCCTGTTCATCATCAGGTGTAGGTGGCTCAGAGAAGTGATCATTATCTAGGTGCAGAAGATCTATGGCCTGATCTGGAACTGTAGGATGGATGCAGTGCTCAGGATTGGATAAGAAAGGATCTTCACATAAGGGTCCATAGGGATCTCCAGCTCCAGGATCAGATATAGGAACAGTCTGGCTGGTGGACTGAGTGTGATGAAAAGGAAATTCAGTTTCCCTGAATAGGACATCTCTATTTACAAAGAACCTGTTGTGTGCCAGATCATATAGAATGTACCCCTTTTGGGTGTTTGAATAGCCCATAAGTACTGCAGCCTGAGCTCTAGGCATGAATTTGTCACTCTCTTGAAGATTCTTAGCATAGCACAAACAGCCTAGAGTTCTTAGATGTTGAATAGAAGGTTTTCTTCCATATAACCTTTCAAAAGGAGAGGCCCCTCCAAGTACAGAAGTGGGAATTCTATTTATTAGATAGGCTGCTGTTAGAACACAATGCCCCCAGAATTTGACAGGTATATGAGCTTGAAACCTGAGTGCCCTTGCTACTTCAAGCAAGTGTCTGTGTTTCCTTTCAGCAACCCCATTTTGCTGGGGTGTGTAGGGGCAAGTCCTCTGATGCACTATGCCTGACTATGTGAACAGTGTATCACACACAGAGTTCACAAATTCAGTCCCATTGTCTGTTCTGATGTTTTTGATAACTGTATCAAACTGAGTTTTAACATGAGTAATAAACTGCTTCAATATCACACATACATCAGATTTTAATTTCAACAAAAAAATCCAAGTCATTCTGGTGTAGTCATCCACTAGAGTAAGAAAATACTTATTTCCATCATAGGTAGTTGTACCATAAGGTCCCCATACATCTGCATGTACTAACTCAAAGGGTTTAGCACTCTTAATACCACTATTAGCAAAGGGTAGTCTGGTATGCTTTGCAAGAGGACATACTTTGCACCTATTTACAACTGAAATGCATGACTCATTTTTCAAAGAGAACAAATGATGAAGAACAGTAAGGGACACATGTCCCAATCTCTTATGCCACAGGGCTATATCTACAGTGTCATTAGTATTAGTTGCTCCTTCTTTATTGTGCTCTTGAGCTGACAGAGTATGATAAACTTCTTCTTTCCTCATAACCTTCCCATTGTCTTGAGATTGAAGCAGGTACATGCCATTCTTTTCTCTACCAATCTCCTTCACCTTCCCACTCAAGAGATCCTGAAGTATGCAGAAGTCAGGAAAAAATGTAACTGAGCAACCTAGATCCTTTGTCACCTTAGACACAGATAACAGGTTGTACTTAAACTGTGGAACATGGAGTACATCTCTGATAGTACTTCTCTTAGAGATAGGACTAACTCCCACATGAGTCACCACTGAGGTATCACCATTTGGTAGATAGACTTTCTTGCAGCTGTTGGAGCCTAGAACAGTGTGACTAGACAGCAGGTGAATGTCAGAAGTCATATGGTTTGTAGCTCCAGTGTCTATGATCCATTCCTGATCATTATTAGTTGCTAAGAAAGCAGAAGTGGTACCTGCCAGATTTGCTGATGAAGACATGCCAGCAGACTGATGCAGCATTTGCACAATCTGATCATATTGCTCCTTGGTGAATGATCCTGTCATAGCTGATTTTCCTGTGTTACTTGGTCCAGCATCCTTCATATAGGTACCTTTCTGACCATAGTGCTGAGGTCCTGAGCTTCTTAGCTGATGATACTGTGCTATATTCTCTCCACTGCCAGGGTATTGTCCTTGACACTGATTTCCATAGCCTGGATTCCCTTGATCCTGACTCACCATTCTAAGAGAATTCTCAGTGTAGGCATTGTATGCTGCAGTTTTACCATAGTTTCCAGCACCAGAATTTCCAGATCCATTCCCATTGTAACCTCCTGATCCACTATTAGTGTTATTCCTATTTCTAGATTTAGGTTTCCACCCTTCAGGATAGCCAATCAGTTTGAAGCAGCTCTCCCTCACATGTCCCTTCTCAGAACAGTAATCACACTGCACATTATAGTTTCTTCTAGATTTTTGATAGGTATTGTATCCTGGCCTCCTAGCTACTAAAGCAGTTGGATCATAGTTCTCATTTGTCTGAAGTGGGGTTGCACCTAGAATACCCACACTAGCAGCTAAGGATTTCTGGGATTCATCACTAATTATCATAGCATAGGCTTGATTCACAGCTGGGAGTGGGCTCATAAGTAAGATCTGACTCCTAGCTTGAGAATATGACTCATTTAGGCCCATAAGGAACTGAAACAATTTCTGAGTACGCATATGAATGATGTAATCCTTAGAATTAACACAGTTGCAGCTAGGGAATGGAACTATTGCTTCAAATTCATCCCAAAGGTCCTTAAGCCTTGAGTAATAAGCAGAAACAGAGGAGATACCTTGGTTTAGTGTTGCAATCTCCTTATGTAAATTGAAAATTCGTGATCCATTCACCTTGTCAAATCTCTCCTTGAGATCTTCCCAAACTGCCTGGGCATTTGATCCATACACAACTCCACTGACTAGATCTCTGGACACAGAGTTCATCAACCATGAGAGAACAATGGCATTACACCTCTCCCATTGATCTCCTAATGCAGTTTCATACATCTCCTTCTTACATGATCCATCAACGAGCCCTAATTTGTTTCTTCCTCGTAAAGCTATTCTCATTGCTCGACTCCATAAGGAGTATGTCTCTGAGCCAGTCAATTGAACAGAAATGGACAGTGATCCACTAGTATCAGAAGGTGAGAGATACAGAACATGATTGTGATCGAATACTCCGATCATGAGTTTTCTCCATTAATCGCCATTGTTGCAGTTTGAGCAATCTAGGTTATTTTACTCCAAACAGTACTCTGTGAGTTTGTGGATGAATCTGTAACAGAAAACAGCAGAAGAATTGATCGAGCTACCAGCTAGAGTCACTGGCTATCTGCTCTGATACCATGAACAATTCTCAGACCTTAGCTGAGATGATCCTCCAGAAATGAGGATGAGCTTAGAGAGAAGCTGGAGAGAAAAACTAGAGAGAGGAAGATGCTGAAAATATCTTCATTCAATGATATGAAACCTTGTGTACAAAGTTATCCTAGCTCACTATTTATAACTAACTTCTAAACAACCTAACTAACTTCTAACAACCTAACTAACTCCTAACTGCAGCAGTTAAATAACTAATGCTAAGCTAACTGTACACTAATCCTGGTTAATCAACCACTCCTTTCAACAAATTTATATCAATACCATGGTCCCTATATTTGGCCAAATACGTCTACATTTTCGGTTTACCCAATGTTTGGTCCCTCCAAATGATTAAAGGGATGGTAGGCAGCGCAATTCCATTCCCCCTAGGGGGAATGATACTATACAAAATAAGGACAAATAAATTTGTTGGTACATACATACTGATGAATTTTTAGTATGGTGGTAAAGAGGTATAAAAATTCTTTTAGAGCATAAATTCAAATCCTTTTTAGGTGCGGCATTCTATTCTAGTAGTGATTTTTTCTAAAAGTTCCATGTTAATTCTTGGCTCCACCGTTAAAAGGACATAGGGAGCTTTAAGGGGTCGTTCGGTGGCGGAAGTATTTTACGCGGGTATTAACTACTAATGCGGATATTAGTAATGTAGGTATTAATAATATGTATATTAATAATGTGAGTATTGATGATACGGGTATTAGTTAATAATGTGGGTATTGATGATACGAGTATTAGTTATGTGGGGTTTAATAATGTGGGTATTAGTCTTGCATATATTATAACGTAGAGATTATTTGTTGAATCACTGATATGTTAAAAATTAACAAATAATATTATTATTTAAAATATTTATTTACTCCTTAAATAAAATTTTAAAATATCCTTATTATTATGAGGGTTAATTTTGTCATTTTAAATTTTAATACCTGCATTGTTATTACCCACATTATTAATACCACATTCTACCCCGTATAAAATAATACATAGATTCCCGCATTAATAATGCGGATGATACAAAAACGCAACCAAACGTTGCACTAATTTTATGCGGATATTAAAATTTCACAGAAAATCAATCGAACGTTGTGCTAAATTAGCACGGAGCTTTGTGCGGGTATTAAACCCTTAACTAAGTAACCGAACGACCCTAAGTGTCTTATATTGATCGAGGGTCAAAATGTACTATTGTCTTTTTATATGATGTTGTGCAATTCTCGTGTCTAAGAATGTATTCGAAAATACGATTAGGTGGAGTATTATATTAAATAGGAACATGTTGCTCTCCCTATTTTGTCAATTATCGGATGGTTATAAAAAAAAATAAAAAATCATACGCACTTCCAAGTTCCAACGTCGTGTAGTAGAAGACATTTTTGAACAAAATAAAAGTGGGGAGGCTATTTTGAAAGCGAAAATGAGAGCTTTCGAGACAGCTGCGAAAAAGATGGAAAGATGAATCAGCTAAAATGGTTTAATCAAGGCTTTTATTGATGCATGAACGTAAGCGCCTTAACTCCATATATCCCCTTATGGTTATCAAACAAATGCAAGTTGCGCCTTAAATCATGGGTCCATTATTTCATTGTCATGCAATTTCTTAACCCTTATTGGGTTATTATGGAGTATAGTATCATCACTTTTCAAGAGGGTTATTTATGGACTCGGGAGGAAGATGCATAAATCATAATGGGTTGCTAACAAAAGTTACATTTGATAAATTCAAAGGGTAACCACTACACCAAAACGTCTGTTCTAAACTTGTTCGCTTTTATGTGGGGTTTATGTCTATTTAATTGATGAATATGGATAGGTAAACTTTGTATCTTTGTTTTCTAGAACAACAGATGCAATTGTAGTTACCATTCATCAATCATACATTAGTTAGAATCGACTATATGAATTATTACAAATTGTGGCACTTAAGTCATATCGATACTGTACTGAAAAAAGAGAAATAAACAATTATAACTAAATTATCAAGAATTATGTCACTCATTTTACTTGATTGCATAGATTTCGAAAGATTGTAGGTTTTTTTTTGAGACAACCATATACCACGTGATGTTAGGTATACCTCGATCGTTTTAATATCTTTAGTTATCAGTTATCACTATGGTGTTCATACATCTGGCTGTCCACGGACAGAGGCGAAGTCAGGTTTTGAAGTTTTGGAGTTCATAATTCTAGACCTTCTAAGTTAGGGGGTTCTAAATTAATAATTAATATATATAAAATATTTTTTTGAAGGCAAATATACATAGTTTGGTTAAAGTTACGGGGTTCGGCCGAACCCCGTGCTACAATGCTAGCTCCGCCACTGCACATCGCAAAACTTATAATGGTAATTACTGTGTTTAGGTATAACTATTAGGTTAAAGATTATTCATATTTATTTAATGGATTCTGTAAACTTGGTAGATAATTCTTCTTGGAAAGTTCTACGTACCGATCAACTCATGATAATAGGTGTTCAATTCATGACAAGAATAATTTATTGCATTTTTTGCACCTAATTAAAGGTACTGCCACTTATTGCCTAATTGATCATGCCATTTGTAGCGTATCTGTAATCTCATAATTGGGTTATCTCAATTTATTCTTGAACTCTTTGTCATCTCCCACAATCACGGAGAGCGTCAATCTAGACAACAAATCGCAGTTCTCTTCTCGGCATGGATAACTGATCCAGAATAAAATAACTTGTAGAATTTGCATATGTACACGTACACTTAAAACTTTAATGTAATCCAAACAAAATTTGAGCCAGGTCACATATTCTAGGTATATTGGTCCAATTTGAAATAGTAGATTAATAAAGCTAAAATAATCACATTGATTAGAATTAAACTTTACTTTGAGTTGACCCATCAAGTTGAGTTCTACACAAAATGATTCCAGTAATTACTAACGTGCTTCAAGCCAAAGATCCAATAGTCACTTTGGGTCTCCACATAACCTGAAAACTAACTTATATAAAGGAATCATATATCTCACTGAATGGTATGTTAACAATTCCAGCAAATACATACATTGATCACATATCCTTCAGAGTCTCTGAAGTTAACTACTACGTGCGTTTATTGAGAGAAGTTTATTCCAAGTGCACCTACTCCATCTATCATCAAAATAACATATTATGCATATCCGGCTTTAATTTGTTTGTTGTCCTCTTTTAAATAGAGCTCCTCTCGCTCTAGTCTCTGAAATGTACTAATATTTCGTTAAATGTTAAGTAATTAAAGTTTTCGTTGATAGTAAAGCACACATGGCCCACGTGCTGCTATGAACATTGATTTGCTCTAATTCGCCCACTTGCCTAGCCGCTTGTATAATGATCCTTAAGACCACATGGCCAGTGGTAATGTTTTAATTGAGTCCATTACCTACTTGTATATTTCAAAATGTTGAGTGACTTCAACTTTTCCTGAGAAAACTCATAATATAATTCATGAGAAAATTTTAACTCTCCATTCAAAATATATGAATCTTCTAAATTGATAGAACACATCAAAGTATGTCAACAATATTAATGATTTTAACAAAAGACGACATCTTATATATTGTATCATATTAACATTGTATATAAAAAAAATGACATTTCTTAACTCCACCTTAAAAGAAAAAATGATATTCCTTAAAAACTTAAGTTTGATATTATTTTATATAATAAAAATAAATATTTGACCCGTTAAGTTGTTCGAGTCAATTTTATTTAGATAGATAAATTGGATAATTGGTTAAATGGATAAGTTTAATTTTTTCATATTTTAAGTTTAGAAAAAAAAAAAATTACGTCAATATATTTTACCGGAGATAACAAGTTTTCCATCAAGAATGACTATTTAAGTCAATTATGCAAAGATGAGTGATCATTTAGGAACAATACAAAGAAAAATGACTTTGTTCGTTTATTTCCAACTAAAGTGTTAATAACTGTCAATGGGTTGTGCAAAATATAAGGGGCTAGCTAGTAAGTAGTATTAAAATCTATTTGCCCGATGATCTAATTCCCACTCGTGACAAAGGGGAGTTTGAGCAACGTAATGAAGGTACGGGGGGAATTAGTACATAAAATTTCCCTGTTGTATATTTATGCAGATTAATAGTTTCTGATCATACATATAAGCTGATGAATTCTTTTAGAAGAACTTCATCATAACCATACTTGTACGGGTTTGAAAAGTAAACATAATGTACACCTAATATACAAGAACAATTACAACTATATCTCATACCAAACTATTGGATCGGTTACATAAATTCTTAATATCATCATTAATGTTTTATATGAGTCCATAATATTTCACTACTCTGTACTTGAGGATTATCTAATACAATAGATTCTCTAGTAATACCGGCCATGTAATCTAGTAGTTATATCTTTGATAAAATAAATCTATTTAAATGATAGTATAACGTAAGACTGATATAATAGATCTTATTAAGTGAAGCCCCATCAGTGCATATTGTATGTAATTTTTGGGCTTTTGTTACCCAAAAAAAAAAAAAAGGTTCTGTAATTACAAAAAAAAAAATATATATATATATATATATAAGTATATATTATATCTTTCTTTCTTGAAAGATTGCATCTTTCTTCCGTATTTCGTTGCATATCGGATGGAACAAATTAAAGTTATATTTCCAACGTTGACATGAAGTAGATGAAGATTATACTGAAAGAGTATAAGAGGCTTATTTCCCAAAGAGAAGGGGAAAAGGGGGTGGAGAGATGACTTTTCTAGACAGCTTCTTGATTCGGATAATATAAATATTAGAGTGAAATCTGAAAACGATGGAAAGATGAGTCAGCTAAAATGACTGCATTTATAAATGTCTTACTCAGAGGTTTGCTAATGCATGAACGTAACCCACATAGAGTCTATCTCCTTGCACCTATAGCAAACAAGTTGCTCTTGTATATGTGAAAATGACTGTCTACCATTTGTGTCTGGTATAAGAAACTTAAAAAGAGATTATTAGTAATACCTCCGTTCCAAAATAGTTGTCATAGTTTCCTTATTAGTCTGTTCTAAAAAGAATGGCACAATTCTAAATTTGGAAACATTTTTGAGTTGAAACTACTACTTTACCCTTAATGAAATGATTTATAGCCACATATTTATGTATGACTTATTTTGGACCACAAGTTTCAAAAGTCTTACCACATTTCTTAAACTCCGCTCCAAGTCAAACTATGGCAACCATTTTGAAATGGAGGGAGCTTAGCCTTACACAAATTGCTTTGGAGATGCATTTGTATAAGACATTACAACATGAGATTGGCCTAAATTGGCCTGCATCTGTTGGCACCTGCACCTTAGGAATAAGTGCTATCACTGTGGCATTGATCTGCTTTAGTAGCCTACCATTGCTTAGGAATTCCAGGATGGCTTCCGTCACATCCTTGCCTACTATGCTCCATGCTGTTTTACAGAAGTCACTTCCATATCCATCTGGCCCGGGGCTTTTGTTGCTATCTATACTCATTATTGCCTTTTTGATTTCCTCCTCTGTGAAAGGTTGTAGCAGCTGCAGCTGTTGTTCCACATTAAGTACAGACCCATTTTTCAGAAGTCTGGGTTGAGCCTTAGCTCTGCTCCCTCCTGGCTGTCCCAGCAGCTCCTTGTAATAAGCAACCATTAAATTTGCTATCTCTTCAAGTTCAGTTCTTAGCACTCCTGCACTGTCTTTCAATTGTGTGATGGCTTGTTGCATTTTCCTTTGTTTTATCAGGGAGAAGAAATATCTCATGTTGTCGTCCCCCAGTCTGATCCACCTAGCTTTGCTTCTTTGCTGCAGGAAGATCTCAGCCAAATAAGATGATTCCTTGAATTTCAAGGCTTGAGCTCTTTCAGCTAGTTGTAAACTTGCATTCAAAGGATCTTGCTGCAGTAGTTTCTGCATTCTACGCAACTCTGCTCTATCTTCATCTGCAACAGTCACTATATTTCTGAAATGTCTAGTATTCGGTTCTTTTAGGGAGAACTTTAGCATCTTGAGCCTCTTCACAACTGTCAACATCTTGCATCCCATTACCAGTGAGCTCCAGGTGGAACTAACAATTCCTAGAAATTGTGGGTGCTTACCCCAAGTGTTACAATACTGGAATGGCTTCTTCTTTCTAGGTGGCTCAGCAATTTGTGACACCATAATTGGTGTGTGATCACTCACCCCCTCTGGCAATAGTGTTGCTTTGCATGTTGGCATAAGCTCTAACCACTCATTATTCACAAACACCCAGTCTATTTTGGAGTAGACCCTTGCATCCCCTTGCTTATCATTCCAAGTGTATCTGCTTCCTTGTTGAGAAATCTCTATCCACTCACATTCCACCACACACTCCTTAAACTCTCTAGTTTCAGCTACAGTCACAGGATTACCACCTATCCTGTCCTCCAAATGAAGGGGAGAGTTGAAGTCTCTAATAACTATCCATGGCATTGTACAACCCATCCTGATATGAACTAGCTCCTCCCACAGACTACTTCTTTCTTCTCTTGTGTTGAGATCATAAACAAATGTAGCCATAAAGCCTAACTGTAACTCCACATAGTAGATACTGCAAGTTATAGCTTGGCTTGACTTACACACTAGGTCAACTTGGTAGTATTCAGGCCTCCAATTAACCCATATTCTCCCATTATAATGTTCCTCCAGATTGGTGATATACTGCCACCCACTGAACATGCTACTAGCAACTTCATTAATTTTATTACTTTTTATTTTTGTTTCTACTAAACCAACCAGATTAACTTCTAAGGAATTGCAAAGGAGTTTAACCTCCTTTTGCTTACTGGGGCCATTAAGGCCCCTTGTGTTCCAACAAAGCAGTCTAACGATGTCCTGATGGAGGTGCTACAATGCCTCCCCATGTGGAACGGAACTCGTTTTAGGCAGTACACCCTGCATTACCCCTGCATTCTCCAATGCCCTGAAAGGATTCTCCTGCCTCAGCACATGTTGTTGTGGTGCAGTAGTATTCCTACCCTTGCTAGTATTTGTTGGAGTCTTCCAACCAGAGTTATTCTTCCTACATTCCTCCTCTTTATGACCATCCTTGTTACAGTAGGTACACAACACTGGTTTCCAATCATACACGACTTTCTGTTCCACCACTACCCCCTTCTCATTCCTGAAATATACAGTTTCAGGGAGTTTTGAGCCCAGTTCCACTTCAACCAGTAGCCTAGCAAAATTTAGCCCCATCTTCTTTTCAGTATTCTGATCAGCAATTAGGGGTTTTCCAACTAAATTTCCAATTTTACTTAGCCCTTTCATACTCCAATACTTAAAGTCTAAACTAGGGAATTTCACCCAAATAGGAACAGTGTATAACTCATCTCTAGTGAATTCCATATCTGGAGACCATGCTTTGACAATAAATGGCTTATTGTCAAAGTGATAGATCCCTCCTTGAATCGCCTCATTCTTCCCTGCCTCTGATTCGAATCGCACTAATAGTATCCCATTTTTTAGCATAGCTACTTTATTTATCCCATGTTTATTCCACAACCTTTGTATAAAACCATTAATTACAGCAAATGGAGGGTGCGCTCCCAACACGTAGCATACCACGGCATTTTTCCAATATTCAATTTCAGATGAGATGTCATCTAGTTCAATGTCAATAATGTTTTGCTCACCTCTCTTTTCTGGTCGAACGTACTCCAGCTTGAAGCCAGCTTTTGAGATCTTTATAATATCAAAATTGTCCCAGATTGAACTCCTAGGGTTTTTATTTCCTGTGCTCTGAGCGATTTCCACTTCATCTGCCCATGAATGTTTGCTTGCACTTTGAGAACTTCCAATTAGCTCCTCCCAATCCTTGATTTGAGCTTCTGCCTGTTTCCCAGTAATATTCTTACCCTTTCCCTGTTGTTTCTCCATCGGAGTTGAGCTCTTCCGGTGGCTTGTCCTTCCTTCCATTGTATTTGTGTTGTCCTCGTCTGAGTTTATCGCTGGTTCTTCAAAGTTTTCATACTGTTGAGCTAAATTTGATTTATTCTGATTAGTTTTGTTATTTTTCCTACCTCTGAGAGCTTGTGTATTTTGTTGCGCCATTAGAGCTTTGTGAGAGGGTAGTCGAACTCGCTTTCCCATGGAAAGGCGCACGAGAAACGAAGACCTCATCTCAACCCATTATACTCTTTAAATAATTTTTTAGTATTTAACTAATAAGTATAAAAATAAGTGGCATATAATACTCGTCGCATAAGATAAACATTCTGCTGCATTTGAATACTAAATCTTAACAACAATATAATAACTACTAATTGAAATAAAATGACATGAGCCTATTATGACAAAGTTACTTCCTCGTTTAATGGAAACTATTTTTTACTTTGGGTTATTGAGCATTTTCGACAATGCAAGAAAACTAAATACTACTCCATCAAATGTCTTTCTTGAAAAGAAAATTTTCTAAATAATAGGAGTAATTTTTTGTCAAAACCAAACCTAGGTTTCATTGTCATGCACTTCCTAGATGCCCACCTCAGATCACTAGTATCATCGTCACATTTCATTATGGGTTTACTGATACTATTACAACCGTCAACTGTAATGTTTATATTTGTGAGAGTTAATGTGGGTCACGTCTGTTTAAGTACTCCAGTTGAACTTTATATTCGTTCGTGTTATATAGCACATCAAGTCATCAAATAAAGCTTATCCAACATTTTTTTGAGAGTGGGATCATATTATAAAGTGGAGAACCAAAAAGTAAGCAGATGAAGCAAATACCCTTTTGTTGAATTTAACTCACACATTAACATTTTCCTTTTTGTTTTACATTGTAACTGATATATTCGTTTCTTCTCAGCAAGATTCGCGGTAACCTGGATAACACAGGAACCAAACAGTCCTAGTTGAATGAACAGATAATTGGGCCGTTGGGCTCTACTTGGTCTCTTCATGAAAAAATTTCACCCACAGGCCACTTTTGCCGCTAGTATTTAGTTTAAAGCCATTTTTTATTTGTTTTACATGAGAGATCACTTTTTGAAACTTCAATCTTTGTGGGCTGAAGTTCAAACCTTGTGGGATGAACTTTATGTCTAAGTTATGAAGTTCAACTTCAATCCATAAGGGCTAAACTTTTAGGCATAGATGCGTAAACTTCAACTCTTGTGAGCTGAAGCTGAACTTCAACCCTTTGTGGTTTGTTGGCTGAACTTCACAAGCTGAACTTGTGTGAAGTTCAGCACAAAAAGATTGAAGTTCCAAAAAGTGATCATATAAGATCAATAAAAAAGGTGGCTTCAAATAAAAAACCCCCGCCAAAAGTGGCATTTGGTGCACTTCGCCCACTCTCCATGCATTTTGTAGTAGAAAATTACACCGTACGGCCCTTTGGTGCGGCACTATTTAATTAAGTTTTGTTTATGAAACATTTTACAAGAATTGCCTCAACTTTTAGGGTGTGTTTGGGAAACATATATTACGGAAAAATATTTTCCCATATTTCCATGTTTGGTTGGTTTGTTTGATTTGAAAAATATTTTTTTAAATTACTCATTTTCCTCCAAATAGAGGAAAATATTTTTCCTAAATTTTGAAGGAAAAATATGTTCCTTAAACCCGCGCAAATCTAAATCCACCCTACCCCCTGATCCCGACAAATCCCACTCCTCAACTTCTTCCCAAATCCCCCCAACAGAATCTCGCCTCCATTTCCTGTGCCGATGTTTGGCGGCAACGTCGGTAAAAACAATTCTCTATGAAATGAAGATTAGTGTTTTCGTCGGCACCATCATCGGTGTTGGCGCCAAACGCCGGTGAAAATATTAATCTCCATTTCATATAGGAGAGAGAGAGAGAGAGAGAGAGAGAGAGAGAGAGAGAGAGAGAGAGAGAGAGAGGGGGTGACCTTTAGATTAGTGAGAGTGACAACATGAGCATAACGAGAGAATGGAAAGTGCTTGTGCGTTATCTAGATTTCAGTGACAAACTCCGGGGAGTCGGGAACAACCCGCCGTCGATTCCTACGGCAACAGCGATCAGGACATGATCACTAACATGATAGTGTAGTGTGGCTGGTAGGGAAGGGTTTAGGGGATGAGAGAGGCTTGGTTAGGGTGGGTGAGGTTTTGGGGTGGATGGGATGGCTGGTGATACAAGGATTTTTTTTTGTAGTTTTACAACCAAATACTAGAAAATTAGGCTAGTCTTGTGCAAATTCCTTTATATGGGACAAAATATATACAGTAAGCTAAACGTGGGCTCTTTGTGCAAATCATCCCATTTTGGTAAGAAATTTGTTGGGTAGCCTGTTTTACCCGCCCCCATCTAGTTTTAAGCTATTTTTAAAAACTATTCCCAAGTGCAACCACCAACTTTCAAGCCACCAAAATTGATATTATGTATTCAATTTCAGTTTATTGTTTGAAATTCAGTCAACTTAAATTTTTTTATAAAAAAAAAAAGAGTTAAATTTCGATCAAAAGTGTGAAGTTAAGCTCAACTTCAATCCAAATCCAAACATTTGGTTTGAAGTTAAGCAAAAAAGGTTTAAAAAAAAGAAGAATAAAAGGGCTATTTACAAATATATACAACCCTAACACCAAAATTACAAAAAATACCAATATTATTCCATTTTACAAAAAATACCAATACTTTTTTACACATTATATACAAAATCAACAAAACTAATAAACTAGGGTTCCTCTTTCTTCCTACTGTTCCCCCCTGCTACCACCCCAGGCGGCGACGCCGCCTAGTCTCTGCCGGCTGCCACCGGCCGCCACCATCCATCACCGGATTTTTTTTTTGTGTTTTTGTGTTTTTGAATCTAAAAAATGAAATACACATAAATATACATATAAACATTGAAATTAAAGTTTTAAAATACATATAAACAAAAATACATGTAAATAAACAAAAAAAATATTGTGTTATACATACACTAAACACACACATACATACACGAATCTACAAATCTACAAACGAAACATACAAATTTATGTGTGTGACATTTATTGCTTAACATAACACAAAAATACATACAAAAAAATACAAATAGATGCTCAGATATACACATTCATACAATGATATACACGTATATACACTTGTGTGCTGAAAAATATTACATGTATATACACGAACATACAGATACATACACTTGTATTTAAATGTGTATATTCAAATGCAAAAAAGAAGAAGGAGAAGCAGATCTGAATTTATATTTACAAAATACATATGTATACATAAAAATACACACATATACACATACAAAAAGAAAAAAAAGAGGAGAAGTTCGAAAAAGAGAGGAGCAGATATGCTCTAGTTCGCTGCGGTGGAGCAATGCAACGGCGGCAACTGGCGAGGGGGGTGGGGAACGGCGGGAGGGTGGGGTGGGTGGGTGGAGGAGAGGAGAGAAAGAGAGAGGGAGAAGTTAGGGTTTTAGGTAGAGAGGGAAGAAAGGAAATGAAAGTTGTATATTTTGTAAAATGTGAAAAGTATTGGTATTTAGGGTAATTATTTAAAAGTATCTGTATTTTCTGTAATTAAGTCGTTTAGTATGTCAATTAGCGTAAAAATATCTAAAAAATAGTAGAATCCAGCTTCAAACTAAAAGGGCCTGAAGTTTGCTTAATCTCTGAAGACATGTAAAATGACCAAGCTCTCCAAAGGCATGCCCAAAATTAAAATGACTAAAATTGTAATTATGTACTCCCCCCTGGGGGGGTTTCAAAATTGAATTTGATCCGACAACAACCTTATCATTTCTGAAGTTAAGATTGGTTAGACGCGTGGAATTGGCTAAGCATTTTATTCGAACAAATATAGAGCCAGAATGGATGGTTTTGTGTCTATTACCAGTTCTTCCTCCTGAGTTGAGACCGATCATTCAGATAGATGGGGTAGGCTCAACGTTACAACGACTGGGATTATATATTCTTTCAGTTCATAGATAAGTGAAATGTGAAGCTAACAATTACTGTCCAGAAATGCTATCTTGAATGTGAAGATCTCCAATTAAGCCTCCTTAAGTTTCCATAGTGGTTTAGCTGAAAATGATTCAGTAATCATGATGATACTGATGCTCCAGCTTTCTGTTTTTCCAATATTGAAAAATTCTTTAACAAAAAGTAGATAGATCTGCCCCTCCCACTTAATAAAGTTGAGGCTGTTTTTAATGATAAGGAGACATATTTCCAACTTCGATTTCCAAAGATAAAAGCATTTGATACTTATTATAGCATTCGAAACATATCATCGACGTCTTTTCAATCGTTTATTGTATAAGATTCGTTTCTCTTACAAATATTGCTCCCCCCACAATAAATTAATCTAGCTGATTCATTACCTATTTGTAAATATTAAGGTATATGTCATGCGAAAATATTATATATGGACATCTAAAAGTATCCCTATGATCACGACATCTAGGATGATAGTTTTTATAGTAAAATATAAACGATTATGAATTGAAAAAGAAACACATTTCATTATTCTGATTTCTTACCCTTTTCAACATTCGTTGATTCCGTGGATGCATCTGCATTTGTTTGGAATAATAGGCCATGGATTCGAGAAGTGTAAAACTCCCTCTTAAATCTGTGGTTAAAAAAACAAGAAGAAAAAGATATGATGCCTGAAACCCATCAATGTAAAAGAAAAGAAAGAAAGAAAAGTATACAAGCACATTTTGATAAAGTCAAAGGCATAAAGAACCAAAAAAGTTGGGAATGAAAAACTCTTAGCTTATGTGCGTGGACAAGAAAAAAATTCGTTGAAGTATACATAAGAAATCAAACATTTTCATATGAATAAATGAATGAATAAAGATATACAAAGAAGATAAATGGGATTGCTCAGTTTCTAAAGCTAACTCCACCCACAATTATTAGGTCTAGGGTTCAAGTCGAATCACCTCGGAGAAGGAAGTATTAAAGAATACGACGACAATATATATGTTTTTAAGTTTTAAAGTACAACATATTAGAAAGATTTTAGAAGTTACGTTCAGGACCAACAGTAAGTGAATACCTACTGTATGTATTACTCCTTATTGAAGTCCCGCAACTTGAACTTGTAATTCAAAGGAGTAAACTGTACACTGTTAACCCAATAATGGAGATCAAATAATAAAGTAGCAGCATAAATTCTGTGTTTCTTATTCGTGCAGTCTCCACATAATCTCTTTATCTATTTATTCCGGAGTTGACACAATTAAGAGAGATTATATTCCTCGTCCAAGTTTCAATGTTATTCTCTAAGCACCTCATCCTGTCCAAAGGCAATTTCCCGCGCATGCAACTTGACTCTATAAGACAAGATCACCACTCATGCTTTTGTTTTAACTTGCAGAATTGCCATAAGTACACTTTTTTTTCAAAAAAAAAAAACAGTATTACACCATATAGTTCAGATTTAGAAATAAGGAAGTGAAATATAGAGATGGATAGAGGAAAAGAAATAGGTGAAGATTCAGAAGATGATCAGGAGTTTAAGGTAGAGGATATCCAAGAAAGTTCCAAGTACTCCAACAAAGCCTCTGATTTGAAGAATCGGTTCAAGATGTTAAGGAACTACTCTGGTCTTGACATGAATATGGTTGGCAGGGCACGTAGAGATCACTGCTACGGTTTTGTTATTCATCCTGATAATTGGTCAGTCACAATGTCCTTTGCCAACTATTTATAAGGCCATTTAATGGGGTATGGTTGGTATATTATTTAATCCTTAATTAAAGCTAAATATAAGGGACCATAAAGATTTCCGGATTATCGAGTATCTGGAACCTTTTTACCTCAAAATTATAGAAATTTCAGTTTTCCAAATATTACAAACAGAATATCAAGCTGGAAAAATCAAAACTAAAACTTGAGAGAAATTTAGATTTTAGTTTTGCCCAAACTATGCGGTGGTCTTCTCTACTTCTTTTACTAGTATTCTGTTGTGTGCCATTTCTCCCTGATTAAAAAGATCAATTTGTCTATTAGCTAAATGGGCTTTCTACCATACTATACTAATTTTTTTTGTTGTGCTTTCTTATCTAATCTATAAATTCTCCTGGACATTCTCAGAAAGTTTTCATTTTTCGAGAATCATACGAGTAGCTAAATGGACTCTCTACCATACTATACTAATTTTTTTTTGTTGTGCTTTCTTATCTAATCTATAAATTCTCGCGGACATTCTCTGACAGTTTTTATTTTTCGAGAATCATACGAGTTTTTCTTTGACTACAAATTTTTTCATGTCTTTTAAATACTTTAAATTGTTAATTAAAAAATATAAATTAATGTGACTTATAGTATTTTTATAGAGTTTCTAAATATGTAATTTATGTTTTAAAAAATTTAAGAATTATATGTCCGAATTCGCGATCAAAATTACGGATTTGGCTGTGGGAAAGCGAAAAGTGTCACAATTGGGACGGAGGTAGGAGTGTGCAAAACCTAACCGATGCAGATAGCCGAATCAGTACCGATACCGATAAGCTTAACATATTGGTATAAAGGTATATCGATTCGGTAATAATACCGATTTTTAATACCAATAAGATATAGGTATGGTAACAGTATTATATATTTTTGCTATTGTCGTTACGATATATCGATAAGATATTTTTTTTTGATAATTTTTATATATTTTATTTTACTACCTCTTTTAAATTTCAATTTGGTACAACTTTAATTTATAGATTTAAATAATGATATTGATTTCTACTTTAAGTTATGTTAGCAGAACTTTAATTGAGAACCTTAGTCAACGGTATCCTTAATGCTAATTCGTAGAGCGGTTTACTTCTCTTAAATAAATTTTTTGTAAATTCTTTTCCTGAGGAATTCTCAATGTTTATACATATTTACCACATATGTAGTAACTTAAGAATATACTTTCTGTGCCTTAATAATGTTGTTTAACACCATTGGCCACGTAATCCATGTGGAGGTTCAAGATGCAAGAATACTTAATAGTGTTGTTTAATTTAACAATATTGGTAATACCGGTTATCCAAACCGGTAACTGATATACCGCCGGGCATATAAGAAATACTTGTGAATGCAGGTGGTACCTGTTATGGACGCAATTCATTCTGATATGGGCAGTCTACTCTTCCTTCTTCACTCCCCTGGAGTTTGGATTCTTCAGAGGACTCCCCGAAAATCTGTTCCTTCTGGACATAGCCGGCCAACTTGCTTTCCTCATCGACATTGTCCTTCTCTTCTTTGTCGCTTATCGTGACTCTCATTCTTACTGCATGGTTTACCACCGTAAACTCATTGCCTTTCGGTATGTCCCCTTTATTCGCTTTTTTAACTTACAAAATCATGCAGCTTTTTAACTTACTAATAATATGCACAGGTACTTGAAATCTCGTTTCCTGGTGGACTTGCTTGGTTGCTTTCCTTGGGATGCTATTTACAAGGTACTATCCTGGGGGGACACCTGGGACTGATGCCATGTCAAATTCAAAATGTACCGGGCTAACTAAACCCCAAAAGCTAGATGTCTATCCCATCCCACAGTCGACGTGGGATCACTCATAATTATCAATACAGAAAATTCTATAACCATGATGTATCTCGGGTAGGACCTGAATAGAGCGGATTTGATACTAAGGAATCATATAGTAGATTTTAACAAATTTGGAATTGAACCTTAGTTGATGGATTGAATGATTGTGACTTCGTAGCTACAATAGAAATTAAAAGACCGAGTCATTATGGTTATTGCCTTTTTGCAGTTGAATAAACTGATAGCCTCATTCTTTCTATTTCAAAGACAAATGAAGTGATCAGAAACTGGCTTCTGTTTCTGAACATTATTCTTCCTTTCATTGACTTTGTATCATAATTTGGCATTTTGGAAACTGAAACTTACTTTTGTGGTGGTGAGAACATCTCTTGGAGTTATAGGATTGTGATCTGCCAAATACATGCAACTCTGCAATCTTTAGGAACTAGAATTGTTTTATTGTTTTTATTTTCCTCATCTTTTTCTCATTGATAAAGTGTTATAATCGTCTCAGAGACATTACCCCTAAAAGTTGAACTTTCAGCATTTGTATGGCGATTATCAAATATCGACTAGAACCTTGAGTAGATGACTTTGAAGCTTGGAAATTGATTCCAGTTATGCTACTTATGTGCAAAAGTAATATTAAAGAGTGTTGTGCACTCTATTTGGCCAGATTCCAATGCTGAATAAACTCTGTGTGCTTTGGCTCTAGAATTAACTGCTAACCATTCTTTGATCAGGCTAGTGGAAGAAAGGAGTCAGTAAGATATCTCTTATGGATTAGGCTGAGCCGAGCCCTTAGAGTGACAGAATTTTTTGAGAAGTTGGAGAAAGATATTCGTCTGAATTATCTGTTTACAAGGATAGTGAAGTTATTTGTTGTCGAGCTATACTGCACTCACACAGCTGCCTGCATATTTTACTATCTGGCTACTACATTGCCTCCATGGGATGAAGGCTATACATGGATAGGAAGTTTGAAGATGGGTGACTATACTTATGCCCATTTCCGAGACATTGATCTTTGGACTCGCTACATCACATCATTGTACTTTTCTGTTGTCACCATGGCAACTGTTGGTAAGCTATTTTTTTCATGTCAAGTTGATTTTGTGGTTTTTCTTCCATTTATTCATTTTTATACAAATGTGTGAAACAATATCCATGTTTTACCCCCTTTTTTACTGTAGAAATCATTTAAGTTCGTCTCAATCACAAATATTTGTCTTCTGAATTTTCATCACTTCTTTGCTTATTGATTCCACTCAAAAGGAAATGTGAAAAAAGAATTAGCAAAGTTGGTGGAGGAATATTGCTGTTAAATTCAGTGCGACTTTCAATTTACTATCAGGAAATACAGTTGAGATTAGTGGTTTTAGGAATAACTGATTATTTTGTTAGTGGAGAGTAATTAGTCACTTGATACAGATGCTATAAATCACACAAAGTCAGGCTTTGAAAAATCTTTTCAGAATCAAATTCAATTTCAGTTGAAGATCTTGAAATATTCAGATGCAACAGTGCGGAAAGCCTAGTCTAGTTATATATAAAAGTAAGTGGAAGTATGTATTATTCGTTAGAGAAAACTATATACATTGAAGTGATTGTTCGAATGCTACAAACTCTGAACTATTTATTAGCAGCTCATAACCTACAAATTGAATATACCAAAAATGCTATTTGTTTGTGATTTCACCTCTTTCTCATTTCCTTACATATAGCTGAACTCTTGGCTCTTCTGTAAGATACGGCTCTAAGGCTGTTAAAAGTGGAGAGCTACTCCGTATTAGTTTAGACGCTTTGAATTAGAAAGAGACTGGATTCTAGAATTTCCGAAATCACACTGTTCCTTCTTACCACGTCCTAATTCAAGAAACATCTCCTAGAAGTTATTTCTGTGGGATGTATACTGGAAAGATAGAATGCAAGTCCTCCTCTGGTCCGTGCTGATGACACGAAAACATTAGAAGATAGTCTCAGATGATCACAAAGTAGAAAAGATTTGTGATGAACTGAAAGCTGGACTCCTTTCATTTATACATTTTATATCAAAAGCAACGGCATACATTTTAGGGGAAATGTCTGGTTCTGGTACTATTGCCTTATAGTTAAAATCTTCTAGTATATTCTTAAAGCAGCACAAATTCGGAAAAGGTTATTTTTCTCATAATCAGGATCCGACCATGATGCATTTATTCTCCTCTTATGATACAGGTTATGGAGAAATTCATGCAGTCAATGTAAGGGAAATGATATTTGTGATGATTTATGTCTCTTTTGACATGATTCTTGGTGCCTACCTACTTGGTAACATGGCAGCATTGATTGTAAAAGGATCCAAAACTGAAAGGTTTAGGGATAAAATGGCAGACCTTATAAGGTATATGAACAGAAACAGGCTCGGGAAGAGCCTAAACAAAGAGATCAAAAATCATGTCAGGTTACAGTATGACAGCGGTTATAACGAGTCTTCTGTTCTTCAGGACATTCCTGCTTCAATTCGAGCTAAGGTAGTGCAAGAAGAATTTATCTTTTTAATCTTTATAATCTCATGCTCCTTTCGCCCTGTGACCAAAGAAAAAGGAAAGATCAGGGAAAGCAAAACTAAATAGAAGAAATATGATTGTTTGATGCTGTTGCCGTAGTAACTGCCAACTGCTTCCTCTTGCAGATTTCACAAAAGTTATATGAGCCCTATATCAGAGGAGTCCCACTTTTCAGAGGTTGCTCGGATGAATTTATCAGACAGATCGTACGTTCACTTAACCGCAAGGAAATGAGTTTATTTCTTTGCAAAAGTGTGTAACTGGTTTGCTTATTCGTGCATCTTTTAGAGATAAATGCAGAGACAAATGCTATTTTAATCTGCTTATTTCCCGTTAAACAGCTTTTTGTAATGTGAGCCAATCTTGCCTGGCCCAAATGGAGAGGTTGATCCTATTATTCAAGAGCTCTTCAACCTAATGCATTCTTCCTTTTCTTTTATCTATTATTTTTTTATAACGATGGTCCGACCTCCACTATCCCACCGGACTACTGATGCATTAATCTTATGTCAGGTCATTTCCCATTTTTACCAGAAAAGGAAATTCATCTTATATCAAGTCCATTTCATTGTGGTCGTAAAATAGTTGTCCTTAAGCTTGAAACAGACATGTAATGATCTCTAGCTGGATGACTAAAATTTAAACACAGTTCTTTTTCAGAAATTCAAACATCTCTAAGGAATTTGTTCTTGAGCTTTATATGGTTTTTATTTTAAAAGCTATCAAAGTTCTTGTGTCCAAAATGGCAAATGTGATACTTGTCTGCTGCTTCCTTCCTAAAAATATTAGTGGTCACAAGTTTGTGCTTTTTCAGTGAATGACTTGTCCAATTCCTACGAATCATATTGATGTCGTAAGGATGTCCATTGTTTGCTATTCTTCTGATAAGCAGTAGTTGTGGTAATGTAAAGTCTGTGGTACCATTACCCTCACCAAATCTTCTCCTTTTCTAGGCAATCGGAGTACATGAAGAAATTTTCCTTCCGGGGGAAGTGATCATGGAACAGGGTAGCAAGGCAGATCAGCTGTATTTTGTCTGTCATGGTAAAGTGGTATGAGTTCCATCTTTTAAATTCCATAGTCAAAACAAGATGCTAAAAGGAAGAATTCTTAAACCTAGGAAGAAATAAAATGGAAGTAACAGTAGCTCTTGCAATTAGCTCTCAAATCAGTAGCATATACATTTAATTCTCAATTTTGCAGATATAAGATCAGTTAGATCAATAAATTGATGTACGCATCAGTATGAGAAGAACTGAACAATGAACATGGTCTCAGTTATAACCTCATTGTTCATATTTTATGCATTCTGCAGGAAGAAGTAAGAAAATCACAAGAAAATGAAACTGAAGAATCTCTCCTGGATCTTGAAACTTACAACTCTGTTGGTGAAATTTCTGTTCTTTGTAATATTCCGGTCCCTTATACAGTTCAAGTTTCTGAACTATCTAGACTACTACGAATTGATAAACAAACTCTGGTGGAGATTCTGGGGATATACTTCTATGATGGGCGTGTGATCGTCAATAACCTCCTTGAGGTTTGGTCTCTTTTGAGTTTTAGTCGCTTATGTCTTCCAAATCTCTGTTGTTTTCTTTCAAATGCTATGTTAAACATTAAGCAAGTGAATTGGACACAGGTGTTTGGAAGAGGTAGTAGTTCTGGAAAAATATCTTAGGTGATACTAAGCATTTGGATTAAAAAGATGTTTTCATCTTTTATGTGATATTTGAAGTTTCTCAGGGAAGGCAATCAAACCTTCGAAGCAAGATCTTGGAGTCAGACATAACACTAAATATTGCAAAACATGAATCTGAGCTGGCCATGAGGTTGAACTGTGCAGCTCACGATGGAGACTTCTACCGACTAAGTCGTCTAATTGGCGCAGGAGCAGACCCCAACCGAACTGATTATGATGGAAGATCACCTCTGGTATCTGTTTTTAGCTTATGTAGACTGTGTTCAGAAAGATTCTATCTTTTCTTGGACTTTCTGGTAAAAGCAAGCTATCTTATGCCAATATCAAGGTTATTCAAAAAAAAGTAGATCAAGATCATACCAGATTATTCATTTTATTGCTGCTTTAATGAAGAACTGTTCTAATACTTGGATATTTAGTACTATATTTCGTTAAAGTTTCTATTCTCTATTAAAGCTATCTGATATATGAGAAGTAGATTGTACAGCAGAATTAGAAGAAAAGCAGACCTCCTCATTTTGTCCTTAGTCGCATATTTCATTGGTCTTCTGCCACGTTTTGACTGTTCACTGGTTCTCTAGCTTACAAATTTTCCCCTTTAACACTCATTTAGTAGACAAACCTACTTCCCTGATTTTTCCTTAATGGCTGGTGAGCTTACCTTGGTGTTAGATTTGTGAAAGCTAACTTTACCTTGATTTCTTTTATACTTTCTGAGATTACACATTTAAATCTGTTAATTTGAGTCAGGATCAGCTTCCAAGTTGTTTATTTCATGTGTTCTAAGATCGTTCTTATTACTTTCTGCAATAACCCTTCATAAGCAACAACTGCATGAATCCAAACTAGTGGGGTTAGCTATATGGATCCAGAATATCCACTTTGCACCATTTGGACCCATTTCAAATAGGCTTTAATAAGCAGGATGAAAGATACGTAAAAACACCTTGTTTACTGTTTCTAATAAATTTTAAGGGAATTATAGGAGAAATGTTCACCTTTATGTGTTCACAGAAACCCCTGGCTTATTTAGGTTCTGCCATGGTTCCTAGTTTGCTTTGCTTCACATGTTAATGAGTAAAATTTTGGTACGTTCGGAAAAACAATTACTATCACTTGTGGAGAAGCAGATCAAAGGATTTTTTTCCAACATGAATATTTCCATTCCTACTTGACAATGTTACAAAAGTAAGTAAAAACAGCAGGACTTGAGAAAACATATCTACTAATTCAGTGGTCCAAGTATATGGAAATCTCAACAGGAAGCCACGTAGTATATCTAAACATAAGAATCTTGTGTTATATATTTTCCAATGACCTTTATGTGACCAGATGTGGGAATTGAAAAGGACTTGTCCATCTGGGACATCCTAAAAGAAAATGCAGCTTCTAATTCGGATACATGGAGGAACTCTTGCTAATAACAGTAGTTGATCTTAACCTTACTATAAAATCCAACATACACTTAGACTGGGGAGTAGTTGAGAATTGTGTCAGTGAGCTGGTTTGCTCACTTAAGGTCATATTGCATTGTCAAGTGAGGAATTGTCACTCTCAGTTGAGCATTTGGCCAATGTGCAACTGAAAGTAAGTACATCATTTCTTTTGACAGTTGAAAGTTAATAGATAATATTTCTAATGAGGATCAGTCTAGTTGATTAGTACCGTGAAAGAATTTGAGCATCCTCCCCGAAACCTTGAGGGTAATGTGTGGAGTAGCCCACAAGACCTCTATAAACTCCTAATCTCTTACACAATCCATATGGGACAAAAATATAACTCAAGAGGTACTTCATGTATGCTGTGTCTGGCATTATATAAATGTTTGTCTTCATTACAATAGTCAATAGTTGATGACTTAGCGTGGTTATTGTATACTGTAGAGAAGTCCCAAGCTAAAGCTGAATATAGATTCTTCTTGGTAGTTGCTTAAAGTATATCCACACAAAGTTCGGTACCTTTGCTGATGCCATTCCTTTGCTTATACTGTATATAGTTTCATTTCTTTTATAATCACTGCGGATACCATTGCTAGTAAATTCTGATGAAATCTAACTTAGATTGGTTTTGTATCACAGCATCTAGCTGCATCCAAGGGACGTGGAGATATCACAGTTTTCCTTATCGAAAGAGGACTGGAGATTAATGCTAGAGGTAATCTTTTCTGTTTAACCTTTACCTCAGCCATCTCTAGACATCTCCAGTTTAAGTTCTATTGATGTTTAATCTCTCCCCAAAAGGAATTTTCACAAAACCTTCTCCAACAGATAACTTTGGCTACACTCCATTGCTTGAAGCGGTCAAGAATGGCCATGATCATGTGGCTTCCTTGCTTGTGGAAGCAGGGGCACTACTAGGTATAGATAATGATGGGACTTGCCTTTGTGAGGCAGTTGCAAAAAGAGATTTAGAATATTTGAGAAGACTTTTGGCCAACGGCATCAATCCTAACTCCAAAAATTATGACTTGAGAACCCCACTTCACCTAGCTGCATCAGAAGGGCTGTATCCAATTTCAGTATTACTGTTAGAAGCTGGGGCTAGTGTCTTTACAGTGGACAGGTACCTTTAGGAATTTAATTCAGTTACATTAATATGAGGAAAGCAGGTGTGTTCTCTTCTCTTAGTCTTGCATGCAATCGAAATGTGATCAAATTTAACGAGTATGAGCACTGAACACCATATCTAATTGTAAGCCCATGTGGTTCTCTAACATGCGTATGTAATAATAGTTTCTTTTTTCATGGCCACCTGACACACTTTTCATGACTATATGCTGCTTCATGAGTAGATCGTTCTTAATTACTATGTACTTGTGTCTGCTTTACTTAAAGAGTAACTTATTTAGTAGTAATTGAATTTCTTTTTCATCTGTGAATCTATGATACAGCAGAAAGAAAATTGCGTTCTCAATCAAGGATCTTTACAAGTGAAAGGTTTTAGCAAGGAGTTCTCAGACAAATGCTAAAATCAATTTTGTAATTCACCACTCAAGAATTGCATGAATTCCTTTTGGCTTTTCAACTACTTTTCTTGTTTGTGTCATGACTGTTAAAGGCATTTGCTTCCGATATGATTTCTAAAACCTTGATTTGCTACCAATGTTACATAGTGTAACTTGTTCTTTGAAAACTCAATTGTTCTTTTCACACGTCTTTGCAGGTGGGGAAAAACTCCACTTGATGAAGCTCGAGTAGGCGGAAACAAGAATCTTATTAAGCTACTTGAAGATGCAAAGGGTAGTCAATTGTCAGAATTTTCTACAAGCTTTGGAAAAAGTCAAGGTAACATTAAAACTGAAATGTTTTCTCTAGATTTAGTAAAAGCAAGCAGAAAGGGGAATGAATTTGGTCGGTGACGACTTTGTGACAAAACAAAATTGCTTTCCAGAATGCTTTTTCAAGAACTTCCACATTGATCAAAGGAATATCAACCAGAAACAAAACATCTACTAGATCAAACCACTTGATAAATAGTGTTAGATTCGTTCTTAACATAGCTGAGTAAAAGGTATGATTAAATGTGTATAGATGAAAGAAAAGGGGAATCAGAGAATTCAAGTACTAGAGACCAGAATTAAGGTTCTCATTAAGTTTGAAAAATGTAAAGGCAGTGTAAATGATGGGATGCAGTCTTAGGATGGTTCTCATATATAGAGTTTCCTATTTATTCATCTATTTTAACATCTATAAGAAACTCTATAGTATGATCTATTCTCTGAATTTGTGTGTCAGGGGTCCAAGTCTTGAATTATTCTAATCCCTCTCAAGAATGACCTGAGCTAACCATCAAAATTTGGCATGATAGATGAAGGGCAAGAAATTAGATGCTCAACGTTGGCTTCGGACGCTAGGGATACCGCAAGGCCTAGATGAGTTCATTAACACAGCAAAGGAGCAGTTAAGAGTTTCATCAGCAAATTGTGTAGTGTCAGAAGATGGAGCCAAGATCCTGGACGCAGACATGATATCTGATGGTCAAAAGCTGTTTTAAGTTAGTGAAAACACATTAAAATTATAAATTAGCATTCCAACATTTCTGGTGAGCTCTTAGATGAAGGTAAAAAAAGCTATATAGTAGTACATGTAATGTAATGACTGAATCAGTTATGCAGTGTTCAAACTTAATATAGGCTTTGTATATTAAGTTCTTCAAAAGCTTTAACAGTAATATCCTGTTTAATACGCATTAGAGACAAATTAGCATATAAGCATTGAGCACATTACCTACTTCTTCAAATTTGGATTTTATATACACACATATATTAAACTTAAAAAAGCACCTTAGAAATATGAACATAAATTAAGGGGTGAATCCACTGCCTTCCCTATATAATTCACACTGGAAAGAAGTAAATTAGCATTTCGGTTTAAAGTTGGACATTCCAAGCGTAAAAATTTCGCCCAGCAGCCACTTTTAACACTGGTATTTAGTTTGAGGCCACTATTTTCTTTGGTCTTACACTAGAGGCTACTTTTGGGCCTTTACTAAATAAATATTGACTTAAGTTCTGATAGTAGACTGAAGTTCAGTCCATACGGCCCCTGGACTGAAGTTCCATCTCTTAAGGACTGAACTTTCAGTCCATATGGCCATGGACTGAAGTTCCATCTTAAGGACTGGATTGAATTTCAGTCCATATGGCCGTGGATTGAAGTTCAATCTTTAAGGACTGAACTTCAATCCGGCCTCTGGACTGAAGTTCTATCTCTTTAAGCAAAAGTGGCCACAAACTAAATATTTTGGTATTAGTGGCCTGTGCCCAAAGACCAGTGGCAAAAGTGGCCTTTCGTGCACTTAGCCCATTCCAAGCTCTAAAGTAGGGCCAGTCTCCATTCTTTTTGGGCCTTTACTTCCTCGAATTAATCTGGAAGTGCACGAATAGCCTAATTTAGTTGTGCCATTTAAGTTTAAGCAAATTTTAAAAATCATTTAATTTTATAGCCATTTGCATGAACTTCAATTCTTTAATGATTAACTTCATACTTTCAGGGTTGAAATTAAGTATTGAAGGTCTGAAGTTCTAACTTCAACTCTGAAGGTTTGAAGTTGGGCATAACAACTTCTAACTTCAAACCATAGTAACTCCAACTTTAAACCTTCCCTCAAACCTATGCATAACAACTTCAAACATGAAGATTTGAAGTTAGGCATATGCAGCTTCTAGGTTTGAAATTGGGGCATAACAAGAGCTTATTTAATGAGAAAATAAGGCAAAGACCTGAAATAGACTTTTTTTTTGCAATAATAATAATAATAATAAAATAAAATAAATTTATTGGCTAAAACCTAAAAGGAAATGAAAACACTGGCTGCTGGACTAAAATTTTACCGAATTAATGGTTGATTAACAAACATAACCTTTATAAGGGGTAGTCTTGAACTTACAGCACCGCTTAATAACTTTTTTAAAAAATGGTCTCTATTGCCCATCAAGAATAAGTTTTTGCCAACGATGCAAAAGTTCTGGACATTTGATAAGCTACATATGGTGAAAATATTATATTGTGTTGCTTATTTGGCAATGTTTCAAGAAATTAAAATTTTATGCTCACTGGACAACAAATATTGTTAAAACTTATGCTCAATATCAAAGGCTGTTTTGTTAATATTTTGTTTCGCTTGGCTAAAAATGCAAGAGCACCCCTTGTGGTGTGATATTTGTGCAATTTTCTCCAGATTAAAAGTGATAATAATAAAAACATATCCATCAACAGGCAGAGAAGTAGAAGTCGCCTTATCCACCAGTATACCAAGAAGAGCTTCAAGATGATGAGCCTCTCCATTGCCACACCTTGTACTCTCCCCATATCTTCCAAAATTAACCTCTCCAAATCCTCATTCCATGGCATTCGTATTGCCCCGGTTCATGCCCGAACCGCGTCCTCTATTAAAACCACTCATTCGTCAATGGTGGTGAAAATGGCTAAGAAGGACGAGGAATTGAAGGAAATCCGAGCCAAAACTACTGAAGAGCTTCAAGAAGAGATTGTAGACCTTAAAGGAGAACTGTTCATGCTTCGTCTTCAAAGATCAGCTCGTAATGAGTTTAAGTCTAGCGAGTTTCATCGTATGCGCAAAAGGGTATCTCTTCTTTCATTTAATATTCAAACTAATAATTTGTAGTATTTATTTATTTTTGCTTATGCCATTCCGTCTAGACTTGGTCCATGATAATGTTCTATCCGTTTTATTCTGACTGGCCACCTAGTTTAAGAAAATAAAAAAAAAGTATTTTAAGAAACTCGTTGTTTTAATTAAATCTTGTAACGTTAAACATTCCATGTCATTCCTATAAGTGGGTGTATAAAATGAGAATATTGAAATTAAAGAGTTACTACTAGATATATAATGTGGTATTTACTTGTACCTATGAATTAGTCAAGTTGCGCGTTAGCTGGTCTAGATACCACAGTTATAAAAAATACAATGTGGTATTCTTTTTTAAGAACAGAAAAAAGGAAAGTATTTTCATAAATTCAAACAGAGAAAGTATTAAATTTGCCTCTAATTTTCTTTTATATATTGGCATCTTACTTTTTTAGCAAGTAATGATTGCATCTTACTGCGTATGTTGTTGTTTTATGATTGCATCATACTGGGTATGTTGTTGTTTTATGATTGCATCTTACTTAAACTTATTTTTGCTGAATTTTCAGTAGAGTTACCTTTTCCTTAAGCTTTTAACTTCTCAATCTGACTTAGTTTTTACTTCACTGTGATCTGGCTCGCTTTCTTAATCTGTTAGATTGCTCGGATGCTTACTGTTAGACGGGAGCGTGAACTCGAAGAAGGAATTAACAAAAGGTATTCTAGGAAGCTTGATAGGAAATGGAAGAAAAGCATTGTACCTAGACCACCTCCTTCTTTAGTGAAATTGCGAGAGGAAGAGGCAGCTGAAGAAGCTAAGGAATCTGCCTGATTTTAAAACCTTTTTATTGGTAACTGTTATTTTTTTTCCCTCCTTTGATCTTTCTTTAGGTTAGAATGTACAACTTTTGTTGCTTCCTTTTTGTTTCTGTATCAGACCATTTATTATGCGGATGATCAATCTTAGTATGTATTTTTTTAATCCTTGATATGGTGCCATTTCTCTCCTTGTTAAAATCGTGCCAGAATGGTAAATCCTATTTTCGTATTTGATGGAGTAACTTATGTCTTGGTTCTTTTGCTGAATTTCCAGTTACATGCTATCAGACAATATAGCTAATGAAGAGCATAGTTACTCCTTAAAGAGTGAATGTCATTTATCCCTCAACAGATAACCGTATTATCAAATCACTAGGTTGAAGCTCGGAAACTGTTGTTATTGTTCTTAGTGTCGAGTAATATTTGAATTATTTTCTTACAAAATTGATTTAACTTGGCAACTAAATTTTTGCGGAAGACTCATGTGGTGATAAAAGTTGTTTTCTTTAAGAGTTGAGCTTACAAGTATATTCCGAAGACGGTAATGAATGTTAATTTGGCTGAACTTCTGAGCAAGGGCGGATGTAGAAGCCCGTTTACGAGTTCGACAGACCCATTAACTTTGGCGGAAATCATATATTGTGTTATAGATATCCACTTAATTTGTATGATCTATTCAGAACACAATAAGCAAGAGGGGTAATGGTCCAGAACCCATAAACATAAAATCCTAGATCCGTCTCTGCTTCTGAGACAATGTACCTAAAACTAGAAGACTGATGTACGTTATAGATGCATGTTGAAAATAGAGCCGTAGTTGCCACTTCTGATGGGTGATATTGATGGAAACAATTATTTCAATTATGGAAAGAGATAGGGTTATCTCCTCCGTAGCATTTTTATTCCCCAACTCCGATTTGTAGTTCTGGTGTAAGTTTGGTAGTTGCCCTTTGCTGGTTAAATATGCAGATAAAATGCTTTTTTTTTTTTTTTTTTGTGATAAGAACTGAAGAAGATTCTTTTCATTAAGGGTTCTAATAATTATCTCAAATTCATATTATTTAGACATAATATAGCAACTTCCTGGACCCATGCGCTCCAGGTGAGGCACAAATATGTCAATAACTAATGAACAGTATTTGCTGCCTCCCTTCCTATTTTGGTTTTCTGACGCTTGGCAGCTGAGTGGGCTTAATTTACTACCGTGTCAATTCTTCTCGCCTATATCCATAAACTAATTGCTGAAATGTGTAAAAGACTAAAACCATTTAATACCATGCAGAAGCGGTGGTGTCTGCTGGCATACCGACAACCGCTTCATGCAGAAGCATGAATTTAATGATGTGTAGTTCTAATTAAGTCAAATCTTCAACCACTGAAACTCCGAACGCCTAACTAGGGCGTTGGAAGATGGTCGGTTAGGGTCATCTCACAAAGAGCAAGGTGGTGGACCTTTCACATTGGCAAGTTTCCCAAGTTCTTGATAATGAGAACCTGATTGTGAATATTGAGCAAGTACTAAATCATACCAGCATTCATCAAGATGTAAAAATATTTGTGTGCATTGTTTGAGTTCATGGCTCATGATTATCACTAGTGATATAGCATAACAATGGAAATATGCAAGCATCTATAATGCAAAACAGTGTGGTAGTTACCAGGATATTATATTCACCGGAATCTGGGCCTGTTCTACATTAACTGATGATAACATCGAAATGGAAAGATATTAAATGTTTAGTTCTGCGATGAGTCAATAAAAATGCTATCCAGGATTGAAGATCCTTCATTTCCATCATTGTTGTTGCCTCCACCTATGATCCCCTGCATGATAGTTTGACCAACCTGTTGAGCTGCACCTTCCACAAGACCTTGAACTGCAGCATTCATCAAACCATTATTTCTCCCAGGAAACTGCATGTATTGGTTGGGCCTCACCTGTCCTTGAACTACAGGAGGTTGCACGGACTGGTGCTGGGGGATTGAACCTGTACTTGCACAATGGGATAACAGGCTTGGCATCACTTGGCCTGTACCCAGACTAGCCTGCATGTACTGATTTGGCATCACCTGTCCTGAAAATATGGTTATCTGTGGGGACTGGCTACCCGTTACACCTGTACTGCCTCTATGCATAAGCTGATTCGGCCTCATTTGTGCAGCCATGGGAGCCTGCTGGAACTGGTTCTGTGAACTAGTTGCCCCAGGGAATGAATGGTGGTGCTGGAGCATGCTTGTTCCTTCAACTGCCAATATAGGGGCAGATGTTGAACAATCCAAATGAACATCAAAGTCGCAAGTGCTACATCTATAAAGCCACTGCTTGATTCCAATCTTGTGGCAGACATCACAAGAGAAACCTTTAGCATCAGCATAAGGATTCTTGAAGGTAAGTTCCAGCTGGCATTGATGCAATTGATGAGTGATCTTGAGAGGTTTTGATGCACAGATAACGTGGAGATCATATTCACAGTTTCTGCAGTGGTAACTGAAGCCATCTCCGCGGTGGTTGCAGGCATCACAATTAAATAGGCCACCAGGGTATTTGGACGTTGGAAGGAGAGCTAGAGTGTGTTTTGGATGAGACGGGTGATTTATTTGTTCTGGGAATTGAGTGCAGCTCAAATGGAGACTGAAGTTGCAAGGCTTGCATCTGTACATATGGCCTAACGGTGGAAGTTTGCATCCTGAACAAGGCGTGTGATTCTGGAGTGGGGTGCTTAACTCTAATACATGGGGGTGACTGAAGTGCTTGAGGATTGGACTTAGATCACTGTTGTTCATCTTCACCCTCCCCATCAACCTGCTTTTTTTTCCTCTGCCCTCTTTCTTCTCCTTTTTATTAGTTATCTTGTTTCTGAGGCAACTTGTTATTAATGCAATGAGATAGGGGTGTGGAGGGAGCGAATGGAAAGCAAAAAGACAGAAGAGAAGCTGGTTGACTTTGCACATCAATGTCCAAACATGGTTCATTCACTGATTTATATGGGTAGTGATGCAAACTGCATTTAATGATTCTTCTTTGACCAACTCTTTAGCCCGGTTTGCTTAATTTCAGTGGATGTTCAGTAACTTCTTTGCCTATAAGATGAAGTTTTCAAGATTTTACTGGTCACATAAGTCATAACTTACGCACTTTTTTAAAAATGCTACATGGACAAATTCAAACCTTAGGTGATTTATCCATGACCAAGATGAAGCTTGGTGAAACTAAATGGAGGTCTAATTTACCCATTCAACAAATTTAGACATGCATTTACAACACAACACCAATATATAGAGAGGTTACTTCACGGTAACTAGGTGAAAGAGGAGACAATTTTGATTAAAAGAACCAATTATATGTCTTTTGTTGTCGGAAATAGTAATCAACTTCAATAACTTAGAAAAACTTTCTCCGGACTTTTTTGGTAATCGCAACTGGAAGATCCATATAGATTAGCTCCTGTTTGGATATAGTTTTTGGAGACATTTTTTCAAAAATTATTTTGAAAACTTTATGCAATCTAGCAGTTTTTTGGTAATTTTGCAAGATGGGTTTTTCAAATTTCGAAAGTTGATTTAAGCTAGTTTTTCAAGTTTTCTACAACTTCATTTTTTTTCTTCAAATAAATTATGTCCAAACACAACTTCAAATTTCAAAAACTATTTTTCAATTCAATCAAAAACTCATTTTTTCAAATTTTAATCAAACCTATGTCCAAACGCTAGCTTAAATGCATACATTTGGTAATTGTTTAGAGTCTGGACGTAGAAACCAACTTCAATTAAAACTTAAAAAGCAAAAAATTTCACCGCATGCCCTCCTTATGAAGTGGTTTTACAAAATTACCTGCGCTAAGGAATGTTTTAGCAAAATGCCCTTATTTGGTTCGGAAACCAAGACTTCAAGGCAAAAAAATTGTAAGTCTTGGCAATTGGCTATACTTCAAGGGTAAGTGTTGTTTTACCAATACTTCAAGTTATATGACGAGAATGCAGGAAAAACTGGAAGGGACAAGTCTTGGCAATTGCCAAGACTTACGAGTGCGGCAAGTGTTGCCTATTGCCAATACTTGTCGTTCAAGTGTTGGCAAATCAAGTAGGGATCAATGGCAAGTCTTGGTAATTGCCAAGACTTACGGCCAAGTGTGGCAAGTATTACCTATTGCTAATACTTGAAGGGATAAGTCTTAAATAACGGAAAAATATACCGGCAAGTCTTGCCTCGAAGTTTTTTCATTAAATCTTAACAGGAACATTTTTGTAAACTATTTGTTAGCACGGACAAAAAGGCAAACCATTGCTTCCCGTGTCATATTTTTGCAAAGGGATACTTACAAAAATACCCACAAAACTTAAAATAATTACAGCCACTACCCACTACTTTCAAATATTACTGGACCTACCCACTAAATTATTTACCCACTCTACCCACCCAGACTTGTATACCATTATTTATGCAGTATACCATAAAGGTATATACCTATAAGGCATAACAAAGGTATACAATAATAAATGTCCCTCCAGACTTGTATACCATAATTTATGCAGTATACTTTAAAGGTATATACCAATAAGACATAACAAAGTTATACAATAATAAATGGGTAGATTGGGTAAATACTTTTAGTTTTATGGGTAGTATAATTTGTAATGGGTATGACTTGTAAATACTTTAAATTTTATGGGTATAGAGTGTAAAAATCCCTTTTGCAAATGAGCCACTTAAAAGTGGCTCAAAAGTTGCACCATCTTTCCTACTTTGACTGGGATAAACTAATACCATCCGAAAGAATTCACAAATAAGATGGCATTGGGAAAGGACATATTATTCTTGTTATTAAAATACAAAGAATTAAAGAAATAGTAGAAGCTGATTTGACATAATAATGGAAAGAAACAAATTTTGTCAAATAATGCACTCATATTTCTAGCATATGTTTTGGGTAAAAGAAATTTGAAGAGAAACTTTTCAATAAGAAAAATATCGAGCACCCTGTCTTCAGCTCGGTTAGTTAATTCTAACCTACAAATCCCACACCATTAAAGTTTGTGGTCGGAGTTGGGCAGGATAAGCTTGTAGGACGTCAAAACGTGTTAGTTTTTGACAAAAATGCTTATTTTAGAGAATTGGGTGTTTGGCCAAAATTATTAAAAAAATAAATTATTTTTTGAAAACCAAAAGCTATTTTTTTTTAATTGTGGGGAGGCTGAAAAATGTATTTTTTTTCTTTGAAGCAGAAGTAGAAGCTATTCTAATTTTCTTATTCATAATCTTAACACGCAAAACTTAAGATTGGCCAATAATAAGCCAAAAGTGCTTCTCAATAAGTTACTAAATATAAACAACTACTTTTAAAATAAGCAAATTTTAAAAATTTGACCAAACACAACCTAAATACCTCTTCGTGTTTAATTAGATGTGTTCAAGTCCGAACCACATCTAACGAGAAGGTTTTAACCTAAAGTGAGATTTTTCGTTGAGAATAACGAGTTTATGAAAGTACTAGACATCAAATAGAAAATCATGAAAAAAAAAATTAATTCTAGCCTACTTTATTATAAACTACAAATAATAACCCAAAAAATAATGAAATCATGAAAAGGACAATCAAGTAATTATAGAGCATTGATGAGAATAGAAGAGAAGCTTCTTTCTCCACCTTGTCAATTAAGGAATACCGGTCCGTGTGAAATCCCTTTTATAACACAACGAAAACAACAAAAACAATACTCCCAACCCAACAGCAAACTTGATAAAAAACAACAAAAAGTTTGAGCAAAAAATGGCATTACAATGGATGATACTTGCCTACGTTGTAGCAGCAGAAGCAGCAGTAGCAATTCTGTTAACATTGCCATCACCAAAAGCAATCAAATCTCGTTTGGTTTCATTAATTTCATTGACCCTTCAACCTTCTCTTTTTATTGTCCCCTTTGCCGGGTTTCAGCTCCTCGGTACATTTATTTACTTTATTACCCTTTTCTCTTTATATTTAATCTGATTATCGTAATTATGGACTTAGGGTTTGATTATTTTTTGTTTGATTGGATTAGATATATATTGGAAGAATGAGCATCGGTTGATGTGTACCGGTGAGATCTGCACTGCTGCTGAAAGAGACCGCTATGAGAAATCGGTAATTTTATTTTTTCCATTAAATTGAATCGATTGTTATTGCAATTGAGCAGATTGGGTTTTAGTATTAGTTAAAGTTTAAATTATTATTATTATTATTAAGGAAATCTTAAATCTGTGATTACATTACATGTATGATGTTTGCCAGTTTAATTTGTGTTATGCAAAGGGAATATTATTCCTTCTTAGGTCGAGGCGGATAGTATACTTTTGGCTGATGTGAACATTTATCAAGTCTATATTTAAAATTTGAATCTATTGTTACTTCACCACTTGTAGGGTGCATGTTTCTTAGAAGTTTAAGTTTCCAAATTACTTTACCCAAATGCAACACATATCAGGTCGATAGGGATACACTGAATTAGTAGAAGAGCCGCAATATGATAAATTAAGGGTAATGAACTTAGAAGTGTCTTCTTCATGGTTATATATGAGCTTATTAAGGGTGAGTAATGTGTGTGCTAGCAAGTAATGATGAAAAACTGAGCCAGTCGGGGAAAAGAAGTTTCTAAGCTTTGAAAAATAGGACAAATTGAAGTAAACAAAGGGAGAATTCATAGTATTTGTGGCTGTTCCTTTTCAATTAAGAAAGTGTTTAAATTGTTTCATCAATGCTAAAGTGCACATGTTTTTTCACAAATCTGATGCACATGTTTTTTCACAAATCTGCTGCCCACGTTTCACCCTTTTTACCTGCCTTGTCTATTTTCTTACTGTAAGGGTCAGACTCCTAAACATTCACTAACTGAATGGTTAGTCGAAGGATGAATTGAAATGATTGTTTGGAGTCAGCTTCTCTTATTTTTTAATTTATGTAGGGTACTCGGGTTGGGTATCCTGGTGGATTAATCATTTGATGGATGTTCTTAGCATAGTGCTTACCAACTTATTATTGTTTGACATCACTTTTTATCCATCTGTGAATCAAATGCATTTGATCTATTTCGGTGGATCTCAATCCAGAGATTTGGTTTAGTCCTAGCAATATAATCTACCTGATCCTACAAACTATCAAGTTCAGCTATATGAGAAACCGCAGCCTGTGGAATTTTCTTTTAGGTTTTTCCCTCAGTTCTCTTAGGTCTGAGCGCATATTCCAAGTATCCCTTTCACCAAATAGCTTGGACGTCCTGACATCACATATGAAGCATGCGTTCCACTTGTCCCCTTGTGTTTTTTCCTTCTTTTGTGAAGTGATAAAGCAGCTCAGACTATGGATGCATCCACTGTTTTGTTCTGGTTGTATAAGTTCTTTGTTCTCCCCTTGTTATTTGCAGATCTACAAGGCTCAGAGAAATGCTATTTTGTGTCTAGCAGCATGCCTTCTCTACTGGTATACATGCAAAATCTTTTGGGACCTTGTTATGTTATTTTAGGTGTTGTAATTTTCAGTCCATGAACAAAGTGCTTCCATGTTTGTATAGGTGTATCTATCGCGTCTGCAAGTACTACAAGGAGATTCAGAGCATTGAGGAGGTAGAAAAGAGACTCAAGGACGAGTAGTTTTTGGTTACTGCGCTTACACTGGTGCATTGAGATATAGTTGTAGCTAAACCGAGGGCTAGTAGTGACCTTTTAAGACTTTGTAATGTGATATGAGTTTTGTGTTTGCTTTGCTGTTGCCATCTAATGGCATGCTCTTCTTAGGTTTCTACGTCTTCCTCCTCCCTGAAGTGGTTATTTTAGTTGGAAAACATAAATGTAATCGGTTGCTGCAACAACCACCTATTTACATTCAAGTACTATCTATCTTGTTGTTCTCACTTTTCTTGTATAATTTTAAGCAAATAAGCAGCTAGGAGGAATATCTTGCTTTGTTATTTAACTGGCAGCTCGTCACTTTATTACATTCTACAAGTAATATTCAAGTAGTCCCACGTATGTAATCATGCATTGTAACAACTAACAATCATATCTATGACCAAGGTCTCATATACTTCCTCTCTCTATTTTGATTTTAAATTATTTTAATTGAATACACTGAAAACTTCTCTCAAGTACTGTAATAGATATTTTATATAATTGATTTTTCTATTTGATGCATCTCTCTCCCCCCCCTCTCCTTCTAGCGGCTACTACTTGTTTGGATGACTGCAAGCAGCGAGCACTATGGCTTTCTTCCAGCCTTTGGTTAGGGCTTTGCCTCGGTTAGGCAAAATAAATGGTGCTTAAGATGGAGAGGTGATGTCCATTAGATTGAATGTGGTCATTCATACTAGGCTGATCTATTTTACTTTCCTGCATTTCAAGAAATTGTGTAACAATGTGGTAGTGTACATGCTTGTGTTTAACTCTTTTAATATGTGGAAGTCGACCTCTAGTGCCTGTTGGATGAAAAAGAATCTGCTTTCACATTACTAACAAAAGCTCTTCTCAAATGATATAACCAAACCAATATTGTTACTGTATGAAAGTACTCTAGTGAGATCACATCTGGCTACACTTTACAACATGATTTTGAAAGGTTGACCAAGTAGGCTCAAGGCTTGCGGTAAGTATGAACGAAGACCAACACACAAATGGGGGTAAGCACTCTTCATTATAAAGTAATATAAACTCAAATTGCTCCGACATTTACAAGAAAAGAGAGAGTCCGAAGCCTGCTCTACATTTTTACAAGCAATAAGGATCAAAACATCCCTCATATCTATTAGAACTGACTCACTGAGTGTGCTAAATCTTTTTAACCAATAAATCAATGACTGTCTAAATTGTTAGACAAGCTATCCGTTCTTCCAATAAATGAATTCTGAATGATGTTGTGGAGCCACTTAAAAGACACAACTGCTGCAGATCTATATGACAAAACTCCTCTAAATATCCTCAGGTCTGCCGCTCTATATAAAACTTAACAAAGTTCTTGCAAACCAAGTTAGGAACTGATATCTCATTCTTCCTGCACAGGGAGTAGAATCATATTTGCTGCATTCATGGAGTATAATCAGTTTCTGCACTAGAAAATGAATCGTCCTCATCAATGCAATACATCCTTTTCTTCTCTTCATCCCACATTAGAACTTCCCGTACGTACCTAAATGCTTCGTCAACAGATGTACGTTCAAGAGCCCTGCTTGGCCAAACAAAAAGCTTTTTGCCAGTGATTGAAGCATAGAGCTGCTTGAATTTAATAGCAACATAATAGTATGCTTGATTTGCCAGGGCTTGATTGTTTTGTCGATGTTTGAAAGGTCTAAAGTCTTGAAACCAATCGCACACTGTCAAAGGAACTTGGTTGATTTTCTCCTCAAAGACATCATATTTATTTAGAAGGAGCACAAAAGAGGCGTCCTCAAAACTACTATGTCTAGCTAAACCCTCAAACACATCCCTGCTTGCTAACATTTTATTTTCTGAGGTACCATCAGCTCGGGTCCATGCCATGTCATAGTCACTCAAGGCCACACAAAAGACTACCACTTTGACATCTTCAAACATTTCAAGCCATTTGCCACTATCATGGACTCCCTTGGAACTGATACGGATCAGTTGATACCTGAAGGAACACAAACAGAAGAAAGTGGATAGTCACTCAGGGCAATGAGTTCAAGTTCAATTTTATCAAACCAATATTAGCTACTCAAGAAGAGTTACTTGGACCAAGGAGGTTGGCTTTCTACGTCCTCGCCATAGATCTCAGACATGGGGCTGTGATCATCAAATGAGAATTCAAGAGAAGCAAGTCCATTGCTAGGAGTCACCCCTTCAGCATATAAAATGTCCTTCTCTGAAGGTTCATACTCATTACTAGATATCTCGATGGCCTGGCAAAAGTAAGACATATTGACTGGTAGATACAAGCTAAAAGGTTTCCAGTGGCAATCTAGGTTATATAGAATAAGGACATACTTGAAGAAATCTACATTAGAATCTACCTAATAAACCTAGAGAAGTTTGGAAGACAAATTTTCTACTCTCTAGGCCTATAACATCTGAGACATGTTACACTAGAGGCTCTCATGGAGGCAACCTATATGCAGCTTCAAATACACCATAAGAAAATAGGAAAAACAAGAAGTACCAATGAATCATACAATACGATCATAAAGCTCGTGATCAGTCGCTAAAGCAAGTGGTTACAAATATAAGCCTCCTATTTAATGTTGTAGCTAACTCACCGTATTTTTAAGATTACAAATCCCACTTTTATGGAGGCTTATGTATAAATATCATTTGGGTTACCTGATAGTGTCGACTAATCTCTACACTGTCGGTGCATATAACTTGAACTCTAACTTGAATACTACAAGGTAAATTCCCGATGCTATTAATAGTCAAAATGCATGCATTATCAACTTCCTTTCTTCAAGATAAAATCATGTAATACATATGTCGATCCAAATAAATTGTATAGCTACTAACTAGATGCACTAATGTGACACCACTTATAAATGGAGTATTCATTCTTCAATTTCCTTTATCATCCCAAATTATTCATTCGCATCATCTTCATCATACTCTACTGTGATCCTGGTTACATGCCTATAAAGATTTTAACTGCGTTTACTCATTTCGACCCAAATGCATTTAACAAATATTTAACACCTTATTCATGTCCACTTTAAGTGTTGTGTCTCAAATTTCCACTTCTAAACCAACTGCTACCCAGTAAATGCAGCTGTCATTTTGTGAAACACGAAGTTAAATCATAGTATTAAAAAAGGCCTACCTGGTCCAGGAAATATTTAGCAGTATCAGGAAGAAACTGCAGTTCATCCCTTCTCTTGTATGTTTCCTGGATGGCAGGGTCTTTCCAGATCTCATCTACAACTGGGGCATATTCACGGGTAGCAGCAGGAAAGAAAGCATCCAAATCTCCCATAGCTATGATTTCCAATAACCAATCAGAAAAATGTTTTACTCTTTGATTGACCGAGTAGATGCAGCGTCTGCTCCCATCAGTTCCCGTTTTACCTGGATTTATTTTACAGTATCCAAATAACAAAAAAATTAAATATGGCCCACATGATATATATCAAGGATAAATGTCCTGTGCTAATAAACAACATGCATGGAACACACAGATATGTAAATACAGGGGGGGGGGGGGGGGGGGGGGGAGTTCTGTGAAACCTTGTATATTTTATAGTAATGTTACCCCAAAACACTAGAGGACCAGAATTGAAACGGGAGTACGATACTTCATAAAATGCCTAGCTTTTAGGACTACGCTAACTTAACTAGCCCTTTGAAGATTGGGAAAAACCACCTTTGACAAACCAACTTTGACATTAAATAATGGTCGTACCCCATCAATTAAGAACATAACAAGGATGAAAATTTATAGAAACCGGCTCGTACACCCACTCTGCCCAATGTATAGACTATACAGTCAAATCAGAAAAGAAGCAAACTTATAATTTCTGGTTATCAGCATGCGCTTGTAGGCTGTAGCCTGCAGGAAAAAGCTTGTCATCATGTACCAGCAGGTGTGAGGGAGAGAGGATCTGTGCTTTTCTTCTAGTTTTCATTTCTAACACAACGCTTCTAATATTTCGCTTCTTTGCTTACCAAAAGTAGCTGTGCTTTGCAGGCTCGTTTTGCTTATTTTCTTTTTTGCTTATTTAAAGTAGCTTTGCTTAGTAGGCCTTTATTTTTGTCAACTCAAAGATAAATTAGGATTACAGGAAATCCAGTATGGGTTAGACTAAATTCGGGCGACGTTCAACGAGCAAGGAGCGTCTAGAATACCTGGTGAAAGATTTTCTATCTCCAAATCAGAAGTCTCCCTATTCATCAAGACCTCCTCCTCAAAGTGCTCTCGCCCCTCGAGTAAGACGCTCAGGTATCTATAGATGTTACTTTGAATAATAAGCTTGATATTCTGTACCTCATCAACTGTGAATTTGCTTTTAGATATAAACTTGACCTGTTGTATTGGAAGAAGTGGAGGAAAACAGTTCATCAAGAACTAACAATGGAAAGAGATTACAAGAGTTGGCAACAGCAGCAGCAAGTAGGCAGTTTCCAGGTTTAAACATGGCAGACATGCAGGGAATGTCAAAAGCAATCATATATACAATTAACCAATTATTATGGTTTGTGTTCTACTAGAATGAAAATGTTCCCTAGATAGATCCACCAAGTAATCTGAATTGTTGAAAAGAAAATTCAAAAGAAGCAGTAAGAAGCCCTTTTTGTTTGAATTTTGCATTAAAAGGAAAAGGGTTAATTCCAGTTTGTGCATTCAGCAAGTAATATGGTGAAAAGTTACCAAGTTTCACTTCAAACAAGAGGATGAAAATTAGAGAATCCACAATTTTGAGCTTTCTTCTCGAAAAGGCTATCTGATATATTGTGAGTAATAATAAAGGCCCTCATATAAAGAGTACCATAGAAAATAAGCAAGTTTCTTATTCAAGGGAACTCCCACAACCTTATCCGAACGATAGAAGATATAGATTTATGTACACTGACCTGCTTAAAAATGGTGCTTGTTCCAGATCCTTCCAACCCAAACAACAATAGTTTCTGCACTCTACCATGCTCCAAATACTCAGGTATAGACCCACCTGAAAAAGCGATTGGATCTTCTTTTGGCCCGTGAATATTTCCCGGTGGAACAGGCAATGAAAATAATGAACAAATGAAACGAGTAGATGCCTGCCTAACAAAAGTACAGATGTAACTAATTAAAATGATCATAATGGCCCTCAATTGGAGAAAGTTTTACTTAAAAGGATTACGAGAGAACCTTTCCCCATATGTTTCCTCTAATGTTATTTTGACCTTCTTCCTCATAGGATCCATCATCATATACCCAAAAGTGAGTACCCCGTTGACATTGAACCTTGGCTAACTGAGAAAAAGAGGAAAATATTCAGCAAAGGAAGCTGGTTTGTCCCCCAGTCCTACAAGACACCATCATTAATTGATTCCTAGAATGCAACGTGAACACCGGAAGAATCCAGTATTGTACATGTTGAAGCCACTCACTCATCGTTATATAGGAAAATATATATTTGAGCAAAAAAGAAAAATTAATTAGTATATCGTCTACTAAAGTGCATACTTCAAGACTGAAAATGTTGAAGCTCCTTAAAGTAGATGATGCCAAGCTATGCTAAATACAATGAACAGGAAGGCGTGAGGCTAAAATGGGTTCAAAGTTCAAACCCTCCCAGACTCGCTTTCTGAGACAACTAAAGGATGCTACTGGAACTGCATCAGTTGAATTTGCAGGCTCGCAGCTGCTGTATTTTGTGTCAGTCCATTACATAACACAGTCCTAAACCTTCCTTCAACTACAGCACTCTTCAAGCAAGCACAATATTCTCTTTTCAATAGCCATTAGAATATTAACAAGTGTCAGAATGATGGCAGCTGGCTACCAGCAAAATCTGATTCTGATAATCATATGTCAAAGCCTATGTCTCTGTGCCTCAGAAAGTGGTGATAACTTTAATTATTCAAAAACTTAACCAAATTATAGAAACAACAAGAAGAGAATCTGTCGAATGCTCAATTTCAAAATCTCTAATTAACAAGGAACGTCCACTAACTCCAGAAATATAAAATTGTGATAAATCGATACAATGTGAAATGAACTAACTACAGAGAATAATCTTAACATACACTTAACTAGAATTGATTATTTAATCACATGCTTGAATGGAGTAAACACATGCACCAGCAACTTCTGAATAATCCGACATTTGAATTTACTTTACCTTCAGAACCCTGAGCTCAACCTTTGTAATCTCACGGCCATTGATGAAAACTTTTGTATTTCCTTTACTAGCATCCGTCTGAAGCTTACCGCCAACGTTCAATTTTGAACTTATTATCCTATCTGGCTTCTCTCCCTCCTATATGAAAACATGCCAAATGAAATGACAAATACAATTCCACAAATGATATGCAAATTCACAATTAAAGCACAATAAAAACCGCTCACCTTTCCCCAAAGCCCTGAATCCTTATCATACCAATACTTTCCAGGTCTCAACTTCTGAGGTGGTATCGCACATCCAAACAACTCTACCAATTCCTCCTCCCGCAACGGCCTCCCATTGACCCACACCTGCTCAGGTTGAATCTGGTTCGCCAAGCACTCAGTCTCTACCTTCATTATCAACTTAACTTCCAATGGACTGCAAACTCTCGCCAACAAACGTGAAGGTTTACCCAATCTCTCTCTATTAGCTTCATTTATACACTCTCCTATACATCCCACACATTTCCTACCCTCCGGCATTGATCCCATAGCCTTAAGCAAACAGTTTCTACAGTACCTCGCATCACAAACAATGCAAAACTCTTTCTCCCTTAACCTATTCTTCTTTCCACACCTATTACACACTCGAGCGTTAACCTTAAACCCTAGACTATCATTTTTTTCATTTTTCTCCCCTATCGACAATGATTTACCATCAACATCACCTGATCGAGGCGAATTGCACCCATTTCTATCTACATTATCATATTGATCATGATCATCATTATCATCATTATTTTCACATTCATTCACATCAATCTCATCAGTATTAAGAACCATAACATTACCACTATTATTCAAGTCCGAATTCGAGCTGGAATCGACCTGCAGCCTAGACGCCGAAGAAGAGCTAACGCTACCAGTTCCACTACTGTTATTCTTCAAGTGCAAAGCAAATTTAGAACGAACAGATGGTTCCTTACGGAATTTAAGAGGTTTAGGGAGAGTAATTTGGGAAGAAGACAGTGGATCAATGACAGGAACATGATAATTTAAAGGAGGACCTGTATATTCAACGGCGATAGAGTAATCGAGTTGCTCTTCATTCGGTAACGGAGCTCCGACAGGTAACATTCGCCTGAGAAGGTCTTGCCACGCGTCAGAATTTGAATTAGTTAATGATGAAGGTTGAGTCATGTGGATTATAATTCTTCGAACCTCGGGATATTTTGTGCATCGGGCTAGTGAGGGGAAGATGTAATGTGAAATGGAAATAAGGGTGACAAATTGAATTTGGTTAGGTTGGGAAATTGGCGAGTGTAACTGAAATAGGTGCTTTTTTGGGACAATTAAGAGAGAGAGAGATCAACTGGGAAAGGAAACAACAAGGACGGTGGCCAGATGGGCGTTTGTTTTCAAAATTAAAAGCTTGAATAAAAATTTTAAATTTGTAGTAGTACTAAAAAGCCGCCTACGTGCACAGGGCGCGTCACTCCTGATTAAAGCCTGATGTAATTTTGTAGGAGTAATATTTTTGATAAATTGTTGTCCAAAGCCAGAATTTTGTAGTTTACTGGATTTTAAATTAATAGTAATTTTATATATATTATATGAAGTTTTAGGATAAAAGATGTGTTCGGACTAGTTTTCACCACATTGACTAATTTCACGAGATACTTGATATATTTACTGGCATAAGTACCAAATAATTATTATTTTTTAATTCTATTCTTTGTCTCAAAGCAAATGTAGTATTATTTGAAGATTCAATTAGTTTTTACAAATACGATTCAAGTATGAATTAAATGGTTTCTCATAAAAAAATTGTATGGGGTTGACTGTTGAGTAAACATGTGAAATTTGGGAAGTGAGGGAGGATCAAAGTGTTTAAAATATTGAGCAGAATGGGGTGTTTCCTAAAAGAATATTTCGACAGCTAATGACATTTGTTTTGGTGGGAGTACATGTGTTTCCTGATAGCAACAATAACCTAATCTGCACCTATAAAAAAGGAAAAGCGAATTATGTACAGTATATACTCTCTTTCGATTATGAAAATGATAAGTATGTAGTTACTTGTCAGGCTAGCTTGCTTTGTTCCCTAAGACCAACTGTCTTGCCGTGCCACATTCTCCCATCTCTCAATTTACAAACCCAATTAGATATTTTCGACTTTATTGCCTTTTGTCTTTGCAATATTTGTTTCCGTTTGCTCATTTCTCATAAAACTTTTAATTATTCTTCAAAGTGTTGTCCACTGGTATTTCATACACTAGTATATTGCTTCTCCAATAGTCCAGTTGACTGGGATTGGGATGGTTATCGCCACGAAAAATCTATATGAACTTTGTCTTCAACTACTTGTCTTTATTATAAACAAGGACAACTTCTTGGATCTTATAAGCGAATCTAAAAGTTGTTTTATAAGTATCGTGTAACAGGACGCCACTTCTAGTGCCTGATAACAAAATAGTTATTAGCATAGGCCGATGCCATTTTAGGCAAAAAGCAGTGCCTTGACGGCACCGCCCCCCTCCTACACAAATTAAATGACCTTCAAGTCGTAATTAAGTCAGTTTGGCCACAAATAGTAACAAGTGATTGAAATATTATCAGTTAGAACAATAGAAGCAGGAGCCGGTAATTGGTAAGTGCAGGTCTTGTAAATTTGCTGCCAACCCAAGAAGTTGCTGTCCTAAATTTAAACAGAATTACGAGTAAAAACTTTCAAGTCACATAACCTTGCTAAGCTTTATGAGGACGGCAAAGCAGGACGTCATTACAAAAATAATCAGAGCCACCAAAGGCCTCTGAACCAGTCTCACTGATCCAGTTATGCTCATAACAGGGAAGGTTATACACAAGAAAGTTGATACATCTCCAAGCAAATCATCAGTCCGAATTAGAGAGCCAACAAAAATGGGTTCCTAACTAAGATCACCGCCCTTTTAGTAGTAGGAGATGCTATACAGAAGTTTCCTTCGATGCTGTTTCTCAAAATTGTTGATGATATCATCAACTGAATCCTCCCAGTTTTCAGTCGCGTCAAGCTGCAGTTAGAACCATTGTGGTTAGTGAGAGACGAAACAAAATTCATATATGAAATATTTTGAATACCTCTTTGCACAAAAGCAAAGCCTGACGACCTCCAACTGCTGCCTCCTCGTGATTATCTTTTACTTCTAAATTGATTACAAGAACAGACTTCAGCAGAACTTGATTTCGATTATGAAGATCTGCATTATGTCAGACCATATGGTTAAAACAAGCATGTTCAAAACCCACGAATGCATGAACAAAACACTCACCAATTGTGAGTGGACCAATTCTCAAATTATTTGACATCAGAATACATAATGTTCAAACTTGCTTAAGTGAGGAAACATCCAAAATCTTGCTTTTAATAAGACAGTCATTTGCTATACCATGACTTTGTAAGATGTGTCGACTACAACCAAATTTGCTGGAAAGGAGGGCAAATGGGATCTTATATTCATCTCTAGAATATAGGACGAATATCCTTTTAAGCTCTCAAAGTATAGGATGAGTATCTGTTCAAGCACTCAAAAGGTAGTGCAACGCATTTGAACCATTTTGACTGATTAAAAGACAAAGCATTTAGCAGAAACAGTGCCAAAGACCCTGGAGCAGTACAAGGCAACATCAGCTCATGTTATCATCAATCAATCGGCTACTCTTCATCCAAAACTAGTTAGGAATCAGCTAAAATGAGTCCTTTGTAACAATCCACTCTTTTTATTTGGGTCCATTTCATATCATTACTAATTATTGCTTTTATAGACAGATATTCTCGAAATCCCACACCCATGCTCTATGTCTACATATAAGCCTCGCCTAGGGACCAATGTATTTGAAAGCCAATGTATTTGAAAGCCTACATAAGACATCATCACAGACCTTTTCTCATATTATCCTCTGAGTGCTACTTGCACTGTCTAGCAAGATGTGACTATTTCTATCTGGTCCCATCTTGTGTGACGTACATATATTTTTACATCTGTATATATATGATACCTATTTTTTAGATATGTTGGGATTTGGAAGTATAAGATTCAACCCATATAATCTTACTAGTCTCCTAGCCGTTCTATGGAACCTTTCTTTCTTTTAGTTCTATGTGTTACATTTTTATCTATATACTCTTATAAGATGACATCTGAATCATCAGATTTAGGCCTTAAATTCCATCCAATCTCATTGTACCTTCATTCTCCTTATGAAATCTAAACCTTGTAGCGCGTATATTCAATATTGTGATTATTTTAAAACCTTGTTCTCTAGAGTAACTCTCTGTTCTAACTTATAACTGACTTCTTCGCTAATTTGATCAACTAACCCAACATCGTCTGCAAATACCATGCACCGTGAAACTTCATCCAGTATACTACTGCCTATTGTTAGCACATTCATAATTGGGGTAAAGACTGCTAAACCCTCGTATACGTTCATTTAAAGCATTTAATTAATTAATTGAAAATTCATTTCGTCAAGCACCCATCAAAAGATTTTTCTTAGCACTGTTTCGTGTTTTCTCCACGTCAATGAATATCACATGGAGAGTTCTTTCTTCATAAAAATTCACATGGAGAGGTCTTCATCTCGTTATAAATTACCATCACTATTCTTAGAGATTATATAGCATCTCATACAATAAATTTCAACAAATTTAACATCGTTCCTACCACGCTGCTAGATGGCTCTTTTCCTGGGAGAGGGAGGGTACAGCAATGTTGTCAACCCTAACAAGTCAAACTGCCATTCTTTTTTTTCTTTTTTTTGTGGAGATACAACAGCATAGAATGATCGAAGGAAAAGAAGACAAAGAGACAGACATACAAAAAGATTTTTTTGAGAAAAATGGGGGAAAAGAAAGAAAGGAAGTCCAGATAATAATACAGTAATTCTCTTCTAAACACAGAGTATTCAACATCACGAAAATCTAAAGATCAAGTATTCTAATTAAGGATTGTGAAGTAACAAGTTGTTGTACATCCCAGCTTACTTTTTCCCTGCTTAGAAGTGGAATTCTTTTGGCCATTTGGGGACAGGGAGACAATTTTTCCAGGATGAATACACATAGTAAAAGTACTGTATCTAGCATTGGCAAAATCAATCCACAAAGCAACTCCATTTGAAATTAAACTACACAGCAAGTTCCCAGGAAAGCCCAGGCCGTTGAGCTCCGTTGCATCTCTCAACTACCTTCATTACATCCTACCACCGTCATTAATCTATAGCAGAGGTTTCAGCATCCCAAGAATTGATAGTAGAACTGGTGGCTTATGCCGCTACACCATTTTTAGCCTCAAAAAAGCAAGTGAAAGAGTAACTCTGCAAGAGAAAACCTTACTTCGACCAAATGTCCATGTCATAGTTTTACTGCACTGGATTTTTTAATAAGGACTGCTACCAGAGAACATTTTATTCCAATCTCCACGTCCACGCTCAGTACATAAATTTCTTGCTATTGCAAGATAACATTTGGCACCTTTGCCTAGAACTGTATATGTCTATTCAAAGGTTGTCACAAATGTTAAGAATTATTCCTCAGATCTTCCATGGCTATCTGTTAGCTACTTCTCAATAGGGGATGCCATATAAAGGTTGGAAGTCAGTTAAGTTCACTCTTCGACGATGATGCGGTCGGAGATGTATTCAATTAAGTCTGACTAGAGAAATAATATTTATCTTTTTTCATGACCTCAATAATGGGTAATTTTTTGTCAAGTTCATTTAACAAGCTGATACACAGAGCTCATTGAAATACAATCATTTATAGCAATCTCCAATCCATCATTCTCAAATAAAACAGAAATTCAAACGAGTATTACCAACCTTCAAGCACCATGTCGAAAACTTTTTCTTCAAATGTAAGCACGACGTCAAAGCAACCGTCAGCTGCATTTTCCTGCCAACGTTGAGGTGCAAGCTTCACACCCAAGTTCCTTTTCAGCATAGGCAATATTCCATTTCGCTTGTACCTGGAAAATTGCAACTGAGGCTCAACTTCTAATCCCAATTAAAATTAGAGGATTCTGGAAAATAAAGCAATATATGCAACAATTAGTGGTCTAATCTCCACTTCACGATATAGAAACATAGAAAAGTCCGTAAGTTTCGCCCGGCGAGGGAATTCCTTTCCACATTATTATAGCTTGGATGATCACGACTAACGAGGACATTATATCCCTACATATCCAACTTTAACTGTACTCGAAAGTTCAAACCCTGTTACATGCTTAAATCCTGTTACAGGCACCTAATCTCATTTGAACTAACGATAAACACTCTTGCCTTTCAAAAGAAACCTCCATAGGCATGTAACTCAATTATATAAAGTCTTCCTAATCCATTATGCTAATAGTCAATTAAAGTAAGGATACTAGCATTAGAGTATTAAGCACCCGAAAGCTTCAAATAATCCAAAACATTAAGCACAGTGAAACTCCTGTTTTTTATAACCGATAATCTCCATAGGCCAGTGGCACAAGGTTCAAAACTATAGATAATGGTCCACCCCTCTACCCTCCACTTAATTATCAGGCTTTTGTCTGTGATAGGGTTCGAACCTGTGACGTTCATCTAATTCACTATGCAATGTAAATAAAAGTAACTACACATAATTAGGGTTATTAAATTGCAGCTGAAACAAACGAATACATGATTTAAATACACAATATCGACAAGTAAAGGAAAAATTGGGTACAGTTCGGGATCTTTGCGACGGAGGTCTTCGAACATGTGTTTATAAGGAGTGCCAAAGTCGTAAACATTGGGTTCTCTAATTGAAGGACCAGGAAGCTTCACGTGTTGCCCAGTTCCGTATGAAGCTACATCTAACCCCTCTCTTTTTAGCAAAAAATGAGCCTCCATGCTCCGGTTCTGGTTCGATGAGCATACCATTGCAAAACGGAGCTTCATATTTAGTTCTGCTGATGCTTTATGGCTTAATTACTGTTGTAATGTAGTGGCGAGAAACTTTCGTTCAGTACCTACACGTTCTGGAATTAGCGGCTGCGGCTTGCAGAGGAGTAGTAGTTTCAATAGGTGACACTTGAGCAGCAATTAGTACAACGACCTCTTGAACGGTGTTCAATGGTGCAGAGAACCCTCTTGAGTGGAGTATTGCCAAAATTTAAAAACATGTCAAAAATGGTAAAAAAAAAAAAAATATATGTAAAAGTACAAATTTTAGAAGTTATTCACAAAATATAACAATATTTTTAGCAAAATTATCAAATATAAAGGTAATGAAATGTTAATTACAAAATATAGAAAAAATATAGCATGACATAGTAAAACGTTACATTCTGGCCTCTTATTTACTCCAATTTCATTTTTCCTCTTTCCACTTCCCTCAATTTTACTTTCACTCCTCACATTCCCCTTAATTTCACTTTTCCTCCTCCCATCATCAACCACATCTTATCTCGATGTTTCTCAACTACCAACCACCTCGTATCTCGTTGTATCTCAACTACCAACTACCTCGTATCTCGTTGTACCCAGTGTTTTGGTGAGCGAGAAGCGCAACGAAGCGACAAGGACCTTGGGGCTTTAAGCGCAAAGCGAAGCGCACGCTTTTTATACATGAAGTGCAATTTAAGAAAAAACAAAATTATTTTTTCACAAATGAATAGAACTTAAATAAGTAAGAACTCTTTAAAAATACGATAAATAAGCAAATGTTTCAATTCAAACACTAAAAGAAATAACAAATAATTCCCTTTAGGACAAGCAAAATAAAACTAAAGACCAAAAGATAAAATGTATCAAAATCTTGTTCTTCTTCAAGCTCAAGATTTTCAATGTTTTCATAAGCATCATCCTTAAATTGCCCCTCAATGCAGCAGAACAAAAAGAAAAACAGAGTTGGGTTCAGGCAGCAGACACATAGAAAGAAAAAACAGAGCAGTGCCACAACTCTGCTTTTGTTAACATAAAAAGAAAGAAGAAACAGAAGAAGAAAGGAAGACGCAAAGAAGAAAGGAAGAAGAAAGAATTCTTTCTCTGTGTTGTGAAATCCTAAATTTTAACTATATGTATTTTTTTCTCTTAAAAAAAATGAGTTTTTAACTAAAAAAAAAAAACACACTGAAGCGCGCGCTTCCAAATCGCTGCCCTTTGCGCTTCACTGCCTGAAGCGCGCGCTTCCAATTGCACTTCACTGCTCGAAGCGCGCGCTTTTCAAATCTCACTTCAGCTTTAGAAAGCGCACTACCTACGCTTCGCTGCGCTTCTCCACTTCAAAGCGCAAAGCGCGTGCTTTTCAAAATACTGGTTATATCTCTCGTAAACTAACCACCTCGTATCTCGATATATCTCAACTATCAACCACATCGTATCTCGATGTTTCTTCACTACCAACCACCTCGTATCTCGATATTTCTCAACTACCAACCACCTCGTATCTCGTTATATCTCAACTACCAACCACCTCGTATCTCGATGTATCAACATTATTTTGCACCGTATCTGGCTATTTCTATATTGTATCTAGTTGTTTCTAGACTATTTCAGCAATTGTTTCATCATGTTTGTGCATTGTTTCTCACTGTTTCTAAACTTTTCACATTTTTTGCGTTGTTTCACTTTATTTTTTACATTTTGTTTCAGACTTTTTCACTAGTTGTTTCAGATTGTTTCAACGTTGTATCTTGTTGTATCTGCACCATTTTGCTCTGTATCTAACAATACTCACTGTATCTCATCTGTTTAAAACCGTTTCAGCACCGTCCCAAGACTGTTTTAGACTGTTTTAGTAGTGTTTCAATGAAACAGAGGCGGAATAGCATAAACACAAAGTATCATCAGACACAACTTTATGGGCATTGCAGAGGAGTTCACTTTCTAGACCCATATAAAATAATAAGCAATAAAGTGCCAATAACACATTATAACACTATCATCATCACAACAACCTAAAAAATCCTATGTAAAAAGTTACCATACTTTCATCAAAATTGTACATTTTTAATCAACGAAAATAGATTCATCAGATAAAAAAAAAAGAAGTAAAGTCGGTTGAAATCTATTTGTGAAGATATTGTTTATGGTAAAGCTAAGTTTGAGGATGTTGCGACTACTATTTCCGAGTAGAATAACGATGGCGATGATGCTCTTGTTTCAACACCCGTGCCGTCGCTGCTGATGATAACGATGACAACTACTCGTGCTCGTGGCCACTGCAAAATGGGCATTATGTGTTTTGATTATTAGGTTGCGTGTTTGACTTTGCCTTGACGTCTGATGGCCGCCGTGATCTCGCCGGCGAGAATAGGACCCACTTGTTGTGGATTTTGTCTTTCCGATTTTCGGGGTTCCGATTTGGTGTTTTTGCTTCTGCCTGATTGGTGGTTCTGTGACGTCGACGCAGCAACGTTGAACCTGGTGGGGGTGGGGGGTGGGGGGTGGGGGTGATGACAGCATTGGGATGGGCGATGAGAGGAAGTAGGCTTGGGCATAGAGCTGAGCTGGCTCGGCTTGGTTGTCTTTTAGCTCGGCTCGGCTCGGCTCGGTCTCATTTAAAATTTGGCTTAGCTCGGCTCGGTCAAAGCTCGGATCGACACGATTAGCTTGATTGATCGTGTAACTTTATTTTTAAAATATAATTTCCATTCATTAGGCTTAATTACCCAAAAATATTAGAAGTCTACGTGTTGTTTAATATTTAAATGCAATAGTTAACAATTGATAAACTAGTACTTTTATCATTATTTATGATTATGATCAAAAGGAAAATTTAAATATTATTTTTTATATTATTAAGTATGGGAACACAAGAAAAAAAGTCGGCTCGGGCTCGGCTCGGGCTCGGCTCGGGCTCGGTCAAACTTTAATAAAGCTCGGTTGAGCTCAGCTCGGGCTCGGCTCGGCTCGCTATGTATAAAGCTCGGTTTGGCTCGAGCTCGGTTAGGCTCGGCTCGGGCTCGACTCGCTCGCTCGATGCCCAAGCCTAGGAGGAAGAGAGAGTAAAGTGAGAGATGTTGTAATTTGGGGAAGTAAAAGTGAAATATCTTGATTATTGTGAAATATAATAGGGAAAATAATGATATGTCTTGTAATTTGAGAAATGTTATTTGTATATATGTGTAAACAACCCAAAATTGTATCGTGGAAAATTATGGCAATAGCCACTTCTTTTGATGTTAGATCAAGGTACAACCATTTGTTTTAGAAGTATAGCTATACCAGCTCAAACTTGTGACAAATTAATAGATTTCAGCTCAAAATTTCATGAAAACTCGAGATGTTTGAAGTGAAAACATGTAGTTTGAAAATTCATGTGTTGTTCTTGAAAAATAAGACCTTTTAGTTCACAGTTATGATTGAAATTATTTGTCCCAAGTTTGAACGTGAACTCCACAAAAAGATCTTGGAGTTTAAGATGAGTGATTTTCATCTAAAATATTACAAATAGTGATTATTCATCAATCAACGCTCTAAAAATAATTATGAAGCCTAAATTTCACGTGTATAATGAGCTCGGTTTACTTAGAAATTCTTGTAGACGGATGGTAGTGCAAAATGTACATGCCTATCTATGTTTCTTCATTTAAATATCAAGTTGACATTCATAATAAAGTCGAAACATATGATGTGCGATTTAATTTACATATTGTGCATTAGACTTTTACTACAAGACCAAAGTTTAAATATAGAGCTCTTGTATAATAATAAAATAGGTAAAAATTATTTACACCTCCAACTTTGATTTAAAAATCAAACTGCCCCCTCAATTATAAATAATAATCATTCTCTACCCTTTTTCTCAATGGACTTTCAAAACTTTTGACTTTACTAGAGTCTAGATTATCAAGCTTTTTTTTTTTTTTAATATTTTTTTTCATTAATATCTTGATATATTTTTTTCTATGTTATATCTATATAACGAAAATTTCATAATAATCATAGCATATAAGTTAATGATTTTGATAATAAATAAATGAGAAAAAAAGTTGTAGAAATAATTTTATTTGTATTAGTATTTTATTAATAAAAATCAAAACTCGTAAAAAATAGAAAATTGAAGTTTAAGGCATAAAGTACAAAAAAAATATTCCTCCCGCTCCCCCCACATTTTGAATACCTTAGCTCTCTTCTCTATTTTATTTTATATTATTTTTATTTTTATTCCTACATTATATATATTAGTACCCGTAACTTCCAATTCACGTGTCAGCCTATGTTTCATCGATGATAACAAAAAGATATATATATATATACACACACACACACGATAGAGAATGAGGATGAACATACTTTGTAGCAATTCATAGGTAAACATATTGATATATTAATGATGTTAAATTACTATAATAACCTATATATTATAGGCAAATTATTTTAATTAAAAAATATATAAAAATATATTATATAGATGGGGGATTGAACATGTCAATGACAAAATAGATATTGTACAGGATAAAACGGGGGAGGGGGAGATTACTATATTTCATAGTTGAGAGGGGAGTTTAATTTTTAAATCAAAATTGGGAGGTTAAAATGATTTTCATCCTAATAAAAACTTATATGTAAAAGAAAAATTTGTTTTAACAATCGGTTATCCAACCGTATTATATAAAAAGAAAAAATTAATTATATTTCAATGTTATACGCGAATAATGTACATATTCATCGACAAAATATGATAATGTTAGATTTGCTATTTTAAAGTTTGGCACGTGCATCTTTGTCCTGTCGAATGTGCCTCTTGCTTCTTAAGTAGGTGACCAATTCCAGAGTAGCGCGCAGCATGAGCTGCAGAAGGCATAGCCAATTAGTCCTATCAGCCACATAATTTGTCTTTCTTCCTTTCTTTTCCCCTTGATAGAAAAATATAGCTGTATGGGCCTAAATCGTTTTTAGGTGCACAAATCGAATTTGGATTCGAATATAAGCAAATCTTTGTATCAAAGCAGTAAATAATGCGCAAAACGGATGAAAAATACGTAAAATATCTTGATTTCAATATATGGATGTTCACTACAAATTTGGGCAGAGTTTCGGTATAAATTTCTGGATCCCTATTACATGAAATGAACTGATCTTTATAGACATAAGTCTTGCCCACGATCTCCACTATTTGCTACCATGTTGTCCCACGATCTTGGTGTGTATTGGCTGAGTTAGTGGGGTGAAGTAGTGGGCTGCAAAGCCGCTTGAACCGAGGGGATCCACCGAGGTGAGAGCTGATGACCTCGGTGGCTTGGCCCTGTTGCTTGACCGAGGTGAAGGTTATCGAAGCTCAGCTTGCGGCTCGTCTTCGGTGACGCATCTTCGGTTTCAAGGCCTCGGCGACTTGCTCAATCGCTTCGGCAGCTGTTTAGCCGTGACGTGTTCGGTCGTTGAGACTTTCGTGACCGGGGCAAATTGCCGTGAGTCGATTTTTACCCAATACAATAGCTTCACGCCTATTTTTTAAGGACTACAACATTATCCTATGTGTGATCAAACCTCTAGTGTTTGGTAGCAAAGGAATTATTTCAAGATTAACAATCCCAGGATTATAATTCCGGGATTAACAATTCCACCTTTCATATCGGATTGTTAGTCCCACTTTTTTAGTACAAAATTGGTACTAGTACTAACCAATCCCACCACCAAACATGATATAACTTTAATCCCAAATTTAATTCCAGGATTGTTAATCCAATCCCACCAACCAAACGACCCCCTAAAGTACTCTACCAGTACCTTAAAAGAAACGTCACTTGTCACTAATCATTTCGTCTAGCTTAGATTGCATCCAAAAAAAAAAAGATGATGAACCAAGCACTTATAGTACTACAAAAATCACACCAAGAACATACATGATCCTTTGCAAAAAGGGAGTGGAAAAAGCCATACAAAATTGTATACATTTGATCAACCATTTATCTAAAAACGAAAAGGAAGAATACTTGAAATGTATCAAGCCTTAATTTCAAACAAGATCCAATGGAATAGATCTAATCTGGTTGAATTCTAAATTTCCAAATCAAAATTACCATTAACTTCATTATTAAATTTGTTACTGTTATTACAGTTTACAAGTTACAACCTCTCCTATTTCTAATGTAACGCAACAATAGATTATTATGAAAAGCTTATTTCTTATTGGAGAAAAGAATATATAATATAAATCTAATAAGCGTGAGGGTGTTTTTACTAGTTTATTACAAGATCCATCAACCTATTGTTCTTGTAGTATTTTCTTTTCTTATTATAATAATATGTGAGCTATTATCATTATCAACAATAAAAGATTTATAACCTAAAGCTCTCTTGGAATCTCTTAACAAATCTACTTCTAATTTTATCTATTATACTATAAATTCAATATGTGTGTCTTGACCTCTGAATATTCTCAATTCTTTGCTTCTAGGTGTGATATTTTTTTATTGGATGTAAATAATACATCAGTTATTTATGATTTCTGCGTAAATTTGCGTGGAAAATAAACAAAACAACCAGCAATATGTGTGCGGTGATTAAATATGTTCATCACACCAACAAAACGGTCTCTTACTAACCAATGCTTCCAACATGTTGATCTGCTTGAGCCAACCAGCCCGATTAATATAATTTCATTAATCATCTTCACTATTTAGTAATTCCACTAGAAACTAAAATATCTATACCAAGAAAATGACCAACATGGCACCGATCTCAACCTTACAATTTTTTTTTGATGTGGTGAAAATAAATGAAGCCACAGAAGTGGAATTCCAGTCGAAATTGAACGCGTCACCAAGCCATGTTTGACATTTCATGGCTACCACAATTGTAACCCATCAACATCATCAGTTTCAAACGAGGCCGGCCCAGAGATCTCCAGAAGACCAGCCCAAAGCCTATCCACTAATCAAAAAGATCTTTGAACACTTCATATTCAATTACCAACATCTCCTTGCCTTCCTAAAATAGAGACCCATGAAAAGAAAAATAAGAAAAGGTGAAAATAGAAATGTGTTTCAACAATTTAACACATTTATTTGGACGATTTATAATGATGATATGGATTTCATTGAGCTCATACATGCTTTGGCTGACTTAAAATGATGATTGAATTTTCAAAATTCGTGGTATACACCTGCAAAGTGTATTCAAGTTATAGACAATAATAAAAAAAAAAAAAATACCTATTCAAAATCATCAATATGAATTTTAAATAAACTTGTTGCTTTACATAATTTTGAACAATTGCCAAAAAGATTATGCGTGTTATGATATGTTGTTTATCTTTTTTACAAGGATTTTATTTACTTAATGGGTGAAACACAATTCAAAGTTGTTGCACAATATATTCAGAAAGAATCATTGATGTTATGAAAATAGAGGTAGTGTCATGTGTGTAATATAAAGCAGGTCAGAGGCTCATTTGTAGAAGATAAAATAATAAGTCAGGTTTGGTAAGTAGGGACAAGTGACATTATATAAACATCACAAGCATTCCCATTTAATTAATACACTCAACTTTCCCCGAAATCAAATAGCGTTAGCCTATTAGTTTGACTCCCCACATTTTACATACTCCTTAAAAATAATCCACTGCTTCCCTTAATTCTATTTTCAGCTCAATATTCTCATCCGTAGGTTCCTATTTTCCTTTAATATTCTCTTAATTATTCATTTATCTGCGTTTTAGGGTTTGGTTAATTCCTGATTGTTGTTGTTTAACTGCAGAATGGAAACTGCTACTGCTTTCCGATCTTCTATTAGCATCTGTTACAAACCCACCAAGGCATCTCTTGCTGGGTCTGATTTTATCCGGGTCGGGTCTCACTTTCGGATCTCTCCTTCTGGGGTCAAGGTATACTTTTATTTTGTTTATCATATTGAATGTGATTTACCTTCTTTTTTTTCCATGTGTGTGATTTATTATTTGTAATTTGTTTTAATCCTGTGATTAATTACTTTAACTTTTTTGTTGATATAAGAATTGATGGAACAAGGGATTTATGGATTGTAAGTTTTGTAATGTTCGATGTCCGGTGAACGATTTGATGGGAAAGGCTGTTTTTTTACCCTTTAACACATTAGGTCTTTTTATGTTTTCAACTTTTGATTGGATTCACTGTAAACAAGGGAGTGATTATGACAAAAGAGATTACCAGAGGGTTTTTTCAAGGTTTAAGCCCTACTGAATGAATGAAAAGTAAAATCGAAATAGGAGGAGATGAAATGGTAAAATGAGCATAACTTTATATGTATTTTAGAGATACTTCTCATGAGTTAGTCTGAGTTGTAGTCGATTATATTATCAAAAGGTCTTTGTTATTACCATAGTAGTCAAGTTTACAATCGTGAGCTTGTTTATATTCCAATTGAAGCTGAAGCATATCTCTTCTTGAAGCTACTGAGTCCTATATATGATGGTATTCGGATCTTTGAATATCAAATAATAAACAAATTACATTCACCAAGGTTGGCGTAATTTCCAAAGAAGTTGGAATGGACCATTAGAGACTTGAGTTTAAGGCCATGTGGAGTCAAAAAAGATAGATGAGTCTTTCTATGTGTGTAAGTCTTGGTGCATAGAGTTGCTTCTCAAATGAAAAGAAAAAAGTCAAAGTCTTGGTGCATAGAGTTTTTTTGGTGTGCCTGTGTTTGAGGTTGGCAGGTGCTTAGGGCACCTGTTATACAAAATAAATGCAAAAAGAAGAAGAAGAAGTCATCTTTAACTCAAAACCTTAAACACCATCATAAGAGATAACTGCATTGGTCAATGGTCTCTGAAATTTTCGTCAATTTTGATTGAAAATAAACTATCTTTCTATAAGTTATTTTATTTATTTATAATTATATAGATTTTTCTGTTTTTGGGAATTATCCCAAAGGTTAGCGAAACATAGTAATGGAGCCAGTTCTTTGTGAATTCAGTTGCCATTCCTCTCTGAATCAGTGTAGTATTGCAGATGACTTCTTGTACTTTCCGACTTTCTGTTTCCTCCCCGTACGAAATTTCTACTCTGCTTAAAAGGAAAAGAAGCCTCACTAATTCATCATGTTTGATAATTTCTAAAGAACAACTGATCTTTGATTTATGTTTAGATCTTTCCTTACCTGTCGACAAGAAAAATGGTGTCTGCCAACTTATCCAAAAGAAAATAGTGTCTGCTATTTGTGTCCTTTATTTTGAACATGTATCTGATACTGTCTTCTGGATATGGTCAAATTATTGATATTGGATGTCTGCTGAATTTGATTAATATATGCTAGACTCCTGCTGTAAGTCTTGTCTTTTGATCTATGTTATGGGCGTGCATGGTAGCCTTAAGAATTTTATACCTCGAACATGCAACTATTGAACTACCCAAAGGTATCTGTTTGCATACTCCTGCTGCTGATTCTTTCATTTAGGGAGGTGCCTCAATGTGTACCGACTTATGTGATCCCCACCTTACTGCTATTATCCATGTAGTCTTCATTCCTTTAATGAAGAGCTTCCCTTGATGTGATGTGACCATAACTATCTATTTAAATTGGTTATATAGTAATTTGCATAAATTAAGTATCTTATCTGATATTGCTCCGTGACGCTAGATTTGTTGGGATTCTTTGCAGGTTTATCCCTCAATTTCTCATGCGAACTTGAGTAACAGGAAAGCGGCTTTCGGTAGCAGAAAATGTACCGCAGTCAGGGCTTCTCTATCACCTTCTGAGTCGGGAGGTTCAGCTGGTCCTATTGCTCCACTTCAGCTGGAATCTCCAGTTGGTCAATTTCTCTCTCAGATTTTGGCTAGTCACCCGCATCTTGTCCCTGCTGCTGTAGATCAGCAACTTGAACAGCTTAAAACTGACGAAGAGCAACAGAAGGAAGAACCATCTGCAACAACCGGTACTGACATTGTTCTTTACAGGTTAGTTTAGGTTTCTTTCAAATTTGTCCCCAGCTCCCCTCCGTGGTTTTTCCAAAAAGCTTTTGTTCTTCTATTGTTACTGCTGTGAGGCCTAATATATTGCATGGTCCTTTTTGGAATTATCAGGAGAATTGCTGAGGTTAAGGCTAATGAAAAGAAAAAGGCTTTAGAAGAGATATTGTATGCTTTGGTGGTGCAGAAATTTATGGATGCTGATGTATCTTTAGTTCCTGCCATAAGTCCATCTTCATCTTCTGGTCAAGTTGATACATGGCCCAGCCAAACTGACAAGCTTGAGAGTCTTCATTCAGCAGAAGCTTACGAGATGATTCAAAACCACCTGGCTCTCATTCTAGGGAGTCGATTGGGTGATAATTCTGCTGTGGCACAAATAAGTAAATTAAGAGTAGGCCAAGTTTATGCAGCATCAGTTATGTATGGATATTTCCTCAAAAGAGTGGACCAGAGGTTCCAGCTGGAAAAGAGCATGAAAGTCCTCCCTCAGGGTGTAGACAACGAAGATAGCAGCATTCAGCAAGCAGCAGGGGAGGAGATTAGGTCTGGTGATAGTGGTGATACAACTTTCAGGTCACATCCAGAATTGTCATCATGGTCTGCTGGTGGTGCGAGTCCTGGAGGGTTTGGCCATGGGATAAAACCCTCAAGATTGAGAAACTATGTGATGTCATTTGATGGTGAGACCCTCCAGAGATATGCAGCCATCAGATCTAAAGAGGCCATTGGCATTATTGAGAAACATACTGAAGCACTATTTGGTAGACCTGAGATTGTTATCACCCCTCAAGGCACTATTGACTCTTCTAAGGATGAACTTATTAAGATCAGTTTTGGAGGGCTGAAGCGGCTTGTTTTGGAGGCTGTAACTTTTGGGTCTTTCCTCTGGGATGTTGAGAGCTATGTTGACTCAAGATACCATTTCGTTACCAACTAAACCTTCTGGAGATTCCACTGCCTAGTGAAGATCTCTGCAGGAGGCTTACAAACTTCATGCAATGGCATGTTTAAGAAATATGTTGGATCATTTGCTTGTGGACTTGTACATAGATATTTCATGATATTAGACATAATTTAACAATAGTGTGTTTCCATAATATGCTTCATGTAAAGATGTTAACATGTTACATGCCTGAGGTTTATTAATTGTTAGGTAAATCGTGACTTGATTTCCTTTTTTTTCTTCTTTTTTTAGCAGCTCCGACAAGTCTTGTTGCAATTATTGGGAGGAATCAAGTTTTGTTTCCTCAGTATTTGGTATCCCTTGCCTGCACTTGCATGTTTCTTCTTTGATGATCTTGCATCGTCCATGTTCTACATAAAAGTGTGGAGTCTGTCTATAAGTTCTTGACCTTGTTTGATAGATTAAAGGTTGAAATAGCCGAGAGACCATCCAAATGCGATAAAGATAAAAAATTTCGTTCTTTTTTCCGAAGTATGCAATTTTGCAGTATATGGCTACATGCTTTAAGCGAATTAGTTTCAAGCATTCATGAAAGAAACTGTAGGATGATTCAGTAGAGCTAATTCTCTCCTAATCCAATTTAGGTGATGATTTTTTTAGCACGATTATTTGGGTTAGTTCAGGTTCAAGGTCTACATAGAAACTGTTTTATCTAAAGTGGCACCCTTAACATTGTTTTGAGACAAATAAAATATCGAAAATAATTTAATAGTATACGGCTTTAGGATAGATGGCTTAAGGATGTCTTGTTTGCATATTTCTGACCTGTTTTCCGACTACATGGAGCTTATTTAGTGCTAGTGTTTAAATTTATTTGATATATTTTGCCTTTGACACTTTAAAAATACGATCATTTCTAAAACTTGAAATTTTAACCATAATAAAATATTCTTATCCAGGATAAAATAAAAGTTAAGAATTATTTAGATTAATAAACAAATAATGCCACATTTAATAAAGTAATTCTTTAGCCAAGAAAAGTTTAAACGATAAAGAATTTATAATAGTACAAAATTTACTAAAAATAAGGAAGCGAGAATAAGATTCCCTAAAAACTATCGGTAATCTGGGGAAATTGTTTTGGAATATTAGCTCCCCTATTTTAACTTCTCGAGAACCATAAATATAGGTATTCTTTTTGACCGATAAATGTGTTACTCGCAGAAGCCGTTCAGATATGGATAAGTTCAAATTAATGGCGTATTCATTCAAGTTCGAAAAGAATTTTTCATTAAATTTAAGCATTAAAATGGGTGTAACAAAATCAAATCTTGAAACTTTAGGTCAACGTGGACTACAATATATACTAGTACACATACACCCACGAGAGTTTTGTCATAAGAACCAAAAACAAAAATGGAGAAGCTAGTTGTTCGATTATAGAACATGTTTAAACTTTATTGCGGAACAAATTATTTTAACTTAATTATAACTAAGGGAAACAAACAAATGACCAAGTAGTTTTGAGCTGAATGAGTTTCCACTATAGCTTACGTATCAACTCCATCTCTGATTCAGTTCATTTTGGATTAAAATAAAGTTTGGAGGTTAATCGATTTAACATATTTTAACACATCAAAATTTGGCATAACTATATTCATTTGATACTCCTAGCTCCTAAGGATTCGAGAAGCACCTAAATTCACGATTCATTCCGACACCATCTTGATTGCGATCCCTTTGAAAGTAACAAAAGTGGTTCTATAATATTTTATGTGCCAGCATCAATACCACAATTGCTATTAAAATCCAAAATGATCACTAGGAACACCTTCATGTTATCACTGCTGTCAATATGGCCCCGCCCAGCCATGAGAAATGAGAACTTAAGAATTTGACGGATTGGGACACTTTGCTATACTTGAATGGGCCTTAAAATGTTGTCTATAGCGATTAGCGAACCCAAAGAGCGCAATCGGTGGGGCTTGGCCACCCCATCATTACTTTTTTTTCTTTTTTTTTTTAATAATTATTTTCTCTAAACTCTAATTGAAAAATGAAATGTTTTAAATATTTACGAGATAACAGTACATAGTTTTGCTAACCAAGTCTCACGTACATAATTAAATTAACCCAATAACTTATTGAGTGCTAACATATCAGTATATCACAATAAAACACGAACATAAGAGGCCTTTTCTCTTTATTTAAAAGACAAAACGAGTTCATCGAAAAGATTTCCATGGCACTTATAATTATTTCTTTTCAATTTTCAAATTGTACATTAAACATTTTATTTAATTGACTCTGCATCCAGCCAGGCTCTGCTTGGGTCAAGCCTCATGGCCAGCCAGGCTATAAGCTTTGGCCTTAAATAGGTTCGAAATATCTTAGTCTAGTCCTATCAAATAATACGTTGGGTTGAAGTGGCGAGTCAAGCGCATATTAATGACTCTATAACCATCTTAACCAAAAGTTTTTATTTTGATATTGAAAATGGAGCAACTCATAATTGGAATATTTCCTTGAATAAGCTATACATGACATAAGTCCAAATTAATTGGATCACTCGTTTCTTGATCCAAGATGAATAAAAAGACAGGTTTTATGTTTAGATTATATACGTTTAGTTGGTACATGTACAATTACGTGGACTTGATCTGAAATATGTGGAAGTGCGATAAATCTTTTTCAATTATCATTATTTAAGTAATATACATTCAATTTGCACGCAATTATATGGAGGTGATCTGAAATTAGTGAAAGTGTAATCAAATCTTTTTTGTTAGGTGTCAAAATAAGATCTCTAAATCCTAATAAATCAAAATATTTCAAACGATTTTGATATTCTCTTTCTTTTTGTTTTCCATTTCCGACCAAGTGATTTGCTGATCAATCTTGCAAGTAGTAGTAAAACGTTTAAAACTACAAACGAAAAATAGGGAACATGTTGACGTATTACTAACCCCTAAATAGTCTGCAGGGTCCACATTACTTAAATCCCAATGGCCAATTCAATATCCATGCAACAACAATTTCGCCTATTCACAAATCCAATAGGATCTAAAGTTCTGAATCAGTTCCCTTGGAATATTCTCTTTATTCTTATCTATAATATAATATCCACTCGCATATTCGCATAATATTATTTCATCCAACAAAACTACTTGACTTTACCACCTCCTTTAATACAACTCGTGACCTATATTCCTTTCCATGCAGTAATAACATCACTGCCTCTGTTTTTTTTTACTGTCTACACTTAAATCTTTAAATACCCACAAAATTCTCAACCCCTTCTTTTCTTACATGCATTGTTATTCACGAAAGTTTCAGCTTGGCCTGGAGAACAATAATATTGTAGTTTTAAATTTGAAATACTAAGAAATATTGAGATTTTACGAGCCATGGCTAGTTTTTGTTATAGTAAATTCATGGTTCTGTTTATTATGGTAGCTAGTATTAGTTTTTTCATTTCTTGTTCTAATGCAATTGGGCTTAAGAAATTTGATCATCCTACTAAAGGTAATGGCAATATTCAATTCTTGGTTATTGGTGACTGGGGACGTAAAGGTGCTTATAATCAATCTGCTGTTGCTCAACAGGTACCCTTTTAGAAAATCATTGTACCATTTTTTGTATTTGATTTATATATGTTCTTTTTGGAATTTTGGGTTGATTATAATGTGCATATAACTTGGATGCAGATGGGAAGAATTGGAGAGGAACTAGATATAGACTTTGTAATTTCAACAGGTGACAATTTTTATGATAATGGATTAACAGGGGAGCATGATCCAAATTTTCTAGAGTCTTTTACAAATGTTTATACAGCTAAGAGCTTGCAAAAACAATGGTATACAGGTGAGTTTACAAAGAACATTTTCACAAAAATGTTAGTGTTTTTATATGATTTGTAATTCTGAAATATTATTGTTAATTTGCAGTTTTAGGTAACCATGATTATAGGGGAGATGCAGAAGCTCAACTTAATCCTTACTTGAGGAAAATTGACAGTAGATGGATTTGTCTACGATCTTTCATGATCAATGCAGGTAAAGGCACCTCCTTTTATGTTTTCATGAATCTGAAATGTTGTTATTATTAAAACTTTGATTATTATGATTTTGAAATTTAGAACTTGCTTTGATTTTTTGCAGAAATTGCTGAAATATTTTTGGTGGATACAACTCCATTCGTGAAAGAGTACTTTGTGGAAACTGAACATACCTATGATTGGCGTAATGTGATGCCTCAAAAGACTTACACACAAAGTGTACTAGAAGTAAGTTAACATGATCTAAAAATACTTAGAATTTTGCTTCTGTTTTTCCTTTGGGGGAATTTGCTGATATTTATTGAATTGTTACATGTTGCAGGATCTTGAAATTGCACTAAGTGAATCAACTGCAAAATGGAAAATAGTAGTGGGTCATCATGCAATTAGAAGTGTAGGACATCATGGTGATACTAATGAACTTGTCGAGCGTCTTCTTCCTATCCTTAGGGTACAGATTTCATTATTTACATCCCAAAATTAATTAATCAGTTTCCTGAATTTAACATTTGTTTATTGGTTATAAAATTCCAGGAATACGATGTAGATCTATACATGAATGGGCACGATCATTGCCTCGAGCATATTAGTGATAACCAAAGGTAAAGCTAAGAGTTTAGATAATTATCTCTAGTCAGATCAAAGACACAAAACAAGGATTTGTTCATTTCCTAGTCAGAGATTTTCAATAATAAACTTATCTTGTAGTAATTATCTTACTAAGTGTTTATTTTGTTTCTTCTAAATCACTTTGGCTTAATTGCAGCCCAATCCAATTTTTAACGAGTGGAGCAGGATCTAAGGCATGGAGGGGAGATGTGAAAGGTTTGAATAAAGAAGGAATGAATTTCTTCTATGATGGACAAGGTTTCATGTCTGTCCAGTTGACACCAACTCATGTGGAGATCAAATTTTATGATGTTTTCGGCAATGTTTTACATAAATGGAGTAGGTCCAAACAACTACTTCACTCGGCTGTTTAGATTTTTTTTGTTCTGCTTTTTGAGAGAACACAGGGTAAATTAGGGTAGAGTACTCACTTTTGAGTGTGGCTAGTCTCTTTAATATATGGATGAAGGGAGTGATTATAAAATTTGGAAGAGTACGACAGATCCTAAAAAAGATGAATGGTAAGAACTGCAGGCCGTATCATCGTAATGGTATGAGAATCTCATTCAGCTGTAAATAATTGAAGATAGATATGGGAAATTGCCATGGCAGCAAAGCAAATTTGATTAAGGGTTTATTGTATCTCAAGAGTGAGATTTGGTTGTAAGTTGTACCTAATGTTAATGTACAATTTAACAACCACCTGAAAAGAAATGTATTGTGAAGAAAACTTTGATCCTTCATATTGTTGGAAAGATTGGATAAATAAACTGTATGAAAGTCATGGTAGTTATGTGATAGAGTGAAATTCCCCGGCATTTAATTTTCAATAATATAGTAGTTGATTTGCAGAAAGGACACTTCTGGTGCCCCTTTTAGCCCTAAAAAAAGGCTTACATTTTTTGCTTCCATCATAAAAAGCTCTTGATAATCACAAGATCTTACTAGCAGTAGGGCTTGATGATCGCCAGGAGTTTCTATATTCCTCTTTGGTGACTTCTAGTGACCGGTAGGAGTTTTCCCGACGATGGTAATATATTAGAAGACTTCTTATGGAGGCTAAAGTTGTGATAGTAGCGTCAGATCTGTCCATTTCGCACAATACTTGTAGGTTCATTCCCTCACTGGGACTTACATTGGCACCTCGAGGATCCAAATTCCAATAGTGATTGAATTAGCAATATCTGGATGATTTGCATGGATAGGCTTTTTTTTGTGTGCTGTTTATTTTTGTTTCTGTCCATCTATGAAAGTAGCAAATTTTAAGTTTCCAAGGATCTGTCAAAAGTTAGTGAACAATATCAGAGTTCATTTGGTTTGATGACTTAAATACTTATAGGAAAGTTTTAATAGATCCATAAAAAATTATGAATAAATAAATTTATCTTGTGTGAAGTTTTAACATACTCATCAGGAAAATGTATCTATAATCCAGAGTATGATCGTGGGCCTTTTCTGATTCCTTAATGAATACGGAGCTACTGCAGCCGACACAGCAAATGTGTTTTTTTTTTTTTTTTTTCGAAAAGGAAATTTTATTTGAACCAAGATATGACTCATTACAACCACCGGTTCCCTTGACCTGGAACTAATCCTCTAGTACATTTTTCAATTTTACTCTAATCTAGTATCTACCATTACTACACTAGACATGAAAACTATTCAACTTTTTTAACATATGACTCCATTTACTAATTAACAGCAATTGTTGGTCGAAACAACAACTGTGTGTCGTTAGGATTAACTTTTAAAGTTAAATTTCAGCAAATTAACTTGCAAGAAAAGAAAACTAATTACATTTAAATAAAACTACAACTCGAATACCTAAGGACTCTAAATTTGATGACCTTGTTTACAAGAAAAGATACAACGTTTATGGAAAATAATCTGAGCTTCAATATGAAACTGTGACTAAAAGAGGAATAATTATACGTCCTCAAGTAAGGCCAAACAAGTCAATTAGGTGGTAAAACCCTCTTGTTTGGAATGCCCAAGATGGTAATATCTTATTTTTACTTATACTTGAAAAACAATTTAGCTTAAAAATAAAAATAACTGAAGGAATGAATAATAAACGTGACTTTTCAATAAAATACGAATTGCTTGGAGTAGGGATGATGAAGTAATCGGCAATAAATGAACCATAACTCAATCCAAATTAAAATTTGCTTGTATGAAAATACGTTCATCATGTGAATTTTGTGATGATTTGTCTCAGTCAAATCAATTCACGTTTAAGAGCCAGTATCCAAGGATCATAATTAACTGTTTCAGTCAGGTATTAACTATAGATTAATTAAATCTCAGTCAACAAATCAAAATTTGATAGTTCAAAGTTCTAGTGAGACCAAATAAATTTGATAGTCAAAATTGAAATCATTGTGCGTGTAATTAAAATTTACAGCAGTGACTTGGTCAAATAATTTTAACCTTAAAGAAAGCAACAAACGGGAAACAAAATCATACCGCCGCATATGAAACATGTGTGAAGGTGACACGTGGTATTATAAATGACCGCAAAAGTATAGCGTAATTTTCTCAACCTTATTTATTCATGACTTCTCGGAACCTTAAGGGGGGAAGTGGTGGCTGCTAACATTTGCCTGCACCAAAGCAAAAATTCTTTACGCATCCCCCCCTTCAGCTTTCAAAAAAAAAACTTCTTCTTTTCTCAAACTCTCATAATTATTATCATCATAATCTTTTGTTCTTATCTTCATTTTTCAAAAATAATTTGTATCTAGATTGTTTTGCAACAAAGAACATTTGAAAATTTTGATCAATTACTCGTATATGATTTGTTTGACAACAACTTATTATAAGTTGTACAACAAACGTAGAATATTAACGACCGAATCACATTTTGGACCATATATACAAAAAACTTTAGCGAAACCAGAATTGAGATATATTAATTCTGGGAATATTTGTAAATCTTTATCCGAGTTAGCGTTTGAGATAAGAAGAACATCATCATCAACAACAATGGCAATGGAGGTAGCGAAAGCGAATGAAGCAACGTTAATATTAACGTCAGGTGCAAGCGGGAGAATCAGTGCGCTTTTTTCTTTACGTGTGTTGAGGAGTTTGTTGCTTTTAATAAATGCTTTCGTGTTGTTATTGTTGTTGCCATTTCGTGGACGGAGGAGGATGGCGTCGTCAACGGGGGCGGTGATGGCGTCAGGGAAGGAGGAGAAGGGTGGTGCTGGTGGCATTGGGAAGGAGGAAAAGGTGGTGGAAAGAAAAGGGCCGGTGGTACGTGTGCCGTCGAAAATGGTGCCGCGGAAGAATGCGGTGGATCAGGAGGTGGCAGCGAGACGATCGCTGGCTATAAGAAGGGTACTTCAGGAAGACGATAAAGAAACGTTGAGGGAATTTTCTCTTTTTGTTACGTCTAGAGGAGACACCATGTTTACCCAATCATGGACACCCGTTTCCTTCAAAGTCAGGTAATTAATTACTACTTAATTATAGTTGTGTTGATACCGACTAGTTGAATGATGATATGAATTGAGCTAGTTTAAATGCTGAAACATAATTTATGTGAATTTGTATAATCGACTCTTAACTTATTTAAGATTGAGTATAATCGTAAACGTAATATCGACTGATCGAATGATGATATGAATTGACCTGCTTAATAGTGAAAACATAATCTAAGTATATTTGTATAATTAACCGTAACTTATTTGAGATTGGACGTACCATTTTGTTGTTGGTGATTAATTATTATACCTATTCCAAAATGAGATAATTAATAATAATGATTTTAGTTCTACAATATATTTGGAGTAGTAAATGTTAGTACTTATTAAATTAAAAATTGATGGTATCAAAGCCACTATATATTTGGAATTGATTACTCTTGCTATCATTGTTATGCCCAATTAACAATTCCACACTTTTCTTGGTCCATGATGTTTCTGGAAGGTCCTAGGATGTTTGATTAAATTTAATATTTATGTTTCCATTTTTGCCCTCGATTGTCTTGTTGTTGTGAACTTCTTGCTTTTCACGTTACCGTTGGATAAGAGTCATTAGATTACAAATTATTATTGGATTATTCGAATGAAAAATGAGTTGCTTGCCGATCACTGCTGCTTAGGAAATGCAGAGAATTTAATGTGATACTCAATTATACCAGTAGAATGGGAATTTTGATCTCACTAAATTTCCACCATCCAGCAGAGCTTAGTGTATCTTCAGAGTTTTATTCTTCTTGGTTGTATCGTGCTCTTGAATGAGACTGCACAGCAACGTGTAATTAATGGGAAGGGAAAGTTTTTGTCTTTATTCGCTAATTTGATGTTATACTGTTTGTGCTGTTCCTGCAATTATTTTGATGTTTCAATTTTAATGGTGGACATTTAATGGCCTTAAAATATTGAGTCCTTTTTGCTTTGGATATTGTTGGGTCCCCATATTATTTTAATCTATGAGCTAAAAAAGTTACTATTATTTTTAGTAGCTTCTTAAAATTTTAAATGTTATACTCCACTTTTATTGATGTGACACTATATTTTAGTCGGCAAAAGGATGGCGTATTTGTATATTTGAAATCAACCTACTTTAGACTTTTCATTTTTCTCTTAATGAAAAATTTTATAAGGTCATAAATATTATCATATATATTTAAAATTACAAGTTTAAAATTAGTTATTGCTATACAAATGTTGCTTTATATTTACAATCACGTCTTTCAGAAGTCGTTGATATCTTAAATTTTATGCTAATTTATTTATGTTATATAAATTGAAACGGATTGAGTAGTTGAATGTCTATGTTCCATTTAGGTTTCATCGATGGGTACTTTTTATTTTTATTATTCTTAACTTTGAAATTTAGGATGAAAGTGATATGGGTGAGTCTGTCGTGAGTTTAAAAGGAATATTGCAGCCTCATGCAAAATTTGATAGATGGTCCCTAAGGCGGACCGCTTCCCAAGAATCCCAACGCCCTAAGTCACTAGTGATGGTGATTTTTCTGATTATTCTCTGTGTGGTAGCCATGGGCATAAATCATAATGGGAGATACAGCTTTCTGTGTATGTCTTGCCATAACGTGGCAGCTCTTTTCAAAATATTACTCAAGTCCACTTGTCACACTGTGTAACAACTAACAAGATACCCTTGTGAAGTAAATGAACAACGAGACCTCAGTGAACCAGTAGTATCTTTACTCTTGTTATTTCCACTATTGGACACAGCTTGAAAACATGATCTTGTTCTGATTAGGAGGGTAATTAAGGGTGATATTAAAAAACTGAGGCAAACCTCTCTTACGTGGATGTAATGTAGGTTTAACGGATTCAATTGAGGAACATAGATATTAATGTTGCAGATGAATTAAGTGTTGAGAATATATATATTTTAAACTTTTCAAGTGTAAATTCAGGATCCGCCTTAGTAGTAGCTCATTCAATTCCTTTTTCTGTTGGCATGCTGTAAATCCAATTATATTCTACCTTTTCATGAGGTAATATCTGCGATAGAATGAGCTGATAATTTGTAGGTCACAGTCCATTTCAACCTCTGATTCTTTGTACATTTGTTTTGTTAGCTATAAATTTTATCATTTCTTACACATGTTAGACCAATCTATTTATGGCGTACTTGTGTAAACACGTGCGTACTTTTAGCATCCGTAAATCCTAGATGCTGCAATCTGAACATGAGTGTTGTGGGAAATGAATAATCCTGATTAATCTATATTTCCATAAAAGAACTCAAATGTCCCTCTTTAAACTTGTTGCCGTTAAACTTCTCCATTGGTAAGTTCTTCAAATTTTTCCTAATGTAAGTAGACAGTAGACCATACAAAAGCATGTGATTATCTATTTGCACATGTTGAAATAATAGATTATGATGTTATTTATCTCGGTGCAGGGGATTGGTTTTCTTGATGCATGGACTCAATGAACACAGGTTTGTACATTAGTGTTTCAAGGTTCTTATGGTTATGATCCAGTATTCTTTATTTTAAGACCATAAATTCTTGATTTTGCAACAGCGGCCGGTATAATGACTTTGCCAAGAAGCTGAATGCAAATGGCTATAAAGTTTTTGGAATGGACTGGATTGGTAAGTGCGTGCTTACACAACGATTTATTACTATGCGCTTGATCAGATAACATTTTCCCTGTAGTTAAGTAGATTCTGGCATCTTAGGTCTGCTTTTTTGTTTTACCTGTTTTGGTGATTTGGAGAAAATTGACTGTCCTCTATCTCAACTTGGTGCTTTATCTGTTCTCCTGTTTCTTTCATTATGTATGTAGACTCAACTAGCAGTACTACCTTAGTAACAGAGATTTGTGCATATTGTAGTTTTTATCCGTCCTGATCGTTGCTTTTTAAAGAAGAGGTTAAGTTAGATGCATTGTTAGATATTTTAAATTATGTTAGATTACTTATATTTGGCGTATCAGATGAACTGTCTTATTTTCAAGATTATAAATATCAGATTTTATGTAGGTCTACCTTAGTAACAGAGATTTTGTGCGTAGTGTAGTTTGATCCATCCTGAAAAGAGTTTCTTTGTTTTTCCTCTCTTTCGTGATCTGCTTTCATATCAACTAATAATCCTAGTCTCTACAGTTGTTCAGTCCTTTATCATTTTGTTTTCGTTAACATGGACTTTGCCGACGTTCAATCACTAGCTTCTTTTATGGAATGATATTACTGCTAATTTTAAGGCGTAGTGTTAGTTCAGTCATACTTTTACTGTAGTAACTTGAGATTTCTTGTGAATGATTTCAAAATTGTTCCACTTTTCGGCTTGTCAATCTGATCAGTTCTCTCCAACGGAAAGCCATTAATACATGTTTATAACTTAATACTTTCATAATTTTTGCTAGGAATAGGACCTTGTTTTAAATTGACAAACTGGTTGCTAGTAGCCTAAATTAAGGTGTCCCTTTCCTTTCTCCGTTAAGCTTCTTTGAATGTGGTATTATAGAAGGCAAAAAGAAAGTCGGAAAAGGAAAGCGAGAATGTTCTATATCCCTGCTTTGGGAGGGGGTTTTGGAGGCAAGGGGAAAGGTTAATGGGAGAAGAAGGTTGATCTGGTTCTCATCTAATAGAAACTTCAGCGCCCGCTGGTTATCCTAGAATTATCTCATGCAGAGTCATCAATCGGCTGGCAGGGTATGGACTCGTCGTTGGACTTTATTTCAGACTTCAGTAAAAATGGCAATTCAAATTTTGGTTTTTATTTCTGTCTTCAGAACCAGATATGGTACTCGTATCCTGTTTATTGCATCGGTGCGTGCTGATAATTTTGCATTTATTGCTAACTCAATGATTCTTTGCAATATAGAGATGAGGGAATACACGGATGTCTAGGTTTGTTTGAGAGCAAACCATAAAGACATACTTGTCAGAATCTCTTCTGGGTGAAATAAGATTTGTTTCTTCTAAAGTGGTCATTTGTCAATTTTAACCTGAATGTCAGTTTCTAAACTTTCTCAAGCTTTACAATTCTGATATTCATCTGCTGATGAATCTCCAGAGGAGGAAGAAAATTTCTTTTTTATTTACTGTTGTTGTGGTAGAAGTCAGTCTTCAACTATGCATCTATGTCGCATGTTGCAGGGGATGGCTTTCCTCCATTCAGGACGCCATTGGGGCGAAAAAGTAACGTGTGAAGCTCCTTATCATAAGTAAGCTATCAGATTGAATTTTTGCATCTGCCTCTGTGCATGGAGTAGTAGTGGGAGGGAAAGGTGTTTACAACTCCATTTAAAGACATTTTATTGGAAAGATATTCCTAAAATATTACTAGTATTATGCATTAACAAGGGCCAAGTTTCAGAAAGCAGTATCCCATATGAGTCTAACTTTCTTTGCTGGTGCCAAATTGCAATTGAGTTGTCTTTCCAAGCTAAGGTAGATCGTACAACAGTTTGGTTTTGGGGGAGTGGCCCCTTAATTATTACTACTATAGTGAAGGAAACTGATATTCACGACTCTGAAGAGCACCTTGACCTATTTGCCTCTCACTTTTCATCTCAAAACGTCGAAGTTGTTTTTGATCCCTTTCCCCCCCCCCCCCCCCCCCCCCCCCGCATCTCTCTCTCTCTCTCTCTCTCACTCTCATTATAGACTTGGATATTTCTGCCATTTATTTCTTAATAGTTGTGTATGTTGAACTGTTTCCTGAATGCACTTGGTAGTGTGTGAATAGTTCTGTAAAAGTTGTCTATGAATCCTTTGGGATGTTGCTTTCTAAAATTTAAGCTTATTTTTTATGCAGGTCATGGTGGAAGTGATGGACTTCATGCATATGTCCCTTCTCTTGATGATGCTGTTAATGACATGGTGTGATTATCTAATTTTTTCATGCTCAAGTTAGTAATGAAGCTGAACCAATTTGCATGTGTTATTATTTACTAAGTTTTCTTCCGCTTCATGCAGAAAAACTTTCTTTCAAAGATTTTAGCTGAAAATCCTGGACTTCCATGCTTTTGCTTTGGACATTCGACTGGTGCAGCAATAGTCCTTAAGGTAAATGGCACGGATTGTTTAATATCCGCTCAATCATCTGTTAAGTTTGTACCGACGACAGTTGTTGAGTCTGCCTTTTATCTACACTTGCAGGCAGCACTTGATCCAAAGGTAGAATCTAGGATTGCTGGTGTTGTATTAACTTCACCTGCTGTAGGAGTTCAACCAGCTCATCCAATTTTCACCGTAAGTGTTTGTTTCCAGATCAAGATCCTGCTTTTGTCCTCCTATTTCCACCGTACACTGTGAATAATTCTGGAGTCCTGTTTCTATATTTTAGGTACTTGCTCCAATTGTGTCATTCTTAATTCCAAGATACCAGTTCAGTGCGGCAAACAAAAGGGGTGCTGCAGTATCTCGGGATCCAGCAGCGTTATTAGCCAAGTATTCGGATCCACTAGTATTCACGGGATCCATTAGGGTACGAACAGGTTATGAGATCCTTCGGATAACTGCCTACTTGCAACAGAATCTGAACAAGTTGACAGTACCATTCCTAGTACTTCATGGCTCTGATGATGCAGTAACTGACCCTGAAGGTTCTAAGAAACTCTATGAAGAGGCTTCATCAATTGATAAAGGTATCAAGCTGTATGAAGGGTTGCTGCATGACCTGCTTTTTGAACCTGAAAGAGAAGAAGTCATGAAGGACATAATCGACTGGTTGAACCAAAGACTGTTGAATTGTTAAAAGTGCCAATGGCGCTCGATCCGAAGAGATTAGCAGTGGAGATGAAGAGAGGTGAACTTGCTCAATTAGTTTTAAGCATGTTACATATTTTGGTTGAAGACTGCATTTTTCGAACCGATGTAAAACTAATGATCAATACTCCGTTTCTCAATTTTCTTGGAGAGGGATGCTCAAGGGAATGCGTTTTGCTATCTAATAATATCTATTTCCTTGGGATGGACTCCTATGATTGCGAAATCGTGCTCCATTGGCCCTCGGGCATTTTCGCTGAGCTGTTTATCTTTGAAGCTTTTGTACGAATTATGAGTTGTCTGATTAACGCACTACTATTAACTGTAAAGAAATGGAAACAGCGCGAGGGAGCTAAAAGGCCATGCACCAAGTAAACTGGTCCAGGGTGGTGTCAAGTTCGACCTTCGAATCATTGAATATCGAAGAAGAGGTTTCTGGAAAATTATAGTACTCACCTCGTGTCATTTTATGTGAATATTCTTGTTTAGGATGGCTGGTTTATTACGAAGTGAGAACTTTTCGAGAAATAGTCTTTATTTGCATGTTCTTCTCACTTATGATTCCAACTTATTATTGTTTTCTATATTTAAGGTCAGCTTGCGACTTAAGGGATAAGGTTGTCTCTTGCTCTCTCTTTTACAGTTTTGCTACGTGCACGGGCAATTTCAAGAATACGAACTTCCAGAAATGTATCTCTCTGTTTTAGGTCGTTACTTATTTGATTAACGATCAGTCTATGTCATGGGTGAAAGAGACGATGTTTCTTCTCCATCACGTGTATTAATACTATGTTACTTTGGTTAATTGGGAAAGAGTCAATTTTTACACAAACATAGTAGTACTATCGATACTACTAGTACTACTATATTTAGCTTTAAGTTGGTCTTATTTTTTTCCTTTTCATTATCGTGCGAAATCTAAGCGTATAATAGTTAGTATATGACTTAAGAGCAGTATATTCAACTTGAACAGTTCGAATGCCAACCCCGTAGTTGCTACACAGGTAAGTGTTTGTGTGTGTAATTATCTGATGAAGCTGAAGAGTTTATTAGTGGAGTAATACAATTTCATTGGTACTTCGATAACCTAGAAGCTTTTGTAGGTACAATTACTCCTCAGATAAACACAATTAACTATGAATTGATAGTTATAGTAAAACAAACCATCCAAAAGGTTTTGTTTCTTTTTCTTATCTTCTCTTTACTTAATAGAGTAGTTGCTCTTATTATTTTATGTTATCTTAACACCAAGGTACAGTTGTGTAAATTGGTATTAAATATGCGTTGATATTCTTTAATCTATTTGGAAAATATTTTAACAAGACTCCAGGCTGTGTAATAGTGACTAATGCATTACTACGTCTGATGAAACAAATAGAAGGGGATAAATTAAAGGCTCTATTAACAGTGTAACTTGTCAAGTTCCACTTCCAAAGCTACAACTTGCTTCTTACGCGCAAAAGATCTAAAAGAAGCTTTTAGAAAAATATGTTTAATTTAATCCAACATGTGGCTCGTATACCTAGTTGATGTTCTGGAAAAAATGTTTAAAAGCCATAATTCTTTTGTTTAATTTTATTGTATTTGGTTATACCATAGATCAGTGATTTGACTTTTTTGGGATAGAGAAGTACGTAGTAAGTAGGCAAGCCATACTTGGAAACACTTCTGTAAATAAATCCAGTGCTTAGTAATTTGCACTTTTATGTTCTTTTTTTCTAACTTTTTCTGATGTATGAGTTTCGAATATAGAGTTGTAACAACAATAAAGAATTAATTAATATTAGTTTATTTAGAAATATGAAAGAATCCTCTATGTTAAAGACAAGAATTAGACCACTAGCACTAGGGACGTTAACAATTAGATGAAATTCATGTGGGCGGCTATGTCATGAATAGTGTCTTCCACGACATGCCACTATTTTTGCCTAAATATGACTTGATCCTTCTTTCTTTCTTCTCCTTCTTCTACCCCCCACCCCCCTCCGCAAACACACACACAACTTATTTTCTAAATTTTTTAACTTATTAGAGACTTGGATCATGAGTCTTTCAATTCGTTTTGTAATACTAATGTGCCTTATGTTAAGTCCCGACTAAAGCAATAGCTAGGAAGCCCACACGACATTTAAGTAATCTAAGAATATACATTTCAGGATATGAAGAATCGAAAGGGTGTTATACTACATTAGTGTACATATCAAATAACGTTTGTTATTTTTTCTCATTTTAGGTACGTAGCCAAATAGGAGCAATTAGTAAACAAAGGTGACTCTTGTTAGAATCTCACATTGGTTGAAAGTGTGAGTTCTGAATAGTTTATTTATATGATTTTTGAACAATTTTCACAACTTGAGTTATTGTGTTATATAATGTTGGTGCTTCATGTTATTCTCCATGTCAGTAGATGTTCAATCCTATGCATTGCGGGTATTTCGGAGCCGTATATCATATAAGTTTTTAATCTTTTTTAGACAAAACTTTAGCTTCTCTTATAATGAAATACATGTCGAAATACAATTTTAATTTTTAAAACTATTTTTTTAACTCAATTTCAAAAACTCATTTTTTTCAAATTTCAACCAAATTTCAGTCCAAACGCATACTAAAATCCCACTACTAAAAAAACAAGGTTCTCCCACCACCACCAGGCGACCGAAAATTGGTCTGTGCAGTTGTGCGACCGAACCACGGAAAAAATAAAATCAAAATGTGGTCGAAGTGGCGACCGCTTGTGAGTCGCTGAAAATTGGATTTTTTTAGTCAAAGCTATGCGATCGAAAATCGGTCGCATAGTCGGTCGCCTAACTGTGTATGAAAACGGGGCAGCAGCTCTTTCTCCCCCATTTCAAAATACCCAAAACCTATCCAATCCCTAAAAACCGAACCCCCCCACCCCATAACCAACTATCCACCATTACATACCCCATATAACTTTAAATTACTACTCTATAATCTCCAACATAACATCTAACACAATCTACACCTACTAATTCAAGGTAAATTTCATTTTTTAGTAATTTTTGTTATTTTTTAAAAAACTCAAATAATGACTTTTTAATTCACTTTTTTTGTAGTTATTGGGTGGATAGCACATTGGTGAATAATAGTTACATGCGATTGGATCCCAAACAAAGTTGAGGTAATTTTTTTTTTTTTGGTTTAATAATCCGAATTTATATATATATATTTTTAAATAATTCGGCCTATATGTTGTTTACATGTTAGTTGTTAGTTATAATTTGTTTATTCTATATAATGTGATGTCGAGTAAGTTGTTTTGGGTTGATGAACTTTAAATATAGGGTTGTGATGTTTGGGATTAATTATGGTAATTGTTGTGATTTGTTGGAATTGTTTGGTAGAGTTGTTTGCAATGTGTTGATGCCTTGTCATGGGTTGTGGTGTTTGGGATAGTTGCTATGCATTTAAAGTTAGGGTTTTGGTATTGTTGTTTGCACTCTTCATGTTTGGAACATTTTATGCCTAAACCGGATAAATTGTATGCGTTTTGTATTGCATTGCTAATAATAATTAATATGGAATTCAAACGGACCACCGGATATTAAAAAAAGGCTAGGATTATTAAAAATCATTCCTATTAGATTGTTCTCAATTTTTTAATTTTTGCGTAGATATGGACTTTAATGCACGTCGTTTGTGGATGGACAATCGACTTTTTCCCGGTCGGCGGGGGATAAGGTCTGAATTTGAAGAGGGTCTTCAGGAATTTGTTGCTTTAGCAAAAACAACCGAACCTTTTATAAGGCGTGGTACAATTAAGTACCCCTGCATAAAGTGCAAATGCTGCACCCTCCAAGATATAACGACCGTACAACTGCATCTGTTAGATAGGGGGTTTATGCCAGATTACTATATTTGGCGTTATCATGGAGAGCCGTGGGATTTGCAGGGGCACATTCAACTGCTTCAAAATATTCATGGCACTAGTAGTTCTCCGGTTTTGGAACCAGACCGTAATGATTATAGAATGGATGATATGGTTCGTGATGCTTTTGGTGTGTACCCGGATAATGATCCCATGCAGCCAGGTACATCACAGCCTAACACTGAGCACATTCCTAATGCCGAGGCAAGTGAATTCTATAAAATGTTGGAGGAAGCAAGTTGTCCATTCCATGAGGGCTCGGTACATTCCAAGTTGTCTGTTGCTGTCAGATTGCAAAGTATCAAATCAGATTATAGTATTTCTCAAGCTGCCATGGATTCCATCATAGGCCTTATGAATGAACTAAAGTCGACTAACATGGACTTACCAACTTCTTATTACTTCACTAAGAAATTGGTTTCCTCATTAGGCCTTACTTCTCATAAGATTCATTGTTGTGTTAATGGTTGCATGTTATATTACAAGGATGATGCAGAGCTCGTGCAATGTAGATTTTGTGAGGAGCCTCGATACAAGCCCGAGAAAAATAAAAAAAAGAAGCCGAAACCTGTTAAGTGGATGCATTACTTGCCGCTTATACCCAGGTTAAAGAGGTTGTATGCTTCGATGAGTTCTGCTCCTCACATGAGGTGGCATCATGAGCGGACCAGGCAGGCGGGTATTCTATCACACCCCTCAGATGGTAAGGCATGGAAACACTTTGATCAAGTGTATCCGGCATTTGCTAGCGAGCCGAGGAATGTAAGGTTGGGGCTGTGTTCCGATGGCTTCACCCCTTTTGATGTCTCGTCTACGCCATATTCTTGTTGGCCCGTATTTGTCACACCATACAACCTGCCTCCCGGAATGTGCATGACCAGTCCATATCTTTTTTTGAATTGTATAATACCTGGTCCACATAACCCGAAAACTCGTATTGATGTTTATTTGCAGCCTTTGATTGATGAATTGCAGACACTTTGGCATGAAGGAGTGGAAACCTATGATGTATCAATGAAACAGAACTTCCAAATGCATGCTTCTTTGATGTGGACTATAAATGACTTTCCAGCTTATGGGATGCTGTCTGGCTGGTCCACTGCAGGGAAGCTAGCGTGCCCATACTGTATGGAAGACACAAAGGCCTTCACATTGAAAAATGGAGGTAAAGTGACATGGTTTGACTGTTGCCGTAGATTCTTGCCAATGGACCACCCTTTTAGGAATAATACAAATGCATTCAGGAAGAATCAGGTTGATTATGAGGAGCCTCCTCGCAGGTTAACAGGGATAGAGATATGGAACAGGGTTAAGGACCTTCCTAAGGTAACTGAAAACTTGCAAACTAAAACACCTGGTTTTGGGGTCGAACATAATTGGACCAAGCAGAGCATTTTCTGGGAGTTGCCTTATTGGAAGGATAACCTTCTGCGCCATAATCTCGATCCAATGTATATTGAGAAGAACTTCTTCGAGGCAGTCCTTAATACTGTGATGGATGTCAAGGGTAAGACAAAGGGCAACTGGAAGGCACGGTATGACATACAGGAACTTTGCAGGCGACCCGAGCTACATGCGGTCCGGGATGGCAACAACATTTTACTTCCAAAGGCTTGCTATACACTCGACGAAGATGAGAGAAGAATGATTTGCGAGTGGGTGAGTAACTTGAGGATGCCTGATGGATATGCATCTAACTTAGAAAGGTGTGTTGATATGACCGGCGGAAAACTCCATCACATGAAGAGCCACGACTGTCACATTTTCATGGAAAACTTGATCTCAATTGCATTCAATGGGTTGCCAGATAAAGTTTTGAAACCAATAACTGAGACAAGCCTATTTTTTAAAGAGCTTTGCAGCAAGACTTTGAAGGAAGAGAGTTTGAACTTGTTGGAACAGAACTTTCCTGTTGTGTTGTCTAAGCTGTCAAAGATCTTTCCACCCGGCTTCTTTAATGTGATGGAGCATCTACCGGTTCACCTCGCTGAAGAGGCTCGGCTAGGAGGCCCGGTGCACTGCAGATGGATGTACCCTTTCGAGAGGTAAGCTTCCATATCTTATTCAATTACTTTATATTATACGCAACATAATTCTACTAACAGATTACTTTTTGTAGAATTATTGGTAAGTGTAAGCGGGATGTAAAAAACAGAGGCCAAATCGAGGGGTCGATATGCGAGGCATATTTGTCTAGAGAAACTTCACATTTTTGCTCATACTACTTCGACAAGGATGTTCCATGTATGCGCACAAGGCCGGATCGGCATGATGTGGGAGATAATAATGATCCCAATTACCCAGCACTCTCTATATTCAATCAACCAGGGAGGGGAAGTACATTATCATCCAGAAAATACCAGTTCACTCAAACAGACAGGAAAGCAGCTACAACACATGTGTTGTTGAACTGTCCCGAAGTCACGCCTTATTACAAGTATGTTTTATTTTGGTGGTACCCACTAAATTGTGACTAACATAAGTATTCTTTCTAATGTAAATTTCTTCGTTGCATAACGCAGTCACTTTGTTGCTGAATTTGGTCCAAATGCAGTCAGTGATCATTTTACAAATTGGTTTACCTCATTTGTAAGTGTTATGGAAACTCATATATTTTTCCATTGATTTAAAAACCTTACTACCGTCATCGAATTCTGACTAATTTACACTAATCCATTTAATTTTAATATAGGTAAACAATCCGGTGAATGGCATCAATTTTGATTTTTTGCGACATATATGTCATGGCCCATATTACGAGTATAAAAAGATGAATACATACTTCGTAAATGGGTACAAGTTTCATACACACAGCTGGTCAGAGGGTAAAAAAACCTACAACAGCGGTGTGTCCGTGAGTGCTGGAACTGGTGACTAAGGGGGCGGCTCTGAGTTCTACGGAGTGATTGAGGAGATCTTAGAGGTTGAGTATAGAGTTGGATGGCCTCATAAAAGATTGGTTCTCTTCAAGTGCAAGTGGTTTGATCCAGGTAGCAGGGGTACGCGGGTGGATTCGAGTTCAAAGCTAGTTGAGGTTAATCACAGAAGGTCATATGGAAACTATGATCCTTTCATCATTGCACAGAATGTAAAACAAGTGTGGTTTGTTCCTTACCCTCGGACGAAGAACGCATCAAAAGCAAAGGCCAAATCCAAGTGGTGGGCGGTTCTTAAGGAAAAACCGGTGGGATTAATTGAAGTACCTGATAGGTTAGATGTTGCATACCAAAATGAGGTCTCAACTGTTCCCTTGATAGCGAATATTGTACTTGCAGACAATTTGCGACATATTGGTGGGACGTATGACCCGGTGGCTGCATCTGAATTTAGTCGTGCAAAAAACCCGGCTAGTTTTGGAGAAGGAACTTCAAGGGCATACGAGGATGATGAAAACATAGATAGTGACGAGCCATCCGAGGATGAAATTGCTAGTGACTATGAATCGGATGATGAAGTTGATTGAACCTATTTGTACTTTGTAGTTTAGTATTAATTACCTACTGTAATGTACATATGAACATAATATGATTTATGTATTCTCATTTTCTGATTGTGATGTGCTTACTTAGTTGATAAATTTATTTATTCTCAGCACTTTAGATTGATGTATTCTCATTATATAGTTGATAAATCAATTTGAATGTTTCAACAGGGATGGACAAGTTATGCTCTAAAGTTTTTAGAAGAAGGTCGGGGAAGAGACCTGTGGGCGAGACTTCAGGTTCTGCGGGTGATGACAGTCAGGCCTCACAGGTCCCGCATTCGCTGCCTACTGATGCCCCATCTAGTTATGATCCAGCTTTTTTCAGGCCCCCTGGCCCATATCAGGTACCACTTATTACCCCGTCTCAGTTGCCTCCTGTATGGCAGTGGACATTCCCTAGCCTGGATTGTACTGAGACACAGGTCCCTCCCACACAGGGCGATCCCTCCCAGGGTGATGACAATCCTACTCAGCCCCCTGAATTCCCCTTAGATAGTTGTGACGGCCTACCGGATCAGCAGGAGCTCATGGTGTATGATCCGCATTCGCCTTACTACATTGGTGAGCCTGGCACTCGTGTAGAAGGCATGATGATTATCTATCCCGAGGCGGATAAAGAGTAAGCTACCTAATTTATTAAGTTCTTATCTATTAAATAATTAGTTCCTACTTTAATTGCTAGTATTAGGAATAACTCTTGTTAATTTTTTTGTAGCTTTTGCCCAAGCGATGAGTCCACTAAGGTACTGACTGCGTGCATGAGAGCGCACTGGAACCAGCCTTGGCGAAACTGGAGCGATGTGCCCCAGCAAGTAAAGAAGCAGATATTGGTAGATTTTGAGGTGATACATATGCATTTGGTTTAAAACTAATTGCAGTTTTTAAACCATGAATATGTCTAAAGAAAATATTTTGATATACTTTCAGGGCCAATGTATCTGGCATCAGGGTCTGGATTATAAAATTCGTAACATCTTCCCCAAGAAATGTGCTGCGTTATTCAAGGGGACTTATTACAATGCGCGGTGTAAAGGTACAAGGCCCGGCTTCCTCGATGCTGCCCAGTGGGCGGAGCTGAATGAATATTGGCAGTCGCCCGAGTTCGAGGTGAAGAGCGAACAAGGCAAGGCTGCGCGAGCGTCGGAAAAGAGTGGATCGCTCCATACTGGTGGCTCAATTAGCGCGGCTACACAGAAGATGCGCTTGGTACTGTTATTTAATTGATTGATTATTTACTTGAACAGTTGATTTTTTGTCTAACATATTATGATTTTTAATTTGTAGGAAAAAAAAGAAAAGCGCACTATTCCCGTGCTCGAGCTGCACAAGATCAGGCATACAAAGGGTGTCAAAAAGGGCGGTGGAGAGTGGGCCGAGCCCCGCACAAAAGAAGTTTGGGTAAGTTTGTAAAATTCGATCTTTAGTCGCGCCAATCCTTCAACGTTTAGTCTTTCTATTAACATCATTAATATATTTATGTTATTCAGGAAAAGGCTACAAAGGCTGTGGAAGAGTGGACATCGACTCAAGCATCGGACGCCGGAAGCAGCACCCCGGCTCCCTTGACGTTCGAGAAAGAAAAGCAAATATGGGTCGAAACTGTTGGAGGGTTAAGAAGGGGTCTGCTTATGGTCTTGGATCGCTATTTGCTTCGGATAAGCATAATGCTCGCTTTTTGGGCACTTCAGTTACTTTTTCTCCGTCGACCTCCGTTGATCCTGCTGAAATGGCTCAAATGAGAGAGCAGATCGAACAGCTGTCGAGAGTAAATCAAGAAACGCAAGACATGATCAAAAAGCTCCTTGCCAAAAAGGAGAAGAAAAAATCGAGAAGAAAGCATAAGAGCAGGCATCGACGCAACTCCTCTTCCTCTTCCGAGTCCGGGTCTAGCTCTGCCTCGACCGAGTAGTCTTTTCTGAAAGTGGATAACTGTCTGTGAACCTTTATGTTAACAATTTCAGGACATAACTAATGTTGCTGGATGTTTTTGAAATGTTAGGTTTTATTGCGTTATGTTTGAATTACTGTTTTTATTGTCTTCAAATTGCAGTTTTCTGTTGAAAAACATATGGTTTTTGCTGTTGCTACTGCCTGAAAACAGGTTTTTTATTGCAGGTTTTTTCCAGTTTGGCGACCGACTTTCAGTCGCCAAATCAGTGGCACACATTAGACCAAGTATGCGACCGTCGGTCGCATATGCTATGCGACCGACTTTCGGTCGCCTAAACGGTCACAGGTAATTCCAACACATTGACCAAATATGCGACCGATTGCTATGCGACCGATTTTCGGTCGCCTAAACGGTCAACGTTTCTATCCTATTATGCGACTGAATATCGGTCGCATGGTGGTCGAAGTTTCGACCAATTTTCGGTCGCAGGGCTTTTTGTTACCATTATTTCTCCGACCACCCATATCGGTCGCCGATCGGTCGACTGGGCGACCGATATACGACCGATTGGGTAGTCGGAGAACTGTGTTTTTTTAGTAGTGTCCCACATTAGTTGAGTAGTGGTATTTTCTATCTAGTTTTGTAATGTTTTCATGTAATGAGCGGGTTTTTAGATTTAAGTTACATCCAATTCCATTAGAAAATATAGCATGGGTTTATTTGATCTATTGGTAGCGCATCAATTAGTATCCTCATTGTTTGACACTAAAATTGTTCTCAAGAGATAACTTAAACAAGTTTATATTTTCACAGTAACACAGCAAATGTGACCTTAGTATACGACAGCTGGGATCATTACCATCTGATTAAAGAGGTGCAAACTCTAATTATTTACCTACTACTGTTCTGTCTGCACTACCTTTCCTTTTGCACTTTTCTTTTCCCCATTTTTAATATGGCTGTAGTTTATTTATGTCCTAAAAGGTATTTGCCACTAGAAGTTCTGTTTTTTATTAAGGAAGCAAATCTTGGACCTGTTCTAATTTAATTACTATTTCCATTAGCCAAGATAGCATAAAATATGCCAGGCGATATGGGTTCATTGAGCAAATTAATTCCCAAAACTTGATCTGAAAGCAACTTGATGAATACATAAAAGACTTTGATAGAAAACACCAATGATAATCCAAAACGTAGCTTCTATCTAAAAATAAATTAAACTTTTTCAATTTTACTGATTAGTCCAAAAGGTATCTTTCATATTTGGTCATTTCTAGTTTCTGGGACCATACTGATAAAAATGGAGAAAACTAAACATTGCCCCTGATAGTACAATCTTTCGGTAGGCTAAATTAAAGAAATATATGCGATAGCAGTATATCCTATATATCTGATACTGTATTTCTATATCTTGTGATCAGTGATAAAAGATGGTTTCGAATTTCTTCATATTTGTTGTAGGTACTATTGAAAAACATTAAACAGAAGATATGATTTCGAAAATAAGATCTGTTACTGAAAATGTCAAAACAAAAGAGAATAAGAAAGTCAATTTAAAATGAAAAGATTAATTGCATAAATGTAGAAAATAGTAAATAAAATTACAAGAGAGAATTTAAAAATATTATCCTCCCAAAATGTAGTTCCTCATGATTAGCTACTGATGAGGCCAATTAACAACCGATATTTTTGAGTACTAACTACTGATTAGTATTTTTTTAATGGGAAAAGAACTTTATATTTTTTATTACACTATATATGTAGCTGGTTGATAATTTGGCAATGCTGATTGGTTTTCCAAAGCCTAGCCCGCGTAAAAACAGCCTCATGATACCTATTAGTTGACTAAAGAATGCTTTAATGTATATAGTTTAATACATATTTGGATTTGGCACTCAATAGTTTTCTCCGTCCATCCAATTATGCAACTCATGGATAAGTGGCTGATAAATATCACAATAAACTTGAAGTACGTACAGACACAGGAATTGTATATAATATTGTACGTGGTGTACGAATTTTTAATATACTAAAGTTTTTTCTTAAAACATACTATCTTACACTTGACATCAACTTCTTGCATCAAGTGCTTTTCCTCTCTTTCAATTCTTCTTTTGGAAAGGTGAAATCAAGGGTGAATTGGTTTGTTAGGAAAAGTAACGAATATGGAAAGTTTATTAGTGCAAAAATGTAGGAACCTAAACATTAGAAGTAAAGGCGCGCTTTTCTCCAAATCGCTCCAAAAAGCTAATTGCAGATATTATCATCCTGCAATAATACAGCCCAATGGCCAATTCAAGATTTAGGTACCGTGAATTCTTAGTTGTAATGTGAGTTCTGAAATATATGTTGAAACATTATGTATAATTACATGTATAGTTTGAGCCGCAAGTCATGAGCTTTATCGAACTTACACGTCTATGAATTTTAGTGTGTTATCGAACATTCTCTTAAAATTACATGTGCAAAAGGAAAAAAACTAATCTTTAAATTTTAATTATATGTAAGTTGTTGAATCCTATTGAAATAATGAAAAATTCATGTAAAGTGGCAATGAGTTAAAATTTTACTTTAAATTTTAGGTTTTAAATTTCAAGTAAGACATTTTTGAGTTATATTGTATAAAATTCTGACTCCGACTATGTGTGAAGCCGGTGGTGAAAGCCAATGACATCTTCACCTAAGATCGAGAGAACAATTTATCAGGGAAAAGTGACAACCTTTCCAATCATCGTGGACTCTTTTTCATCCCCACCCCCTCTTAAATTTGTAACATTACCTTCCGCTTTCTGTATGTAAGAAGACTAATGACAAAATTATTATAATAACTGAATTCAACTTGCATCATCCCATACATCACGTTCTCCTTACCTTATGGCTTATTTCCTTCCAAATTATCAATTGAAAATTAGTGTTTCCTTTTCTGCTTCGATACCTTTTACTGCTGTGTTTTAACAACTCCTTTCCATTTATAAAGAATGTTTTAAGCTCACCCTTAGACCATTAGCATACCTATCCCATTGTTGGAGTTGCTTTCACCCTTTGAACATTCCAGAATAGACCATTTACCATTTATAGAACTCCCACAAATTAACTTGCCTTTTTGTCCCCACTTCACATATAAATATGAGCTTTTCCTTTAACTTAATGCCCACCATCTTCCCCACTTGCACATACATTATGATGTAAATTCTGCAATATTTGTTTCTTCTTTCAGCTAACTCCTCCAAGGTCATGTGGCTTACTTTAGCAGCTAACAAGATCCTAGAGGACAGGGTACTCAACGATGAAAATTCAGTAGATGATTTTGATCAAACGTTAGAACCTTCAGCTGAAATACAAAATTTCACGTATACATTATATTTTTCTCAGTGTTTAACTATAAGTTCTATTACATTCAAATTTTCTATATATGCACTTCCATTCTATCTTATACTTTTCTTTTTTTTTCTGGAAAAGATTATTTGTTAGCTCATGGAATGTTGGAGGCATTTCTCCACCTCCCGACTTAAACATGGAAGACTTGCTCGACGCTCGAAACAATTTGGCTGACATCTATGTTCTCGGGTAAGGTTCAGTGACTCCACTGTTATTGTGAATATGCTAACGAAAAATAGTTTCGTGATTTCTGTTATAGTGGATAAAGTTCAGTTACCATACGATAAAAAAAATTAATAACCTCCAATTCTTGTAATTTACAAACGTATATTTATAAAATTTTGTCAGGTTTCAAGAGATTGTACCTCTGAATGCTGGAAACATTATAGTGCCAGAGAATACAAGCATATCCATGCAATGGAATTCTTTAATAAGAGCAGCTCTAAACAAGACTAGTGTCATGAGCCTTCAGAAGGCAGAGGTGGGAGAAAGTCAAAAGGTTTACCCACTAAAGAGAGAGGGTTCCTTCACTGCTTCAGCAACTTCATCACCACATTTTGAATGCATATTTAGTAAGCAAATGGTGGGGATTTTTATTACCATATGGGGAAGGACTCCTCTGCTTCCCTATATCAGACACACTGGTGTCTCCTCTGTAGGCTGTGGTATCTTTGGCTGCCTTGGGAACAAGGTACGTATTTTAAAAAGAGTTTAATTAATATTCACCAACGGTGTAAACTTTATTTATACCGTGGGTAATTACAAACCTAAATTTTGAAGTTTTCTTACTTGAAAATAAGTTAATCTACTTCTATAGACTGGCCCTAAGTTATGCATATAATTAGCATCATATTAGCAAGTGTAAATGAAACCAGCTGACAGATATTTATCTATTTTTGCTTTACTATCATTTTTGAACATTTGATATACATATGCAGGGTTCAGTTTCGGTCAGATTTTGTTTGCACGGAACAAGCTTCTGCTTTGTGTGTAGTCATTTGGCTTCTGGTGGAAAAGAAGGAGACAAGAGAGACCGAAATGCAAATGCCGCCCAAATTCTATCACGCACAACATTTCCTTCTGATCCCGTTCATTCTTTGCCAAGAAAGATATTACACCACGAGTACGTATACATATGTACCTCTCTCACATACTTTTTTCATATTCTTTCCTAATTTACAAAACAAAATGAATTAGTTGGTTCAGAATAAGCATGATCTTATTTTTCTGGGACTTATTAAATGTTTGCATGTAGTATACATAATTGGAACTAAAAACTGGTAGAATTAATTAGTCTAGTTGGATTTACATAATCTGTCCTAAATCGACCTTTACTGGCATAGGGCTAACACAGTATAAACGGCTTGATTACTTTATTATGCTTCCTAAAGTCAAGCAGGCTGCTATTCCCTACAAGTTGAAAGAAAGTAGATCAGCTGTAAAAATGGAAAGTGGAGAGAAATAGTGAAAATTGATGCTTACCAAACACCTTGTGTCATCATATGAATGCTCTCTTATTGGCAAATTACTATTTTACTAGTATTTATTTAGCACTATAAAGGAGATTTCACTTTGCGAGCAGTGATTATTATGTCAAGTGGTGCATATCTGAAAACATTTTCTAATACCACAAAATTTCCAATCAGTGATTATTTTACGCAATTAATCAAGTAGCTGTATTATCTAACTGCACAAGCTACGTAATTTCATGCAGCAGGGTGATTTGGCTTGGAGACCTGAATTACAGGATTTACTTACCTGAACCCACAACTAGATCTTTAGTCAATGACAGACAATGGACCACATTATTACAAAACGATCAGGTATTGTAATTTATCATGATCATCAAAATATATAATTTTAAAAATAGAATCGAGTATAGAGTTTTTACGATATTAGTTTAAAATGGCATACCCAACATCTAACTATTCATAGCAAGCTTGATAAAGTTACCTGCAAAGTAAGATAATAAGAACATGCTATAGGCCTATATAGCTGGTTAAAAATGAATTGATGATGATGTGAAAACTTTTTATACATTCATTGTATATAACTTAGATCCATGAACTCTAATTAATAAGCATTGCTCTGAAATTGACATTCAACCTTGAAACTGAAGCTGAAGGCTGAGCTGAGAGAAGGGTGTACCTTTGAAGGATGGAATGAGGAGGAAATCGAGTTTCCACCGACATATAAATATAATCCAGATTCTGATGAATATTATGGCTGCAATGGTCAGAAAGGAAAAAAGGGCAAGAATCGAACCCCAGCTTGGTAAGTTGCAAACATGACTTCTTCTTTTTTTGATAATTAGTGCAGTTGAAGATCATGATATCTTTTAATTAAAACAAATGAAACGGGCAAATCTAATAAAGAAAATATATGTTTTGTAGGTGTGATAGGATAATATGGTTTGGCAAGGGACTAAAGCAAAGCCAGTATAATAGAGTTGAGTGTAAACTGTCGGACCATAGACCCGTACGAGCAATTTTCACAGCAGAGGTTAAGGTTCAATGTCCATCAGAGGTCTCAGAAAATTTTGTAAAATGTTTTGATTATTTGTGAAGCAGTTCTAATTAATCACGGAAATTGTGATTGAATTTATATGTGGTTGAAATCATATGGTTAAAGTTTGACGCACAATTCAAACAAAAACAAGCCTTGTACTCCTTTTCGGATGAAGATGATTCCAATGATGTCGTACGTGAATAATATGCTTACTTGGAGATATTATTAAAGGACAAGGAAATAAAAAAACAGAAAGTATCAATATTAGAACTTGTACTCTTTGGCGAGCAGAAAAAGGCTACCTAGTCGGTCCTCCAAGAAAAATATATGAAATCAAGCAGTAGGATATTCTCGCTGAAACTTTAGTGTAGAGGATCTAGCTAGTCTATTTATGTAAAAAAAAAAATTGAGGCTCCCTCATTTCTTGTAAATTCGATTTATAGTGATTTTGGTCCGCCGCATGTCACAAACTTTAGCGTGCGACTTAGTATTAAGATAACTGTTACAAAAAAAATATATGAGAGGCACCAGTAGTATGACATAAATCACAAGGAAAATTTCAGTGTTACAAGACTCAACTTGAAAACATGTCTCTTAAAAAATAATAAATAGCATAAACTCTAGTGCTAGAAGATGAGCTAAATTTTCGAACACCAACAAACTTCTGAGCATAAAATTTTTTGTTTTGCTTTTTTTTTTTTTTTTTTTTTTTTTTTTTGGGTATATAGCTAAACACTTAAGGGTCGTTCGGTTGATATAGAGTTTTCGTGGGCAAAAATACACCACCTACTATTACAGTGACATGAGTCCAACTACCGAAACTAAGCTTAGCTTACAAATCACCGGACATAGAGAATACGCGCATGCTCCCTAAACTATGGCTCCTAAGCTGGTACGAGCGTAGGATGCAAGGTATACATCTCGCCGCCTTAAGGATTACAGTCTCCTAGTTAGGGTTTCGTATATACCACCTTAAGTTTATAGACCCAAAGCCATATAAGCCCCTCCTTACATTGTATTGTACATCAAGCGATTTACATCGAATCCGACTATTATCAAGGAATAAGATTATTACTTCCTTGTTTATTACTTTTCTCTCAATATTTACTTACTTTTCCTGCGAATTTACTGTATTGTTTGTGACCCTCTAACAAATTCAATTGTTTTACCTAAACGACCAAATTTAGACCTAAACAGTTTGGGCGCCCACTGTAGTGCCCAGACAATTGTAGGTATTCTACGAAGGAAAAGGTGAAGTCATGTCAGGCGACAACAATAACGTTTCAAAGAACACTACTGATGCAGTTGATGATTTTGCACGGGATCCCAGCGATCCTAACGGACAATCAAAGGATTCTGCCAAGGAACCTGTCCATGTAGCTAGCGACGGTGAAGACGATCAACCGCGGGGACATAATTCTGAATTTAAAGATTTCCTTGTAGATCTCCTCAAGACCCTGTCGAAACGAGCAGAACAAAACTCAACCAAAATGCTCGAGGGCACGACCCGTAAATGAGTCATTAGCATCCATTCCTAATCACATGCTCAACATGGATGCAGCCCCTGGAAGCTCGACAACAGTCAACAATCAAGATCTTACAGGAACACCCGTCATTCAGGACAACTTGAACTAGATGAACGCCATCCATGAACGGATCCGTAACGTGTTGGGTGCCCCACCCTAGGTTACCACCGTAGATGAGCAAAAGTTCTTCAAGCATGCATACAAGGCGAGTGTTGCACCGGTCCGCGTACCAAAGTATTTCCGCCTGCCAGATAACCTTAAGTACGATGGGACTACTAATTCGGACGAGCATATTGCTACATACTATACAACCGTCAAAAGCAATAAGATTTCTAGAGAGGAAAATCAATCTGCTTTTGTCAAGAGATTCGGCTCGACCTTGACTAAATGTAACGCTCGCATGGTACACTCTGCTACCATGGGTTCAATCGAGTCATTCACCCAGATGCATGATTTGTTAAGATCCGACAGTGGAACGACGAGTTGCTGAAGGACTACCTGGAAATATTCCAGAGGAAACGCATGGAGCTCCGATCCCCCAAGTAATTGATAATATTGTTGTAGCTTTTGGCAAGAGTCTGAATTCTAAGAGTTTACTTGTTACCCGGGAGTTACAATGGAGCTAAACTCTGCACCCCGTGACGACATGTAATGCTTTTTACCAAAGATATACGGAAAAGCTCCGTTTGGAACCTGGACAATCCTCGACCTTCGACAATGGAATTATCCCGATTGCCGAAGACGTTAGCTGTTATGGGCAGAAGTGAGAGTATACTGAAAAACCTCGAGCCGAAGATAGAGGGAAGTGGGGTAGAAGAGATTACAGGGCAGATTTCTGAGGACTATCGAAAACTCCAAAGATAGTTCCATTGGAACGAGGAGTGCATCTGCAATGGTATTCTCTCCTTTTTCCGGCGGTTGATGTTCAACAAAATTCAACAGAACCGTGGCAGCCAGGGTAGTTGTATAGCTCTGTCCTGTTTTATGGTTCTGAGGTTTCGTCTGCTTCCAACCGTCTAGAGAATAGTGGAAACATGGTGTTCCTACAGCAATTTTTCCATATATAACACCAATATTTCCCTATGTAAATTGCATACTGAACTACACTTATAAGTTCTAACTTCTAATAACTTCCTAAAAACATACCTAAATGTCAAAAGACAAAAATAAATTATTTATCTCCTTAAAAGTTAAGCAAATAGTCTTCAAAATTAATAAGAAAAAATTACACCCTATGTTATTCTATGGAATTTTTTTCGAAAACATTAACAATATTTTTCTCTTTTTCCAAACATAGCAATATTTTTGCAAATGCTACCAAATAAATCACAATTAAAAAAATCTTAGTTTTTTTTCTTCCTCTTCTCTCTCCCCACACACTATTTTCTCCAGCCACCATCGCTGCCCCCTCCCCATCGCTGGCTACCTCACCTATGCCATAGACGTCGGCGTCCCCTCCATAGTCTCCTTCGTCACTGGAGTCGCGTTGTGTTCTATTCATTTTTCGTCAAATCTGGCTCCCATTGTGTTGCGTTCTATTTGTTGTTGGTTTGGCCGGCGATGGAGCTCCAGAGGCTCTGTCGTCGGCCCTTGACACATGCATGACCTATTCTCCAGCTCTAGCCCTCTCGTCGCAGGCGTTTTTTCTGACAGATCTGGCACTTTTTTTTCTTTCTTTACTGGATATACACTGGGAATACACTTTACATTCAATAAAAATATAAAATGTATGTTTTGTTTATTTATTGTATATGTTGTGTAATGAACATACACATACAATACATACATTAACCATACAGTGAATATACAAACATACAATAATCTTATGGGTGTATGTCTACTGTATTTCACTGCGTGCACAATGTATTATTGTCTATACGATGAAAATACACACAAATCCAAAACGTTCAAAAATTCAAAAATAAAAAATACTAAAAAAATTTCCGACGGCCGAGGATCGGTGGTGGCAGTCATGGTATGGAGGCGACTTCTGGGGGTGACATGAAAGTGTAGGAGGTGGATCTAGAGTTTTATCACCCGTTTAGATGTATTTGCTATGTATTGTAAAAAAAAGAATATTAATTTTTTCTTTTTAAATGAACTAATATTGACATTTTTGTTTAAAAAAGAATATTACTTTGTATAGTTAAATTACCAATGTATAAATCTTTCCTGAAAATCATGAACGTAAATTAAAAGAAAGTTATTAATTTATCAAAAATTTAAAAAGTTAATCAATAATAACTTACCGAACAAGTAAGCTGTAAGTAGGTTTGCTTTTTATGTCCTAAATTTCCTTTACCAATGTGGTGTAGAGTAATTTCTCCATAAGTTTCAACGCTGCAGAACTCGAGGGAGGGACGGCAAGCAGGGACGAATTCTTTTTTTACCCTTATTGCTTTCCCTCTAGGATTGTATATATCATGTTCTCTTAAAAACCCATCCAACTCCTTCAATCTCCTTTTGTCTCTAGTGCAAATTTCTTTCTCCAGCTTTACTCTACAGCATCCATATATAGCATTAAAATTCTGGATCCTGAATACAGCGGATATGGAACTGAATGAAGATTTAGTTATGGATATCATCTCCCGCTTGCCTATGAATCTTGCAATTCGATGTAAAGTTTTAAACAAGAGTTTTAACAAGAGACTTTGTGAACCAAGCTTTTCTCAAAGATATGCCCCACGATGGTTTCAAAAACAAATGATTTCTAAACTACTCATCTACTCATCATCATCATCACGGTCGTACAAAATATCAAACGTTTTCCATAAATTCTCCATAAACCCTGGTTATGGATTATCAACAACAAAACCCCTTTGCGTTTCAGTTTTGGCCTGTTGCAACGGTCTGCTTCTCCTTCAATTTCATGATGAAGTTATTAAGGCTTTCTGTCTTTTCAATCCTATAACTGGGTTGCACCGATTGATACCATACCCAGAGCCTAGAAGATATTTCAAAATATTCGATGGTGGTGCAGGATTAGTTGTTGATAACCCTACTTCAAATCAATATAAGTTGGTAACTATTGGGAAGCCGGATGAACATGAAGGATATAAATTTCATGTGTATTCGTCCGAAGAACCTGGAGTGTGGCATGAATTCCAACTTAGAACGAAGTTGTACAATGTTGTTTTCTTAGTCGGTCAACCTGTTTACGTGCACGATTGCTTGCATTGGCTTAGAAGTGATGGTTGTATTATTGCAGTTGATGCAACGAGTGAACATGGTAGAATTATTAATAACCATCTTGAGATCATCAAACTTTATTTCAAGGATCCCATGTACGGCATAATTTCTTTTCGATTTGATGCATGTTTGGGGTTGGCACGAGGTGTACTTACCCTTGTTTGCGCCTTCAAAAATTTCATTGTCATTTTTGCATATGATTATGCAAACAGCAATTGGACAGTTTCACACACTTTGGCCAACTTCAGCTCGGGTGGGAACTAGCTTGAACATGGTTTTCCAATGTGGTTTGACGGCAAAAAGCTGATTTTCCTAGCAAGATCTTCGTCTGCACATGAGCCTGGATACCTATACGAGTACGATTGTGAGTGCAACACTCATAAAAGAGTCCTTCTAGTCTCAGATAAGGATACCATCACGTGCTTCTTTTCCTTCGAACCAACACTAGCCCATGTCCCTAAATCATTACCTCATACAGTCCACTCTATGCATCTCCCAGCGATTAGTACAATCTTAGATGAGCTTAGATGCTTTATTGCTAATAAAGCTAGAGTTATTTGTGTATCGAAAAAGGCTGTAAACAAATTTCCTTGCATAAACTGAAACAATAATTTGTCTACGATAATCTGATGTATTAAATTTGGAGTTATTATTAATTAAGTAGATACTGATCGATTGAGGTATGATAGTGTTTAAACTTCTTTTTTACTACAACCATATATGTACATATAACAACAACAATATAATATTTCCAGTGTTATCCTACAAGTGGGTCTGGAAAGGATAAATTAATGTACCCTACCTTATCCCACGCTAACACTCTGTTTGGATCATTGTTACCTATTGTTTCATAATGTATTGTTTTGTATTGTATTGTATTGTATCGTACTGCATTATAAAAACAACGTTTGAATTGATTGTATTGTTTCCCGTTGTTTAGTAACATTGTTATTGTTTGTTTTGATTGTATTGTATTGTACTGTACTGTAACTAATAAGTTTACTAATATACCCTTAGTTGTTCTAAATATTAGATTAAGTAACAAATTTTTTTAATATAATTTGAGACAGTTTATATTTACTAGTTTATCACCAATTATACATTGTAAATATAGTCATGCAAATTATAATGAAAATAATAAAAAAAAGTTAATAATATTAAACATAACAATAAGTTCACACTATTAATAATTTAGATAAAAAAATAATATTCCATAACGACATGCAAGCAATCATATTATCCAAATAATAGTTATTAACAAAAGTGTCATCATATATTTTGTATCAAAAAAAAAAGAACATATGGCTTGTAATTAATGAAATCTACTAACTCAAATTTCACGTTTTTGCTCTGTAATTAATGAAATTAAGAATTATACATTAAATAAATTAAGATAAAACGTTTAATGTAATCACACAACAAGATGACTTGTGAATCTGAAGAGGTAGGGAATGTACAAAGTAATAAAAGAGGCAGGAAACGTACTGTATTTTGAGAAAATGAGAGATGAGGTCAAAATAACTACTTGGATGTATTTAATAAGAAAATAGGGTAGAGGGTAAAATAGGATTATAAGGTTATAATTAAGGACATGATGAGAAAGTGTAAAAGCGTAACAATGCAAAACCACCAAATTAGTTGTAACAAAAAGTGGGTAGGTAACAACGGAATTTAACAATACAATACAACGAAATTAAAGTAACAACCAAAACAAACGTTGTAATATTAATAACAATACAATACAATGAGTAACAATGATCCAAACAAAGTGTAAGGTAAATATGTTGTTTTCGATAGATCTTCGGCTAAAGAAAAACAGTTTGAATTTTGAAAAAAGAACAAGATGACTATATATACCATGGCACACATAGGCATTATAACGAAACAACAATTTAAATTCTCACATCAAATCATAAAAAAGAAAATTATATCCAACATCAATTGAACAGTAAAATATGTAATTTATCCTAGTTAGTGATTCCGTTGTTTCACCTAAAGTTCTTATGCATGTTGTCTTCTGGAGCACTAGTCCTTTTAATTATCATGTTCTTTGTTGCGTGTTACATTTTCTTTTACGTTAAAACAAAAGGTAAAACAACATCTCATGGAGTAGTACAAGTTCGACAATATAATAGTGTTATGAAATATTGAAGGGTTTTACTCAAATAAACAACGTGCTTATATTTTGTTCACTTATGGAGTACTATTAGTATTACTAGTTTTTGGGTATATATTATTGCACGTGTACCTCACATTAATAGCCACAAACTTCTTTTTGAAAATGTAAGTTACTCATAAATTAAAAATTATTGAGAATAGTGTAGTTCCTTAAATTAGTTAATGTTGTTCCTATTTTGCTAACTTAAAATTCTTAAAAATTGAAGAGAAATTAATTGGCTCAAATTGTACATTCTCACACCTTATAAAGTCTGGCATGCATAATAGTAGGGTTAAGCTCTTGGAAATATTTCAGGAGACAATTATTTCATGGTTTTAGCCCATGGAAGTTTCCATCAACATACAAACAACAAAAAAAAAAAAAGATTTCTTGTCGCGCAAAACACTTGAATAACCTGTCATAGTTGAGAAGTACTTTGGCATAGAGGTAGACTAAGATCACATTGTTTAGGCCTGAATTTGGTCGTTTAGGTAAAACAGTTGAATTTGTTAGAGGGTCACAAGCAATACAGTAAATACGCAAGAAAAGTAAGTAAATATTATGAGAAAAGTAATAAGCAAGAAAGTAGTAATCTTATTCCTTGAGAATAGCCGGATTCGATGTAAAGCGCTTGATGTACAATACAATATGAGGAGGAGTATTTATAGTAGAGATTCACCCAGTACAAATTATGGTAAAATACAAAACTAACAAAGATCATGGGCCTAAACTCAAGGCGGTGGTATATACGAAATCCTAATTAGGAGACTGTAAACCCTAAGGCGCCGGGACGTATACCCTGCGTCATATGCCTGCACCGACTGAGCTATCGTGTCTTAAGGACCGGTGTATATCCTCTGCGCCCGGTGACTTGTATGCTAAGTCTAATCTCTCCAGTTGGACTTGTATCCCCGTAATAATAGGTGGCGTATTTTTGCCCACACATTAACTATGCACGTATTATAATGTAGGGATTATCTCTTGAATCACTAATATATTACATATTAATATATAATTTAATAATTTAAAATATTTAGTTACTCCTTAAATAAATTACAAAATATCTTTATTATTATGAGGGTTAATTTTATCATTTTAAATTTTAATACTTGCACTGTTAATACTCACATTACTTATTTTACCTTCTATCTTAAAATAAAACATAACTTATGCAGGTATTAGTTATGTGGCATATACAAAAATACAACCAAACATTGTATTAAACTTATGCAAAATTCTAAGATGGGAGAAAATCAAACCAAACGTGGTATTAATTAATACCATTTCTTATGTGGGTATTGGACCCTAGTGCTTGATACCGAACGACCCCTTATAGCTCCTCGTCGGACTTCATTTAAGGAAATTAGCCGTGCAGCTAACATTAGCTTATTTAGACATAAACTGTTTCCCATGACTTTGCAACTTTTTCGAGAAGAAAGAATACTAACATGCATGTCTAGGGCGATCTATAAGTTGTGTCTGAGGAGGATGAAATGCACACATACCTTATTCTTATTTAGAGTGATATACATATATTTTTTAGGGAAAGTGTTTTTGGAAATAGGTTTGAAAAAGATACCAGAGTAAAAAGTTAAGATGAAAATACCAAGACACAGAAAAGTAATGACATCAAAGTACTCAAGATAACCCAAGTAAATAAAACAACAGTAATAATAAAAGTAAAAATAAAGCCAAAAATAAAAAAGTAAAAATAATATAAATAAGGAGAGGAGTGAGCAAATATGGTGCTCTCCAAAGCCCAATCCTAGAAAAATACTCTCCCACAAAAAAAGGGTGGAGATGTTCAACTACGGAACCCACACACAATTCATGAATTGAAGGACATGGTCTCTTCAAAGCAGCCCAATATCATTTTTCTCCAAGCGAAGAAGACAGGTTGGGCCACTTTAGATCAAATTTGAGCTCAATTAAATTATGAAGGACTTTTTGTACCACAAGCAACTTATTGATTTAGAGGTACATATTTTTGGTACTCCTTAGTTTCATTTTATCGATTTTTCTGGCTACCCAGTATCACACAAAAAACGTGCATCATGAAATTTATTAAAGTCTATGAAAGATAAATTCACTCTTCCAAGGCGTATCACTGGTTACTTTAATAATATACTTGACTACAAACTTGGTCGAAAACAGCAACCAGAATGGAGAATAAATGATTTCAGATCGGCGGTAAATTTTTGTAAGCTCTTTGACCTTGACTACATTGGTAACCGCTTTACGTGGGAGGGATGTAGAAACACTCGAAATTGCGTCCTAGAGAGGCTAGATCGTGCTATGGCAACAAGAAATTGGCAAAAAAGCTTTCTAAATGACAAATTGTTCCATATATATTGAATCAACAACAAGTGATCACGTATGTATCTTTTTAACATTAGGCATAAATGTTACTCCCATCGTCCCAAAATGAGTGTCTATCTTTCCTTTTTAGTTTGTCCCAAAAAGAGTGCCTCTTTCCATATTTGGTAACTCTTTAATTCCAAGATTTGTTTTGAACCCCAAGACTTAAAAGCATTGGCCCATATTACACACAACTTTAATTTTAAACCACATGATTCAAAAGTCTTCCCTATTTTCTTAATCTCCACACCAAGTCAAACTCATATACTCATTTTGGGACGGAGGGAGTATCTGTTATGCAGCAAAACCTTTCCGTTTTGAAAATTTCTGGATGAGAGAAATTGATGTTAAGCAAGCAGTCCAAACTTAGAACATGGTAAAGGTTTTCCTATTGACGAAATGATAAAAAGTTGTGGTGTCTGTCTTCTTGAATGGGAAAAGAACGAAAAACAACAACTCACTACCATACTATATGTAGCTATTTAATTCAGCTAAGGAGGCATACATACATGCTCTTGAACAACAAAATATTTGCTGGAAGCAGCGAGCTAAACAATATTGGTTGAGAGAAGGTAATACTAACACAAGATTCTTCCATGTTATGGCCACGAATAGGCGAAAGAAAAATACATTCACATAAATAAAAGATGGATTGGGACAGTGGCATGGATGGGATAATAGATTACAAGATGTGATCACGGATTTCTATGACACGTTGTTCACTTTTGAACAAAGGGCTACATACACAGTTCTTGACTTGATCGAAAATAAAGTGATGACAGAGCATAATTTTTCTCTAAACAGAATTTTTACTGTTGATGAAGTGAAGGAAATAGTCTTCTCAATGCACCCAGACAAGGCCCCAGGACCTGTTGGCCTAAATCCAGGCTTCTATCACAGTTTCTCGTTGGTGGTGGGGAAAGATGTTTAAGACGTAATCTTACAGTTTGTAAATGGAAATGGTAACATACCGGGCCAGAACAACACAAAAATTGTCTTAATCCCAAAGAAGAAGCAACCAGAGGCAGTGTATGATCTTACGCCCATATCACTGTGCAATGTGATTGACCGTATTTTTTGTAAAATGATGGCAAATCGAATGGAGCATTTCCTAACTGATATTATCTCTGGGGCTCAAAGTGTATTTATTTTAGGTAGATTTATTATTGACAATGCCGTGATTTTATTTGAGATAAATCACTACTTAAAGCAGAACACACAAGGAAAATCAGGATTTGCAGCTTTTAAAACTGGCATGAGCAAGACCTATGATAGAGTGGAGTGAGACTACTTGAAGAACATTATGCTTAAAATTGGTTTTTCTATGGGTGGGTATTGAAAGTCTTGAGAATGGTTACTATGGTTTCATACAAAATAACCCATGCGGGCAGGGAGTTTGGAAGTATTATCTCATCAAGAGGTTTACGCCAAGGTGAACCGTTATCACCCTATCTATTCATCGTTGTGGCTAAAGGCCTCTCGGCACTCTTGGGATTTAATACACAACGTGGTAACTTACATGGTGTCAAGATTACACCGCATGCTCCCCCTATTTCACATCTCTTTTTTGCAGATGACATACTTTTTTTTCTTCAATGCAAGTGATTGTGAAGCAAGTACCATTAAAAGTTGCCTTATGATCTATCAAGAAGCATCAAGCCAACATGTGAACTTTCATAAATCGTAGATCTTTTTAAGTGGAAACACTAATGCTGCAATAAGAGACTCAATTGCTACTATTCTAAATGTACCGATAGCTGATCATCCTGGACAATATCTTGGGCTGCCAGTTATTGTGGGTCATAGCAAGATGGAGGTCTTCAATTATATACTCCTTTCGTTCCAAAATGGTTGTCATAGTTTGACTTGGAGCGGAGTTTAAGAAATGTGGTAAGACTTTTGGAACTTGTGGTCCAAAATAAGCCCTACATAAATATGTGGCTATAAAGCATTTCATTAAGGGTAAAGTAGTAGTTTACTCTCAAAAATATTTCCAAATTTAGAATTGTGTCATTCTTTTTGGAACAGACTAATAAGGAAATATTGCCATCCATTTTGGAACGGAGGGAGTAGTAGATAAGGTACGCTAAAAGCTTCAGAGTTGGAAAATAGCAGTCTTATCAAGAGTAGGAAAACAGATTCCGTTGAAGGCGGTGGTACATGCAATACCAAATTATCTTATGTCTCTTTTTGCATTGCATGTAGACATATGTATTGTTATTGAACGAGCTATGAACGATTTTTGGTGGCGCAATGGAGTTAGTGAGGGATCTGGAATTAAATGTATTTCATGAGAGCGACTTAGCAAGCACAAAACTGACGGTGGTATGGACTTCCGAATGCTCCAACATACATATATATCATTATTAGCCAAGACTCATTGGACGATTTTGACTCGGCCAAATGGTCTTGTAAGTCGAGTACCTAGTGCTAAATATTATCGAAACTAAGACTTCCTTAGTGCAGGCGAGGACTTAAATCCTAGTTTTATTTATTTGACGATCACTTTGTGCGGTAAAATACCTTATTCAAAAAGGTTGTGTCAAGGGAATAGGTAATGGACTCAATACATAGATATAAAGTGACCCATGGTTACCAACACGCCAATCTATGTTTATCCAAAGTGCTCCAAACGATGAGTCCCTGAATCTTTGCATTACAGACTTGATGGATAATGATACAAAAACATGGAAACTACGCCTCTTGGAAACCTTCTTTACTATAGAGGGATCAAATTATGTCAAAGTTATTCCCTTGTGGTTTACATCATGAGATGATCATTAGATGTGGTGGTTAGATAGACAAGGAAAGTACACGATTAAGAGTGGGTATTTGGTGCTTCAAAAGGATGATATTCCTAATCAGGATGGCACTATTTGGAAGAAAATATGGAAGTTAAAAATGCCACTAAAAGTCCTAAATTTTGCTTGGTGGGCATTGAAAGGTGTACTACCAACAGGGAGAAAACTTGCTTGGTCAAAAGGTCTTTCAACAAAATGTGTGTCCAGCGTGCCTCCAAGAAGCTGAAACCACATTTCATTGCCTAGTACGGTGTGATGCAGCGAAGCAGGTATGGCTTAAATCTTATATAGGATGGCGTACACTGGGGAGCACGCTACTGGAGTGGTTTACATTATTGGTACAGACTATGACATGTGATCAACTTCATGAGACTATAATGAAAGGAAAGCAACACGTATTAATGGCTATACTTATTTGGTGCCTGAGTCAGACTTTTATGTTAAATGGTTTCCTCCAGATCCGGGTGCTCTGAAATGCAATGTTGATACATCTTATGATGTTCACTCTGGAAGAACGAGAGCTGGTATGCTAATCCGGAATGCTCATGGCAATTTTGTTAGAGGATTTTGCACACCATTAGAGGCTACATGTGAAGCACTAATGACTGAAATTCTTACAGTCCGAGAAGTATTGAGTTGGTTAAAAAAGTACGATCACACATTCCCGATTGTTATTGAAATGGATCGTTTGATGGCCAAACAAGAGTTGGACAAATCTGAAAGTGACAATTCGTATTTTGATATTATTGTGCAAGATTGTAAAGCACTCATGTGTGAATTTACATCTATATTTTATCTTTTGTTAAACAGTCGGCGAATTAATGTTCCAAGGTGTTAGCTAGGCCTGCAAGTTCTATGTTTGATGCTATGGAGTGGATCACGCATCCCCATCGTTAATACATAATGTACTCGGTTACGATTTAAATAATAATTAAGTTGATTGCTCCTGTTTTTTTTTTTTAAAAAAAAATTGCAAATATCATGATCTCTTTTTTTCTTTTTACTATGTAAAAAAAAAAATTAAATTAACATGCAAATAAAGAAACTACATATTCTGTTGGTAGGATAGGATAATATGGTTTGGCAAAGGGCTTGAGCAAAGCCAGTATAATATAGGTGAGTGTAAAGCTGTAAGTTGTTGGACCATAGACCCGTACGAGCAATATTCACAGCAGAGGTCAAGCTTCAATAATGTCCATCAGAGGTCAAAGAAAATTTCATCACAATGTTTGATAACTTGTGAATCATTTCTAATGTTCATGCCGTTGTGACTGATTTCATTTATGATCTATTATTCTCATCTCCCTTTCTAGTATTCTTGCTTCCTATTTCATTTTGTTCCTCTTGTTGTAACTTTGCTACTGAGTTTGGAAGTTAATATAAAGATTGTGGATAGAGGGTTGTTACAAAGCATATGATAAAGTGAGAGAAAACTAGAGCCAGAAATAGCGGAACACTGGAAGCACAAAAGAAAAGATATATTTGTATTGTTGCAAAAGTACAATGAACTAAAGCTGAATTTGAGTGAGTTAGAGATTTCTCACACCTCTTTAGATGATTGCAAAAACTGTAGACAGAACTGATAGATTATACAAAGAGCACATTTGTACTTGATCTTGAGATATTGAGCGCACTAAAGGTGGTCTTTAAAATTGAGCACTTTTACATTTATTGAATATGTTGACACCCAATTTCGTCCCGAGCTGTAACTAATGACTAATTAGTTAAATAAAATTCAAGTATTAAAATTAAACTTGAAATTAAAATTAATTAAAGTGAGTTAATTAATTTCCAATGAAAAGGTTAAATTACATTGCTTATCTTTAAAATCCGGCTTATTCATGTAAATTACATTTAGTTAAGTTTAATTAAAAGGAAAAGGAGGCCAATTTCGTTCTCAGTATGTAAACTCAGTCCATTTCAGCAAAATATATATTCAATAGATACGACTAATGTAAATATCCATTTCCCTTTCAGAGGCCATCAGCCCACACCCACTTCATCCCCACTTCAGCAGTTAACCCGATTCCCCAAAGCCCTCACCCGATTCCCTTTCCAATTTTCCCCTTTGATTCTCACAAACAGCCAAGAAATCAGTACGATCTGGTTCCCCCCCCCCCCCCCGCCCACTCCCCTTGCCTCTCTCCATTCATACTATAGTACGAAAATGATCTAGACCCTTAATTTTTCAAGGAACGATTCAGATCAGTCCATTCCAGGGGTGAAATGGGGATTTTGAATTCAAAATCAGTCTAGAGAAGAGAATATTCGATTTAGAGATTCCTTCTCTTGGTTGATTTCGGATTTTGATACCTAAAGAGCCGTTAAAAAAGGGAGGTCAGTTTGGTATTTTTGATATAAAATTTAGAACCCTAAATGTTCATATAAATAGATAGTAAAGTGGATATTTGGGGGGTTTTTTTTTTTTTTTAATAACAGAAAGGGGGCAGTTCATAGACATTTTCTGAGCTTTCCTTCTTTTCTTTTTTTTATTAATACATACTTATAGCATCATTTTCTGTTTTGAGATTAAGACATTGTGTGCGCGTGTGTCGTCGCTTCATTATATTGGTCGTCATTTGTTTGAGTCTCATTATTCGAACCCTCGCTCCCTGTTCACTGCCTCGCAAAAGGTAATACTCGTTCTCTTTTATGCTTATTTCAGCTCTGGTTGTTAAGCTTATTTATCTGAGTTGGTTTGCTTGCTGTTTAGTCTCTTAATTGTGTTCATATTTACGCTTTATATTTCATGTTTGAAAATCCTGAACCTTTTAAAACTCCTTCCAGTTTCTTTACTTAAGTTTCCTTTATTCTGTCTCGAAGTGCTTTTAGTTAGTCATGGTTTCAAGTTTCTGAATTTGTTTTAAGCCTGTTCTGGTGAGTTTTGGTGCCTGTTGTGTTGAGGTGCAGGGTATGTTCTTGTCTCAGCTTTGTTCCTGGTAAGTTAGTTGTTCAAGGTGCATTTGGAGTTTGTTCAGGTGTTTGTAGGTGTTTGGAAGGGTTCTTGTTGGTTTGAAATTGGTTGTTGTTAGTTCTGTTAGTGTGATTGGTGTGTAGGTGATTAGGGAATTGATTCAAGGGGTATATGGGCTGTTCTCAGGTATGCTAGGTTTGTAGTAGGCCTGTGAGTGTGTGCCAGTATCAAAGGGGAGGTCAGGGTATTCTGGAGCTGTTTAGAGAGTGTAGGTGTGTGTGAGGTTTGATGCATAGTGTGGAATCTGTTCAGGTTAATAGCAGGAAGGGGCTGTACTGTTCTCAGGCAGTGTAGGTGTTTTGTAGGATGTTGTCTTGGTTGTATCAGGTAGATAGTAGTAGTCCCTGGTTCTTTGTTTCTGTGCGAGGGTGATAGTGAGGTGAGTTCATGTGTAGTGAGTTGTGGAGTGTGAGTTGGTGAGGTCTGGTGTGTTCAGGGAAGTGTAGTTTCTGAGGGAGCAGTTTAAAGAGAGGGAGTCAGGATAGAATTAATCTGATATGTGTGCTGATTTCAGTTTTTGCCTTTAGTAGCTAATTCATTTCTGGTTCATTTTGTTCCTTCCCAGTTTGTGTGAGAGAAATATAGTGTTGAATAAAATATAGTGCTAGAGTGGTTTGCAATTCATCCTCTAGAAAGTTAACTGGTATGACATTCTGCTTGAAATTAAAAAAAAAAAAAAAAAAAAAAAAAAAAGAGTTTCTGCCCCATCTTTAAAACTAGTATTCTCTGTTCTTCTGTGTCTTTCACTTAATTGGAGTGACCATGTTGGCAAAGTTTGTATCTTTTAACTGTGAATGCTTATAGAAAGACCTTGTGTCAATATAATCTACTCTTGCTATCCAATATACGAAAATCTTTGTAAACCGCTTTCTAGTAGCCAAATGTTCAATTTTTAATAGGTGAATAGAAAATATACAAGTAGTTAGTTTCAAGTTACAGGAGATATCCATATTTGCTTGAGTTGCCTATGTTTGGCACCTGGCAGATGTACATAGATACTTGTGTGTGTTCTCTAAAATACAGAGAGAACTTGTTGAAAACTTTTAGATTTCTTTGGTGCACGAAAGATTTTCCCATGAGGTTCGTTATATTGTTTATGCATTTTTTTTTTCTGAAAAGTCCTTTGTAACTTGAGATGAACCAAAGCTTTCTCTTTATTGTTTTTTCTGCAATGTTCTTCATAACTTGAGATCAAATAGCTTTTGAAAAGGGATCGTCTAATGTAGCGGATGCTTAAAAAAAAATATGATCCAATTGGTGTATTTGTATACTTGTTTCCCAGCTTATCTGAGGGTATTGATTACTTGATTAGATCTTTCCTGATACGTTTTAGTACATTGAGTTTGCAAGTCTCGAATCTGTGTGAAAATGTTTCTCAAAATACAAGTAGAATTAACAATTAGGTGAACTGTTTCATGCATACCAATACAGTTACACCTTTGGAAATATGCAGCAGTTATTTAAGTGGCTAGCATCAGGTAGAGAAACATCGTTTCTGTTTCTTTCCACTAATAGAATTGTGTATTTTGTGGAGCTGAACCTTCTATACCTGTCATTGCTCTTTGGTCCTGTCTTCCGTGTCTTTAAATCTGAGGGTCTTTGGCTTGTTTTCTGGTTAATGAAAAATATAGTTTAATTAGGGAGAAACTGGAACACTTTGCTTTTGTTGTCTGCAAATTTTGGACACAAATTAGCATTTCCTTAGTTGTGTTTGTTAGATGAAAATAAAGACTCACTGTTACTCTTTTCTGTTCAAATGTTTGGCTGAAGTGTTGATAATTCTTGGTCTTTGTCTTCAGGTATAGTTTGTATCTAAGCTAGTTTGTCCTCATTGCGCTCATATCTATGCTTATTATTTCCTTTAGGACTTTCTTTATTTGATGCTAATCCTTATCTTATTATCACATTTTGGCATGTAACACCTCTTGGGACGAGTTTGAGTTGCTAAACTCACAAATTGGGATGACGTGCATTTGGAGGTTACTGAACCGCTCCGCATTTTCGGGACTTGATATCCCCGAAAATGTAAAAGAAAGAAAAATGAAAATCACAAAGTCCAAGGCTCAATGATTGAGTTTGCGCTTCCGGGTTCTATCTTCTAAACTCCATCCTTCCCCCCTCCCTTAGAAAATGCATGTTGTATAAGATTTCCCCATAGACCGGATTAGGAGCCCTGTAGGATAGAAATGATATTTGAATTGTGAATAATTATTGTAAATTACTTAAATTATTTTTATATGAATGCTTTGTATCATTTCTTTGCGAATCGCCAATTAATTTATGGATGTTTAGAATCATTTGTCAATTAATGAGTGCAACTAAAATTCGATCAAAATCGTACGTTCGTCATAATTTGCATTTGAATTATTTATTTATGGATATTTAATTATTTATTTATCTAATCTAATTTATTTAGTTAGTTAAATAATTAAATTTTAATCCTTTATTTATTTATTTACTTAATCTAATTTATTTAATTTTAATTAATTATTTATTTAATCAATTAAATATTTATTTATTTATTTAATCAATTAATTATTATTCATTTACTCCTTTATTTAATTAAAATTGATAGGTATTCATTTATTTAATTAAGTTATTTATTTGCTTATTTATTTATCTATTTATTCAACCAATTAATTAATCCTTTATTATTATCCAATTATTTTTTTTATTTTATTTAATTATCTAACTTCATTTAACATTTACTTATTTTATTAATTAATTAATTGATTATTATTTCATTATCTATTTAATTAATCTTAAATTGGATCATTCATTTATCTAAGTATCGGCATAATTAAAATCTTATCTTATTTATATTATTCATATTATCCTTATGTAAAATTAACTTTATATATTTATTATCCTTAACAAATTCGTGAAAACCGCCGGATTAACCGCATTTAGCGGATTTTCGAAAGTGCTCCCGCAAGGGACCTTCTTTCGAATTTAATAGAACCACTTACCTAGAATCTCTGAATTTAATTTTCTTTTAAATAAAGATTAAATTGCACTCTTTAGTTAACTTAGGTTCCTAATAATCCTTAAATTAGGTGGCGACTCTAAAGAAACCCTTTGGAATCCCATTTTGTTGAAATATACCCGAAACCTGTTTTTTCTTAAAGAAAGGATAATTTTGGGGTTTAACAGAATCTACAATTACAAAAATACTATTGCTCCATATAAACAACATAATTGAAGTCAATTCGGACGCACTTATTCATATAGTGAACTAAGAAAATATGTTTATTTCAAAAATAAAGGGAAATTACAAAAATATACAATCCTAACACCAAATTCACAAATAATACTGATACTTCACCACTTTGGAAAATATAGCAATAATTTTTTACATAGCATATACAAGTTAAACAAACACCTACCATTTAGGGTTTTATCTCCTTTTTTTCTACCTTCTCCACTCATCACTGCCCTGAGGGGTTGCTTCCACTATTCACTACCGTCGGACAGCCGCCGCCACCACCGGATTTTTTTTTTTTTTGATATTCAAAATGAAACATACAAAAAATACACATATATACATTGAAACTACATATAGCCCAAACACACACACATACAAAATTACACAAACATACAAAGTTATACAAGAAAAACATAAAAGCAACTTCTCTACTCCAAACATACATATACATAATCATAACACATATACACATATATACAACACATATACACATACAAAAAATGAAGATAGACATTCATATACAAAAAGTACAAAAGATATGAGTATTTATATATAAAGATACATAGATATACTAACACATACACATTTATACACATACAAAAGGAAAAAAAGGGCAGATCGGAGCAACTCGCCGGAAAACATAAAGATCGAGGTAGACGCCGCAGTAGAGTAGCGACGCCGCTGCATTGCAGCAAAATCAACAACGATTCAGAACAACAGAGGAGCACAGAGGGAGGAGTAACGATGAAACAACAACAGTACAGAACAACTGTAGCGCGCTGGCGCTGGTTTCGCCGGAGGAGCAGACCGGTTAGTCGTCGGTGGAGGGAAGGGGATGGAGGCTGGTAGGTGGATGGGTGGAGTAAGGGGAGAGAAAGAGAGAGGAAGAAATTAAAGTTTTATATTTGGGAGGGTGGTAAATGAAAAATGGTATGTAAGGTAATTATTGGAAACTATTGGTATATTATGTAAATATTGCAAAAAGCATCGTTATTTTTTGTAATTTAGCTATTAGGATTTTCAACTTGTGTAAATTTTTCAAAAATAAATAAGAACAGATCTGTCTAACCTCCCACATCCACAAAAGCATAACTTCAGGTGCTAATATTTAGTAATCATGATAATCTGGTCACACTTATTCATATGGTGGGTCAAAAAGTACTTTGTACATTTTGTAAATATTTGAGGCTAAATTATCCTCACTTTGCTCATCTACAAAAACACACACAAAAATATTAAATCAGGACAATATATTCGTACTTATTAATATAGTTAGCCTAAATACTCTTTCCATTTTGCAAATAATGATGCCAAAAATTTTCGTAACTTTTCATAAATTCTAAGTCATAAACACTAAAACTCATTACCCAACTAGAACGTCATTGTCCCCAATAATCGACACAACATCATAGCCCGATAATCAACATCCCGGGGATGTTGCTATTTTTTTTTTATTTCGATGTGGGATAGAAGTGAGTGGAGAAACAAAGAATAAAAATATAAAATAAACATTGGATTGAAAGCAGATGATAGATCAGAATCGTTGCTAGGTGAACCTGTGCTGTGGCCGCCGCTCCATGGAAACAAACATTATAGGACTACGCTTTGTCATAAAGTAGTTGTACACACTTTATAACTGATGGTTTCGACCTCAACTAACGATGACCCCAACTATTCAACGGCAGATTCAACTCCTTCGATGCGTCACCATCGTCTGAGTAATACTATGCTCCGATAGGTGGTGGTGTTTAAGTCGAAAAAGTAGATCCACTATCATTCATCGAATAATGTTGTCGATACCCAATTGTCTGTCATTTTGATATCTTTCTAGAAATAATAATAGTTGGAGCTAGGACCGTGGTAGTTGTTTACTCGTCTCAGCCTTTGATGACTTTTGCCCAAGGAGAAGTTAAACTCCGGTGAGATAATTGACTGTTAATGCTACTGTCGGTGTCAGCGACAATCGGTGTCGGGGACAGTGATGGGTGAAAGCGATCAGAGAAAATGACGATGGACTGACTTTTTTTCAATACCACCAAATAGATGCTCAAAAATTAAAGACTAGTGTCCTTTTTACTCAGTTCGTGCAAAAACTTGCCACTTCTTAGCCAAATTAAAAGGTAAAAATTTAGCCCCGGAGCCTGTTTACACCTCGCTAAACGAATTTAGCCAGTAGTGCAAAACTCTTTGAAGACTAGTCAAATCCAAAAAAGTTCCAGTATTTTATACTGGGATTTGTGAATAAATTTTTAAAACTCAGTATTTTATACTGGGATCACTTAAATATGAATCCCAATATAAAATACTGGAATTTTGAACATGTTAGTTCAAAACCCTAGTATAAAATACTGGAACTTTAAATATAAAACTCTGATTTTTGTTTAAAAGTGTGAACAAACTCAAGATTTACTGGAGTTTTATTCAAAGTCTCAGATATTTATTCAAACTCAAGATGTTTAAATACTAAGGGATCGTTTGGTAGCAAATTAAAGGGAGTTATCTCGGGATTGTTAATTCCACCTTCCATGTGAGAGTGCTAGTCCCATTTTTTTAGTATAAAATTTGTACTAGTACTGATTAATACTTCTAACCAAATATGAGATAAAGACACTTCTAAATTCTATCCCGGTACCAAACGACCCCTAACGGGTACAAGATCAAAGTGAAAAGGAAAAGAAAGAAGGGGCAAACCAAAAGCAAAAGTAAGTTGAACGAAAAGTTGAGGATTCATTTGCCAGGCAATTGGATGGAAATTAGAAAGGAGCAAAGTCTAGTAGCACTGCTGTAAACAAGGAAAATATGTTGTCATATACTCATGTAAACATACAAAGGTCCCACTAAGTTTCTTTTAATATTTTAAAGCTTTAAGTGTGTATTATAAATTGTTTTGTTATGTTGTTAAGGTACTTTTGACAACTGGAAGTGCTTTTGGTTTTGGAATTTGGAGCACGAACGTGTGCGCCATTGTTTCTAAATCAAATTGCACTACTATCATTTAGTCAAATTGTACATTTCGGGTTTAAATTTAATTTGGTTCTATTAGTTAAAGATAACAAGTAATTTACCCAACTAATGGATAATAAGTTCAAAAAGGATTTGTCAGTGTATATAATAAAATTATTTTCCTCTTTAAATCTATTATTATAGTATTATGAATGACTTGACATTATGAAATAGAGTGTGAGTGTATGTATCAATAGAACCAAACGTTGACCATTAAGGAATGCGATGAGATTAATGAGATTTCTATATTCTTAACTAAATATTTTTAGTTCGAACCCTATGAATGTAAACGTTAATTATATGAGCCGTTCTTATGATGGACCCTACACAATGCAAAACAAAAATTTAAAAATTTAAATTTAATCGAGCTAGTGAATTTGGAATACATAAAAATTAAAAGATGAAAGAACCAAAGTTTGTAATATAATAGATGTAATGTAGGTCGCGAATAGGTTTTGCAATCTTTTCACTACAAAGGTTTGAGCAAGAACCACAACCTTAATAAATTTATAAATCTAATGAATGTAAATTCACTTTGGAATCAGCGTAGTAGATTTCGTGCAATCTCTCTCACCAGAATTTTTAATTTTTTAAAGTACACCTACATTAAAACTTATTTTGATAGTAATATAATTTTACCTGCAAGGGTAGCAAAGTTGATTCATCAAATTTTTTTTTCTCATGGGTAACTTGGGTTCAAATCCCTTTGCCAATGACATTCTCAATTTGAATCTGTCGCAACAGACTTACTTAGTGCGAATTATCTCTCCTGTGTGATCGGATTACCTTGTCAGATAAAAAAATTATGGCAATATAACTTTTTTTATGTGGTATTAAAATCGTCAAAAATATTTACTTACTAAAGATCTCTTTTTTAGAAATTTCAAGTTTTTTTGTTATTATTCAAGCCTTGTTTTACTACCTAGTACTCCCCGTCCCAAATTGAGTGTCTTACTTTCTTTTTTGATTTGTCCCAAAATGAGTGTTTCTTTCTATATTTAGTATGTTGATATTCAAACATAACATGACGGATTTAAAACCACAAATTCAAAGAATATTTCAGTACATTACACGTTATACTATATTTTTTAAATTTCGTGTCCAGTCAAATTAAGACACTCAATTTAGTAGGGGAGTAAAAGTTTCAAAGTCAAAAAAACAAAAAGAGAAAAAAAAAGGTAAAATGTTCGAAATGACGCGTCCTAAAAATTTAGGGTCCATTATTGTGGAATATTTTACCGTAGGATATTTCCATAACATTTCAAGGAACCCTTACCCTTTATTATCGGGCCAGTCAAGATATTTCTACTCGTTTTCCCCCTTCTTTAAAACCCCCCTCAAAACTAAATTAAAACAAAAAAAAAAAAACTAAAAACTTCACATAGGGTTTATTTTAATTACTTCGATTTTCACCTTTTGTTATAAAAAAAATGGCGGAACAGCTAACGGAGGAGCAGATCGCTGAGTTTAAGGAAGCTTTTAGCCTTTTTGACAAGGACGGTGACGGTAAATATTCATTTCCGTTACGTTTTATTTTAAATGTTACGGTACTGTTATGATTTTACGGAATCGTTGTTTATATGTCATTCTATTTGATTTAGTTGTTTTGGAGTAGATCTAAACTTTGACTACATTGATTTTTTGTGTTGACTTTACTTTTGACGTGATTTAGTGGTCAAGTGTTAGATATTATTATTATTGAAAACCTAAATTAGGCCGTTTAGTGCTTTGGTTTTGTTGCTCTGGTATAAATTGGAGAAAAAAAGAGAGGAAACAATCAGTGATGCTTGCATAAACGCGTGGTGCTTTGTGCACTGGGTTGCCCTATAATGGTTAACTTTTTTGGTTTGGTGTAAACATCGAGTGCGGTTTACTGTGAAGGGCCAGGATTCTAAGATTGGTAGGATCTGTGATTGTTCAATAGTTGAAGTCATTTTAGGGGAAGATGAATCATCTTCATCTTGCCATTTCACGTATCTCTTCATAGAAGAAATTGAGAGTATGTTGTTTGGGGAGGGGTGGGGATTGGTGGGATGAAGAATCTGTTGAGTTGTTAGTAATGGAACTAGCTTTATTTTTTTTTTTTTTGGGGTGGGGGGTGGGGGGGAGGGGGGAGGGAGGGATGGTGAGGTAACTGCAATGATGGAAGTGCGTGCATACTCGGATATATATGAAGTTTTACGTCTCATGTGGCAACTTCTATCACTCTTCGACTCTGTTTGAAGTTTGTGTGGAAGCATTCATTTGATTGAGTGATTGCATCTTTCATTAATCGGATTCCTTGTTGACCCTTTTTTTAAAAACCCTTTTTAATATAGTATAATTTATTGAAGTACCTAGTTACTAAGTTGTTTTGAGATCGTCCATACCCTGGACATTTCGACTGGGCTATGGCTTTATACCTAATCTTGGCGGTACAGAGTGTTCTTCTTCATTACTTTTCCGTTGTTTTTTATACCGAAAGAAGTTGCCTCCAGTGGGGAGCTTGTTTGTATGATGTAATGCAATGTATCGCTTTGCTTTCCTCAATGCAATAGCATTCTACTTGCTTCTTAGAGTCTCTGGAGATTCTACAGAAGTACTCTCTATTGTTAGCATTTTGTGTTACTTTGGTGATTGCTCAATAAATGGACACTTACACCTATGTGAGCAATATCAAAAGGTGGTGTTGTGATTTCAAATTTGCTTATATAGGCTGTATTACTACCAAGGAGTTGGGAACAGTGATGAGATCACTTGGTCAGAATCCCACTGAAGCTGAACTTCAGGATATGATCAGCGAAGTTGATGCTGATCAGAATGGAACTATCGACTTTCCAGAGTTCTTGAATCTGATGGCACGTAAGATGAAGGTATAATAGTAATAGCTATTTTAATACTTGTGGTATCCCCATCTTTCTTATTTATTGTCATTGACATCATTGAGATGTTTTGCCCTATCAGAGATTTTTATGCTAGAAGAAAATATAAGAGCATTTCTGGTACTCTTTAATTTTTATTTAATTCTGTATAATGTTGGCTAGAGATGAATTTAAATGGAGAATCATGGTTGTAAGGATTCACTTAGGTAGATTGCAACTTCTTTACGATTGAGGCATAGTTGTAGATTTGGATTTGTTTGACTACTGAGAATGCCAACTTTGCTGTTATGATCAAATCCTCTGTTTCTTGAAGTTGTGATTGCTTTACGCATATAACAATTTGTGTTCATATTTTAGTGCTCTGATTTCTTTTTGGTTACTGTGATTTGGCACTGTTGTCATGATGGAACTTCATATAGTTGTACTTGTAGGTTTCAACTCGGCAACATGCAAACGTTCTTCTGTTTAGTGCATTTGCTTATTTCAACTTGAAATAGCTTAGTCGACTTTGTTCTTAAGTGATCTTTGGATATTGAGTCAGCTATGGTCTGGACACTTTGTAGATTCTCTCAGACCACTGAAGAGCAACCTTGCTCTGAGTTCTGCAGGCACTGATGAGAAATTTTTTACAAGATCTGTTTGTAAGAAGGTTTCAAGAGTAATCTTTCTTTCTAGTTTGGTTCTTGACATGCAGAGACTATGTAAATAGCTAAGTTATTATCCTGAAATAGTAAAATCCTCAAGGTATCAATGCTTGGTTAACTCTTCCTTCAGCTTGTTCTTTTAGCATGTCTCTTGTTTCCCCTTTACTTCTTATTAGAACATGACAAGGAGGACATGAATATGCTTCTTCATCTCTTATCACATGTTCTTAATTTTCAAATCTTGTAGTCTTCCACTAAAATAATGAGTTTTAGCACCTTTTGCCTCTTTACGTGATGACATATAATTTTGGATTTTTCTTGTGTAGGACACTGATTCTGAAGAGGAACTTAAAGAAGCTTTCAAAGTTTTTGACAAAGATCAGAATGGATATATTTCAGCGGCTGAGGTACATTTCTGTTGAAAAGTTAGTTTTGGCAAATAATCATGAGGAAAAATGCAATTGAGCATGGTAATAGGCGTTCTCCTCAGCCAATATCTTAGATTTCCAATTCTTAGTGTTCTACATGTTGACCTTTCAGCTTCGTCATGTAATGACGAACCTTGGTGAGAAACTGACTGATGAAGAGGTTGATGAGATGATCCGTGAGGCAGATATGGATGGCGATGGGCAAGTTAATTATGAAGAGTTTGTCCGCATGATGCTTGCCAAATGATGGCTTTAGATTCTCATAACTATGCATTTTGGGACGGCCACACTGTTACTACAACTTCTAGCTGGCAGCTTATGTTCTCTTTCATTGTCAAGACAAAAAATGTGTCATGATTAGCATTTAGACTTCCCTTCAATCTTAATGATGTAGTTTCTAGACTACTTGGTGTATACAGTTTCTTGAAGATGTCGGAGTCAGGTTCATGAATTTGAATCTGGGAATTGAATTTAACATGGTTTAATTTGTTGTCTGAAGTCAATACCTGACACCACAAAGAAGCTTGGCACGCAATATTTTTCTATAAAAGTGCTGATCGGCCCAGTTGAGTTGATACAAGGAAATGTTTTTTTGTTTAATTTAAAATACATGAAATTTGAAAGGAATAGCTAATCCTTACCTTCAATCTCCTTTGGACCTAGCAAGAACTAATAAAAGTACAGAGTTGAACTAAAATTAGCTGGTGCTATCAGTAATAATAAATCTTTTGAGCTCATCTAAGGTTGCAATAATAGCTGATAGATGTTTTGTGTTTGAGAGTGTCTTACGAACAGGAGCGGAGGCAAGATTTTATATGGGGTGTGGGGGGGGGGGGATGAGTTTCAAAAATATCATATTTTGGATTTGAACATGCGACCTAAAGTTATTTTTGAACTTCCTTTGCCACTTTACTACAATATTTCATCATTTCAAAGAGATTCAATAGCTTATTAATGGAATAAAAAGTACTAATTTTATCCTTTAGTGTACTTTTTCAACGAAGAGAGTTTCAAGGTGGCTCCATTACTGCTTACATCACTGGCTAACATTGGTATGAAGGATGAAAGTTGGTGGCGATCGAGAATTGCATTGTTGTCTTCCAAAAATACAGTAATTTTGTACCTTCTAGAAAACATGCTCGTACATGCATCGAAATTCGAACCTATTCGTTACTTAGGAAAATCAGGTGTGTGCCGTCAATCCAGATGGGCAACCAAAATCAAGGAAATACCGATTCAGGCCCTTAATAAAGTTGCCCGTAAGTGTGGGAAACTCTCCAAATGCTGCTTTCATAATCATAAGCAACAATGACTCTGGAATTCTTGAAAAGACATATAAGGGTAAGCAATCCTTGCGTCACCCCTAACCATGTATTGAACAAACTATTTTTCCAGCTTGAATCTCGCTCAATCCATGTCATCAGCTCATTAGTTAATTTTTGAATTTGAGTTAAGATCATGATTATCCATCATGTTGAAAGGGTTCGACTTAAATATCGTCCATATAACATTGATTATATTGTTGAGTTTCTAGCTAGTATCTAACGGAAAGAAACAATAGAACATAGTATGTCATAAATATTTCCACCATATCCGCATTTACTGTTAGGAGACCAAGTGCTCTTCACAATCATTCATAGAAATTTATCCCGACATCAACTGTATTGTGAGATCCCTCATATTCTTTTATATTTTCTCTTTCCTCCTCGATCTTCCAGTCGTATAGAGTTAATATTTTTTTTTTGTTTTTTGGTTATTTATTTGTTTTTAATACCATTTGTAGATTTTGTTTTTTGGATATCTATTTTTTATGTAATAACTTATATAATACTAGTAATCTAGTATTAAAGTATTAACTATTAAGTAATGTAGTATTTTAGTATTTAATATTTAAGTATTAAATTGTAAAAGTATAATTGAGAATATATAAAACAATGATTGATAACTTAGTAGCAAGACATAACACTTGTTATTTTTTCAAACTTAATACTAAGTTAGTAGTATAATAGTATTTAGTAATTAGTATTTAGTATTTTAGTATTTAGTATTTAGTATTGAATTGCAAAGAGGTAACTTAATAGCAAAGGATAATTGAGAATATAACAAAGGATTATAATTTACTTAATAGCAAGGCGTAACACATTTTATTGAATAATGGTTGATTTTTTTTTTTTTTTTTTTGCAAAGTTCATAGATATTAAATTGCAAAAACTACATATTAATAAAAAACTTCTCATTTTCTGAATAATTTCTTCTGGCACCTCTGGAGGAACCGGTGGCAAAGATTCATCTTCTTCATAATCATTTTCATTGTCCACACTTCCATCGCCTGATAAAATTTTTGTTGATGCTTCTTCATCGGCTAGTTCATCTTCTGCAAATCCAAAATTTCTTCGCTCCGATCTAATCCAATCTCTGAATAATACGGCCGTCTCCATTGCTTCTTCCTTCAATGAATGTCTATGATCTCCAATTTGTAATCTTCCTTGGCTAAACGCGCTTTCTGAAGCAACTGATGATGCTTGAATAGTTAGAATATCCCGCGTCATTTTTGCTAAAACTGTAAACTGTGCTTGTTGATCCTTCCAAAATGACAGTAGTTGCTCGCTTCCAAAATAATCAACTTCCTTGCAAGCATGAAGTAAATAAACATCAAGCTCGTTGAACCCTTCGCTGCTACTCGAATGCCTGCTAGAAAGCCTTTGATTAAGGCTGGAAAAACTTCCCAATCCGGTTGCAGCTCTTTTACTCGCCTGCGTTGAACTTGATCCAGCTCCACTTGGAACACTTGGAACAACATTATCAGCTGCACTCCTATACCTTTCATAAATCCGTCGGCAATCTACAATTACCTGCGCACAAACTATTTCTACGCTTGGTGTTTCTTCATCAGTAATTCTCAAAGTCCGATAAATTTCTCTAATTAGCATTTCCGTATTAAAACGTTTAAAACATGGATGTAATACAGAAGCAATGCAATAAAGTGGTGGAATCGGGAAAAAATATTTTTAAAATTTTTCAATCATTGCTTCTACCGCAACTTCATAACCAGGCACTACTCTATAATCGTTAACTAATTCTGCTATTCCAGCTATAAAATACAACATGGTAGTGATTGTAGGATAATATTGACCGAAAAATTCTTTAGTAGCATAAAAAAACTTTGCTAAAAAAAGAAGAAGACGCTCAACATTTAGCCAATCAGATTCTTCTAGGTGATACACTACAGCCACTTTGCGATTAAAATAATTAGTAATAGGCACTCGTAAAGTGTAAGCAACAGTCAAAGAGTCATATACAGCGTTCCACCTAGTTGAAACTTCCTTAGGAACTCTTCTAGGATTTAAACCTTCATTCACACACTCTACCTGAAAGTCCCTCCATCTATCCAGTTTTTTAGATTTAAAAATATAACTAATTGCGAGTCTAACCTTCATAATAGTAGGATCAAATAACTTAAGGCTATCTTTTACAACTAAATTATATATATGACATGCACATCTTACATGAAACTTAAAATTTTATCACTAAGAAAATACCTTACAAATATCAGAAACTTCTCTCTTAATAAATGCTCCCGTGTGTGGTTCATCGACAGCGCAATATGCTAAAATTCTTTTTTGCATTACCTAGTTAAGATCTATCCAATGACAAGTAACTGTTAAATACTCATACCCATTAACACCACGACCCAATATATCGTAAATATTGTCTATATTCATTTTTAAATTTTATAATATCACTTCTAACCGTAGTTTTTGGAAAACCTTGAAAAGATGGATTATATACGGTTTGAATATAACGAATAAAACCTTGAGAAGAAGCAAATGTAAAAGGTAAGCATTCTACCGCAATCATTTTTGCCATTTGTTCCCTATCTTTCTTTTTATCATAATGCATAAGCTCCCCCGTCACTGGGTTAATTTCCTGTTGGACTCCACTACCTTGCGATGGAGCCATTCTATTCCCTGAACGAGTGCCACCCGGCCTCCTTTCCCATTCATCCTTATGATTGTTTTCTAAGTGTGTTCTCAACTTTCCCGTCCCACTATTATGCCTGCCGGTTTTAAAATCCCAAACTTTTTTTTACTAAGATCACATTTAGCGGTCTGAGCCGGAACATTTTTAGTCATAAATTTCCACACATCCGATCTTTCGGGTCGTACCGCTGGTTCTCTACTAGGAGGCATAGGTGGTAATTCAGTTTCTTCAGGTTCACCTTGAAATTGACTAGTGGGTGTTTCATCATCTAAATTAGCCCCTTTCGGTATTTTCTTCATATTGTGTCTCTAACATATTATTATCTAGTGGTTGATCAAAATCTAATATCATGATAAAATTGCGTGTCATCTTCCTGAGTAAAATCATCTAGATGAGAAGGAGCGCTAGAAGTACCAATTGGTCTTTTACCTATAGCACGACTACGTCTATCATCCCCCCTCGGTTAGAAGCACGTGATCTACGACCACTACCCGTACGCCCAGTAATTGATCTCCACAGTCCAGACATTTTTATAATTTATAAGTAAATCAAGCAAACAAATTACTAAAATATGCTACAAACAATAATATTGCACAAAAATAAAATAGATAATAAAAAGTAAGAACGAGTTTACTTGATATCGTGAACTTAGAATGTAGATTGTAGAACTTAGGAAGTGAAAGTTGAAACTTGACCGGAACCGCACCGAACAATTTTCGACTTCACTCCAAATATTTTTTTGTAATGCAATTTAGCACTTAGACCCTTTTTGCATGAGCAACTTTGAATTATTTAGCAAATAACCTTTGTAGAAATAAGAGAGATTGAGAGAGAAAATTAGAGAAATTGTGAATAAATTGATGAAAAATGATGGTATTTATAGAAAAAATAGGTTGGGGGAGGGGGGAGGGGGAGTATGGGGGCTCCTAGGGGGTGGGGCCAAAAATAGTCGTTTTTGGCCGTTGGGCCAACGGCTGTGCGTGAAATAGCCGTTGCCCAACGGCTATTTTTTGCTAAGAAGCCCATCAGTTTTTTTCCCGGTCCGGTCCGGACCGGTTCCGGTTCATTTTTTTCCGGTCCGTTCGGTGCATTTTGGGGGGTGCCGGGTCGGGGAACAGGGCGATTTTTTTTTTTTTAATTTGGCCCGGCTTGCGCCGGTCCGTACCGGTTCGGTCCGGTTGCCGGTCCATTACCGTTCCGATCCGGTGCAAACCGGGCTATTAGACAGCCTTAGTGTCAAGTTATGTTTTTATACATGTCACGACCCTTTTTACACTTAAAAGAAGAATTATAGTATTTAAAAAGGTTGTGACGGGGTTAAAGGTACACTAATATTTAAGAAAATTCGGAGTCGCCACTTGACAAGTTAAAGGTGTGCCAAGTCACCAAAGTGGTGTACCTAGAACACCTATGACTCGTTTAGTGGTCTGCGTCAGAGTTCCGGGTAAGGATCTCGATTGACTCTAGGGAAGGTATTAGGCACCCTCGAGTCCTGTGCCAAGCACAGTTGCTTTTGTTGACGCATTTCGACTCTTTGAAATTGTTTTGTTATATTTTGCCTTGATTTGTTACACTTTTATTTTGATATTTATTTGTCCAAGTAGAAACTCGAATCGAGATATGATTGCGCAGGTACTTCACCCGAACAAAATCTTCCGACTTAAATTAGTTAAATTGTGCAGGCACTTCACCCGAACAAAATCTCCTAATTTGAAGAGTTAAAATGAATAAATGAGTTATTTAATTGCTCCGGCCTATGATTTGCCTAATCTTGACATTAAACTTGCTTCGGCCTAAACTTGCCTAATTGTTACACTTCGAGTGGATAATTAATTATATCAAAATAGAGCACAATGACTAATTTAGGATATGAAATAAATGGCCTAAATATTTGAATATATAAATAACTTGTTCTTTATAAAGAGACTTGTGGCCATGAGACATTTGAAACTAAACTAATCTTTGCAAAATTTGTGCATTACGATTATGCTACCTGAGCTTTAAGAAATTTGCAGCTGTAGGCTACTTAGTTAAATAGTTTGCGCCGAATATCCTATTTCCTCTATTTTTCCAATTTAAACCCGTTTGCAGAAAGCTAAGCAACAATTATCAGGTCTACATTTTCGCGTTCTTTAAAATCCTACTTTGCCTATAACATTTCAGTTTTGTCCATCTATTTGTGCCATTTATAACATACCCACGTGACTTCCTTTTCATGGGTTTTATTTCAACCATCTTTTGTGGCCTATTTTGTCTAATCTAAGTTGGATAAGCTTGACATTCAACGGGTGTGTTTTGCTTCAAACAAGGCTAATTTTAATCATAAAGAAAGCCTAAAATTGTTTGATATTCATGGAAATAGTGAAAGAAAATATCACGGTTCTACTGTCAAATGTTTTCCTCTAATAATTTTAACATACAACATTAACAATAGCGTAAACAAGTAAACATATACAAGCAAACAGGGTCACTAAAAGTGATGAATTAACTGAGCTTGGTCTGAATTCTGAAACATAAGTGCAAATTTTGCTAGGCTTGCAACAAGTCTTGTTAAGGCGCCTATAGTGCCTAAGCCTTTAACATGCTATGTTATACATATTCGAACACTTAAGATTAAGAAAGATAAAATTACCTGGCGATGAAAACTTTCTTAAGCAAACAGCAGTATGACCAAGGCTAACCAACTCAGCAACAAGTAACCAAACCAGCAGCTAAAATGACCAAAGACAAAACCAACAGACAACCCAGAACCAATACTTTCAAACCTTTCAGACAAAGTGTTTCTTCTTGCTTTTACTTCCCTCTTTTCTCACTATATTTCTTATTTTTTGCTCCCTCAGATCTGAAATTTTGACAAGTGTTGGAGGAGTATTTTTTAGATGTTCTCTGTGAAGTGTGTCTGTGTAGTCAATCTCCTCCAAAGAGTGAATATGGACAGCTTTTTATAGGCTGAAATAGAGCTGTTGGACAGCTCATTTCAAGGTACCAAGACCAGGGCAATAAATGCCTATTACCATTCTAATGCTAAGGTTCTCACCAACCAAAAAGTAAAGCCTGAAACTTACTATTTTTGTGCTTCCCCTAGCTCCAATGTTAACATGTGACAACTCTTTTTCACCTTTAAAATTTCAAACTTTCCAGATTTTTAACTTGACTAAAAAAAAACATGAATTAAAATTCAGATTTAACTCATGTATTTGACTTCTTCCACTCCCTTTTATTTTTCAAAGTTACAGACCTTTACATTGCCCCAAAACTGACAGTAGACAACTCATGTCACATTATTTAACATGTTTACTAGACAACAAAAACCAGTTCATGCTTTGACAAACAAACATCTGAAATCAAATGTCACACGAGGCTAAAACAGTAGGAAGAAAACATATTCAATAACTGATGGAGATAAAACAAGACTCATTCATTGAACAACCATATGCTTACAGATTACATGCTATTACTAACATCTTAAGAGTCATCCGCGACTAACAAGCTGAAATACTATTTTTATCGCTAACATGATCCAACTAAATAGGAAAGAAAGCAACAAAATAGGGACGGATTTCAAACTAAGCTAACAACATAAACAGTGGCAACAAAGAAAACAAAGGGGTTTCTACTTTTAAGTCGTCAAGGCAATTACCAGCACTGTTGCGGCGTCTCAGTCCTCGACACACCCAGTAGCTAAACGATCATCACAATAATGCAAAGAACATCACAACGCCACTGTTAAATGCCGAGTAACATGGCTTCAAACCACACCACGTCGCCGTAGTTCCAATACCATGAACTGCCCAAAACAATCAACCCCACAGCTGTTACACCACCGCAACTCTACCAGTGCTAAGCTAAAGAAACAATCCTCACTATTCAGTCCCCTCGTCAACACCCATTGCCCTCGTGTCAACACTGATTCAGTCCCACCCTGAGTTCAACGCTGCCTCGCTGCTATTAAACCACTATCACAGCACCTCATCACCATTAGTCGCCTAAGTTTTCAGCGCCCATCTCAAACATACATCGCTGCACCATCACGCGAACACACTGCCTCAGATTCATTATTATGAAAACTGCAGCACCTTCACATCACACGCAAAGGCTGCCTCGTCGAGTCAACATCACCTCGACACCATTGCTTTGCCATAGCCACGCAGCCTCGTCGTAGCCTCAAACATCAGAACCAGTCCCTCACCAATCATATGAACAGAAACAACATAAACAATTGTTCCCTAGCCTAAACTCCATCCTATACCCTCGTCGCTCTGCCTCGGATCACCTTCATAGCCAAATTATTATCATACACGCGCGCACACACCAATCACCAAGCTAAATGTAAGCCAAACTAATTGTTTTGCTATCAACTTCACATCCCCATCAGCTTCGACGAATCAATCATCACAGCCTCGGAATCAAAAACAACCCGACACCATCACTACCAACACCACACACGCACCCTTCACTATCATCTATACCACACGGCATCACCATTACAGCCTCAATCCATTGCTTACCCCACTGTCCTCTCGCCGTCGCAACATCAGGGAGCACAAAAATCCAATGAAAATGGAGGAGAAAAACGGAACGGAATAGAAGGAAAATGGGGAAAACGGGTGAGTTTTAAGGGAGTTTACCTTCAAAACCGAGTAGGGGAGAATGGGGAAAGCCGTGGATGTAAACTTGGCCGGAGAAAATGGTGGCTCGCCGGCGAGGTGGAGCTCGACGGGTTCAAATTGGGCTGATCTCTGTTCTTTGTTTTGAGAATTGGGAAAAATTGCCTAAAATGGCAATGCCTTTGTTTATATATCTGAGGTGGGCCGGGTCAAACTGGAAGGTGGGCTGGAGGATATGGGCCGATGGGTTGCACGATTAGGCTAGTTGCTTATTTTCATTCAGAAATGGCCACTAAAGGGTTCAAACAAATTAAAGCATAAACATTAAACTGGAATTAGAACTACACAAATTGCAACATTACCACAATTAAATTATATAATCACGATTAAATACATAACAAGTATTTTTGTTAATTTTCAAGTTTTTCTTCCCAATTAATGGAGATTTTAGTTAAAAGAAAAGACTAAAATTTTAAGAAAATACGGCCAAAATCCTAAGAATCTAACACGACTATTTTGAGCAATTTAATACATTTTTGTGCCAAAATTAGGTGATTACAATACAAAACTTTTCTATTTTTTCACAGCAATATAACATATATATTTAGCAAAATTTTTCGATCCAGTTGTGTCGGATGACACGGTAGGATGTGTGTGGGTCCGCCCCTGTGAGCACTATTTGTAAAGGTCGTTTGGTCTGTCTCCTTGCATCTGCTTCTCCCTCAGTTTTGCCTCTCTACTGTTGTTGCCACATTATTATAAACTTGTATATGCACAATATTACATACTTCTGGTTTTATATTTGTAAGTACTCAATTTTTATTGAATATAAATTTATGAAATAATTTGGAAAAAAATGACGCCGTGTGTCCAAATTAAGAGAGCATTTATCAAAATATAAACTCATTTTTAGTGTTTCTCACTTTATAAACAATCAACTAAGTTAATATCTTATCTTAGCCATTTATTTACATTAAACATTATTGGAATAACATTGCCTTGTTTAAAGTTCAATTAGTGATTTTATTCTTCTTTTAGTATACCATCTCTCCTGTTACCTTATTTAGATAATAATTATTAAAAGTCAAATAATTCGTTTAAACTAATTCTCTTTCCCCAGATGCACTCCACACTCCCTTTCCCCCCAACCCCCCCCCCCCCCCCCCCCCCAAAACGATGGATTAATTTCCAAAATAATTCTCAATGCATGTGATAATAATCTAATAATATTAGTATGTATTCAGTTGTTTCTCTTTCATTATATAATAAATTATTTAGAACATGTTAATTATTTACTTAGATCCATTATTTATACTGCTATTATTAATAGTTTTATTAATATACATATGTTATAAAGTCTATAACCCATTGTTTGTAATTGTAAACCACATACATATAATATTCAATTGTTATATATACTCTATCATCTCATGCTGTTTTTAAATGATATCCATATATTATTCACATGTTATATTATATTTCACATATATATATTATTCAATTGTTATGTATATTCTTTCATCTTGTGCTGCTTTTAAATGATTTTATATATTATTAAAATTTTATATAGTATGTCTGTGCGGGTGTATATATGCGTGTATGTCCATATTATGTTTATACTATATTTAATTTTTATTCACTTATCAATAAATAGGAGATATTTATAGTTGTAAGTTACTCTAAATGAAATATGTATTATGCATTTTGGATGTTAATAAAGGATATTACCTAATGAATCATGTTAATGTAGGATTCTAGATGCATTTTTTTAAGGTTGCAGGTTGTGATAAGTAGCCAAATCTCCATCCTTAACTGTAGCTAACAGTTGATGTGGGAGTATTATCTTATCAAAATGTAAATTATGTATACCATGTTAATATCAATACATAAACAATCAATGGCTAATGCATCACAAAATAGAATATACAAAGTTCAAATTTTATTGATTAACTCAAAATACGAAAACAAATCAACAAAATACTTTGGCTGTTAATTAACTGTACACTAAACTCTTAGATTGGCTATTTATGATTTTTTCCCAAATAATTTGCACTATACAGAATTCAAGATAGTAGTCCAAATAAATATTGAAGGCTTGCACGAATGGAATTATTATTTAAGTCCAAGATATAAGAATTTAAATAAATAAATGGACAATTACATTGAGAGACACCTCACTCATGAAAATTACCAAAAACGACCCATATTTTGCTACCTTATCCGATATAGCACCCTCTTCCCTTTTTTAAAATTTTTGTTTCACTTTATAGCACCCCCTATTTAAAGAAAAAAAAAACCCTAGCCCCCATTTTCCCCCTCTTCTCCTTCTCTCCTTCCCATTTTTCTCTCTTCTCTTCCCCATTAAACATAATGCAGCCGCCAACCCCCTAACCCTTCCACCACTGCACCACCGTCATCGCCTTTCCTCCAAGCCACTGACGTCGTCGCCATCGTCGTCACCACCACCACCGTCGTCGCTGCTTCTTCTTCTTCTTCTTTTTTTTTTTTTTTTTTTTTTTTTTTTTTTTTTTTGAATAACAATATTGATTTTCATTGTATATTCCGATCAAAACTCCGGTGAGGAGTTTATTTATCAAGTTTCTTCCTTTTCTTCACTTTTTTCATAAAAATTCGTTGAGATCTACTAGTTTTTTGTTAAACCTTTTGTTTAGTGTTTAGATCTAGTGTTTTTCTTATATAAAACTGTATAGATCTTGGATATTTGTTAAGCTTTTGTGTTAAATTTGCCCGAGGCACTGTTTAACATTATTTTTGTGAGTTTATACACTTTTATATATTATTTATACAAGTTCAATTATGTAAACGTGTATAAAAATGTATAAATTTGTATATGTACGTATTGACAGTGTATAAAACACATTCTATGCATTGTAAAATTGTATAAAGCTGTATATGCGTGTATGAACAATGAAAAAAATTGTATAAATTTCAGATTTATGCACTTTTTATGGATGTTTTGTATAAAATTTATGTTTTTTGTGTATATTTTTGTATTTTCTTTCTTGCATACACATTTCTCTATGTATTTACATGTATAATTTATTATTTTGCTAGATTTAGGTGTAAAAAATTATCACAAAATAATTATTTAAACAAATCCACACATAAAATAAGCAAATCCGGTGACATTTTCGTTTTCCGGCCACCGCCGCTGGCGGCAGCGGTGGCAGCTCAGTTTCTGGTGGCGGGGCAGTGGTGGGGGAGGGTGAGGGTGAGGGAGTGGCTCCTAGGATTTTTAATTTAAATGGGTGCTATGTTATGTAATTTTGAAAATAAGGGGTTCTATGTTGTGTAATTTAAAAATAAAGGAGGTGCTATGGATGAAATGTGGTCCCTCATTTGTAATTTTGTGTTGTGGGCTGCCTAGTTTTGAAAATTCCCCTTGAATAGCTCAAAATGCATTGGGCAAGTCCATTTATTTGGGCTAAAAATGATGAGCCCATTTTATTAGCCTAAGGCCCAAATGGCTTTTAGCCCAACTCAAAGCTCAAGCCCATGCCACATGTCGAATGATGTGGCAAACCAAGTCACACAAATAAGCCAATGATTTCGTGCCATATGTCATGAAAAGATGACATGTCAAGCTAAATCAAATAGCCAATAAGATTGTGCCAAGTGTACAAATCAAATCACACTACAACTACCTCCCTACTACTAAAAATAGAGGTCTTTATTAGTTCAAAAAGGATAGAAGAAAGTTGATAACAAGTGATAGAAGAGACTTCGTGGATCAAAGTCTACAAATTCTCTACAAGTTGTATTGATTTTCTATTACTATAGCATGTTTACACCCCTAGTATGAGTTTAGCTACTCATAATGAGGGTTTAAATCAAAGCAATCAAAATGTAATGAAATGATTAAATGATTTCAAATATATATCTTGGATTGATATATGAATCAAGATTCAAAAGATACAAGACAAAAAGCTTACAAATTGATGTTAAGACTCCTATTTGGATCTCAAAATCGCCTCAGATGAGTCTAGAATGTAATATGGAATGTAATTGTTAAACCCCTAGCTTTTGCTATTTATGCAAACGAGAAAAACTGCAGACACTTGGAAGGAGGCGGTCCGAGTGGCAGAGTAGGCGGTCCGCCTCTTGTTGGGTTCAAAATGCTGGAGTTTTTGAAGTTCAACTAGGTGCTCCGCTCTGTCAAACAAGCGGGGGGCCTCTTCCTGAATCAAAATGTCCAACTCTCTGAGTCTTTTTAGGCGCTTCGCCTATGTGAAACAGGCAGGGCACCTCTTCCTGGTGTCTTGATTCTCACACTTTGGCTCCAATTCTTGCTCTTTAGCTTCAATCTTCAACCAATGTTCATGTGAACTCATTGTAACCTGAAACGACGCAATTTACGACGTCAATAACACTAAATGTTGCCTTTGGATTAAAAACTGAAGGTTTAAAGTAGTCTTTAAGTTGGTAAATACCAACTTATCAGTATCTAACGGAAAGAAATAATAAAATATAGTATCTCATAAGTATTTCCACCATATCCGCATTTACTGTTAAGAGACCAAGTGCTCTTCACAATCATCCATATAAGTTTATCCCGACATCAACTGTATTGCGAGATCTCTCATATTTTTTTATATTCACTCTTTCCTCCTCGATCTTCCAGTCGTATAGAGGGTCGCCAGTGAGGAGCTCCTTGTTGCCTGAATGGGAAAGAAGATGATTAAAATAAGTATTGATCAATATAGAGAATATTAATATTGTCCAATTAAGCAATGGACAGGATTACTCACATGCATTGTAGCACATTCCACATGCATCATGCACAGCTTGTATGGGAGCAACATTACTTGCTGATTCGTGTCTAGAGGATTAGAACAGTATATACACAGGGGTGGCTTAATGATATCGGGAGCCTAAAGCCAACAACTAATAAGATACACAAGTTTTTTTAATAGTATTCTCGTATATTTTGAATTTGAATGGGTCTTTTTAAGAATAATTACTTTAAATATTTTTAATAATTAAATGGAGGCGTTTGATTAAAATAAACGGGTTAAAATTATACGATACTCATATTAGCAATATGGTAAATCTTCTTTTCAAGGTTTTATATTGAAAAAAAAAAAGAATTCAAATTTTTCATAGTAGAAATTTGTCCAATATTTAAGAACCTTTATTTAAACTACTCAGATTTTCATATTCATAAATGTGATTTTTTAAAAACAGAATCAATGTAATATATTGAAACAAATGGTTATTTTTTTTTTTATTTGAAAAAAAATTACGATTATAAATAAATATATTTAATAACAAAGTTTTGGAGGCCTTAACTCTTGGTGACCTAAAACTAAAGTTTTAGTGGCATTACCCTTGAGCCACCTATGTGTATACAAATTTTTTCTTTTCCAGGATCAACAACCCCCATCGTTACAAACCAGAGACTTACATGTAATGCGGATTACCCACATGAGCCCGAACTTCAACTTCTATATCAATAAACGCTGCAGTACACACAAACTATTTTTGCTACCGTTTTTCCCAAACCAGTAGAATCGAACCGTAGCCACTTCAAATAACTTTGAACAAATTTCCCATACGTGTATATTATTATACCTCCTTCTTAACAAAGCCCCAATTCTCTTAAAGACTGAGAGAAGCTGTAAAAGTGAAAGAATTATTGAAAAGAGTTAAATAACTATGAATTACAGTTTAAAGGCAAACATAAAAAAAAAAAACTAATTAACTCACCTGTTCCATAGCTCTTCGCTAGGCTGCTTTGGAATGTAATCTTGAACGAGTGTGATAAGAGATGTTATAGCATCACCAAAGGTTGCCTTCTTTACAATGCAACCTTTCAGCATTTTCAGGTTGTTAAAGAGACTAATTTCTTCAGCCATGCTAAAAAAAGAAGAAAAAGAATGATTTATTTTAACCCACGCGAGACACAAAAGGCACCATTGACTTTAGACATAAACACCATTGACCACCCCTAAAATCCTATCTCTCAAACATTACCAGTCCTAACAATTCCTCTACACTCTTTTTGTTCTTCACCATTGTCTCACTCCATTCTTCTCCTTTTGTGATATTTTTTCTCCAAATTACGAGAAATGAATAACGAATTAAGTTAAACCCCAATAAACAAAACTAAAAGGAAAAAACATCATTAATCAAAACACTAGCTTTATACTTTTCTTAATTTCTTCATCTTTATAACTTTATACCCTTGATTTGACATATGCTTCATCTCTTTGGTAAAAAGTGACAACAATCAAATGGATAACTTTGTGTAATGTTTGTATTAATCAAAACACTAGGTTAGCTTTGTTGATACTAGCTTTTCAGGCATCCGTTTATGAATTCACTATTAAAAAAAATATGATCATGAGATTTTGCATTTTTAGAGGTGGAACTAAAAATATCTAGACTAACGGTTTAGATATTTCATTAATTAATCATGTTCTACGCATCTATTTAAAGGTTCAAAAAGATCCCAATCATCCACATTTTTAAGTGATAGGATGACATTTTTAAGTGATCTTTGGTAAAAAGTGACAACAATCAAATGGATAACTTTGTGTAATGTTTGTATTAATCAAAACACTAGGTTAGCTTTGTTGATACTAGCTTTTCAGGCATCCGTTTATGAATTCACTATTAAAAAAAATATGATCATGAGATTTTGCATTTTTAGAGGTGGAACTAAAAATATCTAGACTAACGGTTTAGATATTTCATTAATTAATCATGTTCTACGCATCTATTTAAAGGTTCAAAAAGATCCCAATCATCCACATTTTTAAGTGATATGATTGTCCAAATCATAGTAAGTAGTAGTACTAAGTTATAGTATCTTTTTTCTTTTTTTTTTTTTGGTTTCCCACCCGGTGTCCGGTACCTTCATTGGAGCTCCGACTAATCCTGATTCGCGTCGCGTAGGGCACAATTCGGGAGGAAGCGCTCCCTACCAGTGATTTTTCACTACCCAGGGCTCGAACCCGAGACCTCTGGTTAAGGAAGAAGTAGTCACATCCACTACACCACATCACTTGGTGGTTATAGTATCTCATTTGGCTTAGCTTGTCGAAAATCAAACTTTAATTTCCTTGGAGTAGTATTAACCCATAGTCTCCCCTTCATCCTCTTTCCCCATTTTTTTTTAAAAAAACCCATCGTCTTGTATGCTAAAAAGGTATACTTGTCCACGTGACCAAAATGTAAGAAAGTCAGAATAGTACTTGTTCATCACCTTCGTATGGCGCAATTTGGAGAAAATATTTAAAAAGTCACTCAACTTACAGAAATATGTGACCAAAGTCACTTTGCTTTGAATTGTACTAAGAAAGTCACTCAACTTAAAGTAATTCTCACCAAAATTCATTGTAACTGAATTTTGCACCGTCATCTCACCGGAAATCCGACATGGCATTTTCATTTTTAATTATATGTACATATGACACACTCTATTTTCCATGTAGGATTTTATAATAAGTTGATTAACCCAACTCTTGATCCATAACCCATTTCTCCTACCCAATTTTTTGGATTCGACTCCCTTTTCAAAATGGATGGTCTAGATTTAATGAAGTAAAACTAAGTATTTAACCATGGTTCGAAAAATATATCTTTCAATTTTAAATTTAGTATCTAACCTATCTTATAATTTAGCAAAAAATTTCATCCCTCCTCCTAAATTATTTTTCGTCCCCAAAATTTTTAGTCATTTATCTCTCTCTCTCTCTCTCTCTCACATATAGCATAAAACCAAAAACGGTTTTAAATTATTTGCAAGTGATAACATCGCAAGAAATAGAATTAACAAGACAAGATTTAATAATGTCAATTTACTCAAATAGCAATACGCGAAGAAATTCTTTCACACAATCATATCAGTTAAATCTAGTTACAAAAATAGTACCTAATATTCTGCTCATAGTTATTCATATTTTATCTTGGAAAGAAACTTTTCCAACCAATTTGTAATACCTTATAGAAATCACATAGGTTTTAAGTGCTTCTATATCTAAAAATAAGATGAGTTTGTTTAATTATTAATATAAATTTTATTTAAAATGCTTCTTAATTTTTTGAGTGCACGTTCTCGAACAATAGCAAAAAATTACTTCTATTAAAGAATTAAAATAAAATAAAAAATTAAGTTTGAGATGATCTAAATTTAGGTTTGGGGGAGGTTGGGGGGGGGGGGGGGGGTTGAATTATTGTTGCTAAATTATAGAATTGTTTAAAATAATTTGAATTTGAAATGGAAAGATATTTTGTGCAAACCATAGTTAAGACACGGTAACGACGTGATCACACTAAATCAGTTGTTACATAAAATAGGCTCTTCATCGCTATGTAACGACAGACTAACGATACGATATAATAAAATTTTAAAATAACAATTAATACAAACATTATTTTATAGTAACAGTACAGTTACAGTATGATACGGTACAACTGATAACAATAATCCAAACAAGTTGATAACAAACAAAGTCGGATTTTTGTTTTCGTTTTTTCTAAGTTTTTTTTTTTCTTTCGATTTTTCTAGGTTATTCATTGTTTGCTTGGTACTTCAGCAATTATATAGTAGATGATATTTATCAAATTTCAAAATTTTCACTGATAAAATAGTTTGTATATCTTCATGTAAGATATGACACTCTAATTTATAGGTCGTTCCTTGCTTTTGCTTACTCATTAAAAAATAATTGACATAAAGCCATAAAAAATTGATGCGTCTGACGATAATACAATAACAATAACAACTCAGTAGGTCACAGTTGGAAACTAACTGAAGATTACTTCTTTGAAATGTCCTGTTAAACTAGATTGTCCTGTTAATCTTCAGTTAGTTGAATATATTTCTAATGTGGCTCCCTGGTATAATGTGGCCAAAAAAAGTACTGAAATCCCTGGCATAATGTGGCAAAAAAGAAGTAGTAAAATGTGTTTGGGTTGGATAGAATAAGATTAATGGGTTAAGAAATTAGATTAATAAATAAAAAATTAATTAAAAAATTATTTTTAATTAATGATGCCACATCATTTTTCCGGTAAGTTTTAAATAAAATCCGGCTTGAGTGACTTTGTTGTAGACCGGAGCAAAGTTGAGTGACTTTTAGGTAACAAATAAAATAAAAGTGACTTTATGATAATGAAATAATAGTTCAGTGACCACTGCCAAAATTAACTCCACATCAAGAGACCAACTTTGTTTAGTTATGACGTGCTACTTCGTGGTGAAAGATTTCTGTTGGGAACAATTTTGCCTAGAATGGAGTATACAAATGGGTTGTTATACTTCCTCAGTTCCTCTCATCCAAATGTAATTGAGTCTTTAGATTTTGCATACTATTTATTACGAAAGCCTCTTAAGAATATTAATTAAGAGGGCAGCCAAAGGCATTATATTTCTAATAGCTTCTCACAACAAGGAAATAAATTATTATTCGAAAAGTCTGCTTGGACATCAATTTTGAATATTGTGCGGCAGAAACGGATACAACGCGACTTTTATGTAATTGAGATTTGAACTTTAAGACTGTTGGATTAAAATTATCAGATGGTCCAAAAGTGATCTTGAATCACTAAGGGACGTTTGGAACGGGGATATGAAGGATTAGTTATGCTATAAAATAATACATAATCCTTTATTTAAGTACTTTTTTTCTGTATTAAGTTATGAACGAAACGGATTAGGGCACTAGTTTATCCCTTGTTTTCCAAACCCCCTTTTTTTTTTGTCTTTCTTTATAGCACAAGGTTATCGGACTGTTTTTATTTGGTCTCTTTCGGAGTTGGACGAACAACCTTCCGTAAGAATTTACTTTAAAATGAGCTAAATTAAACTTAAGTATAGATAGCTGTAAGTTATGATACAAAAAATATTTACGAATAGCCAACATGTGCTCAAAATATAGGAAAATTTACAAGAATTTCAATTCAAAATATTGAAAAATTCCTGGAATTTCAAGTTAAAAGTCATGTTATCGAGAGAAAACTCGTAATTCTAAAACTCCTGGTTTTGTTTTCTTCAAAAATTGAACTATCACTTCAAACTTCAGGATATTTTTTTTTGAAGTTTCTGCAGGAATAAATCCTGCCGTCTGAGTGTGAAATCCACAACGAGAAAAATGACCATTCATCTAAAATTTTGCAAATAGTAGCTATTTATTGATCTGCACTCTATAAAATGGCTACATAGCCTTAATTTCACGCTGTGATAATTGTTAGGATTTTTTACATAAAAGTACAAGTTTTAGAGCTTAATTACCAAACATAGCAACATTTTAGTAAAATTACCCTATATAGAGAAAAATACAAGATAATTACAAACATAGCAAAAACATAGCAATATTTTCTCAAACCCTTACATTCTTCCTTATATTTTCCCCACTATCACTTTTGCTCCTCCCATTTCCCCTTATTTCACTTTTCCTCCCACCATTTCCCCCCAATTTCACTTTTACTCCTCTCATTTTCCCCAATTTCACTTTTCCTCATCCATCCTCAATGTATCTCGTTGAATCTCACTATTTCTGCACCGTATCAACTATTTCTGCACCGTATCTAACTGTTTCTGCACCGTTTCAACTGTTTTTGCAGCACCGTATCTAACTGTTTCTGCACCGTTTCAACTGTTTCTGCAGAACCGTATCTAACTGTTTATGCACCGTTTCAACTGTTTCTGCAGCACCGTATCTAACTGTTTCTGCACCGTTTCAACTGTTTCTGCAGCACCGTATCAAACTGTTTCTGCACCGTTTCAACTGTTTCTAACTGTTTCAGCACCGTTTCAGACTGTATCAACTCCATTTCAGACTGTATCATAGCATTTTAATGTCGTTTCAGACTGTTTTAAACTGTATCAAGTCATGTTTCAGACTGTATCATACTGTTTTAAACTGTATCAACTCCCGTTTTAGACCGTATCAGATTGTTTCAGACCGTATCATAGTGTTTCAATGTTGTTTCAGACTGTATCAGACTGTTTTAAACTGTATCAAGTCCCGTTTCAGACTGTATCATACTGTTTTAAACTGTATCAACTCCCGTTCTAGACCGTATCAGACAGTTATTTCAGATTGTTTCAATGTCGTTTCAGACAGTATCATACTGTTTCAGTATCGTTTCAGATGTATCAAGCATTTGCAACAATTGTTTCAATATTTTAACGATGTTTCAAATTGTATCATTTTGTTTCAATGCCATCAGTCGTGAGCAATAGAAAATAAGAGTTCAAATTTATTAATCTGACAAATCTGTACAAACAGGAACAGAAACGAAATCTAAACAATTCTGAAGAAACAGAAACGGAACAAAAATAAAACAAATCTAAAGAAACAGAAACGGTTGAGAGCAGATTCCCAAACATTTTGCCAATTGAAATATCCTTACAATCCATAATTTCAAATAAAATACTAGAACATTCCAGAATGTACTCAACTGTATCAATTTTCATCGCCGAAAAGGCAACGAAGGCGAGAAGAAAAAGCACCAGTAGGCTCAACAACAGCTTCATCAAGTAGACTTTGTTTAATATGAATTATACACTGAACAAGTCCTTGTTGTTCTTTTTTTAAAGCAGCTGTATCTCTAGTCAAATCATTTATATTGGATTTTGGGACTGTCTAGATCTAGATCTAGATCCCTGTACATGTAACAAACAACCAGATCGGATCGGAGCAGTCGAGATCGGAGCAATGCTCGAATACTAAAACTCTGATGACCGGCGAAATGCTCAATCTTTGATCCTATGTTGGGAAGGAGGTTTATGCGCCTTCGTCATCTCTAGTAACTTTCTTTTTCCTGTTTGGTGACGAATTAGCACCTTATTCCATTTATCTCTTATTTTGTGTATCTTTATTTTTGGGTAGATGAGGGGGGTAGGGGGAGAGTGGGGTTGCTTACCTTGATGAAGATCAGAGAGAGAAATTGATGATTTCTTCTTTGCTGTAAAAATACGAATGAACTAGTTTTGACAAAAGGGTGGGGAGTTGGGAAGGATTTTGGGGGTATGGGGTTGAAGTTAGGATTTGTTTGGAAAATTGTGATTTATCTTGTTTATTGTGAAATGTGCTAAAAAAATATTGCTATGCATTGTAATTTAGAAAATCTTGCTATTTTTTTGTAATTTAGGGTGGAAATTTGTATATTTGTGTAAAAAACCCTAATTGTTATTCTAAAGCGGGATAGGCTTGATGTATGAAAATATAAGTTAGATTTTTCATCCTCGTTGAGTTATTGATAGGCAGCATATAAGATACAAAATTGCTGAAATAATATAAGCCAACCCACACTATAACAAGAAAAATATAAAGAGAACTTGTCAAGCGAGTGGGGCTGGCGAGAACCGACCCGAGGGGAGGAGCCGGTTATGCCATGTTTAAAAATATTCATCTTTAAGACTGCTATTTAGAAGTAAGTCGGTTCTTATATTGTCCGAAAGCATGCACCAAAAAATCTGAATGCGCAGTGTCATGAAATTTTTAAGGGGAAATTACACAAATATATAACCATAATAGCAAATTTACAAAAAAATATCGATACTATTCTGTATTTCCCAAAAAATATATCAGGTTTTACAATTAAATTTATATTTAGTTGAGTCTAAGGCGACCGTTTTATATCTCAATTTGATCGCTTGATAGATAGTTTACGTGAACGAGTTAATCGACCTCAAGAGTTTGATGCAGAAGTAATTCCAAAATCGAGGTCAAATAGATTCGATATCAAGCAAATTCGATGTCAATTAAATCCGATGTCAAGTAAGGATATAGATGCTATCAAACAGGTTCGAACTAAGTGAAAGGATAGTGATATACGATGAGATGACTTCGTTTTATCAAGATGCGCAATTATCCGAACACGGTTACGATACTCGAATCGATGAAGATAACAACAATACAATGACAACCAAGTGAAATGAATAAACGTAAAACAATGGCTAACGAACAAATGTAATCGAACAATGGATCCGATGAACAAATCGATTAGTTACCAAATGAGTGACGATAACAGATTGTTCAAATTAAACACAGGTTAACAGGCAAAAGATGTTACGATCAAGATAAATGCAGATCTAAACAAAGCAAGCAACAAGTAAATAATCAAAGCAGTAAAGGCTTATTGTATTTGATGGATCGATGTATGTTGCTTCAATGGAAAGAACAGGTCTCCCTCCACGTTTGAACCAAATTACGATCGAAGCTTTAAATACAATGATGATCTTTGACGTAACAAATTAACAAAGGTAAACGACAGTGTTGAATATTTTCTTGACAAGAGAATAGTGGTTTTGAAGAATAGAGTAATATTTGCTCAGATGAACGTGTCCCAAAATAGAAGATGAAGACAGTATTTATAGGCTGACAATGAGCCTTTTCCAACCCTAGAGGGATTCTTCTTTTCCCACGTCTCTTTCTCCACAACTGCCCACGTCCCTTCAAATACGCTAAGTCGGTTCCGATAAAAGTGGGATAAGTTCATTAAAGCTTATCCGCTAAAGCTAGCGCCTTCGTGGTCATCTGATCAAGTTGTTGAAGCGAATCAACCGGCAAATGTCCTCGGAAACAATAACCAAACCCGAACACACCATCCTCGTTTGAAGAACGAAAACCGACCAATACAGATAGTCCCCCCACTTGCGAAGTCCTGTGATCGTAACACTTCGCAAGTGGCTTGAAAGTTAAAGCGGGAAAACACGTGGCTCGCTCGTGTCCCTTCATTTTGAAACGCCAACTGTCGCTTCAACTTCAAATCACTGCGCGTGTCAGAGATCGTGCGGACGGCGGTTTCGCCAATTCCCAAGATCATGATGGCTTCCCCTCTATAAATACCAGCTCCATTTTGATTTCACGATTTTTACATCTCTTGCAACTTTTAATCTCTCAAACTTTCTTCAAACCCTTCAAAACATTTTTAGTACCCCGCGTTGATCAATCTTGGTTACCCACTTTATTTTGTTCACTCATCTTAATTTATCAATGTCTTCTCACAACACGACTGATGCTGAAAATGCTCCCTCCGCCGCCGTTGCCGCCACGGCACCCGCCATGGCGCCACCGCAGGCCATGGCAGTTACAGACAAAAAAGGGAAGAAAAGGGAGAGGAAGCCCAAAGATTTTGGGCCAGAAAAACTCTACACCGATATTCTCCCGAAGAAGTTCACTTACGATGATGACTGCAAGGTTAGTACGCAAAACGACGTTCAACTGGCCAAAAAGAAAAATATTCCCGTAGACTCAGTTTTTTGTGCCGTTACCGAGGAGTCAATACCACGGATTAGGGAAGATTGTGGTTGGAAAGAGGGTGAGATCGACGTAGTGTGCCCTCCAAGGAGATCGACTCTGACCACCTTTTACGGGGGTCACTCTGCCGTTTTGACATACCCCTTTACGATCGGGTTTACTTTGCCGATCGACCCAATGATCGAGGAATTCTGTCGCATGTACAAGGTGTGTTTGGCGCAGATTTCTCCGATGGTATGGCGCTTGGTCGCCATGTATCGATGGATTGGCAAGAAAGTGGGGGTGGAGGTGACACTCAGGCATATCCTTCACTTGTATTCCCCTCGAGTTTATAAGGCGGGCATCATTACCGTGCAAAAGCGAGGTAGTCGAGCCTTAATTTCCGACAACGATGATGATCTTAGGGCGTGGGATCAACGCTTCGTTTACATCCCCACGGAGCAGCTTGTGGCCCCAGGGGCTGAACGCCTTCCGGTTGGGTGGAACCGAACACGTAAGTTTGTAATTTCGATTGGCTTTATGTTCTTCCACGTTCTTACTCTCTTGTATGTGCAGCCAGCAAAGTTTTGTTCGAACTGGTTCCCGACATCGTTGACTGGCTAAAGAAGGTTTTGAAGGAGACCACCAACGATCAAAGGGCGTGGAAGCCGATCGCGGCTCTTTTGCAAGTGAAGGCAAAAAATCATGGTAAGTTTAGTTTTGCCTTTGATCATACCGTGCCTTTTGTTATATTTTAACGGATCGCCATCGACAGGTATCACTGGTGCTGGTGCTGGGCCGGTTGAAGATGTGATTGTCGAGGAGGAGGAGGAGGTTAGGGAGGAGAACGTAAGTGGAACTCCTCCAAAAAAGAAAAAGAAGACCTCTTATCAAGACCTTAGGGCAAGGCTGCTTGTTAAGAGCGCTCCACAGGGAGCTGGCTCGTCGGCTGATCCCAAGCCGATCGAGCAGATCGTTAAGGGGGCCGTTTCAGCGGTCGAAGCGGCAAAAGCCTCCGAAGGGGGAACTCTTGTTCGGATTCCCTCCGGGGAAGATGAGGAATCTGGGTCTGAGCAACCGTTGGAACGGCCGAAAAGGCCAATGAAAGAGAGAATGCTTGAAGTGGCTGAGCAGCTCAAGGCGGCCGAGGAGTACGACCGGGTTAATGTTGGCGATTTCAGTGGTGATGGGCGGCCCATCCTTCCTCCGATAGCGGAGGAGGACTTGATCGACGTCACTTCTGGTTCGGGGGGGAAAGAGATGATCACTGCCCCAACCCTTGGGATGTTGTCCGCCGGGGGCGTCGATGGTGCCCCTTCGAGCGATATACCGAGGGAAAGGGATCCCAGTAAGGGTAAGCTCCCCTTGATCGTCCTACGACAACGACGAGGTCGAGGCACACGGAAAGCTCTGGCTCGTCTTTCTACGCATCGGACCATGAAGAGCCTATCGTTCGCCTTCCTCGATACGAGGAAGCTGCTGCTTTTGCAGCTTACAAAAGAGCCAAGGCTGCGGGGGAGGCTAACACCCGATCACTGGCTATAACCGTCCCCGGAGAAGTTGATCTGCTCAGATGCCCAAAGCATCTTGCCAACTACTTTTTTGATGTGATGGGGCCGATGGAAAAGGCTCGATTGAATTGTTACAGCGATGTGAGCTTGTCCTCCCAAATCGCTTTTAGTGCTTTTCGGGTAACGTTTCCTTCCAGTTTCTGTTAGTTTGAACCTTTTCTACTTTTTACCTTATGGGATCGTTTTGTTTCTTATTTTCAGAACACAATCATGGCCATCGAGTCAGCCGATCGGATTCGCCAGCTCGAAGCCGAAATAGCTCATCTGAACGAGAGAGTCGCTCTCCTTGCATCTGCCGGTGATGGGTGGCATAACAACTTGAAGATCTTGAAAGTAAAGTATTCTGAGCTTGAAGCTGAATCGGCTAAAAAGGCCACCGCCCATGCTCTTCGAGAATCAGAGCTGGAGTCCCAAGTTCGAGCTTTGAACGACCAGCTCGGTCAGCTTGAGAGTAGCATGGGTGACAAGTGTGCCAAACTGGAAGCTGAGTCGAAGACCAAAGAGTCGGAAATAATTCGTTTGAACGAAGAGCTTCGTACTCTAAGAGGTTCTTACGACGATCTGACGGCTCAGAACAATGCTTGGTCGGAGAGAAACTCGCTTCTTCAGAAGGAGTTGATTACTCAAAGGCATTCGATGGAGAGTGACTTCGAAGACAGGAGGGAGCTCATTTTAGCGGAGTCGAGGCGGGACTTGTTGAGGGAGATGACTGAGCGTGAAGTCGATGTGGCTAAGGAGCTTGAAGAGGCGATACAAGTTGTGAGGATGACTCGTGAGGCACTTGGCCTCTCTCCAGATTCTTCCGATGAGGGATCAGATGGAGATGAGTGAACTCGTTTTCAACTTTTTGTTTTTGACATATTGTAATGAAGTCATGTACATATTTCTATCAATGGAAAGTTCGTTGTTTTTATCGTTGTATTGCTTTCCGAAGATAGTTTGATGTATCTGTTCGAAAATTTTGAAGTTATAACGATATTCGTCAAATGAGATGATTGGGGCCCAATGTCTTTAGCGCATAGCAAGGAATGACGTCTCATTCTTACGTAATGCACTCTTCGAACATTTTCATGAGTTCGGAATGAAACTTAACCTTTGGTGAAAAAACTGTAAAAACGATTGATTAAACTGAACAAAACGTAAAGGTATACCAAAGTGTTGTATATTATTGAAATAAGCCGCTAATGGGCCTTTGATACATTTCAGATCGTATGGTTTGACCGATTACAAGATACAGCCGTAGGGCATAGACGTTCAACCGCTATCGGGTCATTTACATGAGCTAAAAGTCGATAATATTTGCACTCGGACAATATTATCGAGTGGGCGTTATGACTTCTACCGAATTTCGAACGAGTCACTAGTTTGAATGAACGTTGGAACTTCTGTCGAATATTGAACGAGTCCCCAGTTCGAGTGAACGTTGGAACTTCTGTCGAATATTGAACGAGTCCCCAGTTCGAGTGAACGTTGGAACTTCTGTCGAACTTTGAACGAGTCCCCAGTTCGAGTGAACGTTGGAACTTCTGTCGAATCTTGAACGAGTCCCCAGTTCTGCCGATGACCCTCATGCTACCTTCATCCCCCCAGTGTTTGGGTGCGAAGAATGAGTAGGCGAACACTGGTTCTTCGACTTCGTTACCTGAAACATAATCATTGGGAGACCAAAACCAAGAAACTCGTTATAGATGAAGACCACGTTAGAGTGTTCGTCAGATTTATCGACCCCGATCGGAGCGTTTTGAGCTCGAGTGTTCGCGGGTGATGTTTGTCATCATTCGACTCCAACTATGCCTATCATCTAAAAATGTTAGTACCAAATAATAAAAGCATCTTCCGATGGAGGAATAATAAAAATTGCGAAGTGGAAGTAAAGGGTGAAGATTGATACCACAGAACCTCAAAAATAGTATTTCTTCAGTTGTGTGACATTCCAATTGAAGTCCACCGGTTTGGAGTCCATTGTTTCGAGTTGGTATGAACCTTTTTCGATCACTGCCTTGACGCGGAAAGGTCCCTCCCAATTTGCTCCTAGCTTCCCTTCGTTGGGTTCGTCCTTCTTTGGTCTTTTGATTTTTAGCACATAATCACCTACATTAAAAGATCGATACCTGAGTTTTTTGTTGACGTAGTTTTTTGCCCTTTGCTTTTGTGCTTGTATCCGAACAAATGCCATATCCCTTTTTGCTTCGACCAGGTTCAGATCTACCAGCATGGCCTCTGTGTTAGCTTCTTCGGTGGAGTGGGCGAACCGAAGGCTGGGCTCTCCCACTTCCACCGGTATCAGCGCTTCTGTTCCATAGACAAGTGAGAACGGTGTCTCCCCGGTACTGTGTTTTATCGTTGTCCGATGAGCCCACAGTGCTCCGGGGAGTTCGTTCGGCCAGTTGCCCCTTGAATCATCCATTCTCTTCTTCAAGTACTCGAGTATTGTTTTGTTGGAAGATTCAGCCTGTCCATTTGCGCTGGGGTGATAAGGTGTTGATGCAATTCGCTTGATCCCCCACTTTTCGAAGAAGGCTGTGATTCGTCTCCCCACGAACTGCTTACCATTGTCGCATGTGATCTCTTTCGGGATCCCAAAACGACAAATGATATTCTGATGAATGAATTTGATAATTTCCTGCTCACGAATTTTAGCCAAGGCAATAGCTTCCACCCATTTAGAAAAATAATCTGTGAGAATTAAGATAAATTTTACCCCACCGGGCGCTGTTGGAAGCGGCCCGACCAAGTCCATTCCCCACTTCATGAATGGCCACGGTGACGTGACCGAATGAAGTGGTTCTGCCTGTTGATGTATGAGATTTCCAAATCGTTGGCACTTGTCACATTTACGGACGAATTCCTTGGCATCATCTGCGATCGTTGGCCAATAGTACCCAGCTCTTATGATCTTTCGAACCAATGACTTGCTGCCGGAATGATTGCCGCATTCGCCTTCGTGGACCTCTTTCATCACATAATTTGTTTCATCTGGCCCAACACATTTCGCCAAAGGACCGCCAAACATTCTCCTGTAGAGCTGATTTTCAAGGAGGCAATATCTTGCTGCTTTGGCTTTAAGTGATCGGGCAGACTTCTTATCATCGGGAACAGTACCTGCCTGCAAGTAGGACAAATATTTGTTTCTCCAATCCCAAGTTCGATTAACATTGTTTACCTCTTTAATGCTTCGACATAATGGAGATTCGAACAAGTGAACCACAGTCTCATCGAGTTTTTCATCGATGGCTGCTGCCGATGCAAGGTTTGCTAAAGCGTCTGCTTCGATGTTCTCCTCCCTTGGTATCAGGGCTATTTTCCACTCCTGAAAAGAAGTTAGAAAATTTTGTACCTTTTCGAGCAGTTGTTGCATCCTTGGATCTCGAACACAGAAATCGCCTTGGATTTGATTTACCACCAGTTGGGAATCACTTTTGATATCTATTCGTTCGATTTTCAAATCCTTTGCGATCTTTAAGCCTGCAGCGAGGGCCTCATATTCGGCCTCGTTGTTAGTTTTTGCGTGTAATTTGATCGCGTACCTGAGCTTTTCACCCGAAGGCGCAATCAATAGAATTCCGAGGCCAGTTCCTTTGACGTTGGAAGCTCCATCGGTGTACATTACCCAGATTCCGGGGTCTGGATCTCTCATCATCAACTCTTCCTTCTTTGCCTCCGGTAAAATATTAGCGCTGAAGTCCGCTACAAAATCAGCTAAAACTTGAGATTTTATGGCGGTACGAGGCTGGTAAGTGATATCGTACTCACTCAGCTCGACCGCCCATTTCATTAATCGACCAGAGAGATCTGGCCGATGTAAAATATTTCGCAATGGGAACGTAGTTATCACAGATATTGAATGACATTGGAAATAAGGCCTTAATTTGCGTGCAGCAGTGACTAGTGCAAGTGCTAGTTTTTCTAGATGTGGGTACCTTGTTTCGGCATCTAACAGTGTTTTACTAACATAGTAGATAGGAAATTGGTTACCTCCATCTTCGCGAACGAGGACAGCACTTACAGCGACATCGAAAACAGCCAAATAGACCAGCAGCATTTCTCCTTCAATTGGTTTTGACAGAAGCGGTGGATTGGAAAGGTACTGCTTCAGTTCTCGAAGAGCTCTTTTGCATTCTGGTGTCCATTCGAAACCTTTGCTCTTTCTCAATACTGAAAAGAACTTGTGACACCGTTCAGATGACCTCGAGATGAACCTGCTGAGATAGGCTACTCGACCGGTCAGCTGTTGAACTTCTTTCTCCGTTGTCAGGTTCTCAGGGATGTTTTCGATCGCCTTGATCTTGTCTGGATTTGCTTCGATTCCTCTTTGCGATACGATGAACCCCAAGAACTTACCGGATCCAACCCCGAACGCACATTTCTCTGGATTCAATCTCATGTTGAATTGTCTTAGTATTGTAAAAGTTTCTTCCAAATGACTCAGATGATTTCCCTTCTCAAGAGATTTGACCAACATGTCATCGATATAGACTTCCATGGTTTTCCCGATCAAATTTTTGAACATAGTGGTGACCAGACGCTGATAAGTAGCGCCGGCATTCTTTAGACCAAAAGGCATGACCGTGTAGCAATAAGTCCCCATGTCTGTGATAAACGATGTCTTCTCCCGATCTGATGGATCCATCGATATTTGATTATAACCTGAATAGGCATCCAAAAAACTCAGCATCTCGTGACCTGTCGTCGAATCGATCAATCTATCGATGTGAGGCAGTGGGAACGAATCTTTTGGGCAAGCTTTGTTGAGATCGGTATAGTCGACGCATACCCTCTATTTGCCATTTTTCTTGGGTACTACGACCGTGTTCGCAAGCCATTCTGGATATTTTACTTCTTTAATGAACCCATTTGCTAACAGCCTTTCCACCTCATCATTGATTACCTTCCTTCGGAATCCTCCATTTGGTCGTTTCTTTTGCTTCACCGGTCGATGTTTCGGGTCGACATTTAACTTGTGCGTGGCGACTTTTGGATCGATTCCCACCATATCTGCATGGGACCAAGCAAAACAATCAGAGTTGTCCTTGAGGAAGGATACGATTTTTGCTTTTACGTCGATGTCCAGTTCAGCTCCAACATAAACTTTCCGATCAGGATTATCATCGAACAATGTTACTTCCTCAAGTTCTTCTATCGTAGAGTCTCCAGCTTCTTGTCTATGCGGTTCTCTCACACATGGTGGAACCTGTGCGAAGTCGCCTTCGACTTCGGATTCCGGTAGCTGCGTTTGATCGCACAACAGAACCGAAGTGAAGCTTTCGTTCACGGGTCCCACTAGCTTACATGGTGAAACCTGTGCGAAGTCGCCTTCGACTTCGGATTCCGGTAGCTGCGTTTGATCGCACGACGGAACCGAAGTGAAGCTTCCGACCACAGGTTCCACTAGCTGTGATTGCTACAATCGGAAGCCTTCCTTGACAGCTACTGAGTAACAGTCTCGTGAAGCCTGTTGCTCGCCTCTGATTTCGCGAATTCCCCATGGGGTAGGGAACTTCACAACTTGATGTAAAGTCGATGGAACTGCTCCCATAGCATGGATCCATGGTCGACCCAAAATCACGTTATATGCCATTTCGCCCTTCATCACCTGAAACGACGTCTCACTCTCCACTCCTTCTGCATAGGTTTTGATTGTAATCTCCCCAACGGTCACCTCACTTGAATTGTTGAAACCTGACAGGACCGTTGAGCGAGGCACAATCTTATCGCTTAACTGCAATTGTTCAACCACCCTTGCATGTATGATGTTAATCGAACTGCCAGCATCGATTAGCACTCTTTTCACATCGGCGTCGTCGATCCTTGTTGTTACTACAAGTGCATCATGATGGGGATGAATCCTTCCATCGAAATCGGAATCCCCGAACACGATTTCATCGGTCATGTCGTCGCGTGTTCGTTTGTCTCGTGTGAAAGAGACCTTTGCATATTTCTTCGTAGTGTAGGTTACCCCACAAACACCATCTCCTCCGGTAATGACATTCACCATTTTCCTGGGAGCAGGAGGTTTTGGTGGTTCATCATCTTTCTTCCTATTGAAATTGTTTCGTCCTCTCTCAGTCAAAAATTCGACCAAGTGACCCTTTTCCAGCAGGCTGGCCACTTCATACCTCAGCGCCTTACATTCTTCCGTTGTATGGCCGAAATCATGGTGAAATGCACACCACAGAGTTTCGTCCCTAGTATTTGGACTTGACTTTATGCGACCTGGGAATTTTACAACTTTGTCACCCATCCCTTTCAAGTGATTCACCAGATTTGGTGTCGATATGCAAAAATTGTATTCCGTTACTTTTGGAGGCAGTGGTCGGTCTTTTGGAGCCGAGGATGTGTTTGGCTGGGCTTTCTTTGATTGATTTTTGGAGCTACCAGCTTCGTGGTTGTTGCTCCCCATCCGATGGAAACTGTAGGGCCCCCATCGTTGGTCCCTGTAGTCTCTTCTGTCATTATCAACTCTCCTTGCCGGCCGATCATAATGATAATTATTTCGGGCTAGCTGCAATTCTTCCTCTTCAGCCCTGATCCTTGTCTCGCACTCGAGGTACAATACATCGAAAGTCCATGCATCAATCTCCCTAAGACGATCTTTCAGTTTCCATGCCTCAATTGAATCAGTGCGCAAGTTGTTAGCAAAGGTCAAACATGCCCACCTTTCTTCGAGATTTGGTATATGAATTTTCTCATCGTTAAATCTTTTTAGAAACTGCTTGATAGTTTCCCCGGGTCGCTGCCTTACGTTCAAGATGTCTTCGACCCTTGGTGCTATCTTTTTTGCTCCCGTATGTGAACGAATGAATTTCGCCGACATGTCATCGAAACTCAGTATTTCGTTTTCGGGCAGCTGTAAATACCATTTCAGCGCTGCCCCCTTCAATGTCTCACAAAACTTCTTTAGGCTGACCGAATTGATCTCCTCCGAGGTCAAGTCGTTTGCCTGAACCGCAACCGAAAACATATCAATGTGATCCCTTGGATCTGTGGTTCCATCGTATCTCAAGCTTTCCGGTAATTTGAAAGTCTTTGGTATAGGTAGTGGGGCTGCACTTGCTGGAAAAGGACGTTTTGAGATCGATTTTGTAATGCCTTTGTCAGCCAATTTCGGAACGCCTGGCAATTTCTCCATAAATGACTTGATTTCGTTGAACTTCTTATCGATATTATCATTCAACATGGTCTGCATCGTTGCCATCATTCTTACTTCTGCTGTGACCGAGGCCGGAGCTCCCATGGCTTCGGCGGCTGTACCCGATCCCCCTGATCCGACCCCCGCTGCAAGTCCCCCTGTTACGGCGCCCGGAGGAACCGAAGTCGGAATGCTTGCTGGGGGTGTGATCGGAGAGGTAGGTGCTTTACTTCCGATAGAATTAGATAGTGCCTTCAACTGCTCTTGTATCATTTCGAACTGAGCATCATGCCGCTTCAGATACGCAAAAAGTGCCGCGTTTGCGCTTCCAGAATCAGTTTCGACTGCGGGCTCTTCGCCTGAACGCCGCGCTTGGCGTGCGTTCAACTGTGAACCAGCAGGAATGTTGTCGTGAGTTGGATCCTGCTCGTTGTTGGTAGATTCATCGACCGCTTCAGCACGGGCCGGAACATGAACCCCGTCATTGGGATTGAGCTGCTGTTGACCGTTCAAAGCGTCAATGTTACGTTCATCTGCCATTTCAAGACAAGAAAGCAAACGTAAGTAGTATCAAGCGGTTCAAATTTTCGGAATAAATCGATTGCCTAGACCCCACGGTGGGCGCCAAACTGTATTTCCCAAAAAATATATCAGGTTTTACAATTAAATTTATATTTAGTTGAGTCTTAGGCGACCGTTTTATATCTCAATTTGATCGCTTGATAGATAGTTTACGTGAACGAGTTAATCGACCTCAAGAGTTTGATGCAGAAGTAATTCCAAAATCGAGGTCAAATAGATTCGATATCAAGCAAATTCGATGTCAATTAAATCCGATGTCAAGTAAGGATATAGATGCTATCAAACAGGTTCGAACTAAGTGAAAGGATAGTGATATACGATGAGATGACTTCGTTTTATCAAGATGCGCAATTATCCGAACACGGTTACGATACTCGAATCGATGAAGATAACAGCAATACAATGACAACCAAGTGAAATGAATAAACGTAAAACAATGGCTAACGAACAAATGTAATCGAACAATGGATCCGATGAACAAATCGATTAGTTACCAAATGAGTGACGATAACAGATTGTTCAAATTAAACACAGGTTAACAGGCAAAAGATGTTACGATCAAGATAAATGCAGATCTAAACAAAGCAAGCAACAAGTAAATAATCAAAGCAGTAAAGGCTTATTGTATTTGATGGATCGATGTATGTTGCTTCAATGGAAAGAACAGGTCTCCCTCCACGTTTGAACCAAATTACGATCGAAGCTTTAAATACAATGATGATCTTTGACGTAACAAATTAACAAAGGTAAACGACAGTGTTGAATATTTTCTTGACAAGAGAATAGTGGTTTTGAAGAATAGAGTAATATTTGCTCAGATGAACGTGTCCCAAAATAGAAGATGAAGACAGTATTTATAGGCTGACAATGAGCCTTTTCCAACCCTAGAGGGATTCTTCTTTTCCCACGTCTCTTTCTCCACAACTGCCCACGTCCCTTCAAATACGCTAAGTCGGTTCCGATAAAAGTGGGATAAGTTCATTAAAGCTTATCCGCTAAAGCTAGCGCCTTCGTGGTCATCTGATCAAGTTGTTGAAGCGAATCAACCGGCAAATGTCCTCGGAAACAATAACCAAACCCGAACACACCATCCTCGTTTGAAGAACGAAAACCGACCAATACATATTCCATTTTACAAAACATAGCAATAGTTTTTTTATATAGTATATACAACCTCCATTAAAATACTACAAATGAAGGTTTACTCCTTCCCTCACCCACTGAGCAGTCACAGGGTCGCCGCCGGCCAGTTGCCGGCCACCGACTACAGGTCACCAGAATATATATATACAAAAAAATTCCTTTGTATGTCTTGTATTTGTGATTTAAATAATAGTATGTTTTGTATTTTCTAGATTATGTAAAATACATAACCAAAAAATTGCCAATACAAAAACATACAACAATATACAAATAAACACAACTAGATATTCAAAAAAACTGTAATGAATTTATACACCAAAACATACACATAGATACAAAAATGGTAAACGTGTATATACAAATAAATACACATACAAAATCAAAAAAAAAAAAAAAAGAAGAGAAAGAAGTAGATCTGAAAATATATATACAAAATATAAATATATACATAAACATATGCATATATACACATACAAAAAGGAAAAAAAAAAAGAGAAGAAAAATAGCAGATCGAAAAAAACTCACAGGGAAACCACCACAACACATATCGGTGCAGCGTGCCACCACAGTGCAGCAGCGCCGCAATAGAGACAAGGATGAGAGCACCATTGAGGAACGGCGGGAGAGGAGAAGGGGGCGGGGCGGTGGGTGGGGGATGTGGAGGAGGGAGAGAAGGAGAGAGAAGAGAAGAAATTAGGGTTTAATGTTTGGGAGGGTGAAAAATGATAAAATTGGTATGTAGGGGTAATTATGAAAAACTATCGTTATGTATTATAAATGTTGAAAATGTATTGTTATTTTTTAAATTAGGCTATTAAGGGAGTCATGTGGTGTAAATTTTCGAATTTTTAACTGAAAAAAATGAACTTCAAAACACAGTGACTAAAAATGTAAATAGAAACTCTTAAGAGTGGCTGTCATTTCCACGGGCGGGTTTGGGTTGTGGGAAGAGGCTGGGCCGAGGTCTTGTTTAAGCTCGGGAAATTTTGATCACTAGCCATTTTTGGACGCGCTCATTGGGGACTATCCACCGTTTTCAAATTCATTGAAGAATAGCCAAAAATTCGCGCGCACATTTAAGCTCCATTAGCGTTGGAAAAACACCCCAGACTAGTCCCATAACAAAATAATGGGGCTTCAGTCCCATAACAAGTATTTTGTTATGGGAGCATTTTGTTATGGGTTATGAGACTTTATGTATAAAGCTTCAGTCCCATAACAAAATGCTGGGGCTTTGAACAAGTTTTGTTCACAGCCCCAGCATTTTGTTATGGGATTGAAGCTTTATACAAAGTCCCATAACAAAATGCTGGGGCCTTGAACAAAATTTGTTCAAAGCCCCAGTATTAATACTGGGGATAGTTTTACTGAAGCTTCCCAGTATAAATACTGGGGCTTTGAACAAGTTTTGTTCAAGGCCCCAATATTTATACTGGGATTTGTCCGGAGGTGGCTATTTCTCAGTGAATTTGTTTTTGACGGCTACAAATCAATTAACGCGCGCCAAACAGGCCCCTGCATGAAATTTTCCGGCCAGATTTTGATAAATAAATTTCACTTCATGCCCTATACAAGGAGTGACTTTGAGAGTTTGTCCCCGTTAACATTGTTTTAGTAAAATACCCTTATTTGGTATGGTCCAAGAGTTCAAAGCACCAATTCACAAGTCTTGGCTTTTAGGCAAGAGGTCAAGAACACTTGCAAACACTTCAAATTATTTGGGAAGAATGCAAGGAGAGATTGGAAGGGGCAAGTGTTGCCTTTTGCCAATACTTACGACCAAGTGTTGCCTAGAATACACTTTCTTTGAGAGAATGTGAGAGTCAAGAGGCTGCAAAGGGCATGTCTTGACAAATAAAGAGGGGTCAAAAAAAATGTTTGCCCCATGCCAAGAGTTATACAGAGGTGTTTCAGTCCAAAGTTTTTTCGTTAAACTTAACAAGGGGAAGTTTTGCAAAACCTTCGCATTGACTCTTCCGTGGAGTAGCCTAAAGAATTCCCTTTCGCTTATTACTCCTACAGAGTAAGAGATTCGACAACATTCACTGAGTAAAAACAAACCTCCACTTTCTTTCATAAGAAAACTTATTGTAAACTAAGATTAGTCTTAGATTAGGTAGGAAAGGGGATTGCATCACCGACCATATCTATTATTAGTAGGAAGGTAAGTACAAAAAACTAGATTTCTCTGTTTAATTGATTGACATTGTAAATCTATTCGGATGATGTGATAATTTATGTTAAGAGGAGACAAAAAGGCAAGAAATTGCTTATGGTGTCATATTTCTACATAAAGGCCGATTTTGACTTCTGATTTCCACATAAATAGCCTCCAATATAACATATTAAAAAGATTTAGCCCTAATTTAATCTAGCCACATTATATTTATATCTGTTTTGTATTTATAATATGACATATAATTAGATCGATATTATTTATATATAACTTCTATACAAACATATACTATTTATCTGATATTTTTTAAATATTTATGTTATCAAATTATATCTAATAAATATATGTACTATATTTTTATATTATAATATTTTTTATATTTATTGTCATAAAATATATCTAATAAATATTTGTACTATGTTTTTTTTTTTTTACATATATATGTGGCATATTACTCAATTTTATCTAAATAAAATATATGTATTTAAATTTAAAAGATTATAAAATTTTACTAAGTGACTAGGAAAAAAAGACAAAATAAAATATGATTACAAAAAGTTAATAATGGTCGGGAGTGGTTATGTAGGATAATAATCCCTACTTAATTACTGTAGTATTTGTAAAGATAACCAAAGAGTAGAAAAAGTTCAATGCAAGATTTGGTCCTGCATCATGTCCGAGCTACCCATTACCATTGTAATTTATAAGTAACAATATTCTCCCTCTTCTGCATATCAGATATTCACTTATTTTTATAGTTGTATCAGAAGAAAATGGAAAAGGAACAATGTAAATATGACTTTAACTGCTGCAATACAAGATTGATTAGTGGATTTAACCAAAAATAAAGAAGAAATTTAATTAATTCCTAGTACTCCTTAACTTAAGAGAAATAAAAATTAAAACCTTCTATTGAGTAAGGGAAGAGGCATTATTGCCAGTAGTACTGGATACAGAGGAAGAATTATTCTTATGATTATGCATCCATACTTTAAAAACCTTTCTACTTACCCCTATTTCTCTGCAAAATCTTTCAGTCTCATTTTCTTGATCTTTCCTTTGTAACGTCCAGCCCAATTTCTCAGCAAATGCCAACATTTTCCCCTTCTGATCTGTTGTAAACTTTGTCCTAAATCTCTTCTTACTGCTCCTCGGGGAGTCAGTCAACTCTGCTGCCGCGATGATTTCTCTATCATCGCGGCTACTGTTGTTGCTGTAGCTGTTGGTGCCACCGTAAGTGACTTTACGGTGGAAATTGCGATGACAGCCACACGCAGCACAGTGTAAGGTGTTAGTGCCAGGGGAATTAGTGTCATCAAGGGTGAATTCACCACAGCCATCAGTTGCATAACTTCCGAGACTGGCTGCATGGTTCCTTAAGCACTCTCTGTAAAGGTCGTTTGGTTTGTCTCCTTGCATTATTATTCTCTCTCCTTTCTGCTTCTCCCTCAGTCTTGCCTCTCTAGTACTGTTGTTGCCACATTATTATAAGCTTATAAATGCACTATATTACATACTTTTGATTTTATATTATAATAAATAATCTGCTCATACGTGTTATTTTAATTATATAACTTTGTTTCGAGAAATTTGAAAAAAGAAAATACTCTATATAGAATTACAAATTAACAGACTTTATGAGGTAATTTGCTTCTATTCAAATTGTAAGTGAATACATGAGATTATTTCCCATGTTTTTACTTTTTTTTTTCTTTTTTCACTTACTTATTCTTCGGTGTCAAAATTGATGTACTAGTAAAAATGAAGGTGCTTCCACCGGGCCAATCCAACTAGTTAGTTTATTTATTATCGTTAACTTCAACATTTCTTTATAAATTTCAGTATTTATACCTATGTCCTGTATGTATGTGCATACATATGTAATGCTCGAACTTATTGGCGATGTTATTTAGAACGACCTCATAAAATGTAGGAGGTCGTAAAGTAAAAGATTATAAAGTCTAATCTTTTACTTTGTTCTCACTCACTGGCGTTTTCACTTTTCTATGAAATTTGTAATATCCATCAATTAGAACAAAAGAAAAACAATATAAGCTCGTATCATAAAGGGACTCATTGGATTCAGAATATTACGAAGATTATCTAGAATTAACAAAAGCTATGAGGTAAAAACGTTTATCTATAACATCCCGTGTTTTCATTCCATCAACTTAAATTGTACTAGGACAACAGGTAACGTCTCACAACAAGCATAAGGTAAACCGAAAAGATGGACTGATAATTTTAATATAATCTGTTAATTTCACTGATGGTATAAAATTTCATTAATCGGTCAGTATATAAATTTTAAAACCATATTATATTGGAAATACGGTAAGAGACAGAACTTGCTAGGTGATCTGTAAAACCTTTTATCTTAATGTAAATGTAGTTCTAGTGCAATAGAGAATAGGGACAAGTCGACAATTGACAGCACGAGAAAGCATTTCAATTGTGCAGATATCAACGTGACTCTGCGAAACAAAATCTTCACAATATCAATTCAATAATATCAGAAAAGGATATATAGTTCTAATTGAATGCATGAGTCAGCTCTCTTTATGGTCGGACCTAATCTTAGAAATATTAACGAACTTATGAATCTTGCCTTGAAGAAGTTAAGCACTAAATACTAATTAATCACAGTATCTTCATACTTACTAAACTGACTACCATATAAATTTTGGTTTTCTAACATTTCATCATGATTAGACATTTCTTCATCGCTTATATGTAAAAGTAAAGGTGAGTGTCACATTTGTTGAACTTACTTTCTTTTGCTACTATTTCTCATAACTATCACAACTGAATATTTTAGGTTAAAAAACTCTTAATCTGATATATATGCAGTTTAATCTGGTTGAACTACTGTCGAAAGGTCCTTGCTCCCTTAGTCCCTTGCATTGGGCACATTAGTCGTCATATGAGCTGGTCAAAACAAAGGGATAGTCTCAAAATCAATGCATCTTGAGTGATTGTAATTAAATTAATGCTACAAGAACAATGGAGCCAGAGGGGTAAGAGAGTCAAGATTTGTCCTTGTTCATGAACATAAATATTCTATCCAATGAACATGTCTATGGCTGACTTACCCATATGGGAAAAATAATCTTGTTTTTTTAACTTCTATAAAATATATTTTTCCTAAAGTTCTTGCTTGAGTTATTTCTGATTCTCACATTATTGGGTTTAAGTATTAATAGTAGTTGTCGAAGAGGTTTTGCTTTGGTGGTTGAACACATCTACAATCATTTGGTACGTTAATAGTGCGAGACAGATGGAGGGTAAATGAGAAATATTTAATATCGTTAATATGTAATGGTTGATTTGTAAAAATGTTAACACCTTGCGTTTTACTAAAATGACATAATTAGACTGAAAAAGTTCAACCTTCATGCGAATAAGAATAGTAAATTTAAAATAAAGAATAAATTGTGACAATGAGATCATTCTTTTAATAAATAGTACTCCCTCCTGTCCATTTTATTTGATGTTTTAGCTTATTTTTTTTAGTCCACAATATTTGATCTTTTCGGAAATCAAGATAAAATTTTACAATGTCACCCCTTGCTAATAAATGACTTTAAACAAAATGATAAGTAATAATAGTTTAAATAAAGGATAACATAGTCAATTACATTACCAACTAATATTAAAAAGATAATTTTTTTAATATGCGTGATAATACCCAAACATCAAATAATATAGACCGTATGGAGTATAAGTTACTTTTCTTTAGCTGCGTACAGCTATATTGGATAGGAGTAGTTATTATTGGGGATTGGGGGAGGGTGTTGGGGACCGGTGAACAGTATGGGATAACCTCAATAATTCACTTCGGGAATAAGCAGAGAAATAATGATAGAGGACCAGTATGTCCTTTTTGTACTTAGGCAACTTTTGTGAGAAAAACTTATTCATACTCAGAATAGAGAACATGTTTGGGGTGTGGCCTTAAGTATTTATTTATATATAACATTTACAGTTGGATGAGTCAAACATTCTAGCTTCGAAAGGATTGACTGGCCAGCAAATCGGCCCAACCATAAAGCTAGATGTATAATGGATGGTTATGGGCATTGAGAAAGACTAATGTTGAGAGTTATATCTCATTGTTAGTACTGTACAAACATATGTGCATATAGCCTATAGGAGTATTCTTGAAAACTTGGTGGACTTGGAGACTAAGCAATTAACATATCTTAGTTTTGACAAACATCGTAACAGAAGATATGCTTTACACTCTCACCCAAGCTGACTAGGATGGGGAAACACTATCAACTTGTTGTCTCCTAATATATGAAAACCTGAATCTATTGATCTATTAATAGTTAAATGGATGTGTAGATAATGACTTTAGAAACTGAGTTTTGAATAATTTTCTGTAAACACATCAGAGTAGCTGAGAAGAAAATGGGAAGGGCCACACTGTCCAGTAGAGGATGTGAGTGGGAATTAAACACTCTTCGGAACCCGTGCACATTTGATCTCAACCATTGTTCCAATTGAAATTGCATTGATATGAGCAGATCCGATCCACTGCAATGTACCAGCAAATTAATAATTTTTCAATCTAGCCAGCATCCGTTGTTCCTATTGAAATTGCAGTCAAACAACGAGTATTACTAGAAAACACAAGGACAAGCTGCCTGAATCACGTCAATGGAATGAACCTTGAAATATAAGTAGCCTTAATATTATTGGACCTCCCCTGCTTGACAGGCCTGTGTGTGAATGAAAGCTTGGCTAGAGTGCACTATTATTTCAGGCTTGACCTCAATTTGATTGAATGCCCCTTTCAATATATATCCTAGCCATGCTTAGCATCATCTCAGGTGCAATAATCCTGTTCCTCAAGGCTCAAATGAGTCCTTAATCTTGTTGGGCTAAAACAGCTCAAGGTGCTCTTGACATGGTGTGATACTGTCCGCTTTGGGCTAAGCCCGCACGGTTTTCCCAAAAGGCCTCACACCATTAAGAGATTCCTACACCTTATAAGTAGGTTATTTTCCTTGCCAACTTCCGATGTGGGACTTGGTTCGCACACCCAAACAATCTCCCCCTCGAACTAAGTTCCACATGGAACATCTCTGCTTATTGCTTATTTGGAGATTCACTGTACTGTGTGTCACCTACATCAACAATTGAGTAACTTCTGTGTGCGTCTTTGAAGCTATGCCAAAGGTTGAAACCGTCTTGAAATCTCCCCCTCGAACTAAGTTCCACATGGAACATCTCTGCTTATTGCTTATTTGGAGATTCACTGTACTGTGTGTCACCCACATCAACAATTGAGTAACTTCTGTGTGCGTCTTTGAAGCTATGCCAAAGCCCTCAAAGTTGTGGGTAAAGGCAAGCAGTAATCCGGCCCACAACGGGTAAAGGCTAAGTCGGACCCCACGCACTCACTCCGCTGCATACTCGTCTCGCTGAACCATCGGCTCTGATACCAGTTGTTGGGCTAAAACAGCTCAAGGTGCTCTTAACATGGTGTGATACTGTCCGCTTTGGGCTAAGCCCGCACGGTTTTCCCAAAAGGCCTCACACCATTAAGAGATTCCTACCCCTTATAAGTAGGTTATTTTCCTTGCCAACTTCCGATGTTGGACTTGGTTCGCACACCCAAACAAATCTCTGGCTCCTCACCAGGTGGAGCCACATGTTTCTGCATGAAAAGGTTTAGATGTGTAAATGACAAGTAAAAATCACCACAAACAACAAAAAGAATACAAGTACAACACATTCATGTACTTTGTCAAAGGATAGATGATGCAATTGGTTCAACCGTTCATAGCTTCTTGCTAAGCATAATTAACAACACATACACCAAAAATAAACTTATTTATCTCATGATCTTTAAAAACTGCTTCTCATTGGTAACTGCTTTATAGAGTGCAATGTTTCAGTGGTCTGATTGAAGGTTTGGCTTGCTTTAACCTCAAGAAAAATTTATGCTTCAGATATGAAAAGCGCAGTTTCACTTCCCCTTGGGACCTTGAACTCCAAAGAGCTTTTCTAATTGTGGTGGATTTTTTGTTTGCATACAGAAAGCTTAAGTATCATACATTCAGCTTTAAGTTATTTTTTCTTCAAAGTAAGAAAAACATAAGCTCGTAAATTCAAACAAAGAGAAGGGATTCTTGGGCTGTTTTATGAGTTGTGGGCGTCTTATGTGATGGCTACGCTACGTTTCCTTACCTCTTGCCTTTTACTCTATTGAAAATTTCATTTATGAAGTCCAGAACTCTGCATGCCAACTCTAGGCATGATATAACCCTATAATTTTGTTTTATTGTGTACTACCCTGATGCGAACTATCATTCCAGGTGCTCAGTTTACTAACTGAAGTTATTTGTTCTTGTGGTATAGAGGGAGTTCATGGTATCATTGACACTGCATAGACGCGAGTTAGGGAGTCTCTGCAAGTGGAAAGTATAAGAGGAAAAGGGAGACTACATTCAGCCATCAAGGCACTTAATTAGCATGGATGGGTGAGAACCTAACTTTAGTACTTCTTCTATAGTTGAAGGAATTTAAGAACTTCTTTATTGATGAAGATGAATTGTAAACAGGCTTCCATCTGAAAGAGCAGTGGCTTGAAGAGGACTTTCTCAAATTCCACTTGAGATGTCTTTGGATCTATTTTCTTCAATCACATATCTTAAGCATATAAATAAGTAACTACGAAGAAAATCCCCCTCTTTCTTTTCCTGTTGTTGTTGAAGCTAATATCAAGTGTTTGCTTCCCATGCATATGATGATAGGGGTGATCGTGGTACGATACGGCACGATTTTTAACATTTTGGTTCGATAATTACGATTTTCGATTTTTAAAAATATCATATCATTACCATACATACTTAATTCGGTATGATTCAATATTTTTAAGTTCGGTTTCGGTAACTTCCAATATAGTTAAGTCGGAAACATAGTTTGTTTGAATTTGACTTAGATATAGTAAAGATATATGTTTCAAAGAAATGCTAAATGAAAGAGAAAAATATTAGAACACAGAGAATATTCATTTGATAATTAATAATGAAAGTTGGGCATGCATAGATCAAAATATGAAAGAAAAAAAAAACACAAATGGAGTAGCATAAGTTCCAAAGTACAAACAATGCTAGTCAAAATCAAAATTAAACGCAATCCTACTATACAGGCTTACACAAAATCTATAATAAATTAAATTTAGGATTTTATTAATTGACATTTAGATTAAATAGATTATTATCGTTTGTATAATTGAAAAATATATATGAATTGTATATGTCATTATGTATTTTGGTACGGTATTTGGTATTTCGATATTTTTTTTTATAATTATTGAATACCGTATCAAATACCAAAATTTCTAAAAAAACATACCAATTACCGTACCAAATACCAAAATTAAAAATATATATTTTGATATGATTATTCGATATTCACCATATTATGGGCACTCTTGTTCTGATGGGACCATGCGCGCTCATATTAAGTCATGATTGATATTTAAAATTGAAAAAAGAAAGACTTTCAAATATGAATTAACAAGAATTAATCTAGTTGTTATGTTGTTGCATGAAATATTAACATTTTCTGGAGCACGTGTAAATTTTTGCCAAAACCATCCTTATGGATGAAAACGGTAAGTTCGGACATTTATAAATTTAGATAATCAAATTACTATCAAGAGGATGACGAGTGTCACCTCTATGATCCCACGGAAGACGATTATGTGAAAGTAGACGGACTTAACTTGAAAAACTTTGAACTTGTCAGATCATCACTAGCGGGATGGCTGCTCCTATTGAATCGCAGGGAAAAAACCATTTTCTTCAATAATTTGTCAATGAGACGGCTCACAGTGAGTGAGCTGGATAGTTTAAGAAGTGACAAGGACTTCATTGGATAACGGATGGAGTCACCACAATCATACTGTTAGAGTTATAAGATGATGGGGCATTAGTTGAACACCCCTTTGAGGTCAGGGGTACCAACACCCTCTGATATACTATTAGCTCAAAGCAAAAGTGAGCCACGTCATTTTAAGTGGTGGTGGTACAGTCTTATGCATTTTAATGAAAAGCGTTGGGAGATTCGCAGTGAGAGTACTGCATCTGAGGAGGAAATATTACTCTAAGGGAGTCGTTGAATCAAAGTTTACATGTTTTGTTCCTACATTTTCTTGGTGGTGTGCTTAAAAGACAATAGTTGGACAGCATCAAGTGCACCACAGTCAGAACGACTTCGTTGACATCTCCTGACCGTGGTGCACTTGATGCTCATGGTGGCTCTAGATAATGCCACTAAAACTTTCACTTTAGGCCTCACGAGAATAAAAAATCCTAAACTTTGTAGATTTAGAATAATGCAAATAGAGTATAAAACTCAATGCAAGAAAGTAATGTTTGAACTATAGCGATTCTTCTAATATAGTAACAAATTTCAAGAACATAATTTAAATGTGATGTGAGTGACGTCGATATATTTGCTACATCTCAAAACTAGCATTTATGTTAGCTTGACACAGAAAATAGAACTTCAAGACTGGTTAATTCCAGGTAGTTGATCCTTTCTAATGGTTCATATTCATATGGCGGCCACACGAAATGCAAACCTACATAGATAATCTAACTATCTAAAATCTATAAAATACTTTTGGTAGTTTAATTATTAATTTGAGTTTGCAAAAGTTATTGGTGAACGCTCTAGCCAGTTGTAGGAGTATCTGGGAAAAATAAATTAAACAAGCATCTTTGTTGAAAATCATGTACAAACTGAGCTCTCAACCAAGAAAATATTTAATGTCCTAATGTATGCATGCAGTTGTTAATAACTTGAACTTTTACCTTTTCTGGGTATGTTGTTGCTAATGTATACGTACAGTTGTGGAATTATATTGGGTATGTTGTTGTTGTTTAATTTATTGATATAAAATTATTTCCTTTCTTAAGTCGAACATTGTTCCATGACAAATTATATTTTTATGCTCATCATGTCTCTATTCTTAAGCATGTTTCAATATCAGCAAAAGATAAAGCAATCTTATTACGGAGATTTATGGAGGAGAACTTTGTATTCTATTCCAATATTACATAGAGCAGGTATGTAATATTATTGATCTAAAAAATGAATATCCATCAATCATAATCCAGCACTACTTTAAATTAGCGCACATTCCACACATTGTGTAAAATGTTTCACACATGCACATGACGCTAACAATGTAAGTCACTAAAAGAATTCTGAACATTACAATATGAAAGAGCAGAAAAATAATATATTATGAAAGAAATTTAATTACCTTCAAGAAAATTGATATTTCATGCGTGTGTTAATGTGTCCGTAGTTAAATGGAACACGTTTGACTAAATTGTCGTGCTTCTTTATTGAAATAAAGTACAAGTGATTTAACTCCGAATCTTGAGATTGGATCAACATTCCTATTCTTAAAGGGTAAATCAGAAAAAAGAATAGCCATATATCTAATCAGAAAAGAGTTGAAAAAATTACACATATGCATCGCAAGTAAAACTGTAATCACTTCAACTTCTCCTATTTTGTCCTCTAAATACTGCATATATGTCCAGAGTTGGTGTCTTACCTTGACACTTGTCCTTGACTGTTCATACAAGTTCTGCACTCCGTAGGTGTCACATGAGCCACGGCTTGTTAGGAAATTGAATGTTGCAACGAACTGAAAATGGGCTGAGCGGTGCTCCTCGCTGCTTTCTTGAGCGAACCAAGTAAATACTAGTGAAAGGACATTTAGTTACTCACTAATAGACACATGCAACCCCTCAAAAAGGACGCTTACAAGTTAGAGTAGTTTTCTTTGTATTAATAAAGATTTTTGCTAAATAATGCTCCCTCTGTTCAAAAAGCGCGATATGTTTCGAAACTCTATAGTCAAACTCTTTCATTTTGACTGTGAGTTTGGACATATAATTTTTAATTTTTTTGGAATAAAATTTATATATTGAAAATCTGCATAAAAAGTACTATATGTCACAATATATAATTAATAATTTAAAATATTTAAAATACATATAAAAATATTACGGTTAAAGAATTACTCGTTTGACTCTCAAAATCAGAATCATATCATCATTGGCGGAACGGATGGAGTATTACAATTTAATTAGATAGGTGCTTAATTTTTTTAAAAGAGCATTTTCATAATCTAATTTTTAACTTTTTGAATTCATAATTTTATAATAATATGATACTCCGCTTAGAGATCAATGATTGCTTGTTGGAAATGGTATCTATAATGCTCTCATAAAAAAGTAGGACGTCTTCAAATAAAAGTTAAAGTATGTAGTAGTACTTTTCTCTAGTACTCATAAATTTGAATAGCCCAAAATAAATTGGAAGGACATTCACCAGTGTAAACTGAGTTCATGGACTGATCAAAATATGGGGAAGATTCTCTGATCGAATTACAAAGGCTGAGTAGTGAATGCATAGTAATAATATAAATTACCCTTAGGGCTCGTGTTTTTAATTAAGAGACGGAAGTAATAAGGTGATCTATACATATTTGTGTTAATATAGTTGTAGCTTTCGTGCAATCGAGAAGAAGAGCGACAGTTCCGCAATATTCATTTAACAATTTCCCACAATTTTCTTTCAATAAGTCAGCTCTTCATAGCTCCTAGTCTTGATAAGCTATATGCGTCGTGTACCTGCAATTGATCACTATTCTATCCTCTGTCGTGGAATTCTTTGCTTCGTTTATATTTAATTTGATCGCCTACGTTATATATATAACTTATATAGATCTTAAAGCATTTGCGATTCATAGTGGACTATATATCTGAAAATCTTTTGACACAGCTTAATTAGTAAACCACATTTTACGCCTTCGGGGTTTCTTCAGGCTAAGTAAAACGAAAAGGGGGTGTTAAAATAATGAAGGGGAGAAAACAAGACGTGTCAGAATATAATGTAGACATAACTAGGACATTTAACATTCATCCAATACATGTTACTTGGAGTACATGCTAATGGAAGCGATATATAAATTCTACATACTAATAACCCTGTCGTAGAAGGGGACAAGTTGACAACGGCCTATAACTACATAGATTGGTAATCAAGATAGATATACTAATAGAAAATTAATAAGAGATAATAGAAACTTGGATGATTCTCGGAGTAACAGTTCCGAACAATCCTTTAGGAAAAGCAGTCAAACTCTAATGCAGTAGATGCTAATTAAACGTACATATATTCTGGTCCCTCGATAGCTTTCTTGCTGCCTTTTTCCTCTTCTTCCCTTTCAGCCTTCTTGATTAGCCAGCTATCATAAGTAGCATCGCCTGTTAACATCTCTCCGCGACAAATTGGACATGTGTTATTTCTTGCCTAAAGACAGGATGTATTAAACCAAAGCCGGTTCAGAATTATTAATTTATGCAAATCAGACAGTACTAGAGCATAAATTAAATGAAATGAAAGAAAAGTCAAAATAACATAGTATATAACACAAAGCCAAATTTAATTAAATTCTATCCTGTTTAATTTGCACCCACTTACTAGGCTATCCTTCCCACAATTAAGATGAATAGTGTGTGAGCAAAGAAGCTCCAGCCATTCTTCACCCTTTTCAGCAGTTTCCAAACAGATTGAACATTTCCAATCAGGTCGATCATTTTCCAGGAGAATAGTTGGAAGCCTTTCTACCGCATCTTTTGAAGCGGAAGCTGTTCTTTTTTGGGGAGGCGGCTTTGGTTTTTCGTTATCCTACAATGCAATGTCAAAAATATTACTACTACAACGTAACACCTAGTAGATGCACAATATACAAATTAACTGATTTGAGCTTTAGTGAGGAGCAAATAAATCAAATTAATACTATGAAAACATCTTTAAAACATTATCGATCGATACATACAGAAATTCTAATATCTTCGACTTCAATTACCAAGGAATCAAACTCATCCGAATTCATATCAAAAGGAGATGATTCATATGGAAACAGCCTTCCAAGATTTCCTCGCAATTCCGGAATTTTCAGCCAATAAGGCTCGTCCGAATCATCCGATGTCTCACCCGACCCTCCAGCTTCCACACTCTCGGGTGTTTCAGAACCATTACCTTCCTCATTCTCGGGTGTTTTAGAACTAAAACTTTCCATTTTTTAGCTTCTTTAGGTCTCACTTCGTACTATATGAGCATCTCATGTATAATGTGTGTGTATATATATAAGTGGTGGGCGGGAGAGGGTGGGAGTGATCTTGAGCGAGCTAAATATTTACTGTATTATCTACGTGTAAATGTGTACGTACTATACTTGGCGTCCAGCTTTCATTAAGCCATCACTGATATTTCATGATGTTTAATTAGTTGTAGTTCTGCATCAATTAATTCATGCCACATTGGCTTACGTGGGTCCCACTGATCCCTTTCATCCTTACAGCTTGGGTACGGACGCAAATCCTAATCACATGAAGAAACGCAGAAGGGTTAGCATACATATCTCACTAAAAAAGATTTGGAGTGTACAGGATACTCACAGGTTGATCCGGTCAAAAACTCACACAGATTGGCACAGATATCTCTGGGCAGCATTCACAACTGTTAAAAATTACCACTTTTGGTGAATCAATCTCTGAAGCGTGAAGATTGTGAAGATTTGGTCTCTACTTGAGCTTCTCCGAACGTTCAGAATAAGTAATTATTATTATTATTATTAATTTTTTTTTTTTTGGTAAACGAGTACTTTTATTAAAACACAACCATATAACTAGTTCCTATTACAAGCCTTGACAGATTGTGGATGCATGGCTCGAGTTGCCATAGTTCAAATTAAAAGCAGAGTTAGAGTACTTCTTGACAAGCCTAGGATATATAGTTCCTATGTAGTCATGCATGTTCCTAAACAGAAACAACAAAGCGCGTCTTAAGTCATGGGCGGCCTCTCAGTCGTGTCCCGTGATTCCTTGGGCGTGCCCGTGGTGCCCTGACAAGCCTCAAAGCGCTAGTGTCATGGACGATCCTATGGTCTTGGTCGCGCCAAAAACTATATGCGCATCTGAGTATGTCGCCCTACCAGTTGAGCATGCCCAGGCACAGCAAGCGGACAGTGCCCTCAAAGCATGCCCGTAACCAGCGCCCACGCGCCCTGCACTTGAGTGCGCCAAAGGCATGCCATCTGTGCATGCACTCCCCAACGCCAATTGTTTCGCACCTATGCACCCCGCACTTGAGCGCCCCATTGGCATGCGACCTGCGCATGCACACCCCAACGCTGATTGTCCCATGTATGCGCGCGCCAAAGTCCTGCGCCCAGTGCACGCGCCAAAGCCCTGCACCCAGTGCGCGCGCCGTGAAGACGTAAACAAGAATGCGGCCCTTCAAAGTGCCGCACAACTTTATAAATATAGTTAGTTTATCTTTCTGTATCTTTCTAGTATGAATGTCTAGTCTTTTGTTGTCTACTGCTTAGATATGAGTTTTTTTTTTTAAGACATATATAGAGGGTATAAGGATTCGAATATTTGTAAGCTGCTTTCTTATTTCTGCTCTGGTGTCTTGCCCCATCCACACAACGTTGGCTTTCTTGTAATCGGTTGGTTTTCATTAATACAAGCAAGTACAACAACTTTCATTTCAATTGCTCTTTTTATATACACTGTAATTGACATCGGTTTTCCCGCACAATACTGATGATCTAGTCTAGCGTACGGAGGGGATCATTGGCTGACTCTACATTGCCCTTCTAAGCAAATTCAAGAAGGCGCCGCGTAACACTTATTATCATTATACTAATAAGGTTTCAAAATTTATGACTTTTATTTTGATTTAGTTAAAAGATTTTGAATTAAAGAGTAAATTAAGATAAGTTTTTGTTGGAATTAAACAAAGATTTGTATTTCTAAATATACTAGGATTTGATATTTGGTAGTTTATTTAATTCTACGTCTAGTTAGAATTTTTTGGTTAAATCATAATTGGAATAGGTTTTCTAGTTCTAGTAATGTTAGTTTTGTTTGCTATAATAAATAAAAGTGTTACTACCTATTATTCATGTGGGAGGAATATTTTCCATTCATACCCTCTAAGTGGCTTTTAATGTTCATAAATCATAACGATATGTGACTGAATAAATACATTTTAGGAGAAACTGATTAAAAATTATTAATGACGTGGGTCTGAAGAGTAGTGGCGCTATTGCTAAGTGAAGGAAGGTGCCAAGGTCGGGGCACTGTCTTCGCGTAGGCGTACTTGTGTGTTAACCCTGAAATTGAAGAATATCATAAATAAGGTGTCTGAAAGTTTTTAAATAAATCAGTCCATCTAATCTATTCCGTCCTGCGTTGGAAAAACCTCTACTCTACCCCTATGTTCGTATGCCCCTATGTCCGTGCAAGCAGTGGCCCTTTGGCTCAAGGTGGAAGAATAACTTTGAATAAACATATAAAATATACCTATATACTTTGTTGGGATAATTATTAAAATAGCCCCTCAAATTCCTCCTCTTGTATTTTAATAGCCATTACTTTCTGTAGCCACATAAGCAAAAACACTAAATCTGGATCCACGCCGCCGCCCCCTTTTCCTCCTTCTTCCTCAGCTGTTGTTGTTATTGTTCCACATCCTCATTCTTCTTCGCCGTTTTCACTCACATATATGAATTCTTTTTCTTTTTTTTCTTTTTGTTTCTTGTTTTTTATTTATAGATCTGAAAAAGTGTTGTATCATAAATGTATACACATATTTGGAATGCATTTTTTTTGTATACCTAGGTATAGATGTGTATACATATACTTTGACTACACAACATATATAGAGAGAGAGCGCGACCCAATTTTTCACCTTTAATTGGGCAAAATATGAGGAATTTTTATTTTTGCGGAGATTAGATCCTATAACTGGGTGTTTGTGGCTGACTGATAACGCCCATCGCCATTTAGCTATTGTATTTATTTTTTCGTTGCTGGCCATATGTATAGAACTAATTTCGGGATTAATATTTAATGTATAATAGATATATACTCAGTGTATTTTTGGATACACAGTGTATACCAGTGACGATTACGCTAAAAAATTCAGAAAATACATTAGGTGTACATCAAACTCACAAAAAAATGAAGAAAACAAGAAAAAGTAGAGAGATAAAGAAGAGGAAGTGATGGACGAATACAGAGAAAGAAGATACAATGATGGCAGAGCAAAATAAAGGAAGATGAAAATGAGGAGAGAGTGTAGGTAGCGGTGGTGCAATAAAGAGAGAGAAAGATGGAATTAGCGGCAGAGGGTAGAGAGGAAATGGGAGACGGCGGCCGGATGTGAGAGAGAAGAAGAAGAAATAGAATGCTAGAAACCTTAAAAAGGCAGTGGTTACAAAATATTAGGGAGTGTGGTTTGGTGTTTATTTAAGGTTATTTTAAAAATAAAAAATTACGCCTTGTGTGGGAACTCTTTTTTAAAACATAACTATATTTTTTCCTTTTTTCAAAACATTGCAACATTTTTAGAAATGCTACCAAATATATTAAAGTTAGGAAAACCCTAATTCTCTTCCCTCTCCTCTCTCCCCTCCCCTTTTCTGACGTCAGCCGTTATAGCTCCGGTATCGCCACTGCACCGGTCAACTTTGTCCTCCGCCAGCCATCGGGTGCTAGTCCAATGCTCCGATCACCGGCAACTTTGTTGGCGTTCCGCTGCTGCAGTTTTTCTATGTGTGCATTGTTGTTGTCGGGTCGGCGAGGAAACTTTGGTCGCTTTGTTGTCGGGGCTTGATAACTTACTACCAGATCTAAAACCCCATTCTATCACCAGCGTTTTATCTTTTCCGGGGAGCAGATCTGACTGCCATGTGCCTATTTTTTTCCTTTTTTTTTTTTGGTGTTCTCTAGTGGCTATGGTGGTTGTTGGAGGTGAAGAAAGTGTATATCATGGGTATACTCATTGTATGTTCCGTGTATATTACCGGACATACAATGAATATACACTTTACATACAATTAATGTATACAAATGTATGTTTGTTTATTCATTGTATATGTTGTGTATGCCATATGTGTCGACAACATATTTCAACCGCTAGAGCTCAAAACAGATCCTCATGGTAAAACTTGGAGTCGCCACCTAATAGATTATTTAACTAGGCGTATTAGGACACCTATTTTGTTTCTTGTCGATTTTAATGTACTGTTGACTCCGAAACTTGATCTGCGAACTAGACATTATGGGTAAGGGTTGAAATTAATTTAGGAGGTATGTGTTAGGTACCTCCCCGATTCCACTAAAAGTAATTCCTGATCGGACTAAATAATTGAGATTTAAAAAATAAATTAAAATGATCATTCAATTAAACTATTAAAGCTTCCACCATAGCATTTTAGTACAAAATTCACAAATAAATAAATAAATAACAATTTCATCTTTTCAACGACTTTTTCCTCAGAGAGCTTCGTCTGAACGTACCTCGCAAAAAAACCAATTAGTTAATACGCCAATACACGAAAAATAAAAAATAAAATAATGGTAAAACACAAATAGAATAAAAAAATAATGTTTTAAAGTGTTATGTCTTCTCCGGTAATATCGTGTTTGACGAATTTCGTCGAGAAGTACCTCTCAAAAATAAAGGAATCGAAGTCCTAATTTAATACATTATCTCTTCTAGCATGGATTGTTTTTTCTGACGTAACACTGATTAAAACGAAATATACAAGGGTTTAGTGTCCTAAATATTACAATATTGTCTAATATAGAATTTTCCTAGTATAAATATAATTACTGCTTTGTCCAATAAATTAATTTTAAAGTATAAAAAAGTCGATCAATATTTCACTAAGGTTTTTGTATTTTAATATAATAGTATTGATTAAAAATTATTTATTCCTGGTAGGAGGAGGTCGTTAGAAATGAAATAATTATTACTATAAGTTTTATTCTTTTCTCGTATATAATTGACATGTCTTTTCAAAGTTTCTAAGCTTTCATTAAAATTTGTCAAAAGCAAAAATTTCTCAAGTTTGCATCGAAACAAAATAGATATTTTAGCATACACGCTTCTTTTGTTTTTCTAAATTTTATTTACTTCATGAGATCAAGGACTTAACACATTATTGTTTTGGTATATTTTGTGTAACTAGTTTTAGGTACGTGCAACGCACGTGTATTTTAACTGGAAAAAAAAAAGAATAGTTAATTAAAGAGCAGGGGCGGCCCAACAAAATCGGTGGCCTAAAGCAAAATTTTATATGAGGCCTTAAATTTAATCAATGATTCTAGCACTTTTTACTTATTATATTTTATTTTTTCTAGCCTTTTTAGGTAAAAATGAATCGTAATAGCTTATTTGTATAGCTTACACAGATAGATTGTGTTAAAATTGCGACATAAAATTGTTTTTAAAGATAAAAATATGAATTTATGTGAACAAAACATCAAAACCAAAAGTAAAACAAATGTATTAAATAGAGAGAGATAAAAAGTTATTCTAATTTCCTCATTCTTTTGAACAACTTAAGTCAAATTTCAAAATGTATATATAATTGTCAAACAATAATATGTAAATTATATATATTATATAATAAATAGCTAAAATTTGGGGCCTTTATAATTTGGGGGCCTAAAGCAATGGCCTTAGTGGCCTTATGCTTAGGCCGCCCCTGTTAAGGAGAGAGATTATTATTTGTTATCTTTTAAGTTATAACATAAAAACTAGACAAAACAAAATAGCCAACCAAAATAGAAAGAATACTTGAAACAAAACCACGCTCCAACCATGGATCCTCCGGACGGCCTGCAAAGGGCGCGTCCTGGATCTCAAAACAATTTACAAGATGTGGAGAACCAAAATTCTGAAGATTTAGGAGGGAAGAAATCGTATGCTACAACTATTAGTACAGCTCAAAACTCTGTACTCTTAGCTCAAAGAGCTGAAAATGAACCAGTAGCTGCAAGAATTACAACGCATAATGGAATTCCTGCGGTGATCTACAAGGCGAAGGATTACTATGGAGTGATGACTACCCAATGTAAGAGAACACTAGTAGGTCGTTTTTTGAAATCCAGACCACAAATTGAAAGAATCAGATCTAGATTTACAGAGAAATTTCCTTTGAAAGGGTCAGTGAAGATAGGAGTGTATGACACTTACAATGTTTTCATAGACTTTAACAATGATGATGACTTCAATCTAGTATGGTTTAGAAGAGTAGTAGAGATTGAAGGCCTGCAAATGTGGCTTCAAAAATGGACTCCGGACTTTAAACCAGAAGAAGACCTCCCAGTAGCACCAATCTGGATGCTATTACCAAGACTCCCTTATCATATGCACGCATGGGGATTTATTAAACAGATTGTGAGTACTGTGGGAACCCCTTTGGAGCTGGATGCTGCAACTAAAAGTAGGACACGACCTAGCATGGCTAAGGTAAGGGTGGAAGTAGATTTACTTAAAAACTTACCTAATAGTGTGTGGGTTGGTGTTGAAGATGAGAACTCTCCTCTTAAAGGCTTTGAACAAAAGATTGAATACGAGGGCGTACCAAAGTACTGCAAACACTGTAGAAAGCTTGGGCATATGGTTAGCAATTGTAGAGTAATTGAAAGAAGGAAGATTGAGGAAGTCAAAGCAGATGATAACAACACAGTGAGCCAAATTAATGAGGAGGCTACTGCCCTCATGAACAATAAGGAAGTGGCAACCCAGAGTATTAAAGAGAACACTGTCCTGGAGGTGAATCCTAACAACAATGTGAGCAATGAGGTGGAGGAGGAACAAGTGCAGCCTCTAGTGGTCATTGAGACAACAAGAAAGAAAAAGAAAAGAAAGACTAAAGCTACTCCAAAAAAGAAAAGCAAGGTGGTCATTAAAAAAGTAAAGAGCAATTATCAAAGACAAACCAAAGAAAGGGAGGAGAAGGAGAAGGAACAACAAGATGGAGCAGAGAGAATTCAACTAAGCAATCAAAATGAAAGCTTGACAAAGGTGTCAAGGAAATCTCAATGGGAACAAAAGTTGGTCCAGGAGGATAAATTGCAGGAGGGAAGTACACAGGCATTCATCAATTCTGTTGGTAGGAATGAGGTGGAATCTAAAGCTACTCCAGAACAAGGCCAAGGTAGTGGTAGCAAGGATGAGCAAGAAGTTTCTGCAAGTCTGCCATCTGCAATAAAGAATCATGAAGGGGTCCGGTTGATAATTGATCTAACAAGACATGGGAACATACAAGAAGAAGAGTATGTAAGTGAAAGTGAGGAGGTTGCAAATAGTTTATTACAAGTGTTTGCACCTATCAACAATGCAGAAGAGCAAGATGATACAGAATTAAGGGAACAACAAAAAATCATTGATAGGGAAGGTTTATCTCCAGCAAGAAGAGGAAGAACTAGGCACAGAAAGAAGGGTAGACAAGACAGAAACAAAACTGCTCCTAACCTTAGGGAAGGGAAGAACAAAGTTCCTAACAACCTATATTTCCATGATTAGTGCTCTTTTCTGGAATATTAGGGGGGTGAGGTCTAAGAAGGCCATACATAGATTAAAGCATCTCATAAAAATTAACAAAGTGGAGTTTGTAGCAATAATGGAACCTTTTGTAAGCAAGGATAAAGTCAGGGGTTACATGAAGTTTCTGGGATTTCAACACTGTATTACCAATGATAATGGTAAAATATGGTGTTTCTGGTCCATGAATTATAATGCAACCATCATATCAAATGAAGATCAACAAATTACTATAAGTATGAGGTATGGAGCAGACACTCAGGGAGCATATATCACTGCAGTTTATGCCAAAACCTCTACTGCAGAAAGGAAAGAACTATGGAGAAGTTTAGAACTCATCAGTAATACAATTAAAGGTCCTTGGTGTGTGGGAGGTGACTTTAATGTAATCATGGACTCGGATGAAAAGCTAGGGGGAAGACCATACAGGGCATCCAAAAGTTTTGATTTTATAACCACTATGAACTTCTGTGAGCTCAAAGATGCTGGATTTTCTGGAGCAAGGTTTACATGGAGTAACAATAGAAGACCTGCAAAGAGAGTATGGAAGAGGTTAGACAGGATTTTCACCAATGACAAATGGAATCAACTATTTCAGAATGTAGCAGTAAAACATTTGGTGAGGACTGGGTCTGATCATAGACCGTTACTCATGAAATGTTCATCAAGTCAGAAGGAAATAATCAGGTATTTTAAATTCTTAAACTTCTGGGCTGAACTACCAGAGTTTTATGACCTGGTAAATGAGGTATGGGATTGCCAAGTAGCAGGGAACCCAATGTGGATTCTTCAAAGTAAATTAAAAATGCTTTCTAGGAGACTAGCTGAGTGGTCTAGAAAGGAGGTAGGGGATGTTAATGAGAAGGTTCTACAGTGGGAAAGTTCCATACAGAAGCTGGAAGAGGAAGAAATAGAATATAATTCTGAAGCAGCCAGAGAAGAACTGAATAAAGCACAAGCAGAGTATGTCAAGTGGTTGTCAAGGCAGCAATCTTTATTAAAACAGAAAGCTCAGATGAAATGGTTTCAAGATGGGGACTGTAACACCAGTTACTTCCATAGTGTGATCAGAGACAAAAAAAGAAGAATGCAGCTGAATAGAATCAAGAATCATAGGAACAGGTGGGTCCAGGGAGAGGAAAGAATTGCAAAAGCAGCCATACATCATTTTCAGAAGTTGTTTAATCTGAAACAGACACAAGTTAGTAATAACATGCTGATTGATCTCATTCCAAGAAGTATCTCTGAGGAAGATAACATCCTTTTGACATCTATACCTACTGAGGAAGAGATTAAAGATGCTATCTTCAACATGAGTACTACAAGTTCAGCAGGACCAGATGGATACAATGGCACTTTCTTCCAGAAGTGTTGGAACATAATTAAAGCAGAGGTTATTGATTTTGTGCAGTATTTTTTTAATGGAGCAAGTTTGACTAAGTTTTATTCTCATACCTGTTTGGCTTTGATACCTAAAGTTGACACTCCAGTCACTTTTTCAGAATTAAGACCAATAAGCCTGAGCAATTTCTCTAGTAAGATTGTCTCCAAAATTGTCTCAAGAAGGTTGAATCCACTGCTGCCAAAATTAATATCAGAAAATCAATCAGGTTTCATTGCAGGAAGATCTATTACAGATAATATATTGATGGCTCAGGAAATAGTACATGGGATTAATCATAAAAACAATGGGAGCAACATGGTGATCAAGTTAGATATGGAAAAGGCTTATGATAGGCTATCATGGACCTTTCTTACCTTGGTTCTGAGGAACTTTGGCTTTTCAGAGATCTTCATTGATATTATCTGGAGAATCGTGTCTAATGTCTGGTATTCCATTATCATTAATGGCACCAGACAAGGCTTCTTCACATCATCACAAGGCCTTAAGCAAGGTGATCCTTTGTCACCTTCACTGTTCATAATGGGAGCTGAAGTTCTATCAAAACTCCTCAACAAGTTGACTCATCACCAGCATTTCTCTCCATTCTCAATGTATCCTAAGGCTCCTATTGTGACTCACCTTGCATATGCAGATGACCTGCTAATATTCACAGCTGGTGACAATACCTCAGTGAAGTTGGTAATGAAGAAAATCAGAATGTATGAGAAAGTATCTGGCCAAAAGGTGAACATGAATAAAAGCTTCTTCTTGACAGATCCCAAAGCTTCTTCATCAAGAATAAACAGAATGAGAGCTGCTACTGGTATGATGGACAAGAGTTTTCCTATCAACTATCTGGGTTGTCCTATATACCTAGGAAGGAAAAAAGTTGAATATTTTGATCCTATGGTGGCTAAGATTGCAAGAAAGCTGAGTGGGTGGCAAGGTAAAATGCTATCAGTAGGAGGGAGAATCACTCTTATTAAGCATGTTTTACTAGCCATCCCAACCTATACTCTCTTAGCTATGAATCCACCAAAAGAAACCTACAAGATCATTGAAAGGCATTGTGCAAGATTCTTTTGGGGATCAACATTAGAGGAAGAAAAGTTCCACTGGTGCTCCTGGCAGAGTTTATGTTTCCCACAGACTGAGGGAGGCATTGGGGTGAGAAGAATAGAGGATGTAGCTGATGCCTTTGCTTTGAAGAGATGGTGGTCCTTTAGAACAAGTACTGCTCTATGGACTGACTTTATGAAGGCTAAATACTGCTCTAGAACTCATCCTGTGGCCAAAAAGAAGGCACCAAAACAATCACATACCTGGAGGAAACTAATGGACATCAAGGATAAAGCTGAGAACAATATCATATGGAAGATCCAAAATGGTCAATGTAATTTCTGGTGGGACAACTGGTCTGGAAATGGAGCTTTGGCTAGAAGAGCTGTCCCTGGACCTGTTTCTCATAAGGTTAAAGTCAAGGATTTTATATCAGAAGGCAAATGGGATGTGCAGAAATTATCACAGGTGATAGAAGAAAGTGAAATTCAAAGAATCACAGGGATTGAGATAGGAGATGGAACAAAGTCAGATTACACTATTTGGGAGCTGGCACCTGATGGATATTTTCAAAACACAACAGCTTGGCAACTGATCAGGAAGAAGAAGCAGAAATCAAAGATACTAGCTAAGGTCTGGAACAATAAAATTCCATTCAAGATGTCTTTCTTGGCATGGGGTACTTAAAAACAGATTACCATTTGATGATGTAATATCCAAGTTTTGAATCAATGTTGTGTCCAAATGTAATTGCTGTGAAGAACCACAATCAGAGACAGTTCAGCATGTGTTTGCAGAGAGTCAAGTTGCAAGAGAGGTGTGGAGTTTTTTTGGAGCACCTTTGGGAGTTAGATGGCATGTCACTCCAATCAACAACTTGATCTTGGATTGGTGGGACACTGAAACTAGTAGTGCTGCTCATAAGTTATTGATGAACATAACTCCAGTAGTAATTCTCTGGGAATTGTGGAAAAGAAGGTGTGCAACCAAATATGGGGAGAAGAGAGGATTTTACATGAGAGGTATGTTCCATCAAATTACATGGAACATCAAGGCTGCTATCGGTATGGCATACCCTGGCATAGACATGGCAACTAGCTGGCAAATGTTATGTGAAATCATTCAGAGGCTAAGACATGTGAAAACATGGAAACAAGTTTTATGGAAAATACCAGAGAACTGTGTTAAAGTTAACACAGATGGAAGCTACATGGAAAGGAAGAAGCTAGCTGGAATAGGAGGCATTATTAGGAATCAACAGGGAGAATTCATAATGGCCTTTGCTGCTCCAGTTAGAACTTCTAGCAACAACCAAGCAGAGGCCTTTGCAGCTCAAATGGGGGTAAAGTGGTGCATTGATTTAGGTATGAGGAACTTCATTCTCGAAGTTGATTCTATGCTAGTTAACAATATGATTCAGAACAAGGAAGCTAACAACCTGAAGCTGAAAAGAGTAATTGAAGACACTTACCACATGTTGTATCAAGCAGGAGGTTCCATAAACCATTGCTATAGAGAGGCTAATGAAGTCGCAGATGGGCTGGCAAAGTATGCAACAACATTGAAAGAGATGAGGATCTTCAATAATCTTCGAGAGCTACCAGGACAATGCAAAAGCTCGTTCTACCTGGATAAATGCCAAATGCCAAATATTAGGAGTAGATTCGAGAAAGCTAATTTCTTTGTAAGTTAGAAGAAGAGTAGGGAGGAGAATGTTATTCTCTCCTCCACAGTCATTTTTGGTAACTGATCCTGATGTAATGCTCGTCTAGAGGTCAGGCAAAGCCCCCCTCTCTGTTCTACATGTTTAATACAACAGGCAGTTAATAACTAAAAAAAAAAAAAAAAAAGACAAAACAAAATAAGTTCCTGAAATCAATAATTGTTTTTTCCTTTTTTAGCTAACTCAATAAAGGAAGAAATTTTGCCTTGGACATAAGTATTTGGATTTCTTATTGTATTTCCCGCTTTGCCTCGTAGTGTCCAGTTGTATCAACTGCTTCTTTGGAGTTATACAAATCCTTATTAATCAGTATAAGGAGAAAGTTTTTCTCAGATTTGGACCATAAATAGTGAAATAACCTTTGTATATACATATCTCTAATATCTAATTAAAGCGTTGTAGGAGAATGTTTATGAGTTCCATCTCATGATCATAGACCATAATTAAAATAGTGAAGAATTTACTGTACTTTCACTAATACATTTTGTCATAAACTTGTCCTCCTTCATCATAGGGGTCTAAGAAAGGCCGAAAACTCTTGAACTGTAAATGTAAACTTCTTTCTTCGTAGAAAAGTTTTCACAATAACATGCAACAAGTAGCTCTGCGCACTTGCCATCCTAAACCATGAATGGATCGGAGATCCCAAAATCTTCATCTAAATGAAAATTCAAAATTATGTATTTGATCATCTCCGACGTGTGAAAAGAAATATGCCTCAAAATTCACTAATGAGCATGATCAGAAGAAGAAAATCATACATCGAATATTTTGATAACGTTTGTTAACCGGAGAGGAGTCCTTCTAATCTTCTACATGAGAAAAGAAAGTTATTAGATATTTTTCAGAGGTGATAGAATTCTCTTTAACCCAAAGATAAATTAAGAAACAACAAAATCTTTTACTTGTATAAGTATACTGAATTGTATAGGCAATGGCACTCTAACGAGCCTTTGTTTGAGATTGATGAATTTTTCGAATAATCTGTCAAAACCCTTATTAACAATCATTGTGGTCCTAATAGTAAAAGCAAACATTCTTTTATTTGGCGTAGTATAATGAAAGTAAGTAATCTTTTCAATAGAGGTGTTATGTGGTTAATCAATAAAAATTCCAATATCGATATTTGGCACACAAGGTGGGTCCCAAATATTCAGTATCTTAGAGATGAGGTTCAAGGACCTCTTACCATATCTGATAGTGGTGTCAAAATTAAAGATCTTTGGGAAAACAATTCCTGGAACCTCTCTAAATTGTCTATTGATCTTCCTGATCACATTAAGAGTATGATTCTTACGTGATCCTACTTATAATCTCATTAATTTTGATATCCTCACTTGATCTGCTAATAGTAGTGGTATTTTTACCACCAACTCAGTCTATAATTTAATGGAGGATTATGACAGTTGTAACACAGATTTTTCATGGATTTGGAAGTTAAAAGTCCCCCAAAAGATCAAGTTCTTCTTTTGGCTCTGTCTTCACAACAAGCTTCCAACTCACTCTTACCTCAGTCATATTGGAATTAATATTGACAAAACTTGCAAAATTTGTCACGCCCAAGAAGAGAATAGTATTCATAATTTTTTTCAATATCCTGTTGCTCAAAAACTTTGGGCAGATTTAAATATTCATATAGACGTACATGGGTCAAGCAGGCATTGGCTGGTAACTCTTAGGAATTTTATTTTCACTAATAATAATCATATGATAACGTGGCACGATTTCTATCCTTTTGTGCTCTGGAGCATTTGGATTAACAGAAACAACAACATATGGAACAAGACCAAGAACTATATTAGCAAAAAAGTGGTTACTGATCGTGCGATCGAATACAAATATTTGACTAGTAAAGATAACTTCATCCGTAGGACTAGAAAAATTGATATTCGATGGTATAAACCTAGGAAGGGTTGTTTTAAACTAAATACTGATGGTGCTTTTAAACAAGAAAAACTGCAAGGTGGTCTTGATGGTGTTAAACAAAATGAAAATGGTGATTGGATTTTTGGGTTTTATAATCTTGTCTATGCAAACTCACCAATACACGCAGAGTTGTTAGCTTTAAGACAGGGTTTACAATGTGCAATGGAGCACAAGTTACAACCGCTGGAGATAGAAACAGATTCAACAGAGGTGATACGAATTTTATGTCAAGATTATCCTACTTACGCCTCTATTATTTCTAACTGCAGGTTGTTAATGGAGAAAATAGGAATAACGGTGCTTCGACATAATTTCAGACAAGCTAATGGAGTTGCACACTTTTAATTTTGGCACAAAAAGCTATCAGCACGGGCAGAATAAATAGTCTATTAAACTTAGTGACACCTCCTGCCACCTTAGATAATAGACTGTTGGCGGATAGAGAGGGGTTGGTAGGTGTCAAATCTATTTCTGATCAAGTTTGTACTAATCTCGCCAGTCTTGGCAATCAAAATGCTCTAAGGAGCATCACTTTGGATTGTAACATTTTAGAAAATTAAAATAATATAAGTATCGAGTTTTTCAAAAAAAAAAAAATTGTATGGGCAATTAGAAAACAAAACTAAAAAAACGGCAGCCTCTCTTTGTTTTTGAACTTGCCTATATAAAAATATTTAAAAAATCACACAAAATTATAGAGAAAAAAAAGCACCAGTTATCCCCATAGAAATATTTTTACATTACCTAAAGTAGTGAAAACAAAAATAATGTTTAGCTAATCTCTACAGAAATTATTCTAGAAGAGTTTAAAGGATGATTTTGAATTAGACGCTAAAAGTTAAGCTTTCAAAAAGTTTCAGAGTTCTCATCAAACTAATTGCAAAAGTGTAAGATCATTAAGTTTATCAAAAAGAAATACTATAAAATACAATTCATGTAGTAACAAATTCAGACAAATATCAATTTTAGAGAACTATGTATATCATAGTAAGATTATATATACTAACCGATTCTGATATATGTCTCAATTTTATTTAAACAAAACATAAAGACTAATGAAATGCTAGGACAACATTTAAGCAAGCTAACATACTTTGCTATCAATAAAACGAAGCAGATTTTTTAATAATCGCCCTACCTTTAATCATAGGATTTGAGATATAGTACTCTGAATCTTTTCTAAAGCTCTTCAACTATGAAGAGTAACTTGTGTTTCTTAGTTGCTGGCAAGCATCGGCAGGGGCGAAATTACCTTAGGGGTAGGGGGTCACGGAACACTGGTGATGTTTGGCATTTTATGCCTATATTTTCTTAATATTTCCTCACGTTTGAGTGCTTTATTCGCGCGTTTTCTAGTTGATGAATATGATTTTGCACTGATTTTATGTCGTATGATTGTAGATTGTTATGAAGTACAAGTGAAGCTTTAAAGAGCATGATCGAGCAAGAAAAAATTGAATTTGGATGGAGGATTGGATCGAGCACACGAAGGCACGGAACGAAGCAAACTGCGAACGACGAAAGAAGGAATTTTGCCTGGCGCGGTTACTGGCGCGGGGCGCCCCAAAAGCGCACACTTTTCTGGCACGGTTTTTAGCGCGGGGCATGGCTATTGCGTGGTGATTCAACGGGTTCTGCCTAGTTGAGCGCGTTTCGAGGCGCGGGGCGCCAGCTATAGCGCCCCTGGAGCGGGTTTTTAAGTCCTATTTCGTCTAGGCTTAAGCGTAACTTATTTCTAGGCTTTTGTAAACATTATAAATACTCTTTTACTTCGTTTTTGAAGGGAGTTCAGACTTTGGCGCAAATTGGAGAGCTCATAACATCTTGAATAAGGGTTTTTCTTCCTTCCATTAATCTATTACATCATTATTTCATTAAATCCTTGTCTTGTGATTATGAGTATGCGTGGCTAAATCCATCGTTCTAGGGTTAGAGTATTGATTTCTATGAATTGAATTCCTATTATAGATTGTTTATTCTCTCTTGATCATAATTGTTTGATTATAACGGTCGAATAATTGAACACTATCTACGGTTTTTAGATTGAACTCGACAGAGGGAATTTAAGAACGCACATAAGAAAGAATAGGGCTTGATTGTGAACCTGGGCATCGGAGAATCAATTTGTGGGTAGGATAGACATATACCTATTCACCTTCTTAGCTAAATACTAAATTCGTTAATGCGTGCACGTGATTCAACCCATAGACATATAGGGATTGGAGTAGCCTGCATAGACCGTGAAGAATTGAAAGGTTTTCACGGGTACAATTAACCTGTTAGTTAGCAATCTTGGGACTTCAGAAGTGGAATCAACAGGATAACTCAACTGGATTGTTCGTAACTCTGACCCTGGACCATCTCATTAATATTGTTTACAACCAACTTTTGCTCCATTGTTTGAATTCACTTCTACCATTTTAATTATTGTTCTTTAGTTAATAAAATCCTCACTATTGGAAAAAGATCCCTGAGTAGTTGTTAAGAAATTATTTGTTAGAAGTCCAGTATGAGTAGTCCTCGTGGAAACGATACTCTACTTATCACTTTATTACTTGTCGACCACGTATACTTGCGTGTGCGTTGGGAGCAACTCATGAAAATTTTTACAGAGTATCTATATATATAAATGAAAAAACTAGAATATATTGCTACAAAAATGAAGTGTGATGACGAGGTCCAAAGTGCATAGGAATTATTTGCTCGTTCTTGTCAAATTCTAATATAGTTTAAGATATCGTCCCACAGAGATTGGGTATTCTATGCTACGGACTTGTAGTATTTTAATTACTATTTGAGAGAATCAAATTGATGAAAAGTGAGTTTTTAATTCAAATTTACTTAAACTAAAAGAAAGAACTTCCGGAAGATTTCAAATTTAAAAAGAGTTGGGAATCGTTGAATTCATTTGGTAATACTTATAATAAATATCTCAGTTTTGACATGTATTTCTCTTAAGAATAATTGTTTATTGCTAATTCAATTATATTTTTCTCACTAAAAAATAATCAATTAATAACACTCCGTGAGGTTATGCATATTAATCAAATTATAACTAGTGACGATTAAACCGAAATATTTTTCTTGCCTGAATTGTGCTAAAAAGTAGTAAAAACTTCGTGAGAATATTTTTACGGAAAATCAATAATCTTACCTACAACAATTCCTCCGTGAGAATTAAAACTGAGGTAAACAAGATTACGGACTTGGAAAAATAGTTTTTACTCTACTATTTTATTCGTCAGTTATCATACATTAATTTTGCTCCGTGAGAATTACAAAATTAATATAACAATAACCTGGAGATAAAATAGAGGGATGTGAAAATATTGATTAAGTAAAAACTATAATTCTAGCACAGTATTAAAATTTGATTAGAAAGTTTCAGGCCAAGCATGTATTAAAACTGAGATAAGTATTATAAATAATACCGAGTTTCATCAACTATCCCAACAAAAGAGATTACTCCATTATGGAGTAAGAATAACTTTAAAAATATAAAGACTATGAAGAAAGTAGTATTTCTTCTAAAAAAGATGAAAACTACACAAACTTTAAAAGAGAGAAAGAAAGGGAAAGCAAGAGAAATCTTGCAAGTGAATTGATATATTTCTTACAAACTTTGGCCATCTATTTATAGATGAAACCATAAGCTTAAGGCTTCCAAAGATGCCTAGGTAAGGTGAAATTAATGAGTTCTTCATAGATGCAAAGGTGAGTTGAAGAGAGAAGATTTCTTCCGTCTTGCTCTTTGTTCTTCAGCGTATAAAAATCACGGACATGACTATCAGTGTTATAGTCGCACTATGAATAGTGAAATCATCAATGATTTTTTCCTTATTTTTATTCACTTTGAATATCTTCTTCTTCCTGCAAAATATGTTAGAAAATATGCGAGAGATGGATATATTTATTCACGTTTTATTTAAAATACTTAATATTTAACTATAAAAATATATCAATAAATTATATCCATCAAATTCCCCCATACTTGAATCTTTGCTCGTCCTCGAGGAAAAAGAAATATATATATATATATATATATATATATATATATATATATATATATATATATATATATATATATATATATATATATATATATATATATTTTATTCAAAACTCATGATCTTTGTAGGATAGAAAATTTGTTCAAGATAAACTTCCTTCATCATGATCAATGCAATTATTCTTTTTACTTCACCAAATTCTTTAACTTATTTCTGAATTTTGACTTGATCAACAAGAACTTGCAACCTTCTCCCCTTGAATCTTTCAAAATTGATAGAGTTATGATCATGTATTCAATAAGTATCATAGTCTTGTCCATAGGCTTGCTCATCATGTTCATCTCCACTAATATAGATTCAATACTGACTTTCAAAATCTTTTTAGGACTTTTCATGGCTTGTAATGTTAGGTTTCAGGCTGGTAGGATAAGGATATTTGATAGTGACTGTTCTTCTTCCAGCTTGAAGCTAACATTTCTCAAAATTTTCTCCATTCGGTAATACATTTTTTTTTTTGTGCTATGAATTATATATTCATATATTCACAACATTGCTTTTTTTTTTTTGGTAATATTTCTTCCTTTTGGTGATGTTTAATCTTTGCTCATTCAAAGCTGGAAGAAATAATAACTCTTTTTTTCTTTCTTTATATATATGTAAACAATATATACATATATCATATATATCTCTCTTTTTTTTTTTTGGGTAATATATCATGGTGTAGAAAAAAAATAGTATTAAGGCTCAAAGAAGGGTTCGAAAAGGTAAAAATATGTATATTTGGATAGAAAATTGAGAGGCTTGAATTGTGTATCAAAGAAGGCCTAATTTTTTTTCAAAAATCAGTATCATCCATTATTTCGCCTCGAAGAACATTCAGAGCAAGTTCTAGCCAAGTCATTGATTCTACCTTCTTTGTGATCATAATTTTTCTCAATTCTAATGATTTTCTGAGTTGAAGATGTTTGTTCTTGCTTTCACAACGTCAAAATCATAGACATGAAAAATCATATGGTGAATATAAAAAGAAATAATATTGAACATAATAAAAAAAAATTATATTGTTAATTAAAAACCTACAATTAAGACCATAAATAATAAGAAAAATAGTATATAATATATAAATAACCTCCCTCATACTTGAACATTTCATTCTCCTGGATGAAAATGCTTTTTTTAGAAAATACCTTCTAATAATAAAAATATTATTTTATTAGTAAAATAAAAATCTTTTTGGCTTTCAAATATACGATCACAGAAGAAAGCTTGAAAGAAACTGTGACCACACATGTTCTATGTGTAATAGACTGAATTATTTTTAGACCTTATCAGTCATTAGGTCCTAGTTTGACTATAAACTAGAAAATTACCTGTGCCAACATTAGATTTGGACAATTGAATGGTTAACCAACCAGTAACTTAGGCATACCGATCACCATGGAGTTACTCCTGTCTAGGTGACTCTGTTTTTGTAGAGGCCTTCATGAGATGTTCCGGTTGTACAATAATCTGGATATTGACCAGATCAATTGGTTAAGCATTTAATTAGTCAGATCTAAGTTGGACTTATGAGGCTCCATTGCTTCACCCTCAATGGCTACGGGATAAAGAACCATAGTTCTGAGTTTAACGTCGTCAGCTCGACGTAGTAACTGTGGCACTCATCATACTATCATGGTTACTGAAGGGTGTTGTTCAAAATGTCCTCCAAAGTACAATTTTAGCCTGTGACCATTGACCTTAAATTTCTCTCCTCCATTGCTTTGTTGAATTTCAATTGCTCCGTATGGAGTAACATTTGTAACATTGTAAGGACCTGTCCACCTGGATTTCAGTTTTCCTGGGAATAGCCTGAGACGGCTATTGTAAAGAAGTACCTGATCTCCAATTTTAAAATTTTTTGGTCGGATCAAATTGTCATGCCATTTTTTTGTTTTTTCTTTGTAAATCTTGGCATTTTCATAGGCTTCCATCCTCAGTTCATCCAACTCATTAACCTGCAAAAATCTATTTTTACCAGCAGAGGTTAAGTCAAAGTTCAATGCTTTTAGTGCCCAAAAGGCTTTGTGTTCCAATTCAACAGGCAAATGGCAAGCTTTTCCAAAGACTAATTTATATGGAGATGTTCCAATCGGTGTTTTGAACGCCGTTCGGTATGCCCATAATGCATCATCTAATTTTAAAGCCCAGTCTTTTCTTGAGATTCCAACAGTTTTTTCAAGAATTCTTTTTAGTTCACGGTTGGAAACCTCAACTTGCCCTTGAGTTTGAGCATGATACGGTGTTCCAGTTTTATGAGTCACACTATATTTTGACAATAAAGCAGAAAATTGCTTATTCATGAAATGAGTCCCTTGGTCACTAATGATGACTCGTGGTGTGCCAAATCTGGTAAAAATATTTTTTTTGAGAAAATTGCACACAGTTCGAGCATCATTCTTTCTTGTGGGAATAGCTTCAACCCATCGTGAAACATAGTCAACAGCCACAAGGATATATTCAAATGAATGAGATGAAGGAAAAGGTCCCATAAAATCTATACCCCAGACATCAAATATTTCACATACCTGAATAGATTGCAATGGCATCTCATCTCTCCTTGTGATATTACCTATTCTCTGACATCTATCACATTGTGCAACATACAACCGGGCATCCTTAAAAAGTGTTTGCCAGAAGAATCCAACTTCCAAAACCTTGAAAGCAGTTCGGTTTGCAGCATAATGTCCTCCAATTGCTCCATCATGACAATGAAATAAGATGTTTGGTATTTCATCTTCAGGTACACATCTTCTAATGATATTATCTGCACAAATTCTAAACAAGTAAGGGTCATCCCACAGATAATATTTAGCATCCGATATAAGTGTTGAACCCCCAAAAATATTATAACCCCGAAGGGCTAAATTTCAGGAATATCGACAGGATGGACTAACTCTTTTGGAGTTTTTGGAGTCGCCACCCAATTTAAGGAAAAACAGGGAACCAGATAAACAAATGCGTGCAAAACTCCGTTTTTATAAAAAAGACGGTCTTTCGTTCAGAGATTCTAAAGGTAAGAGGTTTTGCTGATTTCGAAAGAAGGTTTTTAAGGCACTTTCGAAATTCCGTTAAAAACGGTTAATCCGACAGGTTTCCAAAATATTTGCGAGTGCTATTTATGCGCTTTTCTAAAAATAATTAATTGAACTATTAATTAATTCAACTAATTAAATTTAGTGAGTTTTCAAAAGATTAAGAACTTTAATTATTTTTCAAAATAAATAAATAAATAAAGCGCTTTTCTTTTGAAAAGGAACGATTTGATCGTCCTAATTTCTTTGCCAACTCGTATGTGATAGCGCATAAATGGAACTTGCTTAATTTCAACTTTAAAACCCGGGTTTCTCATCATAAGATGGAACTTAAGTTTCAAGTCGCTTTTTGCAAAGTTGTTTCAGAACATTTAGAAGTTAATTAAAACTTCTTTATAAATTTTGACCTTTTAAAAGAAACTGCTTCGTATCAATAAGATAGAAGTCTTTTCTTACAGTCCGTTATTAAACGTGGTTTTTGAAAATTTGTGAAAATTTGCACGCATTTGCTTAAATGGCCTGATTTGCAATAAATTAAATAACGACTTCAAAATAAAAGTATTGAACATAAAATAGACAAATAACTCAATCAATAAAATATTTAATCATAAATAAAGTACATAATTATTCTACAACAGTCAATAAATTATTCTAATAAGAACTCCTAATAATATGCAGATTTCTAAAGATGGAAAAATATAAGGATTTAGAAGAACCCGAAATGCAACTCATAATTTGAGCCTTGATAGCAATGCATTTTAACTTGAGACCCAAGCTCGATCCCAAATTGACTCCAAGCCAATGCAAAATAAGCAATCCCCAATTTAGAGTTTTAGCCGAACTCATCCCAAGTTGTTACATGTCAAAGAAAAGATGAGAAAAGGAATTAGCAAGTAAATAACTGGTACAGTTTTATTAAACTTAAGAAAAAAATAGCCAAAACAAGTAAGCTAGGCTAATAAATTCAGTATATAAATCAATAAATACTAAGATAAACGAAACAAAAACGTGAATTTAGTTCATGGCCAGGAAGAATGAACACAACTGCTGTTTCAGACATCCAAAGCTAGTTTGAACTTTGAAGAGCTAAGGTAATCCACATCCCAAGCTTTTTATAATAGACATTTTCAAAAGTAAGCTCCTCTTTATTATTTCTTTCATTTTTTAGTTAAAGCACAAAGCTTCTCGTTCATTATTCTTTTGCATCTGGCACATAGTCAAATTAGAGTCATTTATTTATAAAGAATCTTAGAACTCCTAAACAAAGAATTCGTATAATGAAGCAGAAATGGAGACAAGCAAGAACAAAAATATAGAGCGAAAAGACAAGAGTAAGAAGACCCCACGAACAACTGTTGAGTGACAATAATGATAGCATAAAAATGGATTCGTGTGAAGCTGCGTGCTTTTTAATTAGATTAGTTCATATATATAAGCCCACGATTGTTAATGACTTCCGAAGAGAAAAAGAAAAAGCTCAAAAGAAAGAATCTTCAGGTGGCTTGGGATGGGAGATATTTGTATTAAAAAAAGTGAATCAATATCTTCGGAAGCCAATGGAAAACAGACCTATTCCACTCCTGAAGATAACTTCAGGCTTCACAAACAAATTCCTTTTGTGCTAGTAATATTGTAGTTTCTCTATACAGTTGCAATGTCTAACCAAACTTTTAATGCAGAAACTAAGTTATTCCAAACAAGAACAATACTAATCGACATGATGAACCTACAAAATATCAAGCAATGCCCGTAAAGGCCTAAAGAAACAGCACTCCTGCAGCAACATCTCATGAAAATGATCATTTAAAGATGGCAGACCACTACTTTTGTCCCATGAAACAATTCAAACAAAGGCCTTGCCCATCAACAAGATCAGTTTTAGATGAGCACCAAATACTAGTCGGAGAGAAATACGAGCAAATGGACTCAACTGGTACGTTTGAACCATGAATCTACATGAGTCATTTCATATTGGTAAATCTCTTTTATTTTCTTCGCTTATCATGTTCAGAAGACTTTGTACTACCTCACTCTTTACATAGGTACTGTCTAACTACTTTGAGCATGCAAATTTAGGTACTAGGATTTTCTATTACGCCAGCATCATTGTTTGGGTGCAGGGATTTCAGGAGTACTAAAATAAAAATAAAAAAAAGTCTTGATTTTCTTGTTATTCAAATAGGTTTAACATTTTCTGTATTTTCTTCTTAGTCACCAGACATCGAGATTCATTTTTTTACATAAAGGAGAGTAACAGGTCATCTTTTCACATAAAACTAACTACAACTAAGCAGCGACAAAAGTTTAACTCAATTATACAATGAAGTGCTCCCATGCTTAACATAGAAAATTTATATTTGGAAAACAACCCTCCCTTTCTGGACTAATCAGAGACAAATTTCCACGAACCCCTGAACCCTTCACACAAACAGGGAACCAGAAAAACATAAACAGTTTCTATATCATCAAACAGGAACCTACTGTGACATGCCCTATACCTCTCACTCTCACAACACACACTGCACACTCTCTTGGATCCTCATAGGCTCACACACACACATACTCACAAAAACTGACCCTGCTGGAAACTAAATCAAGACCCAGGCCACAACTTGACCAAGAACTTTTCACTAATGGACGTTAAGAAGTTCTAAGGGAGGGAAAAGCAGACCATGACACCATAACAAGAAGGAACAGACCAGCACACACTCATGAACTCCCTGAACCAGCCTGCTACCTCATTGCGCTCTATCACCACTCCCTCAGACCTGCTACACAAACTAGCATTGAACATTACTAGGGAACAGGAGCCTAACAACCTGACTCCCCTTTAAGCAACAAGGACCAGAAGAGGTGAAAAGATGCAAGCAGAAATCAAAAGGGGAATGGGTTACAAACACTTCTCCACGCACACATACCAGCTATCAGGACAGCCCTATATCAGAAACAAAACAAGAAAAAGAGCCTAGAGCCCTTATCTCCTTCAATAATCCTGAACCTCCTGCAGACATATGCACCCTCACTGAACTACATACCCTCTACTTCTACTGCCCAATCAGCTCTCTCACTGAATAATTCCACCTAAACAAACTGCACTTACACTAAGCCTCTAACACCCTTCTCCCTCATGCTCACAAGACATAAACATCATCCTGCTCCTTTATACAAGACAGAACCAGAAAAAAAGAATTTAACAGAGAGAAACTCTAGTTACCAGGATATGCAAAACAGAGAAGGGGATGGGATAAATGCTTACACTATGACCTTTCTTTAAATTTAGACTCTTCACACACAAAATCATCCAAAAGGAAATCTAGAACATTGATCCTACATTGCTAAACAGAAACAAAGAAGGGTCCTGAGTCCGCAACTCAAGCCTAAACAAGGAACAAGGACCTGGATATTTACGTTATTTGAAAGTGGACACAAAAGTGAGCAGCAGAGTACCAACTACAAATATAGTTTTAACATCGTGATTTATATCCATATAACTATGCTAAAGCAACGAAAAACTCAGTCCTTAGCCACAAAAGTATTCAAATTTATCATAGCTTTGACAGAAACAAGTCTTAGCTAATACTACTACAGCTTCATTCATATTTTTTAAAAGAGGTAATATGCAGGATCAAACAAACAATGTGCAGATTAAGCAAATAAAATAAGTAACACATTAGTTGAGAAAATTACCTTTTGCGGCGCAGTGAGCTAAGGCGAGGGGTCCGAAGAATCGATACTTGAATAAGGTCGACGGGAGTGAGGTCGACGACTCAAATAACGGCGCGAGTAATGAATCGATAAATCAAGAATAATAAAATCCCAGAAACAGTAGTACTATTTTGGTGCTTAGAACTAAAAATAGAACATGTGTATTTTATCAACTGTTGTTCTTTTTCTATGAACTCTCTGTTAAAAGTCATCCCTCCCCAAAAAAAATTGAACCCCTAAAATGAGAATAAAAATTAGAATTTATACCTCGCAGCTAGGGTTTCGGATTTTTGGCTCCAACCTTTGAATTCAAGCCTAAAATCGTCTTTTCCTTGTAGAACAGGGTGAATTTAGTCAAATCCCTTAAGGATTGTACTGAATTCATCCTTGTCATCAAGGATTTGCCATTTTAACATCATCCACGGCTCGGATTGCTTCAATTTGAAATGGATGGATCGGATTAAATGACCGTTTGCTAGAAAAACAAGTGAGAAAACTCCAAAAACCAGCTGGAAAAGTGCAACTCGTCCAGCCACATCAGCTGTACGGAGAAGATGAGTGTTTTTGGGTCGGGTTTCTGGTTGGTTTCGCGGGTTGAAGATTTGGGTAAATGGGTCGCGGGTGAGGGGCTTTTCTGAGAAGGGAGAAATGAAGTGAAAGGGAGTAATATGATATATATGTAGTTGCAAAAGTAGGCTGGAATTAGGTTTTAAAACGATTTTAGCCTCTTTTAATATAATTAAGTAACTTGACCTGATTACATACGTAAGCTAAAATTAAAGCCGCGTCTAACACATTTAGCCCTTTTCTTTTAAATTCAACTCAATTACTTCGAATTTTCAAAATAATTAATTTTAATTGAGAATAAATAGACTTTAATTTACACGACCGGGACAAAATTGGGTGTCAACAGCTGCCCCTCTTTACCCGGAAAATGATGAAAGAGTTTTTAGGGTGAAGAAGTTGACGGAAAAGCCAATTTTGTCACGATAAAACCAAAGACTTTGATTCCAAGGATCAAAGTGCGAGGCTTATGGATATGGCCGAACTCCGGTTTCCGAGTTGCCTACATATCTCGGGCTAAAAGAGAATCAGGCCATATGTAGTTCGACGACACTTAGATACGAAGACTCGCACGATTGACAGAAAAGGACGCACGAATAGAAAATAATTCAAACTGACACCCTAATCTGAAATGAAAGATTAGGATAGACTTGCTTGTTCGAGTGCGATTCTTCAAATCCTCGTTGACGAGTCTAGCTCATATCAACGATTACCCCAGTTCACTGCTAAGAAAAAGTTCCACGTTATGCTCCAAATGCTGCTGCGGTGTTGCTAATATCCTGTAATAAACTTGACAAATGGTAAGCGAGTAACTGCAAATAAAGTTTAATAAATGAAGTAATAAAGAAATAACGACAATAAAACTTGTAGATGTTGGTTGCAATATCAATGATAAGCTTGTCTCCAATCGACTAATGGAGAAATCTGGCTTTGTGGGGTAAGATGACTTCGGGGCCGTTGGTAGAAACTTTAAATCATGAAGAGGCAATTTGAAAATAATATTGGATTGCACTCCAACCAAAAGTAGGAATACGTCCGAAGTATTCACATTATCCTGCATGTCTTAACAAACTTATTAGCAACATAAGGTCATTAAAATAGGTATAAGCAAATGTAAACGCCTCAGGAGGCTTACAAAAATATAATTAAGAGAGTGACAAATATTAAAGCGCCTATCGAGGCGACAAAATTACGCCATAGAGGCATTCAAATGATTAACACCTTTGAGGTGATACAAATACGCTTATCGAAAGCGTGAACAGATAAAGACGCTTACCGGAAGCGTGAAATAAAGACGCTTATCGAAAGCGTAAACACATAAAGACGCTTACCGGAAGCGTGAAATAAGGACGCTTATCGAAAGCGTAAACACATAAAGACGCTTACTGGAAGCGTAAAATAAAGACGCTTATCGAAAGCGTAAACACATAAAGACGCTTACTGGAAGCGTGAAATAAAGACGCTTATCGAAAGCGTAAACACATAAAGACGCTTACCGGAAGCGTGAAATAAAGACGCCTATCGAAAGCGTAAACACATGAATACGTTATACTCTTTGAACTCTTCCGCGGAGGAATGGTCTTGACTACAAATAAAGTGAGCCCCCAGGATTGGCAATATCCGCAAAAATAAAGTTTTCATTAAATTCATATAGACAGGAAAATGCCAAAGATAAAGGAGATATAAAGCGAGAGTTTAAGCCGTCCGGCTTATATTTGGCGAAGTCATAAAGAGTTGAGTGTTATCCTTGAGAAAAATTGAATTAATGCTTAATTCCTGCAAAGCATAAAGTAAAGGTCAATAAAGCAATGAATTTTGATTAGGCAAGGGTAGAAATAGAGAAAGATAAAGTCATTTCGCGTATGCGATGAATCAGATAACGCTTCTAATCTTGGTCGGTTATCTTGGCAACATTGTTCAATGTGTATGACAGATACTCTATTAGGAATTGATAGTTGCTAGTTTCCTCATCTTGTTGTTTTGAAAATTCCTGCACTCAAAGAAAAATCATTAGTTTTGGGAGGGAGGGGGGAGCGTTTGATTCATGCTGACTCGAGCCTTCATCTTGCAACTGCTTCCTTCTTCTCACTTTGTCTAGATTTGCGATCCGTCCCTTGAGACTCGGCCAATGAACTAATAGCACCATAAGTTTCAAATAGTTGAAACAAATACTGGCATAGTTGAATAGGATTTTCATGTTAATCTAAAATCCTTGTTGTATTTCAGATGGTGACATATATTGAAACAAATTGAACATCCTTTATCTTGCAACTTTGCACCATTCCCAAACACTTTCAGAATTTTGTCCATTCATCTTCTATCGGGAAATACCACCTTTTGCAAAAAATTGCCCCAGTTATGATCTTTTACATCTTCAACTCGCTTTGCAAGATTTGCCCCAGTTACTATCTTTCAAATCTTCAAATTATCTTGCAAAATTTGCCCCAGTTGCTTGCCTTAGGGGAGACTGAAAATTTTAATATTATAGAGTCGAGCCCGTTAAGAGCGCCTACGTATCCCTCCACGGGAATCAGACCGTGCGTAGTTCTGCTTACATAAAGATTTGGGAAATATGGCAATCTAAGTACGAAGCCGAATCCGAATAGGAATGCCTACACATCTGCCCAGATGCATAGTTCGGAATTACATCATCAAAGATAAACAAGCCTTAAAGCATTACAAAACCTGATCGAATCCGATGTGGATTGCTTACTTATCCTGTTGCCATTCCAGGAATCAGACCAAAAGTAGTTCAAAATTACATAAAAGAGGAAATAGGGGATTCCTATGCTAGTGTAACCGAGCTCTATGTGAGTTGCTTACGTATCCCGCCTTGGGAATCAGGTTACGCGTAGTTTGCATTACAATCAAAATCACATGGAAATGAGAAAAAATATTTTCTTGAGGCAAAATGATAAAGTTTTAACAAGCATGATTCGAGGCCTCAATCTGAATCGAAATTTTGCAAAGTGCTTTTAGTTCACAGCCAAGTCTCCTGCGTTGGTTCATTCAGCTGGATTGTATTGTCTTCAATCAAATCTTGGATTTTATGTTTAAGGAGGACACATTCCTCAGTGTCGTGCTTGGCAAATTCTGCATGGTAAGCACAATACTTGGTCCCAACAACACATTCTGGGGGAGGGTTAAACGTACCATCTCCTGCTAAAGGGTTTAACACTCCCATATCCTTTAATCTTTCATACAGTTGAGCTTGTGGTTCACCTAAAGAGGTGAATTTTCGGCGCTGTCTCTTTTCATATTTGGGACGAGACCCTGGTGGCATAGACTGACGGGCTACCGGTAACTGTTGTTGTTGAGGATAATTGTATGCTTGCGGTTGTGAATAAGGCTGATAAGCGGGCATTCTAGATTGATGGTAATTGGGTTGAGTATTGTAGACGGGATATGGAGCAGGTGGAATTTGATATTGATTTGGGTAAGTTGAGCATAGTGTGCTTTGGTGAGTGGGCTGGTTTGGTGAGTTTCTGAAGGTTGGCTTCTTGTTTGGTCTTTGGTCGATGTCAGCCATATCAATTCCAAATTCATCTTCCCTCTTTCTCTTCTCAAAATTGCCCATACCAGTCTGGATGGCTTGCGTAGTTGCCTTCATTGCAGCAAAACTTACAATTCTCCCTGTCTTAACCCCTTCTTCAACCATCTCTCCCATCACAAGAAGTTCAGAATAAGGTTTACCCATCATAGGGAGCAAGTGCATGTAATAAGAATCATCTTGGGCTCGGATGAAGTATTTTACCATGTCTTTCTCAGTCATTGGTGGTTGCACCCTTCCAGCCTGTTCTCGCCATCTCAGTGCATATTCCCTAAAGGTTTCTGTTTGTTTCTTCTTCAGATTGGACAAGGTTATAAGGTCAGGAGCCACCTCGACATTGTACTCAAACTGTTTTGTAAAATCATTGGCTATGTCATCAAACTCACGCCACTTGCTTATATCCTGTCTTGAAAACCATTCAGCAGCAATACCTTCCAGACTATGACTGAAGAATACCATCAGAAGTTCCTCTTTACCTCCCGCAACCCTCATTCGGTTGATATATTTGGTCAAATGAACAAATGGGTCACTATGACCATCATACATATCAAATTTTGGCACTTTAAACCCGGGAGGAAGAGTAACGTCAGGGTATAGATAAAGATTGCGATAGGAGATACTTTGACGCCCTCTAGACACTTGCAAATCCTTAATGGATTGTTGCATGATTTTCATCGTTTGGACTATCTCCCCTTGCTCAACTGTCCTTCCCCGCTTTTTCACGGTTACGGGCATTTCACTTTGTGGCACATAGTTAGTGAAATCCACGTTCTTACCATTGGGGTCATGCTCATAGTATTGGGCTTGGGGATATCCTTGTCTTGGGTCATTGGCATTTTGAGGAGCAACAGCCACAGAAATGGGTGCTTTGGATTGTGGAGGACGAGGAGTATCTTTGGCAGGTAAATATTGATAGTGAGGCAAGTTGTTCTGGTTAATGAATGCATTTGGGATGTCGTTAACTGGTGCAAGCATATGAATGACACTGGAATTTAAAGGCATGCTTGGATTAGCAATTTCAAAATTGGGATTCAGAGTTGATAGCACGGCTGGCGCGTTTTGGTGGCTCGACCCTTTCATTCTGTCTAGTTCAGCTTGCATACACTCAATCTGCTTAGCCATTCTAGCAATTTGTTCATCAGGAACAACAACTGCTTGCTCATTAGAAGATGCAGGGATACCAGTCTGATTATCAGTCATTGCTTACTTCACTTTAGATTAGACACTTAACCAACTCGGGAGTCAACACGAATCAAACTCTCTCTGTTCGGGGAATAATCAAACAAAAGAAAAATTCAAAAGGTAAACTATGTTAGTTTGCGTGTCATTGACAACATTGCATACAATCACGTAGCGCGCGTCACGTAGCGCTTTGCATTTTAAGCAAGTTTGACATGTGGCAATCACACGTAGTCGAGCGTAAATAAAATGCGAACGCGTCCTACCCTGTAGGGTGCCTCTTTGTGCCAGAGGTGGGCCTAAGACGCGCAAACAAGTGGTAACGAAAAATAGTTCATGCCAGTTTTGAGCAATTCAGATTTAGAGTAAGCAATAGATAATAACAATAAGTGATAATAATCAGCTCTCCGCCTCAACACTGTAATCCCGTTATCCCAACTAACTTCCAAAAGTTGGTATCAACTCCAAATTCCAACACAACTCATGCTCTTCACAACATTTGCACAAAATTCTAAACCCAAATGCCTAAAACTTGAAACAACCCCATACACCTTTTGTAAACATCCACAATCCTCCAAACACAACTCCCAATTATTTACAACATCCAGGGGTGAAATTTCCGACGCCTTCACAATACCAGACTGCAAATCATAAAAGGTTCCAATTGACCTTTTTAAACATTAAACCTCGCTGGTCCTTGGCTTTGGACAAGCCTCTCAGCTTCCTAGGTTTTGCAAGGCTCACAGACCTTGTTCATAAGGCTCCTCACTGGTCCTCGGCTTTAATCAAGCCTCTCAGTTTCCTAGGTAGCCAAGACCGCACTGGTCTTCAAGGAGGGACCCCACTGGTCATTCAAAGACACAGGGGCTTCGCTCTCCTAGTATGCGACAAGCATACTTCAATTTTTATAAAGTTGCAGCTGGATAATCAACATAGGCCTGCACACACGCAAAGCCATTCACGAGAGGGACCCCACTGATCTTTTAAAGACACCAGGGGCTTCGCCTCTTAGATCTCACTACACCAGGCCATCTCCAAAACATAAATCAACTAAATCTGCCGAACTTTCCCCCGGACTGCAATTTTGTCTATGATCTCAATTCTGCTAAATTCTTCCATTTTCTAACCTAAAAGACAACATAGGAGACAAAATTCCAAATCTGATTTTGCTCAAAACATGGTTAGGACTGAGGATTCGTCATCATACAGCACATAATATGCATTGTCGTTGGGTTTCAAGAACCTGCTGACGTAAGGGCGGTTTCCTAACTATGGAGGCGGTACCAAGGACCGGGTCCAGAATAAGGTGTAGATGCATGCATGCTCCTAAAAGCTCCGTCTAAGAGTGGGTTAACGGTTGAGGCTAACAGGTGAGTGGCAGGCGGCTTCGTGGTCGAATAACTCCCACGACAATCCGCCGGTACACCAACTCGTCAAAGGGTTCTTTAGTGGAAGAAAGTGCGGGTGCGTATGCACACACCTCGCGGATATTTGAGTGAGAATGCAAGAGGTTCCCAGGAGTGGGGGAAATATGAACGGAATGCCAGTTTATATATGTGCACAAATAAGGGTGTAGTGACATGCTTTTCGTGGCACACAAACAAACAGATATAGTAAAGCAAAATAAATTAAGCATGCTAGTTGCAAATAATTGGAAACCTTTATGGTCAAAACCTTTATTGATCCCCAGCGGAGTCGCCATGCTGTTGAACCCCCAAAAATATTATAACCCCGAAGGGCTAAATTTCAGGAATATCGACAGGATGGACTAACTCTTTTGGAGTTTTTGGAGTCGCCACCCAATTTAAGGAAAAACAGGGAACCAGATAAACAAATGCGTGCAAAACTCCGTTTTTATAAAAAAGACGGTCTTTCGTTCAGAGATTCTAAAGGTAAGAGGTTTTGCTGATTTCGAAAGAAGGTTTTTAAGGCACTTTCGAAATTCCGTTAAAAACGGTTAATCCGACAGGTTTCCAAAATATTTGCGAGTGCTATTTATGCGCTTTTCTAAAAATAATTAATTGAACTATTAATTAATTCAACTAATTAAATTTAGTGAGTTTTCAAAAGATTAAGAACTTTAATTATTTTTCAAAATAAATAAATAAATAAAGCGCTTTTCTTTTGAAAAGGAACGATTTGATCGTCCTAATTTCTTTGCCAACTCGTATGTGATAGCGCATAAATGGAACTTGCTTAATTTCAACTTTAAAACCCGGGTTTCTCATCATAAGATGGAACTTAAGTTTCAAGTCGCTTTTTGCAAAGTTGTTTCAGAACATTTAGAAGTTAATTAAAACTTCTTTATAAATTTTGACCTTTTAAAAGAAACTGCTTCGTATCAATAAGATAGAAGTCTTTTCTTACAGTCCGTTATTAAACGTGGTTTTTGAAAATTTGTGAAAATTTGCACGCATTTGCTTAAATGGCCTGATTTGCAATAAATTAAATAACGACTTCAAAATAAAAGTATTGAACATAAAATAGACAAATAACTCAATCAATAAAATATTTAATCATAAATAAAGTACATAATTATTCTACAACAGTCAATAAATTATTCTAATAAGAACTCCTAATAATATGCAGATTTCTAAAGATGGAAAAATATAAGGATTTAGAAGAACCCGAAATGCAACTCATAATTTGAGCCTTGATAGCAATGCATTTTAACTTGAGACCCAAGCTCGATCCCAAATTGACTCCAAGCCAATGCAAAATAAGCAATCCCCAATTTAGAGTTTTAGCCGAACTCATCCCAAGTTGTTACATGTCAAAGAAAAGATGAGAAAAGGAATTAGCAAGTAAATAACTGGTACAGTTTTATTAAACTTAAGAAAAAAATAGCCAAAACAAGTAAGCTAGGCTAATAAATTCAGTATATAAATCAATAAATACTAAGATAAACGAAACAAAAACGTGAATTTAGTTCATGGCCAGGAAGAATGAACACAACTGCTGTTTCAGACATCCAAAGCTAGTTTGAACTTTGAAGAGCTAAGGTAATCCACATCCCAAGCTTTTTATAATAGACATTTTCAAAAGTAAGCTCCTCTTTATTATTTCTTTCATTTTTTAGTTAAAGCACAAAGCTTCTCGTTCATTATTCTTTTGCATCTGGCACATAGTCAAATTAGAGTCATTTATTTATAAAGAATCTTAGAACTCCTAAACAAAGAATTCGTATAATGAAGCAGAAATGGAGACAAGCAAGAACAAAAATATAGAGCGAAAAGACAAGAGTAAGAAGACCCCACGAACAACTGTTGAGTGACAATAATGATAGCATAAAAATGGATTCGTGTGAAGCTGCGTGCTTTTTAATTAGATTAGTTCATATATATAAGCCCACGATTGTTAATGACTTCCGAAGAGAAAAAGAAAAAGCTCAAAAGAAAGAATCTTCAGGTGGCTTGGGATGGGAGATATTTGTATTAAAAAAAGTGAATCAATATCTTCGGAAGCCAATGGAAAACAGACCTATTCCACTCCTGAAGATAACTTCAGGCTTCACAAACAAATTCCTTTTGTGCTAGTAATATTGTAGTTTCTCTATACAGTTGCAATGTCTAACCAAACTTTTAATGCAGAAACTAAGTTATTCCAAACAAGAACAATACTAATCGACATGATGAACCTACAAAATATCAAGCAATGCCCGTAAAGGCCTAAAGAAACAGCACTCCTGCAGCAACATCTCATGAAAATGATCATTTAAAGATGGCAGACCACTACTTTTGTCCCATGAAACAATTCAAACAAAGGCCTTGCCCATCAACAAGATCAGTTTTAGATGAGCACCAAATACTAGTCGGAGAGAAATACGAGCAAATGGACTCAACTGGTACGTTTGAACCATGAATCTACATGAGTCATTTCATATTGGTAAATCTCTTTTATTTTCTTCGCTTATCATGTTCAGAAGACTTTGTACTACCTCACTCTTTACATAGGTACTGTCTAACTACTTTGAGCATGCAAATTTAGGTACTAGGATTTTCTATTACGCCAGCATCATTGTTTGGGTGCAGGGATTTCAGGAGTACTAAAATAAAAATAAAAAAAAGTCTTGATTTTCTTGTTATTCAAATAGGTTTAACATTTTCTGTATTTTCTTCTTAGTCACCAGACATCGAGATTCATTTTTTTACATAAAGGAGAGTAACAGGTCATCTTTTCACATAAAACTAACTACAACTAAGCAGCGACAAAAGTTTAACTCAATTATACAATGAAGTGCTCCCATGCTTAACATAGAAAATTTATATTTGGAAAACAACCCTCCCTTTCTGGACTAATCAGAGACAAATTTCCACGAACCCCTGAACCCTTCACACAAACAGGGAACCAGAAAAACATAAACAGTTTCTATATCATCAAACAGGAACCTACTGTGACATGCCCTATACCTCTCACTCTCACAACACACACTGCACACTCTCTTGGATCCTCATAGGCTCACACACACACATACTCACAAAAACTGACCCTGCTGGAAACTAAATCAAGACCCAGGCCACAACTTGACCAAGAACTTTTCACTAATGGACGTTAAGAAGTTCTAAGGGAGGGAAAAGCAGACCATGACACCATAACAAGAAGGAACAGACCAGCACACACTCATGAACTCCCTGAACCAGCCTGCTACCTCATTGCGCTCTATCACCACTCCCTCAGACCTGCTACACAAACTAGCATTGAACATTACTAGGGAACAGGAGCCTAACAACCTGACTCCCCTTTAAGCAACAAGGACCAGAAGAGGTGAAAAGATGCAAGCAGAAATCAAAAGGGGAATGGGTTACAAACACTTCTCCACGCACACATACCAGCTATCAGGACAGCCCTATATCAGAAACAAAACAAGAAAAAGAGCCTAGAGCCCTTATCTCCTTCAATAATCCTGAACCTCCTGCAGACATATGCACCCTCACTGAACTACATACCCTCTACTTCTACTGCCCAATCAGCTCTCTCACTGAATAATTCCACCTAAACAAACTGCACTTACACTAAGCCTCTAACACCCTTCTCCCTCATGCTCACAAGACATAAACATCATCCTGCTCCTTTATACAAGACAGAACCAGAAAAAAAGAATTTAACAGAGAGAAACTCTAGTTACCAGGATATGCAAAACAGAGAAGGGGATGGGATAAATGCTTACACTATGACCTTTCTTTAAATTTAGACTCTTCACACACAAAATCATCCAAAAGGAAATCTAGAACATTGATCCTACATTGCTAAACAGAAACAAAGAAGGGTCCTGAGTCCGCAACTCAAGCCTAAACAAGGAACAAGGACCTGGATATTTACGTTATTTGAAAGTGGACACAAAAGTGAGCAGCAGAGTACCAACTACAAATATAGTTTTAACATCGTGATTTATATCCATATAACTATGCTAAAGCAACGAAAAACTCAGTCCTTAGCCACAAAAGTATTCAAATTTATCATAGCTTTGACAGAAACAAGTCTTAGCTAATACTACTACAGCTTCATTCATATTTTTTAAAAGAGGTAATATGCAGGATCAAACAAACAATGTGCAGATTAAGCAAATAAAATAAGTAACACATTAGTTGAGAAAATTACCTTTTGCGGCGCAGTGAGCTAAGGCGAGGGGTCCGAAGAATCGATACTTGAATAAGGTCGACGGGAGTGAGGTCGACGACTCAAATAACGGCGCGAGTAATGAATCGATAAATCAAGAATAATAAAATCCCAGAAACAGTAGTACTATTTTGGTGCTTAGAACTAAAAATAGAACATGTGTATTTTATCAACTGTTGTTCTTTTTCTATGAACTCTCTGTTAAAAGTCATCCCTCCCCAAAAAAAATTGAACCCCTAAAATGAGAATAAAAATTAGAATTTATACCTCGCAGCTAGGGTTTCGGATTTTTGGCTCCAACCTTTGAATTCAAGCCTAAAATCGTCTTTTCCTTGTAGAACAGGGTGAATTTAGTCAAATCCCTTAAGGATTGTACTGAATTCATCCTTGTCATCAAGGATTTGCCATTTTAACATCATCCACGGCTCGGATTGCTTCAATTTGAAATGGATGGATCGGATTAAATGACCGTTTGCTAGAAAAACAAGTGAGAAAACTCCAAAAACCAGCTGGAAAAGTGCAACTCGTCCAGCCACATCAGCTGTACGGAGAAGATGAGTGTTTTTGGGTCGGGTTTCTGGTTGGTTTCGCGGGTTGAAGATTTGGGTAAATGGGTCGCGGGTGAGGGGCTTTTCTGAGAAGGGAGAAATGAAGTGAAAGGGAGTAATATGATATATATGTAGTTGCAAAAGTAGGCTGGAATTAGGTTTTAAAACGATTTTAGCCTCTTTTAATATAATTAAGTAACTTGACCTGATTACATACGTAAGCTAAAATTAAAGCCGCGTCTAACACATTTAGCCCTTTTCTTTTAAATTCAACTCAATTACTTCGAATTTTCAAAATAATTAATTTTAATTGAGAATAAATAGACTTTAATTTACACGACCGGGACAAAATTGGGTGTCAACAATAAGTTTTTTCCTCTGTTGGTAAAAGAGATCTCTAGGTGTCCATTTTCTAACCAAGTAATTTGCAATATCTGCAAACCAGGGTGGTTGAGTCACTACTGAGCTGACAGAAAAGATGTGTTCATCTGGAAACTCTTCTTTTATATCACTAGACTCAAGAGGAGGGTTCTCTAATCTAGACAAATGGTCAGCTACCTGATTTCCTGTCCCTTTCCTGTCTTTTATTTCAAGGTCAAACTCCTGGAGAAGTAAAATCCATCTTAACAATCTAGGGCGGGCATCTTTCTTTGCTAAGAGGTATTTTAAAGCTGCATGGTCAGTAAAAACAGTGACATTGGTTCCTATCAAATAGGAACGAAACTTATCAAAAGCAAATACTACTGCCAGTAGTTCCTTTTCTGTTGTGGCATAGTTGAGTTGAGCTTCATTCAATGTTCTACTGGCATAGTAAATGGGACGGAAAATTTTATCTTTTCTCTGGCCTAAAACAGCTCCAACGGCTGTATCACTAGCATCACACATGACCTCAAAAGGTTGGTTCCAATCAGGGGACACAACTATAGGGGCAGATGATAATTTCTCCTTAAGAGTGTCAAAAGCTTTCATACAATCTCCTGAAAAATCAAACTTAACATCTTTCATCAAGAGGTTAGTCAACGGTTTTGAAATCTTTGAAAAATCTTTTATGAACCGTCTGTAAAAACCTGCATGACCTAGAAAACTTCTAATGCCTTTAACAGTTGTGGGAGGGGGTAATCCTGCTATAAGATCAATTTTTGCCTTATCAACTTCTATCCCTTTAGCAGTGATTTTATGTCCTAAAACAATTCCCTCGGTAACCATAAAATGACATTTCTCCCAATTAAGAATCAAATTTGTCTCTTCACATCTCTTAAGAACTAAGGTCAAGTGATTAAGACAATCTTCAAATGTTTTACCAAAAAGGGTGAAATCATCCATAAAAATTTCTAAAAACTTTTCAGTCATGTCTGAGAAAATAGCTGACATGCAACGCTGAAATGTAGCAGGTGCATTACACAAACCAAAAGGCATTCTCCTATAGGCATAGGTTCCATGAGGACATGTGAAAGCTGTCTTATCCTGATCTTCTGGTGCAATTGATATCTGGTTATACCCTGAATATCCATCAAGAAAACAGTAAAAACCATATCCTGCTACTCTTTCTAACATTTGATCAATAAATGGTAAAGGAAAATGATCTTTTCTTGTGGCATCATTGAGACGCCTGTAATCAATACAGACTCTCCATCCTGTTACTGTTCTGGTAGGTATGAGTTCATTATTTTCATTTTTTACAACTGTCATACCTCCTTTCTTTGGTACCACCTGAACAGGACTTACCCAAGGGCTATCTGAAATAGGGTAAATAATACCTGCAGCCAAAAGTTTTATTATTTCATTTTTCACAACTTCCTGCATTGCTGGGTTCAATCTCCTTTGGGGTTGGACTATTGGCTTGTAGTTATCTTCCATGAGGATTCTGTGTGTGCAAATAGCTGGACTAATGCCTTTGATGTCAGCTATAGTCCACCCTAGGGCTCCTTTGTGTACTCTCAACACTTCAATCAATTTATATTCCTGTTCTGCAGTCAGAGAAGATGAAATTATTACAGGAAATAATTCAGGCTCAAGATAAACTTACTTTAAATGGGAAGGGAGAATTTTGAGTTCAATTTTTGGTTGAACATTTTCCGATAGCATTTCTCCCACTTCTTCAGAATCATTTTCCAATATTTCAGCTTCACTTCTAATTGTTGGATCATCATCCTGTCTTGTGCCAGATTGGGCCAAGCATCTTTCCATTGAGTCTGAAATCAATTGGTCATCTTTGAATTCATCTGCAAGATCACTAATCATGTCAATTGAAAAGCAAGAAGATGATGTCTCATCTCCGGAAAATTTTAGAATCTTGTGCATATCAAAAATGACTCTTTCTTCGTCTACTCTCAAAATTAGTTGTCCTTGATGGACATCTATGATTGCTCTGCCTGTAGCAAGAAAAGGTCTACCCAAAATTATTGGCTCATCAGGACATTCTTCCATTTCAAGTACTATGAAATCTACAGGGAAAACAAATTTATCTACTCTCACAAGCACATTTTCAATAATTCCCTTAGGTTTCTTAGTACTTTGATCAGCAAATTGAACAGAGACAACAGTATTTTTTATGTCACCAAGATCCAATTTTCTAAAAATAGAAAATGGCATCAGATTTATTGAAGCTCCAGAATCACAAAGTGCATGGAATCGTAAAACTTCCCGGATCACCGAGTTTTTGTGGTAGCTTATTTTGAAGTATAGCACTGCATTTTTCAGTAAGCATTACCACAGACACTTCTTCCAATTTCCTTTTGCTTGACAAAATTTCTTTCAAAAATTTAGCATATGAAGGCATTTGCAATAAAGCATCAGTAATAGGAATATTAATGTGAATCTGTTTTAAAATTTCCAAAAACTTTGCAAACTGATTGTCAAGCCTTTCTCTTTTCATTTTTTGTGGAAAAGGGATTGTCACAGGGAGATGAGTTAGTTTTTCAAAAAAAATTTCATCTTTTTTCTTGATTTCATTCTCTTCTGATGGATCAGATTGTATTTCAACATTCTTACCCTTTGCTGCCTGGTGTTCAAAATGGTTCTTTTCCTGTCTGTCAGCATATGGATTATCAAGATTCTTACCTGACCGTAAGGCGATGGTCTTAAGGTGTTCCTTTGGATTTTTCTCCGTATTGCTTGGTAAGGGACCTTGAATCTTTTCTGAAACAAGAGTTGCCAATTGGCTTACCTGAATTTCCAAGTTTTTGAGGGTTGAGTTTTGGCTTTCCATCTTTTCATCAGTGGCCTTAATGTACTTGTACAACAAGTCATCAAGACTTGAATGAGCTTGTTGAGGCCTTTGCTGATATGGAGCTGCTTGTTGATATGGCCTGAAATTTGATTGCCCACGATTTTGATTTTGGTATCCAGGTGGACCCTGTGCTGGTTGCTTATGGGAGCTTTGAGAGTTCTCAGCACCATTTGGATTGCTCCATTGAAATCCTGGATGTTTCTGTGCCATTGGGCTTCCAAAAGGGTATGACTTGTAACCGATCACATTAGCCTGCTCATCATTCTGATTGCTTGCTCGGCATTCATGGTTAAGATGGTTTCCTCCACACATGTCACAAGCCTCAGACTGGATTGGTTGTTGTGTATTCACCTGAAAAGATTCAAACTTTTGTGCCAAGGAGGCAATCTGTTGTGTTAGTGTATTAAAAGCATCTGCCTGATTTACCGTGGCAGCCTTTTTGATGGTTACACGATCAGATGGCCATTGGATGGCATTCTCGGAAATTTCATTCAGCAATTGCAATGCTTCTTCTGTAGTCTTTCCCATGATGGAACCTCCTGCAGCTGCATCTATCACATTTCTAGAAGAACGTGTTAGTCCATGATAGAAAATATACAACTGCATGTGTTCAGGAATGTCATGATGTGGACATTTTCTTAACATTGATTTTAATCTTTCCCATGCTTGATAAACTGACTCAGTGTCAGTCTGCAAGAAATTAGAAATATCTTGTCTTAACTTTGTTGTTTTAGCAGGGGAAAAATATTTGTTCAAAAACTTTTGTGTCATCTGGTCCCATGTGGTTATAGAACCTCGAGGCAAACTTCGCAACCAAGTCTTGGCATCTCCTTTTAAAGAAAAAGGAAATAATCTTAACTTAATTGCTTCAGGAGGCACTCCATTATATTTAGCAGTTTCAACTAGTTCCAAGAAATCAATTAAATGACTATGTGGATTTTCACTTGGATCACCAGTAAAGGTGCAAGACTGTTGAATTGTTTGAATTAGGCCGGTCCTAATTTCAAAGTTATTGGCTGCTACATGTGGGTTCCTGACACTAGATTCACAGTTGAAGCGGTCTGGTCTAGCATAATCCCTTAAGATTCTGTTTGCAGGTCTTGGTGCTACTTCATCAAACTGATCCTCTACTTGTGGTGCGACTCCTAATGGGTTATTGTTATCTCCTAATTGGTGTTCCATTTTGTCACAAATTATGCTTTTAGAAGACGATGGTTGTCCTTTTTTGCACAATCTCAAAGATCTTTCAATTTCAGGATCGTAAATGACCAACTCTTTATTAGAAGAGCGGGTCATAAACTACTTGAAATTGTTAAAGAAAGAATTTTTTTTTTTTTTTAAGGTACTTGTAATAAAAGTATTATAAGAAAATACTAAAATGTAGAAATAATTAGTAGTAGAAGTTTTGTAAAAAAAAAATAAAAAAATAGATAATAATATTGTCTAATTAGTTTCACAAGTAGAGGAGTAGTGTTCAAATTAAATATTAAAAAAAAAAATATTATAGGAGTAAAACTTAATAATGACAGAGAGGAAAGAAGACAAAGTTAAGATAATACTAACACAGTAATAACAATAGTAGTGATAGAGGTAGTTAAAAACGGTGATAGACACGATGGTACAAAATTTATACTAGTGTTAGAGATTATAGCTATATTATTAATAGTAATAGATATAAAGATAACAAAAAGGACAAAAAAAAAAGATAGTAAGCAGTTAAGGTTTGAAAAGTAGTATTTGTAAAGTAGTACTGAATAGTAGACTAGTAGTTGCAGAAAAGAGAGGAAGAAGAAAAAAAACTAAGAAAACAAAATAAATACTAGTATATTGTAAATATAATATAAAATAATATTTATAACAATTAGGGGAAAAATGATAGACGATATAGATAATATAATAATAAAATTATACTAACACTAATAATAAAAAGAAAATACAAAAACAGTGAGTAGTACCAATACCAATGAAAAGGAAACAATACTATTTTTATATTTTAATAAGAGTGGTAAAGTAAAGTAGCTAGTATTAATCGTAGTGATAATAAGAGAAGTTATAATCAGAAAAACAAAAGTTGGTAAAAATAAAATAAAATAAAATAATTGAAATATGGTATATAGTTCAAATAAAATAACTAGTAATGATATAACAATACATAATAAGAAAATATTTAAATGAAAATAAATAATATAATACTATAGATAAAAGTAGCAGTAGAAACTATTGATAATACTAATAAGTAACAGTAGTTAAGGAATTATAGTATTAGTAACAGTTAATAGTATAGGTACAAATTATAAAAATAGTATAATTTTTTTTATAAAGGTGAGACGTTACTGACAAAACAATAAGTAGTGATGCTTAAACAAAGAGAGAGAAAAGAAAGTAGTAAATATGTTAGTTATAATAAAAATATATAAGTGACCAAAAATAGTAAGCGGAAGGAATAACAATGAAAGATGATAGAGTAAGATATATCACTATTAGGATATAATAACGAAAATGCGAGTAATGGTAAAGAAAGTTAACAATAATAATAATAGATATACTAAAAGAAATAAAAGTGTTAGAAACAAATATAAGAATGTAGAAGCAGTAGTCAATATAATATTGTTAGAGCTTAGTAATCAATAGTTATAGTTATAGTAGTATTTAGTAGATTATATTAATAGGTCCTCACATTAGTAATCAAATATTTAGTCCGAAGTAGATGTACGCCAATCCCCGGCAACGGCGCCAAAAATTTGACGAGGTCCAAAGTGCATAGGAATTATTTGCTCGTTCTTGTCAAATTCTAATATAGTTTAAGATATCGTCCCACAGAGATTGGGTATTCTATGCTACGGACTTGTAGTATTTTAATTACTATTTGAGAGAATCAAATTGATGAAAAGTGAGTTTTTAATTCAAATTTACTTAAACTAAAAGAAAGAACTTCCGGAAGATTTCAAATTTAAAAAGAGTTGGGAATCGTTGAATTCACTTGGTAATACTTATAATAAATATCTCAGTTTTGACATGTATTTCTCTTAAGAATAATTGTTTATTGCTAATTCAATTATATTTTTCTCACTAAAAAATAATCAATTAATAACACTCCGTGAGGTTATGCATATTAATCAAATTATAACTAGTGACGATTAAACCGAAATATTTTTCTTGCCTGAATTGTGCTAAAAAGTAGTAAAAACTTCGTGAGAATATTTTTACGGAAAATCAATAATCTTACCTACAACAATTCCTCCGTGAGAATTAAAACTGAGGTAAACAAGATTACGGACTTGGAAAAATAGTTTTTACTCTACTATTTTATTCGTCAGTTATCATACATTAATTTTGCTCCGTGAGAATTACAAAATTAATATAACAATAACCTGGAGATAAAATAGAGGGATGTGAAAATATTGATTAAGTAAAAACTATAATTCTAGCACAGTATTAAAATTTAATTAGAAAGTTTCAGGCCAAGCATGTATTAAAACTGAGATAAGTATTATAAATAATACCGAGTTTCATCAACTATCCCAACAAAAGAGATTACTCCATTATGGAGTAAGAATAACTTTAAAAATATAAAGACTATGAAGAAAGTAGTATTTCTTCTAAAAAAGATGAAAACTACACAAACTTTAAAAGAGAGAAAGAAAGGGAAAGCAAGAGAAATCTTGCAAGTGAATTGATATATTTCTTACAAACTTTGGCCATCTATTTATAGATGAAACCATAAGCTTAAGGCTTCCAAAGATGCCTAGGAAAGGTGAAATTAATGAGTTCTTCATAGATGCAAAGGTGAGTTGAAGAGAGAAGATTTCTTCCGTCTTGCTCTTTGTTCTTCAGCGTATAAAAATCACGGACATGACTATCAGTGTTATAGTCGCACTATGAATAGTGAAATCATCAATGATTTTTTCCTTATTTTTATTCACTTTGAATATCTTCTTCTTCCTGCAAAATATGTTAGAAAATATGCGAGAGATGGATATATTTATTCACGTTTTATTTAAAATACTTAATATTTAACTATAAAAATATATCAATAAATTATATCCATCAAATTCCCCCATACTTGAATCTTTGCTCGTCCTCGAGGAAAAAGAAATATATATATATATATATATATATTTTAATAAAAATATTTTATTCAAAACTCATGATCTTTGTAGGATAGAAAATTTGTTCAAGATAAACTTCCTTCATCATGATCAATGCAATTATTCTTTTTACTTCACCAAATTCTTTAACTTATTTCTGAATTTTGACTTGATCAACAAGAACTTGCAACCTTCTCCCCTTGAATCTTTCAAAATTGATAGAGTTATGATCATGTATTCAATAAGTATCATAGTCTTGTCCATAGGCTTGCTCATCATGTTCATCTCCACTAATATAGATTCAATACTGACTTTCAAAATCTTTTTAGGACTTTTCATGGCTTGTAATGTTAGGTTTCAGGCTGGTAGGATAAGGATATTTGATAGTGACTGTTCTTCTTCCAGCTTGAAGCTAACATTTCTCAAAATTTTCTCCATTCGGTAATACATTTTTTTTTTGTGCTATGAATTATATATTCATATATTCACAACATTGCTTTTTTTTTTTTGGTAATATTTCTTCCTTTTGGTGATGTTTAATCTTTGCTCATTCAAAGCTGGAAGAAATAATAACTCTTTTTTTCTTTCTTTATATATATGTAAACAATATATACATATATCATATATATCTCTCTTTTTTTTTTTTGGGTAATATATCATGGTGTAGAAAAAAAATAGTATTAAGGCTCAAAGAAGGGTTCGAAAAGGTAAAAATATGTATATTTGGATAGAAAATTGAGAGGCTTGAATTGTGTATCAAAGAAGGCCTAATTTCATTTTTCAAAAATCAGTATCATCCATTATTTCGCCTCGAAGAACATTCAGAGCAAGTTCTAGCCAAGTCATTGATTCTACCTTCTTTGTGATCATAATTTTTCTCAATTCTAATGATTTTCTGAGTTGAAGATGTTTGTTCTTGCTTTCACAACGTCAAAATCATAGACATGAAAAATCATATGGTGAATATAAAAAGAAATAATATTGAACATAATAAAAAAAAATTATATTGTTAATTAAAAACCTACAATTAAGACCATAAATAATAAGAAAAATAGTATATAATATATAAATAACCTCCCTCATACTTGAACATTTCATTCTCCTGGATGAAAATGCTTTTTTTAGAAAATACCTTCTAATAATAAAAATATTATTTTATTAGTAAAATAAAAATCTTTTTGGCTTTCAAATATACGATCACAGAAGAAAGCTTGAAAGAAACTGTGACCACACATGTTCTATGTGTAATAGACTGAATTATTTTTAGACCTTATCAGTCATTAGGTCCTAGTTTGACTATAAACTAGAAAATTACCTGTGCCAACATTAGATTTGGACAATTGAATGGTTAACCAACCAGTAACTTAGGCATACCGATCACCATGGAGTTACTCCTGTCTAGGTGACTCTGTTTTTGTAGAGGCCTTCATGAGATGTTCCGGTTGTACAATAATCTGGATATTGACCAGATCAATTGGTTAAGCATTTAATTAGTCAGATCTAAGTTGGACTTATGAGGCTCCATTGCTTCACCCTCAATGGCTACGGGATAAAGAACCATAGTTCTGAGTTTAACGTCGTCAGCTCGACGTAGTAACTGTGGCACTCATCATACTATCATGGTTACTGAAGGGTGTTGTTCAAAATGTCCTCCAAAGTACAATTTTAGCCTGTGACCATTGACCTTAAATTTCTCTCCTCCATTGCTTTGTTGAATTTCAATTGCTCCGTATGGAGTAACATTTGTAACATTGTAAGGACCTGTCCACCTGGATTTCAGTTTTCCTGGGAATAGCCTGAGACGGCTATTGTAAAGAAGTACCTGATCTCCAATTTTAAAATTTTTTGGTCGGATCAAATTGTCATGCCATTTTTTTGTTTTTTCTTTGTAAATCTTGGCATTTTCATAGGCTTCCATCCTCAGTTCATCCAACTCATTAACCTGCAAAAATCTATTTTTACCAGCAGAGGTTAAGTCAAAGTTCAATGCTTTTAGTGCCCAAAAGGCTTTGTGTTCCAATTCAACAGGCAAATGGCAAGCTTTTCCAAAGACTAATTTATATGGAGATGTTCCAATCGGTGTTTTGAACGCCGTTCGGTATGCCCATAATGCATCATCTAATTTTAAAGCCCAGTCTTTTCTTGAGATTCCAACAGTTTTTTCAAGAATTCTTTTTAGTTCACGGTTGGAAACCTCAACTTGCCCTTGAGTTTGAGCATGATACGGTGTTCCAGTTTTATGAGTCACACTATATTTTGACAATAAAGCAGAAAATTGCTTATTCATGAAATGAGTCCCTTGGTCACTAATGATGACTCGTGGTGTGCCAAATCTGGTAAAAATATTTTTTTTGAGAAAATTGCACACAGTTCGAGCATCATTCTTTCTTGTGGGAATAGCTTCAACCCATCGTGAAACATAGTCAACAGCCACAAGGATATATTCAAATGAATGAGATGAAGGAAAAGGTCCCATAAAATCTATACCCCAGACATCAAATATTTCACATACCTGAATAGATTGCAATGGCATCTCATCTCTCCTTGTGATATTACCTATTCTCTGACATCTATCACATTGTGCAACATACAACCGGGCATCCTTAAAAAGTGTTTGCCAGAAGAATCCAACTTCCAAAACCTTGAAAGCAGTTCGGTTTGCAGCATAATGTCCTCCAATTGCTCCATCATGACAATGAAATAAGATGTTTGGTATTTCATCTTCAGGTACACATCTTCTAATGATATTATCTGCACAAATTCTAAACAAGTAAGGGTCATCCCACAGATAATATTTAGCATCCGATATAAGTTTTTTCCTCTGTTGGTAAAAGAGATCTCTAGGTGTCCATTTTCTAACCAAGTAATTTGCAATATCTGCAAACCAGGGTGGTTGAGTCACTACTGAGCTGACAGAAAAGATGTGTTCATCTGGAAACTCTTCTTTTATATCACTAGACTCAAGAGGAGGGTTCTCTAATCTAGACAAATGGTCAGCTACCTGATTTCCTGTCCCTTTCCTGTCTTTTATTTCAAGGTCAAACTCCTGGAGAAGTAAAATCCATCTTAACAATCTAGGGCGGGCATCTTTCTTTGCTAAGAGGTATTTTAAAGCTGCATGGTCAGTAAAAACAGTGACATTGGTTCCTATCAAATAGGAACGAAACTTATCAAAAGCAAATACTACTGCCAGTAGTTCCTTTTCTGTTGTGGCATATTTGAGTTGAGCTTCATTCAATGTTCTACTGGCATAGTAAATGGGACGGAAAATTTTATCTTTTCTCTGGCCTAAAACAGCTCCAACGGCTGTATCACTAGCATCACACATGACCTCAAAAGGTTGGTTCCAATCAGGGGACACAACTATAGGGCAGATGATAATTTCTCCTTAAGAGTGTCAAAAGCTTTCATACAATCTCCTGAAAAATCAAACTTAACATCTTTCATCAAGAGGTTAGTCAACGGTTTTGAAATCTTTGAAAAATCTTTTATGAACCGTCTGTAAAAACCTGCATGACCTAGAAAACTTCTAATGCCTTTAACAGTTGTGGGAGGGGGTAATCCTGCTATAAGATCAATTTTTGCCTTATCAACTTCTATCCCTTTAGCAGTGATTTTATGTCCTAAAACAATTCCCTCGGTAACCATAAAATGACATTTCTCCCAATTAAGAATCAAATTTGTCTCTTCACATCTCTTAAGAACTAAGGTCAAGTGATTAAGACAATCTTCAAATGTTTTACCAAAAAGGGTGAAATCATCCATAAAAATTTCTAAAAACTTTTCAGTCATGTCTGAGAAAATAGCTGACATGCAACGCTGAAATGTAGCAGGTGCATTACACAAACCAAAAGGCATTCTCCTATAGGCATAGGTTCCATGAGGACATGTGAAAGCTGTCTTATCCTGATCTTCTGGTGCAATTGATATCTGGTTATACCCTGAATATCCATCAAGAAAACAGTAAAAACCATATCCTGCTACTCTTTCTAACATTTGATCAATAAATGGTAAAGGAAAATGATCTTTTCTTGTGGCATCATTGAGACGCCTGTAATCAATACAGACTCTCCATCCTGTTACTGTTCTGGTAGGTATGAGTTCATTATTTTCATTTTTTACAACTGTCATACCTCCTTTCTTTGGTACCACCTGAACAGGACTTACCCAAGGGCTATCTGAAATAGGGTAAATAATACCTGCAGCCAAAAGTTTTATTATTTCATTTTTCACAACTTCCTGCATTGCTGGGTTCAATCTCCTTTGGGGTTGGACTATTGGCTTGTAGTTATCTTCCATGAGGATTCTGTGTGTGCAAATAGCTGGACTAATGCCTTTGATGTCAGCTATAGTCCACCCTAGGGCTCCTTTGTGTACTCTCAACACTTCAATCAATTTATATTCCTGTTCTGCAGTCAGAGAAGATGAAATTATTACAGGAAATAATTCAGGCTCAAGATAAACTTACTTTAAATGGGAAGGGAGAATTTTGAGTTCAATTTTTGGTTGAACATTTTCCGATAGCATTTCTCCCACTTCTTCAGAATCATTTTCCAATATTTCAGCTTCACTTCTAATTGTTGGATCATCATCCTGTCTTGTGCCAGATTGGGCCAAGCATCTTTCCATTGAGTCTGAAATCAATTGGTCATCTTTGAATTCATCTGCAAGATCACTAATCATGTCAATTGAAAAGCAAGAAGATGATGTCTCATCTCCGGAAAATTTTAGAATCTTGTGCATATCAAAAATGACTCTTTCTTCGTCTACTCTCAAAATTAGTTGTCCTTGATGGACATCTATGATTGCTCTGCCTGTAGCAAGAAAAGGTCTACCCAAAATTATTGGCTCATCAGGACATTCTTCCATTTCAAGTACTATGAAATCTACAGGGAAAACAAATTTATCTACTCTCACAAGCACATTTTCAATAATTCCCTTAGGTTTCTTAGTACTTTGATCAGCAAATTGAACAGAGACAACAGTATTTTTTATGTCACCAAGATCCAATTTTCTAAAAATAGAAAATGGCATCAGATTTATTGAAGCTCCAGAATCACAAAGTGCATGGAATCGTAAAACTTCCCGGATCACCGAGTTTTTGTGGTAGCTTATTTTGAAGTATAGCACTGCATTTTTCAGTAAGCATTACCACAGACACTTCTTCCAATTTCCTTTTGCTTGACAAAATTTCTTTCAAAAATTTAGCATATGAAGGCATTTGCAATAAAGCATCAGTAATAGGAATATTAATGTGAATCTGTTTTAAAATTTCCAAAAACTTTGCAAACTGATTGTCAAGCCTTTCTCTTTTCATTTTTTGTGGAAAAGGGATTGTCACAGGGAGATGAGTTAGTTTTTCAAAAAAAATTTCATCTTTTTTCTTGATTTCATTCTCTTCTGATGGATCAGATTGTATTTCAACATTCTTACCCTTTGCTGCCTGGTGTTCAAAATGGTTCTTTTCCTGTCTGTCAGCATATGGATTATCAAGATTCTTACCTGACCGTAAGGCGATGGTCTTAAGGTGTTCCTTTGGATTTTTCTCCGTATTGCTTGGTAAGGGACCTTGAATCTTTTCTGAAACAAGAGTTGCCAATTGGCTTACCTGAATTTCCAAGTTTTTGAGGGTTGAGTTTTGGCTTTCCATCTTTTCATCAGTGGCCTTAATGTACTTGTACAACAAGTCATCAAGACTTGAATGAGCTTGTTGAGGCCTTTGCTGATATGGAGCTGCTTGTTGATATGGCCTGAAATTTGATTGCCCACGATTTTGATTTTGGTATCCAGGTGGACCCTGTGCTGGTTGCTTATGGGAGCTTTGAGAGTTCTCAGCACCATTTGGATTGCTCCATTGAAATCCTGGATGTTTCTGTGCCATTGGGCTTCCAAAAGGGTATGACTTGTAACCGATCACATTAGCCTGCTCATCATTCTGATTGCTTGCTCGGCATTCATGGTTAAGATGGTTTCCTCCACACATGTCACAAGCCTCAGACTGGATTGGTTGTTGTGTATTCACCTGAAAAGATTCAAACTTTTGTGCCAAGGAGGCAATCTGTTGTGTTAGTGTATTAAAAGCATCTGCCTGATTTACCGTGGCAGCCTTTTTGATGGTTACACGATCAGATGGCCATTGGATGGCATTCTCGGAAATTTCATTCAGCAATTGCAATGCTTCTTCTGTAGTCTTTCCCATGATGGAACCTCCTGCAGCTGCATCTATCACATTTCTAGAAGAACGTGTTAGTCCATGATAGAAAATATACAACTGCATGTGTTCAGGAATGTCATGATGTGGACATTTTCTTAACATTGATTTTAATCTTTCCCATGCTTGATAAACTGACTCAGTGTCAGTCTGCAAGAAATTAGAAATATCTTGTCTTAACTTTGTTGTTTTAGCAGGGGAAAAATATTTGTTCAAAAACTTTTGTGTCATCTGGTCCCATGTGGTTATAGAACCTCGAGGCAAACTTCGCAACCAAGTCTTGGCATCTCCTTTTAAAGAAAAAGGAAATAATCTTAACTTAATTGCTTCAGGAGGCACTCCATTATATTTAGCAGTTTCAACTAGTTCCAAGAAATCAATTAAATGACTATGTGGATTTTCACTTGGATCACCAGTAAAGGTGCAAGACTGTTGAATTGTTTGAATTAGGCCGGTCCTAATTTCAAAGTTATTGGCTGCTACATGTGGGTTCCTGACACTAGATTCACAGTTGAAGCGGTCTGGTCTAGCATAATCCCTTAAGATTCTGTTTGCAGGTCTTGGTGCTACTTCATCAAACTGATCCTCTACTTGTGGTGCGACTCCTAATGGGTTATTGTTATCTCCTAATTGGTGTTCCATTTTGTCACAAATTATGCTTTTAGAAGACGATGGTTGTCCTTTTTTGCACAATCTCAAAGATCTTTCAATTTCAGGATCGTAAATGACCAACTCTTTATTAGAAGAGCGGGTCATAAACTACTTGAAATTGTTAAAGAAAGAATTTTTTTTTTTTTTTTTAAGGTACTTGTAATAAAAGTATTATAAGAAAATACTAAAATGTAGAAATAATTAGTAGTAGAAGTTTTGTAAAAAAAAATAAAAAAATAGATAATAATATTGTCTAATTAGTTTCACAAGTAGAGGAGTAGTGTTCAAATTAAATATTAAAAAAAAAATATTATAGGAGTAAAACTTAATAATGACAGAGAGGAAAGAAGACAAAGTTAAGATAATACTAACACAGTAATAACAATAGTAGTGATAGAGGTAGTTAAAAACGGTGATAGACACGATGGTACAAAATTTATACTAGTGTTAGAGATTATAGCTATATTATTAATAGTAATAGATATAAAGATAACAAAAAGGACAAAAAAAAAGATAGTAAGCAGTTAAGGTTTGAAAAGTAGTATTTGTAAAGTAGTACTGAATAGTAGACTAGTAGTTGCAGAAAAGAGAGGAAGAAGAAAAAAAACTAAGAAAACAAAATAAATACTAGTATATTGTAAATATAATATAAAATAATATTTATAACAATTAGGGGAAAAATGATAGACGATATAGATAATATAATAATAAAATTATACTAACACTAATAATAAAAAGAAAATACAAAAACAGTGAGTAGTACCAATACCAATGAAAAGGAAACAATACTATTTTTATATTTTAATAAGAGTGGTAAAGTAAAGTAGCTAGTATTAATCGTAGTGATAATAAGAGAAGTTATAATCAGAAAAACAAAAGTTGGTAAAAATAAAATAAAATAAAATAATTGAAATATGGTATATAGTTCAAATAAAATAACTAGTAATGATATAACAATACATAATAAGAAAATATTTAAATGAAAATAAATAATATAATACTATAGATAAAAGTAGCAGTAGAAACTATTGATAATACTAATAAGTAACAGTAGTTAAGGAATTATAGTATTAGTAACAGTTAATAGTATAGGTACAAATTATAAAAATAGTATAATTTTTTTTATAAAGGTGAGACGTTACTGACAAAACAATAAGTAGTGATGCTTAAACAAAGAGAGAGAAAAGAAAGTAGTAAATATGTTAGTTATAATAAAAATATATAAGTGACCAAAAATAGTAAGCGGAAGAAATAACAATGAAAGATGATAGAGTAAGATATATCACTATTAGGATATAATAACGAAAATGCGAGTAATGGTAAAGAAAGTTAACAATAATAATAATAGATATACTAAAAGAAATAAAAGTGTTAGAAACAAATATAAGAATGTAGAAGCAGTAGTCAATATAATATTGTTAGAGCTTAGTAATCAATAGTTATAGTTATAGTAGTATTTAGTAGATTATATTAATAGGTCCTCACATTAGTAATCAAATATTTAGTCCGAAGTAGATGTACGCCAATCCCCGGCAACGGCGCCAAAAATTTGACGAGGTCCAAAGTGCATAGGAATTATTTGCTTGTTCTTGTCAAATTCTAATATAGTTTAAGATATCGTCCCACAGAGATTGGGTATTCTATGCTACGGACTTGTAGTATTTTAATTACTATTTGAGAGAATCAAATTGATGAAAAGTGAGTTTTTAATTCAAATTTACTTAAACTAAAAGAAAGAACTTCCGGAAGATTTCAAATTTAAAAAGAGTTGGGAATCGTTGAATTCACTTGGTAATACTTATAATAAATATCTCAGTTTTGACATGTATTTCTCTTAAGAATAATTGTTTATTGCTAATTCAATTATATTTTTCTCACTAAAAAATAATCAATTAATAACACTCCGTGAGGTTATGCATATTAATCAAATTATAACTAGTGACGATTAAACCGAAATATTTTTCTTGCCTGAATTGTGCTAAAAAGTAGTAAAAACTTCGTGAGAATATTTTTACGGAAAATCAATAATCTTACCTACAACAATTCCTCCGTGAGAATTAAAACTGAGGTAAACAAGATTACGGACTTGGAAAAATAGTTTTTACTCTACTATTTTATTCGTCAGTTATCATACATTAATTTTGCTCCGTGAGAATTACAAAATTAATATAACAATAACCTGGAGATAAAATAGAGGGATGTGAAAATATTGATTAAGTAAAAACTATAATTCTAGCACAGTATTAAAATTTGATTAGAAAGTTTCAGGCCAAGCATGTATTAAAACTGAGATAAGTATTATAAATAATACCGAGTTTCATCAACTATCCCAACAAAAGAGATTACTCCATTATGGAGTAAGAATAACTTTAAAAATATAAAGACTATGAAGAAAGTAGTATTTCTTCTAAAAAAGATGAAAACTACACAAACTTTAAAAGAGAGAAAGAAAGGGAAAGCAAGAGAAATCTTGCAAGTGAATTGATATATTTCTTACAAACTTTGGCCATCTATTTATAGATGAAACCATAAGCTTAAGGCTTCCAAAGATGCCTAGGTAAGGTGAAATTAATGAGTTCTTCATAGATGCAAAGGTGAGTTGAAGAGAGAAGATTTCTTCCGTCTTGCTCTTTGTTCTTCAGCGTATAAAAATCACGGACATGACTATCAGTGTTATAGTCGCACTATGAATAGTGAAATCATCAATGATTTTTCCCTTATTTTTATTCACTTTGAATATCTTCTTCTTCCTGCAAAATATGTTAGAAAATATGCGAGAGATGGATATATTTATTCACGTTTTATTTAAAATACTTAATATTTAACTATAAAAATATATCAATAAATTATATCCATCATGTGACACTGCTTGAACTAAAGGTCTTTGTGATGCAGTGGTTGGGAATGTAGCAATCCTCCTTGATGATGTGAGATTGAATCCCCTTAGTTGCACTTTAATCACGTTTGTGAATCTTTTAGTATTCGATTAAAAAAAATTGGTGTTAGTGAGGATCGATAGGTGTAGAACCACCTATGCTAGGTACAATCTTTTATTAAAATTAACAGTAAAATGTCTAAGTATAAAATAAGAGCACTACACTTAAAATAAAATTCTTGACTTAGAAAGCTAATTGGGATCTTCGGAAAAAAATTATAGATCGGTACTCCACTGAGCATCGGCCAGTTTCAACCTTCAAAAAAATAAAACAGAATAAATAATAGAACGAGTGAGTTGACTTCAATGAGTACTTTTCCTACTAGTAATAATAAGGAAAAGCAACAAAAAAGCCTACAAGTAACTAATGATAAATAATCGTCAAAGACACAGGAAGAAAATTCAATACATTATCCCCTATAGTACATTGTCTGCACCAGTTAAACCAAGATCTTTTGCGTAGATACAATCTCTCAATGTACATATATTCGTCATTGACTTCACGAACTTTCTGATGGCATTTAAAACCTTCTCATGTAGTATGTTATATCCTGTCGAAGGAAAACAAGGTGAAAAGTAAGTCAGCTCAATTTCACAATACAATTATAAAGTAAGAAAACATCACAAACAGGAAAATCGACGAGAGCATTTTAGTTTCACCAATTAAAATTTTAAAAGAACTAAAATTGTAAATCTGGCAATTATTTTTTAAAAGAAAATAGTAGAGGAGGCATCTAATATTTCTTGTCGCGGAAACCTTTTTTCGAATTGATTTGTCTGCAGACGAATAATCTTCTCTTGTTGTTCACCTAAAGATGCAAGAAGTAACCAACAATAGGTATACGTTCATATACCCAAAATTACATAAAAAAAAAAGTATATAGTCATAAAGATTTATATTCACATGCACTATGGTTGTGAAGAAATTGAACAAACAAAGCAACAAATAATAAGTACAAAGTAACAAATAATCAGATTTCATTAATCTACACCCAAAAGCACACAAAAAGGAAGCATATAATGCACTCGTAAAGGTTAATTTATATTCATGTGCACTAAGAAATCCAAGAAATTGATCAAAAACCAACTCAATTGAAAAGCCAAATAGCCTACCATTTTGATATGTATAGGGTTTGTTCATGCAATTTAAACCCCATACCAAAGCAGCAAGTAGATGCTACAACTTAAAGCCTCATTTACTTGCGCTTAATGAGGCTCTTAATTTAAATAAGTCAGATTTTAGTTAAGTGTGTTTATATTTTTATTTTTAAAAGCTCTTAATGAAACTTATTGCATCTGGCCGAAACAAGCTACAACAAAGTTTATATCTCATTAACAGTCCAAAAAAAAAAAAAAAAGCCTCTTTTTTGGGCTCAACCCACGTTCTTCTTTCGTAAAAATACTTTTTCACTTCTCATATTCTCTCTCCAACTATGAAACACAGCCAACAACAAGCCATATCTTCTCCTCTTGAATGAGAACTCTTTTGTTTTCTTTTAATGCAATGCTTAGTTTTGAGATTGAGGTTTGAATACCCTTTCTGAAATATAATGTACTATTAACAAAAAGTATAACCAGTCAGATGAAATTTTAAAATCTTGCTTGTACCAAATTTTTTCCGTCGTTATCGATTTTAGAATCTTGTTTGAAGATAACGAATTGGTCTTTCGGCTGAGTAAGAGATGAAGATTTGTATAGTTTATGTTTTCTTCTTTCTTTTTTCCTTGTATTTTCGAAAAGAAAGATTATCATATATATGGACTGATTGTACTGTTGGATAGTTTTATTAGCAGATTCACTGGTTTTAAGCTGTGGCAGATCTAGAATTTCAAAAGTATGGGTTCACCACAATTAGAAGTAGAGTTACAGTATTCCAACTGGTCGGCGAACAATCTTTGTCGAAAAATTTATTGTTTGTATATATAAGTTAATTATCATGGAAAAAAAATATTTAAATGAGGATTGATCCTACTAGTATGTGTAAGGGAACCAACACTTCAAGTGAATCATTTAAACTTTTATTGTATAGGTTTTCAAATATTATATTAAACATATCTTATAAAATATGTACATAATATACCTAGTTTTGTGGGAGAAGTATGAGTTCCCGTAAACCGAATCTTATTAGGCAGATCCGCCCTAGTTTTGAGCTATTCAAAAATTATGATTAAATGCTACTTGTATTTTTATAAATTATTTAGTTTGTTTTGTTTTAGTATTAAGTAATATTTATATTTTGTTAAAAATATTTAATCTAATAAAATAGTTGTGGTATTAACGCAAATAGTATTTTATTTGATTTATGTTTACTATATTATATATAAATATTAGATAGGAGTAATACACACACTCAGATGCGGTAAAAACAAATGATCTTAATGACCCGACGAATAGATCTAGTTACAACATCTTAATAGGTCCTTTTACCAATTAGACTTTGTAAACGTAATGATTTTTTTTTAATCTTAATCTCACCCATTAGCTGAGTGTGCTTGTATAGATCACAGAAATAAGAGGGGGACATGACAGCCTTATCTCCATTACAAGATGGGAACATTATGTTGCTGTGAATCCTATTTAATTTTGTCTTCCGTTTTGTAATATCAATTGTATGAGTCCTAATGAGAATTAACATCCAAATAGTTATCCCGCACGAATTCATTTAACAACTACTATTAGATAGGTATCACTTTAATGCTATTAGTTTTAATTAATTAAGAATAAATATAAAAAAAAGGTAAATGACAATTTTATTAATTATATTATACAGATATATATATATATAGCGGATATACGTGTATTGCATGTAAAATAGATCAGATTAGTTCCTCAAAACATATCTAAATGTACAAAGAAAAAAATAAAATCTTATCTTCTAGAAAATTAATAAAATTACTAGCTAGTAGTACTAATTTATTTAAATGTTTATCCAATATGAAATATGTTTTTTAAAATTTAAACAGGTCAAATCAATAATTAACTTGGCGAACTGAAACTAGAAGTAAGCTGTAAGTAGGTTTGCTTTTTCATGTCCTGAATTTCCTATCCCAATGTGGTTTAGAGTAATTTGTCCATAAATTTCAACGCTGCAGAACTCCTTTTTTTTTTTTAAACCCTTTTTGTTGTTCTAGCTCCCCCCCTTGTTCCTTTCCCTCTAGGATTGTGTTTATCATGTTCTCTGCCTCACAAATAAAACCTTAAATACCCGTCAAACTCCTTCAATCTTCTTCTGTCTCTAGTGGAGATTTCCTCGCCGTTTTTACTCCACAGCATCCACAAGCTAAGCATTAAAATTCTGGGTCCTGATTACAGCGGTCTTGGATATGGAACTGAATGAAGATTTAGTTATGGATATCATCTCCCGCTTGCCTGTGAATCTTACAGTTCGATGTAAAGTTCTAAGCAAGAGTTTTAATAATAGACTTTGTGAACCAAACCTTTCTCAAACGTATGCTCCGCGATGGTTTCAGCAACAAAGTATTTCAAAGCTACTCTTCTATTCATTACCATCAACATTAAGGTACGGAATGTCGACACAGTACAGAGAATCAAAAATCTTCCTCAAAATCTCCATAAACCCTGGACAAGGAATATCATCAACAAAACCCCTTAATAACGTTTCAGTTTTGGCCTCTTGCAACGGTCTGCTTCTCCTTCAGTTTCATGATGAAGTTAGGGCTTTCTGTCTTTTCAATCCTATAACCGGGTTGTTCCAACTGATACCATACCCAGAGCCTAGAAGATATTTCAAAATATTCGATGGTGGTGCAGGATTAGTTGTTGATAACCCTACTTCAAATCAATATAAGTTGGTAACTATTGGGAAGCCGGATGAACATGAAGGATATAAATTTCATGTGTATTCGTCCGGAGAACCTGGAGTGTGGCATGAATTCCAACTTAGAACGAAGTTGTACAAAGATGTTTTCTTAGTCGGTCAACCTGTTTACGTGCACGATTGCTTGCATTGGCTTAGAAGTGATGGTTGTATTCTTGCAGTTGATACAACGAGTGAACATGGTAGAATTATTAATAACCATCTTGAGATCATCAAACTTTATGTCAAGGATCCCATGTACGGCATAATTTCTTTTCGATTTGATGCATGTTTGGGATTGGCACGAGGTGTACTTACCCTTGTTTGCGCCTTCAGAAATTTCATTGTAATTTTTGCATATGATTACGCAAGCAGCAATTGGAGAGTTTCATACACCTTGGCCAACTTCAGCCCGGAGAGGGACTACCTTGAACATGGTTTTCCAATGTGGTTTGACGGCAAAAGGCTGATTTTCCTAGCAAGATCTTCGTCTGCACATGAGCCTGGATACCTATACGAGTACGATTGTGAGTGCAACACTCATAAAAAACTCCTTGCAGTCTCGGATGAGGATACCATCATGTGTTTCTTTTCCTTCGAACCAACATTAGCCTATGTTCCGAAAACACTACCTTACACAGTCCACTCTAAACATCTCCCAGCAATTACTACAATCTTAGATGAGCTGAGATGTCTTATTACAAATAAACCTAAAGTTGTTCGTGAACCGCAAAAGGCTGTAAACAAATTTCCTTGCATAAACTGAAACAATTATTTTAGGAATAGGTTGTTTAGTGTTTCAGGTCGGGCTTAGGTGGGTTATTAATTACTTATGTTTTGGGCCAATTTTGAGGTCAACGACAGACTGATATACTTATTGAGATAATGCTGTCAATTTGTGCACGGAGTGTTCTACTTTTTTTTTAAAATAGAAAGGAAAAAGTTCTTATGCATGTATTGAATAAGCACTTATTGTCCTTTTAACAATCATTTTTTTGTTGCGTACGTGTTACATTTTTTTTTTCATTCAAACATAAGGTAAAACAACAAATCGTGGAGTAAGTACGTACAAGTGCGACAATAATGTTATGAAGTATTAAAGGGGTTTTTATTTAAATAAAAGGTAAAACAACAAATCGTGGAGTAAGTACAAGTTCGACAGTAGTGTTATGAAATATTAAAGGGGTTTTTATTTGAATATACGAAGTGCTTATATTTTGTTCACTTATTATTAATACTAGTACACACATTGCGCGTGCACTTCACATTGATAACTTCAAACTTTTTATTGAAAATGTGAGTTTTCATAAAATAAACTTACTGAGAAAAGTGTAGTTCCTTAATTAAATTAGTTAATGTTGGTCCTATTTTGCTAAGTTAAATTTATAAATTTATAAATTTATAATTAAGTAATTGACTCAAATTGTATAATATTGTCATACTACCATATAAGGTGTGGCATGAATAATAGTAGGCGGAAGCTCTTGGAAATATTTCAGGAGACAACTATTTCAGGGGTCATTTGTTACGAGGGATTGAAATTATAATTTTGAAATAAAATTTGAGATAAAATTTATTCAATGTTTAAATTTGAGATAAATTTGGGTAAGGTGGGATTACTTATCTCGCTTTTAATCTCTAGTCTCAATCTCAAATTAAACTTATCCCAAAATTATAGGGTATCCCACCTTTAATAATCCCTCGTTGGTTTAGCCCATGGAAGTTTCCATAGGCATACAAATTAAGAACAACAAATGAAAGATTTCTAGTCGCGAGAAATACCTCATAAACCTGTCATAGTTGAGAAGTAATTGGCATAGAGGTGCTTTACATCATTAATTGCCTCATGTTTCAAACCCAAAAAATTTCCCATAAAACTGAACATGTCAGTTATGTATATTAAAATACTAAATATAGAAGGGAATCTAGCTATTGGAGACATTGAAAACAAAGAAGAGAGTAGAGAGGAGTAAGCCTCGTATCTCAAAGTCTTACAAGAGGATCCTAGCTACTATATATAGAAAAGTAACTACCACTAACTACTATAAATATCTACTAACTGCCTAACCGGACTAACTACCAGAATCTCCTAGCTGTATTAAGTTATTCTAGAAACATCTAGAAGTATCTGGAAGCATCTTCATCTTCAAGCTTCAGCTCCAGCTCAGTGCCAGCTCAGCTCAGTGCTCATCAACTCACTGCATTGTGCTCAATACTCCCCCTCAAACTGGAGGGAAGAAACAAGTTCTTCACTCCAAGCTTGCAAATCAAGTAGTCATGTTGTGTCTTCCCTAAACCTTTAGTTAGAATATCAGCTACCTGGTCAATGTACCAACATGAGCTATTCTGATCAACCCTCTTCTAATCCACTCTCTGATGAAGTGACAGTCTATGCCTATATGTTTTGTCCTTTCATGAAAGATTGGGTTGCTATCTGCAGTGCAGCCTTACTGTCACAGATCATCTCAATAGGTTGCATGAGCTGAATCCCAAGTTCCCTGAATATACCTATAAGCCAAATCAACTCTGCAGTTGTGGAAGCCATACTTCTGAATTCAGCTTCTGCAGAGCTTCTTGCCACTGTGTCTTGTTTCTCAGACTTCTAAGAGATCATTGATCCACCATAAAACACTAAGTATCCAGTAACAGACCTCCTTGTCTGAAGACATGCTCCCCAATCAGCATCACAGTAAGCTTTCAGCCTGTTTGATCCTGAAGAAGGCATTAACAGACCTTGTCCAGAAGAACCTTCAATATACCTTACTACCCTCATTGCAGCTTCTATGTGGGACTTCTTTGGACTATGCATGAATTGACTAAGTTTCTGAACAACAAATGCTATGTTTGGCCTTGTTATGGTGAGATATAGCAATCTGCCAACCACTCTTTGATATCTGCTTGCATCCTCCAACAATCATCTGAAAAATTCCTTTTTATTGCTTTATCAAACACCAGGGATGTGAGTTTCTGATTGATTTCTAAAGATGTGCTGCAGGTTTGGCTCCAGCAAGTCCTATTTCTGCCACTAGCTCCAATGCATACTTCCTTTGGCACATATATATTCCTCTGTTTGATCTTGCAAATTCTATTCCTAGAAAGAATTTCAAGTCTCCCAAGTCCTTCATCTTGAAGTGTCTCTGTGGGTCAGCTCTAGTCTGTTGAATCAAATCTAGATTGTTTCCTGTGATAATCAAGTCATCAACATATATCAGTACCACCACAATGTCTGCACCCCTTCTTCTTGTGAATAATGAATAATCAAATGAACTCTGATTGAACGGCATCAACTGCAAAGCTTCAGTTAATTTCATATTCCATTGCCTTGAGGCCTGCTTAAGTCCATAAAGTGACTTATGCAGCCCGCATACCAAGTACTCCCCCTGCTTTGCAGTCTTCTTACCAAACCCTTGGGGAACAGTCATGTAGACTTCTTCAAATAGATCACCCTGTAGGAATGCATTATGCACATCCATTTGGAACAAAGGCCAGCCATACTGCTGCTACTGCAACTACAGTTCTCACAGTAACCATTTTGGCAACAAGAGAGAAAGTATCTTTGTAGTTTATACCCTCTTGTTGAGTGTATCCTTCAGCAACCAGTCGAGCTTTGTACCTCTCTACCTCACCATTTGCCTTGTACTTGATCTTATAAACCCATTTACAGCCAATATGGACTTTCTCATAAGGAAGAGGAGCTAGACTCCATGTCTTGTTTTCTTTTAAGGCCTGAATTTTCTGTTTCATAGCTTCTATCCATTTTGGATGTTGTGCTGCCTCTGCATAACTTCTAGGCTCCACTTTTGCATTATAAGCTGCTAAACAATGTTGATATGCATCTTTAAAATGAATGTAAGTGAGATGAGCAGAAATGGGATAGCTGCAGTTGTTGTGGGTTTTCTTAGGTACTACATAATCATTCATCCAAATAGATAGTGTAATGTGTCTATGAGGTCTGGTAGATGGTTGTGTGACTGTAGGAACAGGTTCAGGAGTTGGAGCAATGTCAGGGTCAGGATGTGGAGCAAATGGTGTTGTATCTCTACCTAAAGGAGCAGGAACCATATAGTGAGGCACCTGATCATCCATGTGTTGGGGTGTATCAGTCTTGTGTGTGTCAAGAGAAGCTGTAGGAGTAGGATCAGTTGATTGATTGAAGGGGAAAATGTCTTCTTTAAAAATACTCTGCTAACATCTCTGCACTGTTGAGTATCCCATGAACACTTAAGGAGTTGCTCTAGGTGAGAATTTATCCTGCTTTTTTAGGTTAGTTCCATAGCCTAAACAATCAAAAACTCCCATATGTTCCACTCTGGGAACCTTAGCAAACAACAACTCAAAAAGTGTCTTGCCTTGCAGATTTCTGGAAGGAATTCTGTTTATAATGTACACTGCAGTACTCACACATTCACCCCAAAATCTCAAGGGAACATCTGCCTGAAAATTCAAGGCTCTAGCAGTGTCTAAGATATATATGTGCCTTCTTTCCACAACTCCATTCTGTTGTGGAGTATAAGGACAAGTACTTTGATGAGTTATATCTTCTGATTCCAACAAATTCTTGACATGTATGCATTAAAGAACTCACCGCCATTATCTGTTCTCAGGGTCTTGACAGAAGTGGAAAATTTATTCTGTATTAGCTTTAGAAAAAATTTCAATACAACTATTGATTCATCTTTGGTATTCATCAAACATACCCAAGTATATCTGTTGTAGTCATCTACTAGTGTCAAGAAATATCTGTTCTGATCATGAGTAGGTACCCTAAATAGACCCTAAACATCAGCATGTATCAATTCACAAACTGCAGTACTTTTATTCACACTTTGCTGGAAAAGAAGTCTTGCCTGCTTGGCTACAGAGCACACATCACAGTGCACATCACAATTTTCTATCTTAGCATTTTGAAAATCAGGAAAAAGTCTAAGAACATCAAATGGTACATGCCCTAATCTCTTATGACACATTTGCCTGTTTATTCTATTTACAACAAGAGTTGAGTTCATTCTTGAATTGACAAAATGTACGTAGTAAAAGTTGTAAAACTCTCTTTGGTTATCTTGCCGTGGAAAACTTCCAAAGGTATTTGGATGGCTAATGTTTAGGATTTAAAAGTTTGAATTATAATGAAGCGTTGATAGTGCTTTGGCTAAGTCAAACTCTAAGCCGGGTCCTTCAATTAGTTCACACTATGTTCATGGATTATCTATTTTTTTAAGTCTATAAATGGTTAAATTCAAAAAGATTAAAACTAACAGGTCAAATTGTGAATTAAAGTAGATCGTATGCAGATACACCAACAACCCAATGCTGCTACTACGTGAAAATATCATATCCATGGCACTGATGTATATGATATCCCATAATTAGAGAATCAAATTTACACGGAGGCAGGATATCCAATACTTTGGTCACTCAGCAAGCTTTGTTGCTCAAGTTCAATGTCGTCCATATTTGATACGTTCCAATAGGACAATAGGAGTAGCAATATATGTTTGGCTCGGACCTTTGGGTGTTAATTTCCTACGGGCTTATACTCTTTCCATCATCTTTACTCGATCCGGTTTTTTTTTTTTTTTTTTGGTACTTAGAAATTTAATACCTTATCTTAATTAATTGATACGGTTATATATATTTATATAAAAATATATGATTTTATTTAAAAATAATCTAATATACGATTCGGTATGATACTTTTTTTTATCAGTTTTCAATAATCATTTACACACCTAGGTATGAATACAAAAAATATCACCGAATGCCCTCCATAAGGAGTGGTTTTACAAAATTGTCCGTGCTAAAGAATGTTTTAGCAAAATGCTCTTATTTAAATGTTTTAGCAAAATGTTAAATGTTTTAGCAAAATGCCCTTATTTAGTTCGGAGCCAAGACTTCAAGTCAAAATTTTTGTAAGCTTGGCAATTGGCTATAATTCAAGGGCAAGTGCTGTTTTGCCAATACTTCAAGTTATATGGCGAGAATGCCGGGAAAACTGGAAGGGGCACCAAGAATTACGACGAAGTGCGGCAAGTGTTGCCGTTCAAGTGTTGGCAAATCGAGCAGGGGTCAATGACAAGTCTTGCCTTTTTGCCAAGACTTACGGTCAAGTGTGGCAAGTATTGCCTATTGCCAATACTTGAAGGGATAAGTGTTGAAAAGTGAAAAAATATAAAGGTAAATATTGGCCCCAGATTTTTTCCATTAAATCTTAGCGGGGGCCTTTTTGCAAACTATCTGTTAGCATGGGTAAAAATGCAAACCATTGCTTCCCGTGCAATATTTTTGCAAATCAGCCCAATTGAATATGCTCCTACACAATTGAAAAGGCCCAAATATAATCTTAGGTGGCTTCCACTGTGTCAGCCCAATCAGATCAAAGTTTTCATGGTAAAAATGGGTAATCATAGGGGCATAAGGGCATAAACGATTAAAAATTTCGTGTAGAACTTGTTTGGCGCGCACTAATTGATTTGTAGCCGTCAAAAATAAATTTGCTGAGAAATAGCCATCTTTAGACAAATCCCAATATAAATACTGAGGCTTTGAATGAATTTTAAAACGGTGAATAGTTCCCAATAAACGCGTCCAAAAATGGGATCAAAATTTCGCCATTCAACGACAATGACACTTATGAACTGATCATCAGTTAATGTACGGTATATTTAAGGCAGATCACAAACGAAATGGGCATATTTAAACCCTTTCCTTTTATTTCCAATAGTCATGAACAAATTAAAATATATTCCCCAGAAAATAGTAGTAAGTACATTAGTAAAAACATAGGGAAAAAGACAAAAAGAATCTCTTTTAAAAAATATATATATTAATATCCACGCAAGCAGAAGTACTCATTTTCGAGTCGCCAAACAAATCCTAACACCCACAACTGTAAAATAAATAACTCAAGGGTCATTTCGTAATTTTACCACAAGCTCCAGCGGGAAACCCAAAACTCAACCGCTTGAATTCATCTTCAACAAACTTAACTTCCCTTCGATCAAAGAAAGTGAAATCTCAATTTCTCTCTCAAAAACTTATTCCTATTGCTAAAATTTCAAGAAGAAGAGCTAAAAGAAAAAAATGTCTACAAAGATTTTTGAAGCCTACAATAAGAAGAAGAGAACACCAAATTCGTACGGCGCTAGATGTCCAATTACACCAGTGAGTTCATTTTTTCAAGAAGCTGATCAGTATACAGTAAAAGGAATTTCTAAGTTTCCAATTCAGAAGAACTTTGGTAATGTGATTGCCATTGAAGAGAAGATGATCAAAAACTCTGCTACAAGTTTCTTGATGGATCAGTCTCTTTCGAAATTAATCGTTCCAGCTATGGAGATTGATAAAAGTTGTGATAATGAATATGAATATGGTAAATCATTGAGGCCAGAGAATTGGAAGTTGGGGCTTAATAAAGAGAAACTTGTGCAATTTCTTGAGGGTGTACTCTGCAGAGAATTGGAAGTTAAGATGATAATCAAGGCAGAGAGTACTAAGTGCTTGGTAGACAACTTTCTTGGATGTGCAATGACAACGTATCAGTATGACAAGGTGAGATTATTAATTCTCAACTTTTGTAGAATTAATTGTGAACTTTTTGTTGCTCTTTGATTGAATTTGTAGAATTTGTGCTTTAATTGTAAGTTTGTAGAATTAATCGTGAACTTCTTATTGTGCTTTGATTGAATTTGTAGAATTTGTGCTTTAATGTAAATTTGTACAAGTAAATGTGAACTTGTTATTCTGCTTTGATTGACTCAGTAGAATTTGTGCTTCAATTGTAAGTTTGTAGAATTAATTGTGAACTTTTTATAGTGCTTTGATTGAATTATTGTGCTTTGATTGAATTTGTAGAATTTCTGCTTTAATTCTAAATAGAACCTTTTATTGTGCTTTAATTGAATTTGTAGAATTTCTGCTTTAATCGTAAATTTGGGAAAGATGAGTAGCTGATTTTGTAGAATTTAATTTGTCATGTGAATTTGCATAGGTAGTTATATATGTCTATGTACATTTTGGTAAGCAATATAGTTTATTCACCGAGACAACACCAACTTAGTCCTAGTGCAATATGCTTGTGTTGCGGTGCATATCGTAATAGAGGGACTTCACATTGCAATTGCAGGACATCTACATTTAGTCATGTTGATTACCAGAAATAAGATTTTATGTGTGCTATCAGTTGTGCAGTATTTTCTCGCCGTCTCTCTAGTACTAGCTCACAAGCAGATATTCGTTGCAGAACCAATGCATTTTGCTTGCTGTTCGCTCTTTGATCATGACTTTTACTAGTTTCTTATATGCCTCATGTGTTTTTCCACTCGCTTGATTTTTGGATCTAGGTTAACTCCTGCTCTCTTGATGCCAATCAACATGTGGCTGATCCGGATAGTGATACTTACTGTTATTGTGCTTCCGGTAAGTTGGGGTCTCTTTCTATTTTTTTTATTTTTTTTTCAGTGAACGATCTATCTCTGAAAATGAGTGATTCAGTTATTCCACATTTAGGATCAGTTAACATATCTTTGTATTAAGGGTAACTATTATCATACATGAGTTTATATACAAGGTCTAGTGCATCCGTGTACATGTCACCTTTGATGGTATTTCACAAGCTAACGAGTAAATATCAGTGGCCATGACAAGATCAGAGTTACCTATTTCTAGAAAAGTATGATACCACCAAAAACTGAATGGAGTGTTCACAGTTTAGTTTGTGGGTTTGATATGTAGTTTTATTATCAAACCTAAATCTATTGGTCCATAAAGTTCAGTGGATGGTAAGGACTCACTCCCAGTAATTTCCTGTAAAGACATCAGAATAACTGAGCAGAAAATGATAAGGGCCACACTGACCAGTAGAGGATGTGAGTGGGATTTAAACACACTTCAGAATCTAGGCACATTTGAAACCAACCATAAATACTTTAAAAAAATCAAAATGAAACAAGCCTCGAGATAAAGTATCTGATCTATTGCAATGTACCAGCAAATTACAAGTTTTTCAATCTAATCACTGTTCAGCAATTTGTTCATATTGAAATTGTAACAAAAACTAGTATTACTAGAAAACACACGGAGAAGCGACCTGAATCACGTCACTGGAATGAACCTTGGAGTAGTACTGCTATTGGACCTACCATTATGTATGTGATTGAGAACTTGGCTAGAGTGCACAATTATTTCCGGCTTGATCCCAATTTGATTGAATGCCTTTTTCATTATACATCTCAGTCAATCTTTTTCACTCAATGCATAAACTGCAATGAGTGAAGGTTCAACTTGCTTTAACTTCAAGACCAGATTTATGCTTGAGATCTAAAACAATGCAGTTTCAATCTTTTGTGATAAATACTTTTCCTTACCTCTTGCCTTTTACTCTATTGAAAATTTCATTGTCCAGAACTCTACATTCCAGCACATCTTCTGGAGCAGGGGCTGTTACATGAAGAAGTGATCATAAACTGGGAGATGGTCAGGCGCAAGTTTTTGCCAAAGACCATCCCCACAGATGAATATAGTGAGTTCGTAAATTGCTGCATTCGTTCAAAATATCAAAGACATTTTGTAACAATCTTTTGTTCCTTTTTCTTTTTCTTGTAGGCTGCAATATGTATCTTCCACATCCGGAGTACAGGTATCCAACCCTGACTCCGTTGCTATTTCTCTACTACCAAGAGGACGACGAATGTCGCCTCTACGATCCTATAGAGGACAAATCTGTGAAAGTGGACAGACTACACCTGAGGAACTTTGAACTTGTTGGTTCATCGTTAGGCGGATTTCTGCTCCTGCTGAACCGCGTGAAGAGAACCTTTTCCTGCTATGATTTATCAACGCGGCAGTGGCTCACATTGAGCGAGATGGACTGCTTCAGAAGTGAGAGGGAATTTATAGGAGTCACTGATGGAGTGAACACTATAATTTTGCTAGAGATACAAGATGAAGTGTTGGTTGTGCACCCTTTTGAGGTCACAGATAAAGAAAAAGTCACTCAACACCCTCTCATGCACTATAAGGTCAAAGCTAAAGTAAGCAGTGAGGTTTTAAGTGCTGACGCAAAAGTCTTGTGCATTCTGATGAAGAGTGTGGGGATATTTCAGGCCGTGAGGCTGGACCGCAGCAGAGGAAAAATATCTCTAAGGGTGTCAGACCTAACAAGGGTTTTCAATGTTATGGAATCAGAGTTTACCTGCTTTGTTCCTTCACTATGGGGCACCCTATTGGTGGTCTGTTTCAGAGGCAGTAGCTGCCTAGTATATGAAGCCCTCCAACATGGAGGAGACGTCAAAGAGGTTGTTCAGGTTCAGAGTTTCCAGCTATGCAAGGTTGTCCTCTATCTTAAGCCAGATGGAGTAGGTACAATTCTTTTCCCAAGTGCAGCTGAATCAGGTGGTGACTTATACTTGTCAACGACTAAAAAGGCAGATTGTCTACTGTTGACCTCTCCAGGAGGGAGGTGGATATATCCAAACTTCACCCATTCAACGAAAAGGGAGTGTTGTTGGCCACCTGCAGATCGCTGCATTTGTCAATCTGCATGGTTGATGGTTGATTCACCACCATCGTTAGTATAGAGGTTTTTTCTTCTTTTTTTTTTTGAGACTGAAGTATAGAGGCTTTTTCTAGGAGTTGATTGCTACTTCAAAATAATGTACATTTTCTGCAGCTTGTGAATAATTGACAACAATATCATACTAGAGACGCATTCAATGGTTCAACTAATTGATATATGCACTGAATTGCATTTTCTTTGATCAGAAAGGTGGTAGCAAATTTAAGCTTATGTTTACATTTTGCATTAAACATTCCAACTCAGAATTTCAGAATATTACTTTGACAATGCCCTTAGGAAAAAAAGATCTTAGGACAAGAAGCCAACAAAACATCTGAAACGGGAAGTCAAGCATTCCTGAGAACATTTGCTCAATGGCCCAGAATGCGTGACATTTGGATTCAGGTAATACCAAGAGAAGGAAGATAGTTTATAGTTTTAGTAATAATTTTTTTACAAGGATGCTGTAGGATGAGAATAATACAGAAAGCAGGCAGAAAGTGAAAATACAAATCTCAAATAGAGATGCTACGGTATATGGATTGATCTACAAAAGCATAGTGAACTATATATAATGGATCCTTGTAAAATAAACATGGAATATTGTGGCGAAATGTTAACTTAATTGTTTTGGGACATGATATTTGATGATGTACCACAGACGTCCTTTTTGTGTGATGTCAGTATGGTAGTTAAGAATAGAACACCAGTTCAAAATAACGTTCTCTACCAAGGCAAATAAGTGTATCTACAAGGTTAATGAACCACCATCTTCCTAAACCATCAAACTTGAGGCAGGAATGATAATCTACATAGAAAACACAACAGAACTAATAGTCATATGTGGGCCAAAACTTACCGATTGGGGTTTTCCTAACGTTGCTTTATTCTTGTATGCAGAATCACCCTTTGGTGGTGAGTCTACCTTGCCACCTGTCCTCTTCTCTTTTCGAGCTTTATTAAAGGTCACTGTGAATCCCTCAGCTGAAGCTGGGTCATTGACATCCCACTCACTGAACTTAGGAAGTGGACGGCTTTTTTCCTGTACAGATAAAACATAACTATCAGATTCTTGCACTTCAATAGTTCTATAAATAATACAACAAGATGAATGCCTACTAGTAGTCAACAACTCAAAGCATCACGTTTAACAAATTGTATTGATCAGAAATAGAAAGCATCATCAACCTCAACCCTAAAACCTCCATCCGACAAACAAAACTCAGAGGGCTAATTCTGATTGTTAATGATTTTGAAATGTCACAAGAGACAATTTAGAGGGCTGTAAATCATCACATTGGTGCAGAAGCTACTAATGGAAGATTAAACATTGTCAAATAAGAGGCAAATATATAAACTTATTAAAGAGATGGTATTTACTTAATAAAAGAGAAGTCTAATATATGGCTTGTACTAAACAAATTGCTTCAATATTGTAAAGTCAAGCACCAAAATAATGCAGGAACATAAAGTCCAAGCATGCAAAGATGCTGTGAAGGGAATGGCAAAGGGCGCAGGGAGATAATCTACCAATCCCCTCCCTCCCTGCAAAAAAAAAACATATATGGACCAGAACATGGTTTTGAAACACAACTTGGTCAAGCATTAATACTATGGGAATGTTGCATTATTTTTTTTTCATGATTTTCATGGCTATCCAAAATAGGCAAAAGTACACCGATGATCAAGCAGAATCAACTTTGCCTGCAGACCTGTTAAAAGTAATTTTCAGTAGAATATGATTACATCACAACCATAAAAGTAAATGTAGAAGGAGCAAGTGAAAATTACCATTAGCAGGTGAATATTTATTTCTCAGAGTAATAAACAAAACACAGTGGCATAATGTTTTGTCCAAAAAACTAGGAATACAAAAATCAATCTGTTACATCACGCAGAGAATTGGGATGTTTAAAGTAGAAACATATTCATAAATAGGACAATGTGTGCGAGCAATACTAACAATGTGTATGAGCATTATTGAGGAGAGCCTCACTAGAATGTGAAAAGGAAAAAAAAAAAGGAAGAAATGCTACTTAAGCAGTCCAAAACAGGTGTGATCTTTTTCCCTTTTGATTTTTAAAGTGTTACCAAAATCTGAACAAATTTGAGAACTCCTAAACATCAACAAAAATGTTCATTCCCTAAGATTATCGGTTCTCACTAAAATGTTCAGAAGAAATTCCAAATCTCCAAGGCAACGTAGCGCATCTGCTACATGCTAGAATATGTCGCTCTAAACATCGTCAAAAATATCAATACCAATATTCTTACTATCACAACAGAAAAAGACAAATAGACAAATGACTGGGTTTATTCTACAGAAAGATTGTATACCCTTGCAGAAGGTAAAAAGAGATGATTAATCTGAGGTAAGGATGGTCAGATGTTAAAGCGCTTCACTGTCTGTCGAGACTATTGTACACAATTTGAGGTACAACATCTCTTCAAATGAAAAAACTAACTTAAATTGACTGGTATTCAACTATTGCATAATAATTAGTATCATTCAACGATCAATCTCATTTCTCAGGGAAGTAAGAAGGACTCATTTCCTTCTCAATTTTCATACCCTTAGAGAAAGTCTGTAAAGTCTTAATATGAAATTATTCTCATTCATTTGACATAAATCACATGCAGATTATTCATCTCATGAATCTGAAGCTTTCTTTAACTGTTTGTATACTAATAGTATTAATCATAGTCTCCTCCTTGCGAAGCCAAAGCCTTAAAATAACAAGGCAGAACAGGTGCAACTTTATACATTAATCTGACATTGGACAAAGATCTAGCACCTCAGAAAACATTAAATTACTAATGATCCAATTTCCACTAAATCAATCCATGAAGGTAGAACAGGCCACCTGAAGATGCCAAGAAATTCATAGGAAGTAGGAAAAGCCTATTATAAATTAAACATCTTTTAACTCTATAAACTGATTTAACATCTACCCAGCAGCAATACAGAATGCTTAGGCCATTCAAATCTGGATGGTTACAACTTGGATATCACTTGACAGTCGGCTACTGATTTATCTTCTTTATGGCGTCAACATGTATTCTGTTTTTCTCTGTCAGCTAATCCAGGGACTAATGTTTCACCTTCTATTTCGGTTCATTTAATTGGAGTCAGCTTTTGACAGACTAGCATGCCCCTAAGTTATCAAATACCTTTCAATGGTTTGAAAACTAATACTGACAGTTTTTCTCATTTATACTTCCTAGAATATTCTTTTTCTTCATTTAAGAAATATCTCGACCCACCATATTGGGTCATCAACTTGAAACCTCGAAATATTGAATGATGCAAGTGAAAGTCAGAATAGAGGAGTACAGTTCTACTGATTGTAAAGGGCACTCCTCTTTGGCTCTTGCTATCTGTTTCTTCTAATTTCAGTTTTCTATAAGTAGACTAACATACCTTCCTTGATTACGTTCATACCATTTCAATTATGAATCCACAGGTACTACCTTGACTAGGGGTGCGTTTGGTCGGGAGGAAAAATTTTCCCTTGTTTGGTTGTCTTAAAAGTTTTGGAAAACGTTTTCCATAACAACTCATTTTCTTAGGAAAATGTTTTCTTATGTGAAAGTAGGGAAAACATTTTCCAAATGTGATAATTCACATTCATTGTCTGCTTCCTAAGAACCACCCCACCCCTACTATACCCTTACCCTACTCTACCCTTTCCCCTACCCCCTACGACTCCCACGCCTACCCTACCCCCCAAGAGCCACCCCACCACTACCTTCCCCTACCCCTACCCCCTACACCCCCACTCCCCCTCCGCCCACCCCGTACCTACCTCCTACCTACCCTTACCCCCACCAACACCCCTACCCTATCCCTTATTAGATGGTTAGGAAATTGTTTTATTCTTAGGCAACCAAACACCGAAAAATGAGAATGAAAATCACTTATTTTAAAATGTTTTCTGTACATTTTCCTTCATACCAAACACACCCTAGGTTTTCACCTTTTTCATCGTCAATTCTAATCCTCAATTCAGCATATTCATCATGCTAACATTTCCATTTGTTTATACTAACATTTTTAGATGATACGCAAAGCTAGCCCGGATGATGACAATACTAACCCACGACAACTTATTGGAACAGAAATCGTTCCGGGCGGGGGTAAAAAAAGTCTGACTTACATCCTAGCGTGGTCTTTATCTTTGCACTTCCGTCCCCCTTACTTTATTTGCCGAGGTAAAAATGTCTGACTCCTAGCGTCGTCTTTATCTTTGCACTTCCCGTATCCCTTACTTAATTTCAGGAATAAGACTGATGAAAGATCGCCCGGCCAAAGAGAGCTATGAGCAACAAGATCAATGCTTGAGCTATCATTCTTCAAACTCAAACACTGGGGGAACTATGGGGACTAGGGACTATGGGAGACCATCCAAACCCATCCCCAATTCATCAAAAAAGGCAACACTCAGACACGATTCACCAAACCCGAGTAAACCCAGTTCTTCATGTATTTACTGGGGACTATGCAGACCATCCAAACCCATCTCGAATTCATCAAAAGAGGCAACACTCAGACACTATTCACCCAACCCGAGTAAACGCAGTTCTTCAAGTATCTACTATCCGGTAGCGACCACTTTATTAAATCAAAGCGGCTCGACATGTACCTTCAGACAAGTAGTCCCGTGTGCTTATGTATCGTTGGTCCATAGTGACCATTTTATAAGAATAAAACCAAGTTCATTAAGCAACTCGACATGTACTATTCGGATATGTTATCCCAGATTTTCCAATGAAAGTGCAATACAATCTTATTACAGTTCGGAAATGTTTTCCCATCTTATTATTATCCGTAAATGGTTTCCCGTGTTACTTAGACATGCGCACCAGATAGGTTACCCCTTATGCCTTAAATGAAAATTAGACGTCATTTTCATCACATCGAATACGTTACAGGCCTATTTTTAAATTTGTGCCGACATAGCAAGGCAACTACTGAAGAATACCGAAGATTCGATATTTAGGTTCAAGTTAAAATTATCACTTCGGAAGCGAAAGACAAAAACCTTAGGCTAAATGTGCCTAAGTGTTATTAACAAGTTGGGAAGCCACCACCTCCGTCAAAAGCTCATCAAATCGGGCCCTCTCCTTGAATCCAATCAATGTGAAGATATTTAGCAGCATACCTCGGGGTCTGCATAAGACTGACATTGCCAGGCAATGTAACCGTGATAACGCGATCCTCATGTCAAATTGAGGGACCAACTGGCACCTGCTGCTCCTGAGCTGTTGTGACTTCATGGCCCCCTTAAAGAGGCAACCACCAGAACACCCTACTGCACTAAGGCAACATGCCTGTTCGTCCCAGATCTAGAAGTAGAGCCAATATTGATAAGCCCCCATTACCGAACAGTGTTTCCTGTTCATCATCTGACACCAGCACGATGTCGATGGCAGCGTCCATCTCATCCATCAGGCATCGAAGAGTAATCGGGACTGCATTGGGGACTACTCCAACCTTCCCTCGGTTGCTCCCTCCTTCTGCTGACCCTCTTCCTCTTTGGGAAGAACCAGTAAAAGATAGCCTTCTTGGAACGGAACAGACAGACCGGCGTTTTGTTTCTTCAGAAAAGTTCCCCGTAGTAGTTGCTGAGCTTAACAAGGTTTGGGAAGTGGAGCCCGAGGTTTCTTCCCGTTCCAATCTGCACAAGAATATCAACTTATGCTCTGCGATGATGCAGTAATAAGATCTAAATTAGGAAGGAAAAAAAAAAACATTATTGTGGTTTGTTGCCTTCCATCTCTCTACGGTAGAGATGGGCTTCTGCTCAGAATGCCAGTCATTGCTCGATGTCCTCAACCCCACTGATTCACTTTGGTAGATGCAATTCAGAAAGATCTATAAGTTTAACTGGATAAACACAGAAAGATCTCTCTCAAGCTTACTGATCGCTACTTTTGGGCTTCATCTCTGCCAAATCAATAAAAATTTCTTCCCTTGCTTTCTATTCTTTGATTATTACTGTCCATTGCTTATTACTTTGATTATTATTATAATTAGATTTTGATTATCACTGCCTAATTTTTATTATAGTCGATCATCATAAAAGGATCAATTAATCTTGATCCTAAACATAATATAATTGCTTAATCAAGAATAACAAATTTTAGTTTAAACAATGGGTAGCCTTCAAACATGATTTCTGAAGTGCCTTTATGATAAAGGCAACACTTTTAAACATGACCTTAGAATTCCTAAACACCCAGTGACAGAGCTCAAGTTAAACAAGGTGCTAAAATGCTATTTTCCGGGACGAGAACTATTAAAGAGTTCTCCTACAGGATTCTAGTATAACTCCTAAAGCTTATAAATTCTTACAGCAATGAGTGTCATTTTCATAACTAATACAGGATCTCTAATGCTACAGCCTACAGCTAACATATGATCACAAAAGTAAAATAATTACCTGTAAAATGTTAGACCTCCTCCGGTCCAAAACCACATTTTAGCAGTAGAGGAACTCTCATTGGTCCAAAAGAAGACTTGTCGGAATGATTTTTCTTTTCCCCATTTTATCCTTCTTTCCTTTTATGTTATTCCTTTCAAGCTTAAACAGGAAATTTTATTTAAATGCCTAGATTATTTTTTACCAATATAACCCCTAATATTTTAGCTTAAATTCTTTTACATCCTTAAAATATTCCACTCAACGAAACATTCCTCAAATTTTCCAAACTTAACCAAAAACATCCCTCTATTAACCTTTCCATTTTTTTTTTTGTAACAAATGCTTTTTTTTCCTCTAATTGTTTTGCTTCTACCAGATATACGAGATCGGATCCTCTTGTGAATCACTGAAATCCCAATGTAACACACTTTTACACGTGGTTGCTCTCATTTTTTACTAGCTTTTGTATTCTTTTACTGGTTTGTTGTTAGACTTGAACAGTTGTATAAGAGCATGGAGAAGTTAAAAGCTCATATATAATTGAATGATTTATTTGGTGATTAAAGCGGGTTTCAAGTTTACGATCTATATGAGCAGCATTTTTTGCTGCTAGTTACTATATGGTGAGAAATTAAGTCACACAGTTCTTTTTGTACAACCTTGACAGTTAATTATCTATGTTATACAATTTGGTGAACTGCTTATTGGGGTTATCTTATACTGAGTTTTAGAATTTCGTTGTTTTTTTAATTTTATATATAAAAGAAAATTTAGAATTTGCCCTACTCTTCAAGAAATACTGTGAGCGATATTGTAAAGAACGAGTTGATGGAAAAAAGCTGGAGATCATGAAATTGTATTTGGCAAATCAAATATCATGGTCTAATAATCAAGCATTCTAATTAGTTGATAATAGTATTTGTTAGAAATTTTGTGAAAGACTCCTGTGAAAAGTTCATTAAAGCGGAATTCGTGTCGAGTAAACTTTGTTGTTGTGAGAATTCTTAATTCATAAGTTGTAGGAGGGATTTATGTCACCGCAATATTATTTTCATTTATGTTAGAGCTTGATCTAATTAGAATATATGCGGAAATAGAAATTACTTATGACTGAAAGAATCAATGCTTGTCGTATGGAAGTTCAAAATTATATTGTGCATCGTTATTGTAGCAGGAATTTCACCTACTTTATCTTTTATATCTTTCTTATTCTTTATTCGGACAAAATAAATGACAAAAAGAATCCTCCGTCATAACATCGACCATTGTAAGAATTACTTTTATAGAAATGCCCCTTTTAGTCAATCGTCAAATACTTTTATTAGCAAAGATCTTATGATCGCAGTCACAATATTTTTTATTCATTAAAATGGTCCTTTCTGACGATCACTATATCTAAAAGAAGGATCTAACAATCACCAAAAATTATATTTTTTTATAATATGTTTCCTTTTACAAGATCAAATTTATTATGAGCGTCTAATAGTCTCGTCCTAAAATAAAACATTATCGAAATAGGCAAAAGATATGTGAAAATTTCAGAATACTGGAAATAAAAAAAGAGGGCCAATATGTATTTTTTCAAATTTTTCTATTCCATAAAACATTCATAATGGTAAAAAAGAAAAGGTTCCCTATTGACTGATATCTTTATTTCACATTCTTTTTAATTCATAAAATCTATACCTATAGAATCTGCTCATCGGCTGTGCTGTAGAAATGAAATTTGTTCAACTTAACTTAATAAAAATAAAATAAAGAATCCAAAAGATATAGAAAGTGTCATATTTTTTGTAAACCTCACTTGTAATTTTGGGGAAAAGCCCATACAAGATTCTAACATAAAACATGAGCCGATTTTCAAAATTATGACACCATAAGCAATTGTTTGCCTTTCTGCCTGCGTTAATAATGGTTTTGCAAAAATTCACTCATTAAGTTTAATGAAAAAAATCTTGACAGAAACACTCCTCTCAAAATTTTGGGTCGAGGCCAAGACTTGCCTTTACCCTTCTCTGTTTTTCAACATTTATCCTTTAAGTGTTGGCAAAAGGCAATACTTGTCGGTACTTCTCTTTGATTCTTTTCTATTTGCCAACACTTGCCCTTCAAGTGTTGGCAAAAGGGAACACTTGCCGCATTTGGTCGTAAGTCTTGGCAATTGCCAAGACTTGCCCCTTCCAGTCTTTTCCTGCATTCTTGCCATATAATGTGAAGTATTGGCAAAACAACACTTGTCGTTAAAGTCTTGGCCCCGTGCCAATACTTATAAATTTTTGCCTTGAAGTCTTGGCTCCGTGTCAAATAAGAATATTTTGCTTAAATATTGGTTAACGCAGACAATTTAGCAAAATCACTCTTTATGGAGGGCGCAGAGTGATTTTTTTTTGCAAAATATGGCCCACGAATATGGTGAATTTTGTGCGGATAGTCACTTCTTATAATACAATACATGAAGAATAATCAATGTCTACAATTAATTGATTTATAAGCACGGTAAAAAATGCGGAGCTATTTACAAAAATTTCCATCTTGGTTTCAAGATAAAAACCTATTTTTTTTTTAGTAAATAAAAGAATTTTATTACCAAAGCGTTTAAGTATAGGTACAATGAAAACACAACTGCGTACAGACATTTCCTATACTACAACCAACTAACTCCAACTAAGCTTCATAAACTGCCAGATACCTAGTCTAAACGAACTACACTATTCAGGATAAAAATTCAGCTCTTCCAGCTTTTTTATCTAGCTTGCTCTTCAATAAAGCTCTATAGAAAACTTCTTGGATGACTTTCCTGATGATGCTTTGAGGTTTTGTTTGCTTGGCATGAAATACTCTTTGATTTCTTTATATCCAAACATGATAAACATAGGCAGCAAGAGTCATTCGATATACTTCAGCAATCGAGTTCCTCCATTTGGCATGTTCTTCAGCCCATCTCAATTCATCAGGCCATGGCATAGCTCCACGACGAAGTCCCTGCCACTGCAATAACTTTGTCCAGATTTGTGTAGACACATCACATTGAAAAAATAAATGAGATATCCTTTCTACTTCAGTAGCACATATTGGACATTCTTTATTACTTACTATACCCATTGCAACAGTTTATCTTTTGTGGCCAATTTGCCATGAGCTGCTAGCCTCAAGATAAAAATCCATTTACAAAAATCGAAATTGTTTCAAATCAACTTCTTCCACGGCACCTTTGGGAATTCTCTCCTCATAATCAAGTACATCTTTTTGATCAAGAAGGTTGACATGTTTTTAAGTCTGCCTCTGTAATCCCAACTTGTTGAGCATAGCTCCTGCTCTTCATAATTTTTTGCACTATCCAAGACGCTTGATTAGGCATTGTGTCCTAGACCTGTCCACACTGATTTAAACCTAATGTTTGTAGTTACAAAATCTTAATTGTTAAATAAATGATTTCAATTTGAATTAAAACGGGATAAAAACTTCAAGTGAGTAGTTGAAAAATATAGATTTTAAATAAAAAAGATGTGAGTTCAAAATAAACTCCATGTTTTTAAAAACCTGAAGCTTATAGTTAATAAACTGCCGAATTTCACGAAAAAGACCTATAAATTTTTTAAGATTTTTATTTTTAGAATACTTAAATATGGAGTATTATCTTACTTCAGTTTCTCCTCAATCTGTCCTATTTTGTTCTAAGCAATCGACCAGTAAGAGTTTCCAATACTACCTGATATCATGTTCGAATCCTACAATATCACCTCTGAAAGTTGCTCGATTTCGAGCTTAGTTTCTTCATAAAACAAATAGAAAATAATGACCCAACTTTCAGATTTCATTTGAGGAAAGAAACGTTATGGGAATGGTTTACCTCGACGGTTAAGAAGAAGCATTGCACGTGCTTGGCAAGTAGTGACTATTGGTCCAAGACAACGCAAATCCCGGCTCTTTATTGATTACCGCTTGTAGAACTCAATAAATTTGGGAAATTTTCAAAAATAAGCAGCCTACTACCCAAAATTACAAATAGGAGGCCATATTTTTTTTCATGCATAGCACCCATTTCTAAAATGATAAATTTTAGGGCGAAGTGCACCAAAAGCCACTTTTGGCAGTGGTCTTTGGTTTGAGATACTTTTTTTATTGGTTTTACATGAGAGACCACTTTTTGGAACTTCAATTCTTTTAGGTTGAACTTCTAACAAGTTCAGCCCACAAGGATTGAAGTTCAACTTCAGCCCACCACAAGGGTTGAAGTTTACGCATCTATATCTTAAAGTTCAGCCCTTACATATTGAAGTTGAAACTTCATAATTTAGGCATGAAGTTCAACTCACAAGGTTTGAACTTCAGCCACAAAGATTAAAGTTCCAAAAGGTGGCCTCTCATGTAAGACCAATAAAAAAAAGTGGCTTCAAACTAAATACAAGTGACAAAAGTGGCATGTGGGTGAAAATTTTACTAAATTTTAGCACTCTTTCATAAAAAACACACTAGCTACCAAATCTCCCCCGGTCCAGCCACTAAGCCTCCGGCAGAACCCCTCTCCCGCTAGTGGTGTCGTTACTTTTTTATATTTTACTGAGTTTATGTGGTTTATTGCGTCTAAATCACTGCTTGGGACAAGTTTATACACACAAATCACCCCCTAAAAATAAATTATACATGAGTATACATAGATAATTTTGTAGCAATGAGAGAAATACAAAAATATACACAAAAAAGTAAAAATTCAGATAAACATACTTAATATACAAATTTATTCACTCGCATATACACACTTATACAAATTTATACAATTTTATACACGTGTATAAATTTGTATAAAATTGTATAAACTTGCTGCAGACTGCTATCTCGGAAAAAGAGTAAAATATCGGGTAAGATTAGAAAATATAGGCCATTTTTTGTAATTTTCATCTTTTGCTTGTGTTTTAGTGTAATTATCCCAATAAATTTCACTACATGTACCCCTTATCTTTGGTTATAATTTGTTATCCCCATTTATGAATGGTTTAGCAAAATGACATCGGTAGGCAATACTTCACGTTATAAATTTACAAGTGTTCCCTCGGGAGAAATATTTCAAGTACAAATTTCAAGTGCTGCCTGCAAGGCGGCACTTCAAGTTATCTGGGGAGAATGTTGACAGAGGTAAATGGTCAAGTGTTGCTACGGGGGCAACACTTGCAGTACTTGTCAATTTTATTTATACTTGAAGTGCTGCCTCCGTGGATGCACTTTTCAAGTTATAACTTGAAGTGTTGCCTTCGAGGAAGCACTTAATTAAAATTAGTGAGATCATTCTTGTAAAACTAATTTTAACGAGGTCAGTAAGACAAACCATTGCTTAAGGTGTCATAGTTTTGTAAATTCGTCAAAATCTCGCACGAGTAAGTTTTTGCACGTTTCAAGGTCACTGCGCAGACCCTTAAAAAAAAAAAGAAAAAAGTCTAGCGTAAACAGCTTAAGTGCCAGAAACTTAGATGCACTTCATATAACTAGATATAAATATATTGTAAAAAGAGTTATATTGAAAACCAAATCCGAATACCTATTAAGATTTTCTATACTTCTCATTGGGCATCTATGTAGAACTAAAAGAAGCTCAATTTGGGGCATTAAGTTTCATCAAGTCCTTCTCAAGCTCTTTCAGGACCTATTTTAACCTAGCTACCATCTAACATGTAAAAGCACGATCAATTTCTTAAAATTGAAGGGGTCAAAATACATTGTAAAAGTTTACAGGATTAAGAAGATACGGGGAAAATTTCCCCTTATCATTTCGCCGGGAAATGAACTGTGGTGTACCGTTGTCACCAAAGAAAAAGAAAAAAAAGGAAGAGAAGGTTTAGAAACAAGGCTTTACATCTCTTAATAGCGTGAATTCGTAACATTTACGTTTTTTTGTCAGAAATTACTTTAAAAATACTACACATCTAAAAATTAAATTACTCCTCGAAAATATTTTAAAAGATAATTCATCAAAGAAAAACAGCTTAATTCTGTATCTAGAAATAGTGCTGGTATTAATTATTCTCATAAGCGTGTAAAAAACAACTTTTAATCTTACCGTTGGTCATCTTTGTGTTTCATATATGCACTCAGATTTATACATTTGTTTCTAAGTAATCGATCCCATATTTTAGGATGATATCCTAATACACTTATTTTAAAATACTTGATGGTAAATTCTTTTAGCAATATTATAAATACTTCTACAATTATATTATGTTTCGATTATATGACACATGCCTCGTGCATGTTCTCTAATTACACAAGATCAGAAGCTAACAGTAGTGTGTGTCTGTTTCTTCTACAGTACTACTTCATCTGTTCAAGTTTATATAAATTTATTTACTTTTTAGTGTATTTTAGAAAATATAATTTTTTAAATTTAACTCCAAATTTATTACTGGACCCTTAATAAAATCATTTACAGACATACAAATATTTTAGACCACAAATTTTAAAAGTTTTTAATTTTTTATTAAATTTTGTGTCAAATCAAACAAATTCACTTAAACAGAAATGGAGGGAGTACGCCAATAAAAAGATGGACCGAATAATAAGAACCAAAAAATGAAAAATTAAAAATCTAGCTTGGGATGGGACTAAATTGGTATGGGGAGGGTGATATTTATACAAACCTTGCCCCAACCATGATGGAGAGTGAAGCAAATAGAGTATTATTACAACAATAACAACCTAATCAGTGTTATCCTACAAGTGTTGTCTTAAGACGGTGATATGTATGCAGATTTTATCCCTACCAAAATTGAGAGGTTGTTTCTAATAAATCCTCGACTAAACAAAACCATTTTTGAAAACATGTTTGAACAAACAAAATTATAAGGAAATCAAGAAAATGCCACGGTTAAAAGAAATTGACATAAGTTAAACAGAAAACACCAATAAATTAATATATTCCCCTTATTTTAATATATTAAATGGAGTATTATTAATTAATTGTGCTGAAAGAATGGGGCATGATGGGAGTTGGATTCACTCACACATGCAGCATCTGAAGAGAATGTTTTTGGCAATCATCTCTCCCAATTGTTCTACTTCCCTCTCTTCTCTAATCATTTTTCATTAAATTATTATAATATCCCCTTATTGTAATGCATCAAATCAGTATAATTCTCTATCTCCTTCATCCCTATGCTGACACTTAACACTTGAACTAATTAAAGATATTTTCCCGAGGTTCGTCATACTAACATATTCTTTCAACTTTGTTTGCTTCTCAAATTAGAAAAAGCAAACAACGAATAGTTAGAGGAGTAGAGATAGTTGAATGATTTAAAATATTCTATTAGCTGTTCAACAATCAATGGGATGCCCTATTAGCCTTTTCTCACTTTTTCACTCACATGTCTGATCTCCTATTTGACGATAGATTATTAATATACTATAATTAGTGAAAATCTTTCACCCTGTGTATTCTATTCGTCATATCTTCTTAAAAACTGATATTATGATTAAATTTATATAATTGAAACTCGGAAAATTATTTAAACCAAGATAGATATATTTATATCATTAGTTAGCTGATATCAGTGGATAACTATTCTAAATTAAAGTTTCAAATACATCTCTATTGTAACTCCACAGACTCCACCTACGGAATAACACTGAGTATGTTATTGTTGTTACCCCTTAAAAAAGAAAAGAACTTAGACAAAAAACAGATATAGATGGTAGAGAATATAGGGTGTGCTTGGTATATGAGGAAAAACATTTTCAAAAATTAAAGCATCTGCTAATCAAATATCGAAAACTATTTTTTAAATTAAAAATATGACTTTCTCCGATTGTCCAATTGAAATAATTTCTAAATTTAGAGTGTTATTAGTTAGATGAGACAAATTATCTTCTAAACTGGTTTAAATTAAACAAATGAAGATGAATATAGATAATTACATTGACCCACAGACATTTGAGACCGGCAGCTTCCAAATAAGAGAACACATTTTGGAGCATTGTTCTGCTGCTACGCGTTCTCCATACCTAAATATGTTAGGTGCCTCATCTCATACATGAGAGAAGTTCAATAGTAACATACTATAACATATATTGATCATTTAATGAGAATTGACAAAAGTAAAATCCTAGGAGAAAGATAACCATATATATACTTGATCCATGACTTTGTATAACGGAATTTTTAATACAAGCAGAGATCTAAATAATAATTAAGTCATAATATATGCAAGTGTTATATATACTCCCGTCGTTTCAGCTTATCTGATAACAATTTCTTATTAGTCTGTTTCAAAAAGACTGATACATATTTAAAATTATTAACAATCTAATTTCAAAATTGCTATATATACTTTACTCTTAATGAAATGATTTAACAATACAATTATCTATAATTTATTTTACTCCACAAATTTTAATTTTTTAAACTTCGTGGCTGTTCAAACTTTGCTATATATACTTTACTCTTAATGAAATGATTTAACAATACAATTATCTATAATTTATTTTACTCCACAAATTTCAATTTTTTAAACTTCGTGGCTGTTCAAACTTTGCTACATAAAATTGAACGGTGAGAATGGTAGAGTAGAAATACACATCTTTTGCCACAAGAGTTTTAATGGCTACTATTTCTTTCAAAAGTGCATAAATTTTCATGGATAACAACATTTAGTAAGGAAATAATTTCTTGGAGCATTTTAAAATTTAGACAAGAATAAAACTTGTAATATGTGATAGTAGCAAAAGTACGAACGAATCACCGAGTGTACTATTTGGTGATAGTCATGAGTACTGAAGAGTGAAAGCAATGTCAACAAATAGTTAGAACAAAAACATATGGAGATAAAGAATTATGAGTAACATTTAACACATAATTTGACAAAAGAAGACCATGTCGTGATGTCCTACGAAGATAGAAGAGATGCTCTATATAAATCAATTACGGAGTAGATGTGAAGAGCAGAACTTAGAAGAGATGCTCTAATCTGATGAATCAGAATTTAGTATAATCCATGACTGATAAGCTTAAACAATTTACTAGTATTTTTTTTTAACCATATTTTTCCACACAGGACACCTCTCAAAATTTTGAAAGACACCGTGGAATAAAATGCATATAGGAATTCCGTCAATATTAATCAAAGACCTCGGATTAAACAATGATAATGAGAAATATCTAATAGCAACATTTTTTCTTAAAAAAGCAAATAGGCAGTACGTAGAAAGTAGTTGCAAGATTCTCACATATATTTAATTTTATTTTTTACTCCTACTACATACTTTGAATTTTATATATGGAGAGTACAATGATGAAGATCATATTGGTGCACGCAGGGAGCGTGGATCTGTCTACAGCTTTTCCCATTGATCCTTTTTTTTTTTTTTTTGAAGTATGACAAAATCTCATCCAGAAGAACACTGCTGGAGCTTTCTTTTCGTTTCTTTTCTTTTCTTTTTCCTCCACTTACCTTTCTTCTCTCTTTTTATCTTTTGGGTCAAACATATTTCTTCTGCTTTCTTTGGGAAAGCTATAATAGGCATTCGTCACTGCTACTAAAATGGAGTTTGCCTTTTAGCTATAGCAGTACATAAAAATGGTACTAGGCAAGATGTTATTATTGATTCTGGAAGTGAAAAACATGCATGGTGATCATAGATTGCCACTACATAAAAGCAAGAGAATACTCTCCCCCCCCCCCCCCCCCCCCCAAAATCAAATATGTATTTGTTTTGACCACCTAATTTCTCCCTTAACCCTAATATCCAACGACTTGGCTGAAAATAAGATTCACACCAATTGACATTCTAATTGTTACTACATCAGTTTAATTTTCTTAATTAATTAGTGAGTTTTTCTAATTGTGATATGTACTCTCTTTTTTTTTTTTTTTTCATTTAAGACTATCACTTCTATTTGGTTGTTTCCTTGTTTTGTTGGGAGGAGCCAGGGTGTTAGAGGGTATACAATTTTTTCTATCAATATATATACTTTACATGTTTATTTATTGTGATTCTATTTCTTTTTAATCTTTTAAAAATTGAACATTTTTCAAATTTGAACATTATTTAAATGAAACTTACCATTTTTCATTATTGGCAATCTTTTAAATCCACAAAGATGTTATGATATGTTCAAGATGATAAGTCTCAAAAGTTGCATAACCATATATACTATAACACGTTTAAAACTTTTAACTTTAAAAATGTCCAGTCAAACAACACGAGATAAATTGAAAAAAGACAGGAGGTGTGAAAAAGGCCCATTAATTGTCAATTTAGAACTTAGTTGATTTAATTATGCCAGTTTCCCATCAAAAAATAAAGGTTCCAGTAAATTAACTAATATTGAAGATTACTGAATCCATTTCCAGTGGATGGGAGCATATAAGTGTGGAAATAAAAGAATTTTAAACGGCCAGTCTAAGATATATTTTTTACACTTTCAAGTTATATACACAATCAATATACATATATTAGTAATCTCCTATGTAATCTTGAAACAAGGTATATTACCTGCTCACAATAGATAAATCAGTTCCTATGTAAATGAATTTTACTCTATTAAAAATAAGAAAAATTACACAAAATTGATAAGTACTATGATAGCTAGTTAATCAAAATTATCATAGTTGAAGTTTTTTCTGGTAGGACAACATGCCAATACTAATAAAGCGCTAACTTTAGTGTGAAATGCATGTTTTTCCTTTCCTTGTGCTTGAGAACAAAACACATGACTGATCATGTAATCCATGTTGTTATTAGCATGCAGCTCATGATTAGTTCTCTACTGGAAGCAGGTTTCGGCACATTAAAACTATATCTTCAATTTTTTTGTTTGTTATTGAATTATAATTGCTCCAAATACTGGTTTAATTTGGGGAATAGGGTAACGATTGATAGAGTACCTTTAAGGCTTTTCAAAACATGTTTTTTTTAACAATTATATACAACTTTGCACCTTTTTGTTATAAAAAATAGAAATATTTATTGATATTACAAAACATAACTATATTTTTATATACAAGTTGCTACAAACAACTAGAAAGAAAAAATTTTGCATCCACCTCACATCCCCCCACCCTCCTACTACCCCAATGCCGCTGCAACTGGTCTGCAAAACATTCTGAAACAGTGGAGAAACTATGCAGAAATTTGCATAAACTATGCAGAAAAATTTCGAAACACAAAAACAGTGCAGAAACAATATAAAAATACTCGAAAATGCACAAACAGATAGATACTGTCTAAAAACAATGAAATACAACAAAATAAAAAGATGAATAAACATCAAATTTGACTGAAAAAGTACCAGATATGTCTGGAAAACATAAATTATGACCGAATAATACTAGCTAGATAAAATGAAAGAGAGAGCGAAAGAAAAAAAATGGAAATAACGATAGCGGTTAGAAAAGAAAGAACGAAAAAGAATAGAAAAGAAACAGAAAATAAAGTAAAGTAAAAAAGATAAAAAGAAACTGAAATTGGGGTCTAATATGAAGAATCAGGGTATAGAAAGTAATTGAGGAGGTGAGAGGATACGAAGTATGTAAAAACTTACACGAAAATTGATATGGTGGCCGGAATTAGGTGTTGGCCGAAATATTGAAGCTAGATCCACGCCGATTCAACGATAATTTGAAAAAAAGTAGTAATGAAAATAAAAAGATAGTGCAGAGAGTGTTTTTTTTTTGTTCTCTGACGGAGGTTTGGCAGTGGGAGCAGTGGCGGCATATATTTTTCAGCATAAGAGGATGAGCAATACTGAGAGGGAGAGAAGAGGGGACGGAAAAAGTGGGAGAATGGGGCTAGAGTTTTTTCTCTTATGCTATGTTTTATAATTAAGTCCCTATTTCTTTTATATTTTATAATTGCACCAAAATGTCTTTATGTTTTATATAAAAGGTTCCCAATTTACACTTGCCTGTTAGAGCTCTCTTCAACCTGCTCATGGCTAGATCGATCGGTTTCGGGTCAAATAGGAAGAACTAGAAGATTCCACCTCTGATAGGGGAGACCTTTTTTTGGGTTAGTGCGCGCCGACATGCTAAAAATGACCTTTTGAACTTCTTCCATATTAGAAGGGCTCGCCATCCGTTAATTCATCACAAAGCTGCTTAAAAATTTCCTCTAGGCTAAAAGGGTTGTTAGGTCTCTGAAAGCATGGTGCTTGCCTCCCTCCCCCCTTTGAGCTCGTCCATTCGTTGGGTGATCCCTTGCTCTCACGTTTGAGTGTTTGCTTGTCGTTTAGGCCCAACTGACGGGCAACTTCTTTTGCCCGCATACAGATTTCTTGCAAGAGCCTGCCATCATGATTTTAGTTCCGGTGGTTCGCTTTGCTGCCGGGGTGCAACAGCCTTTTGTGACACTTCGAATGGAGTATAATTTTACAATAAATTACTAGAAAAATTTTTGAGAAATTTTCAAAAATAGGCAGCCCACTACCTAAAATTACAAACAGGAAGCCATATTTTTTTTCATGCATAGCACTCATCCCTAAAATTATAAATTTAAGCAATCCTTCATAAAAAGTACCCTAGCTACCAAATATATATAGATAAATAGATAAAAAAAATACCCTAGCTACCAAATCGGCAGACACCCTCCCCCGCCAGTGGTGTTGTTACTTTTTTGTATTTTATTGAATTTATATTGTATATTGCGTCTAAATCATTGCTTCAGACAAGTTTATTCAAAAAAATCTCCCTCCCAAAAAATAAATTATACATGAATATATATTGATAAATACGTAGCAATGAGAGAAATACAAAATATACACACAAAAAAAGTAAAAATTCATATAAATATCCTTAATATACATATTTATTCACTCGCATATTCACACTTATACAAATTTATACAAGTGTATAAATTTGTATAAAATTGTATAAACTTGCGGCAGACTGCTATCTCAGTAAAAGTGTAACAGGTCGGGTAAGATTCGAAAAATATGGTCCATTTTTATAATTTTCGTCTTTTCCTTGTGTTTTAGTGTAATTACCCCAAAATTTTTTACCCATTATCCTAAAAAATTGTATGTTTCTGAGGGTTTATCCCCATTTAAGATGGTTTTAGTAATATGGCCCCCACTTCGTCCGTAGGCAACACCTTAGAGTTATCAGTTGACAAGTGTTGCTTCTTACGAAGAGGTCAAGTGGCAAGTATTACTAAGTTATTTGAAAAAATGTGGGAATAGATTGAATGGGAAGTGTTGCTCAGGCAACACTTTAAATTATCTGGGAGAATACTAGAAGAGATTCAAGGGCATATATTGCTTAAGAAAGAGAGGTCAAAGGCAAGTGCCGCCTTAGGCAATACACACAGAGAAATAGAGGATGGAGATATGGGCGTCATTATAAGATTCATAGGACTATTTCCATCCGAATTTATTCATTAAATTAAGAGAATGTCATTTTTGGTAAATCACTGTTACGGCGGTCAAAAAGACAAACTATTGCCTATCATGTCGTAGTTCTGCAATTCCCCATTATTACTCATCCTTTTTTTTTTTTTTGGTACGAAGATAGGTATTTCTACATAAATAGCCTTCAATATATCATACTAACAAGTCACCGCACTAACATAATCTAGCCACAATATTTATATTTAAAATTTTAGTTATAATTAAAATATGACATATAATTAGATTGATATTCTTTATATATAGCTTCTATACACATATATACCCACTATATTTATCTTATATTCTTTAAATATTTATATCATCAAATTATATCTCATAAATATGCTAGGAAATGAAAGAAAAGACAAAATGTAGTTACAAAAAGTGGCTAAGGGTTGGGAATGGTCATGTTGGTCATGTAGGGTAATAATTCCACAAAGATACTAAGGTATTAATTAAACAAAACCCATACAGAGAGGCTCGTCTAACTAACGACCTTGTAGAAGTGCTTGCAGGTGGTAAAGCATCAAGAGCTAACGAGCTAACAAAAGAAGTACTATTATAAGTATTGACAGATACAACATCTGATAAAAGAACTAGTCTAGTGCTAAGTCTTCCTTCATAATCATTTTGGAACAACGATTGAAGAAAAGGCAGTGAAGAATCTAAAAAAGTGAGAAAACTGTTCGGAGGCAATGTAAGCGCAAACTTAGCCAAACCATCTGCAACACTATTTGTTTCCTGTATGTATGAAGCAACTGGTGATCATGGAGCCGCCGGAGCAAGAACCTCCCATCAATAAGTAGATTTGAGTGAATATTACACATCTTCATTTATGTGTTATAAGTTGAAGTCTCTTCCAAAATTTACAATTCGCGAACCACTCTTCGAGCTAAATTATGAAAAGCCTTTCGTGATATCAATTAATTAAGTTTGATTGTTCGTTGCAATAATCGTTTTGCCATTTTCATATTACTAGTTTATTCAACTTAGTACAATAATTACTTTTTGTTAAGAAATCAAATAATGTATAAATTTTTATACTTTTCCAAAACATTAGATTTATTTCAATAGATATGGGTGGCAAAACTGGCCAACAAAAATATAATACACCCGACCCGTCAAAGTTTAAATTAGCTGATAATAATTAAATAAAACAAGAAAAGAAATAATTAAAACTCGGTAAGAATTGGGTTGGATTGGTTAATAATCAATTAAATCAACAAAATCAATTTGATTTTTTTACATAAATAGACTACATTAGACACAATTTCTTTAAGTAGTACATTTGTATAGTTGTACCAACTTTTACATGATTAAATTCAATCCAATTCGTGTTGATACCGTTATAAAAGCCTAGACGTTTGTGGCTTAACGTCATAGTATATATATTGAACAATCCTCTTGTTGCTAACATGATGCTCTAGTTTTATCAAGAGTCAATAGTACTCCGTATCTCACACCAGTAAGTCCTTTTAAATGGCATACTCACCCTTGAGCAAGCTTTGACCAAATAGTCTATTCAAATAAAAAAGCTGCTTGCATATTCGTATATATCATTGTCTATAGCACCCATAAAAGGCAGGGTGAACGTGTTATTTCGAAATGCCACATCTCAATTCTCAACATACTAAACTTGTTTGGCCGAAATAATTACAGCAAAATTTATCATATTGAACTTAAAAAGCAGGTCCCAAAATGTCCAGTAGATGAAGGAAATCTACAATTTTGAAACTCTTTTACCTCCTAAAACGTACTACTATCTTTTTTTAAATCCTAAAATATCAAAAAAAATTATTGATTAATGGAACGAATATATTTATTTGTTAAGAAATTAAAAACACCTTTACCTAGGATGACAATAACTTTCCAACAAAAGAAGTATTACCCTAGGAACGGAGATTCACCTAGTAAGGAGTTTTTTCTACACATAACACATCGTATAGCTAAATTAATCGAATATATATATATATATATAATGTGTAAATATACTGCTGTGTTGTTACACTTAATTTGAGAAAAAATGATGCAATAATATATTTCTCGTATTTTTCTAGCGTGTTAAAAAAATTGACATCAAGTTGAAAGGACAAACTACATGTAATAAGTCATAAATAAATAAAAACAAAAAGATGTATTAGGTCACTGTAGGCATAGAAGACGCTGTAAGAGACAGACAAAAAAAATGAAAGCCTTACGTGTACGTTGTATAGTAGAAACTTATGGCCCTGTGGATGTATAATGCTGGAATCTACTCTGTATTTATGTATGCAAATATTACTGTGCCCATGAAATAATGATCTTCTGTTTGTTTTGTTTGGTTTCTTTCTTTTCTTCCTTGTCTTCACTTACTAATACTCCAGTTGCTGGACATTGTGATTGGGTCAAGAACCCTCTCAAATACTCACACCCTCACCCCCACTTCCACCCACCCCCCCAACCCCACCCTCACAAAAATTAAAAGGAAAAAAGATTTTAATTTTTCTGCCGAACCTAACCTTGAAAGTTTATTAAGGGTGACTCTTCAACAATATCTGGCAAAGGGAAAGGCATCAAAGAGGAGAGAAAGCTGATGAAAAGCTGAAAGTTGAAAAGCTAAAAGAAAGCTGAATGATAACCGAAAGAGAGAAAGCAAATAAGGAAAAAAGAGCCTTTTTATTATTTTCCCTCACGTTGTTAGTTGTATCTTCTTCTTCTGTTCCCCCACCTTCTTCATGACCAAAACCAATCTTTCTGATCTTCTCCATAGTTTGTCATGTTAACTTTAACCTAATATACACACACCATACACTTGTTGTCTTTACTGAATTCCAATATCCAGAACTTAGAAACAAGAATCCATTTAGTCATGTTAAGCAATAACCCCTCTTCTTCTTCCGACCCTTTTACTTCCTCAGAAAATGGAAATAATGCTAATAGAAGAAAACGAAGGCCAGCCGGAACCCCAGGTATGCTAAATTCTTTACATATTTTTTTTAAATTTTTTTTAGTATACTGATTAGACGGAGACAATGAAAATTGAACTTACCAGTACCACTAGATAAACAAGTCTTGTGGTATTTTTTTTTTGAATATGTAACATCTTTACAGTTCAATTCTCTTATTTTCATAAAATGATTTGATCAAGCAAATTAAGCTAATGTGTTTGTGTAATTTTATCATGCAATGAAATTCACTAGATCCGGATGCAGAAGTGGTATCGCTTTCACCAAAGACATTATTGGAATCGGATCGATACGTATGTGAGATCTGTAACCAAGGATTTCAAAGGGACCAAAATCTACAGATGCATAGGAGAAGGCATAAGGTACCATGGAAATTACTCAAAAGAGAAACTCCAATTGTACGAAAGAGAGTTTTCGTATGTCCAGAACCAACTTGTCTACACCATGACCCTTGTCATGCCTTAGGAGATCTCGTTGGTATAAAGAAACATTTCCGAAGAAAACACAGCAATCATAAGCAATGGGTTTGTGAAAAATGCTCAAAAGGCTATGCTGTTCAGTCTGATTACAAGGCTCATCTTAAAACTTGTGGCACTCGTGGACATTCTTGTGATTGTGGTCGTGTTTTTTCAAGGTTAGTTATTAGTAGTAATTCTTTAATTTGCTTGATTCTTTTCAAATGGTATTCTCGAGATGGCTCTATATCTTCTTGGACTACTATATTCAGCTCATTTTAATAAAGAAAGATTCTTAAAATCTACGAATGAGTAGTAGTACGAATGTCGTGTCTTGGTCAAAACAAAATAATTTCTTTTTCGAGGGTTTTTGGAATTTTGATTTTGTAACGGTTGTTTAGGCTTTTGGAAAAGAACAAAAAAACAAAGTCCGCAAATTAAGAAAGCGGTTTCTTTCGACTAATGGCTGAAATAATACAACTTTCGCAACTTTATTTAGTAGTACTTTAAAACAGTCTCATGGACGGTTAACTACAACATTGTGTTTCACAGGCCATTATTGATGCTTTTTAAGTACTTCTTTTAATAAATTTTCTTAACATCTCAATCCTTTTCTTTGTTCTATATTTATGTTTACTGAAGGAATGAAATCGACTCCCTCGAATAACATTCTGCTTGGTAGTTAAATATATCTCAGCTGGTTTTCTTTTTTATTACTCTCTTGTGGGAGTGGAGGGGGGGGGGGGGGGGGGGGGGGAAGGGGATGAAACCCTTATTTGCAATTGCATTGTGCGTTTTTAGTTCGTTAAATGTGTATTTATGAAGACCATCTTCAGCTAGTTCCTGTAGTTTAAGTTTGCTAATAAAGTTTGCTTTATTTTCTCTTTTTGTTCCCACATTCATCAATGAGAAGCTGAGATGATCGTTTTTGAATTGTTCATATTGTACTACATAGCATTTGATGAACATGTCCTTGTTTTCGCTTTTTCCATTACACCTAGATCAATCATTACCACTTTGCTTTATTCAAACAAGTATATAATTAATTTGCATGACGAAAAGTTATTGATCCTATCTTTTTTCTTTCTTATAGAGTGGAGAGTTTCATTGAGCACCAAGATGCTTGTAGCATGGGCAGACTCCGATCAGAATCACAATCTTTACATCCACCTTGCCTTTCTCGCACAGCTTCAAGTACTCCTAGTCCTTCAAGTGACACTAATCTCACAGCACCATGGCCTAGTAATTTGCTCAAAAAGAATTCGATAAAGGAGCAACACAATTTAGAACTCCAGCTCTTGACTACTACAACATCATCATCAAGTCCATTCGATGTCTCGGTATCGTCTAAACCTAATGAAGATCACTCAACTTATAATCTCCAACTGTCAATTGGTTCATCAGATTTCAATGAGTCAGATCAAAATGCTACATTGAGCAAAAATGAGAGTGAGACACGTAATTTGGATGCATTGAAGCTAGCAATGTCAGAAAAGTCCTATGCTGAAGAAACAAGGCAACAAGCAAAGAGGCAAATTGAGTTGGCTGAACAAGAATTTGCAAATGCTAAGAGAATTAGGCAACAAGCACAAGCGGAATTAGACAAGGCTAACGCTTTGAAAGAGCATGCCATCAAGCAAATTAATTCTACTCTTTCACAAATCACTTGTCATTCTTGCAAACAGAAGTTTCAAGCTCAAAGAATAGTAGCAAGTCCTACAGTTCCTCCCTCGGATCATGAGAACAACTCTTTGGCTTTGAGTTATATTTCTTCAGCTTTAACAGAAGGTCATCATGAAGTTAAGAATATCAACCAAACTGAACATCTCAAACTTTCTCAACGTTAGTTCCTCAATTGTTTTTTCTTTATTTTTTTTAACGAGTTTCTTGGTTATATAGTTATAGTTAGACGTGTAATGAGGTGGTGCTTAGAATAGTTAATGAGAGGGAGAAGGGGTTGTATTAAAAAAGAGTATTTTGGGTGTTATTTGTTTATTTAATTCTTGCAAGGTGACTGTCATAATGGTGTTTTCAGCAAGGCAATAATGCGATATTTCTCGGTATCAAAATTTTGCAGGGGATCTTGATTCTACTACTAGTAATCATCAATATTGTACGTACTACTAACTATTTCGCTGAGCCGAGTGAGCTGTAATAGTCCTCTTCTTTATGTTTTTTACGAAAATAAAAAATAAAAACAGAGAATTAAATAACATTATCTAGTCTAGACTCAACTTTTGGTCGTGTTAGATTTTGCGTTTGGACTATTTGAAGATCTTTGTTGGCTGAGGTGTTCAGAAAATTGGTGGTGACCCTAGTAGGTCCAAGCAATAAAGAATTGTACTGCCAGTAAAATAATTGCGTTAAATTTGAAAAACAGAAAAGAAAAAGAAAGAAAGAAAGAAGGAATCAGATAATAGTCCTTTTCCCCCCTGCTAGTCTGCATCCTTATAAATGTTAAATGGAAAACACCATGTTTTTCAGTGCCAAAGTTGTAATGGTTGATGACAGACTAGTCTCTTTCAAACCCCTCAGACACAAACAAACTCCATTACATTCATTCACCAGTAGTCATCACAACACTCTTTAATTTCTTCATTTTTTTTTTTAATTTCCCCTTACTTTCTTCCAATTTTTGCATCTCTTCATCAGAATCAGTAGCTGCTGAAGTAATGCTACAGTAAGAGTACAGTTACTGTGAATGTCTGAGACATAAGACCAAAGCATCTTTCCTTTTATGCAGAGACCGTTCGCTTTACAACAGCTCTAGTTCAATGTAATTGTGAAAATTTAACTGTGTGTGGTTCTTGGGTTTCGTCTTTCACATGTCCAAAGGGTCTACTCCCAAAGATATCCACTTTCTTCCCTGTATCTCTTTCTTTGGGTAAATTACATATGAACACTAAAAAGAACAAAGTTTTACACTATCAAGCAATCTTGTTAAAACGAAACTTAGTAAAGAAATAAGACAGTATCTACTACTAGTAATACAAGTTAAAAATATGTAGGCATAGTGTGCAAGTTTTTTGTCACTTTAATATAAAATACTTTGTTTGATCGATTGGTGTGTTGACTACATGAAAGAAGTTTTATCTAGTCCTTACATCATCATTCACAAAAAATTTGACCAGAGTACGTGCCTGTTTTACAATTTCGTGGACCTCTATACAATTGGGTATGCCCAAATTCAACCTATTGATTAATTTATTTAACCGTTGAAACTGAATAATATCAACTCTATTCCAAAGCACATTAACCGGTATTGGTCAATCATCCGTTTCACTTTAATTACTTATCAAGATCCGAGTTTAAGAGTCAAACTACTTAATTTTTCTATGCCAATTTACCGGAACTTTTGCTTGTTAGACAGTCAAACAAGAAGATTTTTTACCCCGATTTTTTTATTTATCTTTTAAATATTTTGAAGTGTTAATTTTGTGACTTATAGAACTATATTAGTTTAGTTTAAGTTAATTATTTTCAAAAAACTTAAAGAACGTATTAATCAAAATGAAGTAATTTGACTCCTCGAAATCTGAACTGTGTCACATAAGTTAGGACGCAGGATTTTATTTTTTGAAGACACACATAAATTCTTTAAGTTTATTAAAATAAAATTTATATATTTAAAACTGTATAAAAATACTTTACCAACACACTAACTATGTGGTAAAAATAAAGTGTATTCAAAGAAAACATTTTCATTACAACAATATGATTTTATAGCATAAATTGAAATCTAGGGAGTAATATGTTGTTATTGGGAAAAAATCAGTTTGCGCTAGAAGTTTTGCCTAAAATTAAATAGGTTGACTACTACCAACAGACTAACTATGTGGTCATACAAGTGAGATGTTTATATAGAGACATTACCCCTATTTTGAGTAAGATTAAAAAATATTTTCTAAAAACTTTCGGCTAAAAAATATAATTTCGAAAACAGGTTTGAATAATACAATAATAAACAGTGGATGGTGGAAATATCTACATAAAGAAAAATAATAGTAAAAAAATATTAGTGATAACTATAATAAAAAAAATAAAAAAATGCAGCTATAAAATGGAAAAATAAGACAATGATATAGAACAGTAGCAATAATACAAAAGAATGGAGAGAAATTTCTCGATTAACTTCTAACCTACTACCCTAATCTTCAACCTTTGTATTATCCTATAGAGTGTCATTTCATTGGTGAGCTGAAGGTGTGACATGTCCTGCCTAATCAACTCACCACAATTCTTCTTCAATCTACCTTTACCTCTCTGAAGACTGCTGTTCCATTCAACTACATTTGTTCCTTTAATCCCTAGCTTAAAAGAACGCAACAGCGAGGGACAACCCGCCCATACAGCCAGCGGGGAGGATGGCACTACTAGCAAAGACCATCTGGCGAAAACGCTAACGCATTTTAAGGGCTAAGACTTTCTCTCGACATCTTTCTTTTTTTTAAGTCATTGATCTCATATCTATAAGCAGGGGGTCTGCGTTCACTATTAAGCCTACGCCCCAGGGGTCTCGGTACCAGAGGGCGCGGGAACAAGAAACTCCAGTAATTAAATAAAAGAAAGACAATAGGAGTCCTCGGCTATTCAACACTTCCAAAGGTTATCCGGAGACAACCTCTAGCTATGATCCCATGATAATTTAGACTCATGGACTTGGGTTTAAGTCAACCCGAAAACTAGCTCAAAGAAATTAGAATTGTTCAAGCCTTACTAAGGACTTTTTGCCCTTTTCTATCATTCAGTGTAAAACTTTTTCCTGTTTTCCAATAGTAAGTGTTGTTTACAAACCAATACTTTGCTCATTACTTGCACCACTGCCCAGACACTATTTAAGAATGTTGTTAATTAGAGATAAAATAATAATAAAGTAAATAAAAGTAAGTATACTTTTAGATGAAAAACTTTTTTGTCAAAGAAAAAGTTATGAACTTGCTTTCATAAGCTTTTATATTATTTAGAGATTTAAAAATTAGTGTATTTTCATTTGAAGAACGAGAGGTTCACACAAAGTTTTTTACAATAGATATTAGAGTCTTAGAATATCGATGAAGATAAGGGCATTGACGGGCTAGATGAAGGAAACATAATTAACAAACAGCGTCGTTAGAGAGATTATACGAATTTTGAATAGAAAATTTGGAAAGAATCACAAAGAGTGGATCTTTTAGCTTGATGGTTAATATTTGGATGGAAATTTAAGGAAATAGAACCGTGTGTCTTTTGTTTGAAAGAAAGGGATATTCCTCGTTGAAAAATATAATGAATTAAATGCTCCATATCTAACATTTTAAATTTTGTAAAGGAATGTGTCACACAATTCACGTACTTGACCAATGAATTGAATCCTACCAGCATGTGAGAGAATGTCTTTAAGATATACTTGATAAATAAACGAGATATACTAGTGATATGGGACATAATGCAATTATAAATCCATCTATCCTATAGTTATGGGACATGGGACAAGATCTCATGTTATCAACAACTACAAGTACTCTAGCTTTTTCATAAAATAAATAAATAAAACTTTTTGGAAGTTAAATGTCTATTGAAGAAAAGAATGCCAAATTAATTATGCTAGATAAAAAGAAAAAGAAAATTAAGCCATAGATCGAGTTGGCGGGCTGATGCAATTATAAGAAGTAGAGTTGATTTGGAAGAAGCTGGAAACTGACTTGGCAAAAGCATTTAGAGTTCCGGAAGTTAGTTAGAATATTAATTGTTGGTTAGTTAGTTCAATTTAAATCAGACTAATGTGTAAATACTTGTAAGTATTGTACTCCATTCATTCTATACCAAACAATCAACATTTCTTCTTATCTCTATCTTCTAATATCTTAGCTATACGATCGATTGTTCCTGTGTTAGATATCATCTTTTTCGAGTTTTGGGCTCCTGAATTAACTACCTTCATTTTCATTTTCTTGGATTGCCTCACGGGTGGAAGAAAAGCTTTCTGTTCCGGAAAACAATGGATTTAATGAATGGATTATTATAGTCCCTACATTTATTATCGATCCTGGTAATTTATACTTCATTTATTCTACATACATGTGTATATAGATTTATATAAATTAATATGTGTTTATGAAAGTGTATAAACTTGTATAATAAATGTAAAAAATTGTATCAACACCTGCAAAAAATTTATATGTAATTTCTTGGCAGATCAACCTAGAAATTTATATATACAAAATTATTACAAGAAAACACCAGATCTGAATATATATAAAAGAATCCCTCGAATGGATGAAAGAGAGTCGTAAGCACCGTCTATCTACGAATTGAAGAAGCCATCGAAGAACCATTAAAACACCGTAAGCACTGCCACCATTATCACCACCGTCGTCACCACAACAAGAAATTAAAGAGAAAATTTGATTTGGAACTCGATAAACAAATTGAAATCGAGAATGAAGAAGAGATGAAGCTGATTGTTAAAAAGCGGTGGAGTAAAACGATGAATGAGAATAGCGGAGCATCGAGAAAGGCAGCAGATCGCGGCAGGGTTTTGAAGGAGAATGAGAAGAATGGAAGGATCGTAAGCTAGGATTTTCTTTTGGAGGAGGAAAATGAGCTGCTAGGGTTTGCAATTGTTTTTTAAAAAATTTAGCAATTATGGGTTCATTCGGGTAAGATCTTGCAATATAGACCTATATTAGTAAGGGAGGTTTATGAAAATACCCATCAAAATCAAAATATTTACCTATCTCTCCCCATAAGTTTCATATTTATAAGTTATACCTATAAACTATTTACATATCCTACTCATCTAGACTTGTATATTATTATTTATACAGTATACCTTAAAGATATATACACATATCTAGACTTGTATACTATTATTTATGCAGTATACTTTAAAGATATATGAGTATAAGCCTATAAGGTATAACAAAGGTATACAGTAACAAATGGGTAGGTTGGGTAACTACTTTTAATTTCATGGGTAATGTAATTTTTAGTGGGTATGGCTTGTAAATACTTTGAATTTCATGGGTATAGAGTATAAAAAACCTTATTAATAATTTACTTAGGCCAATTACATCCTAATATAAAAATCCCAAAACAAAATGTGTGGCCGTTCCTCCCCCCCTCCCCCCCCCCCCCTTCTTTTGTCGTAATTCAGGATAGTAGAAGATTGAGAAATTTTATTTTGTGGGTCACATAACCAACACTATTTGTATGAGGCTATCTAATTACTTGACATGTGCACATTTACTTATTTTAAAGCTTACGATAAAAGGAGTAATATTTCAGTCCACGCCTCCTTAATTAAAATGCTATAGAAAAGAAATAAAAAATATCCAAAGAGATTACCATCCATACATAGTCGGTGATATTTAGTTTTAAATAATCATCATGTCGAATTACATGTTTACCAAAACTGAAAATTTAATATTTTTTTAATTATCTATTTTATAAAGAAAAAATTGAGACTCACCCCGCAGGGCTCGCCTTGGGCCGAGGCACTGTAAACATTCCATGGTCTTATTTGTGAGGCTCTTGACACGTGATTACTCCTCGGAGCATCACAAACGCACCTAATATGTCGCTTGTTCTATATATAATTTGTTGGGTAATTAATTGTATAAACTAAGTATTAAATTTTTGAAATGTATATGAAATAAAATTAACGCAACTCACAAAAAATGAATTAGAAGCTTAGCAACAATGTATTTGCATGAACGGGAGTGCAGTTAGATATGTAACAAAGTAAAATTTATTGTATGTTGGTATGAAAATTCTTTTTTAGCCTATTTGTGAAAGTCGTGTGATATGCTTGCTGATGAGGAGATCTGTAGGTATTTTCTATTTGGACTGAAATATTACTTCTTTTTTTTTTTTTTTTTTTTTTTTTTTAAGCTTTAAAATAAGTAAGTGTCCATATATCAAATAATTAGATAGCCTCACATAAGCAGCTTTAGTTATGGGACCACAAAATACAATTTCTAGAAGATTAACTTGTATTGATTCAAACATCTTCTAAGAATTTCATGCGTAATGAATTATCTTATTTTAATTTCTTGTAAATTTAATTTAATTTAATCCGGTAACAGCGATAAAACAAATGTGCACTCTATATTCGTACGACATTATTTAACAAAATAAAACTTCTGAATAACAACAACACTCTGCGATGAATTAGTAAATTCTCCAAACTGTAGTACTGTATTGTGAAAGAACCTGTAAGTTCATTGCAGGTGACATGCTTCATATACACAAAAAGATTGATTTGATATATTTGTCACAATGGATACCTTCAAAACAAAAAATGCCCCATGGTGGTGGAATTTTCTTTATCCACGTACTGTGCATTCTACAGAATCAAATAGAAACTAACAAAAATTAGGCAAGACAAAGGCCACCTTCCTAATTCGTTTTCTTTGTAGATTGCCTATAGATACAGCTTATCATTCAACTGTAACCAAAGGAGACAACAATAAAGAATCTTGCAGGTGAAAAAATATGCTGTTTTTCTGATAATTTTCTTGATTCATTTGTAGCCGTGAACTTCATTTTTCAATTAATAGTTTTTTATTTTGTTTTTAGGGTTGAAAGATGTCTCATTAGATTTTTCCAATTATTTCAGCCATTATTAGTAAAAAACAAGTGCTAAACTCGTAATAGAAAATTCCAATAATTATTCTGATTATTTTCCTCGGTGAAAGAGTTTAGGCTTGTTACGACAGTAGCCAGATGCCAACGTATTGCAAGACGTGGCTTGATTTTAGCACTACATTAGGCAATGGTCTTCTCATCATTTTTCATCTCATTTTCTGGTAGCAGTTACTGATTAACTCAAGTTGTTGATCCTAAAAGGTGTACATTTGAAAAGTGAACGCTATTGTGCTTATCTCCTTATGTTTTCTCGTTTAGATGAGCGACTATTCTCTTATTTAGGTGCCGAAGTTTAGATTAAATTCCTTAATAAAGTATGCTAACTATATATAGTTAAAGAATTGATCTTTTAAAACAAATTAAGTAACATGCTTTGATAGTGTAAAGAATATTTATATTATCATGTCATAATTAACTATTCCAGCCGATAAACGTATGAAGGAGTCATAATGTCTCTGTGTCTATGTTTTTAACTTCTTCGCGTCCAAATCTTTTGTTAGAGTGTTAGGTAATTTCTTTGGAGCGCTGCGTAACTTTTGCTTATCAAAACTTCTTTTATAAATTGAATATTTTCACTAACAACTTCAAGAAAAATTACTTTGCATTGCATTTTTAACTTGAATAAAGTGACAAATAGAACTTGAGTTTTACTAATTAATGGAATAAAAAATATTGTTGCTAAACGTATTTGAAAGTATAAGGAAAAGATCCCGACAAGTTTTTGTTTTCTTAAAAGAAAAATCTATCTATATGACTTGACCTACATAAAAATTCACTTAATCATAAAGTTTATGTATATTTTTCACAATTTGAGTGTTTGATTGTCATATTGTTTACTTGTTTACCATCAGCTTAAAAGTATACACATAATTAATTTAAATTCCTGTATGATTGACAAATTATTACTGAAATGAGGAATTTTAAATTTTGATCTAACCCCAATCATGTTCTTATTAAAGATAGAAATGAGTCAAACGACAAACGTAAATCACTACTGAAATATATAGTACATACAAAGGTTATGATTTATTTTCGAGATATTTTTGTCACTTTCTAACCTAAATTATAGCTTAGTCCCTAAAAGCGTATCCCTTAGCTATGGTTAGCAGTATGCTTGTTGAATTATTTTAATTAAGAACAGTGTGAGTCATCTAAATACAAAAAGATAATCGAGAAAATGGAGAGACGCCAATCGTTATGCATGTTATATTACTCATGAATAAAAGACATTATTAAGTAGTACTTATATATGTATAACGAGTTTTAACTACTACATTTTTGCACGAAATCTTCAAATGTGACTTGTATGAATTTGAAGCTGATGCGATTATATCACTCATCGATTAAAAAGATCGCTAGTAAATAGATCAATATCACATGCCCCATGTTCATAGGAGAATTACTATGATAAACGCACTACTAGTAGGGATAATTCGAAACTTATCCTAACTGGTAGGTGAGTTCATCAAGTAGTGACAACTAGAATATCTTAGAAACTAGAATACATAAACCCTTTTTTGTCCATTAAAGATATATTGTATGTGCCACGTAATTTAATTTAAGCTTTGCTCACATTACCGATTTTATATATACTCAAATAAAAGAAAAGAGTAACATAAGCTAGCAGTTAATATAAAGTAAGGATATTATGATGAATCGTTGGACTGGAATTACATTAATTGATGAAATATGAAGATCCGTATAGGAATATATAGTTGATACCGATTTGTTTGGATTGATGATACGTAGCTGTTGACGTTGCAAAGCCATGAATAAAGAAGGGAAACTGAATGGATTAATTATACAAAGATGAACTTGAGGGGGTGAAGTGATGATTACAGCCACTGTTTATTTTTTCACTTAGTTGAATTGTGGTTACGTGAAATGAAGCTCCTAGTAGAGTATAATTGCACGTTTTGGTTCTTTTATAAAGGAGCTTTTTGATGTTTTAGAATTTAGATTTGATGCTTTGACTTTTGGACTTAGCCCAGAGAAACTTCTCTTTTTGGATGTAAAGGTAAGTCACCCCACTCACATGCCTTGTTTCTTGACTTATCATAAATCATCTCCTCCTTAAAGCCTAAAGGGGTAGAGATAAATATTATTGATAATAATAATACAAAAGCAAAGAGAAAATAGATCAAAAGATTCCCAAGAGTTACTGGACCCATCCTTCTTCATGCATTGATGATTAGGGTTTGTTGGCTTCCCCTTTTCACTTTCTTTTTTCTTTTTTGTTGTTTTTTCATTATTCAAAAGAATTTGCATTTTTTATATTTTTCAATCTCATGTTGATATACTCATAGTAAATCAGCTACTACTCACTATTTTTACGAAAAAGAAAAAGAAAACACAGCCTTTTGTCCCATTCCTCACTATCTCTTTCTTCAGATCCTTCCTAACAAAGTATATGTCAATTCAAAGAAGCTGCTTTTATTAGGTTTTGTAAATAAAACAGACCCACACAGTACTATCTTTTTGTATAATCTTTATTCTTTTTCCAGTGTGTGTGACATGTTACCACTTATGAATCCTTTTTTTGAATGTTACTTTTTGTTTGTTTTTCGTCCTGGGAATGCTCCATCACCAGTGGAAGCACAGAATTCCCATGCTTTATGCTCCCAAGTGGTGACAAATAAATTCCACTAAGCCTAGAGTATCAAAGAAACAAACAGAAAATTTCAAACATGTAGTGAAAACTTGTCAAGCACCATATTATGATGATTCCACCAAAAAAAATCATGCAATTTTTTGGTGGTGAAAAATGGTGAATACTTTTTGGGTATTTTGTCTTTGGTTATAAGAGATATATGATATCCCACTATCAATCGAGGCACATGGAGACTAAAAAGGTCCCCTTCCAAGAAAAGGTTAACACATCTACGACCCAAAAAGAAAAAAAAAAGAAGAGAGAAAAGGGGGTATGAAAAGAAAGAAAGAGGAGAGAACACACCATGCTCCCTGTCTTAATAAGTGTAATTGTACTTGAGACTCTTTATTATAGTTTTCCTCTTTGGAGAAGAATAAAGTAAGCTTAAGAGTATTTTTCTTGTCCCTCTCTTCTTTTCCTTTCCCCTTTGCGGGTAGGGGGAAGGGGCGGAGAGAGAAAGATTAAAGAGATCAACATGTGAGGTCTCAGAAGAAACAACAATTTTAGGGTAACTAGTTTCTCGACACATGCGCGGCACGTGAATGTCAATCTCGTGATACATGATATTGTAAAAATATATAATATTAATAATTAAAACAAAGCTTTGGATAAATAATACATGAAAGAATAAAGTACAAGTTTTTGATCATCATATGGTAAACTTATTTTTTGAAGTTAAAATGGTTGGATATCGACTATACATATGAAGATGAACAATAAAAGTTTAAATATGGGGAGAAAGAGATGCTTCTTTTAGCATTATTTTCTAATTCGGCCTATTTATTGTGCACAATCAATTATCATATTCCTTTTTACCACTGCATATATATCAAGAAGCTATTGTCAAATGAAAGAAGCATTTCGTAGAATCTGCACGAATATATCAACATATATACGTCGTTCTTAGGATGGGTACAATATGATTGTTAATTTCATGATGTACACTCACAAATAAGTGGTAGTTGTATATAATTTACTTCCAATCTCGATGCAATATATTTTACACACCCGAACGAACTGTACATATAACTATACATATACGTGTAGGTGATTTTATCCTACTTTAGCGTATATAAGTGATCTCACCTGAATAGTTTATTGGTTTTATAGCACTATTGAATCTTCATCAAGTACATCTGGAATTGCAATTGATTTTCATTTGTTTCCTATAAAATTTATAACGTGATGATGCTAGTAACTGTGGGAAAATATATTACTATGAATAACGCATAACTTTTGTTAGATTTACCTTATTTTCTTATATGTGTGTTGTCATGATTTGCCATGTTCAATCTCACTACTGCAACGTATTCTTCCGTCTTCCAGATGTGTGTGACGTTTTTTTTTTTTATCTTAATAGATAAATTGATGCGATTAATTATGATATTATAAAGGACATAGAATAATAACTATTGTATTCATACCTCGGTTGCTTTTCCATTTAAGTCGAAAGATATTTCTTTTCATATTATGAAACTATTAATAGCATTAATCGATATAAATTCATAAAAATGTTAAATCATTAAACTAAACAATAATAATATAGAATTGACTATTACGGTATAGTGCGAAATTTTGCGTTGACTTCTCTTTCAATGAATATTGAAAATGGGTAACCATGCATCTATGATATTGTTAGGCTAAAACTCAATTTTATGAAATTTTGGCATTTGATTACTATTATTTCTCAAGAACACATATTACCAAGTGTAATGCTAATTGATTTGATATAACAAAGTTCAGAAAATTGACCATGTTTTTCCATTAAAAAAAGTTCACGGATGGTGAAGGAAAAGAAAGAGGATGGAAATGATAATTTAATGTTAAAGTCTGCAGACATGCAAATGTGGATGGTGCAAATAAAGCCACTTAGAATCTGTCAGTCGTAAATATTAGGCATAGTTCAAAATGTTTATTTTGAAACGGTACAAACATTTCTGTTCCCGTTGTTATAAGCAGAATAGTTGGAAAGAAAATAACTTCATGATCTATTATTTGAACGAAGTGAAAAAAATGCGATCTTTGTTGTATAATAGAACAAACACTAATACCTTATTTTAGAATGAATCATATTCAATTCAATACGTTATCAAGCGCTAATTGAAAGATCAAACTTACATGTCCCTTCGGGAACATTCAACTAAAAAAAATAAAATCTAACATATTAATGTATTCTTACAAACTTAAATACATCTCAACAGTTTAACAATTGGACTTTGTTGACTGTCATCTATCAATTTGAAAAATGAATAATAGAAGAATTGAGAATGGACTTTACGAATGGAACGTACATGTCCTTCTCTATCACAGAGTCGGACTTAAACCCAAGACAAAGAGAGTAAGGTAGACCGTGAAAAAAATGATATTGATCATCTGAGATGTAATAACAGATAGATAATAATTGGAAATATATATATATATTAATATGAGAACTTACCACTTCAGTAAATCAGCCCAAAAAACTAACCACTTACTAAATGCTTCCACAGTAATTCTTTGTGTTGCAGGCTCACTTGCAGCATAGTTGCGCTTGTGAATTGAATTTGTCGATGTTAATTCAATTAATTAAGTTTTGATGTAATTGTCATAGCTTTGTTCTCTTGAAAAAAACAGTTTGGGCTTGATTTTAGTTTGATTGTATAAAAGGTTAATTAGTTACTTTACACAGATAGACACAACCTTACCGAAAGGACACTTCAATATACATGGTATCAGATGTCTCGACTAAGTGGCCAAAACTATTCTTATAAACCGACGTGAAACTATATGCAGTAGGTCTTTTTCTAAATTAGAGTATTTAGATTTTTGTAAAGGGCATTTAAGTAATCTGACTTTTGAATCTTTAGAGGACATGCTTTTATAGTAGTATGATTATTGTGAAAGTAAAAGTAAAATAATTCATGTAAAGACTTGTTTAAATTTTTACGGCTTTTTCCTCTTTCAGCCAAGACTTGATACATTTCATTTTAAAACTAGTTTATGAAGCTTACTATTTTCTTTTAGTGGATCACAGATCACTACTTTAGTTACTGGTCGTGAGGAAACATTTGTTATGTCTTAGAATGCAAATAATGTTTCACAAATGTTAAAAACTCGTTGGTTTCCCATGAGGAACTTTGGGAAATCCGATTTTTCTCACACCCATAATGATGTAATTAATTTGAAGAATACTCCCTCCGTTTAAGTTTACTCGTCCAAATTCAACTTTGCACTACAACCAAGACAAAATAAGAAAAATTAAATTTGACAAATCTACCCTTATTTATTATACTTTGTTGTAATTTTCAATTAATCGGAAAGGGATTTTGAAGAATTTGACCATTTAATGTCAAGGGTAAATTAGGAAGAACATACACTACTAAAAAAACCGGCATTTTCGACCGCCCAATCGGTCGAAATTCGGTCTAACTATCGACCGTATTTCGACCGATTGTGGTGGTCGACAAAATTAAGGTCGAAATTCAACCTTCGACCGAAATTCGGTCGAAGAACATGGACTAAAGTGACATGTTCTTCGACCGAATTTTTCGACCGAAATTCGGTCGAACAGTATTTCGACCGAAATCCGGTCGAAAGGCTGGTAATATTTTTTGACCAACTTTCGACCGAAAGTCGGTCGAAAACCTGTAAAAACCTGCAACATAAAAGCTGAAATTAGCCCTACACCACCTGTAAATTCAGCAACACGCAGAAAAACCAGACAAAACACATTCATAAACGCTATTCAAACAAGGCTAACAAAGCCAAACAATAGAAAGGAGTCTTTCAACATTAGTTCAAGTTTTACAATATTCAAACAAACTAAACAAACAGTTTAAAGTTCAAAACAAATTCATAAACGCTATTCAAACAAGGCTTGCTCTTGCTCTTGCTCTTTCCCCTTCCTTCTTGCAAACACGTTCTTTATTCCTGTTGACACATTCATTGTACAAAAACTAGGCGGGTTAAATATATTAAATAAACACATTCATTGCAAAAAAATCAGACGGGTTTAATAGATTAAATAAACACATTCATTGCACAAAAATTAGGCAGCTTGAGATATACTAAAATCAGATTTGATACTCATCAATCTAACAGCAACCGACAACTGGGAATGCACCGAACCCGCATAAAATGGATGACTTGTTTCCTCCAACCGTTCATAGAACTGATTTGCCTCGGCATTGGGAATGTGCTCAATGTTTGGCTGTGATGTATCCGGCTGAAGGGGATCATTAGCCGGGTACATCCCAAAAGCATCATTCACCATATCTTCCATTCGATACCCGGCTGCTTGGTCTGGTTCCACAACCGGAGAACTCCTAGCGCCATGAATATTTTTAAGATTTTGAAGTTGCTGCTGCAAGTCCCAAGGCTCTCCATGATTATACCAAACGTATAATTTGGCATAAACCCCTTCTTATACAAATGTAACTCGACATTCTCCAAATCTTGTATCTTTACACATTTGCATTTTTCACATGGACACCTAATTTTGCCATGCCTTAAATAATCGTCTGTGTTGCGGGCTACATCAAGAAATTCCATAACACCCGCTACAAACGAAGGCCTCAACCCCCACCGCTCGGGAAAGTTTCTATTATCCATCCACAGACGACGTCGATTAATGTCCATATCTACACAAACATTGCAAGATTGAGAAATAATATGTATGATTTTTTATATTAGTTTGCCACTTTTTTTGTAATCACTTTAGCAAGATTAATGTCGTCGGGTTTGTTAATGCAAGCAACTTGTTTGATGAAATGCCCCAAAGAAACAATATTATCTAATAACACCCTATTAATTAATATTATCAAAGCAATTCAAACCAACAAAAGCTTATTCGTTTTAGGCATAACATGTTCATTTTCTCAACAATACCAAGGCAACAACACATTACAAACAACACTACCAAACAATACCAACAACTACAACAATACCAAACAACACAAACCTAACTTTGTAATAGCTAACAACACCAAACAAGTTGTTCAACATCAACAATAACTACAATATGGTTTGCTAACTAATAATTAACTAAATATGCAACATTATAGGCCAAAGTTAAAAAATAATTAAAAAATTAATTAAATTCGGATTAAATAAAAACAAAAAAAAAACCGTACCTCGACGTTGATTTATGCTCCTATAGCACCTACAAATGATTCCCCACTAGTTATATGCTTCAAAACTACAAAAAAATTGAGTTAAAAAGTTAGGGTTCAAGTTTTACAAAGTAATTAAAATAACCTTAAAATTAAGAATTTACCTTGAATTTGTTGTTATGGGTAGTGATTAGGAGGGTAGATTGTGTTTAAGTGTTGATTTTGGGGGTGGGTTATGGTGGATTTCGAATTTTTCACCTTTGGGGAGTGTTTAGAGAGAGTTTTGTATAGTTGGGTAAGAAGATTGAAATGAAGAAGGGGCTTGCTGCTGAAATTATATCGGGTTGGTCGACCGACCTGTCGACCGAAATTCGGTCGATAGGTATAAAAAATTATTTTGTTCGACCGAAAATCGGTCGAACACCTATTTTCGACCGATTTTCGGTCGAACAGTTTTGACCTAGTGCACTGTTCGACCGAAAATCGGTCGAAATAGGTGTTCGACCGATTTTCGGTCGAACACTGCTAGTCGAAAAATCCTGTTTTTTTAGTAGTGATAGCTAATTTTATCTTGAATTGCTAAAAGGACAAGTAAATTAAGAATTTGACTTTGCTAAATTTGGACAAGTAAACTTAAACGGAGGGAGTATTATAAGTAAAGTTTTAAAAGGAGATCAGCCAATGAGTAAGTGGCTAATTAACATGCTTAAGGATGTGCCGACGCAAAACATAAACTACGAACAAAATTTATCTGCACAGGTGAAGAAGAAGAAAAAAGCGATTAGCTTTAGCTTGGCAAGTGACAAACTTTAACATAAAGAGACCTCACTACCTAGAGCTGGTCTCTACATAATCTGTCTCTTTCTTAGTTGGCTTATGTCCATTAAGCCTGCAAAGTATTTGTCCAAAAAGCTCTCTGCCCTTGCACCTCAAGTAGTTTCCCCATTTCCTCACAAATTGACTACAAGCTACTAAATGGATCAATCATTCTTAAGTGTTGGAGGAAGTGGTCTACTACGATCCACTCTATCACAAGTTGCTTTCCTTTTCACCTTTTCTTTTTCATTTCTACCCAATCCATAAACTATTAGTTCTATGTATTTTTCTATCTCTCGTCAGCTGATGAACCACCAATCTAATGGCATAGAGTATATTATAAAAGTTTTGTACACGTAGCTAATAGATAACACTAAAAGTTTTCAATAGAACTAATTAAAAATATGTTTTTCGCTCATCATTGGCTTGAGGAGTCCTCCTATAACTAAACAACTTCCTAAGTCATGATATTCCTACCAAAAATTTTCATTTTATGAATATAATTATAGTCCTTACAAACAGAGAGGAAACCAAATTTCAAAAAGCAGTCTATGTTTACGAATAAAGTGGAACAAAAATTCGCCTAAAAACAAAAGAGAATCAATATCTTTTTTCTTTTTCATTTTTTTTAGTATTACAGTTGAATCGTATTTATATTCAACTGATATCACCCTCTGTAAGATAAACCAGGCACTTACAATACAGGCTAAGCATAAAAATATAACAAAAAACAAATGGATGGATCTAATACTGACATATATATATGGTGGCACCGTGGCAGTGGGATCCCCAAATTTGATGCATTTTTCGAAAATCAAACGACCCTTAGTATTTGAAGTAACCTTAACACGAAGCAAAGTGATATGACATTTTAATGGATTGACACAACACGGTCATCTTACATTTTTTAGGACAGGCTAGCCGAAGGGGTAGTCACTAACTAGATATAGGTAGGACTCAAAAGCTCTTAAATATAAAATTCAATATTTAACCAAAATTATTACTATAACTTATAAGTTGATAATTGTCTCCGGCAGACTAACAACTTTTTCAAGAAAATTTCTGGGAGTTAAAGAAATATTCGGTGGATAGTCATAATAAATGTGTACCTAAGTAAAATGAAATTTTAGACAAGAAAATGGGGAAGTTTACATAAATATCCGTCAATTAACAAATATTTACTTTTAGTTGTCCATAACTGTTTCTATCAAAAAACTTAAAATTTAAATATATATTAAATATATATTCGAAATACATAATATTTAATATATATATTTGAAATATTTAAAATATATATTTAAAAAAATAGTTATGAACAGAAAGAAACAATAAAAGGTGGACAAAAACAGTAGTTATTTTTTCTCATCGGTTATGTGGGGGTAATTTTACGAAATAGGGGAAATTTTACGAAATAGGGGAATAAGGATATCACTCTAACGAGTGGGCTTCAGAGAAAAGTTGATCAGGAGCTACTTTTACGAACGAGAACAATATAAAGCCATTATTTCAAAAAATTTAACCTTTTTTCACTTTGTAACAATGGGTACAAATATAGCGCTTCTTCTTTGGTATTATTTGACCTAGTTAAATAAAATCTTAAAAAAAAGTATTTTTTACCAATTGAGCATAATTTAAATGCTATTTGTTTCCCATAGATCATATGCTTAATTAGTTGAAACCCTGCCCAACGGGCAACACATTATGCTATTTTTATTGTCGGTAACTTTTGACTAAGCGTTCAGAACTCCTATTTCATAGGCAAAACAACTTCTTATATCTAATGGGAAATATAGGCAATTTTTCAAAGACTTGGTTAAGCTGGGTGAAAAATTCAAAACCAACCCTTATAAAGGTTATTTTGGTAGTCACCATATTTCACGTTAGTTCTTAAACCCAACAAGGTAGTTAGGCCAAGGTTGGCCCGGCTCATTTGTAGAAGAAATTTTTACACAAAAATACAATTTTTAGAATTTAATTATCAAACATAGCCACATATTAGTAAAAATTACGTAAAAATTTAGTGCAGGGGCCTGTTTGGCGCGCGTTAATTGATTTGTAGCCGTCAAAAACAAATTCGCTGAGAAATAGCCACCCCGGACAAATCCCAGTATAAATACTGGGACTTCGAACAAAACTTGTTCAAGGCCCCAGTATTTGTACTGGGGAAGCTTCAGTAAACTAACCCCAGTATAAATACTGGGGCTTTGAACAAGTTTTGTTCAAGGCCCCAGCATTTTGTTATGGGACTATGTATAAAGCTTCAGTCCCATAACAAAATGCTGGGGCTGTGAACAAAACTTGTTCAAAGCCCCAGCATTATTATGGGACTGAAGCTTTATATATAAAGTCTCATAACCCATAACAAAATGCTGGGGCTGTGAACAAAACTTGTTCAAAGCCCCATCATTTTGTTATGGGACTCAGCTTTATATATAAAGTCCCATAACAAAATACTTGGGCTTTGAACAAGTTTTGTTCAAAGCCCCAGTTTTTTGTTATGGGGCTAGTCTGGGGTGTTTTTCCAACGCTAATGGAGCTTAAGTGTGCGCGCGAATTTTTGGCTATTCTTCAATGAATTTTGAAACGGTGGATAGTCCCCATTGAGCGCGTCCAAAAATGGCTAGTGATCAAAATTTCCCAAAAATTACCATATATAGAGAAAAATACAAGTTAATTACAAATATAGTAACAACATAGCAATATTTTCATATAACATACCAAACCCTTACATTCTTCCTCCTATTTCCCCCACTATCACTTTTGCTCTTCCCATTTCTCCTATTTCACTTTTCCTCCCACCATTTCCCCCAATTGCACTTTTACTCCTCCTATTTCCCCCAATTTCACTTTTCCTCCCACCATTTCTCCCAAATTCTCTTTTAAACTATATCAACTCCGTTTCAAACTGTATCATAGTGTTTCAGATGTATCAGACTGTTTTAAACTGTATCAACTCCCGTTTCAGATCGTATCAACTCCGTTTAAGACTGTATCAGAATGTTTTAAACTGTATCAACTCCCGTTTCAGACTGTATCAACTCCGTTTCAGACTGTATCATAGTGTTTCAACACCGTTTCAGACTGTATCAGACTATTTTAAACTGTATCAACTCCCGTTTCAGACTGTATCACCTATATTTTCAGACTGCACCAAGTCCAGTTTCAGACTCTATCAAGTCCCGTTTCAGACTGTATCAACTCCGCTTCAGACTGTATCATACTGTTTTAAACTGTATCAACTCCCATTTCAGACCGTATCGGACTGTTTCAACAGTTGTTTCAGATTGTTTCAATGCCATTTCAGACCGTATCATATTGTTTCAACATCGTTTCAGATGTATCAAAATGTTGCAACAATTATTTCAATGTTTCAACGATGTTTCAAACCGTATCATATTGTTTCAACGCTATTTCAAACTGTATCAGACCGTTTCAATAATAAATATAAAGTGACTAGGTTTTATTTACTTTTGAAACAGTGGTTACGCTCCAATGAGCAGTGTAATCAGTCGTGAGCAATAGAAAATAAGAGTTCAAATTTATTAAACCACTATAACAAATCTGTACAAATAGGAACAGAAACAGAACAAATCTGAAGAAATATGAATAGAAACATAACTAATCTGAACAAACATGAACGAAAATGAAATAGAAACTAAAGAAACATTAGCAGAAACGGAATAAAAACAGAATCAATTCTTGTCGGCGATCGCTACTGCTAATAACTCCGGTGAAGTCCGATCAGATCCCGGAGATCGAAGAGATGAGTATCAAATGGCCCAAATCATCATGAAATCATGACATAAAATCTTCAAATCGGAGTAAAAAGGGAAGAAAGCTCGGTGATGATAGCACCGACGCAGCCGCAAAATTTACAAGCCTAGACGACGGCGATTCAACAACCTGATGGAGAACTCATTTCGAACAATAGATCTACTCTTCTAAGATTCTTCAAGCTCTTCGTTACGTTCGCCGGCGCAATAACGACGACGACAATAGGTCTACGGTGATTGCTGGACTAAACGTGTTGCTTGTCTCGCCGGAAATACACCGGATCTGACCGGGGTTTCTGGTAACAGGTTGTTTGTAACCAGCGGTGGGGTGATGGTGCTGGGGTGGTGGGGCACACCTTTTCAGTTCTCATCGGTGCCTTGTTTCGCCGGTGATAATGGGGCTTTCCGGCGGTGACAGACGGTAGTGTTGAGGTGGAGTTGTATGTTTGGATTTGAGAGAAGGAATAGGGGTGGCGGTGGTTTATTTGGGGAAGTGGAAAAAATGTTTAGGGTTTTTAGGAAAGTGGGGTGTAGGGTCTTATTATTGTGAAATGTGCTATAGAAAATATTGCTGTGTTTTAAACAATAAAATATTGCTATTTTTTGTAATATAGGGTGAAAATTTGTATATATGTGTAAAAACCCGTTGTAGAAATATGATATCATAAGAAATGACTTGCCTTTTTGCCCCCAAATAACAGTGGTTTGCAAATATGTCCCCGTTAAGTTTAATGAAAAAATTTCGAAAGAAATACCCACTTGTCTTTGGCTTCCTTTTCTTAGGCAACATTTGCCATTTGAAGACCATTGTATCTCACATACCTCCGAGAAAGTATTGTCTGGGCAACACTTGTTCGTAAGTGATACTGAGCCCTAAGGTGTAGCACTGGCACTAAAGTGTCCTATTTCTGTAAATCCCCTAATAGATTTCGCCCCTAAACAACCACCAATAAGGAAGTTTTACACACGTACCCAACCCCAAAAAGCTCAAGTGCGCGTTTTCTGGAAAAAATTCAACTTATTATATAGTTGAGGTCAAAAGCATAGGGTGCGTCGTGTACTCACATACATGCATTTGCACCTGACAGTACCAAGTTATTAAGAATACGATGGAACGAAAGACACACCAAAAATTTAAGAAAATGAAAAGTACAGAGATTAGCACCTAAAAATTGTCACATGATTATAATCAAACATGGCAATTGGCCATCAAGTATAGGTTAAAAGGCCCTTCATTTGCGGTTGGCAGAAGTGAGCACCGTGAGTATAGCCATGGTAGTAAAAGCAGCAACGAGAATTCCAATTGCCATAATTCCTCTCTCAAAAAACTTATCGTTTTTGTTCCTAAATACTTCAACCTCTCCAATTGGCCCTTCAACTTCGAAGCCGTCTAAAATTTCGTCAATAAATTTTTTGAGTTCAAAACTGACTCCAAATCCTACGCCAACTCCGCTTGCCAAGAAAAATGCTATCACCTGCATCATATGCCAATTTCGTCAAAAACTGCATGTCACTAAGGAGTATAATATACAAACAATAAAATTAACATTTGTGAGTGATTCTCTTATTTTTATGTAGTTTGTACTATGTTATAAGTAGTGAATATTTGCATATAGACATGTTTTTGTTAAGCTGTTGAGTTCTCAGAAGAAAACCTTATCTCCGTAAAAATCAAACATGGGCAGAAACTGGCCCTTAATCAGCCTCTTCCCTTTGACGGCATGATACAATGCAAAAGGCAGCTGAGTCAATGAATAGAGAATTCCCCCTGCAGCGACAGCTAGGACATACCTATTATAATAATGATATTGAATCATAAATATTGGCAATATTATAAATTTACCACACCAACAAAGAAGGAAAAGTAAATAAATCATGTACTCATTGACCAGACTTGAGCAAATTAGGTTGCATGTGTAAATTTAGTCAATGTGACCCACAAAACAAACGTATTAAATCACTGAGAAAATAAAATTTTGATTTGATTTACTTGATGTAATCGCAAAAGAGAAATGAAAAAGCCTTTATTAGTATGAGTTGAGCAGAGTATGACCAATTGTTTAGACAAAAATTAACTCGTTATTTCATAACCTAGGCAGACATTGATAGGAGGTTACGCCTTACGAGCCAACCTGTCCATTTGACACCCTTATAAACAAAGCTTCCTGGAACAACCAGTTTTGTTCCTATAAAATTGTTAAATTTGGTAACAATTTAACTTTAAAATTACAGTTTTGCCATTACTGAAATGATTTACAACCACACAATCATCTTTGTCTCATTTTACACCACAAGTTTCAAAAGTCTTCCTATATTTCTTAAACTTTGTGCCGAGTCAAACAATGACACATAAAATGGAACGGAGGGAGTAACATTTTTTCCTGTGACACTTGACTTTGTTTTGAATAAAAGGATTGAGCAGAGACATCACCTGTAACCCCTGACCTTACTGAAGTTGGTTTTCTCGCCTTCATTTGTGAAGTCATTGGTAACAATGAGTGCAATGGTAGCTGCGCATGCCGAGAGAGTAAGTATCCTAAGAACAGTAATTGAGATGATTATAAGCTTAGACTTTGCCATTCTCTTTTACCTTAATTTTCTTCACGACAAGTTTAAATACTCACCTTGCATATTTCTAGTTATAGAGAACATCATTTTATACACTACTTAATAAATGTCGCACAATTGGTCGAAATGGCCAAAAATATTGTTGTGTAAATAAGGTCACTAAAGCAGCGGGGCGAGAATGTCAGAGCAGGAAACTGACAATCCTTTTCCAATTTAAATAAACCTGCCAAAGGGAAAACGTCTTAAACTTGAAGGAAAATAAAGAATTTTTTTTATGGTAAAAAATTCAAATTTCTCCTTTGGATTATAGACATATTTCTTCTCCTATCATAAGAAATGTCAATTGACATTTCCAACTTTCTCTATATGTAATAAGTTTGTAGTAGGACAAAATGACATGTTTTTCACATTTGTACTTGACTAACTTATGGTTTGTTATGTCTTATTCTAAATTGTACTATAAATTAGTAAAATGCAAAGAAACCTTAGAAATAGATATTTCCAATTTGAAAGCATGTTGTGATGGTTATTTAGTTTATATTATTTTGATACAAAATTAAAACGAAACACCAGACAATATATAAAAATGAGATAACTCAAACTTTTTAGAGCGCTGAACTTCACAATAGCCATATACAGAAGGTATTTAAAAAATCCCTCTTAACTTCTAGGAAAAAATCTTGAAATTTAAACTGATCAAAGATTTTCTCGTGGAGTTCAGTTTAAAACACAATTTTTTTTTTTCATTAAGTCCAGTTCAAAACTCGAGGATTTTTTCCTGAAGTTATGACTAATCTTCAGAAAATTCCTGTGGCATGCACATATGTTCGGGGTGTTCATGTGAATCCGAAAAATCACACCAAACCAAAAACTGATTCAAGCCGGAAAAAAAACCCCGCATTTTGAGGTTTGGGTTGATTTTTATTTAGGATCTAAAAAACCGATATAATTTGGTTTGGTTTTGGTTTTAAACAATGAGAGAAATTCATAAACATACACAAAAAAAAAAATCATATTAACATCCTTAATATAAAGATTTATTCACTCGCATATACACACTCATACAAATTTATACAATTTTATACACAATTTGTATAAATTTGTAGAAACTTGCGGCAGACTGCTATCTCGGAAAAAGGGTGACATATCGGATAAGATTCGAAAATATGGGCCATTTTTTGGTAATTTTCGTCTTTTGCTTGTCTTTTTGGTTGTCATATGGGTTGAAGTTCACTTCTTAAAGATAGAACTTCAGTCGAGGGCCATATGGACTGAAGTTCAGTCCGTAAAGATAGAACTTCAGTCCAGGGCCATATGGACAGAACTTAAGTCAATGCTTATTTAGTAAGGCCCAAAAGTGGCCTCTAATGTAAGACCAAAGAAAATAGTGGCCTCAAACCAAATACCAGTTTTAAAACTGACAGCTGGGCGAAATTTTTACGATGCTTCTTGGTCTAGATCGCAGAGCTCTAGGAACTGATTTTGCCCATAAGAACTATAAAAGTGCAGCCTGGTGCGTGAAGTATCACACAATCACGCAGAATCGGGAAGGACTACATTGCGAAGTAATGTATTGTGAGCAATCTACCCCGATGCCAATAACAACTATGCTTATACAAAAACCTAACTCGCTCTCAATAAATATTCAGATATTAATGATTTTAATTCATATTAATAGATGATTCAAAAGTATTGGATGAGTACACACATATATATGCATTTGCCCGTTGCCAAACCAATATTACCAACAATACTTAAACATAATGAATTGTAAACTTTTTTCATCCCGTATAGCTCACAGAATTTAGTACAGAGCATTGCACCTAAACGTCAAATGATTAACGAAACATTACTGTTGACATATTTATTTCCATCTAGTCATAGGCTAAAAGCCTCTTCCATTACGGTTCGCAGAAGTAAGAACGGTAAGTATAGCCATGGTAACAAAACCAGCAAGAAGAATTCCACTGGCAATAATTCCCCTGTCGAGAAATTTTTGGCTCTTGTCTCTAAATTCTTCAAGTCCATCTACCCCTAAAATTTCAAAGCTGTCTACTAATTGGTCTATGAATATTTTTAGCTCAATACTGACACCAAATCCTACGCCAACTCCACTTGCCAAGAAAAATGCGATCACCTGCCAGTTTCGTTCAATATGTTACTAATATATAGAGGGAAAAAACTAACTGATGGAAACATATTTATGGTCTCTGACTTTTTATGTAGTTTATATATATATATATATATACGCTTATTACAAAATATTTATAATTTTTGTACTAATTATTAAAGATGCACGTGCATTGCATGTGGCAGAAAACTAGTAACTAATAAAAAAGTCCTATATGGCAAAAAAGTGGGACATACGGATATATAAAAAAATATTTTAAAAAGCCACGTCAACCTTTCGGTGGATGACGGTGCAAAAACCGACCAGAGTTACATTTGGATATATTTTCCCTAAGCTGAGTGACCATTTAGGGACTAACTAAAGCAAAGTTACTTTGGTGGCTAATTTCTCAAAGTTGAGTAACTATTTGAGATTTTAACTCCAAAATTCTAACATTAGACAGCCAAACTTTTTGTTTCTTAATTTGTAACTAACTAATAGTGCTAATTTATATGGTTTCTAGAAAATCTTATTCGATTTACATCTTTAATATTGCACCAAAAATGTAGGTAATATAGGTCCGTTATATAATATACTATAATCATGTTGTGTTATAACGAACTACATCATTTAACATTTCTGATTTTATTCTAATATACTAGCTAGTTAGTAGTATTAATTTTATAAAATGCAAACATAGTAGAAATTAAATATGCGTGTTTGTATAAATTTATTGTGAAAGCCGGCAATTTGTTTATACATAACTTTGGTGTTTATGTTACTTTGTATACTGTGATGGTAATTTAACATAAGCATGTTTAATTTCTTTAAGCTGTTGAGTTTTTTGAAGAAAACCTTGTCTCCGTAAAAATCAAATATCGGCAGAAATTGGCCATTAATCAGCCTCTTCTCCTTGACGGCATGATACAGTGCGAAAGGCAGCTGAATCAATGAATAGAGAACTCCGCCTGCAGCCGCAGCTAAGACATACCTGTAATATATACAATAACTCTAAGCCTAAGTCTACTTGTTTTGTATTTCTGGTGTAGTCAAATATGGAACATAAGTATACAAACAAACAAAGATGGTTAATTGTTACTATTGCCGTATTCCTTCTTTTACTTTATCCTAGAGGAAGAGAAAAAAAGAGAAAATGATCTCTATACAGAGGTTATAAGCTGAACTTCCTAGTAAAATTAGATTCTTCTTACAAAATCCAACCCTACGTACGTCATATTATTTATAATTTGTCATTTCAGAAATTTTAAGAAAGATATTTTACAGAATTAATAGTCATAAGAGTATTTGTCTAAACTATCATTTATCTCTTCTTGACTCACTTCACTAACACTCCAAAAGAATAGATTTGGAAAAGTAAAGGTAATAGGAGTACAGATGACAAGTAAAGGTAATATGTCAAATGATTTATAACAAATTGAGTTTGTCAGAATGACTTAAACATTATTTGGAATTAGTTAGTTGAATGAGGATATTAAGAAGAATCTCATAACCTGTAGCCTTTGATATTACTGAATTTGGTTTTGTCACCATCTTCAAGTGTGAAGTTGTTGGTAACAATAAGCGCTAGGGCAGCTGCGCATGTCAAGAGAGTAAGTATTCGAAGAACAGCTATTGAGTTAATAATAATACGCTTAGACGTTGCCATTCTTAATTTCCTTTTCTTCTTTTCTTGACACACTTTTCAGAACAGTTTTAAATGCTCGCTTTGCATATGTTCAGATGTAGTAAAGGACATCCTTTTATACACTAAAATAACCAGCACTCACAAACTCGTTGAATTGGTTACTGAATAAGGTCATTTTAGCCGGACGAGAATGTTAGAGAGGAAACAGACAATCCTTTGCCAAATTAAAAAAATTGTGAAATAGAGAATCCATACGGTTTGAACAAGCAAGGTACAGACACATATACACAGTGCTAAGCATTAGTCAATAAATCAATTAGAAAACAACATCATGATTCATGACATATCTTGTTGTCGTTTATAAACAAGTATTCCTTTTGTATTTCCTATATATACTTTCGGCTCAATTTGAGGCCTGAACATTTAGACGCCATTTGACTTGGTATAATCTGCACATTTGGAAAGAATACATATTATCTAATGCCTACTGATTCTTTGCTATCTTTTACGTATATCAAAAGAGTGAAGATATCCCTGCGGTTCGAAAAATGACAACATTCAGATCGACTGAACCAAAAAGGACCAAGTCATTTGTTGAACGTTAACAAGTTGTGCGCGAGGGCTAATACCTACGCGAAGACGAAGAATGCAGTGAAGATCTCGAGTTTATATCAATTTTTCCAACCCATTCTATCCAGTTTAACTTTCAGAAATTCTATATAGTTCATTATTTGATTGTGAAATCACGGAACCTGCTTTTTAATACTCGTCCTAATATGAATTCCTTGAGCATTTAGCAACACTATATAAGGAAAAGATAAGCCTAGAATGAACAAGCTTGCTCTCTAGCTAAAGAGCAGGAGGTAGAGGTCTAATTTCGTAAAGAAAATTATACAAGAAAAGTTGCTTCCAAACAAATTTATTCATCAATTATGTAATGTATTGGCAAGAAGATACGCAAATGTGTATTTTACTTGCTTTCAATGAAGGGTGTGACGATCGAGCTACTTTTGCCTGTCCTGATGAGTTCAATTAACAATTTTCTCTTTAATGTGTATTTAGGTGCTTCCTGACAAAATTCTTTTTAGTCTGATGCTGTCTTAATTATTTAGAGTTTATACTATTGATAATAAAGTAGACTGAACTTTCAAACATGTGTAGGTTGCATTGAAATGGATATATGAGCAAGGATCATGTGATTTTGTGAAGAGCTTTAACAAGGAAATGATGAAACAGAACCTTCAAATATTTGATGGAATACCTCTGCGAAGAGGATTCAACGGCGAAATGTTTACTGACCAGTCCAATTTGCATAGGATAATTTTACAGAAACCTGTTGTGGTATCTTTTTTTTTCGTACTTTTACCACGAACAACAGCATTTTGTAATCAGTAATCTAAGATTGATAAAATACATGTTCAAGGAGGTTTTTGTCTATCTTAAATTACTAAAAAGGCTTATCTACAACCTAAACATATGTACAATGAAGGGCAAGCCCTTCTCAGCACTGCAAGAAACATTATCTTCAATAACTACTATGCACAAGTAGAGAACACCCTTCAAAGCCAATAGCCTAATAATATCCCAGTGCCATGGTGCCACGATGCAAACTTGAGTTCAATGATCTCCAAATAAGCTTTCTTTACTGAACATCAGATGTTTTGTACGTGCGGGTGATTCGGATCTGAAGCAATTGATACACGAGGATGCTTAAAACACTTGCACAAAGTTAAGCAGGATAATGTTCAGAACTCCAAAGATAAAATAGTTTCATTCTTACTCATCACAGGCTCAAAGGCCTCATCTACAATACCGCACCAGCAAATACCACTAACTTCTTTTCAGCTTTTCAAGGCGGATAACATAAAACTAACGGGAAACTCATGCAAAACTTAGAAAGAAAATAAAGAAACAAATGAAAGATCAAGGGGATTTGAACAGGTTTTTCTTGGGTGTCCATGAATCCCACTGTTAAAATTCTTTCTTTTGCTTTGAATGACCAGAGCCAAAAAGGCTATGAAACAATAACAATCATCGAAGAGATACAATGAACTTTAAAGATTAATTATTGTTCCTACTAATTCACCCCATGTGACTTTAGCATGCTTTAATAGATGAAAGAAGTGCATTGTTTTATCTTAACCAGAGTTGATCCAAATTCTTTTACAAAAAATCACATCCAACAATACAAGTTTTGTTTAATTCCTAATTGAATTTATTCAGCATTAAGTTTTGTAAACTTGCTTTAAACTCATTTGAAAGATCCTTTCATCAATTAATCAAATACACCTCATATCTCAAACTAGTGGTCACTTGGAAATAGCAGCCGTCTGCAGCAATTCCGCTCTATTCAGCCCATCTCATTCCAAATTCCAATACGAATTTAAGGTAAATTAGGGCCTATAAAACTAGAGGTAAATTTCACCTTTATATAAAACAAACACACAAATCTCTAGTCAAAATAATTAAGAAAGACCAATCATAAGACTTCATCCCCCATTTAAAAGAGTATGTGCCACTAGATTCGGAGATTCAAGCATGAAAGCTCATGTCATGCTCATTACCTGTGCAAATGCATAAATAGCTCGCACTATTCTAGCATAATCAGTTCCAAGCATTTGAATGACAACATCTGCTAGAAGTGTTCCCCATAGACTGCATGAAGATGTCAGATATAATGTGGTCATAGACTGTATAGGAACAAATAGGATAAGTATAGAAAATCAGAAAACCTGGGAGCAACCGAGCAAGTGCTTTGGACTCTCTTTATGGATGAAGATAGCAATTGGGAAACAATGTCTCAAAAGAAATTAAATAAAAGAATGGACCATATTATTACTCATTCCCTAGCAGTGCAAACCTAGAGAGCCAGTTTGAAAAAGAAACATCTTTTCCAAGTGAAATGAGGAAGCAAATAGCTCCAGAAAACACTTGAATATCTTACCACCAAGGTAAACCAAATAGTAGCAAAAATTTGCAGAGATCTCTTATTAAGCTACAGCCTACAGAGGAGTAGGGCCATAAGGCCTATAATTCATCATTCGACCATAAACTTTTGAACTACAAGAGTAAATTCTCATGCCATTGAATATGTCTGCAGTTGAGACATTTGCCACTGGCATCAACCGGTTCAATCCAACAACTAGGTGATCCAATATAACTGCAAGATAAGAGTATAGGAAAGTTGAAGAACAGAAAATCCAACATAACCCCAAGAGCTCTCTCGATATACTTGGCCCCAGAACCAAGTCATGTATTTGGTGATGGAAAGCTTCTGTTCACTTTTACAATCTTGCCAAAAAAATAAGTAATTCATTTCTTCTTCAATTTAGGTAGAAAAATGAGTTCTAGTCAATCCACTTGCATAACATGGAATAACTTACAATTACAACTCATTACAGACTAGTTGAGCAGGCTAAATGAATATTCATTCCGCTTTATTTGGACTAGTCTAGTTCCAATATTCAATTTTCTGTCTATTGAGACATCTTAGGGGTGTCAAACTTAGATCAGATAAGTGAAGCTGCCCAGCCAGTCCAAGTTTGTGTAGGTTCAGTTGGGCATAAGTTCATTAATAAGTCAATTTGGACACAACCCATATAAATCCATTGAAAAGTATGGGTCAATTTTGACTATCTAGTTAGCCAAAAATTACCCATAATAAGACTCTATCCAAAAATAAAGAAATTTTACAGTCAGTTTTCTTTGTTGTTATCCACTTTCTCTCTCCTTAAAGAGAAGAAAGTTGTTTCACTCTGATTTGGTAATTTAACGATTTATAGAGAAACTAACAAACAAGACAAATGATTTTGAGCTGGACAGGTTGGTCATGACACCCTATTTAGCCCAACTAGACCTAACTCATCTTGACCCTAGCAAATTCTGGATGGGTCCAGTCTTGACCCACTCATTGACTCGACTAATTGTAAACAGTTGAAGCTTGATCCACCCCATTTATTTGACACCACTAGGGTTTTCTAAATTAGAGGTTCCCCAACTTATAACTTATAAGTAGTAATATGTTATTGTTTTTAGTAGCATGATTCTCTTCTTTATAAGATGAGGGTTCTTAAATCTAAAAAAGCCACCTAGTCCATTGAGCATAGTGGATGACATGAAAGGGAGCAAGATATATGCTGTGGTTCCACTAAAAGAGAAGTGTTGTTGTTCACTCTTTACAAAAAAAGAGATGAGTACTTTGATGATAGAGGATGTCTACTATTGACCCTAATGATACAGAAACTTTAGTTAAAAGGCAGGCAATGAAAAAAACTAAGTGATCTCTATCGCAGATATAAACAAGTGAACCAAATAGCGCTCTGAGATAGTAAAATAGTACATGGCAGCATTTCCAGAACAAATGACATTACATTGGACCAAGAAATGTCATCATGCTCCTTAAGCCTAAGTAACGGGAGGCAGCACCTGCTAATCCCTGTCAAAAACCCAACAATGAAATTTCAGCATGTATACAAAACTCTAAAGAAATCGTAGTTTCTGAAGCAGAGCCTAAAACAGTTTCACAAACTTCTTTGTATCAGGTTTTGGGAATATTTATTATGGATAGGGTCCTTCTAAGTCTAACTTATCATTTTTTTTATCTTGTTCTGCTCTGGGAGAGGAAGCGGTTTAACCAAAGTGTTTAGCATTATGGGCTTTCGGAATGATTGACATTTTCACCAAGAATTGCAAATAGAAAGTGTGGAGAATCATAGGGGATTAAGGTGTATGAGGCAGCATCAGTCATGAAAAAGAACTTATGACCGCTATTTCTACAGAAGTCTGTGCTGGGCTTTATGCCAGTATAACAACTACAGGCATCAATCTTCTGTAGTGAAGCAGAATGGGCAATTCTCAAACCAAGGCAAGTCATAAGAGTCCAAAACCTTTTTTGCAGCCAGCATGGCCAATCTGGACTCCAGGTTAAGAGCCGCTACTTCTCCACCCTGAAACCGACAAGAGCCATGTGAAGCCAGGTAAGTCAAGTGAGAGAATCAGACATTCACTTTTATAAGTCATCCAGTAAGCCATTACAATGCAGGACAGACTTCATTATCAAATGTTTGGGTGATGCCATAGAATCAGAGTTTTAAGACCATATTCACAAGAATATCCATAGTCAGAGCACAATAACTACTTCAGGAACAGTAAAGAGATCCATATAAAGTGTCTAACGTCAGCTACGGTCCCCAACACACTCATAGCTTTTAAGCACCTTCTTGAGGACTTCCCTGCTTATCTGATAATTGGCGGCCTCCAATAGCATCTTTCCAGAAAATCTCCTGGCTAACTAGAAAAGTAGTAAACACGGTCTGTCATTACAAACAGGATGAAAGCACAGTATAAGAAGCAAATTGCGGAGAAGGGTATCAATTTTACCCCGCTGTATATCCTCCCCAATGTTAGCACCCCGCCACCCTAGAACATAGAGACCAGGTTAACTAAAGTGTGATAAAAAAGGCTCAAAAGTTTCACAAGTTTGGAAAATATAAGTAAACCTTTAATATTATTGAACGGACCCCTTCTGCCCCAGCTTTTATTCCAGCAGCAGCTTGTACCTTCCACTTACTAAGCCCAAACTCTAGATTACCATGCCCATCAGAAGCATCCAAGCTTTCTTTTGAGCTGTGGAAGATACATATTCTTCTTGTAAGGTCCATATAAGAGTCAACATTTCCAATGAAAAGAAGAAAGAAGATAAAATTACAGCAGAGGAAGAAAAGTAAACCTCCTATATAGAGATTATAGAATGAAGAGACAATGGTCAATTATGCATCAATGGATCTGATAAGCTTTGAGCATGCCAAAATCAAATGCAACTGATCGGAAAGGCAAAAGATATTGAGGGGAAGAAAAACCTTATAAACTGTTTATATGTCCCATTTTTTAAGACACTTTTTATTTCCTGACAGCCTAGCATGCTTAAATCATTCTGTTAGTAACATCATCATTTTACAAATGAAATCCCCTAGTAACATCATTCTCTACATCATTCACAAGTTTCAAGAGTTTGAGTTCACTTAACTGATAAAATTTAAACTATAGTGCAGGGTAGTATTTCTCTGTCAAACTAATTCTTCTATCACTCTCTTAAACTTTTTCTTCTCTTCTATATGTATAATACACAAGTCAATAAACATTTTAAACTATATACCCAATGAAATAGTATCATCTAAATTGAGAGTGAGGATTATGTGAAATGACTAGTATAAAAATTTGTAAAGCATCTCATAATAACAAAACAACATGAACAAAGTCCGTCTCTTCAACCACACTATCCATTCTCACGATAAAAGCTATTACTACTTCTATAACCACTATTATATGCCTCAATTCAAAGGAGCTTTTACCTTGAGTACTCCTGCAGCAGATGAAGGAAAATCTCCGCTTCCAAGTCTTCTGTAGACAATTTGGCTGAGCACCTTATACTTAATTTTTCCCTGACACCAAGCAAAACCTCCCTATATGATGGTCTCCTGCCCCTATTTGAATACCAAAACAACATCAAACACGGACACACTGAAACGAGATAAAAATTAAAACAAAAGAAATGCATTGAAGGTTAGACATTAATAGGGTGATGATCACCAGTTATTTCTGTTTCATTTTTCAAAAGTTTAACTTCATCAAACTAGAGATGAATCGGGTGATGATCACCAGTTATTCCGGTTTCATTATCAAAAGTCTAATTTCCCACAAATAAACATCACTACCATTTGAAATGCACATACTCAACCACCGAATCCTTTAACAATGAGCTATCAACAGCTTTAGTCATGATGACTCATCCTCCACAGAGGGCATCCGCGTAATTTATATGTACAATGTAGATGTTATCACAAGGAATACAGTTTGAATAATGAAGATAACACACAACTGAGTTCCGAGAACACGACTCATTTATCTGTCAACTCGTCTTAATTAGACTGGCGAAACCGCGAATGTTTTAACGTTTTGATTAAGACAATATTCAAAAATAAAAAGTAAGAGGAAAACCTTAATGTGGACCGTGCATCAGCTGCGAGGAATAAAAATCTGGATTCAAGCATTGACAAAAATTCTTCCCTCTCTTCTAGGTCTTCTCCAATCATAACATAATCGAATTCCGCTCTTTTTGTTACAGACTTCAACAATGGACTAAAGTAACTGAAACATAACCATACGAGACAAAAAAAAAAATATGTAAGCTCCTCAAATTTCAGTAAAACACTTAAAATTTAGGACTATATTGCTAATGTACAATTACCTGGGGCCAAATAAAATTCTTTGAAGTTCATATAGTTCAGAATCAGTAGCGAGTTCAAGGACGGACCGAAGATCCGGATCAAATTCACTGCTGTTGCTCCCTCCTTTATAGTGTAATTCAAATATTTAAAAGAAATTCAAAGTTAAAAAAAATGACTATAAATGAAATTTTAAATTGAAATGTAACAAAGTGCTTTGAAAAATATACCTTGAGATTGAGTTGAAAGTAAGGCACGCGGAGGATTAATGAGGAGCCTTGAGCTAAAGCTTCTACGGCAATATAATTTGATAATCTAAAATAATAAATAAAAGAAATTCATAAAGAGTAATTACACAAATAAATGTGAAGAGAAATTGAGTGGGACCTGCATGTACAAGTTACAAACAGCTGAATTGATAAATTGAATAGACATTTTAATGCATAAGCTTACTTGGTGACTTGAGAAAGTAGGGTGTGGAGGTTGATGTAAATAGCCAAAATGAAGTGGCTGCTGACGGAATTGGTGGTTCAATGGAATTGAATAGAAAGCTCCGGTGGTTCCCATTATGGTGCTGCCGGAAACAGATTGATTGTTGGCTGTTGGCACTGCGTCTGTTGCTCTCGCTCCAGCCCACCAGCTTATGGTTAATGGTATTGTTCTTAAAATGACGACATTACCCCTTAGAATTTTTCACAAGCAGACTGAAAAGTTTTGAAGATATAATTTAGTTGAAAATTTGTGTCTAGTGAAAATAGTGTGACTTGTGAGTGGAAAGGAAAAAATATAGGTTGGGAATACTCTCAAACTACTACGTACTTCTATGAAACAAAGTGTTCTGCTTTAATCTTAATCTTTTATTTGACCAATTTATGAAATTCACCTAAATTATTCAAAGTTAAATAGAGCATCTTGTTAAAGTATTGAATTTAGGGTAAGAACCTTTAAGTAATGAAGTAATCGTCAAAATTCAAATTCAACAATCGTGTTTTTGAAAAGCGGAAATTATAGTTCAATGAAAAGGTAGAAATCAACAATGTGAGACTGCAATGTGCAACTAAATCAACGAACTCATCCCCTTGTTCTTTTAACCGTCGAACTATGAGCATAATCTAATCCTCTTCATGGTGGGAGGAAACAAGAATTTTGAATATTTCCTTAGTAGCTTATGTCACTGTGAAAAATTGTCCAATTACATGCAATACCCGAATTTTGTTTTAAAGAAGTCTATCTTTAGTCGCTACCAAAGATTGTGGTGGAGTGGTAAATAACTCGGTTACGAACTCCAAAACGAAATCCGTCTTTTGGCATGGAGCACCTTATCCACAATTGTGACTTCCAGATGCGAATCTAGATTAGTCGGACCTCAAAGCAGGTACTGAAGGGTGGGAAACCAAAAATGGGAAATTTAGAGAATGTGAAGGTCAGCACTTCATTTTAACACTACCAAAGAAATAGTAATGGTGTGCAAGTCATGGAAAACAAAACAAATAAATGAAGCATAAGTATATATTTTTCATGTAAAGTCCAGGCTGTCATTATTCTTGATCACAAATAGCATGTGATTCTTGAGCTACTTGTGTTTTTTATCCCTATGGAACTGGAATATGAAACTTAGTTTACAACAGATTAGACTAATACGGCAGTATACTGATGCAGAACTTAGAACCATGGCCATCCAGGAGCAGGTCTTTTATGATTAGAGTCGATACGCTTTAGCCAAAAACCTCAAACACTCTGCGTGGTCATAAAATCATTGTCTAATCCATGTTATGTAGTTTTAGATTTTCGTCATTTCTTTGGGTTAATGCCTTTGTCACCATTGTTAAACAAGCAACACTTGCTCTTTGTAGCATATCACAGAAATTGGCTGTTAGAAGGAGAAAACTGAGAGAAATGAAGCATCACTTCACGAATGCTTGCAGCATGTTTACACGTAACAGAAATTGATATAACAGTAAGTAGCAAACAAGATAGGCCCTCAGAGAGAAAATACTTCAACATTTCAAGTGCCTTTCTACCATGGTAACGGGGCCAGCTGTATGTTTGATGCCTGTGGAAGAAGAATCCTCAAAGATTGAGAGAAATTAATTAGGACATCAAGGCTTCAGCTTTACATACTGAATTCTGATGAAAAGCAACATCATCCCTTCTTGTCGTAAGCAGCTATATTTTGTGGTTCACATTCAGGACTTAATAGACGAACTAGTAAAGCTGTGCTTGCGCTCATAGAAATAGCCCCACAAGTTGCCCATCTAAGACTTCTGGGAACTGTGATTCTAGGACCTGTATTATCAGGAGACCACATGCATTGTTAGAAAAGAAACCTCATGCATAATGAAAACAAAATTGTTAAATGTAAAATAAACTAGAGTAGATTCTAGTTAAAAGAACTATGCCCTTCAGAGCTTAGTACAAACCAACAAAGTTTAAATAAGAGAATATCCAGAGAAGAGAAAACACAAAATGCAGGAAATTGAGGTTCCGTTCTTCGTCTATCAAATTCACAAGTCATTCAGTCAATCAAACCAGCTACTTCAAAGATGACACAACCAAGAGTACCAATTGCGAAAAAATCAAACTCTCAAGGATCGTGGTGACTATGGTTTCTTGCTTGCTGCATTTTATAACTTCTCCAGAGTCAAAAGATCCAAAATAAATCAGTTCTTGATAAGAAACAAACAGAATCCCTGCTTACATCAGGAAGCAGACAGCCTTCACTATCCCCTTCTCTCACTCCTGGCCTCTCCTATCTGGTTTGCTATCTCATTACCCTTTGCAAGTCTTTCTTCCATTATGCTTTCAATGACTAAGCAGAAGAGTACATCCCAACCCCAACTCCGCTAACCAGTCTTCCTCTCTTTCGCCCTTTCACCTCTGCAACAACACTCACTTTACTGAGCCAGTCAACTGAATAGACAAGGGTCCATTTCACTAATCTTTTGCTTCAAATATTAATTGCATTAGGCTCATAGTTACCCCAACAAATAGAGGTAGATAAATTAGTCCACCCTTCAGTTTATATCAGGGATGAAGGTAGAGAAGGAAACTAAGGAAAGAGCTGCAACTCTAACCTTGAGAACATTTTGCAAGTTAAGCTTAAACAAGAAGCTAAAAGAAGTCACTAGTTGACCTTAAAAATAACTTACTCACAGAGAAACAAGCTCATTACCACTTTCATCTTCAAAGATCGAGTCTTTAGACTTAACTAGCGTTCTTTCTCAAATTAACACACCTACAATTGGCATTAAGCCTTTTTTGGCACTTGATAAAGCAACCACACTAACTCAATAATTTACAAACACATTTTCCCATTATTGTAGTTTAGAGATCATAATACTACTACTATCTATTAGTGTATTTCTCTTCTCGTTGTATTCGTCAACCAAAATAATGCATAATTGAATTCCTATCTCCAAAATAATACAACATAACTGAAAGCATTCAAAGACTCAAAGGAGATTCTATAAAGAACAAACCATAGTGCAATCGGCAAAGCACCCAAAATCCTAATGCTCCACCAACAGAAAAAATGCCAGCAGTTTGTCTCATTAGCCTTGAACAGGGCTTTGCATCTGATCTCATTAACTCTCCATCCGAATACCCGAGCATACGCCTCAAAGCCATTCCCAAAACCCCTGCTAAAACAAATAGGTTGCATAAAATCTAATTCAAATGATAGTGTGAATTGTTAAACTGGAATATAGTGATTAATGAGTGATAGTAAAATCTTAAACTATATTTTACTTATAATTAATCCAGTTAATTGAAGAGCTTCAGTGAAGCATTTTCACAAACAGGTGGATGGCAGTATATGAAACATACTAAAAAAATACGAGTGATCAATTGAACCTGAAACAAGATTGAAAGTCTGTTGCAGTTACTGAAAAAAATTATTGTCCTTCTTGATTATACTACTAACTCCTATGGTTCTAGTTGTCAAGAAGACTCAGTTTTTTTTTTTTTTCCTGGTTTAATGGAAGAGTAAAAATTGTTAAATTGGGAGAGAAGGGTCAATTCAACAACACCCCTTGTGTTTTGCTATATTTATAGAACTACCCCTCTTGTCGGACTAATTATTGTTGTTTGGATTGTTGTTATATACTCCATCCGGTCCACTTTATTTGATGTTTTAGCTTAACTTTTTTTGTTATGTATTTTTTTGAAAATCAAGATAAAATTTTACAATGTCATCTCTTACTAATAAATGACTTTGAACAAAATGATTAATAATAATAACTTGAATAAGGGCTAATATAGTCAATTACATTGCTAATTAATACTAAAAATGTGATTTTCTTAATACCTGTGAAAACACCCAAAACATCAAATAATATGGACCGGAGTGAGTAATGTTTCATAATATCATATTGGATTGTACTACACTACTATATTATTTTGGTGAGTTCAATGTTTGAATAGATTGTATTGTTTTATGTCTATACAATTAAAAAGTAGGGTACAAAATTACTACAGAAAATGTAGGGTAAAAGGATAATATGAGAATATTAATGGGAAGAAGAGAGAAAAAAGATAGTAACGATGCGATCAAACCAAATTGATCGTGCAATAAAATAAGGCTTTTCCATGTAACAATGTGTTAACAATACTATGGTACAATAAAATTTTAAAGTAACAATCAAAACAAATATTATTTTTTGAAAATATTATTTACCCAAGCTAATTCTACTGAGTGTACTTAATTTTCACAAAATTGTAACTACATTCCTCGAATTACTACTTCTGACATAGTATAATCTATTCAAACATTTTATTGACAAAACAATAAATACAATACAATACCTTTATAAGATACAGCCAATCGGTGAAAAAAAATACAAAAAGCCCAAAACAAAAAACCTATATATGCAGGGTTTTCTCATCTCTGCAGATCAATAGGTGCAGGCTGAGATGACAGATGAAACTCCAGAATTAGGGGATTGCATTTTACCCGGAGATGTAATGGTTGAAATCCTCGTGCGGGTTCAATTCGTCAAGTCATTGTTACGATTTCGAGCCGTTTCTAAGTCTTGGTATGTATTCCTCCGCAGCCGTGATTTTATTAAAATGCACCTTAATCATCAACATGAAAAGCTCCTAAGAGTTAGTGATAGGGGTCCTAGAGATACCCCTACTATCTCTTTCTTCACACTTGGTGATGTAATTAATGTTAATGATAATGCTGATGAAGATATTGAGGTTTACGGAAATAATGTTGATGATTTAATCTCTTACGTTATTGATTTGCCCTTTCCGTGTACTCCTGAGGACGAGGTTCGGGTTGTTGGTTCTTGCAATGGCTTGTTATGTGTTCATTTTAATAGGAGTTCAGCTATTATCTTGTGGAATCCTGGTACAAGAAAGTATAGATTCCTTCATCTTCCTAGTTGTGTTTCCTTTTATTATGATCCTTTTTTTCCTTACTTAATGCTTGGTTATGTCCCTGAGACTGATGATTATAAGGTTGTTAAGGTTCCGAGTAATGGGGAAGGGAAAAGGAGTGATGCTGGGGCTTGGGTTTACACCCTGAGCTCTGATTCTTGGGAAGAGATCAAGTGGCCTGGTTTGTTGCCTCCTAAAGGTGGGTCTTATGTTGCTGTTAACGGGTGCTTGTATTGGATGTCATGCAATGGTAATAATGGATTGGATGTTGTTACTTCATTTGATTTGTGTAAACATGTCTTTGGAGAAATTAAGCTGCCTAAATCTGATATTACTGATTTCAGTATTAAGAAGCTTGTGGTACTCAAGGGTTGTCTTTCTGTGATAATCTATTCCGGGCGTGGTGTAAATGTTGATTGCCACGAGGTATGGGTGATGATTGAACCTGACTCTTGGACTAAGCAATTTGATTTTTCATCATTCTCTAAGCTAGCACGACCTGTTGGATCGTGGAGAGACAACGAACTCCTCTTTGGCTACCCAAATGGGTGGTCACGTGAACTGTTATCATACAATCCTTTTACAAAGGTGGCTCGGAGCTTTCAGAGAAGAAGTTCATTGGGCGGGTTTAAAGTTATAAACTATGTAGAAAGCCTAGAGTCTGTGGAGGGCAGTTAATTGCAGTTGTTGCTGTGGTTTCTTTCTTTATGCAACCATTTGGAGCTTTTGAGTATCTTTCTGTCGCACTATATATTACAATATTTTGTTTGTGTTTAAGAAAAAGTACAAAGAAATTGGTGCATATGGAATATGGAGTAGTATTTTTAATTCAGGCTATCATTCATATGTTAACTTGAATGTTACTTTGATATTTTGTCATTACAAAGTATAGTGAAAGGAATGAGTTATCTCAGAATCTATGAACAATGATGTTTCCAATTCCAGTTAATTGAGTTTGTCAACTAAGCTCATAATTCTGATTTCTCGTTATAGTTTGTAGGCAGAGTCTCATTAAACACCATCATTAGGGAAATAGAACACTAATATTCGTGATAGATCAATGTCAAAGGAAATCCAGTCTATATCTGTAATAGGCACAAATCCGAAAATACTACATTACTTCAAATGAGAGAGACAAGATAGAAGGGATGGCCTGAAGAGTGGGTACAACAGGGGTCCAACTCTAAGCCAAAACCTAGAAGAGTCTAATAACGTGACTATAGTATTTTTTAACTAATACTCATCAATGATACAAGAATAAAGAACATCAGATTAAGAATATAGGGCAGAAACCCAACAATATACAAAGAATTAATGACACAACTAATGATCGAAAAATTGCATGATATCCGCAAGAACTTCACAAGCCTGCTGAGACCAGTCCATGTAATGTAACAATACCAATCAAGACATTATTTTGATCAATAACTGGCAAAAACTGGACTGGAGATGGCGGAGACTCCATCTTTTGCATTGCATCAACTGCCATAGCATCAGGACCAATTGTCCTTGGTTTCCTGAAACACCAAGAGAATATAAAGAAATGCCTTAATCTCACAAGATGTTAACTATTTATGATAATTGTTCCCTCACACAGGCAATTAGTAGAATACTACAAATATCTTTTTCTCTCATGATAAAAGAACTCTGAAATACAACCAAATTTGACATAGAATTCAATTAGCAGAGTAACTTTTGTGATGAACTTTGAAAGCTAAGTTGCTTGGATCCTCCAAAAATGCCGGCACACTGTGTCAAATCCTCCAAAATTACGTTACTTATGGATCCTCAAAATAGTTTGGAAGAACTTATTAGATCATATCTTCAAAATTTCTCTAACAAAACTATGTTAACACTCAAGTGTATAGTTACCATCAAACTTTTTCAATTTAGTCCCAAATCAGTTCGGCTTTAACATCGTCAGACGGTGGGAGGTGGAAGGAAACTGAATCAATTATATATGCACATGACTTCTCAAGGAAAAGGATAATTGCTGACAAAAGTTTTTTTAACGAGAGGACACATGAAATAACCTCCCTACTAATCCAAATTCTTTCTCAAGGAACTGTCTCACTAAAGGTTAAAAAGATCAGAGGAGAATGCATATTAATATCATTAAAACTATCAGCTATTAGCACTACAGAGGGGCACAAAAGATCTTATCAACAATGTGCTTTATAAATAGAAGCAAAGAATTTTCTTTTGATAAGTCAAAGCAGAAGCAAAGAATAATTCTTTACTTCTCATCTGGCAAGTCAAAAGACACCATCCCACTTTGAACAAGCAAGAAGAAAATTATGTTGCAAAATTCAAATTCCTATTGGAAGGAAACCTGAATATTAACAAGGAATTCAATGACGACTTATGTAATGTTTATAACAGTAAATTACACGGGGCAACAGTCTGTATCTTACCTACCTTATGAGGGAATTTTAACAAGAGAAAATAAACCAGGGCCTGATACATGTTAGTCAGGTTTGAGAGACAAGTAAATTGATGGTCTTGGATATGTGATATGCGAAGGAGTATACTCAAGCAAATCAAATCACGAATATTTGTTTAACAAAAGCAATTATTTCAGATTATGAACTAGGTCTTATACAGAGCATCAAATTTGGCAGGGTTAAAAGAGACTCTACAAGGCTAAACAACCAACTTCCGCCCTTAACTGTTTCTATGGGAAGGGGAGGGGCGCATGTTTGGGGAACATTGCTTTGGCTCAACAGTAAAGGTAGAACGCGAGGGAGGTAGGGTAGGCGCCTATCACAATCTTGAATCCTGGTTTAAACCAAGACTGAAATTTAAGAAGAAAAGGCCATAGGGATGGGCCCATTATCAGCCAAGTATCTATGCAGGAAACAGGGATTTCACGGTTATTAAAAGGAAGGGTTGAGGTGAGGAGGGTTAGGTGGCATTGCTACTGCTGTATTCCACCAAAATTGCAGCCTAATCTCAACTTCTGAATTTCAGAAAGTACCAAGATTGGCCGTTTCTATGCCCAGTTTGCCGACAATTTGAGAGCCTCAATGCTACTTGCATATACGAGCATTGACACATCACACATTTACATGGTGATCACAGAGGCATTGTCACCAGTGCTTCCGAAAGACAAATAAGAGGAGTGTGATTTATCATTTACTTCCTTTCAACCACTGCACAGACGTTGGCCCATAAATTGGCATCATTTAAAACACCTTATCGTCATCTAATGCAATAATCTTTACACAAAAAAGACATATGTTCCGTCAGAACAATATGCCACTGGTATTTTGGAAAGGAAAAGATAATGGCAGATCCTAAGTTTGGCCACCAAAGAGAATTTAAGTACCGCACCATGGATCAACAAAAGACTAAGTTAGATCTATTTCCAGAGAATGACAACAGCAAAAATCCTAAAGCACTATTATGATAATAGAAGGCTAGAAAGGTTTAGCCACAACTAAATTATGCTTGTCGTGGAATTTTTCTTTTATTATTCGAGAAATTATGTGCCTTTCACTGAAAACAATATTCTTCTTCCTTTCTGCCTTTTTTCCGCTTGTTCTTTTTCCCATGGATTAGGTCGTCCATTGGAATGCACAGGTATATTGATGGTACAAATATGCAACAGATATACAAGTAAGACATTACCTGTAACACATTTCTCCTACTGTAAGCTTGAAGATTCCTTCCCCGCTAGCTTTCAGTGTCCGACGTAAATCACCATCCGTGAATGTGCCTAGTAGATGAAACTCCTCATCAATAACAAGGAGGCACCCACATCCTTTGCTTGTCAATTCTACTAGTTGATCCATAATAAGATCTCCTTCCTTGCAAATTGGAAGTTCTCCTTTCTTCTTCATCACATCTCTCACCTGCAAAGTTATCCGTCAGTGACCATTTTTTTTAACAATACCAAGAATACTCCACAAGCACTTGAGATTGTTCAACCAGCTGCGTAAACTTTCTATTTACTACATCGCTTGTCGCAGTTTCCTCAAGTCTAGATACCTTTTTGGCTCAGCCAGAGGCGCACATATGATATTTAGATGCAATTCTTTCAAGACAGCTGAAAGCTCAAGCAGGCAGCAGCGAGCCAATCAATAGTCATTGTATGCCAAATTTACGCACCAGTGAGAAATTCATTTGATGTCTGTAAATTGGTTGAAGGGAATAATCTTCCTTTGACAGTGAAAGAACCAAAGAACACACCAGATTCCAAGAAGTAAAATAGATTCAATTGTAATCATTCAAAGGTCGACTAACAAGTTTAATTCCTAAATCTGCCTCTATTTAACTAGAGCAATTTAGGGAATATTTCCAAGATCCACTCATCCAAGAAGTATAAGAGGTCCGACTGCAGCCATTTAAAGGTCGTTCTATCAAGTTCAAATCTTGAATCCGCCTCTATTTAACTAGACCAATTTAGGCAACATTTCCAAGATCTTACTTCAAATCCGCAATAAATACAGCACAAAGTATCACATTTCACAAAGGAAAACCAAAAGAAAAACAAGACATTTCTTTTCCTCACCTTAAAGATCAAGCTTTTCCCAATCCTGCCAGCAGGATGGTTAGCAGCATACTCTTCCTTGCTCAAATTCCTAGCCCCCATCAACGCGATCGCCACTGTATCTCCAAACACCATTTGAATAGCAGTAGAAGTAACAGGAGCCAAATCAAAAGGGCATAATTCTCTCTCCAAAGGCAAATGCACATTCAGATCACATAACCCCATCAAACAATTAGGTTTTACAGAAGTAACACAAATCAAGAACACCCTTTTCGCCTTAGCACAAGGCACAAGCTTTAACAATTCTTCTGTATTACCACTTTTACTAAACATAACCAATATATCTTGAGGATCTAAAATGCCAATGTCTCCATGTAATGCATCCACAGGGGATAAAAACCCAGATTTAATACCTAACGAAACAAGGGTCTGTGAGATTTTCTGAGCCACAAATCCAGATTTTCCAACACCTGTAAAAAAGATTGTACCTTTAGCATTAAGGAGTGTTTGGGTGAAAGTTAAAGTTTGAGAAAGATCAAGATTTTGAAAGAAATGATTGAGGTAATTTTGTTGGGCTTTAAAAAGATCAAGAAGTTTATTTGGGTCTATTGAATCTTGCTTTGATGAGAAGTCTAAATATGATGGTGGAAGAGACCCCATTTTTGGGTTTTTTTGGTTCTTGTTTTGTTTCCTTTGTTATCTTTTCTTTCTTGATATCAAGAAAGCTAATTGTAGAAGTTGTGTGAGTGAGAGGGGATGTAGGGAAAGAATGTGAGCGGTTGATAGTGCTGGTATTAACGCGGGGATTGAGAGGAAGCTGGTATTTAGCTGAATTCAATTATATAATGTGTAGAATCTGCAGATCAACTGCACCATTTAATGTGCAATCCTTTCCTCTCTATTATTTGTGTCCGGTATTCGCTTTGAGGCTCATTAGTTAAGGTAAAAATCTATTTGCATCTCTTTATATTAAATGAATATATATATATATATATATACACACTAATTATTTATATGAGTTGATATAATTTGACGCAAAATGAATGTCACTAACTTTTTTACCTTCATTATAAGGTTAACTAATTTCTACCAATAGCGATTGTATTTATTGGATTCAAACTTGTTATCATTAGTTAATGATAAAATTATACTTACCACCCATCACAACATGAAGTAATATTCCTCTTTGAAAAAAGGTAAAGGGATTAAAAAGAAAAAGAAATAATTAGAGACGAGTAGTTTTAGTCCATTAGTTAGTAATATGGAGTTCTTTGGTACTAAATTTGTTAGTCCATTTATTTTCTTCAAGAGTCATTTGAGTAAAATTGGACACAAATTGTCAGTCCATTTATGTTTAGTCCTAAATTGTTAGTCCATTTTGTTTAGTCATTGTGCTTTTAAGAAAGTAATACAGCGAAGATGACTTAATAATGGTAAAGTTCTTGCTAAGGGGAACAAAAGGTGAAGAAGAAAGCAATAATGCATCCAGCACAAACTCAGTTCACGTGAAATCTTGGCAATCCAAACCACCGACACACACAATGACTCAGAGTAACAGCTAGAAAGTCATTATTGGACTTTCCTCTGGACTCGAATACCTTGCTAACAAACATTTAAAATTGATCTACAAGAAAATCATAATGTTTGAGTACACCACAAAGCCAAAAAAAGTGTACACCCAATATCTTAATATCATGTCGTGATATTAAAGTTTAAAAGGATACAATAAGTTCAATACTAAATTTTTTAAAAAATTAAATTTATTAAACTTAAAATCTCGGATTAAGTCTATGTGCTAATGAGCCTCGTAGTGATAAGAAATGCTGTGTGGTTGTAAGTTGTAATCTGTAAGACAGTTGCATAGTTGGGTCTACTTTTGGCTCCAGCTGGAATTGGCGTCACTTTCTGCAGGGCATGTTCATGCAATCAGAGTTTGACAATTTATTATAGCTTGTGCATGGCATTATTCTGCTAATACTATACATTTTCTAGTGTTTCAATTAAAACACTTCTTAATATGCACATAAACTCCTAATCTAGGGAGAGAAAGAGATGACGTGGACTTGCTTATAAACCACAATTGGCAGATGTCAAGTCTAAATATTTAATTTACAGATGTTGACATAAATAATATTTTCTTCTATTTAACAGTTTTTTAAATCTTACATGAAATTTGAGAGCGACTCTTCTGAAAGATCTTTCCATGCATACAGTTTTAAAATTTTCAATTATAGACCTTTAGATGCGACCATGTACGCCATCTAAATTGCTTTGCTAGATTTTCGTTTGCAATCTTCTGTTTCTTGTTTTCTTTCTTCTTTGCCTTTATTCAACAAATATTTTCACCGTGTTGGACTTGGAATTTGGATACCCACCCATTCACTTCAGTAACTGGGATAAGTTGTGTCACACAGATCCAATCTAGCAGTATCTATTCCTAGGACCTAAGTGCACAGTATGTCCCTATGTGTAAATATCATGAAAAGCTCTTATTAAAATCCTGAGTTCACCGATCTGTATTATGCTTTCTGATCACTCTTTGGCAATAACTTATTTTGGATGCTCACAGCATGTCATATGAATAGTCACAGCTGCTCAAACTTCAGCAAAACTCATGTGCAGTTCAAAACCTAATAAAGAAAATTATGGACTTTTGAATTGAAAAGGTCATGGAGTTCAATTCTTGAAATGTGGCTACCGACCTAAATTTGATATATTTTCTGTGTTTGCGCGGAATAGCCCAATCATCAAAAGTGGCTAAATTCGCTCGCTTTGTTGTTTCAAAAGAAAGGCCCAACTACATCGTGCCACCATCAAATTTCGTTCATGTGCCTGTTTGGCACGCGTTAATTGATTTGTAGCCGTTAAAAACAAATTTGCTGAGAAATAGCCACCTCCGGACAAATCTCAGTATTTAAAATGTGAAGCTTCAGTAAACTAACTCCAGTATAAATTACAGGGGCTTTGAACAAGTTTTGTTCAAGGCCCCAACATTTTGTTATGAGACTTTATATAAAGTTTCAGTCCCATAACAAAATGTTGGGGCTGTGAACTAAACTTGTTCAAAGCCCATCACTTGTTCACAGCCCTAGCATATTGTTATGGGACTGAAGCTTTATATATAAAGTCCCATAACAAAATACTTGGGCTTTGAAGTATTTTGTTATGGGACTAGTCTTTGGTGTTTTTCCAACGCTAATGGAGCTTAAGTGTGCGCGCGAATTTTTGGCTATTCTTCAATGAATTTGGAAACGGTGGATAGTTCCCAATTAGCGCGTCAAAAAATGACTAGTGATCAAAATTACACTCCTGCCACTCAGCCTCAAGGCCACACTTATTGCATAATGATTTACGAGCCAAGGCTGAGATATAGCATATAGCCAATTAGCAAAGTCTGGATTCTAGACCAGTTGGACACCACGTTTTTATAGTGATGATGTATTAAATCATGTGATGATATTGTTGTGTGGATTGTGAAAGAGTGTGTTTGTTTCATGTACATGGGGAAATAATCAGAGATATTTACGCAGTTTGTCCAAGTGGCCCAAAATACTTCGCGAATATGTCCTTTTCTCCAAAATACTACACTTCAGACCTATTTTAAGGCTAATATTTACAACATACCCAACAGTTATGTACCTTCTATATCTTCCGGGTTTACAGTTCACATTATTGCACTTCTAATGATATACTACCTACAACACTATGATTCAACTATTTCGTATACCTTACTGTTGTAAATCATTAGGAAGGATAAATCTATCTTAATTACTTAAGGTGTAGATTGCATAGTTCGTAGAGGGTAAGACCTTTCTATAACAATTTGTTTGTTCAGATACTTTTTAGTACTATAGCGGGGTGCTGTTGTAGATAACATATATAATAAAATATAACATGCAAAATATGTTCTAAAAAGTTGATTGTTATAGTGAAGTATGATTATAGAAGATCATTATCATAAATAAATACGACTGTATAATTTTTTTAAGGGGTAAAATACTTTTATGGGTATGGATGGATAAATATTCTTTGCCGCCTCAGTAGTCATGAAAAATGGGGAGGGGGTTCCATGGTTCAACGAAACCCACTACCTTTAATTCAAATTCTGTATTTGTCATCATAAATTCATATAATATGTAAAAATTATTAATTTATAACTCAATCACTTAAAAAGACTAGAACCCTAAACTCATAAACTTTAAATCCTAGATCCGCCTCTGAATTGAATAACCAACCAAAAATTTAAATAAGTAAAGGACATCAAAGTGCACAAAGCATCTCGCTTCCACGCAGGATCTGAGAAAAGATCGTACTTGAAGGGGTGTAGCATACTCGCCTATCATAATGCATGAATGTCACAAGGGAACCCAAAAAGGATTGGCCAATAATAAGTGAAGGTGTGAGTTGAGGAGAGAATAATATAGACTGATGCTCCATGATTGACTTTGTGAAGCCAGTAACTAGTACTCTTATTATAGCTCACTCTTTTCCTACTTGTATAGCAATTTAAATGAATTATTTTATAGGTCTAAATCAAAAGAATAATAGCCATTAACCACCGAGTTATCAATAGAAACTTAAAATTTGATGAGCTAAAATCATACATACAATGCCCAATAACTTTGAGGAATGATTATTACTCAGGTGTGTAGGACCAATTCTACATCAAGCACTTCAAAAGTGGTGTTACTCTAAAGAATTGGTATTCAATTCGTGTACATGCATTAAGTACACAATCAAACTATTAGTAGGTTAGTTAATGCAAATGTTGTTGCCCCTTATATAGCAAATTCTAAAAGTGGTAGCTAGGTACCTAGCTTGTAGAACAACTTAAAAAATGTGAGCTAATTAAAGTTTTAGGTACTACTCCATTAGTCAATGTGGAATATACGAATCAACAAACTACTAATAAAGTTCCATCTACTAATATTTTTAAAATTATTGCACTTGCAACAATTAAACCATTTAGCCGTTGATCAATTTCTTTGAAAACTATATCGAATCAACGGCTAAAAGTTAACGTACACCCATGCCTAATTAAAATTTACTTTTTTTAGTTACATACTTACATTTCATGTGACAATATTTCATTTTGCGTCAATTTCAAAAAATCAATAACTCTTTGTAACTAATTTAACTTAAATTTTACAATTTTCATTTTCGATGAAAAACTTTTTATAGCTATACAATAAATTTCAAAAACTTTTTTTATTTTTTTAAACTCCGTGCAATTCAAATTTTCAACGTAAATTGAGATCGTAGACAATTTTTATGCCTCATACAATACCAGAAAAGACTTACTCCGTATATTGTGGGATCAAATTGAGTATATATTGCTGCAATAAATGAAGTAGTAATTATTACTGTAACATACTTTATTGGTTTATATTTTGAAGAATTATTTAATTGGATAACACCACCATGACCCCCATAATTTTGCAGGCCAAGCGAAAGAGAAATTAAACCAAACTCAAACGCCCCCCCCAAAAAAAAAAAAAAAAAAAAATCAGCTCCCCCACCAAACAGCGAACAAAGAATCACAAATCACAAGAGCAAAGAGGAAAAAAAAAAAAAACAGAAAAAAAGGAAAGAAATATTCAAAAATCAAAATACAGTCATTTGGTTTGAAGAAAGGGGAGTATCACTATTCAGCTTTGAGTTAAAGTTGAAATGTGATGTTTGTTTACGAAGTATTCTGAGTTTTATATAATTCCCTTTCTATTGGATTAACCCGGTCATGGAATTAATCGGGTCGGGTCATTCACCTTCGATCTGTAAGTTCTCATTTTCATTCTCCTTTAGCTTTAAATTTTAATCTTTTTTATTGTCACAAAATTTAACTGGTGTTGATTTCTAGGGTTTGAAAAAAGTGAATATTTGAATCAGAAGGTAGTAAATCTAGCTAGGGTTTTAATGATTAGAGAAATTAAAAGTTTAATTTTTTAAATGATTTCTTAATTAATTTAATTTTTGGGATCCGCAATATTGCATTTTGAATTAATGTTTTAATGAATTTAGTTTTGATTTTTTTAGCATTCGCATTTCTGTTAATTTTTTTTCCAGGTTTGGTTGAATATTTGTTATAGTAGCTAAGAACATTGCAGAACTGTGTCGTTCGCTGTTAAATAAATGGCGGACTCGACCTCATCGTCAGTAGATGTAATACTAGAATTTTTAAGGAAAAATAAATTTACAAGGGCCGAAGCTGCTTTGCGTGGCGAGCTGAGTAATCGTCCTGATCTGAATGGTGTTCTTCAGAAGCTTACTATTGAAGATAAAGAGTTGACCGAATCATTAGATGGAGTAAATAGGGGGAAAACAAATACGGAGACTCCAGGGACGAGTTTCCGGAATAGTGAGGATGTTTACAAGGAGACGAGTTCGAGGAGTAGTGGTGAAATGTCCAAGGAGCTTATTGTTAAGGAGATAGAGTGTGGCACTGGGAGAAATGGCGGCTCAGACTGTAACTGGAAGAATGTCCAGGAGCAGAAGAAAGTTAATGAATCCGTTGGGACGAGTGACAAAAATTTCAGTTTTGCTGACGGATTGGAGGATACTATTGATATGTATTCGTGGAAGTACACTCCTGGTAATGGTGCGGTTACTTCTTATCAGAATGATGATGGAGCTACTGGTACCATTGATTTCTCTGGCTTGGTGCGTCCTACGAAGTCGATGTTAAATTCTTCTGAGGTCTTTGATAGTGGCAAGGCTCATGTTAAATGTGAGGAAGATGCCAGGTTTTCTGGTGAAAAGAGAACTTCTTGGCCTGGAAGTACAAGCAAAGACACCATGGAAGTAAAGCATGATAGTAGTCGAAATATTGAGCTCAAGGAGGTTGATCACCAAATTAAGCTTAGTGGGGCATGCTCCAGAGATGTAATAATTAATAACCCTTGGTCCAAAAGTGATGAATTTACACATCCTTCTTCCGAGCCTTGGAAAGATTGCATAGTTAAAACTGTTTTCCCGTTTTCCCAAGAAGATGTCTCGACAAGTTATGATAATGACGTCAGTAGTGCTGATAAGAAAGAAGGAAAACGAAAAACAGAGGTTAGTGATGTTAGGGCAGCAATAAAAGAACAAGTGGATGAGGTGGGAAGAGCCCTGTATCTTGGGAAGACTCAAGGAAGTGAACCCAAAGAATTTAGCGGCTTAGGCTTTTCATTTGTTTCTGAAAGCCAGAAAGAAGGATTCCCTAGGTTGCCACCTGTTAAATTGAAATCAGAAGAGAAGTCCTTCAGTATTCCTTGGGAGGAGAAGTTTGAACGAGATGGACCTGGGTCAAGGATTGCTAATGCCGACAACACATATTTAATAGGTTCATTTCTCGATGTTCCTATTGGACAAGATCTTACCAATTCAGGTGTGCTTCTTTATTGAAAAACTTTATCTTGTATTTTTAGAGTAAAAAAATCTACCCTGCGGCATTCAGCTTGCACTTTAACCTCCAGGTTGCCCTGCTCTGGAGCATGTGAATGTCCGAATTGATTTGAGTACAATTCCATTGGCATTATTTCCCCCATGTGGGGTTCTCATTAGCTATGCTGAAATCATGGCTTTGCAGAGTCTTGGGCTAAAAGAGTAGTTGGATATCAATAACTTTAACATAGAAGAATTGACGGATGGCACCGGCATTTCTTGGACTGGAAATTTGTAATCTAATAAACCATGTAAAATAATTGAAAATATGGCTCCAATAAAAAATTTATACTTGTCAAAAAATAAAACAGAAATAGCAAAATGAATAGAACTGTTTTTTGGCCATCGAAAGGAAATCAAAAGCAGCTAAGAAGGAACAAGCTATGGATTCAAGTCGTCAGTCTAGATAATACTCCTTTGTACCAATTTATGTGACTTAGTTTGACTGGACACAAAGTTTAAGAGAGGGATGAAGACTTTTGAAACCTATGGTTTAAAACAAATCATAGAAATTTGTGTGGTTGTGATTCATCTCATAAAGTAAAATTATTTGCTAAATCTAGAAAGTGGTCATTCTTTTTTGGGACTGACTAAAAGGGAAATGTGGTCATATAAATTGGGACGGAGGGAGTATATGATAACTGATCACTGTCAGGGGTAGACCCAAGTTGTGGCAAGTGTGTTCAACTGAATCTGCTTCATTGACATTTTTTTTTTTCATGTGTAAAGTATACTTGAAAATGCATATGTAGAACAAAATATCGCCATTAGTGGAGGACGTGTATTTGAGTTCTTGTTTGTGCAAACATCGCCATCTATTTAACATTGTAAAGTCACGAGGAGTGCTCGATCAAACCTCTCTCTTCGGCATATGACTGCAGTGATAGCTTCATTTCTTTTATTGTTTTGTTAAATTAGTTCAGCTTAATATATTATAAATTATTATTATTAGGTCAGTTCCTTCTATATTTTTTTTGGTGTCAAATTGAAGTTCCTTTAATCGTCACGATGATTTGTGTTGTATTATTTATTGTTGGTAAAATGTGTGAAAATTTGTATCTTTACTGTTTATTTAATACTTCTATCCGTTATAAAGTTGTTAGTTCCCCCCCCCCCCCCCTCTCTTTTTTGAAAAGGGGGGGGGGGGGTGCATAGTAGGTGACGTAAGGTTAACTAATTATGAGTAAAATATAAGAAAAAACAGTGACATACAAAATTCACTTTATTGTACATGGTAATCCCTTTTTCTAACTATTATCGAGTAATGTAATGGTACTATTTAACTGACCCCGCTTGAACAAAATCCTGGGTTTGCCACTGACATTGGCGCTAACAAATTTACTCTGGAACTGTACTCAAGATAAATTTATTAACTCTTATCGTCTTGGAATGCTTACTTACTCTCCTATTACACCTGAGTATCCTATAATTGGTGTGTGAGGAGGCTTTTGGAAAATGCAGCCTGCCTGGGGATTTCATAAGGATATTATACAAAACAATAGTTTTTGTTTAAAGTCAGATTTTTACTCCAGGTGTGGTGGACCAAAAAATGCTCATAATCTTGACCTAGTGTCTGTCTTTATAGAGACAGTTTAAAATAGAATCAAGGTCTACCGGATCAACAAAGAATGTTTATCCTCTCATTCATAAAATAGAACACTGTACAAGGAGAAAATCTGCCCTGCAGTCACAGAACACTACTCAGCATTAAGTCTTGGATCATGAGCTCAGGCTCTGGTTGTGTCTTCAACTTTTACTTTTCTGTGGCATAAGTTTCTTACAGCGTTATCGTTTTTAGTATGGGGGTGTTTGTTGAAAAATTCTATCAGATTGACTGCCTACTATTGTTATCGCATACAGGACATTTTGAACTTTTAATTTTTTTGCACTGGCAAAGCTATTAGAAAAACATTGTTTCTTGAAGTTTAACCATTATGAATGCAAAATTCTGCATGTTTTTATAATTTTTATAGTACAGTTGATGAATAGACATTAGATTTGTGATTTATGTTGGTTATGCATCCTAAATCCTATTCTTTTATTGGGTTCCTCAAATAAAGACGATAGAGAGGAGTTCCTTTTCAAAAAAGACGATAGAGAGGAGGTGCTAGATATGAATCGTTCATAGTCCATTGATTGTCTCTTTCTCTCTCTCTCTCTCTCTCTCTCTCATATTTTTGATTCCGTCGTAGGCAGTGTCTAGAATTGCCTTGACGTTACGATTCATCTACTTATCCTTGTCTTAGTCCGTCTTGAACTTCTATGTATACATAAATTACCTATTCATGGCTTGTGCGTAATAAACATTACTTTTCTGAATTCTGTATAAAAAAACATTACTTTTCTGAATATCAGGTGGCAAAAGGCCTGCAGGAGGTAGTTGGCTTTCTGTAAGTCAAGGCATTGCTGAGGACACTTCTGATCTTGTTTCCGGTTTTGCAACAATCGGTGATGGACTGAGTGAATCCATTGATTACCCCAATGAATATTGGGACTCCGATGAATATGATGACGATGATGATGTTGGCTACACAAGACAACCTATTGAAGACGAGGCCTGGTTTTTAGCTCATGAAATTGATTACCCCAGTGATAACGAGAAGGGAACAGGGCATGGGAGTGTTCCAGATCCTCAAAGAGGGCAAAACCGAGAAGAAGATGATGAACAATCTTTTGCGGAGGAGGATTCCTGCTTCTCAGGTGAGCAATATTTCCAATCAAAAAATGTCGATCCAGTTAGGTCTGCAGATGATCATGTAGGGCTGTCAGTAACTGAAATGCACAGGAGAACTGACGAGAATGACTTGATTGCCCAATATGATGGACAGTTGATGGATGAAGAAGAACTAAATTTGATGCGTGCAGAGCCAGTTTGGCGGGGCTTTGTTACTCATCCGAATGAACTTGTACTGCTGGGGGATGGTAAAGTTCTGAATGAGTGTGGAAGGCCTCGGCTGGATGATATCTGCATGGATGATGATCAGCATGGTTCAGTTCGATCTATTGGTGTGGGGATTAACAGTGACGCTGCTGATATTGGTAGTGAAGTGCGTGAAAGTTTGGTTGGAGGGAGTAGCGAGGGGGACGTAGAGTACTTCCAGGATCATGATACCAGTTTTGGTGGTTCCAGGCACGTACCACCAATTTCAGATAAGCCTTATTCAGAGAGATCAAAGAAAGAAAAGAAGGTAGCTAAACATGGCTCTGACAAATTTGTTGCTGGGGCTGATAAAGGAAGTTTTGTGCAGAAGATGAATCACTTAGATGGAGGATTCTCATTTCCCCCTCCTAGAGATGGACAGTTAGTTCAGACAAGCTCGAGTAAATCTTTATGGTCAAACAAGTGCAACACTGCTGTCAGCGATGAAGCTGATGAATCTCTGGTAGCAAATGATGACATGCTTGCTCCATGGAGGCGCAAAAGCAGTGAGTCTTCACCTGTCAAGAGCTCAAGAGATGAAAGCAATGCAAATGCTGCAGGATCAGATAATTCTAGTCCCTCTTCTCTTTCAAATTATGGTTATGCTGAACGGGAGCATGTGAAGAAAGAAGAAGAGACAAAACTAGCCCGTGCAACAGAAGAAGATGTGGGGGCATCGCTGGAGGATGAGGAAGCAACTGCAGTGCAGGAGCAAGTAAGGCAGATCAAGGCACAGGAGGAGGAATTTGAAACCTTCGATCTTAAGATTGTGCATAGAAAAAACAGGCATGTTTAGTCTCCTTTTGGCTACTATGAATCAGTGGACATAATTCACTTTAAGCTGATTTTACTACCTCTTTGCAATTGTTCTAGTCAAGAGGAAACTGCTTGTCATTTGCAATGAGAATTTTCATCCTTCAATGCACATAGCTGGTTTATCTATCTTCTAAAACAAAATATGCTGGTTTTCTATCTACAAACTTAAATTCCATTAATGCAGAGACTGTTAAGTATAGATTTTTGTTTATTTCTAATTTATTAAAAATGGCGTGTATATATTTCTGTATCATCCTGGTCAATACATCTTAGAGTTTCTGCAGCCTATGCTGGATGTTTTCACCTCTGCATTTGTCATGCATATTTTATGTTTCTTTAATGAATTTTCTTCATGTAATCTAGTTTCTATGTTCAGACTGTACATCTCATGTTAATTGGATGTATCTTATGAATCAGAACTGGCTTTGAGGAGGACAAGAATTTCCATGTCGTTTTAAATTCAGTTTTAGCTGGGCGGTATCAAGTTACTGAGTATCTTGGATCTGCTGCATTCAGCAAAGCTATCCAAGCGCACGACCTTCACACTGGCATGGATGTTTGTGTAAAGATCATAAAGAACAACAAAGATTTTTTTGACCAGAGCCTTGATGAAATAAAGCTTCTCAAATTTGTCAACAAGCATGATCCTGCTGACAAGTACCATTTACTTCGGTTATATGATTACTTCTATTATCGAGTAAGTGAAAATTCTTACTTTTGTTTTGATAACTATTACTTTGGTAATGTGGCCTGAAAGCCCCGGTATTTAACTGGTGTACATTAAGCGTCGAACCTGCACAAAACTTGGTTCGCTGCAAAAAAGTACTTGAACCATACAACTTGGACAAATTATTTTTATAAAAAAGTTGGCCTAGTTTTGACAGAACTATTTTCCATGCCTTCAAAAGCTTTTCTTAATTCTTTCTGTCCATAGAACGCACGTTTCTGCCAGATGAATTATATCTGGACTCGGCGTCTTCTTTTCCTTTATCTGAATACACAGCTGAACATAACATCCTTGACCAATGGTGGCATCGCCTATGTTACCTTTTCCTATCTTAATTTTCTATATTATGTCTCTATTCTTTCAAATGGAGATCTTCTGATTGTAAAACCGACAATTTATTGTCCAAGTTTGTATATGATGGTCACTTTGGGCCTGATCTTGAATACTGGATAATGGTAATAGTCACGTTCTTGTAAAATGTGTTAAAGGTATGTCATTGGCCTGCTATCAACAGTTCATTTGGTATAACCATCTGGTACCCACTAGCCCGACTAATTCGGATCTGCGCTGCGTAAGGCCCATTAAAGGGGGAAGCAGTCCTTCCCGGGGTTTCTCCATTCCAAGGGCTTGAACCGAGAACTCTTTTTAAGAGTGGGGGTTCCCATCCATTCCACCACACCTTTTAGTGGTAACTGGCAAGGCTATCAACAGTTAAAGTGCTCCTTTTGTGAGCTAGCTCCACAACCTCCCATGCAACCTGGGTAGTTTTGTGTTAGAAACAGCTATTAACTTATATATTATGGCACAATTTGATTTTGCGAAGAGGATATATTTTGTTGTCCCATTATTATACATAAAATAATCCTGTTAGAAATAGTTTTCTGCATTGGTTCTCCCATATTTTACCTTGTATCATGTATGGATAGAGGAAAGGCCTTCAGAGAATAAAATCGAGCTGTTTAAAGTACATCATATCTCCTCCTTCACAATTAGAAACATCTGAGTAGATTTTATGAACTTTGGGAACATGAGCGCCAACTTTCTCTCAACAGGGACTGCTTAACCTTGATAAGTATGTCAAGCTCTACCCCTTTGCCAATTTGAAATTAAAAATATGTCAAAGCTCACCCCTTAAACAGTCTGCTTGCTCAGCTGAGGCAAGCATCTTTAAATCAAATCTGATGACTCTTTTCCTATTATGTAGAGGTTTGTCACCGAGGCTAGCATGTTTAAATTAAATCTAATGCTTATTTGCCTATCATGTAATAGTTTGTCACTGTGGAGAAGCTTCTGTGTAGACCTGATGCTAGTTTATATATATTTTTTTTAGATGAGTCTGATGCTAGTTGATATCTGAGAAATCTTGTTTGGACCAAATTGTATATGACAATCTGAAAATTTTTGTTTTTGCGAATTAAATAGACTGTTTGATCTGTGACTGAATGTGCCTCTAGAGCTAGGATGGAGTACTATAGTTTTATTTACATTTTTTTTTTTTTATGAGTAAGATCTTATTCATTCGAGCCAGCACAATGATTGTACGGGATATGCATGAATCAAAAATGCATCTCCCCTATTTGTTTAGGAAGTCAAAGGAGATCCAACAAAGTTTTAAATCTTATAAGTCAACATGTTTATTTTTTCTTAAATCCAAAAAGTTGTGACCTATATATATATGTGCTTTTGCACAGATTCAGCATAGCCCTTGAAGCACCTCTGTGTTCTTTAATGAATTTTCTACCTGACCTGCTCAGTAGCATGTCAATTCTGTACTAAGAATAACCCATCAAGTCCATATAAATTTAAAAACATGTCTTTAAGTTGTTTGGCCACTCTACTGTGTTGCCGAAGATGGTTAATATCCTTAGCTACGGACCTGCACATAAAGCAGTTACTCCTTCTGTTCCATTTTGTTTGTTATACTTTCCTTATTAGTCCGTCCCATAAAAGACTGTCATTCTTTTAAATTTGGAAACAATTCAACTCCAAACTTCCTTTTTGACTCATTTATAACCACACAAATATCCATGACTTATTTTAGTCCACAATTTTCAAATGTCTTCCTTTCTTTATTAAACTTTGTGCCAAGTCAAACCATGACAAGCAAAGTGGGACAGAGGGAGTATTACATTTATTAAATCTCCTTCTCTGCAGGTTAGAATGAGTTACTCGGGCTCATGGTCTGTGATCCTACACATCGTAAATGTGTTGAATAGATGAAAGTGGTTTGTGATATAATAGACCCTGTCCTTCTGGTGTCTTCACTTCAGTGTATCTGGAATTCCTCGGACAGTAACTGGACCTTCCAAATTCCTTAAAGCTGAATCCGTCTTACTTCCTGATCTCATTATTCCTTCTAAATGTCAAGTCCCATTGACTCTGTGATCTGTGCTGGGCCACTGTTTTATCAGTTTTGAAAGCGCTGTTAATATTTTTATAACCTCATTAATGTATAACTTATTTGATAATCTCATTTTTGTATAATTTTGAATGATAAGTTTAAAGAAACTTTTGGACTATGAAATATGCTTCAGCACTCATCCTTGTTTCTGTTATCAGGAGCATTTGTTAATTGTATGCGAACTCCTGAAGGCAAATCTTTATGAATTCCATAAATTTAATAGAGAATCTGGAGGTGAAGTCTACTTTACGATGCCAAGACTGCAGGTCAGTTTGTGTGGCTGTATCCATAAAAATTTAATGTCATCAATGATTCTTCTCGTCTGACTTCAATATGAATCTCTTATGCAGTCGATCACTATTCAATGTTTGGAGGCTCTTCAGTTTTTGCATGGCCTTGGGCTTATACATTGTGATTTGAAGCCCGAGAACATATTAGTGAAAAGCTACAGTAGATGCGAAGTGAAGGTGATTGATCTGGGAAGCAGTTGTTTTGAAACAGATCATCTTTGTTCTTATGTCCAATCTAGATCCTATCGTGCACCTGAAGTTATTTTGGGACTTCCATACGAAAAAAAGATCGATATCTGGTCACTTGGCTGCATCCTAGCGGAACTTTGCACTGGCAATGTAGGTTCTTTCTCTATGCATTTTGTAATTATTAATTACCTCTTTGTAAGTAGTGAGTGAATAATTCCAATGTTAGGGATCTTCTGCTCATCATACCAGGCATTACGGTAGTTCTTAAAGTATTCAATCCCTTGCCCTTTTTACTCGGACTTTTAAGGGATTGGACAGTTGATTCTTGAGAAATGCGAGTGTTTCCAAAGTTTTGGAGTTAGAATCTGCACCAAAAAGGTTGGACCCTTGATATTCTCTGTCGTGTTACCCTAGTAGCTAAGAGCCGAGGGTCTATCGGAAACAACCTCTCTACCTTACACAAGGTAGGGGTAAGGTCTAGGTATACCTCATCCTTCCGGACCCCACTTGTGGGATCACGATGTGTATATTGTTGTCGTTGTTACCGTAGTAGCTAAGAACGTTTATTGGTGACAACCCTCCCCCCCCCCCCCCCTCTCTACTTGGTACCGTATTATGTCAAGGTCTAATCTTTTTAAATTTTTTTTATCGTTATTCTATTATTTTTTTAGGTTAGTACCTATCTCTCTGTTATATTATACCAGTTTTCACTGCAATGTACTACTATAGCTTTTTGAATTGACTCTGCTTTGTTTGCTGGGTGACATTTTTTTAAGTTGAATAAATGAAGCAAGTCTATTAAAGTGGCCTAGTGCTATTAGATCGAGATAACTCATCTTTTACGTGATTGTATTTCATTCAAGTATATATTCTCACTGACGGATATGGGATATTGGTCAGTTAGAACATTTGTGTATAGCTTAACAGGCAGGAATAGTCAATCAACATTAGTATTATGATACTAGACATGTGATAGTTCGCAGAGAGCCAAATTCTTCTGGAGTAACATCCACTATCCAGTTGACAAATCGAAAGTAATGCAAAAAATCTAATGACCAATAGTTGATTTACAGCTCTTACTTCAAATTATGTGATAAAAAATGAAGCATTCAATCTTCAAGTGTTGTAGTGATGAATTTTCATTTTATCTGATGCCCTTAAATGCATACAGGTACCTTAGTGTAACGTTCTGATTCCATTTTTTTTTTTGGATCGGTTCTTTCTTTTTTAATAAATGTTCTGATTCCAATTTTGCTACTGGTGGGAATTTCAGATTCACTTTTCTTGTGTTGCAGGTACTTTTTCAAAATGACTCTCCTGCCACATTACTCGCTAGAGTGATGGGTATCATAGGTCCCATCGACCAAGATATGCTTGTCAAAGGGCGAGATACTTATAAGTATTTCACTAAAAATCACATGCTATACGAACGAAATCAGGTAAATTCCTTCTCCTGTGGGGGGTGGTTGCGGTTCTGCTATTTACTTTGTCTTGCATCTCTCTGATGACTCGCCTTCACAAGATAAATGTATTTTGTTTTATTAAGGGTAACATTTTGTCTAGCTACAAGTTGACACTTTGATAAGATAGACAATGTCTGAGACGGTATATTTATTGATTTCCCAGAGAGGCCATTGTTCCCTTTTCTCAAATTCTTTATTCTCTTTATGAGTTGGTGAATAGTGAAATTGGACATATACGAAAGATTCTCCCATTGTTAGATGGTACCGCTCAGTGGTAGAGTCAGGAACTTATGTAAGGGGATTCAGAAAACAGTAGAATGTCACACTTGGGGCTTGATCCTTTGCCCTAAAGCAATTTCTAAACCCTTGTTACCACTATGCTAGAATCTTATCTTATTTCGAGGAGATTCAGTAGTTCATATATAACATAGTTATTGCCCTATTAACACTGTATAATTTTATGACAAAGGGGATTCAAATGAACCCCCTGGGCTCTACATAGCTCCGCCCCTTGTACTAGTGTGTTATCTGTTGTTGCGTTACTCGAACTGCAAATGTTGCTCTATCTGTCTGCTGCTCGCTAATATCTGTTCTTGATTTTCTCTGTGTTCGTCTTTTCCAGGAAACAAACAGGTTGGAATATTTGATACCCAAAAAAACATCCTTGAGGCATCGATTACCAATGGGGGATCAAGGATTCATTGACTTTGTGGCTCATCTTCTTGAGGTAAACCCAAAGAAGCGTCCATCTGCCTCAGAGGCTTTAAAGCATCCGTGGCTATCATATCCATATGAGCCAATATCATCTTGAATTATGTGAGATTTCTTTGGCAAATTGACCTGCTGAAGTTCTGTTAGTGCTTCAAATTTGGATAGTCAGGTGATGACATAGAAGGATATCTCCAAGTTGGTCCGTGTTACTTCCATATCACTCAGCTGTATCTTTATTTAACACAACTGAGAATGTAATCTTACTAATATTATGTAACAGTAGGGGTTTCTGTCTTGTGTGACGGAAAGGGGGATGCATGCTGTTTGTACATGATGTGTGTTGATTCTTTTAGGTGTTTAGTGATAGCATGTGAAATAGCTTTTTATCCAATTTTGGGTTCTTTCCTCATTTACTGCAATGTATCAAATGAGGAACATTAGAAACATATCATCATGACTCACATTTTCATCGGATGGTTAATGCAAAATTCCACTTGATGAAATCTTTTCCTCTCTCTCTCCCCCCCCCCCCCCCCCTTATACACACGATACATTAATTGCAACTCATTGCACCAGTGCAGAATAAATACAGATGAGAAGTAATTGGTGCTCAAAAGATTATTTTTTGTCCACAGGATCATTACATATTAGAGGCTGAAACATTCTCAACTATGTCGCAGGTGCCGAATCATTTAACCAATGACGCACACCCGAGTGTAGATTACAGCAGAAAAATTCAAAAACACAAACACGATAATCCTTAATGTTGACACCACAAAGAAGGCAAACATTATCTCTATGAAAATGCTGATTGGCAAAATGTCGTAATTTTAAAAGGACTAGCTTATCTCGACCTTCAGTATCCCTAAACAGTAGAAACAATTAAATAAAATTAAAAACTGGAACTGAAACTAACTGCATGCAACCTTCAGTAAGGTTTCCTTTGAGCTTAGCTAACGTTGCTGTAATTTTTGATAGATGTTCATCGCGGACCGTGTCTAAGAGTGTCGTACGGACACCGGCTAGAGTTGGTTCGAAGGACAGCATGCCATCATTAAGTTCAACAGCTAAGCGCACTCTTTTATACCTATTACTCTCAGAATCATACTCGTGCAAAATTTGATGCTTTTGATCTAGCCATTCATGTGCAGGTAAATATACTATGAGAGGCACCTGTTTGCTTTCAATCCAGATTGGGAAACAGTAATCACGGGCATACCCGGGCAGACAGTTAGTGAAGTTGGGCAACGTGTGGGAAACTCTCCAATTGCTGCTACCATAATCATAAGTAGCAATGACTGTGGTATACTCGAAAATGCATAAAAGGTTAAGCAAACCTTGCGTCAAACCTAACCATGTATTGAAACCAGGCCTAATTATATGACCTTTGAACTCAGGAAGGTCAATAAGTATAGCCTGTTCTCTCTTTGTATCAAAAGCAAGAACGCCATCATCTTCCCATGTGAGCCAGTGCAACGAATCGTGGGTGTAAATAGGTTTATCACGACACAATGTGCCCTCCTTCATTCTCCATGGCAATTCACGCCACGAGGATCCCTCCGATGAAAATACGCGAAACATATACCCTTGTTCTCCAACCAGTGTCCCAACGGCTACCAATTTATATTGATCTGAAGTAGGGTAATCAACAGCGAAGGCTGCACTATACCTTACGTTAGAAGTATACGGTATCAATTGATGCGCCCCAGTTGTAGGATTGAAAACACAGAAAGTACTAAACTGAGGAAAACTAAGGAGAAGCAGACCTTTGCATGATGCTGAAATTGTAACGTAACAGGGTAATGGGGTACAACGGAAAGCGAATGGGGTTGGAGGGTTTATATGGAGAATATTTCGAAGATTTCTGACGAAGAGGAGATGTATAGTGTAGAAATCTTTTGATGTTTGGTATAAAGTTTGAGAAAATTTAGGATCAGAAATCCGAATATTAAAACCTTACTTAGAACTTTACATTGAACTATAAGTTTCAAAGGCAGGTAGGAGATGATCTCCACAACTAAATCATTATTCAGTTCCATAGTCATGAAAATTCGGCTACGTTGCTCTGTGGTGTATACCTCAATAGCCGTTTCTTTTTCGAGACTATATATATATAGAGGACATCACATATTTAACTTAACAGTTCCGTGTCTTCATTATATATAGTAGAAGGTAACTTGGACTCTATTATTTACCAAAAAATATGAAGATCAACTTCTTGTTGCTTATGGGAAAAAACATTAATCATACCATACTGAACCGATTATTGAATTTTTTAAAGTAAACATAGGTTTCATTATAAATTTATAACAGTAGCAAATAATTTGATGGATTTTTAATTTAATTAAGGAAATCGACCCCCCCCCCCCCCCCACAACTGAGCCTACACAATTTATACATATAAAATTTACAATTAATTCCTCTCTACATATATATGTTACTTCATTTATCAATTTTTATTTGATCATTGATTGAAAAGGTCAAAATACATGAACTTTCAGTTCTGTAATGTGTGATGCATCTCAGATTGAAAAACTATGTTTAATTTTTTTGAATTGTTGTCTGATCAACTGAGGTATCCTTGAAAGATAGTAAAAAATTCAGATATTGCAAACCCATGACACTAGACTAATTGTTTCACAAAATTAGGTCTTCTTCAAGAGCCTAAAAGCCAATATAATATTCGTATCGTGAAAATGAATGTCCCTGCTTTATTTCATGCCCATGGCCTAAACTTAAGTTTCTGGATGATCATGTGATTGCTAAAGTTAAATTGATAGCTAGTACTACATTATTATATCAAAATGTAAATAACAAGAACTTTTTTATTACTGTTCTGCATCTTAAACGTGCGGCCAATTTGATATATGTGCTCCTTTAACAACGTTTCGCATGTGTCGTAGCGCTTATTTGCAGTTAGTCACTGGAGTGGTAGCGGCGGCACCTCAGTTTGAAGGAATATTGCTCATTTATTTTCTTGAAGTGATTAACCTGAGCAAAAAAGGCCATTGATAGATTATAAAAACTTATAAAGATCAATTCTACTTAGTTTGTTGCTTAACCCTTTGTATGCAAAGGACAAGGTGGAACGTTACAGAAACTTTCTTGGCTTTTAACATTGTCTCTAACACAAATGATCAAATATGGTAAGTACAATTACTAAGAGGCTTAATGCCTGGCAAGGTAAGTTCCTATCTTATGGAGGTAAAATTGTTTTAACTAAAACTGTTCTTCAATCCTTGTCTATCTATACTTTGTCTGCTATGTGCCTTCCAAAAGGGTACTCTTTATCTTATTGAAAAACATTTTGCCAACTTCTTTTGCGGGTTCAGTGATGACAAAAAGAAATATCATTGGTCCTCTTGGAAAAATCTATGTTACTCTTTTGATGGAGGAGACATTGGTATCAGATCCATGGAGGTGATACCAGTCACCTTAGCTACTAAAAGGTGGTGGAGATTCAGATCTACACCATCTTTATGGGCAACTTTTAAAAAAAATAAATGTTGTGTTCGAGCTCACCCTGTTACGCAAGTTTTTGTTCCAGGTAACTCCAATGCTTGGAGAAATATGCTCCAGGTCAGAAAGGAAGCAGAGAAGCACACTATTTGGCAAGTTAATTCAGACAATAGTAGCTTCTGGTGGGACAATTGGACTAACAATGGTCCACTAGCTATCCTGGTTCCTCAACTACTAAAAGTGACAAAGTTCAAGTCAAACAATTCATGACTAATGGCAACTAGAACACTACTAATTAAGCTTATTGTTCATCAAATTTGTAAATAGACATAGGTAGCCAGGAGAAACCTGATCAAATTATATGGGATCTCACTGAAGATGGCAGATATTCTAATAAATCAGCATGGCAGCTGCTCAGACGTAAGAAACCTAAGCAACAATTCATCAACAAGGTATGGCATTCTTGTATCCCTTCTAAAATTTCCTTCCTTGCTTGGAGACTTTGGTATGGTAAGCTTCCCTTTGATAATGTTATTCTTAAGTTAGAGAAACAAATAGTTTCTATATGTAACTGTTGTTCTAGGCCCGACAATGACTCTATCCATCATGTGTTCATTGAAGTAGAGATTCAACAACAACAACATACCCAGTAATTGAAGGAGAGATTGCTAGTTATATATGGAAAACATTTGGCTCCCCTCTCGGTATTAGCTATGTTAATGGTCCTATTAGAGTATTTTTAAGTACTTGGTGGACCAAGAAAGCTGTAAATGATATGCATAAGTGAGTTCTTACTATTACTCCCATTACAATCTCATGGTTTATTTGGAAAGAGAGGTGTGCTTGAAAGTTTCTAAACGCCAACCTTTGAATATTGAAAATTTAAGAGAAATTGTATCAAACGCTTATTGAGCTCAAATAGACCAAACAGACGTGAGCTGCTCAATGATTCCACCAGGTAGCTGCTACCCTCAACCAGTATAGGTACCCGGTAACTCGGATCCGATCCTCAATTTCCATTTGTTCATGAGTATTATCCAGAATAAATACAGATGAGAAGTAATTAGTGCTCAAAATATTATTTTTTGTCCGCAGGATCATTACATATTAGATGCTGAAACATTCTCAATATGTAGCAGGCGCCGAACCATTTAACCAAACGACCCCAACCCCATGTATAGATTAGAGCAAAAAATTCAACAACACTTGACGCGATAATCTGTAAGATTATGATTCTAAGACGTCTCACTTTTTCTATTGGTGTTAAACTATAAACTTGGGTGAATTACATTAATAAGATACTTTTGACGCCCCGTGACAGATTTGACCCCAATAACAAAAACATTACTACAATTTTGGCCCCCATAAGAAAAGTTGTATTTCGTGCAAACAATTTAACAGCACGCAAGATATCTTCTGATGCAGGTAAAAAGTTTGAAAAAGCATAGGATTAGAAATCCTACGATTTAGTTCTTGCTTAGAACTTTACATTGAATTGCTAGCTTCAAAGGGAAGTGGGAGATGATCTCCACAACTAAATCATCATTCTCGTAATTCCATAATAATATTCAGTTCTGGGGTTCTCTGCTGTTTCATGAATAATTACCACAATCCTTTCTTACACTTTGTTTTCTTCTTTTCTTATTCACTCTATATAAGCAAGGAGACATCAGATTATAAGGTTTTTTAAAGTATTTTTCACCTTTTAAAATTTATAAATAAGGAAAATAGTAATAGAAGGTAACTTGAACTCTACATCTATTCTACCCAAAGTACGACCTGTTTACCAAAATATTCTTCCACATCTTCTCGTTTTAATCAATAGCATTTACTATTTTGTTTTCTTCAACACCATTGAAGCATCGTGGGCGGTTTTATTCTGTTTTCTTCAACACCGTTGAACCAATCACAGCTTCTTCTTGTGTGGCACTTCCTTTGTTTCAATAATCTCAAAACAAAATGGATAAAACCGCCATTGGGCTCGTACGGATTTTGTCATGTGCTAGTTGTGCACTTGTGATCAGCAGATGGTTCAATATATATAGTTTATGGTAAAAACAATACATTCTTCTTCTGGTGATCTAGTTGGATGACTGTGGTACTGGTGGTAGCAAATCTAGTTTGGCATTTTACTTTAATCATATTTTTGGGCACAATAATTTTTTTTTTTTTGATAAGGTAAATGATTTTGTTTATAATGAAGGGGCAAACACAAGTATACAAGTAGTAAAAGGCAGAAAACCTACACCAAAACATAGTTTTCTACAAAAAGATTCTCTTCATCCTTTTGAATGCCGAACTATACATTTTTCTCCCAATAGGATGATCGACTTATTTTTCTCCCATACATCTTAAGATTGTTTGATGAACTCAAACACCAATTCCTAGATTTGTTTTCCCGATTGATTTGCAATTTCATTGACAAAGGCATAGACAAAGAAAGATAGTACGAAAATCAAAGACAATGTCAAGACACGATGGTAATGGTCGTTTCCTTACATGGGTTCTGCCAGTCAGATTTGCTAAGTAGTTTAGCTTCTAAAGAAGAGTATGCTTTTTGCTTTTTTCATGAATCGCCTAACACGCTACACAACAGAAAGGAAATGCAAAAGGATAGTACACTCCAAGCTTATGTCAATTTGCTAGAGGACAAACCATCCAGTTATGTATTGTTTCCTGGTTTTGGGTGATGGAATTTTGGAGGGATTAGAATTGAAAGGCAGATATGACAGAAAGTTGCATACAAATGCAGTTACTAAGCATTTTTGATAAACGAATAATAAAACAAAAGATACTAGCCTCAAGTTTAAAACCTAAGTTCAAGTAACAGAGTCTTCCATCGCTGACTTGCTTCGATAACGGCGTTCAGGTTTGTGTGACACAATGTTAGTGTCAGCCATATGTGTTTCCATATCCTCTTCCATTGGATCTTCACATTTTTTAGCCTCTCCAGCGGCAATACTAACACCAAGTCCCTTTGCGTGCAAGGATTCATTACAAGCCTCTTCAACCATTCCCTTCAACTCACTCTTTGCTGTTGTTGCATTTGTGTTCTTCTGCCTAGGTACAAAGGCTACTGCTTTAGGATTAGTTTCCCGTGCAAATTGATCATGATTTGACTTCTTAACCTCCTCGAGAAGGTATCTACAAGCTTGACTATTTGACTTGTCATCAAGCTCGCTAGATGAATCCAAACTATAGCAAGTGTACTTTGAAGGGTTGAGAACATGATCAGGAACCTTTGGCTTACTGCGGCCAAGGACGGATTCACTTTCGTCAGAACTAGAGTTTAGTGATGCAGGAGCTGCCCAAGAAACTTCTACTTCTGATGCCTCTTGACATTCATCCTTACAACTAGGATCAAACCTGACCCGCTTCATAGACTTGAGCCCACCATTCTCTGATTTGCTTTTTCTTTTCAAAATTGGCTTCACTTCACAATGATCCTGAAGTGGTTTAGTGGAATGCTGCTCACCACTTAGAGTGATACCATCAAAATGAGTTTCACATTTCTCAGTTGCGTCTGCATCTTCCTTCAGCCTAACTTGTGCAGCCATATGATTTGCACGTGGGTCCCTAAGGATGTTATGTTCTGAAGCATCAGAAGATGTTTCCTGATCAATAATATTTTTCATGTACAAGCGATCACCAGCACCCACTCTTCCCTCAGCCACTCTATCATATTCATCTTCCTCTTCCTGGAGGAGCAAATCAAGAAAGATCCATTACGTATAAAAAAAAAGAACAAATATAAAATGAAAAATTGCCCAAAAATAACGAGAAGATGAGTATGAGAAATATCCTTTACTAAGTGGCATCCAAGTAAGGACATAGATTTTGCTAAGTGAAACAAGATAAGTTTAGAGAAGAAGAATAGCCATATATGGCACTCCTACAGTTTTAAACAAGGATATACCCCATTTTACAGCCTAAATACAGAAAGGGAAGGGCTTCGACCATCAAAATATGTGGACTTTCTCAATTTCTTAAAGTTTGACATAACTCCTTGAACAGAAATTCGGTATCAAGCAGTAAACTTTAAAAGAAAAGTTTAATAAACCAACAACGACGTTCTGATCCTCAGGCAACAATCATTTAAATTACAGCATATCCAACAGCTAATCGGATAGATGCCAATATGAATTATGGAAAACACTTCCCACACCTAAATTATCCCCTATTGCATAATTGGTCTGTCTACGACTCTTATTCCATATCACTCGCTTTACTCGACTCTTACACTTTGTTGCCAACCTTATATGCTCATACCCTTCTTATTTTACAACTAAGAAGGGCCAGTCACGCTCGATAGATAACGGGATTGGGCCATCCCATCTACCTTCTCTATTTAAATACCAAGCTATAGACTGTATCAGCTTCGAACTCATGACGTGCTCTTAAAACACACATCATAAGCTACACTCTTATCACGAGACCAAAGCCTCGAGTCACCTTATCTAGTATCTAGATACTATAATTACAAAAATGTCACTTTTAAACCCAAACACACACACACACACCAGATATTTAATAGTAATAAAGAAAGTAAATTAACAAACCTCATTATCAAGAGTAGAATCCAAGCCAATGGAAGATCTAATTTCCCAAACATCATTATCATTACGTTCACTTCCATCATCATCATTGAGATCATTATCTTTAGCCATCATCATATTCCTTTTACGATTTTGTTTAAATAAATCATTATAAGAAGAAGAACAAGGGGTTATGTCATCATCATCTTTGCCTTGTTTAAGTGCGCTTCGATTCCACTCTTTCTTTTCTACTTGGGCGTCAGTAAGAGACCAAGCTGATGATGATGATGAAGAAGCTGGTGATGGAGAGATTGAGCCGAATATTTTGTTTACACGAGCGTTGAAGCTGTCGTCGTTCATGGCTTATTGGCTTTTGTGCTTTCGGATTGGAGTGTTTGATGAATTGGGGATTTAGGTTCTCTCTTTTTGTTTTGGGTCGGCTCGTGTGTTTAGTCGGCTTACTCCTTACGTTTTCCTATTTACGAGTACATTCTACTCCACCGTCCAGATAGGAGTAGAAATTAGAATATAATTGCAGCACTGTTTTGGGTAAAGTTAAAATTCAAAGTGGATAGCAAATTATGATGATGAAATTTTTATTTTTAGTTTGAATTTACTCCATATAGTGTCGTCGCTCGCAAGAATTGACTCCGATAACATCTGTAATAGTCCAATTCATTAGATAATTATGTTTGTGTTAAAATTAAATTTACCTGACCTTTAACACGTAGTATAAGGTAGACTTGTTTTAAATATCTAACATCCCTTACAGGTTTATCAACATGGTACATATGATTATTGAGGTCACTCCTTAGCAACCCGTTACAAAAGTGTGTGCACGTAGACTTAAGGTAGATAGTGTCGGTAGTAAATTATGCTATAACAATTATTTAATGTGACCTAGTGGCATGTGGGCTACTCTAATCATCGAGTACTAATTAGACACGATTCACCTTCAGTCATCTCTCAAGGTCTTTGGAACTCTTTAAAACGTATAATTTTATATGTCTTCGAGCTCATTGGGTTCCACATTGTCTATTTACTAGACAAGCTCATCGAAAATTGTGTGGGCTCTATGTCTTAGGCGTGATCTAATGGTAAATAAAGTGGGATTAGAATCCTAAGGTTTGAGGTTTAAATCTCGGAGGAAACCAAAAAAAAAAAAATACTAAGTCTTTAAGGTCACAAGCCAGACGAGGGGGGTGAAGAGGTCACTGTCGAACGAGATCCATATAGAATTTTGAATAGCACAAAATATGTATGGAATGGCTGACCAAGTTGTTTAAGGTCATATTCAGGATGTGCAAAATGTTGGAAGAAAAGATATGCAACAACCCAACTCATTAGTAATATTTTCTGCTTTAGATCTACAGACAAATCTCGTTATAATGACAATATTTGTAAAATTTCACGACTGCTACAATGAAGTGACGTTATAGTAGATTAACATGACTTTCAAATGTATCAGTATGGTCTAAGACTTATTTCTTTATATACCTAGCATCTCTTATGTATTTGCCAAAGTGGTACATATGCCTATTGAAGTCACATTTTAGTGACTCATTTTAGGGATGGTTCACTTTATGTCCTTTCTCTCGAGCTCTTTGTCACATTGTAAAACATGCAATTTAACATCTCTTTGAGTTCATTGACTTTCACATTGTCTATTTTTTAGATGAGCTCATCAACAATTATGTGAGCACGATTAACACTTCCAATGCTTGCTCCATATGTGCATCTATATAGTGTTAAGCCTCTACTATAGGAAGAGGCACCGGCGAAGCTAAGTAATGCTTGATGAGTTCAACTGAATCTCCTTCGAGAGAAAATGATACTACACAATAGTAAAAATTATTTACAGTATTTAGTATAAATATATATGACTATCGAATTCGCTTAATATAAAAGAATTAGTAGTATAATGGACTAGTGGTACAAAAGTATTTTAAATAAAAAACTCAGATTCTATGTGTGACCTTTTTATTTATTTTTCTTAATTTCGATTTACCCTTGTGAATTCCTAATTTCGCCAGTGACGTCCTTGATCAATTCTGTAGGGGTTTATTTGCACCTTTTAAGTAATGTGAGGACTTATGTAGCATATCCAGTAGCTTCACAAAAACTGGCCTTGAGAAAATTACAGTGCAAAAAACCCAAGAGAATGGAGAAGAAGATGGAAGAAGAAATCGAAGTCCCAAAAAGTTCATCGCTATTTCCCGTATTTATTCAATCTCAGTCATCTACTCCAGCACCGCCCCATGCCACCACCTCATACGACGCCGTTCCTGAATGGCTTCGCAATTCCAGTTTCACAACAGATATTTCCGTTATAAACGACGCCGTTTCAACGAACTACGGAAAGTTCCAGGAGAATGTTCTAGAAGAAGATGACGAAGAAGAAGAAAAGGAAAATAAAAAAGGTGAAGGAACACGCTATGAGTTACTGGACTCGTCCGCATCAGAACGAGGCCACTCATCTGATGATAATAAGAAGAAAAGGAAAAAGAAAAAGAGGAAAAGGCAGCGATTCAGTGATGCGGTCCCACGCTACGGCTATGCTGGACTATCGTCTTCTAGAAAACCTGATGTTCGGACTTGGGCTTCTTCAGATACTGCTAATGTTAGGGATTATTACTTTGACTCTCGTGGCGATCGCGATAATTTAGCTTTTGGTAGCATCTACAGGTGCGTGATTTTTAATGCCTTTTTTAGCTGCTATAGCGAAATGCTGTTATATAGATATAATATAACATGAAAACTCGATTGCAAAGATAACCTGGCGTTATAATGAAATGTTGTTATAGAGAGGTTTTGACGGTACTAAATTTTTAGCTCGTGTGATTTTTTCTTTTGGTGTTACTGTCGTTTGTTCTATTGTCGCGATTTTCAGCTCACAATGGCCAATGAGATATGCAAATTATAAAATTTGAATGTAAACATAAAGATACTTATTCTCAACATCTAAAACAATGGAGAAGAATATGAGAATGTTAGGAAGTTACATATTGAGTTCTTTTGTAAATTGTAAGTAAACGGGAAGGAGTCACTGAGGAACTTGTTTGTTTTCCTGTTTGTCATAGCTGTTAGCTGTCAAAAGAATTTAATATCTGCATGTCATTGAAACTCTTATGTGGATTGCTGCAACAAATATTGGCTCGCGACGGGCAATACAATATGTGAATTATGAGCTTTAAAGTAAAATGTAAGGAGAGATTTACCTTTAACATCACAATTTGAAAAATGTTAAGAGCGATGATTCAACCTTTAATGCAGTGGAATTGTGATCTGAGAAATCATTATAATGCAGTATTTGGAGAGAAAGGAACAAGAGATGTTTTCAAGGCCACAAAAGATCCATTCTGAAGATCAAATCTTATTTATACTTTCATTATATATAAGCATATATCTTTTTACTTTTGATGCAATCAAATCTTAACTTTGAATTTTTTTGGTGTAGATTGGAGTGTAAAAGTGATGTTGAATTTGCTACAATTTGAAAAAAAGGCATTTGATTGACTTGCTTTATTAACTATAGAATATCTTCTGCTTTACTGTAGAATGGATGTTGCTCGTTACAAGCTTCATAATTCGAGGAAATCCTCTGAGGTCAATTACTATAGGTGGAATGATAAGAGAACTTTTGAAAGGGATAGTGATATTGATGCGTTGGACAGTAAACTAAAATCTGGAGGTCGCTATTGGTCTGCAACGTATGCTGCACTTGAGCACCATAAGAACTTGAAGCGTCTAAAAATATTGGCTCCTCTTAGGCCAATGATGAGCATGCCAGATGATTTCATTGCATTGTCAGATGAAGTCAAGTCAGATAAAGGAGTCGGAGGAGATGCCATTTCAGGTAATGCTGTGGTCGAGGAATCTTGGGAGGATGAGGTCTTTCGCAAAACAAAGGAGTTCAACAAAATGACAAGGGAACGTCCACATGATGCACAGATTTGGTTGGCTTTTGCACAGTTCCAAGATAAGGTAGCAAGTATGCAGCCACAGAAAGGTGCCCGATTGCAAACACTTGAAAAGAAGATTAGTATTTTGGAGAAGGCTACAGAGCTGAATCCTGACAGTGAGGACCTGCTTCTCTCTCTTATGAATGCTTATCAGAGCAGAGATAGCACTGATGTACTGATTAGTCGATGGGAGAAGATACTACTCCAAAACTCAGGTAGTTGGACATTGTGGAGAGAATTTTTGCGGGTCATTCAGGGTGACTTTTCAAGATTTAAGGTTTCTGAAATGAGAAAAATGTATGCAAATGCAATCCAAGCTTTATCTGGTGCATGGATTAAGCAGCATAGGCAGGTTCTCACCTTTGACATATGATATTTTCCTTTTTGTGTATAAGATATTGATAAATTTGGAAGTTACTATTTTTAGTTTATTTGCAGTTTTGAAAATTTGATCTTTGTGCCTGTTGTGTGGCTTCTAGGATTCTTACCTTCTTATGCAGTGTAAATGATCAAGCGATTGTGCCCCTTCTGGGTCAGTAAAGTGATGGTATTGTCTAGCAGTGAAATAGTTGAGAAACTGCATAATATAAATCCTTGTGCTTGATCGCGGATCCTTGAAAATGAGTTTGAGTCCTAAGAGCACCTTCTCTGGATCTGGGAAGAGATGGTGCATTGTAGTGTTTATGAAGGATGATTCCACACAGTTGTTGGGGAAGGATAGGGTTTCTGAAAGTAGTGGATAGTAGCTTCCATGATGAACTTGGCATGGACTAGCTCAATAAATATGCATTTTCTGGAACTTCCATAATTCTTGGTTGCTGAAGTAGGACAATAGTGAAAGCGATTTCCAATTAAGAAGCTGTCTAAGTGAGGCTTATGGCTTAAGGGTGAAACAGTATGATAGTCTCCATGTATAACCAGAATGTTAGATACTTTTACAACTTATAGAGATAGTTTTACCATATGTGCAGCAATACCGTGTAAAAATGACATTTTCCATGGAACTCACGAGCATTTATTAATATAATTTTGCATTTTGTTATATTTAGTAAATAACTGTAAAGCAATTTGCAGAACTTAGAAATTTATAGGAAGTATTCCTTTAAGTAATTCAATTTATTCTCCTTGCCTTGCTCTTGCCTATATGAAATCTTGCGGGCTTGCACATGCTTTGATGCAATTGTTTAGATTTAATGACAAATAAAATCATCTGGATTTTTTCTATCGCCATTTCATTCTGATTTGTTGGATTCAGGTTTCAGGAGGTTCTAATTCGCCGTCCATGGATCCTGCTATTGTAAGACTTGAACTCGGTCTGGTTGATATATTTCTCAATCTCTGCCGCTTCGAGTGGCAAGCTGGGTACAGAGAATTGGCCACTGCCTTGTTTCAAGCGCAGATTGAATACAGCTTGTTCTGCCCATCTTTACTTCTTAGTGAGCAAAGTAAACAAAGATTATTCGAGCATTTCTGGAACAGCGATGGTGCCCGGGTTGGGGAAGATGGTGCACTCGGCTGGTCAAAGTGGCTTGAGAAAGAGGAAGAGCTGAGGCAAAGGGCTATGAGGGAGGAGTCTTCGCATAATTCTGAAAAGGGTGGTTGGACTGGTTGGTCCGAACCTTTATCGAAAGGTAAAGAAAATAATGTAGCCGTAGAAAATATAACAGAGGTTGATGGTGTTCTTGATGAGTTAGAAGATGGATCTGAAACGAAAGATGATGAGCAGAATGATGATACTGAAGCTTTGTTAAAAATGCTTGGTATTGATGCTGCTGCTGAAGCTAATGGTGAGATCGTAGACACAACTACTTGGACTAGGTGGTCAGAAGAAGAGGTAGCAAGAGACTCGGGCCAGTGGATGCCAGTCCATGCTAAAAGTAATACTCTTTCTCCCTCTCGCTCTACATTCCCGATTGATAGTAGCTTTTTGCATGAAATTCAATGTCATGCTCTCTACCTCTGTACTTATAATAGCTTTAGTTTCAGTTTCATTCTCGCTGTGTTATTAGCACCATCTACCTGTCATGCCTTACTGCACATAGTGTTTTCTATCAATAGCCATGAATCATGATTATGCATCTATTATTTTGATTCTGAGGCTAATTTTATGAAGAAATGTGTGCGTTCGGTTATGCAGTTTTATGATTGCCAGTTCCTTGTAGAGATTTTGAACTGACTGATCTAAGTGTCAGTGTACTGCCTGTAGTTTCCAAGTGATGAGTTGCTTCTTGCCTCCTTTCGGTTGCTCTTCTCCTCTCGTCTTAGCATATGTTATCTGGCAGCAAATTGATTCCTGTGTATTTACGTGAAACAGCTGGGATTTCTCATAGCATAGATCCTGCTGATACACAAGATGACGAGCAGCTTCTTAGAGTAATAGCATATGAAGATGTGAGTGACTACCTGTTCTCTATAAGTTCTGATGAAGCACGGTTTTCCCTGGTATCCCAATTCATTGATTTTTATGGCGGGAGGATGACTCAATGGTTTGTCTTCTGTCTTGAGTATTAGATTGATTTCACTACTGATCATATTGATTTTACTGGATATTGGAGTTATACATGTCATATTTTTTCCATAAATGAAATGTGGAGGTCCATTCAGAGTGGTTCATGCTTGAGGATCTATTTGTCTGAATGTATCTGGACAGAAAAGGTGGTGTTTTTCTAGAATACTTGAGGATGATCTAATATGCTAAAATATGGACTTTTAAGTCTGAGAACCAAGCATCCTGTCACATAGTATATAATTAGGGGTGGACATTGCTATTTTGGTTCAAGCTTGATTCCTGTACGAAGTGCTTGAGCTAGCAATAGCTTGGTGAGCCTAAACTTTCGGCACTTGTACTCAATTAGTTGGATCATCCTTTTTATGTCCGGATACTTTTTCCTCCTTGAATTGATAGAAAGTTATAAAGTAATTTTTAAAGTTAGACTGTTCCTTCATATTAGCCTCTGGAATTGGATAGTGACCCCTAAGAATATAAAACACATTATTTTGGTTAAAACCTGTATCTACCCTGCTTTACCTTGAAAATTTCGAAGGGAAAGGGTCAATTTGTTGAAGTTGTAATTATATGCAGAAGGATTTTGAGTAGTTCTATGATCTTTTTGGCTTAAATTAACTAGTTACTGTTCCTCTCTGTCCGTGAGTCTTTTGATATAAAAATGGGCAGCCCGGTGCACAAAGCATCCTGTGTTCACGCAGTGTCCGGGGAAAGGCGTGATATAATTGAGTTTTATTTAGAGGCAAAGTTGACCTGTATGGAGAATGGGAAATCTCTTAATCTACACATTCTGATAATATTTTCCTGAATGTAGTCTGCAATATGAAACCGAAAAGAGGACAGTGAACTATGATAGGAGAAGGATGAATAAACACTTGCTGCTTTGAAAGAGTTTTTTTGACATTCAATTAGGTCTTCTTTCTTTTCGGGTGCTGAGATAGTAAGTTGTAATTCATAGACTATTACTTATATTTTAGTTTCTCAATCATGTCAAAAGATATTGTTAGATATATTGCTTCAGTGTTACAAGAGGTTCTTTTTCTTTGACGAAGAGATACTATTAATTGAGAGAAGGCACATAGAGGTGCTTGGTAAACTAGCATAAGGAAGGAATGAAAAAAAGAGGAACATAATTAGTTGTATGTAAGTTACTTCCTTTAACTCGTGCAGGAATTGTACGAACAGTTCAAGTTGGGCTGATAAAAGCCTTAGTTTGGAGGCAATGCCAGACTCTCTCTCTGATGAACTAAGAAGACTGCTCGATGTTTCAACCAAAAAAGGAAGTGGCCAAGTTGACACAAATTTAGAGCGACTTTTTAGCTGCTCAGATGATATCTCTATGAGGACTAGCATGATGAAATTTGTTCGAAATGCTACATTGCTTTGTTTCACAGTATTTCCCCAAAATCACGTCTTGGAAGAAGCTGTTCTTATGGCGGAAGAGCTATCAAATACCATGATGAATACTTCTAACTGTTCAGTAACACCATGTCGAACTTTAGCAAAAAGCCTTTTGAAGAGTAACCGTCAGGTATATCTTTTACTCGTCTTGCTGTTTATGTTTTCTACAAATGTGGCGTATTCACACTGAGAAAAAATAGAGTAGATGTCTTTAACATTGCATAGCACACCAATTATTTGCATTGCAAATAAATGTTAAGATAATTTGGACAATCAATAACGGAAACTTGCTTGTGGCTCTGTTACTTCATGAGATCGGTGTGTAAGAAATGGAAGAATAGTGCTTTCCTTGGCGACAATAAGTTATTTAGGTTTCAAGTCCTCGTTAAAATGTTGCTTGTTTTGCTGAGGCACAACTTCTCTCTCTTTTTTTTTCTTTTTCTTTCTTTAAGGCCTGAGAATAAATCATGTGTACCTCTTATGTGTTTGTGGGAATCCCTTTCAACTTTATTGCATGTGGTGGGGATTGATCCGGATATCATGTGATTATAGCTGCTGCAAAATTTGTCAATGTGAATTTGTACCTTTATAGTTGACCCATTGCTCTATTAAGGTGCTTAGGGACGGTAACAGTGTGGTAGATGTTAGACTTGATATTAATTTGTATTCTCGAAGATGATTGGTATTCAATGCTCATGGCCCGCCTCCCCAGGATTGTCATTTTGGTTCATTCATCCCAGTTTACCACAAATTCTTATTATTAATGTTCTTCATTTTTTTTACAGGATGTATTGCTATGTGGAGTTTATGCACGAAGAGAAGCAGTATTTGGAAATATTGACCATGCTAGAAAGATTTTTGACATGGCATTGTCTTCTATTGATGGACTTCCACAGGTACATCCTATTTCCTGTCAAACATGTTGGTGTGCTGTAATCCCTTCGCTGGGTTCCGTAAGAGGCAGTGTTCTAGCTAGTGCTAAAAAATCATTTCGTTTGTCATGCAATAAGGTTGTCCAATCCACATTTCTTGGCATTCTCAGTCAATTACTGGTTTTATTTCTTGTTGGTTAATCTTTCTTTGCTACCGATAATTTTTTTGGGGGTTTGTTACATTTGATGTTTTAGTGTTACTTTCTGTTATTGAATAAGCAGGATGTTCAGACAAATGCATCTCTTTTATATTTCTGGTACGCTGAAGTGGAGCTTGCTAACGGTATCCATGGTGGTTCTGAATCAACGGAATCATCTTCTCGTGCTATGCATATTTTATCTTGCTTGGGGAGTGGTATGAAATACTACCCGTATAAATGTAAACCATCAAGCTTGCAACAGCTGAAAGCACGCCAAGGATTCAAAGAACAAGTGAGTATGCTACGGTCGTCGTGGACACGCGGTTTAATTGATGATCATTCGGTTGCTCTCATATGTTCAGCTGCTTTATTTGAAGAAATAACAATTGGATGGACAGAAGGTGTCGGAACTTTAGAGCAAGCATCCACCATGGTGCTTCCTGGTAATCCGCTCTTCTGTGCCTATTATTTTCTTCCTTTAAACCTGAATTTTATGTCCTTTAGATCATTTACTGTAGCCAGCTGCACTGATTTGCTTGTTGGTTTAAGATTGCTTCGATTGATATGTCTAGGTAGTCGATCACTAGTTTCTACTTAATAAAAAAGTTAACATGTACTTAACAATATCAATTGTTATGAGATATGAACTGCTGCATACTGCTGATGAAATGCTGGAATATTCCTCCTTGTATCCTTATATCATGTGTTTGTATAGTAAAATTGGTATTCTTCCTGATTTATTAATCAATGAGGATAACTTTTTACCTCTAAATGAAGACAGTGGCAATGTCTTACTGTTTGAACCTTTGATTAGTTTTAGCATAAAAAGCATATTCATTATCTTCTAGGTAGGAGATTATCTTTGAATCTCCTTGTTGAGTTAAGTAGATTTTCTTTGGATCACCTTTTAACTGATAAAGTAGTTGTCTTTGTTGGACATACCATTATCTATAGTTGATAACTGTTTCTGTAGTTTGGAATCCTCACCTCCACACCCTCAGTCTTTCCTTCACAGCCAAGAATTGAAAGAGATAAAGGCAATTATGTTATTTGTTATTTTTTTCCAAAGAAACTGTGCTAAGAAATGGATGTACTTTACCGTATTTAAGAAATCTCTCCAATCTCTTCCTGGTGGCTTATTAGCATCTTACTGATTGTTACTGCAATGGCCTTACTGCAGAAAGGAGGCGGCAGAGTTATCATCTGGAGCGTTTGTTCAACTTTTACACAAGGATGCTTTGTAGACATCATCAAGAAATGAAGTTGTCCAAATTATGGGAATATATTGTGAAAGGATTGGACATATATCCATTCAGTCCAAATCTTTACAGTGCACTAGTTGAAATTGGCCATCTCTATATGTCACCCAATAAGCTGCGGTGGATCTTTGATGAAAATCTCCAAAAGTACGGCCCTCTTAGCCTTTCCCCCCTTCTATAAGACGTATAGTAGTCACAGTCCAAAATATTCTACCTATGTTTAGTTTGTTTGATCAGTATGCTAGGTTTTGTTATTTTAATATCCTTTTTAGTTGCATATCAGGTCTAGAAAATTTGTTATCTGCTGTAAGACTATTATGTTTCGGTTATTAATCACTAAGAACACCCAAGTTAAAAGGAATTTAGGCACAAATGCTTTAGTAGAAAATTATGTTTGGTGGTGCCAGTGAAATTTAGCAATACTGATGCGGCTATGTGAAATACTGATGCTCTAATTACTTGTATCATAAAATTTATTAGTTGATTTTTAATACTAACTTTCAAGCGGTCAAGTTTGCAAATCTGACTTTCAAATGTATGTTTATATATCCGTTTTTTCTCTCAGAGTGCTTCTTAAATGATCTTTTTCTGAAACACTCTGACTGACAGACTTTTGGAAATGAAAAGGTGTGCCAAGCATGTATTGTAGAAGGTCACCGACATCAAGAGCTTCTGCCTCTTTCTTGTTGGAGAGCCTTATAATGGACAATTAGATCTAATTTCCTTCCCCCTCCTTTAATCAGTCTAGTCTAAAAATGAAAATAAAAGATGAATAAATAATAAATTTATGTTCTTACTCTTTCTTCTTGTCTCCTTTGCTTAAACTTCTAGGAAACCATCACTTGTTAGTTGGCTCTTTGCATTATCATTCGACATGAGCAGAGGCGGTGCAGCACATAGAATACGCAGACTTTTTGAGAGGGCTTTGGAGAATGAGAAGCTGCGTAACTCAGTTTTAATCTGGCGCTTGTACATTGCATATGAAAGTGATATAGCATGCAACCTGCCTGCAGCTAGAAGAGCTTTCTTTCGAGCCATCCATGCTTGCCCATGGTGAGTATATTGTTCATGCTGTAACAGTGAAATGAATTCAGGACAAAAGAAGTTTCATAAAATTAAGAGGCCTAGAAGGAAATAACTGTAAATTAATAGGGGGTGGGAGATAAAGCATAGTGTTTCTCTGAAAATAGATACCAGAATTATTATTATTATTATTATTATTATTATTATTATTATTATTATTATTATTATTATTATTATTATTTGTGGTCATTCCCCTCTCCTACTGTTGAAGAATGCCCATACTTTGTATTTGAGTCTCCCATTGATTTCACCTCTTAGATATACTTTGTATTTGAGTCTCCCATTGATTTCACCTCTTAGATGCACTTGACAGTGAACATTGGCAAAAAAACTTCTAATTGTGATTAATAATTGACTGATTAAAAAAGGTAAAAACACTGATAATTTGTATTTATATGTCCAGTGTTCAAAAACTAAAAGTCTTCATTCTTTTATCCAACTCCGGCGAACCTTCTCAATTGTCAGTGTATTCTCAGTGCTTATGAGTTTTTGGAGTTAATGAGCTGGTGGCTATAGCTGATTCAGCGTCGTTATATTTACAAGTTGGCGGATGCGAATGTGTGAGGTGGATGCAGAAGGGCATCAAGGATGCGCTTGCGTCTTCTGTTTCCTTTGCTTTTTCATCCCATTGGTTTTCGCTAATAAGCAGCCTATCTCTCTACGGTCCTCATAGCATACCCTAAGATCTTACTATAAGAAAATACAAGTTGATGAAGGTCTCTCATAACGAACATTTTTCTGTTATAGGTAAAGTTAGAACCTTTTGTTAATCTCATGAAATAAATGTTAGTAAGAAGCTGTGTACGGTCCTCATAGCATACCCTAAGATCTTACTATAAGAAAATACAAGTTGATGAAGGTCTCTCATAACGAAACATTTTTCTGTTATAGGTAAAGTTAGAACCTTTTGTTAATCTCATGAAATAAATGTTAGTAAGAAGCTGTGCCTTGGCATATTAGCGGAAAAAGAGGAGTGATAGCATTTGAACAATTCTAAAGTGAGCTTTTGTGTACTTGTTTCTTATTGCCAGTGTGCAATTTTTACTGAATCGTAGACTTTGTGTATCTTTTTGTTTGCCGTGGATGGGTTAATGTCCTTGTCCCTAGTTGTCCCCTTGTTTACCGTAACACAAATGTCATGCCCTCAATCGTAGGGTTTCCTCTCCTATTTAATATTTTTTGTAACATACCTTAGAAATGTAGTTTGGGACCAGATAGATTGCGGCATTGCGCTATATTCCTTCGATCACCATCAGTTAAATTTTATTGATGTGCTTTCTAATAACCCGATTTCCGTTGTTGAAACTTTATTCAGGTCAAAAAGGCTCTGGCTTGATGGTTTCATCAAACTAAATTCTGTGCTTACAGCAAAAGAGTTGTCGGATTTCCAGGAAGTAATGCGGGATAAAGAACTCAATTTGAGGACAGATATTTACGAAATACTGTTGCAAGATGATGCTGAATCGTAAGTCCTGAGAATCATGATTTCTTGTGGGGAATCAGTTACAAGCAGCAAGCTTGTTATGCGTCAACATACTATATTCTGCTTCATGGCTTTTGTCACGGCTAAACTGTGAAGCACATGCTCTTTGGTTGGCGAGTTGGAGTTGGACATGCCCGTGAATGATGCCTTTGCTCTTACTGTGTGCTGATAGCTGTCATATTGGAAGGAAAATAGAAGATACGTTTTAATCGAAGAGGGGCAAAAGAGAATAGACTTTGCCTCGAGGAGTATTACAGGAATTCGTGTCCATTTCACTCTTACCATTTCCCAGGTTCTCTCGTGTCTCAAATATTTGTGTATATTTGGCTAACCTACTACGTGACTGTTGTGGTTTAGCATTGTAATCAATTTTTATTTGGCAAAAAATATCCTTATTACATCTTTGGGTCATTTCACTAAATAAGGTTCTTTTAAGTCATTCAACTGCACTTCAGACTTTTCTCTGGAATCCTTGATTTTCAATGTTTGTCATTATTCTCACCATTTCTCACAATAACAAATTAAGGACAGAATAATGATAACATCAGTGTGGAGTTTCGCCGGGGAGGATGGAGTTTATCTTTGTCTTTCTCTTCTCCTCTTCTACTTTTCTTCTTTCTTTTCCTGAGGTACAAAACATTAAATCAATTTGTTTTAAAAGCTAGAGTTGTGACTTTGCACAGAAACCTCCTTTCTTCTTGCAAATATTATGGCGTTTCCATTAAAGATTTCCAAAACCCATTGACGAAGCGGAAATAAGGGAAACCACACACAGAGAGAAGAAAGTTGGGTTGAGTGTTTAAAGTGAAAAGACAAGAATACCCATACAATTAAACGTTGGCATGTATTATCAGGTTTATTTTTGTTATCATAAATGGTAGGGTTTTTTTACACTGTGAGCCCATTTGGATGAGCTTAAAAGTGTTTTATAAACTTATAAACTCATTAGTAAATACTGTTTAATTTTGATGTGACAAAGACCATATTGGAATAAGAGTCCTAGTGTATATATAAATAAGATTCAAATAGGTTTTGCTCTATTATAAATAAAGTGCTACATATTTTTTATTGTGAGGATAGTAAAGAATATTTCTCCAACTCATCATACTTTATTTTTCTACACATACAAAGGTAATGGATTGTTAAATTTGACTTTAGGTCAAATTGTCGACTCTTCCTTGCCATATAGACTCGAAAAAGAAAAGAAGAGGTGGTCAAGTCCATAACAATATAAACGGGTGGCTATTGAGGTGTTCATAACAAGCAACGCAAAGGAAAATATTGTTATATTAATTAGTGACAATTACTATGGAACTGAGTGATGATTTAGTTGTGGAGATCATCTCCCACTTGCCTTTGAAGCTTGCAGTTCAATGTAAAGTGCTAAGCAAGAATTTTAATGTTCGGATTTCTGATCCTAAATTTTCTCAAACTTTGTACCAACATCAAAAGACTTCTTCTACATTACTTGTCTATGGAACATCAGATGGTTTTTCCCAACAGTACTTCCACAAAATCTCCATAAACCCTACCGCAACCATTCACTGTGAGACGACATTACCCGTTGACGTTTTAATTTTAGCCTCATGCAAGGGTCTCCTTCTCCTTAACTTATGTGAATATCCGGAATACAGGTTTGAAGATTCGATTTTATGTGTTTTCAATCCTCTAACTGGGGCGCGTCAATTGATACAATACCCAGAGCGTCCAGATGAATATTTTGAGGTAAACGGTGGTGTAGGCTTGGCTGTTGATTACCCTACTTCAAATCAATATAAATTGGTAATGATTGGGAAGCGGGCTAGAGATGACGGGCATAAGTTTTACATATTTTCATCGGAAGGATCTGACGGCATGTGGCATGAAGTCCAGATGAGAATGACTTTCTTCGGCTATTTGTATTTTCCTAATAGACCTGTTTACGTGCATGATTCCATGCATTGGCTAAGGAGTGATTGTGGAGTTGTTGCTTTTGATACAAAGACGGAAGAGGACACCATTCTTGACCCTCCCGAGTTCATCAATCATCATGATCCCATCGGCGATAACATGTACCTTGGTCTCGATATATGGTTAGGGGAGATGCAAGGTTTACTTACCCTTATATGCATTTTTAAGAAATCCACAGTCATTGCTACTTATGATTTTGAAAGAAGCCATTGGAGAGTTTCCCACACTTTTCCCAACTTCATTAAGGGTCTGGACCGTTATCATCCCTATGGAATTGGTTACCCTGTGTGGATTAAAAACAAACACCCACTTTTCGTACTAGATTGTAAGAAGTTTAATCCAATTCAATTTATTTATGAGTGTGATCCAGAGAGGAATAGGTACAACATTATTGCAGTTTTTGACAAAGATGACCATGTTAATCTTCCTTCCTTTGACATGCCTTCCTTCAGCCCAACCTTAGCCAGTGTTCATAAGACATTCTCAACCACAGTCGACACAATCGACACAGAATTATTGTCTGCTATTACTGCAACCTTAGATGAGCTCAAAAGATTTATTACTGATGGCACCGGTTAATTCCAGTTCAATTTTGTATATTTATTTGTTCTTGCTAGGTTCTAAAGGAGACTCAAGGTAAGGATTAGCTATTCCATTCAACTTTTATGTCTATTCTTTTTCATGGTATCAACTCAATGGAAAATGCGCCAATCAGCATTCTAATAGAAAAATATTGCGCTTACCTGGCTTCTTTGAGGTTTTGACTTCAGACAAACTGTGTTATAGCAAACAAACCATGTTTAATTCAATTCACAAATTCAAATTCATGAACTGACTCCTATTCTATTACTAGTTCGCCTACTCTAAATAAAAGAAAACGGAGTATAGATCAGGGTCCATAACCTCAAGAACACTACTAAAAAAAACTGTCTTTTTCGACCGCCCAATCGGTCGACCGTATTTCGACCGATTGTGGTGGTCGACCCAAATATGGTCGAAAATAGCCCTTCGACCGAACGTCGACCGACATTCGACCGACTTTTGGTCGAAGAACATGTACTAAAGTGACATGTTCTTCGACCAAAATTCGGTCGAACAAAATTTCGACCGAAATTCGGTCGAAAGGCTAGTTATTTTTTTTGACCAGCTATCGACCGAAAGTCGGTCGAAAACCTGTAAAAACCTGCAACATAAAATCTGAAATTAGCCCTACACCACCTGTAAATTCAGCGACACGCAGAAAAACCAGACAAAACACATTCATAAACGATATTCAAACAAGGCTAACAAAGCCAAACAATAGAAAGGAGTCTTTCAACATTAGTTCAAGTGTTACAATAATCAAACAAACTTAACAAATAGTTTAAAGTTCAACAATCACTACTACTACTGGCTAGAACCCGAACTAGAGTCGGCATCAGACTGAGACGGCGAACGGTGGCGACGTCTGCTCTTGCTCTTTCCCTTTCCCGAACTATCACGCATTCCTTTGCCTTTTTTTGGTTAATGAGGATTTGTTGCATCATTTCACGCATTTCTGCTTGATGAGCCTCATGTGCTAAGCGCATACCTTCATTTTGTCTTTTTAGCTCTTCGATCTCCTCTTGCATCCGAGTCATTTTTTCAGGAGTTTGAGAGCTTGAAGGAGCAGTAGAACACGAGCCCAAATAGTTCGATTTATGCTTCCCAGATGAATACAGAGTTGTGAGGCCATACGCGGACCCCTTCTTCACCCCTCCGACAGCTTCCAACCATAAATTGGTTTCTTGCTCGAGCGTTAGCGGTACTGGGGTACTGCTTTCGCATTCATATTGTTGAGTCGCGGTCCAGTCTTCAACGGCCTTTGTAGCTCTTTCCTGAAAAGTAGAAATATATCAACGGTACAAATATGAAGTATAAAAGTTGAAGGATTGGCGCGACTTTAGTTTGAATTTAATTACTTACGCAGGTCTCTTTTGCGCGGGGCTCGACCCAGACTTCTCCGCCCTTTTTATCACTCTTGATATGTCTGATCTTGTGCATTTCAGAGAGTGGAATAGTCCGATTTTCTTGCTTTTCCTACAAATTAAAGAAGAGAACAAGTTAGATAAAAAATAAACTATTATAGTAATTCTTATAAATTAAATTACTCTACCAAGCGCATCTTCTGCGTCGCAGCGCTAACTGAGCCACCGGTATGCAGCGATCCACCCTTACTTGATGCCCGCGCTTTCTTCCCTTGTTCGCTCTTCTTCTGAAATTCGGGACTATCCCAATATTGCTGCAGCTCTCTCCAATGATGATCATAGAGGAAGCCGGGCATTTTCCCTTTTCTGCGCTCATTATACATTGCGTTCTTGAATAACTCCTCGCATTTCCTGGGGAAGTTAGAACGGACTTTATAGTCCAGAGCCGGATGCCACTTACACTGAACCTGGCAATATTCATCAAAATATTTTATTTAAACATAATCATTAGAAAAACCTGCAATTAGTGATAAACCGTATGCATATTTATCACCTCAAAAGCCTGCATTATCCGCTGCTTTACTTGAGGGGGCACAGCGCCCCAAGATGGCCACGATTCTTTCTATTGAGATTTCATGCATTTCGTCACCACAGGAGTAGCATCAGTGTTGGGGAAAAAGCTACATAAAAAAACAGAAGGGTTAATAGAAATACTAACATTTACTACTAAATAGATAAGAACTTCAAAAATAAGATACTTACCTGTTATCCCCTTCGGGATAAATAGTCAACCGCCCGTCTTCCCATGTGCCAGGCTTACCGATGTAATATGGCGATCTCGGATCATAGTAAGGAATCTCCTGCTGTACCGAAGGGCCGGTAGGGCTAGATGGGTCGGAAGGTGGCTGAGTCGACCCAGACGGAGTAGTGGACTGTGTGGGATCGCCTAGTCTGGGAACGCCCTGGGATGGACCGGCCTGGGTCTCAGTCATGTCATAACTACTGAAGTTATGCCGCCAACCAGGAACGCCCTGAGACATGCCAGGTGGCCTGAAAAAATCTGGACTGTATCCTGAAGGTGCTCCTGTAGGAAGGTGATGCGGCACCTGAGACATGCCGGGTGGCCTAAAAAAGTCTGGACTGTATCCTGAAGGTGCTCCTGTAGGAAGGTGATACGGCACCTGAGAGGTAGGAGTGTCCTGTGCCGGCTCACCTGAAGGCTCACCTGCCTTTTTCCTTCGTGTAAACACTTTCTTCATACTTGTTGACACATTCACATTACTTATATGTAACATACTAGCACATTCATTGCACAAAAATAAACACATTCATTACACAAAGTAAAACACATTCATTGCACAAAAATAAGAATACAAATATCTTCTTATGTTTATAATTATATAAGTACATTAAACTAGCCTATTAAAAAAACAAAACATCAAAGTACAGATAAGGTCAATCATCATCATCAGCCAATTCTTCTTCCTCATCGTCATCGTTAAATTCTTCTTCATCTGTATATTCATCATCATCATTTGCCCTTGAAGCTCCTTCTCCAAAATTAACTGGGTTTTTTCCTCGACTAGCTACAGATGCATCTAACTGCTCATATATGTCATCAATATGTTGCAACTGGTCAGCTAGTTCATTGTCCGCTATCAATGGAACGGTTGAGACCTCGTTCTGGTATGCAACATCTAAAAGATCAGGGACTTCAACTAATCCCACCGGTTTTCCTTTTATAACTGCCCACCAATGGGCTTTGGCCTTTGATCTTGCTGGGTTCTTTGTCCGAGGGTAAGGAACAAACCACACTTGCTTTGCTTTCTGGGCAATGATGAAAGGATCATAGTGTCCATATGACCTTTTGTGATTAACCTCAACTAACTTAGAAGACGGGTCTACCCTCATACCTCTGTTACTGGGATCAAACCACTTGCACCGGAAAAGAACCAATCTTTTATGAGGCCAACCGACACTATACTGTACCTCGAGCATCTCCTCAATCACACCGTAGTACTCAAAGTCGCCCCCCTGATCACCAGTTCCTACTTTCACGGACACACCAGAGTTGTATGTTTTCTACCCTCCGACCGCTGCTTTGTATGAAACTTGTACCCATTTACAAAGTACATATTCATCTTTTTGTATTTATAATATGGGCCATGGCATATATGTCGCAGAAAATCAAAGGTGATGCCATTCACCGGATTGTTCAGCTATATAAAAATTTAATGAAGTTGTGTAAATAAATTTTTTTATCTAAATATAAGGAAAATTTAAGAGTTTGTTAAACACTTACAAATTCTGTAAACCAATTTTTAAAATTTTCGTAAACTTCCGCATCACCGAACTCAGCGACAAAGTGACTGCATTATGAGCCGAGGAAATTTCACGTTAGATAGAATACTTATGAAAGGCGAATATTAGGCGGTACCGTTAAAATAAAACATACTTGTAATAAGGTGTAACCTCGGGACAGTTCAACAGCACATGTGTTGTAGCTACCTTCCTGTCCAGTTCATTGAACTGGTATGCTTCGAAAGATGTATTTCCCCTGCCTGGTTGATTGAATACAGAGAATGCTGGGTAATTGGGATCACTATTATCTCCCACATCATGCCGATCCGGCTTGGTGCACAAACATGGAACATCCTTGTCGAAGTAGTATGAGCAAAAATGAGAAGTTTCTCTAGCCAGATATGCCTCGCATATTGACCCCTCGATTTGGTTCCTGTTTTTCACGTCCCGCTTACACTTACCAATAATTCTGCAATAATTATTGTGTTAGTGGAATAAGTTGGATTTATTAAAAAAATAAAAGTTACTAAGATATGGAAGCTTACCTCTCGAAAGGGTACATCCATCTGCAGTGCACCGGGCCTCCTAGCCGAGCCTCTTCAGCGAGATGAATAGAAAGATGCTCCATCACGTTAAAGAACCCGGGGGGAAAGATCTTTGTCAGCTTAGTGGCGACTACAGGAAAGTTCTGTTCCAACAAGTTAAGATTCTCTTCCTTTAATGTCTTACTGCAAAGCTCTTTAAAAAATAGGCTCGTCTCTGTTATCGGTTTCAAAACTTTATCAGGCAAGCCATTGAATGCAATTGGGAGCAAGTTTTCCATGAATATGTGACAGTCGTGGCTTTTCATATGATGCAGTTTCCCACCAGTAATAGCAACACACCTTTCTAGGTTTGAAGCATAACCATCAGGCATCCTCAAATTACTCACCCACTCACAAATCATACTTCTCTCATCCTCATCGAATGTATAACAAGCCTTTGGCAGGAAAATGTTGTTGCCTTCGTGGACTACCTGTAACTCAGGTCGCCTACAAAGTAGCTGTAGGTCCAACCGTGCCTTTAAGTTGTCCTTTGTCTTGTTCCGGACATCCATCACAGTATTAAGGATGGCCTCGAAAAAATTCTTCTCAATATGTATTGGATCCAGATTATGGCGAAGAAGATTATCCTTCCAGTAAGGCAACTCCCAGAAAATGCTCTGTTTAGTCCAATTATGTTCAACCCCATAACCAGGTGCTTTAGATGGCAGTTGTTCAGTTACCTTAGGAAGCTCCTTGGCCCTGTCCCATATCTCTATGCCTGATAACCTTCGCAGAGGCTCCTCAAAATCAACCTGATTCTTCATAAATGCACTAGTGTTATTCCTGAAAGGATGGTCCATTGGCAAGAATCGACGGCAACAGTCGAACCATGTGCATTTACCTCTATATTTCAAAGTGAAGGATTCTGTATCTTCCATACAATAAGGGCAAGAGAGCTTACCTGCAGTGGACCACCCAGACAATATCCCATAAGGTGGAAAGTCATTTATAGTCCACATCAAAGAAGCACGTATTTGGAAGTTCTATTTCGTTGATATATCATAAGTCTCAACTTCTTCATGCCAAAGTATCTGCAACTCATCAAGCAAAGGCTGTAAATATACATCAATAGAGGCTTTCAGGTTATGTGGACCTGGTATTATACAATTCAAAAACAGATAAGGACTGGTCATGCACATTCCAGGAGGCAGGTTGTAAGGAGTGACAAATACGGGCCAACAAGAATAGGGCGTAGAGGAGACATCAAAAGGGGTGAACCCATCAGAACATAGACCCAACCTTACATTCCTTGGCTCACTAGCAAATGCCGGATACACTTGATCAAAGTGTTTCCATGCCTCCCCATCAGATGGATGGGATAGAATACCCGGCTGCTTGGTACGGTCATGATGTCATCTCATGTGTGGAGCAGAACTCATCGAAGCATACAACCTCTTTAACCGTGGTATAAGGGGCAAGTAATGCATCCACTTAACAGGCTTCGGCTTCTTTTTAGGATTTTGCTCAGGCTTGTACCGATGCTCCTCACAAAATCTAAATGTCTGCAGGTCTGCATCATCCTTATAATACAACATGCAACCATTAACACAACAATGAATCTTCTCGGCAGAAATCCCCAATGAGGAAACCAACTTCTTAGTGTAGTAATAAGTAGTTGGTAAGGCCATATTTGTAGGATTTAGTTCATTCATAAGGGCAATGATGGAATCCATGGCAGCTTGAGAAATACAAAAATCTGGTTTGATACTCATCAATCTAACAGCAACCGACAACTGGGAATGCACCGAGCCCTCATAAAATGGACGACTTGTTTCCTCCAACCGTTCATAAAATTGATTTGCCTCGGCATTGGGAATGTGCTCAATGTTTGGCTGTGATGTATCCGGCTGAAGGGGATCATTAGCCGGGTACATCCCAAAAGCATCATTCACCATATCTTCTATTCTATACCCGGCTGCTTGGTCTGGTTCCACAACCGGAGAACTCCTAGCGCCATGAATATTTTTAAGATTTTGAAGTTGCTGCTGCAAGTCCCAAGGCTCTCCATGATTATACTAAACGTAATAATTTGGCATAAACCCCTTCTTATACAGATGTAACTCGACATTCTCCAAATCTTGTATCTTTACACATTCGCATTTTTCACATGGACATCTAATTTTGCTATGCCTTAAATAATCGTCTGTGTTGCGGGCTATATCCAGAAATTCCATAACACCCGCTACAAACGAAGGCCTCAACCCCCGCCGCTCGGGAAAGTTTCTATTATCCATCCACAAACGACGTCGATTAATGTCCATATCTACACAAACATTGCAAGATTGAGAAACAATATGTATGATTTTTTATAATATTTTGCCACTTTTTTGTAATCACTATAGCAAGATTAATGTCGTCGGGTTTGTTAATGCTCGCAACTTGTTTGATGAAATGCCCCTAACAAATAATATTTTCTAATAACACCCTATTAATTACTATTATCAAAGCAATTCAAACCAACAAAAGCTTATTCGTTTTAGGCATAACATGTTCATCTTCTCAACAATACCAAGGCAACAACACATTCCAAACAACACTACCAAACAATTCCAACAATCCCCAACAACTACAACAATCCCAAACAACACAAACCTAACTTTATAATAGCTAACAACACCAAACAAGTTCTTCAACATCAACAATAACTACAATAAAGTTTGCTAACTAATAATTAACTACCTATGCAACATTATAGGCCAAAGTTAAAAAATAATTAAATACATAATTAAATTCGGATTTAATAAAAACAAAAAAAAAAAAACCTTACCTCGAGGTTGATTTATGCTCCAATAGCACCTACTAATGATTCCCCACAAGTTATATGCTTCAAAACTACAAAAAAATTGAGTTAAAAAGTTAGGGTTTAAGTTTTACAAAGTAATTAAAATAACCCTAAAATTAAGAATTTACCTTGAATTTCTTGTTATAGGTAGTGTTTAGGAGGGTAGAATGTGTTTGATTTTTGATTTTGGGGGTGGGTTATGGTGGTTTTCGGGTATAGACGTTTGGGGGAGTGTTTAGAGAGATTTTTTGATTTTTGGGAAGAAGATAGAAATGGAGAAGAAGGGATTCTGCTGAAAATATAACGGGTTGGTCGACCGAATTCGGTCGATAGGTACAAAAAAATTTTTTGTTCGACCGAAAATCGGTCGAACAGTTTTGACTAAGTTAACTCTTACCTTTTACCTTATGTTATGTTATGTAATAGTCATACTCTTACCTCTCTATAATAGTCATACTACAATACTGTACTGTACACTCTTTGTAAAATTACATCTCTATAATAGTCATAATCAAATATTATGTAATTATATATATTATATTAAGAATAAAATATAAAATATTTTATAATAATCATTTGTATTATAAATATATTTCTTTTTTCACATTCATACCATAAAACTAATTATAAAAAAATTGCATCAAATATGCACAGTTTGACAATGGAATAACTTTCGTACTTTCTTCTTTAAATTTTTATAATTTGTCGGTACGGTACAACTAGTTATGAGTTTATTAATAATGTATTAGCCGTACATTTTTTAATTAATGAAATATGAAAATCTATTGAGATTTTAAAATTTAAAATTAACATGTATTTTTTGGGTACTTTTTTGTTATAACAACTAGTAAATGAGATCTAAACGTCAAATGTCAGTATACATATATAACAACACCTCATTATAGCGGCTATGAAAGTTCCAAACAATTGCTGCCACTATAACGGGATGTGAAAAGGTAAAATATTATCTCAAATTTTGGAGTATTTTTGGCCATAAAGTTGGTAAAAAAACAAGTATGGCATAACAATATTTGAGAATTATGCAAAAGGTAATGAATTGTCGAGCTTAACTAATATTCACCGACATCTTTTAAAAGGTCAGATAATCGTAAAGCACATATCCTCAATTGTTTCGATTTACTGTTCAATTTATACAAGGAAAGTAGTAGAAGGCAACCAGTTCTATATGGAGTAGGTTAAGTAGTCAACGTCTTCCTGCCGTAGAGACTCGAAAAAGAAGAGAAGGGGTGGTCAAGCAAGAATTACTATTGTTATATTAGTGACAATTACTATGGAACTGAATGATGATTTAGTTGTGGAGATCATCTCCCACTTGCCTCTGAAGCTTGCAGTTCAATGTAAAGTTCTAAGCAAGAATTTTAATATTCGGATTTCTGATCCTAAATTTTGTCAAACTTTGTACCAACATCAAAAGACTTGTTCTACACTGCTCCTCTATGAAACATCATATTATGGTTTTTCCCAACACCTCCACAAAATCTCCATAAACCCTACTGCAACAACTCACTGCGAGACTGCATTACCAGCCGTTAACGTTTCAATTTCAGCCTCATGCAAGGGTCTCCTTCTCCTTAAATTATATGAATATGCAAGTGGAAATTCGATCTTATGTGTTTTCAATCCTCTAACTGGGGCGTATCAATTGATACCATACCCGGAGCATCAAGATGATTTTTTTGATGTAATAGGTGGTATAGGCTTAGCTGTTGATTACCCTACTTCAGATCAATACAAATTGATAATGATTGGGAAGCGGGTTATTAGAGAGGATGGGTATAAGTTTTACATATTTTCATCAGACGGCACGTGGCATGAAGTCCAGATGAGAATGACTTTCTTCGGCTATTTGTATTTTGGTAATAGACCTGTTTACGTGCATGATTCCATGCATTGGCTAAGGAGTGATTGTGGTATTGTTGCTTTTGATACAAAGACAGAAGAGGACACCATTCTTGACCCTCCCGAGTTCATCAATCATCATGATCTCATCGACGGTAAACTTAACCCTGGTTTCGATACATGGTTAGGGGAGATGCAAGGTTTACTTACCCTCATATGCCGCTTTAAGAAATCCACAGTCATTGCTACTTATGATTTTGAAAGAAGCTATTGGAGAGTTTCCCACACTTTGCCCAACTTCATTAAGGGTCTGGACCGCTATCATCCCTATGGATTTGGTTACCCTGTGTGGATTGAAAACAAACACCCACTTTTCGTATTAAATTGTCACTTGGAACAGATTCAATTTCTTTACGAGTATGATTCAGAAAGGAATAAGAACAAAATTGTTGCAGTTTTTGACAAAGACAACAATGTAGAACTTCATTTTTGCGACATGCCTTCCTTCAGCCCAACCTTAGCCAGTGTTCATGAGACACTCTCAACCACAATCGACACAGTGTCAGCTATTACTGCAACCTTAGATGAGCTCAAAAGATTTATTACTGATGGCACCAGTTAATTCCACTTCAATTTTTTTTATTTATTTGTTCTTGCTAGGTCCTAAAGGAGATTGAAGGTAAGTATTCCTTTCAAATTTCATGTCTATTATTTTTCCTGATATCAACTCAATGGGCCAATCAGCATTCTCATAGAAAAGTATTGCTTGCCTAGCTTCTTTAAGGTTTTGACTTCAGACAAAATGTGTTATAGCAAACAAACCATGTTTAATTCAATTCCCACCCCAAAGAGCGAATAGTTGGGCACAGGATCCATTCGGACCTGAAGAATGTGTGACGCTGGGTCGGGGGAAAGGGGAGTGGGTAAGCGGGCTCTCTCTTTTCCGCAAACTTAGTAGATGGAAGAAAGAGTAAGCAGAGATGGTACCACTAGGAGACAAGATCAAATAAAGGAACTGAACTCAAAAGAAACTATTTGAAAGTCTGGTCTAAGAGCAGCCCGAAATCGGAAGTTCACACTCAGCGTGAATACTTTCTCTGAGAGCCCTCTTGGCCACCCACGACCTTGGCTTTTTAGAGAATCCCGCTCCTGTGTCATGACCCAGACCTTGGCTTTTTAGAGAATCCCGCTCCTGTGTCATGACCCAAACCGCCGATAAAGAAGAGGAATTGGCAATGTAGTACTCCATCTGTTCCAATTATGTGTACATGAGGTTTGATTTGACACAAACTCGTGGTCTAAAAGAAATCATTGTTATTTGTGTGGTTGTAAATCTTCTCATTAAAAGTACAATAATAAATTTAGAGTTAAATTATTTTAAAATTTAGATAGTGATCATTCTTTTTGAAACGGACAGATGCATAAACGGGAACAACTCAACTGGACCATTCAGCATATTAATAGAAAAATTTTGCGTGCGAAGCTTCTTTGTGGTGTCAGGTATTGACTTCAGACAAATGTGTTAAGTTAGCAAACAAATTAAACCATGTTAAAATTCAGTTGCCAGATTCAATTCATGAACTTGACTCCTACTAATACTAGTTCTTGGCTTCTCGCTTTCTGCTTTGAATAAGTTGTTCCGCCACCTACTCTACCAAAACAAGAATGGATCAGGGTCAATAACCTCAAGAAATAGAATAAGCAATAGTCCTTCAAACTGAGATGCCCCCAGCCACCACTCCTGTGACTAACCACAAATAAGATACTAGTATAAAATTAGCTACCAGTACCTTCAGCAGCAGATGGTTAAAACAGTGATATGATAGTTCTTATCAAAATGACAAGAACTTTTTCTAAACATGACCCTACAGAAACCTAGATGACGAGAGGTGAGAAAAGCCATGAGAAGTGAGAGGGTATTGTGAGAAGACCCCGTTCTTAAATTTCATCTTCTTCAAAGGGATCTTTTTCAGGATAGTCTCCAACCTGCAATGCAAAATTTAGAACTTGTAAGAATGTCAGAGCTTTAATGTAACTCACAACACAACAACAATGATGATTTCACCTTTCATTCCAAAACATTTTACTAGGGGAAGCTGGTTAAGTGGAATGAAAATGTAGTTGTTTCCTGGTAATCATTTCTGACCTCGACTCCTTCACACAGTAAAATGAATTTAAAAAATTCTAGAGTTTTACCTCAGCCAGACTTGCTAAAATCAACCATACACCTAATTATGTAAATCTCGCAATCAGAAGACTTCGTTTCTTTAATCAGTAAAAATAGTTAGACCCACCTTTACATTCTCCAATACGTTAGACTAGTATTTTATCAACTACCTAAAACAAAAAAACTAAGCCATGGGTGCAGGTTTCTTCATTAAATTATCAGTCATTTGATTAAAAATAATACACATCTTTGACTCTTATCTTCATACATGCACATAAACATGGACTTCAACTTGGGCGAAAGGTTGTATTTTCTGTAACTTAAAGTTGCATTCCCGTCCCATAACTATGTTTAGTGCTTAGTATAGATAACTTATAGAAAAAATTCTTCCATTTTATAAATCATAGAAGGTGCACGGGAATTGGACATTTGCTTACCACATTCTATCCACAGCATCTCCAATTTCTCTGCATTATGGAAACTTGAATCCCAAATCAATACTCTTAACTTCAATATGTAGCTAATAACTTTACCTTTTTTACGGTAAACTACAGTAAAAGTATTCATCCAACAAACAGAACTGCGTCACATTTCAAACCCAAGCATGAAACAGAGCCAAGTAACATTAACTGGAAAGTTAGGCATTGTAATAAATATGATAAAGATACCCCTTATACAAACCTTAACTTTGTCTGGTCGGACCATTGCACCATGGAGGAGAGGGCAGTCAAAGTAATGTTTTCCTTTCACCCTGTGTGAAACATATGAGAAGAATTTGGTTTCAATGCAACAGAACAACAACCCAAATATGCATTCCTTCAGAAGTGATCGCATGTTTGGAGTAAGAAATCAGAGTCAATAAGAGAACACTTGAGCAGGGACATTTAGGCCTCTGGCCTAGTACTGCAATAAATAATGAGCAGGGCAGATACATCATTCGCTTCCCAAACTACATGAATTCTATATAACTTGTTATCTATCAGTTCCTGCCCAATAATTTTAAAATTCTTTAACTTTCTTCACGCAATTTCTCTTTTGATAGATAATTTCTTCATGCAAATGGAACTTATCTTGCTATCTTTTTAAGCAAGACCGCAAGTAGATAATGCAACATCATGCTTTTGGTAGCAACTCAAGTTATAACCCTGTAGGAACTGCCACTGGATCTACTCTGTTCCTCTAGATCCAGTAGCACCCCAATAGTTCAAATACAATTTTGAGACAATTTGGGCATAAAGCAAAAGCTAGTTCTGTGTGCCATTACCTACCCAAATAGAAAAGACAATCACGTTTCACAAATACATGTTCTTTGCCATATATTTGTGCACAGAAACCTTAGACACCAATTCGAAACAGTGAACAACTCTAGGCTTGTCATAGTTTGTACAGTCAATTAGCTAAATACTGTATTAAGTTTAGACCTGGAGAGGAAGAAGACCATAATAGCCAACACCAGATTGAGTTCAACCAATACAGAAGGAATAATCAACTAGTCTACTGTCTGAAATTTCCTTCAAAATAGTTAATGCAAGTAAAGAAAGATTAAGCTTGTGGGTTTTTAAAAAAGGGCTAAAACTCAGTACACTCGACACAAAAGTAGTAAACTAGTAACTATATTAGTAAATGGATAGAGCACCAAAGAATGGATCAACAAGATATTTGTTTTGCTACTTCAAACTAATATTTAAATGGGAGTTTTATATTTTACATACATGCCATCATGTTTTCCCACTGGTTCATCAAACTGAACTCCAACCCAAAATCCAGGTGCAAGTGTTTCTGCCTGACCAACAAATTTCACCACGCCTCTTCTTGCTCCTGGTTCCACTTCACATCTGTCCCCTATCTGTTTTCAAAAAAGAAAACAAAGAATGGAACCAGACAATTTATCCATAACACTGAATTATTTTTTGAGACAGATAAAAGAATGTTAACATGCAGGAAAAAAAGGAAGTATTGAGAAGAACACAAATCTCACACCCCACCACCACAAAAAAGAACATATATATTTATGTGTATATATAGAATATCCATTCAAAGGATAAAACCAATTCACAGTAACTAGCTAATTCATGCTAAGTTGAAACTATTTTTTTGTTTATTTATTTCTGTGTTCATCAATTTTAGTTGGGGTTGAAGGTGTTTTTTAGTCGCAGGAAAATACATTGTCTGAAATTGTTTAAAAGGGTGTGGGGGTACAAGGAAATTTCTTTGGGTACGACAGACTGGTATTTTGGTCAACTTTTTCACTTTTTGTATAGCATCTTCTATGGCAATCAGCATACAAATTATTTGCTTCGTACAAACAAATAATGTACATAGAAGTAATCTCAATTTCTGCATAACTAAGAGGTTGACATTTGAAAACTGAAGTTCGGTCAAGAATGTATAATGTACATTAAGATAATTGTGCAATAAACAATTTAAGAAATTGTCCAGAGAAATGCAATAGGGACAAAGATCACCTAACCTTAATATTGGCAGAAATATCTTCCATGTAATTATCAGATATCTGTTGGAAAAATCCAAGTGAGGAAATGAATTAAAGACCGAGCATCGCAAAATATAGCAATTCTGCAAGTGAAAGTGGTGCTCTGGGATGGGAGAGGGAGACTAAGTATGGTGGAATTGGGGAAAGGGAGTGATCAAATTAAAATCTGAAGGGTCAGGTTAACCAGCTATATAAGGTCCTAGTATAATGACATAGTAAACTAAGGGAGGTCCACAATTATACGTTAGACAAGAGTGAAGTTAAAGTTATTCACCCTCAAGTTTTTACAACACTGAAATAGAAAAACTTACTTTAGATTCTTGACCAGGCAGTTGCTTAAGCGGCAATGTTTCCTTGAATTTTCTAAAAGTACCTAGAAAGTCACAATAAACTTGTCAACTCTGGGCTCCATCACAATAACATGATGATATCACTAGGCAAATCATAAATACAGAAGGGAAGTATGTGAACAATTATAAGTTTTAGCTTCAATGATTACTACTTAACGATGTTGATACCTACTGTTCATAATATTTGCTAGTGGGTGATGCTGGACTCAGTAAAGACTGCGCTGCATAGCTTGGCCTCAACGTAACAATGTGAGCGTGGTATGAAGTGCCGCTAGCCATGGTGTGGATCTTGTGGAAAGAGAGAAATCAGATGCTTTTGAGGGGATAGAACATGATTTTGTATATTCCAAAAGTAGCCTTCTATTCTTACTTTATCACTCTTTACTTTCTCACATTTGTCCAATAGCCAAATGACGGGCCATATGAACATTCTTTTAAGATATATTTTAAGATTACACGTAAATAAGTCAATTAAGTGCTTTGCAGAGCTATGCTCAAAATTATGTCCCTTGTTTTTCTCCTCCTCTTTGATCATCAATTGATCACCCCTCTTCACTTTATGTTTCTTCTAAGATTACTTAAATCCAAAATGTAAGTACGGAGAGGAGATGCAAGAATACATAAACAGTAAAGAGAAAGGTAAAATGAGACTGGAAGAGACAAGAGTAGGAAAAAAAAGAAGGGAAATGGAAATCAAAGTCTGATAAACTGAATAAGAGAAGAGGAAAGACAGGGCGGCTTTCCTCTGTTTCATTTTATATCTGAAGATGTCAGCCGCCCATCCCATCCTTAATTGAAGGTGCACAAACTGATGAATGGATAAAATCTACTTCCAATTTAACTTCATGAACCATGTAGTTGGATAACAAGACATAAGTCAACGAGTCAAAAATGACATGAAAAGCATCTGTTGCAGGTTAAGAGCGTGATTAATTAGTTAAACCTTTGCATCTAACCTAACTAGCAAAAGATGCTTGCCCGGACAAATCAAATTAGAAAAATCATTCTTTAAAACAAAAATGCCAAGTGAAACTAGTCAACATTTACCACCAAGTTTTTCGTAAGCCTCGTCAGAGATCGTATATTTTTCCACTAGTGATGTATCCTCAAGCCAACCTCCAGATGTTACCGATGATGGATCAAGATCAATGACATGCAGGCGAAAACTGTGTATACAGACCCGTTAACCAAAACATGCCCATATTATTCAGATATTCTTTCTACACTAAATGTAGACAAGATATAATTTCAGTAGCTACTACGAATAACTCGTTATCTAAAAAGAACTCAACTAACCCATCAAGCGGAGAGTAAAAACCAAGCGGCCTCGCATTATCACTTAGGTTAGAGATTTTAGAACCGGTTTCATCGTAGAGCTCTAGTGACATCGAATTGACAGAAGTACCACATTTTTTCCAAAGCTTCTCTTTCACAGATTCCACTGTCATCTGAAAACAACAAATTTAATTGAAATGAATTACATACTCCCACAGTTCCAGTTTATGTAATCTAGAGTCAATTTGATTAATCTTTGAAGTTAATTGAATTAGATTAATACTAGTAACATTCTAAAATTGAAATTCAGATATTCGAAAACTAAACGAGAAGTATTATAAGTTCTAACTCTTTTCATATCAATATGAAAAAATACATCTAAAAATATCAGTCAAAGTTGATGCAGTTTGACTCTCGAAAAAGGAAACAGGTCACTTAAAGCAAAATTAGTACAAGTACCTGAAGTGAAAAACGGATTTCAGTAGAAAAAGTCTTAATATTGGAATGAGTGACTTGTAAAAGTACGGATTCATCCCCTTGAATCTGCAACTTAGAAGCCATTTATTTGGATAATTGTCTACTTGTGTATCTGCATAAATAAAGCGAAGTGATGAGTTAAATATTCTAATCATATCCGGTATAACACTAGGATACACATAAATTAGAAAGCTTGATTTTTTACCTGGGAAAAATGGCGGTACAAGTGTGTAGAGTAGAGAGCAAACAATGAGGAGCCAATTGTGATCCGTGATTTGCCCCTCTTTTTTTCGTTTTTTCAGTTTTTTTTAAAAAATCGACAAAATAATGTTTTTGAACTTGATTATTCGACAGATTAATAAACGCAAAAATCATTTAAATGTGTGTTACCCATGTAACTTTATGCGCGTTTGTATTTTTAGTATTGAAATTTATATACGATTTTCAATATTATAAATTAAAAGTTTTTATAACTATAATATTATAATAATAAGTTCTACAATATTGTATGCTTCATTTTAAATAGGATAAAATGTGAAATAATAACATATATATTGAAAAAGAACTATTTTTGCAGTAGGTAATCTCTAAAGAGACATATTCATGCATTATTCATTAATGATAGTATTATGGGTTTTTTTACAAAAATATACAAATTTAAACACTTAATTATAAAAAAATAGCAATACTTTACAAATTACAATACATAGCAATATTTTCCTAACACATTATTACTCAAATTTCATTTTTGATAGTTACACTTACACCCTCCCTCTTCTAAAAACCCTAAAACACTTTCTACATTTCTCCAAATAAACAAGTCGTCGCCCCATTCCCTTATCTTAGATCCAAACATACAACTCATACCGCTGCCTCCACAACTCCACCCGCCGACACCATCGAAAAACATAGGGAAAAGTAAAAAAACACCATAGACGAGGGAATAGTAGCAGCGATGCCAGAGTCGGAGTCGCAGCGGCGCCGCTGCTTGCTCGCTGGCGGTCTTGAGAAGCAGGAGCATCATCGCCATAATACCAATGGCATAAATCTCAACAAAGACGCCGGAAATGTCCCCCGAGATGAACTCCGGCGAAACACGGAAAAGAAATTTATCTCCAGTAGAGTTTTCGAGCGCCATTAGATAATACACACAATCATAAAATGAAAAGGTGATTTGGTTAATTGGTTACTGTGAGCAAACTGATGTGAGGAAATGTTGACTTTTGTTGAAGATAAAGGTAAAAATTTCGCCCAGCAGCCACTTTTAACACTGGTATTTAGTTTGAGGCCACTATTTTCTTTGGTCTTACACTAGAGGCCACTTTTGGGCCTTTACTAAATAAATGTTGACTTAAGTTCTGATAGTTGACTGAAGTTCAGTCCACACGGCCCCTGGACTGAAGTTCCATCTCTTAAGGACTGAACTTTCAGTCCATATGGCCATGGACTGAACTTCAGTCCATGGTATGGCCATGGACTGAACTGAAGTTCTATCTTAAGGACTGGACTGAACTTCAGTCCATATGGCCGTGGATTGAAGTTCAATCTTTAAGGACTGAACTTCAATCCGGCCTCTGGACTGAAGTTCTATCTCTTTAAGCAAAAGTGGTCACAAACTAAATGTTTTGGTATTAGTGGCCTGTGCCCAAAGACCAGTGGCAAAAGTGGCCTTTCGTGCACTTAATAAAGCTCATAAGTGTGGTGAGGAATTGAAGACATCATCAGTATCGATATTAGGGATACTACATTTATTTACTTTCTTTGTGCCTTCATATTTAAATTTACGGCTGATTAATTTTTCACAGCAAGTAATTTCTTTTAATCAACGGAGTTGAAATGGTGTTAAAATACAATGATATAGTTTGAAACAGAGTTGAAACGGTCTGAAACGATGTTGAAACAGTCTGAAACGGTATTGAAACAGTCTGAAACGACATTTAAACAATATGATACAATCTCAAAACGGCATTGAAACACTATGATACAGTCTCAAACAGAGTTGAAATAGTCTGAAATGGTGATGAAACGATATGGTACAATCTGAAACAGCTTGTGAAAAATTCCGAAATAAAATATAAAAAATAATCTGAAACAGTGCTAAAACGGCGTAGATACAGTTGGATACGGTGCAGAAACTGTTAGATACAGTGCTGCAGAAACAGTAGAAACGGTGCAAAAACAGTAGAAACGTTGCAGAAACAGTTAGATACGGTGATGCCGAAACAGTTGAAACGGTGCAGAAACAGTTGAGATACGGTGCTGCAGAAACAGTTGAAACGGTGCAGAAATAGTTGAGATACGGTGAGATACCACGAGATACATCGATGATGGGATGAGGAAAAGTGAAATTGGGGGAAATGATAGGAATAAAAGTGAAATTGGGGGAAATAGTGGGAGGAAAATTGAAATAGGAAGAAATGAGAGGAGCAAAAGTGATACTGGGGGAAATAGGAGGAAGAATGTAAGAGTTTGGTATGTTATGAGAAAATATTGATATGTTTTTGCTATATTTGTAATTAACTTGAGTTTTCCTCTATATAGGGTTATTTTGCTAAAATGTTGCTATGTTTGGTAATTAAGCTCTAAAACTTGTACTTTTATGTAATAAATTCTTTAATTTACTCGTCCTACAATATTGTTCACTGTATTAATAATTACTACTATATAAATATTTAACCTAAAAGCCGACTAAATAGATTAAATTAATTAAATTTTTATTGTAAGCTACAACCAATATATTGTATCAAGATAATAGTGAACTAATAACAAAATGATTACAAAAGACAAAGAAAAGAAATAAACAAATGGGACTACTTATTTGCATGCCGAGCAAAGGATATTTTTGACATCGAGACTTTTATAGTTGCAAGATAAGTAATAAAAGTAAGAGAAAATGGAAGAGATTGCTAATTGCTTTAAGTAATTCAAGCGAATAAGAGAGCTTTCGTATGGGGTACATATGAAAAGAGGTGGTTTATATAGTGATTTCAAGTCGTAACAATGTAATGAGGTTCAGTCTAGCCATTATCATGTGAATAAATATTGGCAACGACCAACCCCAATATCTTGCCTCTTTTAATTGCTTAGTATCAAGCCAGATTTTTTCTTTCGGGATAATTATTATCGGAAAGATCCGATCATAAGCATTTGTCGTAAGTGATCTTATACTTTCGAGACTCATTTTGTCAAGAGTCAACAAATTCATTTACTATGTGTCGTATTTTGAGGTGACGTGTGATTTTACCTAATACAATCCATATCTAGACATTGCAATCTCTCCATAACTAAATCATCCACCAAACCATCCCAAAAATATTGTCATGCTACAATTCGTTTTTGACACTAGGAAAATTGTAGAAGATTTTTCTTATAACCAAAACAGCCTAGAGGCTTTAGATGTTTTCCTTGTATAGAAATCACAAACTTCAAAAATTGATAGTATCTCAATTTAGGATAATGACAATTACCATGACAGCCTCAGTAGCTCATACTAATATAGGAGTAACAACAGCAAGCGGCGTTACAAGCAGCAGCTGTTCCCAAGCAACAAATCCAGTGATGAAGAGGCCCGCAGTACTTTACCATTACCCTTGCCCTGATGGAGTGTTTGCCGCTTTAGCTGCTCACCTTTATTTTTCTTCAATACCCATTACTCCTCTTTACTTTCCCAACACTGTTTACTCTCCTCTTAGGTATATCTCTTTTTGTTTCTTGAACTCAATAGCATTTGTTACAAGTGTTAATTACTAATATAGTTTTTTTTTTTTATTTATAGGGTGGAAGACCTTCCTTTAAATGAAATTGATCATGTTTACCTCTTGGATTTTGTGGGTCCCTCTGGTTTTGTTCACCAACTCCACTCTAAAGTTGACTGGTAATTTATTTTTGATTTCTCAGTATTTCATTGTTTCATCATTTATGTTATTTCCTTCCCATATGTCCAATCCTTAATGGTGGACATAGTTACCTGGTACCCGTGGAATTAGTTGAGGTGCGCGCAAGCTGTCCTAGACAGCACATTTATAAAAAAAGAATGTGTAGTTCAGTAATGTTTAGACACATTGGCAACATTAATCTAATTACATTAGGAATAAATACGGCCGGGAAAAGTATTCCAAAGTTCGAGCCTTTATATCTTTGCATTAGCAGTTTGTTGCAAAATGATGGCTGATTTTGGTTGAAGTACAGTTTTTTTGGGCATAAAAATTTGTATTTGTTTGCATTCGATAACTTAATGGAGCCACAGTATGCTTATGATTTCTATGATGATATTGTTTGCAGTGTTTTTATATTAGACCATCACAAAACTGCACAAGAGCTGTTAGGTGGAGGGACATCTGTGACTGGAAATGTGAGTAAAGTGATCGACATGGATAGAAGTGGGGCTACTATTGCTTATGATTATTTCAAAGAGAAGCTCATGACTGGGGACAATAATGGAGCTTCTGATGATGTTGCAATAAAGATTGGTGAATTTGACAGAGTGAGGAGATTGTTTGAATATATAGAGGACAGAGATTTGTGGAGATGGAAACTCCCCGACAGTAAGGCATTCAGCAGTGGTTTGGATGATCTTAACATTGAATATGATGCCAATTTGAATCCCTCCTTGTTTCAACAGGTGGTTTCTTCTGGCTATTTATTTTCTAATGGACAATTGTTTGCTATTGAAGTGATATATACCCAACTAATTGAGATTCTTATCTATGTGAATTCTGCCAATTGATAATGTAATCACCAACAATTAAAGTACCAATTGATTAATATCATGCACACACTATATACTCTTGGGTGAATAGGTTTAGCGTATAAAGAATTTTAGTTACTTGATTGCATCACATTGCTGATTAGATCCACTTAAGATAAGGAACTGAATCAGCAACTCAGTATAACTCTGACCCTTTTGCTTGCATAAATATCTGAGAGGCTCAGAAGTTTGCGAAAATTGGTGATGTTTTTGTGCAAAGCCCAGCAAATTCATTGAATATTTAAATCCCGGTCACATGCACCAATTTCATATACTTGAAATAGGTTGCTACCTATGCCGCTAATTATTTCCTTTTTTGCAGTTGCTTTCTTTAGATCTAAAATCTGTTATAGATCAAGGAAAGATAAGCTTGTCCCGGAAGCAGAAACTAATAGATGAGGTCCTTGAGCAGTCATTTGAGATTGCACTTGGAGGCGGAGCATTTGGTCATTGCCTGGTAAAGTTCTAAGACTTGATTATCTTGCGACTATACTGGCTTTACTTAATGAATTTTTGGTTGTTAAAAATGCAATTTGTTGTCATATGAATTGAATCAAGTAACTTTAAGCTATGAGCTGCTATGGTGAATACATGATAGGCTTTTATGGATTGTTCTTCACACATAAATAAACAAATGAGCGAATATTACAATTATGTGAAATTTCTTCCTGCTCTGGCGATGAGCGAAATCCCAGTGCTTTTGGAAAAGCTACTGATAGCTGAAGGACTCATGCTGGATTTAATTATTCCACCATTCTAAAAGAATAATGAATGCTCAAATGCATGCGAGTTTTCGCAACACTTCAGGTTTACTTCTTTTGTTAGGTCTCGACTTCTTCGCTATGATCTTCCCAGTAGTTTATATAGAAGCTATAGCTGTTTCATTCCTATTCGCTGTTATGATGTTCCACATTCAAATAGCGGAGATTCACGAAGACGTATTGCGCTATTTACCAGTGAGTGGTATTATTGGACTGATCTATCTTATAACACATGATGCACCTTTCATAGCTTCTTAAGGTGTAGAGGTGAATTCTGTACAATCTAGGAGTACCCTCTTATCCCTTAGTTCTTTTTGGTGCACTCATGCAATTCCTTTTATGGATAGAGGACTGATTTTCGTTCGTAAAAGATCATATCTTTTTGTAGGTTTCTACTTTTTGTATGCTTGCTTATGGCATTTTTTTTGCCCAACCATCAATAAAATTTACTACGTTATAAGAGATGACACACCTTTCATTGCATTAGAGTTTGTGAGATCATCTTTAATAATGATAGGTCATTTTTCGGAAGTTGTCAATGAGACAAGACTAAGTGGATGCCCGCACTCGTAATGAGAATCCAAGTTTTCAAATGAAAGATATAAGGGAAAGTTCTCGGAGATGGAATGCGTATAAGGTATGAGAACTTTACTAGTGAACCTATCAGAAAGAACTTACAAGTATATCTGAATATCTTGGATGTCCTCAGGAATATTTCTGTGAGAGGAGGTTAATGAACAATTGAAAAATATTTAGCATGTTTCCCTCCTAAATTTCAAGCTTCTCAGACGTAGGTTTATGTGTCGTTTACTTCTTGATTTCACATCAGAGCAACTCTTTCAGGAGTCTACTCTTCGAGCGAGGAATGAAGTTGATAAATAATAAGCTAGAACTCTCTTGTTTTCTGATCAGTGTATTACCTTATGCTGGCTTGAACCTGCTCTTTTCCCAATCTAACACTTGGCAGGCTTGCAGTAGTTGCCAAAATCACGATAGTCAAAAGATTAGGCTGGTTCCTCTGGTATGCGTGGTCGTCCAGATTTTTCTTTGTTTATCATGCAAAGGCTGTTCTTTAGGGTTTTAAGGATCATATGAGATTGAGCTATCAGAGTCTTGTAGCAGTAGGGAGGGAAGCATATCCTTTACCTGCTACCTTCCTACTAATGATTGTCTTAATTTTCTTTATTGCAGAAGAAAAGACAAAGAAATGCGAAAACTTATGATAAATATGGCTTATATTATTTTGATTGTAATTAACACTTAAGAGGAAGTAAGTAGGGCACTGGTTCATACTGTAGATGGTCGGGAGGAAAGGTCTTAGCTGATTAGGCATAATACTAAGGTTGTTGGCGAGCTATGTGTGTAGAATTGTCGAAGTGAAGGATAATTTCCCCCTGTGCTTCTTAAGCAGTGCATTCATGTTTTTGATACATTACTGTTTTCTTTTAGTTTGGTGGTTCAGCTTCTAGGTTTGCCTCTGTAACAGATTTGACTCATCAAAGAGGGCCAAAAACTGTTTTGTGGGGGGGGGGGGGGGGCGAGAGGGGGGGGGGGGGGGTACAACTATAATGGCCACAGCCACTTTTAGGCATAAATTCTGTAAAACTCAGCCTCTTCTAAGAAGAAAACTACTCCCTCTGATTCATTATATATAGCACCTTTTTCCTTTTTATTTTGTTCAAAAAAGAACGACACCCTTCTATATTTTTAACTGTTGAACTTTAAACTTCCATTTTGCCTTTAGGACATGCTCTTATGGCAGTAGTAATAATGTCATGTTTAAGACCACAAGTTCTAAGGGTACTATTGGTATGTGCCAAAAGTATTTCTTTCTTTCCTATGCTCTTTTTCCATTCAAACCCGGCATATAAGATGAAACAGAGGGAGTGTAGATTCTATGAATTTACGTACTTTAGATGATGAGAAACTGAAAGGACTGTAATTTCCTTCACACTTTCCTTTTAACCTTATTTAGTGGACAAGGTAAAAGGACTCTGCTAAGTGGTAACACGATGAATAGAGTCTGACACCTGCCCAGTGCTAGAAGGTCGGAAGGAGAAGTTGGAAGTGCTTAGTATTTCACTTGAACTTATCTCTTCAAATATATCCTTATGTTCTTGCTACTTCAGAAGCATCTTCTTTAAATTTGTAAAATATCATCTCTCCACCCTATTCCTAGTGTCGAGTTCCCTTTCAAGGCATTTAAGAGTATATCATCTTACCCGTCATGCACCGAGGAGTTGGAATGCATATGCAAAAACTATGCAATGTCTATCCCAGAATTAGCAGAACTATTCCAGCGAGTCCTCCTATGGTGAACAAAAAGATGAACCCTAAGCAAATAACATGGGTGTTTTGTATTGTATCGAACCCCCCGACATGGTAGCGATCCGACTAAGTGGGGACAGCTATGATCATGGTAGCTGCGATGAAGTAGGCACGAGTATCAACGTCTAAGCCCACAGTAAACATATGATGAGCCCAAACAAGAAATCCGAGTACACCTATGGGAACTAGGAAAGACAAACTCCTTATGGAATTTTCTGAGGATTTGCTGCAACATTGGAATTGAATTTTGTAAGCCAAAGATATCTGTATTGACTCTTTAAGTAAATGATCCATCTCTCCCAGTGCCTCTTTTTACTACAGAGACTCTCTTCATCATACTAGGGTGACAATACCCTAGATTTAGGATAACCAAGCTCACCGTGCGGAATTTGTGTGGTTTATGATCTATAGGCTTTAAAACGGGAAAAGTATACATGGCAAACTCCTTTCCTCTTTCCTTATAGTATTGTAATTCCTCATTGAGATGGACCCTGGTGGGCTGCAGTCTAATAAAAGGACTTATCTCTCTGGGATCTTCAATCTTCAAGCAAAAAAACAAGAAAAAAAATGCAGTGGATGATATCCATTTCGTCTAATAATATCAAGTTCTTACAATAATGGAAATTGTGTGCTTCTTTACTCGGTGTAGGAGTTTGAGTTAATCTGTTAGAAATAAGATAAAGTCCAGTAATTATGTGAGCTTGCTATGTCATGTCTCACCATCTTCATACTTAATGACAGTCTCATAGTATAAGGCTTGTCGTTGAGTAGATCAAATTCTAGGTTTCTTTTATTTATTCCGAGAAACTCATGCCTCCTGCTTGATGTTACTCCAGCTCATGTCAGGAATTCTGTAAGTGTGAATCATTTGTCTATCAAGTGGAAGTTGAATCATAATGTGTCATTTCTCCTGAGTGGAGTTTTGATCACTGAAAGCTCCAGACTGTACACGGTTTGTGAATCCAACAATTCAAAGATGTACTCGGGGATGAAATCATTGATTCATCTGATCCAAATAGCATGTATCTCTTATATGGAGACTTATGTTTCCAAGATGCTCCTGAAGGACTAAATGCTTTCTAAGTGGGATCTTCCTCTACTTTCACTATTTTTAATATAGCCTGTTTTGGTAACAATGTTTAATGTCAGAAATTGTCAGCAAGCAGATGTTGCGGTTTGGTGCAAAATTTGCTTTAGACTACATTTATAAGTTATTAATTTTCGTATTTCTTGGAGGACTTGAGAATGACGGGTTGCTTCAATCTTGTCCTGTAGGCAGTTAATGCAGATTCTTTGTGCGAGTTAAGAAGTGAGCTTGGAAACCAGTTGGCTGTCAGAAGCCGTAATATGGAGTTGAGGTCTGTACATCCTTGTTTCTTGAGTGTTTCAATTTCTACGGTGTACATCCCTTTTCTTATGTGTTCCAGTTTCTACCACGTCTTATTTCTTTATTCCATTCCCTTCTTGCTTACTATCTGTCTCTGGATTATGATGCATTGCTAATGATATAAGTTTGGCGCAAGATTTTCAAAAATATCGGAAGGTTTAATGCAAAATAATAGCATTGGATGGTCCAAAGAGTTTAGCTTGATGTAATTTTCTAAATGATTTGGTGCTTGTTGAGTAAGCATGCTGCAAATGGTCTTTGGCAGAGGTTCTATAATGCTGTAACTATGAGAGATGGTCAGGAGCAGCATGGACTTCTATGAGAATCTTGTCTTAATTTGCATCAGAGTAGCAGTAAGGGATAATGGAGAAGTTGAAATTCCTCGTGTTTAACATCATTACTATTAACATTTCCTCATTACCAATGATAGTAAAAAGACATTTCTTCGTTACTGTAACTCCTAATACCTCCAATGCAACAATAGACATGTTTTTAGTGTAATATGACAACCAAGAGTCAATTACTAACTATATATGGTATAGGATGAGTGACAAAGTCTGACATCAATGTTACTCGGTCCTATAGCCCCAAAATGTGATGATCGTGATATGATGATTAAAGAAGAGATTTGGTGAATAAAAGAGAAGATAACTTGAACTAATTTTCTTAAAAAAAGTAGTTATATTTTTTTCTTGAACCATATCTATAAATTTGATTAAAGGAGAATATAATGCAGAAGTTACAACAATCATGTCATCTCACGAAACTTCAACATAAGCTTCCCAAAATCATTATTGTCTCAATTTTTTTACTGTTGTGCAATGCTTGTTGAAATTGTACTTCATTATTCTCATTGGATATTGTCATCAGGGGGATTGGAGCTGTTGTTTATAAGGTACCTGAGCTAGAAAATGATCATTTGCTAAAAATTAGCTTGAGAAGCATTGGTGATGAGGATACGACATCTATCTCTCAGGTTCTTTCGTTTTTCTTGCACCTTTTCTTGATTTTTTTTTTAATTATATACTTCTCATATCTTTCAGCGATGAATAAAATATAGGTTGTAATCACATGTAATGTATTGGTTGTGACTTCGCAGGCATTTGGTGGTGGTGGTCATCGAAAAGCCAGTTCATTTATGTTAAACTCTGCCAAGTTTGAGAAGTGGAAGGTTTCAAGTAGAACTTCAACATAGGTAAATTATTACCTTGAAGATTTTGAAATGCAGATCTAACTAAAATTTCGCCCTTAGTCTTGACCATTTAATGTTTGCCAACAATGTATCATGCAGAATAAGCCATAGTCTACCTATATGGAACCTACTTTCCATTGTGCATGTAATGCCTTCTAATTATCCAAAACCTCTTGTCTTATGACAATGAAAGTAGCATTCAGTAGGAATTTATAAGATTGCCCGTGCTAGAATACAGTTCTTGTAATGGTGTCAACCTTAAGAGTAAAAGGTTGGTCCATGTAGCCTGTTGTTTTATGAATAAGAATCCTACTTATGCTTATAGGATGTGCTATGACGACCTTTCTGGCCGAAAAGGTCAGGGACTATTTAAAGTGGTGTGTCTATCCATTGAGATTTAGTTAGATTCTGGAAGGCGGTTATCTTTCTGCGAAGTGGAACCTATTTTTTCTTGATATTTCTTTGGGGCCAAGTGAACAATTTTTTTTATTCTTTTATTTTTTGATAAGGAAAAAAATCGAAAACAACCTAGAGAAACTAAGAACCGCGAGGATCTTCGCATGTCTAGGTAGGGGCAAATTCTGAGCTTTTTTTGTCTGCATTTGTTTATAAGCTGGTGTTTGAGCTATCACATCTCGACCATTCATAATAGGACCTCTATAACGTTTTAAGAAACATTCAATATTAACGCAATAATTTTTCAAAAGCTTATCACCTCGTATTATCTATTTCTACATCTTATAGAATGTCAAAAAGGATTTCATACATTTGACTAGTCTAAATCTATTTTGAAGAAAAAAAAGGCTTGGTATGTGCCTTCTCAAATTCTCATTGTTTAAGAATCTCAAATTTGTTACTAACTAGAATTTCAATAGTTTCAAACATTTGACTATTTCAAACTTTATTTTGAAGTAAAAAAATGATTTGGTCCTGTCTGGACCTTAAATTGGGAGCTTACAGCAATTGTTTTAGAGACCTTGGACGTGAGTCGGCCTTGTGGCTAGGTAGTGCTCACATTTGTGCTCTTTCAGCAGTACCTTTCTTTTAGTAGTTGGATTGCATTTCAGTATGATCTTTTATTTGTTTCAACATGAAATACTGGATTTCAGCCACGTATCTTCATGAACGCCATACTTTTGATGGTTCAAGTAATTTTCATGGGTTTGTTTTCCAATTACAGAGCATTTTCTGCTAGAGAATCAATACAGTAATAATACTTCATATATCAAATGGACGTTATATTGTGAATTATGCTGAAGGATTGTCATGTCCAAGTCTCAGAAGTCTTTGTTGAGAAAAAATGGTCTATAGGAATTGACACATTTGACTGTTTCTATATAGCCTCTGGCCCATCATGATGCTACTCTGTACTCTAAAATTAGGCCCCTACCAAGTAACCATGTTGGACAAGTACTAGTAGAAATTAGGACAGGAGGAAATGTGATTCTGGTCACGTAGAGTAATTGCTGAGTGCAATTTTAGATGATAGTTGAACTTTCATGTACTAGTAAATATTTGTACTACATGAAGAATTGAAAAGAAAAGAAAAAGAAGAGGAGGAAATAGAAACCATTTCCCTTTATTTCACAAGTATAACATCATGACAACCTCAAGAAAGAGGTCAAAATCTGAATCCGTAAAGCCACAAGATAAACTGGCTGTACAGATATATGAGCATTCACAAAACAATAATTGGAAAACCCCTAAATACAATTAGCGAAATCATTGTTCATAATTAGGGTAAGAAAAGTTAATAGTTTATCAAATCATATAGATTATTATGAAGATTTTTTTTTTTTTTTGCTGTCGATCACAGAAGTCTTGTTTAGTTTGTGAAAGCAAGTGGAGAGATCTCTTCGCCATGAAAGGGAGAAGTCGAAGAACACCATGCATCCTCTGTAATGAACTGCATCCATGAGTCATCTTTTTCCTCTTCTTCCATATAGGAGGATGATGCTAATTGGACATCAGGGGATGGTGTTTGGTACTCATGAACATTAATCCCTTGAGTTGGATACTCAAATGATGGTACACTACTAGGTTGACCTAGCTCTTCTATTTCAGAACAAACACCATTTTTCTTGAATACACGGCAAAGCGCATATGAGTCCTGCTTGCATAACAACACACAAAATTATAGAGTTTAGTGCAGTGACATTGTATATAATACTTAGTTCTTTTTCTATTAGGTGGACCTACAACAAAAGCTTTGAGTCGTATTTTGTACTAGTCAATAATTGGGGCTGCCAGATTTAGATTTGATAAAACTCCTTAGAAGATCTTAGGTCCTAAAGAAGAGGGACAAATACTGAAAAAGCGAAGATCAATGCGCTTCTCTACTTCTCTGAACAACAAAGTACAGAAAATGGATTCTTCTTGTCCCATCTGCCCTCCACCCCCCCCCCCCCCCACAACCCACACACCTTCCCTCTCCAATCATACAAGTTGAAAAGGACAATTTTAATCGAACCTAAACAAAATGCATCAACTATGATAGAAAAATAATACTTCAATGACAAATGTGGGTACGCTACAGTGACACTGCATGTTTATAATCTAGAATGGAATAATCATATTATCTTGTTTGTAATTTTTGTATTAAGGAAGTTCCAAAGAATCTATAAAGTTGGAACAAGAGAGCTTCAGTCCTATGCTTTTCAATGTATACGTTGGGTTAATAGCTATGAATTGATATATGAACAATATCCATTGGCTTATTCAGGTAAACTGGAATAAAGTGTAAAGCAACCGACACCTTCTTACAAAATGAAAGTGATATTAATTGGAGTACAGTGGGGACCTTTCTGCTTTTAGGTTAAATCCAAGTGATGATCATTTCAATTTTTTGTGGAAGAATCTTTGATTGCACTAGATCAGTCTGTTTTTTCATCTATGATCATGAAAGAATGAGAGAACAATCAACAAAAAAAGCAAGTAGAGTGATGATTGGAGGCTTAACAGATTCAGTCATATGGAGGATGTTACTTTTGTCTTACTATCTAAAGACAAAGTGAAGCTATAGACTTTTGTTATTCAAAGAGATCTAAAACCTATGCAAGTAACGAATATGTCAGCTATTTTTTATATTATTTAAAATTATCATATTGGAATCTTCTCATATATTATAATATTACACATAATAGACAAAAAGAGAAAGTTATAGTGCTACTAAGAGACAAAAGCCTTAGCTTTCCATGCATGCAATTCCATGCAGTTCACGTTCGTCTTTTATCTCCTTATCAATTTTTCATGTTTGTACTATCTATGATCCGAGAAAATGATTTTTCCACCCTTTCCCTTTCTTTCTTTGGATGAAAACAATTTTTTTCACTCTTTTGATGTAGTTCACTTTCTTTTTTTCTCATGTTTTTTTCTTTCCTTTCTCAAATTACTCTTCAAAGAGAGAGGAAAAAAAGCCAGATAACATGGGGCACATGGTAATAAAGAGGATTAATCTTCTTGCTTTCTATCCCATCCTTTAAGTGTAAAAAGTGGATTGAAGAAACATGATTTTGAGAGCTAATGCTTTTTCTCCAGTAAATTACGGCTTAGAAAATCCATGCTTTTAAAGTCAAAATGCAGACACCTGTGCCCAAGTGATATGTTGTTAAAGAGTAAAGAGCGACTTGGTTTAATAATTTTTTATCAAAGAGATTTAAAAGTTTTAAAAGCATATTTAACAAGGAAAGAGGCAACGATTACAAAGGGAAAAGGATAAAACAGAAGGAGAACATATGGCATCTGAAAAAATAACTGTTGTATAATGGATTCAAATAAAATTTCCAATAATAAGATACATTTTTTCATCTCCTGTTTTCAAATAAAAGAAATGGGTTTTGTTCACCAAAAAAAAAAAAAAAAAAGAAAGAAAAAAAAAGAAATGGGTTTTCGATAATCTAATTAATTAGCTCTTTTATCTTTTTTTGTTTTTTTCTCAAAATACAACCTCTTTGTATTTCCAACTATCTGAACGCTCCAAATTAATATGCTAAAGCAAGTAAATCAGCAAAAGAATTAAAGTAAAGCCATGGTGCAAAAAATGCAGGAAAGTCGATAATGATGATGATAATGTACTCCTTTTTCAACCAAGAAATTTTTAGGACCAATGTTTATGGTTCAAAGCTTGGTGAATAATGGATCCTACCCTCTACATTTCTCCATTTAAATCAAGCTTTTATCTATAATAGGGTTCAAATATGTGACATGATGCTTAATCCACAATATATGTCTTGTCCTCTTACCACTAGGCCAAAACTCTTGGTGCAAATGATGATGATCAACATTATGAGCCAAAATTCATAATTATCTAGACTAGCAATCTTCTCAATTCCTCATGGTATATTATGTCTATTTCCTTCTTTATATCCTGATCCTATGCATATAAGTAATAATAGCACAAGTAATGAAGTAAAGTAACAACTTATAACCACCATAAAACAGAAAAAAATATGAACAATACTTTATGAATATATATATATTTTTGATTGGGGTAGATTGATATCTGTATGCTAATAAGGTATCTGTTTTAATTTATTCCAATGATGATTTTCAATAAATTAGAATCACAATACGAACTACCTGAATACCAGAAGTTTCCTGCTCGCATTCTTTATCATCCAGTCGATATTCATGCATTACCCAATCAGTTCTAATCCCTTGAGGTGCTCTTCCCCTGTAATACACCAGTGTTTTCTTCATTCCAATTGCCCGATTCTGTGATGTTACTCTTCGATCCTTCCCTGTTGATTTCCAGTATCCAGCTCTTGTTGCTCTATTTGTTCTGAATCCATTTGGATATTTCCTGTCCCTTGGCCCAAAGAAATACCACTCTGGATCTCTACTTGGCAAAAATGATTTCTCTGATCAATCATACCAACAAAAATTTGAGTTAAAGAGTGATAAGGACAAAAAGGAAATGCTGCTTATGTTTCTACGTACTATTAATTATTGCTAGCTATATAACTTTAATGAAATGATTGCATTGTCATTTTCTCAAGAATGGCATATTTTCAAAAAAGTGCAGCCACAAACTATTAAACTACAGTTAAAGTTATATACATCTCATGCCTCTTTATCTGTTGTAGTAGGTAACTGAATTAAGATGTGCTGCGACATGCATAATGTGGTGTAAATGCTTGTTTAATAACAAAATATTGATTGAAAATGGAGAAAGATCAGGAAATGTATAAGAGGAGGAAATTGAACCTGCCAACTCCCAAGGCTCACATTTGTAGAGATCAACTTCAGGAATAATGTCAAGCTCAATCTCTTGTCCATGAATCTTTCTCTTAAGATAATAATTGACAAGCTCTTCATCAGTTGGATGGAACCTAAAACCAGGAGGTAGTCCGACGGGTGCCATGATTGATCTCTTTCGACAACCAAACAACCACCGTCAGCCACCACCACCGCCTCCCGGAGACTCCTGAATGGCCTTTAGTGTTACTAGTATTCAGCAATCATGTTGTATGTGTGTATATATATAAAAGGATTCAAAGTCCCTTGTCTTTGAGTCATTTTTCACTTTTTCTCTTTTCCAGATTCTCATAAAACGTTTCTCTCAAGCACTACTGTCTTCTGTCATACAACTAGTTGGTTTACACTTATTATAAGTTGTTAGTTTAGTTCTCCATTACCTCTTTTCACTATATAAATAATATACATTATACAGTACTGCAAGTGAGGCCAGCCATACTATACCCTTGCTTTCTCTCGTGATGTATTAGTGCCTGATGCAAGGAGAACATGAAATTTGTAAGGTTATTCACATTGGCTGCCTCTGATTTGCAATTACAATTTATAAATTTTAAATTAAGATTATTTTTCTTTTTTCTTTTGTGTTTATTTGAGCTTCATTGCAATTATTAGAATAGTTATTACAGTATCATGTGTTATTAAATGTGATTGTATCTTACGTGACATGTGAATTCGTTTTATTGGCAGAGCAAAATATGACAATATAATTAATCAATAGGTTCAACGTACCGTGTATAATGCAAATACAAGTGTATGGTACGTAGGTATAGTAGAGAATATCACATTTTAATTGAGAATAATGATACATATATATTTAATCTACTTGATCTATCAAAAAAGATATCACATTTTTCACTTACCTAGATTTGAACTAATGAATTTGACTAATATTTTAAAATATGTTTTTGCCAGTTGTAATGTGCCATACGTCTAGTGTAATATGTAAATATCTATATTTTAATTATAAAAAATAAACTAATAAATCAGTCCAATAAAGTTTATAAAATTGGTCAATTAACTTTTTAATGTGCGGAAAATATCCAAAGAGTTGATTGGAAGGTGTACGCTAGCTTTTCAGGCTGTTGTTCGGTATGAATAAATTATTTCTAGTGATGATTTTCAGTCTTTTTCCTTCTCTTTTGCTCAACTGTATATATATTTCTTTAAAGGTCGGATAATATATAACATTAGAAAGCTAGTACTTTATTTAATTTTACTTTAACAACGATTTTCACAAGTTGGCCTGGTAAGAATTAAGGGGTACTACGACATAGACATACATACATATTTCATCTTGGGTGAGAAACAAACTGTGACTTGTCTAATAGCTTGCTAAATTAAACGACCCATTATAACATTTTCCTCTAGGTCCTTTTGAAAAAACTCAGATCAATTTAGAGTAGTAATAAGATAGAATATGAAGTGCAAGCTAGCAAAACATAAGAAGAGAAATAGAAGATGTTAAAAGGAGATGGGATAGATGTAAAATCATGTAGAATAAAATTGTTTCGAAAGGCCTGCACTTTCTTAAACTTCATATAAACTTCAATCTAAGTAAAGATTATAACACAGTGCCAAAATTCGATACCATTATTAATTCCTTTACTGGTTGACATATTCTTCACAATCTTTGCTGCCTAATTATCGTCTCTTAATCCCTGCGTCGCTCTATAGCTAGAACAAGACCATTAACTTACACAAATTCTATGAGCATTGTCACATCAAGGGAAGAAATTTGCGTTTGATGAAAAAGAGAGAATGTGACTATTGGGTATACATCCAACAGTCAGGGTAGACTTATTGTACTAATATCGAAAATGATGCTTGTGTAAATATTATTTTCTTGGTTTAATCATCCATAGTGGTATTCGGTATTAGCTGGTCCGACTAATTTAGGTTTGTACCGTATGTGGCCTGTAAAAGGGAAGGTTTTCTATGCTAGAGGCGCGAGTAGTCTCGGGGCTCATATCCGAGACGTCTGGCACATCCCCTGGTGTCCAGTGTATGGATCCACAATTCCAAATCTTCGATTGGGGATAAAATAAATGAAGCTTGCAAATGGCAGCTACGTGCTAAGAGGGCTACAAGGAAGAAAAAGGGAATTGATTTATGGTGGTACTTCTCTTGTATAATTGAATAGTTCATTCTCTGGCTCAGATTAGAATGCTTTTTGGTAGGATGGTTAATAACCTAATTGGCTATATTTCCAATAGGTGCATAAGAGAGGTCCTCATGCTACAGTGTCTCCTTTTCCGTTGTAATTTCCTTGTATTTTTTTGACCAAATTGTGTGGCTTTCCTATCCAAAACGTAGGTTCGTTAAAAACGTAGAAATAACTCTGCTCATCTTAAGGTGTCAAATTTTGTAAATTTTATTGATGGCCATTTAATTTTCATATTTACACAAACTCAGAGTCTTAAGTATTTTCTATAATGACAAAATCACTCAACTTTCATTAATACTCCTATCACGCATAAGGTAATGAAACTATTTTTAGTAATGAAATAGGCATAACAAGTACTATCATATAATTAAAACACTAACCATAAACACGCAAAAATCTGCTTAGCGACTTTATATGAACACGAAAAAGTTGAGCAATTTTTTTGTTACAAAAAGTAATTTAGTGACTTTAGTGGAATAAACTGAAAATTGAATGATCAGACGTGTAATTATTTCCAAATTTCGTGTCCTCTCGAGTTACTAATTAAGTTTATTTTGATTCAACCACAAAAATTAAAATTATATCTTTCTAAAGTATATACAGACTATACAGTAGAGAAGTTTTGTTTTGTGCCTCACACAACTTATCTTAATTTATTTTAGCACATAACTGGGGAATTTTCACATCCAAAAAGCTGAACGCAGATCTCTATATTTTGTTCCTTCAAGGACATCTGAAAAAATTAGAACGATTCTCCATATATGCAAAAGATAGTTCCTATAATGTGAAAAGGAAGCGTTTGTTTTGAGAAGGAATTTTCACGAATTACTTGTTGGAATGTCATATTCTCCTAAGTTTTAGTAAATACACAATCGTGGACATTTTATCAGCAAATACAATTTGCAAAAATTGAAGTGTCAATTTCAATGCCCCACAGGTTGTAGGGGGCAAAGCAGCATTCAATTATGTAATGGTCAAGTCCATCTTAAAACCTGAGAATAAAGATGCCTATCGACGCCCTCTTGGGCCTAAAAAAAAAAAAAGGGACTGCTATGCACACAAGCATTTAATAATCTACCAAGAAAATTGATCAGTATAATGAGGTTAGATTTTTCTTATGCTATTTTTCTATACACTGCATAGTACAAATTTCTCAATACAAAGACAAGTAAAATAGTTGAGAATTGAGGCCCCTATGGATGTTAGGAATACAAACTTTTCTTAATGTGTAATTGTGTTGGCCCCCACCCCTGCATGACTTTCAACTCTTGGCCAAAATGGTGTCTTTATTCTCACATTGGACCACAATCGTGAATACAAACATATACACAGAGATAGAGATATTGATAAACTGAGAAAGTAAATTCAATTTTGTAGAGGAAAAACATTCTAAACATTCTTCCATTAGATTTGATGAAATAAAGTTGCAAGTACAACAGAAGTCAATACCCGAACCATACTGATTTTCTTGCCTAGAACACTTCTTACCAAGAATTTTCTTGTATGGTGCGTTCTTGACTTCCACTTTTAAGTAATAATGAAAGGTTAAATAATAACCCCACAACTTCAAAAATGCTCCCCACACCAAACAAAATAATTGAAAAAGAAAAGATTATGAGTTGTGAATGTAATAAAACTGTGACAGGATCAGTAACAACAGTGGCAGAGATGTGGAAGCATATGGACATTGTAACATTGAGTCAGATCCCAAGGCCTATTGATGAAGAACCATAGCATTCAAAATTCCCAACTACCTCCAAAGCAGAAGCAGAGGTAATTTAATTTGCTTAGCAGAGAAGCAGTTGAACTGGTTTCAAATTTGGATCAAGAAGTGGAGCAATTCAAGGCAGCTTTAATTTGGTGGACAGTGCTACCTATAAGGTTATTCACTGTGTTGACTGATTCTGGGCTCATTTTTGCTGATGGCAAGCTGCTTACTAGAATTTGGAACACTACTGTTATTAGTGAACCCCCTGACCTGCCACCTGTATTTGAGCTGCTGCATGATGCCTCCTGGTCTAGTTGCCGGCCATCCGGCGATATTGTGAACCCCGAGGGTAGCAACGGTATATACGTAGGGTCCTCGCCGCTCATCGCTATGTTGATGGCTGGGACATCAACTGGACTATACACTACTATTGACCCTGATGAGTCTATGCAACTTTCTTGGAGTATCAACATGTTGTTCTGACTAGTGTTATAGGCCTGCAAAAATGTAACATTCTCCTCATAATCAAATTGTGTAACTTTAAGGTAAAAATAAAGAGAAAGCTATTCATTCTTTTAAACTTTTAAGGAAATATATTTAGTATGGTTTTCATCAATTTACCCGCAGCACAGAAATGCAGTTCCCTGAATGAGAGCCATTTGCAATATGAGCTACCTCTTGGACTGGATTTTGGTTGGAAAGGACATCCCACTATGCCACACAAAATAAAAAAGTGCAAAAAGGAAAAGATAAAACAAATGAGTTCCTCAGATCAAGAATAAGAATGCATTACAAGTATATTTATCATGTACAAAGTAACATCCCAATTTACATCTGGTTAGGATTATAGTAGACAAAAAAACGAAGCAAATGAATTTTCTTTTGTACATTTTGTGTATAAAGTCAAATGAATCAAGATTGTTACATTTTCTTACTGTGTATAAAGTCAAATGAATCAAGATTGTACTACATATCAACTGATTGAATAAGCACATTGAAGACTTGTTGTGTATAAAGTCAATGAATCAAGATTGTACTACATATCAACTGATTGAATAAGCAAATTGAAGACTTGTTGTGTATAAAGTCAAATGAATCAAGATTGTTACATTTTCTTACAGTGTATAAATTCAAATGAATCAAGATTGTACTACATATCAACTGATTGAATAAGCAGTGTACTATTCAAATTCAATAATTATCCAATTTGCACATACCTGGGGTCGAGTCCGTTCATCCCTGAAGAAATTGAAGACTTGTTGTGGAGGAATTGGGAGCCATATAGTAGTAGCTGCACTAATGACTACGCCATTGGGCTGGCCAGGATCGGTGCACTTTTGAAGGGTGGCTCTAACTTCGAACTCATTCAATCCAGAAATTGTGTTCCATTGGTGTCCATTAGATGGATTTATGCTGGCACAGAAATTGCTCACCATTCTTTGTGCCAACTTCATCATGCTCCTCTTCCCTTCTGGTGATGGAATTACTGCCACCAGAACATGACATATTATATTCCACCAATTTAATTTTTCTAATTACAATTAGTTTAACTAATAATAATTATCGAAAAGATGAATCTCCATTTAAGTAATTACCTCCACCAAGATCTTGAGTAGGATTGCCATTAACCATGACACAAGCATATCTTTCACAAACCCTTTGAAGAGTACCAACCCATCTCTCTGCTCCAAATGCCAACCCACTGTGTATAAGATCTCTATATAGCCTATGAATTAGACCTTTCTCTTCCACTTCTACATGTTCCACCCAAGTAACCTATTCCAGCAAAAAAGAAAATGTTAAAAAAGTGATGATAAAAATTGCAAATGTAGAGCTTATAAGTAAGAAAAATCATGACTATTGCAGCAATTTGTACAACCTTGGAGTAACCATTTGGCATATCTTGTATCAAGCATCCTGATGGAAGCCTATGAACCTTGCAAGAAGTGGAAGAATACAGATTTTCTTGAGTTATATCATAAGAGACATCAACAATTGCCCATGAGCCTTGCTCAATCTGCTGGCAAAGTCTTAGGAGATACAGTTGTCGCGTTGGGACCAATGGCGAAAGAACTTGCAGCTCTTCATACATCTGCATTTCACGCGCAACAGTCAATTTCAGCCTCTAGAATAATATAAATATTTCTCAAGGAAAAATGTTAGTTAAATCCCTCTTAATTAGGCATATTATGCTTCCATACCAATTGCAATGTACTAGTTCGGCTGCCCATTACACCAGCTGATATTACTTCGAGTGTTCTAGCCTTTGAAACAATTGTTGGAAAGAATTCCTGCCATTTAGTCTACCAAATAGAGAATACACATAACATATCAGTAATGTTAAACCACAATCTTAAATCAACTGGTTAATTCAATTTGCAACAAAAATAGAAAAATTTGTGCCAAGACAAAGTAAGTACTAACCGCGTCCATAAATATCTCAACCAATGCTAAAGCATTCATGATGACAACACCTGAATCCCTTGAAGCCTCAATCCGAACATTAGGATTTTTCAAATGACTGTTTGTCCTCGGAAAAATTCGATCATAGCTATCAAGATTAAGTACATCTCTGCCATCAACTCCAGACTTCATCCACAAAGGTTCATTAGTTTGAACCAATCTAATGAGTTCCTCCATGGCATTCCCAGCAATATCTGCCATAAGGGACTTATCCATATCGGATAAATTCAATGTAGCAAAGGCCAAATTGGGAATAGTCGACGAACTTCCAGGAAGAAGATCAAGATCAAGATCAAGGGAATTAGGACCATGGCCAATAAAACTAGACATGGACAAATCTAGTGATGATAAATGAATTGGTTGCACTGGTGGGAGTTGTGATATTGGCCTCCCTATGTACTTAGCAGCAACACTAGAAATTTTATCGAGCTGCATGTCCCTCAAAAAAAGGAAATTTAAATGAATAAATTCATCAAATAAGGGAAAAATTAACAGAGAAATTGAAATCAAAGGTATGAACAATATGGACCTCCTCTTTTAGTTGCATATTTTCAATTCTCAATTTTTGTTCATCAAAATATGAATCTTCAGTAACTGGAGGACCTCCACAAGATGGACAAATCACATTCTTGAGTGCTTCTCTGATTGCTATATTTTCACATCGAATTTTATCATTTTCTGATCGAAGTGCACAATTATCTGCTCTCTCATGTTGAGCCTAAAACACAATAAACAGAAATTTTAAAAACAACTTAGTACAAAAAGAAAAGGCAATAAAACAGTTAGATGAAAGTACCTTCATTTGAGTCCTTCTATTTTGGAACCAAAACTTAATTTGACGAGGAGCCAAACCCAAATCTCTGCTTAATTGCATTCTTGTTTTCTCATCCGGATGTGGACATTCTTTAAAAATACTAACAAACACCAAAAATAACAAACATTAGTACCACAACCAAAAAAATGGCAAGAAATGCAAATGCATGGCTTTTTTGGCTATTTTAGTATAGTTTCTTACGCTTCAAGTCTCTGAATTTGGTTAGCAGTGTGACGATGATAACGTTTTTTTCTCCGTTCAGCGGCGTCGTGAGGATCGCCACCACTGGTGGAGCCACCACCTCCACTGCCGTACTCCATTTGATAAAATTTATTTATTGAGCCTCAACAACTGAATTCTTTGACAATTTAAAGCAATAGATATTATTGTAAGTCTTGGAGAAGTAGTGATGAGTTTCAACAAAGTGGAGTTGAAATTGAGATATTCCCATCACAAGAGTAAGAAACAAACAAGAATCAGTGATCAGGCCTTTACTACAACTACCAATATTAATTACTACTACTACTGGATAGAGAAAATTACAATAGTAAAGACTAGTGTAAATAATAATAATAATGTTAGTAGTACTATATGTCACTAGTAACGAGGAGGAAGAAAAATGATCATATTATAGAGAATGGAAAATATGTAAAAGGAATATGAAGAAATGAAGGTGGGATTAGCATAGTTCAAGGGAAAGACCAGCCATATATATTTTTTGTAACGGACAGAATATCAGAGGTTTATATATGAAAGATAGAGCATGAATTTAGAAAGATGATTTTGTGGAGAAACAGCAGCTGAAATTGGGAGGGGGGAGGGGGCAGTAATTAAGACAAGATTGAATAGAGTAAGCTAAGGAGCCATGAGATGAGAGAAGACAACTCAAATAATACTCCCTCCGTCCCATTTTAATTGTCATTTTTAGCTTTTGCACGTCTATTAAAAAAATCAATAAAAAAAATATACAATTTACTATTCTACCCATATTTAATACTCCCTCCGTCCCAATTTATGTGGCACTTTTCGCTTTTCGAGAGTCAATTTGACTAAACTTTGAAGCTAAATTGGATTAGATTAACTCAATATTTTAATATTAAAATTTATATTTTTGAAAACTACTTGAAAGGTACTTTAAGTTACAACTTTTCTCATATTATTTTGGTGAAAAAATACGTCTTGAAATATCGGTCAAAGTTCATGCAGTTTGAATCTCGAAAAGCGAAAAGTGCCACATAAATTGGGACAGAGGGAGTATATGATTATTAATTTTTTTTTAGAATACCTTTAATAATTAAGGGTATACTTGGAAATAATCAGCAAAATGTCTTGAAATCCTAAAGCGTCAACTAATTTGGGACAAACGAATCTTGCTAAAGCGTCAACTAATTTGAGACGGAAGGAGTACAATTATAACAGGTCAGATAGAAAGTATAATATATAATCGGATGTTTCTATATCAGTCATTCTCTGTAACAACTATTCAAAATTGCATTATTTACACTACAGTTAAAAATATTTCGGATAAACGACGTGATTATAGAGTTATGTAATAATATAGGGCACCATATACACTATACTACTGCCTACTCCTATAGTGTTTACTAACCCTACAAACCTATACGTACACATACACACACATTACAGAAAGTGCATTTAACTCTATCTGCATGAGTGCGAGTGCGTGTGCGTGTGTTTGTGCTATTAATTTGACTATTGTAACCGACGGATTAATAGTTTGATCATTAGGAGCTGATCTCCAAGATACATTGTTTTTTGACTTCTCTCTGTCTCCTCTTTTCTCTTTTTTCCCTATTCTTTTTATAAATAAACACATACATTTTATACTCAATCATCTATATTTAGGATAATCAAATGACAATAACAGCTTCAGCAAAGAGCAGAGACAAAAATTTATAATAAGAAAAGAGAAAGTAATGTGGTTAAGAGTGTGACACATCTCTTCCAACAAAGGGTTGAAGCATTTGGAGTATCAAATATTAATCACGAAAATTCATAAAACTAAGAGAAGGTGATTTACTATAAATTAAAAAGACCTTCGCAATTCAATTAGTTACGGCATGGTAGTATACTTTATATTTAGATTATCACAAATATGAAGAGTCAATTATTATTATTAATATACATTATTTTCATTTCAATTTATACAATGTTATTGTGTAAAATTAATAAGGAGCTGTTTACGAGCAAAGTTTTCATTTTTTCAAGAAATATCTTCAGGACATTGTTTGTTTCTAAATTTGTGTGAGTTTTTGGACTTTTTGTGAAGATTTTTCTAAAATTTCACTTACTAAACTTTAATATTTCAGGTAAGAGATGTGTTCAAACACAATTCCAATCTTTAATATAGATTTTCAACTCAACTTTAAAATATATTTTTTTCAAGTACCGACCAAATCTTAAAGCCCGTTTGTCCATATATTTTTTCCGAAAAGCATGTTTGCCCATAAAAAATAATCAGCTTTTGGAGATCTTTTTCAAAGACAATTTTTGAAAAATCAAAAAATTCTTTTGACCACTTTTTTTTTTTAAATTCTAATATTCTCGACTCACAAAACTTCAACTTTTTTTCAAGTGAAAATAATGTTCAAACACAACTTCAGTTTTCAAATTAAATATAATATTTCAATACAACTTTAAAAACTCTTTTTCAAAATGTTTTAGCTAGCGTTTGGACATAGATTTGGTTAAAACTTGAAAAAAAGAGTATTTGAAGTTGAGTTGAAAAATACTATTTGAAACTTGAAGTTGCGTTTGGACATATATTTCACTAGAAAAAAAAAAGTTTTACGATTGGGAAAAAGTTTTTCCCAAAAACTCCCAAATATTAGCCTCAGCTTGTTTTTTGGAAATTTGAAGATTTGGTTTTTAAAATTTGAATGAATTCTATATACAAACATAAATTTGAAATATTATTTGAAAAAACTCCCAAATTTTATAAACAAACAGGAGCCATCGTCTACTAATAAAATTCTCCAAAAAAAAAAAAAAATCGACATATATATGGGTTCTCTGAGACTACTAAGAGCTTGTTTGACATTGCTGCCAAAAACTGCTTATTTTGAAAAGTATTTTTGGTATAAGTACTTTTCAAAGAAGTACTTTTAGAATATAAGAAGTTTGTGTTTGGACAACTTATTGGAGAAGTACTTTTGATAAATAATTTGTGCTTGACTAATCTTTATGAAAAAGTGCTTTTGAGTGTCAAATTATGAAAATGACATCCAATTTTATTTATATTTGGTTTATCATAAAAGACTTTAACTTAAAAAAATTATGTAGTTAAAATATAAAATATAAAGTAAAATATATAAATTTAAGCTATTGAACAACATAAAATATAGTAGTTAAATTAAAGTGATAATGGAATTAGGAATTTTTTGTAATTGCTTACTTTTAAAAGATGATTTAAAGAATATGAGATCCTATATATGGTTGATAGAAATACCTAAAAATAAATTCTAGTCCTAAGAGGGAGAGGATTTGTAAAAGTACATAGTAGGAAAAAAATCGAAAAACGAGAAATATAATTTTGTTTTTTGAGAGATGTGGTTTTATTAATGGGGAATAATTTGTTAAATATGAATTTGTGGTAAGGATATTTTTGTATTGAAAAAATTAATAAACTGTTCCTGCTTCTTAATTAGAAGAAGCAAGTATTTGTAGTTTCCCAAAAGCAGAAAAACTGATTCTGCTTCTACTTAAAAATACTTTTTTTGAATTGACAAACACCTCAAAATTTTAAAATATATATATATAAAAAAAAAGACACTTTTGACTTTGGAGAAACAATGTCAAACAGGCTATAAGAGGTCTGACTTTGTCAATAAGTCAAAATATATTTTTTTATTTTATTAACTGGAGTCAAAATGTAATGCTCTCCCTCTATCTGTGACTGTGACTTGTTGAGATTTTCAACCATCAAAGTAATTTAACAATTACCAATATGATCAGTGGCGGTGAATAACGGCAGTAATTGGTGGGAACCGCCTACTTTGAATTTCTCTTTTCCAAAATTGTAAATTTGTAAAAGTTAAATTGATTTCATTGATCAGCTTAATTCGTAATTTTATTCTCTTTCTTTTCCTTGTTATAAATTTTATTATTCTTCAAAATATTTTTTTGTTTACTTAACTTCATTCAGCAATCCCTTACATTTCTTGTCATTATTTTGTATATCCTAAATGCTTTTTCTTTGGTAGATAAATCCTAAATGTTTAACTATCTCTTACTTCTCAAGATCGTATCTTAAAGTTATTATCTTAATTTGAGTTCAACATTCAAAATTAACTTAAGTTGATAATGTTAAAAGTGATATAAAAAAAAAGGTATGCATTAATATATGTTTTAGTATTAATAAGAAAAAAGGAAAGAATTGTGGTGAAAATTAAATTTGGAACTTGTGAAACTGTTCTGTATCCAAAATTTTGGCATCATTCCGGAAAAGTCTAACGTATCTTTATCAAGACAAGTGTAACGTTTTGTTTGAAATTACTTATGAAACTAATTGAGCTTTTTAAAATGATGGTTCATAATTGATTTGGCATTTACAAAATTACAAGCACTTTTTAGAAGAAAGCAAAAAAGTTTAACTCTATGATTTTAATCAGTTCGAATTAATATTTTTTTAAACTAGTTAAATGAGAATGCAGAACTGCTGCATTTTTCTCCATTAATTTGAGTCTGCCCAAAAATGCAACAATAAAACATGTACAGTTATGTCTTAAAGTGCAACTGTCTTGGTGGGTGACTATGAAGAAAATATATACACAAGGACCTATCCCCACCAACCTCCGGCCCCCCTATCACAGGGTTGTAACTTGTAACCCCTGGGGGTAGGGGGACTTCCCCCCCCCCCCCCCCTCCCCTCCTCCTATTATTCGACATTATATTGGATGAGAATAATAAATTTCTTCAAATTTTAATGGGTCAATAATCAAACTTACTTTCTAATATGTTGCAGCTTAGGCAATTGTCAACCTCACTTTCTTTGTATCATGACATAATTATTATTTCTTTATAACATTGATATGTGTTAGGACTTGCCTAAACAACAAATCAATTGTAATTACACAGTCAAAAAGTAATTAATAAATTATAATCAAATACTGTACATTTATAGCATTAAAAGCATAGAATTCTGCGTAAATCTTTTCTAATAATTACTCCCCGATTCTATTTAGTTGTAACACTTACTATAAATATTTGAATCAAAATATTTATCACTTTACAAATATCAAGATAAATTTATTATTTTTTTCCATTACACCCCTAGTATTAATTGCTCTTAAAAAGCACAAACACCTAAATTATGAATTTTTTAAGATATCAAGAAGGATAGATTAGTAAAAGTGCTCTATTTATTTATGATTTTTTAAGAGACGTACAAATGACAAACCTTACAACTAAAAAGTACAGTATTTTGTTATCATCAATGGTAACTTGAATTCTATCGACAAATTTGAAATTAAATAAGAGAGGGGTACATACTCAATACACCTAATACAAATAAATAACAACGTTTAAAATAACTCTACACCTTCCAATAAGCTCAAGAGTTTTTCTATCTATATTGCGAATGAATTTTGGATCACAATTAAGAACAAGAGGGCATCGATCAAATTATAGTTAAAATAGTTATGGCTAAGAAAAGGAGAAAGAACACATAAAACCGAGTTAATTAGTTACTCCTACCTCATTTCGTAAAACAAAAAGAAGGAATACATATAGAGAAAATAAGGAGAAGAAAAAAGTATGAAGAAATTACATAGAACGGGAGGCCAGTAAATGAAATGGCACCAAAATTTCCTTTCTGATTTCAGTCTAGTCGATCGTCAACTCTTTTGAGGAGAACATTTATAATCAAAAGTTGAGGAAGATGTTATTTTTCTTGAATAAATAAACTACGAGAAAATTGAATGAACTTATTCATCAGAAAGTCCAACCGTGCTACTTTTTGTGCTAGAATAAGGGCGAACTGTATTTAATTAGGAACTTAATATCATGTGTATTTTCTTTAAACTTGTTGAATTCAAGTACCATACTTTATCCAGCCATGTTATTGTTACCTGCCCTTCTTCTCCACATCTCAAAATTTCTTCATTAGTCGAATAAAAGAGAATGAAAGACAAGTACAAAATAAATGTCAAAACAATTCAATTAGAATCCTTAATAGCACTATCATAATTAAATGTGAAAAAATCATTGATGCATTTAACAAGAAGATATTAAATATTATGCAACCAGTGATCTCGTAATTTTAGTTGGATCTCTGTCATAATTCCAGCATTGATACCATTTTATTCTGTAAATTCCTTGTTTTATTGATCAACGGTAGATCATTATAAGCGATTCTCTATGATTAAATAGGGCACTAATTAATATCGTAAATGGTCTTAAAAGCTCTAGAGATAGCAAGCATGCATGAATGGAGAATTATCAATCATCACCATCTGATTATGATATGCTAAAGTTTCTATGAAGTTTATGAAGTCTTCAATTCGATTTTGTCCGTAGACTTGGAATAAAAGTAGCTTTTACCTCCAAGTACTAATTAAATTTTAAAAACAAGGTAGCATTGCAATAACTCCCAGAAATTACTAGGGCTCATGCACAACATGGATATTTAATATGTTATGAATTAAAATTGATTGGATTTATAGTTGTATAAATTATATTGTCGAGAATATGATTTTGGAAAGTGAGCAACATGTTCGAATTAAGCTAGTAATTTTTTTAATTTGAGAGGCTCAGTTTCGAGAATAATATAGTTCTGATTCTAATTAATTGAGAGGACTTATACATGTTAACCATTAATTAAACATATCTATTAATTTGTTCATTAATATATGCAAAATAATATCCAAAATATTTCGAAAAGAATGAAAAAAATAATAATATAATCTAGTATGCAAAAAAAAAAAAAAAAAGAAACTGTTGATCCAAAAGTTAAAATGATATATATATGAAATAAGTAAATAACCATGTAGGAATAATAATTAATGCTGTGTCAACTGTTTTTGCCAGGGAAAAAAAAAGTAAAAAAGAGAAATAGCATAGATGTAACATCGCAGATGATGAATGGGAAAAAATTAAATTTAAGCCATACCAGAGATGTTAATATTTTGGCAGAAAGGTCTTAGATCTTTAAGCATAACTTACGCAGTATTGTACTTTAGTGTTTTTTCCAGTGCTATAGTAGAAAAAGTAGCATTAACCTGAAGTACTACTGAAACGCGTCATCCTTCGTTGATAAATTTTTTTATACAAGGTGATTTTTTCTTAGTACGTTATTGTGAAGACAGATAATGCTATTGTCATTTCGAAAAAAAAAATACGGAATAATATCATTGTTATTTATTCACTTGAGTGGCTTATGCATATTACTATTCTTTTATTGTGCTTTTGGATAAAAGTCATTACAACCCTGAGAAGTCGTTTTGTTGGTGGGATTAGACTAACAGTTCCGGAATTAAATTTGGGATTACATCAATCACATGTTTGGTTGATGGAATTAGTTAAAATTGGACATTTTTTATACCATATTCATGGTATTATCCTATCCTATATAGACGGCGGGATTGTTAATCCCGAGATTATAATTCCGGAATTATTGTAATCCTAAATTTGTGGAATATTCCACTTTTTAGTCCCGCAAACCAAACGACCCCTCAGTATATATGCATAAAGGTGGGGATTAATGGCCTCATGAACACTTTCCCCGTAGTTAGGGGTGTTCACGAATCGGTTTGGTTGGTTTTTGGTTAAAACCAAAATCAAATAAATACAGTCAGTTTTAAAATTTTTAAAACCAAATAAAAGCAATATTCATCGGTTTGATTATTATCGATTTGATTACTGTCGATTTGATTAGGTTTATTGATTTTTCACAAACAAAATAACAATGAAGATAATGATAAAGACAAATTTTCCTTAAAAAAAATGATAAACAGAACTACAAGTACGTTCTTCGTCATATTGTATTTTGAGCAACTTGAAATTTTGAGTACCTAACTAAACATAAAATGTTGTGCACTTGCCACTAGAGCAAATCTTGAGGCAATTGAAAATAATTATTTTAGAACAGAAGAAAGAATTAAAGTATACTATATATTCACACGATATTTCTACTTTTGATATTTCATGACTCATATAGCAAGTTGAACATGCAAGGATTATTAAAAAGACGATTTCAAAACTGGAATTTGCTTTGCCTATAGGCTTTAGCAATGTGTGTGAGTCTAATTTATGACCTAAATTAATATAATTAAGTTTACTAAATGTGTTAGACTCCTTTTACTAAATGAGTTGGGTTCTTTTTACAATGGACTTAAAGTTAGAAAAAAAGGTAAAATCTAATAACGTTTACCCTACAACAAAATTTATTAGTTATAACTTTGGTTAATTCATAAACCAAATCAAAATCAAATAATATCGGCATTTTAAATTTTAAAACCAAACCAAATCAAACCCAAGGACATATCGGATTTTTAGTCAGTTTGGTTAGATTTTTTATTTGGATCGAATTTAACCAGACCATGAAAACCCCCGTGCTGGTGGAAGGTAAGTCTTGGTGGACATAAGCTAGTACAATATATGCCAATAGGAAGTAACAAATGGTACATACTCAATATTAGGCCCGAACAACACTATTATAAAAATGAAAAAAGCCACAAAAAGTTTAAAAATATGTAATAAATTAAATTTGGTGGAGTAAAACTACACTAAAGTCTAGATGGCCCCCCACCCCTAACCCCGAAATCCTAGCCTCCTGACACCTAAAAATACTTAGGACGGGTGAAGTTGAATTGTTAATGGCAACGACGAGCTTGCATTAATAATGAATGTAGTAACTACTGCAACTTCCCCACTGACATCATATGTCTCCAACCTCCTGTTAGTTATTACTACATTTTCAATTTATTATATCTATATATATAGTTTAAGAAGGCAGAGAAAAAGTAATGAAAGTCCTTGATATTAATTTGTTTAATAATTACACTAATAACTTTAATATTTCATTGTAATTGTGTTGTTTGGTGTTAAACGGGTATCCTGATAATTACTAACCTAGAAATGATCTCTGCTATTTGCTTACTCATGGAAAATTCAATAACCTTTATAAGTGCATCATTCGTCATACAAGCATAACTTCATAATTAATCCTTATAATTATAATTATTCCACAATAATCCAGAAAAAAACAAGACATAGTAATTAAGCGAATTCATTCGTGCCCACCTAGTCTTTAATTAGAAGATCAATAGTGTTATTTTGAGGTTAGTGTATGGGCTTGCCCTTATGCCAAACAAATATAGTTTGAAACAAACAATACCCAATTTGACAAAGGTGGAGAAATTAAATAGATAGAAAATGTGAAAAGTGACAGAGATTTCTGTGCCCATCTCAAATTTTCCTTTCACCTAATAAGCATATGAACATTACTTAATAAATGGATAAAATATGCACTTGCATTTCTTGATCTTTTGTAGAAAGAACAACATTATCTGCCACTTAAATGGTTATCCTAAAGTAGTATGAATAAGACACGTGAAACTCTAATACTATTAATAACTTTTGTGACTTTAATTTGGTCGGATAAAAGAAAAGAATAATTTGGTTAATTATGAAGTTAATATACGAGGGATAGATTTGTATATTTTATGTTACAATATAGTTTTGTTACACTAAATACGAAAGAAGAAAATTAAACGCTATGTATTTGATTTACACCTGTATTTCCCAAAAAATATATCAGGTTTTACAATTAGATTTATATTTAGTTGAGTCTTAGGCGACCGTTTTATATCTCAATTTGATCGTTTGATAGATAGTTTACGTGAATGAATTAATCGACCTCAAGAGTTTGATGCAGAAGTAATTCTAAAATCGATGTCAAGTAGATTCGATATCAAGTGAATTCGACGTCAATTAAATCCGATGTCAGGCAAGGATATAAATGCTGTCTAACAAGTTTGAACTAAATGAATGGACAGTGATATACGATGAAGTGACTTCGTTTTATCAAGATGCGCAATTATCCGAACACGATTATGATACTCGAATCAATGAAAATAACAACAACACGATGACAACTAAGTGAAATGAATAAACGTGAAACGATAACGAATAAACAAACGTAATCGACAACAGATCCGATGAACAAATCAAATAGTCGCCAAATGAGTGACGATAACAGATTGCCCCAATTAAACACAGATTAAAAGATGTTGCGATCAAGATAGATGCAGATCTAAACGAAGCAAGCAACAATTAAATAATCAAAGCAGTAAAGGCTTATTGTATTTGATGGGTCGATGGATGTTGCTTCAATGGAAAGAACAGATCTCCCTCCACGTTTGAACCAAATCACGATCGAAGCTTTAAATACAATGATGATCTTTGACGTAGCAAATTAACAAAGGTAAACGACACTGTTGAATATTTTCTTAACAAGAGAGTAATGGTTTGAGGAGTAGAGTAATATTTTGCCCAGATGAATGTCCCCAAAATAGAAGATGAAACAGTATTTATAGGCTGACAATGAGCCTTTTCCAACCCTAGAAGGATTCTTCCTTTCCCACGTCTCTTTCTCCACAACTGTCCACGTCCCTTCAAATACGCTAAGTCGGTTCCGATAAAAGTGGGATAAGTTCATTAAAGCTTATCCGCTAAAGCCAGCGCTTTCGTGGTCATCTTATCAAGTTGTTGAAGCGAACCAACCGGCAAATGCCCTCGAAAGCAATAACCAAACCCGAACACACCATCTTCGTTTGAAGAACGAAAATCGACCAATACAGATAGTCCCCCCACTTGCGAAGTCCTGTGATCGTAACACTTCGCAAGTGGCTTGAAAGTTAAAGCGGGAAAACACGTGGCTCGCTCGTGTCCCTTCATTTGAAACGCCAACTGTCGCTTCCACTTCAAATCACTGCGCGTGTCAGAGATCGTGCGGACGGCGGTTTTCGCCAATTCCCAAGATCATGATGACTTTTCTTCTATAAATACCAGCTCCATTTTGATTTCACGATTTTTACGTCTCTTGCAACTCTCAATCTCTCACTTTCTTCAAACCCTTCAAAACATCTTTAGTAACTTGCGTTGATCAATCTTGGTTACCCATTCTATTTTATTCACTCATCTTTAACTTATTAATGTCTTCTCACAACATGACTGATATTGAAAATGTTCCCTCCGCCGCCGTTGCCGCCACGGCACCCGCCATGGCGCCACCGCAGGCCATGGCAGTTACAGACAAAAGAGGGAAGAAAAGGGAGAGGAAGCCCAAAGATTTTGGGCCAGAAAAACTCTACACCGATATTCTCCCGAAGAAGTTCACTTACGATGATGACTGCAAGGTTAGTACTCAAAACGACGTTCAACTGGCCAAGAAGAAAAATATTCCAGTAGACTCAGTTTTTTGTGCCGTTACCGAGGAGTCAATACCACAGATTAGGGAAGATTGTGGTTGGAAAGAGGGTGAGATCGACGTAGTGTGCCCTCCAAGGAGATCGACTCTGACCACCTTTTACGGGGGTCACTCTGCCGTTTTGACATACCCTTTTACGATCGGGTTTACTTTGCCGATCGACCCAATGATCGAGGAATTCTGTCGCATGTACAAGGTGTGTTTGGCGCAGATTTCTCCGATGGTATGGCGCTTGGTCGCCATGTATCGATGGATTGGCAAGAAGGTGGGGGTGGAGGTGACACTTAGGCATATCCTTCACTTGTATTCCCCTCGAGTTTACAAGGCGGGCATCATTACCGTGCAAAAGCGAGGTAGTCGAGCCTTAATTTCCGATAACGATGACGACCTTAGGGCGTGGGATCAACGCTTCGTTTACATCCCCACGGAGCAGCTTGTGGCCCCAGGGGCTGAACGCCTTCCGGTTGGGTGGAACCAAACACGTAAGTTTGTAATTTCAATTGGTTTTATGTTCTTCCACGCTCTTACTCTCTTGTATGTGCAGCCAGCAAAGTTTTGTTTGAACTGGTTCCCGACATCGTTGACTGGCTGAAGAAGGTTCTGAAGGAGACCACCAACGATCAAAGGGCATGGAAGCCGATCGCGGCTCTTTTACAAGTGAAGGCAAAAAATCATGGTAAGTTTAGTTTTGCCTTTGATCATACCGTGCCTTTTGTTATATTTTAACGGATCGCCATCGACAGGTATCACTGGTGCTGGTGCTGGGCCGGTTGAAGACGTGATTGTCGAGGAGGAGGAAGAGGTTAGGGAGGAGAACGTAAGTGGAACTCCTCCAAAAAAGAAGAAGAAAACCTCTTACCAAGACCTTAGGGCAAGGCTGCTTGTTAAGAGCGCTCCGCAGGGAGCTGGCTCGTCGGCTGATCCCAAGCCGATCGAGCAGATTGTTAAGGGGGCCGTTTCAGCTGTTGAAGCGGCAAAAGCCTCCGAAGGGGGAACTCTCGTTCGGATTCCCTCCGGGGAAGATGAGGAATCTGGGTCTGAGCAACCGTTGGAACGGCCGAAAAGGCCAATGAAAGAGAGAATGCTTGAAGTGGCTGAGCAGCTCAAGGCGGCCGAGGAGTACGACCGGGTTAATGTAGGCGATTTCAGTGGTGATGGGCGGCCCATCCTTCCTCCGATAGCGGAGGAGGACTTGATCGACGTCACTTCTGGTTCGGGGGGAAAAGAGATGATCACTACCCCAACCCTTGGGATGTTGTCTGCCGGGGGCGTCGATGGTGCCCCTTCGAGCGATATACCGAGGGAAAGGGATCCCAGGAAGGGTAAGCTCCCCCTTGATCGTCCCACGACAACAACGAGGTCGAAGCACACGGAAAGCTCTGGCTCGTCTTTCTACGCATCGGATCATGAAGAGCCTATCGTTCGCCTTCCTCGATACGAGGAAGCCGCTGCGTTTGCAGCTTACAAAAGAGCCAAGGCTGCGGGGGAGGCTAACACCCGATCACTGGCTATAACTATCCCCGGAGAAGTTGATCTGCTCAGATGCCCAAAGCATCTTGCCAATTACTTTTTTGATGTGATGGGGCCGATGGAAAAGGCTCGATTGAATTGTTACAGCGATGTGAGCTTGTCCTCCCAAATCGCTTTTAGTGCTTTCCGGGTAACGCTTCCTTCTAGTTTCTGTTAGTTTGAACCTTTTCTACTTTTTACCTTATGGGATCGTTTTGTTTCTTATTTTCAGAACACAATCATGGCCATCGAGTCAGCCGATCGGATTCGCCAGCTCGAAGCCGAAATAGCTCATCTGAACGAGAGAGTTGCTCTCCTTGCTTCTGCCGGTGATGGGTGGCATAACAACTTGAAGATTTTGAAAGTAAAGTATTCTGAGCTTGAAGCTGAATCAGCTAAAAAGGCCACCGCCCATGCTCTTCGAGAATCAGAGCTGGAATCCCAAGTTCGAGCTTTGAACGACCAGCTCGGTCAGCTTGAGAGTAGCATGGGTGACAAGTGTTCCAAACTGGAAGCTGAGTCGAAGACCAAAGAGTCGGAAATAATTCGTTTGAACGAAGAGCTTCGTACTCTAAGAGGTTCTTACGACGATCTGACGGCTCAGAACAATGCTTGGTCGGAGAGAAACTCGCTTCTTCAGAAAGAGTTGATTACTCAAAGGCATTCGATGGAGAGTGACTTCGAAGACAGGAGGGAGCTCATTTTAGCGGAGTCGAGGCGGGACTTGCTGAGGGAGATGACTGAGCGTGAAGTCGATGTGGCTAAGGAGCTTGAAGAGGCGATACAAGTTGTGAGAATGACTCGTGAGGCACTTGGCCTCTCTCCAGATTCTTCCGATGAGGGATCAGATGGAGATGAGTGAACTCGTTTTCAACTTTTTGTTTTTGACATATTGTAATGAAGTCATGTACATATTTCTTATCAATGGAAAGTTCGTTGTTTTATCGTTGTATTGCTTTCCGAAGATAGTTTGATGTATCTGTTCGAAAATTTTGAAGTTTATAACGATGTTCGTCAAATGAAATGATTGGGGCCCAATGTTTTAGTGCGTAGCAAAGAATGACGTCTCATTTTCACGTAATGCATTCTTCGAACATTTTCATGAGTTCGGAATGAAGAATTTAATACTTGGTGAACAACTTAGATGTAAAATCTGATTAAAATTTGGAACGATCTTTGAAATCGAACAAATGTAAAGAATGCGTATAACCAGTGTTGTATTATTGAAGTAGACCGCTAATGGGTCTTTGATACATTCGGGATCGTATGATTCGATCGATTACAAGATGTAGCCGTAAGGCACAGACATTGATCACTTTTGGATCGTTTACATGAAACTGATGACGCTTGACTTCAAACGAGCCGCCAATTCGGATGACTTGGAGCTTTTGCCGAAGTTTGAGCGAGTCCCCAGTTCGAGTGAACGTTGGAACTTCTGTCGAATTTTGAACGAGTCCCCAGTTCGAGTGAACTGGGAACTTCTGTCGAATTTTGAACGAGTCCCCAGTTCGAGTGAACGTTGGAACTTCTGTCGAATTCGAACGATTCCCCAGTATCTGCCGATGACCCTTATGCTACCTTCATCCCCCCCAGTGTTTGGGTGCGAAAAATGAGTAGGCGAACACTGGTCCTTCGACTTCGTTACCTGAAACAGAATCATTGGGAGACCAAAACCAAGAAACTCGTTATAGATGAAGACCACGTTAGAGTGTTCGTCAGATTTATCGACCCCGATCGGAGCGTTTTGAGCTCGAGTGTTCGCGGGTGATGTTTGTCATCATTCGACTCCAACTATGCCTATCATCTAAAAATGTTAGTACCAAATAATGAAAGCATCTTCCGATGGAGGAATAATAAAAAACTGCGAAGTGGAAATAAAGGGTGAAGATTGATACCGCAGAACCTCAAAAATAGTATTTCTTCAGTTGTGTGACGTTCCAATTGAAGTCTACCGGTTTGGAGTCCATTGTTTCGAGTTGGTATGAACCTTTTCCGATCACTGCCTTGACGCGGAAAGGTCCCTCCCAATTTGCTCCTAGCTTCCCTTCGTTGGGTTCATCCTTCTTTGGTCTTTTGATTTTTAGCACATAATCACCTACATTAAAAGATCGATACCTGAGTTTTTTGTTGAGGTAGTTTTCTGCCCTTTGCTTTTGTGCTTGTATCCGAACAAATGCCATATCCCTTTTTGCTTCGACCAGGTTCAGATCTACCAGCATGGTTTCTTTGTTAGCTTCTTCGGTGGAGTGGGCGAACCGAAGGCTGGGCTCCCCCACTTCCACCGGTATCAGCGCTTCTGTTCCGTAGACAAGTGAGAACGGTGTCTCCCCGGTACTGTGTTTTACCGTTGTCCGATGAGCCCACAGTGCTCCGGGGAGTTCGTTCGGCCAGTTGCCCTTTGAAACATCCATCCTTTTCTTCAAGTACTCGAGTATTGTTTTGTTGGAAGATTCAGCCTGTCCATTTGCGCTGGGGTGATAAGGTGTTGATGCAATTCGCTTGATCCCCCACTTTTCGAAGAAGGCTGTGATTCGTCTTCCCACGAACTGCTTACCATTGTCGCATGTGATCTCTTTCGGGATCCCAAAACGACAAATGATATTCTGATGAATGAATTTGATAATTTCCTGTTCACGAATTTTAGCCAAGGCAATAGCTTCCACCCATTTAGAGAAATAATCTGTGAGAATTAAAATAAACTTTACCCCACCGGGCGCTGTTGGAAGCGGCCCGACCAAGTCCATTCCCCACTTCATAAATGGCCACGGTGACGTGACCGAATGAAGTGGTTCTGCCTGTTGATGTATGAGATTTCCAAATCGTTGGCACTTGTCACATTTGCGGACGAATTCCTTGGCATCATCTGCGATCGTTGGCCAATAGTACCCAGCTCTTATGATCTTTCGAACCAATGACTTGCTGCCGGAATGATTGCCGCATTCGCCTTCGTGAACTTCTTTCAGCACATAATTTGTTCTATCTGGCCCAACACACTTTGCCAAAGGGCCGCCAAACATTTTCCTGTAGAGTTGATTTTCAAGGAGGCAATATCTTGCTGCTTTGGCTTTAAGTGATCGGGCAGACTTCTTGTCATCGGGAACAGTACCTGCCTGCAAGTAGGACAAATATTTGCTTCTCCAATCCCAAGTTCGATTAACATTGTTTACCTCTTTAATGCTCCGACATAATGGAGATTCGAACAAGTGAACCACGGTCTCATCGAGTTTTTCATCGATGGCTGCTGCCGATGCAAGGTTTGCTAAAGCGTCTGCTTCGATGTTTTCTTCCCTTGGTATCTGGGCTATTTTCCACTCCTGAAAAGAAGTTAGAAAATTTTGTACCTTTTCGAGCAGCTGTTGCATCCTTGGATCTCGAACACAGAAATCGCCTTGGATTTGATTTACCACCAGTTGGGAATCACTTTTGATATCTATTCGTTCGATTTTCAAATCCTTTGCGATCTTTAAACCTGCAGCGAGGGCCTCATATTCGGCCTCGTTGTTAGTTTTTGCGTGTAATTTGATCGCGTACCTGAGCTTTTCACCCGAAGGCGCAATCAATAGAATTCCGAGGCCAGTTCCTTTGACGTTGGAAGCTCCATCGGTGTACATTACCCAGATCCCGGGGTCTGGATCTCTCATCATCAACTCTTCCTTCTTTGCCTCCGGTAAAATATTAGCGCTGAAGTCCGCTACAAAATCAGCTAAAACTTGAGATTTTATGGCGGTACGAGGCTGGTAAGTGATATCATACTCACTCAGCTCGACCGCCCATTTCATTAATCGACCAGAGAGATCTGGCCGATGTAAAATATTTCGCAATGGGAACGTAGTTATTACAGATATTGAATGACATTGGAAATAAGGCCTTAATTTGCGTGCAGCAGTGACTAGTGCAAGTGCTAGTTTTTCTAGATGTGGGTACCTTGTTTCGGCATCTAACAGTGTTTTACTAACATAGTAGATAGGAAATTGGTTACCTCCATCTTCGCGAACGAGGACAGCACTTACAGCGACATCGGAAACAGCCAAATAGACCAGCAGCATTTCTCCTTCAATTGGTTTTGACAGAAGCGGTGGATTTGAAAGGTACTGCTTCAGTTCCCGAAGAGCTCTTTTGCATTCTGGTGTCCATTCGAAACCTTTGCTCTTTCTCAATACTGTAAAGAACTTGTGACACCGTTCAGATGACCTCGAGATGAACCTGCTGAGATAGGCTACTCGACCGGTCAGCTGTTGAACTTCTTTCTCCGTTGTCAGGTTCTCAGGGATATTTTCGATCGCCTTGATCTTGTCTGGATTTGCTTCGATTCCTCTTTGCGATACGATGAATCCCAAGAACTTACCGGATCCAACCCCGAACGCACATTTCTCTGGATTCAATCTCATGTTGAATTGTCTTAGTATTGTAAAAGTTTCTTCCAAATGACTCAGATGATTTCCCTTCTCAAGAGATTTGACCAACATGTCATCGATATAGACTTCCATGGTTTTCCCGATCAAATTTTTGAACATAGTAGTGACCAGACGCTGATAAGTAGCACCGGCATTCTTTAGGCCAAAAGGCATGACCGTGTAGCAATAAGTCCCCATGTCTGTAATAAACGATGTCTTCTCCTGATCTGATGGGTCCATCGATATTTGATTATAGCCTGAATAGGCATCCAAAAAACTCAGCATCTCGTGGCCCGCCGTCGAATCGATCAATCTATCGATGTGAGGCAGTGGGAACGAATCTTTTGGGCAAGCTTTGTTGAGATCGGTATAGTCGACGCATACCCTCCATTTGCCATTTTTCTTAGGTACTACGACCGTGTTCGCAAGCCATTCTGGATATTTTACTTCTTTAATGAACCCATTTGCTAACAGCCTTTCCACCTCATCATTGATTACCTTCCTTCGGAAACCTCCATTTGGTCGTTTCTTTTGCTTCACCGGTCGATGTTTCGGGTCGACATTTAACTTGTGCGTGGCGACTTTTGGATCGATTCCCACCATATCTGCATGGGACCAAGCAAAACAATCAGAGTTGTCCTTGAGGAAGGATACGATTTTTGCTTTTACGTCGATGTCCAATTCAGCTCCAACATAAACTTTCCGATCAGGATTATCATCGAACAATGTTACTTCCTCAAGTTCTTCTATCGTAGAGTCTCCAGCTTCTTGTCTATGCGGTTCTTTCACACATGGTGGAACCTGTGCGAAGTCGCCTTCGACTTCGGATTCCGGTAGCTGCGTTTGATCGCACAACAGAGCCGAAGTGAAGCTTTCGTTCACGGGTCCCACTAGCTTACATGGTGAAACCTGTGCGAAGTCGCCTTCGACTTCGGATTCCGGTAGCTGCGTTTGATCGCACGACGGAGCCGAAGTGAAGCTTCCGGCCACAGGATCCACTAGCTGTGATTGCTACAATCGGAAGCCTTCCTTGACAGCTACTGAGTAACAGTCTCGTGAAGCCTGTTGCTCGCCTCTGATTTCGCGAATTCCCCATGGGGTAGGGAACTTCACAACTTGATGTAAAGTCGATGGAACTGCTCCCATAGCATGGATCCATGGTCGGCCCAAAATCACGTTATATGCCATCTCGCCCTTCATCACCTGAAACGACGTCTCACTCTCCACTCCTTCTGCATAGGTTTTGATTGTAATCTCCCCAACGGTCACCTCACTTGAATTGTTGAATCCTTACAGGACCGTTGAGCGAGGCACAATCTTATCGCTCAACTGCAATTGTTCAACCACCCTTGCATGTATGATGTTAACCGAACTGCCAGCATCGATTAGCACTCTTTTCACATCGGCGTCATCGATCCTTGTTGTTACTACAAGTGCATCATGATGGGGATGAATCCTTCCATCGAAATCGGAATCCCCGAACACGATTTCATCGGTCATGTCATCGCGTGTTCGTTTGTCTCGTGTGAAAGAGACCTTTGCATATTTCTTCGTAGTGTAGGTTACCCCACAAACACCATCTCCTCCGGTAATAACATTCACCGTTTTCCTGGGAGCAGGAGGTTTTGGTGGTTCATCATCTTTCTTCCTATTGAAATTGTTTCGTCCTCTCTCAGTCAAAAATTCGACCAAGTGACCCTTTTCCAGCAAGCTGGCCACTTCATACCTCAGCGCCTTACATTCTTCCGTTGTATGGCCGAAATCATGGTGAAATGCACACCACAGAGTTTCGTCCCTAGTATTTGGACTTGACTTTATGCGACCTGGGAATTTCACAACTTTGTCACCCATCCCTTTCAAGTGATTCACCAGATTTGGTGTCGATATGCAAAAATTGTATTCCGTTACTTTTGGAGGCAGTGGTCGATCTTTTGGAACCGAGGATGTGTTTGGCTGGGCTTTCTTTGATTGATTTCTGGAGCTACCAGCTTCGTGGTTGTTGCTCCCCATTCGATGGAAACTGTAGGGCCCCCATCGTTGGTCCCTGTAGTCTCTTCTGTCATTATCAACCCTCCTTGCCGGCCGGTCATAATGATAATTATTTCGGGCTAGCTGCAATTCTTCCTCTTCAGCCCTGATCCTTGTCTCGCACTCGAGGTACAATACATCGAAAGTCCATGCATCAATTTCCCTAAGACGATCTTTCAGTTTCCATGCCTCAATTGAATCAGTGCGCAAGTTGTTAGCAAAGGTCAAACATGCCCACCTTTCTTCGAGATTTGGTATAAGAATTTTCTCATCGTTAAATCTTTTTAGAAACTGCTTGATAGTTTCCCCGGGTCGCTGCCTTACGTTCAAGATGTCTTCGACCCTTGGTGCTATCTTTTTTGCTCCCGTATGTGAACGAATGAATTTCGCTGACATGTCATCGAAACTTAGTATTTCGTTTTCGGGCAGCTGTAAATACCATTTCAGCGCTGCCCCCTTCAATGTCTCACAAAACTTTTTAAGGCTGACCGAATTGATCTCCTCCGAGGTCAAGTCATTTGCCTGAACCGCAACCGAAAACATATCAATGTGATCCCTTGGATCTGTGGTTCCATCGTATCTCAAGCTTTCTGGTAATTTGAAAGTCTTTGGTATAGGTAGTGGGCCTGCACTTGCTGGAAAAGGACGTTTTGAGATTGATTTTGTAATGCCTTTGTCAGCCAATTTCGGAACGCCTGGCAATTTCTCCATAAATGACTTGATTTCGTTGAACTTCTTATCGATGTTATCATTCATCATGGTCTGCATCGTTGCCATCATTCTTACTTCTGCTGTGACCGATGCCGGAGCTCCCATGGCTTCGGCGGCTGTACCCGATCCCCCTGATCCGACCCCTGCTGCAAGTCCCCCTGTTACGGCGCCCTGAGGAACCGAAGTCGGAATGCTTGCTGGAGGTGTGATCGGAGGGGTAGGTACCTTACTTCCGATAGAATTAGATAGTGCCTTCAACTGCTCTTGTATCATTTCGAACTGAGCATCATGCCGCTTCAGATACGCAAACAGTGCCGCGTTTGCGCTTCCAGAATCAGTTTCGACTGCAGGCTCTTCGCCTGAACGCCGCGCTTGGCGTGCGTTCAACTGTGAACTAGCAGGAATGTTGTCGTGAGTTGGATCCTGCTCGTTGTTGGTAGATTCATCGACCGCTTCAACACGGGCCGGAACATGAACCCCGTCATTGGGATTGAGTAGCTGTTGACCGTTCAAAGCGTCAATGTTGCGTTCATCTGCCATTTCAGGACAAGAAAGCAAACGTAAGTAGTATCAAGCGGTTCAAATTTCGGAATAAATCGATTGCCTAGGCCCCACGGTGGGCGCCAAACTGTATTTCCCAAAAAATATATCAGGTTTTACAATTAGATTTATATTTAGTTGAGTCTTAGGCGACCGTTTTATATCTCAATTTGATCGTTTGATAGATAGTTTACGTGAATGAATTAATCGACCTCAAGAGTTTGATGCAGAAGTAATTCTAAAATCGATGTCAAGTAGATTCGATATCAAGTGAATTCGACGTCAATTAAATCCGATGTCAGGCAAGGATATAAATGCTGTCTAACAAGTTTGAACTAAATGAATGGACAGTGATATACGATGAAGTGACTTCGTTTTATCAAGATGCGCAATTATCCGAACACGATTATGATACTCGAATCAATGAAAATAACAACAACACGATGACAACTAAGTGAAATGAATAAACGTGAAACGATAACGAATAAACAAACGTAATCGACAACAGATCCGATGAACAAATCAAATAGTCGCCAAATGAGTGACGATAACAGATTGCCCCAATTAAACACAGATTAAAAGATGTTGCGATCAAGATAGATGCAGATCTAAACGAAGCAAGCAACAATTAAATAATCAAAGCAGTAAAGGCTTATTGTATTTGATGGGTCGATGGATGTTGCTTCAATGGAAAGAACATATCTCCCTCCACGTTTGAACCAAATCACGATCGAAGCTTTAAATACAATGATGATCTTTGACGTAGCAAATTAACAAAGGTAAACGACACTGTTGAATATTTTCTTAACAAGAGAGTAATGGTTTGAGGAGTAGAGTAATATTTTGCCCAGATGAATGTCCCCAAAATAGAAGATGAAACAGTATTTATAGGCTGACAATGAGCCTTTTCCAACCCTAGAAGGATTCTTCCTTTCCCACGTCTCTTTCTCCACAACTGTCCACGTCCCTTCAAATACGCTAAGTCGGTTCCCATAAAAGTGGGATAAGTTCATTAAAGCTTATCCGCTAAAGCCAGCGCTTTCGTGGTCATCTTATCAAGTTGTTGAAGCGAACCAACCGGCAAATGCCCTCGAAAGCAATAACCAAACCCGAACACACCATCTTCGTTTGAAGAACGAAAATCGACCAATACAACACCATATATATTTAATTCTTTAGCTAATTAATTGTTGAATTTTAATGCTTGCTGGTAGGTCAAGTTCAGCAAAATGTTAAATATTATCAAAAGAATTTGTAATATATAACGTGTGACTGAAAATTGATTGGTTGCATAAATTAACTACATATGTAAAAGATCTCATCCAGTTGGAGCTTGTCTTTCATATGAAAAATGAAATATATATTGAAATAACAATAGAAAATAACTCCATAAGTATATATATATTCTCATTGAACTTCCACCACTTCATTTAAATCCTCGAGTTGGACCAGTGCAGCGCAACTATAATATTGCTAGCTGGTTGCTGCATAATTCATATCCCATTAACAGAGTTACAATATTGTTTCACCAAAATTAAGTTCATAATATTCTCTACTCCCGCGTTGCCAGTGGACTATGCTTTAAACTCCATATTTATTATGGCTAGCTCTTCTATTCCTTTTCTTTTGGGAGGGTGGATCGAGTTTGACAGGGAACAAATTAATTAGACAAATATGAAATATAGAGTCGGTAGATTTAGAAAGAGTTCATTATCTAGGCAAATCTCTAAAATTCAGAAACTAGTAGTATCACTTCTCATATGTGCTGTTCATTTTCAAAATAACATGAATTTATTAATTCGGGGCTGAACATATGAAATTAAACGTATTAAATTCAAAATGATGCATTACAAACTACGGGGTACAAAATAATGCATTATAAGTATGTTTTGTATATGGCCGCAGAGATGACTGATGAGGGACCTCTTTAACTGGGGATAATCACAGTTCGCAGCACAAATCATCGCCAAAATACATGATCGGAATGACTATTAATTTTAACGAATTCCTTCCCTTTCAATCTATATAACAAAGTTTGAATAGACATGAAATTTTTATAAAGGTTTTTTGAAACTTGTGGTCACAAACAATACTACCATATAACTTCGTGAGAGGCTGTTAAAGCTTATCAAGAGTAAAACGGAAAGTTTAAGTTTAATTTTTTTAAAATTTAGAAAAATGTTTTTCTTTTATAAACATAATAAAAAAGAAACAGTGTTGCCTAAACGGTAACAAAATGATATGATTTTTCATCTACTCTGCTGAACGCAGAAACTCAGGCACCAGTACATAAATATGGGTGACATTCTCACCTGTATTTTTATTACAAATTTTACTCACACTAGAGAATACTGTCTAACGTAGTTCTTTGTCAGAAGAATCTTCACTGCTTTATTGATCTACGATTGAGGCTGTCGGGCCAAAAAAGGTACAATATTGTAGCCAACTGCACAGATCTAATTGATGTCAAACAGCTAAAACTTGTCTAGCTTTTTGCTGCCTTAGAATTCTACTTAGAAATCCGAATAATGCGGAACCAGTAACACTTGAGCACTTGACAAAATAATTTGTTCAATTATGAAAAATTTTGAGCAAACAATTCAAAAATGAGTTCTATGATTTACTGTAGTGTTTGAGATAGCATGTTGTTTCAGGAGTTCTATAAAGTATGTAAAGATCTCTTAATTAAGTATGAAAAACCTACATTAGTATGTTGATTTTGAACCAATTGCTTTTTCAGGAGTATTTTAACATTATCATAAAATTTATATGCTGGTATATATAAAATAATAGATAAAGTTTAATATTAATATAGTAATTAATTTTTTGTTTAGTTTTTATTTATATTATGTATCATGATGACATAAATTAAGTTTCAATGAAGAACTATGGTCAGAGAGAATTAATATAATCCCTTCATATTTGGAATTGAAGCATTATTATTGTTGTTGTATGCTGCTCTGTTATTAGTGGCCACGTTTAGAGATTAAGGTGAGATAGTCGACCTTCTATTTTTTTGCATTAGCCAACTTAATTTATTTATCAACTGTGAAGACCAGTTCCATAACGAGCAGAGTACTATATATCATCTGTCTTGACACATATTAGCCATTTCTGAAGACAGGTCTAAAAAATTTCATCAAAAAACATTAAGTATTTATATATTACAACTATATAAGCTTATTATTATACTACATACAAAAACATTAAAGCAGATATACAGACTCAAAAGAATCATACATATTCAAATGCTTTTTGTTTCTGAGAAAAGAATGAACTATTGTGAAGCAGTCTAAGAAAAATTATTAGTGTTGAGGGCTGGAAGAGTCCGCTCGGCTTTGACGTTTCTTCCTGTACCTCCAGGCAACTTGTATCCGCCGTGCTGCCAAGCCTCGCCAATATGGAGATTCATACCTGAAAAATACAGCTTCTTTACATATTTTACAATTTACATGCTGCTATAAAGATAGATAAGCAATTAAATAGTACATGTTGGAAGATGGGGCAAAAGTAGAGCTTTCAAACAACAAAGATAAAGCAAACCAAGACAATAGCATCATAAATCATTTTCCTTCAAGGTCCCTCCTTATTCAGTCCATGGTTCCCCAAAGCAAGAGATGAAAAAGAAAAGAAAGCAAACATAGAAAATAACACCTTCTAGCAAAATAACAACATCCGGCCCTGTGATATGCAAGGGAAATATGGAGCAAACACAGAGGAGGAAAGGAATAACGAACATTCGGTTCTGAGGAAGAGGGACAGAAGCTTGTTCTAGATTTTCCACGGGGATAGTTTAAAAGGCAACATAACGTTCTACAAAGTTTTGAACAAATCCTCCCCTTGAAAATACAAGTACACCTTTTTTCAACTTCAAAACTCTATTCCCAAAGTTCAACCAAATTATGTTCAATTCTGCAGAATAATGTATTTGTAGATTATGATTTTTCTGGTAGTCAGGACTCAACGCAGATAGAAATCTTTGTGGTTTTTGTTTAAATCCACTACTTGACTAAAGGTCCAATCACTCGGAAGTACAACTTATTAACTTTAGAACATATACTTGTAAACTGTCATCATCTCAAGAGAGAGGCCCTTCTAGTTGTCATTCTAATATCTGTATCCTTATTCTACAGATTTGTCAGTGTGCATAAGTTGAACTCATTTAGTTATCATCACGTTTTGAGTGTTTTACCTAAAGAAAGAGATGTGGAAATTCAGTAGTAATCGAATAAAATTACCTTATAGCACCTTGAACACGTGGACTCCTCAAGAATCTTGCAAAAAGATTAGTGACTTCTTCAAGATCTGCAGCTCGTAATATAAATGCTTCAACATTTGTTAGGCACCTAACTAGTCTGTTGCTCAGCAATCCGTGTCCTGGAAGTCTGATCTTTTTCCCATCTAACGGACAAAGCGAAAAACAACAAATAGGACATCATTGCAATATCTATTTCATATTCACAACTTCAACTCCTACAAGACAAGAAAAGCATTCACAGCTCATCAAAGTTTTAGATAGCCCATTGATGGCCTGGAAGACTAAAGGCAGCAAATCTTACAGCCTCTAGTTATATAGTTTTCAATTATCTTCAGTAAATTGTGAACGTTTAACTTCAGTAAACGGGAAAGTCATCTCTGTAACTACACTGATTGAAAGTTCAAGGCAAATACTTATCTGAAAATCAAAACCATCAAAATTCAAAAACTAGACTGAAAAGCTATAGTACTTATAGACTGCAACATCCTTACGATCATTGAATGGCATCATCTCAATACCAAATTTTTCTATAGCATCCAACTTTTGACATATCCGGTTATCTAGTCTGCTGCAAGAGGACCCAACCCGGGTAAACTACTATATGATCTGACGACACCAAAAAGATAAGAAGGGAAAACAAAAGTACTGGATTGTTGTACTGAACATTGTTGCATCCAATGACCACAAATTTATAGCCAACACCGAGTCCTGCATATAGGCCAAAAATAAATGCACTCACAAGACAATCTTTAAAAGATCTATAATCACCTCTGTTTATAGAAGAATGCTCAAGGCACCATGTGAGGAGTTCTTCCCCACAGGCATCCCCTTCAGACAAGGAGGCAACATTTCCATCTTCTCCAATGCTTTCCATCTTACCCCGGATTATGAAAACCATCTTGTCAACCAGACCACCACGGTATAAAACTTTGCTTCCTGCTATGTACGTTTTCTGTCTCAATCTCTCACAGATGGCATCGATGATGGGTTCATCTAGAAGTGCAAATATCCGAACCTGCAAATTAAACATAATGTGGAAGTCAGGACCAATGGATAAAAAAATTATACAATCAATCTTCCAATCAATGAAGCAGACTCTCTTCCATGCAGTGGGAAAACAACTTAAATCTAACCAAACACAAACACCCCTTTTTCCTATCTATTCAATTTGGTTACACTAAAATTCGCACAAAAATGAGGCATGTTCAACTTGGTTTCAAAATCCACTGCTTGATTGGCTGAACTCAAAGGTTCCAATTACAATATATGTACGCACGTGAGCTCATTACAGAAGGCGTGACAAAAGAATAAACAGAAGATATATTATCCAGATAATAGTCCATTTGGAATTCACCTTCTTGATGAATTTAAAAAGATGCCTCCGTATTTCTCTCTGAAGGTCTTCAGGAAGATTCTCTAGTAGCATTTCTTCGTTGACCCCTCTGGTTGCTGCCCAATTGTATCTCTCTGCCTCACGAACTCGCCTACAGGGGAGAGGATCATGCCTTTAGGTTCTCTTTTAGCACAGTAATGCAGATGGATCCAATAAATACTCATTTCGAAGACACATCACAGTTTATCAATTTGGATTAACACTGATCACAATATTGGTGCTTTAATTTGGAAGAATAAAAGAAATACAATGGCAGCCTCTTCTAAATTTCTAGAACAATTCAAAGGGAACTTCACTGTTGTAATTTAGGAAATTGACAACGCATAACACATTTCCTAATAAATAATCTAGCTTGTGATCTTTTACTTAGAAATATAGATGCAGTCGTTACTCATTTCTCAAATAGTACAATAGGTTCATCCATAAATTTTTGTTATTCTTAATATCATTAGAGAATTAACACGTATCCCAGACCTGGAGGCAGAAAGGGTAGGTTCAATTTTTTCGAGAAAATAGATGGACTAGAATAATTATCTTCAGATCCAAACACCATATGTTGGAGGGCAACAAAAGATGACAGATTCATGGTAAAGCCGGTTACTAGGTGCTATATAATGCAGGGGATAATGAGAAACAATGGGCCTGGAAGATGATCTGGAAAATAAAAGCACCTTTTAAAGTTGTTTGGCTTGATAGGATAGCCATAAAGGAGGCTTGTTTAACACTAAGAAAATTTGCAGAAGAGAGGTCATCCTATAAGGTAGATACTACATGTTTGAAAAATACTCCAGAGATCAAACTTGGCAGATATGGTGTACGTTTCTTACTCTTCTTGGAGTTCAATGGTTCATGTCAAATACCCAGAGGAAGGTTATACTTAGGAGGATGCTTAACACAAAGAAAATTTGCAGGTGAGAGGTCATCCTATCCGGTAGATACTACATGTTTGAAATATACTCCAGAGATCAAACTTGGCAGATATGGTATACGTTTCTTACTCTTCTTGGAGTACAGTGGTTCATGCCAAATAGCCTGAAGAAGGTTATACTTAGGAGGGACAAGCTAAGAGCAGATGAAAACCCAGAAGAGAGTATCCATGTTGAGCCTAACTCAACCCCCAAAAGCTAGTTCATGAGGTGAGGACTGTCCAAGACTATATAAGGAGACAATAATCTAGTTCATCAACCAATGCAGGACAAATTAACACTCCTGCATGCCTAGGCTTGACATATGGAGCCTGGACTATTTAACATGGCGGCCCAAATTAGATAGACCAAGAATATGAATTGGTCTAGCTTTGATCCATGTTAACAAAATGGACATTGGACCTAATTCAACCCAAAAAGCTAGCTCATGAGGTGAGGATTACTCAAGACCATATAAGGAGTGAGATGTCCAAACAGACATCACAGATGCTTTGAAGGAAGATCAACAATGACCTTTTCACTTGAAAGTAGAAGTTTAGGCATTTTGTACTTTTCGTGTGACATGAAAGATGTATCTGACTTTGACAAAAGGCAGATTTACTAGACTCGTTAAACTCGTTGCATACTTGAAAGAAACCAAATGTAATTTGTACAGCTTTTGTGCAGCCACTTGGTGCTGTTGTTATGAACTATAGAAAGTTATACCTACCAAAAGGCAAAAAAACAAAGAGTTAATTACTCAAGCGTGTTACTTTTATATACAACATCATACTGATGATTTAAGGTCTTGAAAGAAGACATATGAAGCACTATTATAAAGTTTAACATGGACTTAGAAAACTAAGTTGCTTATTCAGCAAGAAACAACTCTGTAAATAATTTCTTCAATAATAAACGATAATCAGAAGCGATAGTATGCAGAAAACTTTACAATTTTAGTAAGTTGGTAAAGGCTAGAAACAAAATCAAATCCAAGAAAAGCTGACATGTAAGTAAGTAGGCTCACAATTCAATAGGAATCCATCTAAGATAATATATTCTGCCATTTTAACTAGTTCAGCAGAATACAACACTAACAAAGGACAAAAGAAAAGGCTTCTTAAACTTAGTAAGAAAAGCTGAGTGACGCTTGACTGACAAGCTGCAATGGCAAGTCTAAATTTAGTCTTTTTCCCCATAAATCATGTTTCTACTCATTCTGAATTTTCTTGGATTCACAGAAAGAAGTTGAATACCAAATTTTTTTTCCTACTTTTCAACAACCATACCATGCTACAATGTTTGATTGACTGTACTATCAATTTGAGAGCAAAGCAACCCAATTCATATGATGCAGATGAAGTTACATAACATTAAAGAGAGCTCCCATGAGTGTACAAAACAACTTAGGATACAGGACAAGAGTTGGAGAACAAGACAAGTGCTCTTTAAAAGAAGTGGGAAGGAAAAAGGTGAGAACAAGACAACAGCACTTTGAAAGAAGTGGGAAGGGAAAAGAGACTTTAAGTCCTTAACCCTCACAAGTCACAAGGGTGTGAAAATCTTTAATCACTGAAATTCAACTCTAGTTAAAGTAAACAAATAAAAGAGTATCTTAAGGCACCCAATTTCAGGCTCACTTGCAAGAGAGGACTGTCAAGGATATAACAAAAAATAAGTAGTTAAGACTATCGACTTAGTTAAATATTTTTAGACAAATAATCATGTAATCATCTTATAGAACTAAAATTGACATAAAAACAATCAATCAGAAATATACTAAATTTGAGCTTGCTTTGTACTTTCATCCCATTTAACTAAACATACAATTTAAGCCACATTGAGCTAAATAAATAGAATTATAAAATCTTAAACTGTGATATCCTAGTCTATGGAATCAAAAGTCGGAGAACGCAGTTCCATTAAGCAGAAATTTTAAGTCAAACACTTCGAACTTCGGTCCAGAATCCAGAATAAAATAAGTATGAATATAGGTACAAGATATGGAGAAGAATACTCAATCAGGGGAAGCACTCAATCTATACAAGTAAATTAAGAAGAACAACAGCTTCGGACGATGGAAGTTAGACGTCAAGAAGAAAAAAAACCATTAGAGGCTACCTTCTCAGTTCTTCTGGCAATCGTCTATGGCTCATCCACTGTTCAACATCGCGTCGTCTAAGTGACATCTCTAACCTCCTGCAGAGAACCAAAAAATACTCATCTGCAGTTGCACAAAAAGTGGTGCACAATCAACAAAATACTAACAATCTAAAAACTACATCCAAGAAAGGGAGCATTTATCATGCTACTACAGTAAGACTGGTGAACGATGTCCCATAATTTTCACATATTCAAATACGGTGTCTCATGTGGCAGAATAATAAAGTTACTCTCCCACACAATATACTTCTTCAGTCTAATGTCAGAGTTTCCAGAACAGACTAAAAAGTAGAATAGAAACCATGATTCCACAAGCATCAAAGCAAGTTTCTCTAAAAATACAAATAATGAACTACTTTAGTCAGAATAGTAAAAGTTGGTACCTGCGATCTAGAGATTGCAGAAAGTTTTGCATATTTCCAATCAGGAGGGCAAAAAGCAGGAGTCCCATTCCAATGATAGCCATTGTGAACATAACTTCCCACACAAAATAACTCGGGACTTGGTTGCCAGCTAGTGTACTGATTTGCTTTGTAAAGACACCATTTAAGAGTATGAGTCAAAAGTAAAGTATTCACATTCAGTAAAGTGACTTTATGAATGCAATGCATAAAATTCCTTGGTTATCAATGATAGGATGAAATAGTATTTATATTATTATTGTTCCAGGATATGCTCAACTAAAGTTGGGCTTCTAATGGTTGTGACAAATTTCTCACAAGATAACCTTAATAATGTGGACAGAAGAAAAAATTGCAAGATTGAGCGGGAAAGAAGAGTAGAAGCAGAAGAGCACAGTGCTGTGGCGCTACAAGTTTAGCCTGGAAGAAACTAGCAAGAAAGAGGTACTCCAAACCAAAAATGTTTATAATTAATTATGAAGATGTACTAGAGCTCTGAAGCTAACCTACTTTGATTCAAATTCATTTCTCACTAGATAACTTTAATAATGTGGATAGAATAAAAGATTGCAAGATCGAGCGGAAAAGAAGAGGAAAAGCAGAAGAGCACAGTGTTGTGGCGCTACAAGTTTAGCCTGGAAGAAACTAGTAAGAGTTAGGTACTCCCCAACCAAAAAATGTCTATTAATTCATTATGACTCAGATTCATTTTCAATACAACTGGTATTAGAAGTATTAAGCCTACAATCATGCATAAACTGGGTAAGAATACCTGGAAGCCCCAAAACAATGAGTACACATATCTTGTGACAATACTCCGTTCAGTTGTTAGATTAACAGCTTGCTCGTAGATCCCATAGTCAAAACCACCAGTAGTAAAACAAGCAACTGCATCAGAATTGTTCTTCCACTGGTCCCACATGGAATCTGATCGAAATTTTCTGTAATCGGTGCCATGACCACAGTCTATGAATTCCATACATCGTGCTATCTTCGAGTCACGACAAGCATCTCGAAGACATTGATTCACCCTCTAGAGATGGAGGAGAAAAGTTAACGCAGAGTATGATTCTGAAAAACAAGGAAAAAGCAACTGGTAGAAAGCACTTCAAAAGTTTCAGTATATTTGTTTCATGCATTCCTACAAACCCCTCCACCCTCAGAATTGCACTAAGAAGTAAAAGTACTGGCTATATCACCAACAGAAGACATAATTAAATTGAAGGAACAGAAGAATTGGAAACCACGAAGAACAAGTTTTCACTTTTCACCTGTAAACCAAAAAGATACCAGCATGAGCCCACCACATGACTTGATAAAACAAAAGTGAGAAGATTTATCACAAAATTTGCCCATGCTGACTCAAATATAAAACCACTTGGAGACTGGCCAGCTAGCAAAGGCAGAAATCTGTACAGCCTAGGAATGTACTGGACAAGTATAGCTGCCCTCAATAGATTCTTCGCATAATTTGCCCCTGATGATGCTATAGACTTGGGTAAAACCAACAATATGATGATCTGCACATAGTGTACATATTAGATATGCCTCAAAACCACAAGTGTTAGAAAATGGACCAAAGGATTTAAGTTTACTAACATTTAAACTCCTATGTTCAGGTCAGGTACAATAAAACCCAACATAAGGTTGTCCTACTACACCTCATTTAAAAAGTGCGTGCCATTACTTCCATGGTGTACATAAAAGCACATAAATTAGTACTGAGTCCTAGCATATCCATATTATGGAGTACACAGGATGTAGGCTAGAGAAACAGAAGAGAGCAAAGGCACATTTACCTGAGGAAGTGGTAGTACAATAAAGAAATCAATAACAAAGTATCCAGAAAGATAATTCAGAGCAATCTTTTTAGGGTGGTCAACCAGGTCACCTGCTCCCACCACCCTAGATTCAGGAGCGACATAAGCTAAGCGGAACTGCAAAAGGTTGACATCACGAACAGTACATTATTGAAATATAAGAGAAGATGAACAAAAGTTAGTGAAACACTCCTCTCCATGCAGGAAAGTGGGAGTAACTGAAATATATAAGATCAACCAGCTTTTGAAAATCTATTAACTATTTAGTTGGCTCATCAAATTAAGTAAGCATTAAATGGGATGCAATTGAGTTTCCAATAAGTATTTTTTAGCTAGCTTTAATCTGCAGCAGAATAAAAATGTTATTGTAGAAATATCATTCTGGAGATAAAATATTTTATCATAAAACCAACCAAGATATAACCAAAACGCCAGTTATGTTGACAGGTAATCAAGAAAAGAAATATAGCCGATGAAAACTCATATCGCACATAAAGAACATACGTGCACAGGTATATTGGTGTTGGTAATCAAATGACAAAAGGATTCTGCAGAGAGATGTGGGAACTGTTACCTGAAGAAGGATGTGCATTAAGTAAATGATATCAGTGATGCTCCTCAAAATCACAATAGTTGTTGTCATGGGCCAATTTAGCACTATACATTTGTTGCCCTAGAATTAGAACAAGAAGATTAATCTTTTATAGTAAGTTAATTCAATCAAAAACCTGGTGAATCATATGTAGAAGACTCTGACTAAGGAATAAAATTCCACAAGCAAGATAGAATGTAAATACCTCGTAACAACACACATTCTAGATTAAGATCCATATGAAGAAAGGAAGGCCTTGTATGGACAAAAATTTAGAGTGAAAGGTCTCGAGACCAAAACATGCCCACAAAAGAATAACACCTCCGAGTATAACTTCAGTTGAAGAGATAATGGCCATAAATCTCGGGCAGCTGGACAGGCATAAGAAAGTGGCTCTATGTTGTTGAGCTCTAGACTAGGAGCCTACCCTAGACTGAAAAAGATTTTCCATGGCATGAGCTTGTCTAAGTATTGGAATGACAAACCGACCTTATATAGCTAGTCAATACTGTTCAATTATTTCTTTGCGAACCTTTTGTAATCTTCTATAATTGATCTTCATCTGCATTCGGTAGTGGGAGCGAGGGGGTATTGACATTTGCATAGAAGTTATGTTCTATATTGTACAAGCCAGTTATTGGAGTTATGATTCCTACAATAGGAAGCATAAAAAATGCACCAAGGGTACTTTTATTTCAGTACGCACGAGGTCATGGAAACATCATTTTACACATTTATGTATGCCATGTCCCAACATACTAAAAGGACAAATACTTTCATAATAGAAGATCCGGTTCTGCAAAAGCTATCATCTAGCCTATTTACTTCCTATATGAGAGAAATGAGTTTTCACATATCGATAGTAGCAAAACATAGTGGGTGAGAGACAGAATCACTTGATTCTGTTTTTTTCTGTCCAGGTAAAAGCATGATAAATGATGTGTGCATCTACTGCGTTTTAGTAGCACGAGCTAAGTGGCAGATAATTATACATATTTGCATATGCCTTGTCGTACATTTCCAAATTATAGAAGGGAAAGTATATCTACTTTCAGAGAACAACATAAGAATACCTGTTGGACATAAAGCAAAAAGAAGAATAGGGGATCCAAAAATACTGCAAATAGGCATGAGATGACAAAAAATTTGTTCCACTTCTGGACAATCTTCGCATGAGGATTCATGACACCAGGAATATATGGATGCAAGCATGAACAAATTCTCTTCGCCCAGCCTTTTGCGTCTCCATACAGCATATTATGGAACTGTAGATAAGCACAATAAGAGCAAAAAGTATGAGCATTTAGGCAATTTAACATGCCGTGCGTCTTTTGGAACTCATAAAAAATAAAAGAATATGTCTAAGAGAAACATTTGAAGGCTTTGAAGACGTCATCAAAGCCTTCTGCATCCACAATGAAGTATATGAGCTCAAAATTCGTATCAATCACCAAGTGAATATGAGCAATCTACTACTCTCTTTTATTTCCTCTTCAGGAAATGACATAGTCAACAGCACCATCAGTTCAGAACCTCAACTAACTTTGAGAAGGCATCCCTTGCTATTCAAGACTCATCATAACTATAGAAGCCTAATTGGGAAAAGCTTTAGACCACATTTTGGGCAGGACATCCTATGCTTCTATATAACTTCTATTCATCTATATCTTCATAGACTTCATATTGTGCATGCCATTCTTGTAACGTTTTGAGATTCAAAGCAGGAAGTTGCTAGAACATCTGCCGTTTATATTTTCGACATTCGCACTAAGCAAGAAAGACTACAATTAGCACAAGTAAAAACAGAATTAGTAGAACCGTGGAGTATTTTAGTTGTGGAACTGCTACTCATCCATACCATATAGTCATCCTTGTCATCAGTCAATACCTGCAAATTGAAGGCATATAGCTATCTACCACTGATTTAAGAGGCACCTCGATACCCATAAGAACGTAATGTCAGTAATCATTTCAGGCACAAAGGATTACGGATGAAGAGAGGAACGAATATATTTGCAATCAACTGCAAACGTTAAAATATTAATACAGACTAAAAAGCCCATCCGAGACTTGGATAATATCAATTTAACAATGGATATTGGAACTGGGAACCAAAGAGGCCTCATAATTTCCAAAACTAACTGAGGATAACATCAAAGTTTGGGCATTATGCATTCATCAGTATATCAGCAACTTGAATGAATAAATTGGAAAACTTGATCGGTTATGCACAGTTGTTCACTAAAAATGAAAGCGCATAAAAAAGGTAGAAGCTACCTAAGAGGTCAAAGCTATGTGAGATGATAAACAAAATGCAGGTTATCAAAATAGTGTGCTTCGTAGCGCCCTGAAAAGTTCACATCCTGGCACATTGCAGGGAAGACTAAATTTAACTTGAGCAAAGTGCAATACCCTGTGATCAAGTATATCTGATGACTTTGAATTTTTTTGCTGTGCTTTTAAATGGTAATAGGTTGGGCATGTTGTGCAGTAAGGATCACTGCACATACCCAGTTGTCCAGACTTCAATAGATGTTGATTTTTTGCAGTGTAGTCATTACTAGGCCAACCATTACGTTCTCTACCACTGCTTGAAGAAGATTTTTCTGTTGTAGGCAGTGTCGGTTTGTGCGTTACTGCCCTTGTAGTGGGCCGAAAGCTATCCTCAGGCTTGCGGCTAATATACAATGGGCCACTCATGTGCACCAAAGAAGTTCGCCTCTCATTTCTTAAAGGACCGGTATAGCCTACGAGGCTACTATCATTTTCAAAGGAATCCACAGAGCTCATTGGCATTGATAGGGATGCACTCCTTGTCCTGTATGCAAAACGTCGATTTTCAAAGCCATCATTTTCATCTGATTGTGGATATGATGGTGATAACATCGGCATCTCATCTTTTTCATAAGTGCCCATCCCCGAGATACTCAACCTGCAAGTTGGATTGAACAGTATTTTAATGAAGAAAAGCTATTGCCGTGAAGCTTGACAGCTTAAAGAACAAAGGTGCGAAATGACTTCACAAGTCTTTGTCAAACAGAAGGTAGAAATTCTAACCAAAAAAAAGAAGATTGATGAGTATCAATATAACAGCTGGCTGACTTAATGCAACTTAGGAAAGCAAACAGCAGATTTCTAAGACTTCTGGAGGAATCTGGAAAACTACCATCTAAACTGAACCAAAGTTTTCAGACAAAATCATATTGAGACAACTGAAAAAGCTGTAAACAACAGAGATGAATAAGTAGTCGTGAAGCGACACCTAGGTGAGTGTGCATTGATTTCCTGAGACACATAGATCTGTATACTACTGTTTAATACTTCTGCAGTGCTGGAAATCCATAATAATGCATTAAAATTTGTAATTATCTTTAGGGAAAAAAAACTTGTATCAAGAGAAACCATAAGTTAGATTCATAATATAATAGGTTATTCTTATGCTCAGTCTTTGTGATTGTCAAGAGGTGTGAATTTCCATTCGTTGACAAGCATCTTAGTAATGTCACCCTAAATTCACCTACCCTTCCAACACTATAAAAATGAATGTCTAGCAGCTAACATACCTAACCTCTTCAAGTAGAAATTGTATTAACATAGGTGTTACAGAATTTAAGTTGAGGGTATAATTTTTCTTTCATCGATAATTAAGAGATATAAATTCCAGAGTATTATTACTACTTTGAAAAATTCATTATCTTCCAATCATATCTACAGGTCAAGTTGTTTTTTCTTTTCCTGACAAGTAACATAGATATGTAAAGTTGCCTTTTGTTTTCCTCATACACAAACTTTAGGGAGGAGAGTGGTTCTTACTATACAACTTGTGGAGTTAGTAATTCATAAATGGTCACTCAAGTTGATCATCTTCTGTAGTAAAGCAGTATATAATTTTTCGTCACACTAAAATAACCAAATTTAACATATTATAGCAGTAAAGTCAAACTTTTTTTGTCACATTAAAATAACTGAACTTACCTATTAAGTATAACAATAAAGTCACAAAACGATCATCTAATTAAATTAACGCACAACTGATGCCTAAAAAACTTTAATGATCAATAACATGCTGCACTGAGGCTAATTTTACATCGCTGGACATGCATACCTAATAATTTGTGTTTCCACAGTTTTATACAGGCAATATTTATGCAGCAACAGAAGTAACACTTAATAGAGTCTAAGATTACTCATACCTTTGGTAAATGAACCGCTCGCAAGTTTAGAATACAATATATGTGAAGCAAGAATATAAATTGCTCTTTTCTAGTTAGTTGTACACTGATGAAAACATTGAAAATAAAAGAATTATATCATGGTTAATAACAAAGTACTTGAAACACACACACACACTAGTCTGAGTTTACAGACGGCAGATATATTGTGATCATCGAAAATAAAAACGATAATAATCAACTTATTACTATATATTTCGAAAAGAAGTTGACAAATATAAGAAAATAACCAATAATGTCAACTTTATTTGCAAGAAAAAGGAGAGTTGAATTTAATGAAAGAAACGTGTAGAAGAAGCAAACTCAAGTACATAAAAGCCATTACTAGTAAAGGAAGAAAGTAAACCTGAGAATTCCAACAGAATTATGGGTTCAAATGTGTTACAACTTAGAAGAGAAAGAGGAATTATAATGACCAATTCAAAGCAAAGGAGCCGTAGAGACTCAGACGACTTCACAGAAAAGGACTGACTCTGAGTAAGAAAGCGTTGAATTTATTAATTACTAGTACTTGCTAGTCTTTTAACGATTCCGTCCTTTTTCACGACAAACAATACAGTTGAGTTCCCTCTTTTTCCCCCCTAGTATTCCTTTTCTGTTTCTACAAAAAAGGTACACTTACTCATTTTATAATCGTCTTACTATAGCGAATTGACTATATAAAGAGATCAAAGGTACTTTTTTTTAATAATGGTAGCATCCGGACCAGCTTACGCGTATTTCGATTAAATATTTTTTATTTTTTATACTTTAGTTGAAAAGTTAATCTATTAGGGAGTCATTTGCTAGAGAATGAGATAACCTAATCATTATAATTTTAGAATTGTAATATTATATAGCGTATTGGATAAATAACTGGATTATAATTCCATGTCATGAGATATTTCACCTTATCTCTCCAGCCAAACATAAAATTATTTAATCCCTAAATTAATTCCGATTATAATTTCTATTCTCTCCCACCAAATGACTCTAAAATTACTAATAGGGGTAAAATAGAAAAAAAAAATCAAAATTCTTCAAGTATCTTTCAAGAATATTAGTTTATGCTAGACAAGAGTAACACCTCATATCTTTACACGTATTTTATTAGGTGCAGGCCAGTTCTGTTGCAACTTTCTACTTATTTCCTTTGATTTGAGTCATAATCCATGTGTGTAGTTATGTTTTGCTTTCCATATTTAATAATAGGGTGTTTATTCTGGCATCCTACGTCCTCCTTTTTGTTTTTACAGTACTATACTATTGAAATTAGTAGAGTATACTCCTATTAAATTTTGCGTCATTCTTATTCCAATGGTCCGCCGCGTGGACTACTTGAATTTCTTTTTTCTTGTTTCCTTCTTTTTTTAGGACGTCTCTTTCAGTCTCAACTTTTAACCGGTCAACATAAACACCTGGTGAAATTGAGAGGGAAAAGGCGATAACAACTGAAGTCTGAAAGAAATACTGAAAATTTAGAAGGGTGCCATAGTGTCATTAGTAAAAACTGTGCCACTAAATTATACCCAGGTAGTTGAATAATACTGATAAAATTACTCAAACAATATCGTAGATGAACATATAATACAATTCCACTGATCGGCAGCCAAAACAAATGGAGTTACATTATTTCAATCCCAGTCAAGAGAAACGGAAAACCAACGAACAAACTCACAAGCTAAATACAAAAGAGTACTTCTTGCCGGTGGGAACAGAATTGGTAATATTGCTCTTGTCGCCCTTCTTGTTCGATTCTTCGTTTCCTTGTAGACGCCTTATCTGACAATCTACTTTGACACTACCAAACAATAGTGGTGTAGCAAAGATTTTGACCATTGAAATTTATATAATACTATATAGTAATATCTTTCACCAGTATAGGTACCAAATAAATCTGCCAATTACAGATTAAATGAATATATAACCTACCAATCTTTCGCATAACCACACAATTGCAATTTCACTTTTCTATTCTTACCTGTACAATATTGTAACTTTTTCTACACTGTAAGTTTGGGTTTTGGTTTGAGAGAAAAAGTTGGACTGAGTTTGCTCATTCGTTGTAACTAGTTAACTTGGCGTTGAAACAAGTCTCAACTCTCAAGAGCCTTGAAATAAATCATGACTGGCGTTTGCCGAAAGAGGTGGAATTACAAGGCAAAGGGGACCACCAAATCAACTTTTTATCGTTACCAGCAAATTAGTCGCCAACTTCTTTAACCAATCCAACAAAATTTCCACCATTTACAGTTTCTCTCAGCTTTGATTAATTCGCAGCATATACTCTATTTATGAAATATTGGACAAAAACTAAAGTATAAACTTGTAACAGGACTATCAAATTAAAGTTACAACTTTATGTACAAGAAACAACAAAATTTCCACACTTCATATCCAAAGGACTCAAAATCATACTTTTACAATAAACAACAGAGCGGAAACTCCTTCGGAGAACTAACATGTAAAAGTATTCATTCCAGCTTAACTCTATTTTCTTCTAGCTGCTGTTTCTTGGGCTCGGCAGGGAAGTACTTTATGCCAATTAGATCACCAACTCTGCTGATAACCTGATACATTTAAGAACTTGTAGTTAGCTAATTAGTACTATATATGGACCTTTTCTGTCATCCGGGCGCAGTTAGTTCTGACATAATAAGGGTAGGAAACACACGAGCATTTGCTCATCAGAAATGACAGAAAGAATTCAAGTGCAAGCTCTAACCTCCAGTGCTTTGATAAGATCTTCCCGCGAGTGAGCAGCAGATATACATATGCGCGCTCTGGCCAAAAGTAGAGGGGTTGCTGGAAAAGCAACTGTCACTACTGCCACCTACAATAATAATTTACAAAGTCAATTCCAAGATAAGAAGGAAAGAGGTTAATCAAGCAATAATCAGTCTTCAAAGAATGAGCCTGAAATGACTGGAGAAGAAATTGTACATTCTGTTTGAGACACTCCCGTGAAAATGCAGGTATTTTTGCAGGATTGTAGAGCATGATGGGCATCACAGGGGAATCATTGTCCCCCAGGACCTCAAAACCCATCTTCTGCAGTTCAGATCGGAAAAAGTTGCTGTTTTCACGTATGCGTGCCAATTTCTGAGCCCCTAAAATAACAAAGTTGCTCTTTTGATCAGCACACAATTTATACCACCCAGTGGTCAGATCGCATAAGAACTATAACAAACTGCAAAATAGGAGTGAAATTAGTCAGTCAAAGTTCTGACCTCTACAAGAACCATCTTCGCCGAGTATAACCCTAATAGAAGAAATGATTTGTTGGGCAGCTGGAGGTGATATTGATGTGGCATACAGATGAGCTGGGCAAGTGTACTTCAAGTAGTCAATAAGTTCCTGAAACAGGTGGTAAAGGTCAAAGTCAACAACTATAAGAACGTAACATTTACCAAAAGAAGGTTCTTCAAGCAGCACTGCTAAGGCGGAAATAGAAAAATAGAAGAAAGAAAATCAGCTAAGTAATCCATCCCAGTGCAAAGAAAAGTAAATACGCAAAGGCTCTAAAACACAAAGCCGAAGACATATCTGCCTCGATGAATGTTAACATCGGATTAGGTTGCTAAGTTTGACACAATTTTACTTGTTAGAATCTAGATAAGAGTAAAAACTAAAAACAAATTCAAAATGAATGACCTATGAAGATTTTAATCCAAACCTCCAAGTATAATGTAGAGAATACAATACCAGCTAAAGACTACGAGCCCGTTTGGGTGAGCTTAAAAGTGACTTATAAGCTAATAAGCCCATTAATATATATTTGGTAACTTAAAAAATTTTGGACTTATAAGCCATAAGTGGCTTAAAAACCATTTTTAAGTCACTTTTTGACTTATAAGCCACTTAAAATAAGCTGCTTATAAGCCCACCCAAACAGGCTCTACAGGGACTCAAACATAAAACAAAAGGCAGTCACTTTCTTTTCTTTCCTTTTCCCATTCCTTTTTGGGATAAAGAACAAAAGGTAGTTGCTTATTCACTCTTATAATAAAACCTGAAAGAAAATTATAGCATTGTTGCCTCTGAAGCTTAACATGAAGTGTTTCAGCAGAAGAATGAATAATTTACAAATACGACTAGTGACACAACTATCTGACACTGTAAAGGTAGTAGTATGAATGTCAATTTGGCTTCCACCCTATTTGTCATAATTTCATGCGCTACAACTAAATATAAGAAACGAAGAATTTATCTCAAGACAATGAAAAAGCAAGCCAGCTGGACTATAAGAATGGCGTTGAAGAAACATACTTTGGATCCAGCGATATAACCACCACAAGAACCAAATGACTTAGTGAAAGTTCCCATCATAATGTCCACATCAGCTGTGTCAACTCCCAAGAGCTCACAGACCCCCCTTCCTGTTTTTCCAACAGCTCCAATGCTGTGAGCCTCATCCAAATAAACATATGCCTGCAAAGAGAGAAATACATCACAAACAAAGATGCATTGGAAAATTATACCTAATGGAGTCTCATAAGAAAATTAGCCCTTCAAATAAAAGAGAGCTTGTGATGAAATTGAGACAATTTTTGCTGTCATGCCAATGAAGAAGGAGAAGCGTGTCTGGTTGTTCGTAGAATAATTATCAATGACTAAATCCATCGTAATAGTGCCCACTACCTTGTATTTCTTGCATATGGCAACAATCTCTGGAAGCTTGCATAGCTCCCCTTCCATGCTGTATATGCCCTCCACTATTACAATTATCTTCTTCCATGGCCTGTGGGTTCTGGGTTGTCCCTCAGCAATGTGCTCTCTCAAAACCTTCTCCAAGTGAGAAGGTGCTAAAGAATTGAGCGCAGAGCAAAGTATTAATATAAAATTAGCTGAATTCATCATCGTTGTAAATATGGTATGGCTGAAAGGACAAAGCCAAGTTGCAGAAACTTACTGTTATGTTGAAAAACACGAATAGTAGCTCCAGATCCTCGAGCACCATTTACAATAGAGTTGTGGTTGAGAGAATCACTGATGATCAAACCCCCCTGTAAATGACCAAATTAAAAGGATATATATTCAAGAAAGGAATAATCCCTGTAAATGGCGAAACTAAAAGAATAAATAACACAAAAGAATAACTCTTTGAAACTATGTGTACCTTTCCAATCAAGACCGGAAGTATGGCTGAATTTGTTACATAACCCATGCCCGTAACTACAGCAGCTGGCTTGCCAACAAAATTAGCCACACATTCTTCCAATTCCGTATGGATGCTTGTGGTACCTGAGAAGACAGATTTTAGAAGCAGGGTTCCCATTCAGGGAGACATAGCAGCAATTTTCACAAAATCATGCCTACCTCCATCAACACGGGAACTGCAAGTGCTTGCAGAAAATTTTTTCAAAGATTCAATGACGCGAGGTGTACAATATTCATCTGATGCAGCAAAACCAAGGTAATTATATGAACCCAAGTTTAGGCACCTTGACACTTTAGTGGTCCGCCTGCACAATGTGCAAGTGCACGTAATGTGAAGTAAGTATAGAGACATCGACTGTTCCTAAACTGTTAGGTAAATTGGATCAATATATAAACAGCAAACTAGTAGCCCTGCAGCATAAGTCAACAAAGAAGCCAAAGTAACTTTACCTCCATAGTTCTCTAATTGTACCATAAAATAATAATGGCAGAAACTACAACACCGAGGAGAACAATGGACAAAACATGAAATAAAATTGATTCAAATGAAGGATTCATACTCACTTTAGTGTCTTGTTATTATCATTAGACACACGCTCCACCACATCAAACCAAGCATCAGGAGGACTACATATTGGTCGTCCGAAACAATCCTACAAGTAATGATGGTATAAAGTTATGAACCAAAAATCAATGTGTGCACATCAATCATCAATGAAAAATCAATAGCTAAACTTTGGTCAAAGAATTCTCCTTTCTGGATGCTCTTGATTATATCCAGGAATTAAAGGATCTAAAGCATAGAGCAATTCAAATAGATAAACAACCAATAAACAGCACACTGGTAATAAAGTTTTCAACCTCTTTTACTTCATGAAGTTCTCCTGTTTTACTCCAAAAGTTCTCTCTTTTACATGTAGAAACTGTTTCTAAGAAACTACACCTAAAAGTTCTGTACCTCTAATGAATAAACTTCACGCTCTCCTGACAATTTGCAGTAACTATTTGAGTTCCAGAAAAGTACCGTCCCACCCCAACATGTAATTCATTCACCCCACAAAACTTACTTGAAATCGAAGAGGTCGAAATGACCTACACCATTATGTTTCCTTGTAAAATTTTCCACTACTCAAATCACTCTTGCAACTACCAAATTTGCAGAAATTGGCAATTGCACATCTAAAGTTTGCTACAAATTCATGAGAATAACAGCAAAGAATTCAATCAGAAGCCTTCAAAATTATGCTCATAACCATATAGAAATAAGATACCAACAGCTTGTATCTTAATATGCTCCTTCAACAACTTCAGAGAAAGCACATACAATCCACCTTCTATCATTTCCTTTTACTGATAAGTTCTGGCAAATAGGTACTGATCTGTTTTAGTGGTAGATATCTTATGTCATCCCAATCGACTTGTGCATCATTTGCATTTCTCGGCAAGATAACTGGACATTATTTTTTTTCCTCTTGCTAAGTTTCTCAACATTTTTAGCATAACCGAACAATTTTCCGTGCAACATTAATTGCTATAGATATTATAATAGCATATTTTTAATTTAAACCTTGCACATTGATCGCTTGAATGAGCAAAAGCTAACTCAAAAAACTTTTCATTCAGTTTGTCCAGTAAGCAAACTTGAAAAACTTCATAAAGAACAAACACACTAGTTAACCAACTGGCCATCAGTGAAGCGTGTTCGATCTCCCGAAAAAATACTCTACATTTCAAAATACTTGCCTAAATTTGAATAATGGAGACACAGGACAACTAAACAAAAAAGCAAACAAACGCATTTTAAGATGTACATCATGTGCCTTTTCATCACAATCTTCACAATTATTTGAAATGTTTGTGCAGCAACCTTTTCCTTTTTTCTTCATAAATTACGTAAATTCACACGATCAGCATAATATGCTCGATTAACAACAGATTTAAGCATAATACATACAACAGCACATAATGCAAAAACAAGCAAGCAAACAAACGCGTTTTTAAAAATGTGCATCACGTGCCATTTCATCACAATCTTCACATTTACTTGAAACGTATGAGCTGCAACTGTTTTCATTTTCTTCATAAATTTCAATTCAAAGGAACATCATAATATGCTCAATTAACAACATTTTCAAGCATGATGCATTACAAATTTACCTGAATACGAAGATACAATCGACGAATATAGAAATCTTCAAGTCCTAAACAGATCGGAGCATATCCCTACAATTCAACATCAAAAAAATCAACCTCATTCTCATAATCAAACACTTTAAAACACACACACAGAGGTAACAAATAAACACCGTATTAACATTTGTACCTGTAAAATGCTAGTTTTCCACCAATCAAAGATTTTTCTAAAAAAATCACGGAATTGGCCAAAAGCAAAGAGCAGGCCATAGCTGAAATAAGTTGTTAAAGCGGTCAAATATGGAATAGTGATCATTTTTTTGGATCGGATCTGAAAATTAGCAGAATCCGAGATCTCTATGGAAGGCGAGTGGGGGTGGGGTGGAAGAAGAAAGGGAGGGAGAGGATTGGGTTTTGATTTTATTTTTAAATCAAGTCCAATCCTCTCTTTAATTTTTTTTGTTTTTGTTTTTTTTTAATTTTCCTGTTGAATTGATTTTTAAAATAGGAGGAAATCTTGACTCTTGCTTTGTTTGGTTTCTATATTTGATAATTGGAAGTGGGATGTTTTGCTGTAACGTTTGTACTCTCCTATTTATTGGTGAAGCGATGGAAAGGGGAAATTTTGGAAAATGGAATATTCAAAGCCCACCAATTCTGAATGTTTGTTTTGGTAAGTTTGGGAGAATGAATTGAACATGGACAGCTGTTGCCTTGTGGTGTGTAGTGTACCAAGTTGACAACCCATTTGCTCTCTCTTTTTCTTTGTTCTTGTCAATAACATTTCATGTTTTCTTGTTTTTTTTTTTCATGCATTTTCACAACAAATTTGATTAATTTTAATTTGTATTAAAAGATCTTACTTTGAAGGTAAAGTGCAATTTATTAAAATTTGTGTGGAACTCAAATTCAAAATCTTATATTATTTAAAATTTGAAAATATTATAAGCTCCATCTCAACTCTTAAAGAATCTCGGTACAACAACAACATACTCACTATATCTCATAAGTGGGGTTTGAGGAGGGTGAGATGTACACAGACATTACCCCAATAAGGAGGAGAGGCTATTTCGATGGCCCTCACCTAAAAAGTTGTGAACAATTTTGAAAACAGATTTGAAAATTAAGGACTTAAAGAATTTCGGTATTTATTATATTTCTTTTCTTATAACCTCCATAAACAACCTTCGATATTCTATATGAATATACAATTACAATTTTTATTCATAAGATAAATTAAAAATATATTTTTGGACGCAAAGTTAATAATAATACTCTTGAGCTACAATTTATAGGATTTGATCTCCTCAGATAAATAATGGCCTGCTATCTCTTAGTGCATATCTAAATTGATTAATGTCATATGTAAAATTAAGTTTAACTAATAGTTAGGATTCCATTTATTTATACTAATATATATGACATGACCAATAATAGTAAAAAAGTTGATTTTAAATGGGAATTTATTGACATGCAATTACAATCAAAATTATGTGCGCCAATCATATGTTTTAATATTATTTTCCTACATGCAATTACTAAAACCAACTTTAATCATACAAATTGTGGTAAAATAATGCATCTAACCAATGGAACTCTGATATCAATATTAAAATAACTTGGAAGATTTATGATAAATAAAATATTTCCTCTTCCTTTTAGATCGAATGTGTTATCACCACCACCACTTGCTTTAGCATGTTTAATTGTAACAACCTAAAGTTTATATGCATAACTCTTAATAAAATTCTCTTTTTCTCCCGAATTTTAAAGGATCTATAGTGTTATCATGTTTCCCCTCCGGCGTGACTCAAACCCTCGACCTAACCATCATGGATGGAAATAATTCCTAAAGTCTTAGTCATTAGATCATTGAATTTTTATTTCCACTCTCAAATATAATTATGTCGTTTTTAAATGAAGGGGGTCTAGTTTGGTATCTTTTCTGATTTGTTATACATCTCTCTGAATATCAGCTCATTGTACTCTACTCATACATCTCACCATAAACCATAGCCTTATTACTCTTCTAATCAAAACAAATATATGTTTACACAAAAATCATCATAGCTTCCATTAAATCAATAACACAAGTTTATTTTTGGTTGAACCATAATGGTTGCTACTTTTATAATATATAAGACACTTATTCAAATTAAAGGAAACAAATATCTTGAATTTTTATATACCTTTTCATGTTTGATTGAGCTTTAGGGATACTAAAGCTTTGTGATTTATGCATAAACTTGAATTCTACTTCCAACATGTCTTGCTACAAATATTTTAATTCTCTTTAATCTAAGTTGTGTGGTAATATATGTGAAGTAATGGTAAGATTATCTAATACGTCTACACATAAAGGTGCTTGACATTTGTTGGGACTTTGTACTTTACACGATAACAACTTTGTCACATATATTATATTACTTCTTAATATTATAAAATACATTCACGTGTTTGAATGAAAGTGCTTGCAGCTCTTTGCCACATCAACGTCTAAGAGTTAAAGACTTCAAATTATCAAGTTTAGGAGAATAATTAGGATTTTGAAATTTGTTCAAATGTTCATAAAATAAAAATTGCACTTAACAAGTTCTAGATCCCGAGTAATTAATAAAATAAACAAAAAATGCCCCTGAACTATTAAAAATAGAATAATTTTACCCTCAATTTGAAAACGGTCTCAGAAATACATTCGTTGTTAGGATTTAGCTCACTTCTACCCTTACTTTCTAACATTAGTCCACTTAGGCATAAGTTATATGAGAAAATTTTAATTTTTGATGAGTTGGAACTTCACGTAGATAAATCATCTCCACACTTTTCGTTTGGGTGAATTAGTGCCAAATAGTATTTTTTTTCCTCTCAAAATATATCATATTTTCAAAGACACCACCGCCGCTATAGTGTCTCTTTCACTTAAGATCATTTCCACCACCACCACTAATGGTTTCTCTTTCACTCCACATAGCACTCTAGTAGTGTTTTTTCACTTAAAATCGTAAATTGTTTCCAATTTTAACATATATTGCCCATTTTTGCAAATATAAATTATGATTGGTAATAAAATCATGCAATAAAGTGGTGAAAATAATATATTTTGGGAGAAATTTATAAAATTCGTAGAGATAGATAGGAAAAGTACGGTAGGTGTGTGTTGGAGAAAATGTATAATTTTTAAAAAGACTATCAATAGGTTATAACAATATGAAGTGTAAATAAGAAATGAGGTGGTATTGTTTTCTTGGAAGATGCAAGATTGGTAGAGTATTATGGTGGTTTCTGGTGGAACTCTGAGAAGAAGATCTTTAATAGTGGAGAATTGAAAACAAATTGTGCTAGAAAAGTGAAGAAGGAAGAAAGAGGTGGGGTGACAACTTATCTTTTGTGGAGTCCAAGTCATCAGAAAATTAAGTTTTTTTAATGCTTGGGTGGACTGACAGTTAGAATTGAGGGGGTATAAGTGAGCTAAATTCTAACAGTGAAAGGTATTTTTGAGGGGTAAGTGCACGAAAGGTCATTTTTGCCACTGGTCTTTGGGCACAGGCCACTAATACCAAAATATTTAGTTTGTGGCCACTTTCGCTTAAAAGATAGAACTTCAGTCCAGGCCCTGGATTGAAGTTCAGTCCTTAAAGATGGAACTTCAGTCCAGGGCCATATGGACTGAAGTTCAGTCCTTAAGATAGAAATTCAGTCCAGGGCTATGTTGACTGAAGTTCAGTTCAGTCCTTAACGATGAAACTTCAATCCAGGGCCATATGGATTGAAATTCAGTCCTTAAAGATGGAACTTCAGTCCAGGACCCTATGGACTGAAGTTCAGTTCTTAAGAGATGGAACTTCAGTCCAGGGGCCGTATGGACTGACCTTAAGTCAATGAACAGAACTTAAGTCAATGTTTATTTAGTAAAGGCCCAAAAGTGGCCTCTAGTGTAAGATCAATAAAAATAGTGGCCTTAAACTAAATATCGGTATTAAAAGTGGTCTCTAGGCGAAATTTTTACTATTTTTGAGACCGTTTTTAAACTAAGGGTAAAATTGCTCCATTTTCGGTAGTTCGGAGGTAATTTTGATCATTTTCCGTAAAGTAAAAAGTTAGTAGTATAAAACTTCATGATTGTCTTGGTTCGGGTCAATACCAACAGTGGCGGATCCGATATCGGGCTGCCGGCAACAGAATGTCCTTTTCATAAAGAAAATCTTGATAAACGAAAAAATAAAGAAAAAGGAAAAAGGAAAGAAATGTTAAGCTGCCAATGGAGCTGGTTCACTAGAGTACACTACTACACTTCACCATTTCCCTCTCAACAATTCAACAAGTCCTTAAACTTGGCCCAACACCGTTTCATTACCAATTCATACATGGAAAATTCAAATTCCCAATCATCGCCATTTCAATTTCTAACAAACAAGGCTTATGAGCCTCCTTCATGGGCCTCTCATCTTAGCCCAATTCCTTCTCACACCTTTTCCCTTGGTCATGTAAGTCAACAATCTCTCTCTCTATTTATTCTTTATTTGATTATGCGTACAATAAGATTAATCAATTTGTTATTTTTGGAAAATTGTTTTTAGTTTCCGACTCCAATTCACAAGTGGAACCTTCCTAATTTGCCCAACAACACTGAGGTTTGGTTAAAGGTAATTTCTACTGTTCACTTTTTCTATATTTTTGTCTACGCCATTTGGAGATATATTTACTAGAGTTTAAGTTTTGTGCACTGTTACTATACCGGACTTTTTACACCAGAACGTCAGCCAAAAGATATTTACAGGTAACTCTCCACAAAAATTGGATTTGAATAAAGTAATTTAGCTACTACAACAGTCAACAGGTACATATGACCTGATAGCGTAAAAATTGTATATATTGTCAGTGTATAAAATTTAAATCATATTTGCTATGCACGAAAAACGGGAGGAAATCTATAAGCTATTAACTACAGTAGTTTGATCAGAGCTCAATTGAAGCGAGAAAACAGTGTTATGTAAGGAAATTTTCACTCTCAAGCCCCAAAATATAGTCGTCTAATTAGTCTATTTCAGGACTTGCAAAAGTTGTATCTGCGATTTCGGTTTAAAAATGTGCTGATGTAGTTGCTCATACTATTTGTGAGAGAATCTCTCTTATCTACTGTGGATTGCTAAAGTATGATTTGTTTAACCTGGCATTTTAGTTATTTGATAACAGACATTTTGTTCCAATATATTTTGTCGAACTGATTACCTATACATTTTATATGTAATACCGGAGCACCTATAATCTATTTTATGTGTTTGTATAAATGTTTAAAAAGTTTGTTATTGGTATCTTTTTGATAAATAAGTTGGACATTGGCTTTATAACACAGAATATGTTCTGAGTACTGATGATTAAAAAAAAAAAATCTTCTGATAATTACTGTGAAACTAGGGGTAATGCGATAATAAATGTCGTATCATCATGCTATTGTGTTCCTCATCAGCCCTGCATTTTCCATGTGAGTGTCACTATCTAACCTGAACAACTTTGAATTGCAGCGTGATGATCTGTCGGGAATGCAGTTGAGTGGAAACAAGGTCAGAAAGCTGGAATTTTTGTTGGCAGATGCTGTGGCGCAGGGGGCTGACTGCATAGTGACTATTGGGGGCATACAAAGTAATCACTGTCGTGCTACTGCTGTCGCGGCCAAGTACTTAAACCTTGACTGCTATCTCATCTTACGCACTTCAAAGGTATACCGTAGTTGTTCTCGTGGTTTTTGTTTGATTTATACATCAGCTGCAAGTCATCACTTCCTGCTTATGTGATTAGCTTCTTATGTCACAGTTACTTGTGGATAAAGATCCTGGATTAACAGGGAACCTTCTTGTTGAGCGTTTAGTTGGAGCACACATTGATCTTGTTTCAAAAGAAGAATATGCAAAAGTTGGCAGTGAGGTTTATACTTTTTTCCTCGTACTTTTGTATTTCTATTCTTGTGGTTTTAATGCATTATTCATCGAGCTCCATGCTTGCAGAATGGGACTTTGAAGTTCATGTAGTTTGGCGCGAAGAAAGAGACATTTTATGTTTGATTAGATTACAAAGTTCCTCACCCTTTTTCAGTATAAGGTGTACTAGTTTTATCAGCAATTGATATCCTTGTATATCTTGCTGGAAATTGGCAAGCGACATGCCATCTATGATATTAGGGTCTATGCCAGCAATTGTCACATACTTATTCTTGATAACTTTCTGAGGTGTAATACACAAATAGATACCAGTATTGAAGACAATGTTGTATGCATCAGCACCCCCAAGTAATGAAAATTAATGAACTTAGTGAAAATGCCATCCTTTCCACTTATTGGAGTTGGGTGCAACATTGCTCCATGAATTATGTGGAAGCCTCTTTGAACTCTTCACATAATATGAAATAGCAATCCTGTATATACTGCCCAGCACACTCTTATTGCTGGTACTTAATAAAATTTATCTTTCCCAATTAAAAGAAAAGGAAAGATGTAATATAGTGGGTGGTAATGCACCCGCTACTTTTGATTTGAACTATATTTGTACAGTTGATTTTTTTTTCTTTTTTTTTTAAACACTTGCTTGTATTAAAATTCTCATGCACCTTCAACATAGTAGTAGTAGGTTTTATCTGTTATAGTACTGATTCTAATGTGCGTTATGTCTCAGGCTCTTACCAAAATATTGAAAGAAAAGCTGTTAAGTGAAGGAAGAAAGCCGTATGTCATCCCTGTTGGTGGATCCAATTCTCTAGGAACCTGGTGAGGCTCATATTCTGATTCCACTGCCTTGTTTCCTATGTCTAATAAGAGCCTAAACCTACTTCCTTTCTTCTTCCTTATTTTCAGCATTTCACTTGCACCTTGACATGTGTATTGGGTACATTCAGCATCAAATTGTTGCCAAAAGTTCTTAATTATGGCCTTCAGCTTCTGAGTTTAGAACTCCCTATACAGCCTCTGAACTCATTATGTCTTGCCTTAATTGAACTACAATATGTTGCCCATTCCCTATTCATTGTAATGCTTCAATAGTGAATATCTTTACCTCTTGTGGTCCCAGGATTATTGCATTAGCACTCTTTATGTGCATGTGTGTATTCTTATTATTAATCATTTTCAACCTAAATATGATGACTCTAAGGTAGGTAAAGATAACTTATTTTTTATTGACAGAGCTATCAACCCTTCAAAAGCTAGTAAATTGGGACCTCATGGTACGCAAAAAAGTACTATGAACGAGAGGCTATTCCTCCAAAAGTACATAATCGTTCTCTATCCCGTCAAAAACTCTTCTAGTTATTTCTTTCCCCAGGATCCGCATAAGTGCTAGTGAGGCAACATTCAAGACTCTTCAACTTCTCTTCCTTCTTCTGAATTACCAGCTGGAGTGTGTCTCTAAAACTATACTCAAGATCGCGATTACATCCCGAACTATCTAAAATCTCACCCCAAGCGTGTTGCCACCGGACAATTTAGTGGGTGGGTTGGGGGGGGGGGGGGGGCTTTCCACATCTTCACCTTATCTGTTGCACTTGAAGAACTAGCTGACATATGTAATCCACCTTTTTTCTCAAGTTCTCAACTGTCAATATAGCTCCCCGCGCTGCAAACATAGTTAAAAAACACACCTTTCTTGGTGCCCTTAGAATCCAAACAAGTGAGGTGAAATACTCGACTCCTCTCGCACCAAGAACCTATGCTAATATGGCTTTACTGAAAATAGTTCATCTCTGTTCACCCCCACCTCCATGTATAATCATAACTATATATGAGTGAGCAAATGTTTGCTCTTGAAATATGCGCTACTTAGGTAGATATACAAAATCTATCTCCTAGTTTCACCATTTTGCTAATAGTGACTAATTTTTCAGGGGCTACATTGAGGCAATCCGGGAAGTTGAGGGGCAACTTCAGCACTCAAGCAGTGAATGGAAATTCGATGACATTGTTGTAGCTTGTGGCAGGTCTTGCGCCTCCTCTGTATAAATTTTATGATTTAGTATGTTATGCATATGCAAAAGATTATAGCATTTACAATTGTCCATGCTTTGAATCATTTAAGCAACCTTTTTTTTCCTTGAGAAAGAGTCTTTCAGCAAGACTTGCTAAAGATATGGTTGAAATTTTTTCCGCAATTCCCAGAATTAATAGGAATATACTATGAACTTATAGAATTGATTGAGTCTAGTACTCTTAAAAATGATTTCTTATAACCGAGATACCTTTAGAAACAAGATTGAATTCAATATTATTTGTTTTGCATCTTTACATACATCATCTGAGTCAACCTCTGCTAGGTGCTTTTGAAGGTTAAACCGTTTCTCTTTCCACCAGCTTTTTTGGTGCCTTCTAGTATAACTGTTCCCTGAGAATGTTATCAACCTGATTTGCTTATACAATTCTAGATGCCTCAGTTGCGTATCTCTAGTAGAATTTCCGGTTTATCTTATATATATGCTTCTTCTGGAATGCTCGTACTAAACGAGTAACTTCAACTTCCTAAAAAAGATCTTTTGTATGTCTGTAGTTACATTATGGTGAAAGTCAACGATTTAGTTATCTTACAATGTTTTAACCTCAGTGCTATGTCTCCATGGTTTTCAGTGGGGGTACGGTCGCTGGTTTGTCTTTCGCATCCAGCCTCAGTAGCCTGAAAGCAAAAGTAAATTTCTACTGTCTTATTTGAAATTGCTCCCATCTTCAGAAATAGCAAGTGTCACTAATAAGTGGTTTAATTGTGTAGGTTAATGCATTCAGTGTTTGTGACGATCCAGATTATTTTTATGACTATGTTCAAGGCCTACTTGATGGAATTAATGCAGGGGTTAGCTCACGTGATATTGTTAGCATTCACAATGTAAGGACTTCATTGTGTTCTCCTTTTTGTAAACATACCTGTTTTACATACATCCATTTCATTGCGTAACTTCTTGTTGCTCTTTAACTGTTGAGATACTAATTTCATGATTAAAACATGAAACATTACTATTGGTTGTAATTCATGGATATTTGGTCTTCTTGACTGGATATGCTCTCTTTTCCCATGTTATACATCTTAAATATCTTATGATGTTTAACATGGATGGCTATGCTCAAAATAATGGACTTCAGCCTTCATGGCCAAATCAAAGATTGATGTTTTCCCGGTTCAATAATGTTGTCATTGAAATCTTACAAGTCATTCAAGTCCAACATAGCATTTAAAAAAAAAAAAAAAGGTCATTCATGTCCAACATCAATGTTTGGCGTTTCTTCTCAAGTGGCACTTCGATTATTTAACAGGCGAAAGGCCTTGGCTATGCTATGAGCACAGCTGAAGAGCTTAAATTTGTGAAGCAAGTTGCTGAAGCCACAGGTGTTATTCTTGATCCTGTCTACAGGTATGGCTAATTGTGCCTTCTTATTCTTTCTTTATGTTCATATGGCATGTCAGCCTTCCGCAGATTGTCCACACTATTCGCCTAAAGTGTGTAATATGCATCCCATAAACATGCCTCACGCCTTAAAAACTGTCTATTCTTTTGATTGCATCAAAACTCAGAGAGTTTGGAGAATAATTTATTCATTATGGAGCCTGTAAAAGTGGAATCCTGAAGTAGTTATTTATCCAAAAAGGAAAAATATAGCGGACTCCTCCTTTTCTGATTTTTGCATTTTAGACTTGGTGTTGAAAAGCATCTGCAGCAAAGATAACTTGAGATCTTCGAAAGTGTGAATGAAGAAAATGACGGTTCATAATATCCACTTACAAAGCTTACTTTAGAAGGTAACTAAGCTATAAATGATGAATACGGTCTTGTGTGTGATCTTGAAACATGGTTAGTGATATTGATATTGTTACTGCAGCTGTATTGAATTCTGCTGTAGGCTTGCTAAAGTTGTTTTGTAGCGGAGAAATGTATGAACAATGACTAGGTTCTGGTGAATTAAGGGCTTCAGTCTTTTGATCTTTAAACAGCTATAGATATTAGATTCAAGTGTTGGAGTTTCCAGCATCTAGACATTAGAACTGAACGTTGCACTTGAAATTGACATGAAGTAAGGAAGAACAACGAGGCATACACGATATATGACTCAAATTACTGATTCTGGTTGTCCTTTTGCGAAAACACATATTTGTTACATTCTCTGATTCTTCGTTCTTACAGCGGTAAAGCAGCTTATGGAATGATGAAAGACATGAGCGAGAATCCTAGTATGTGGGAGGGAAGAAAGATTCTCTTCATACACACAGGTGGGCTACTGGGTTTATATGACAAAGCTGATGAAATGGCCTCATTAATGGGCAAATGGCGTAAAATGGATATCAACGAATCTATCCCTAGACAAGACGGCATTGGCAAAATGTTCTGAAATGGGAAAAAGAGGTGATGCCAATTGTGTTGTCAAACATGTACAGGATTAAATCTCCAAGTTCCAGCATTTCTAGAATTACTTAATAAAGGAAGTGTGTTATGCCATCTCTACGACTGTAGACGTCTTAAGTGATCACCCCTCCCTTTAATTTGTTTGAATAAGGGAGTATAAGGCACCTTTGCAAGTAGAAGGCCCATGACAAGCAATTAATTAAGCAGCTGTCGACATAGGTTTTGCCATCAGCTAAAAAATCTGGTTTAACTATGTTATCTAGATCTAGATTTGAATTAAGTACTTGTCGTTGTTAGTCAGTTCAAAAGGGGAATTCATGATGCCAAAAGACCACTGCGAGTTAGATGAGAACCTAACTTAAGAGGTGGTGACCACGCCGGTCTAGATGGACCACCAGCGTCTCTAGAACAACCCCGCGAGGCTAGAGTCTTTAATTGTTTTCCACTTTCTAGATAAGCTAGATCACAATCAGTTCAAATAGAGTTTTGTATATTCAAAGAAAATAAATAAGTTGGAAGAGATGAGCAAATTTGGCCGAAACAATTCTCATATTGGCAAAAGTTTGTTGAAGATTGCCAACAAGAAAGGAACAAGTTTGGTCAAATAATTTTTATATTGGCATAGCATGTTGGAGACTGTCATCAAGAAAATAAGAAAGGCCAAATTACATAAGTATACAATATTGGTAACTTGCTTTACATAAAAATAGCAATACTACAAGATTTTCAAAACTAGCAATATATCTTTTTTTCCCAAAACATAACAAATAGACATAAAACATAGGAAAAACCTTTGATTCCACTGCCACCTCCCACCCACCAACCCTACTACTTTCGCAGCCACTCATGTTGGTCGCCTCCTTTGGCCACCATCACCAACTGTCGGCTGCCGGCCAACGATCACCAGTGATTTTTATATTTTTACAATCCTATACTTTTATGTCATGTACTTCTTCATTATATATAAATACTATAACCACCATAAAAAAATGAGTTGAAGAAGAAGAAGAATATACATAGTTTTATTTTACATTTAATACTATTGAGACACATTATATTTATAATCGATACACAAAATATACGTAAGAAATACACATGATATACAGTTTGGAACACTTTAAACTCTTAAATTATGGAAACAAACATGACATACTGTCTACAGACGTTCACCATACAATCGCCATACAGTCGCTATATAATATCCATACATTCGTTACACAATTGCTATACATTCACCATACAGTTTCAAAAGGCAGAGCAGAAGCACAAGAAACAAAAAATGAAGCTGCAGTAGAAGACGGCCAGAAAACACTTCACATACAATCGCCATACATTCTCCATACAGTAGCCATACACTTTCAAAACAGGGGTTAAGCACCATAAACAAAGAACAAATCAATTGCAGAAGGCAACCGGAATCGAAGCACCAAAAAGGCCGTAGAAATTGAAACACCATAGAAGACGAAATCGACATAAAAAATGACGCTAATGGTAGATGAAATCATCGGAAAAGTCGAAATCAATTGAAAAGATGAAATCATATAACCATATAGCGGGATTTATGGTGCTCGCCAGTTAATAAATCGGACTTGGAGAATACGAAATTGGAATGGTATTTGTTGGAGAAGACGAAATCAGTGGTTTGATCCGACACCGGCGATGTGATTTGGACGGAAGTAGGGGGCTGTGGGCAGGTGTAGGAGGCAGAGAGCGATTAGGTTAAGGTTTTTATTTTATTTTATTTTATTTTATACACACTGTCAGTTATTTGTTATATTTGGTAACAAATTATAGAAATGCTGCTATTTTTTGTTGTGTAGGCAAAGTATCTCTATATTTTGTAAATAAGATCCCATAGTTATATGCAGTGTAATTTTTCCAATAAGAGTCACTTTGAATAAAATTACTCCAATATTGATATGAGTAAAATTAGCAGGTAGGAAATGGAAGAGAGAAGTCTTTTAAGGCAAACCAACTCTGACTCGCCTTAAGCTACCAAGCCAAAATGACACTTACTTTGCCATGACTGAGAAGCCATCATTTATTATAGATTGCAACCTATACAAATATGGTCATATCACTAGCAAGACAAACATGTCTTTTTTATATTTAAATAGTTTATTCAATACGTAACCTTCTCATAGTTTCTCTTTGTCAATGAATTTTACATTGTATTAAAGGAATCATGAAAATATTTTTTATTAGCGAAAATTGATAGTATTCTTTAAAAATATGACGATTATATTCAAATATTTCCTTCCCGCGCTTGACAGTTTCATTTAGTTGGCCTGTGGCCTGTGGGTTAGACTTTAAAGAGTTTGGCGTTCCTATATAGATAGGTAAGGCTAGATAATTAAATCAAGGGTTTTTTACAACAATATACAAATTTAACCACTTAATTACAAAAAAATAGCAATATTTTTCAAATTACAATATATAACAATATTTTTCCTAACACAAATATAAACTCTAATCCACTACCCACCCTCAAAACCAACCCTCCACTCCCTGACTCTTGTACGACCCCACCCCCCTTTTTCACCAATCACCAGTGTCCTCACTTCACTAAACCCTAATCCCAAATCCCCAGCAACAAGCACAACCCAACAACAAACCACCAATTAATCCCGATTTTCCCCATATCAAACCACCAACCATGGCAACAGCGGTGACATCCTCCGACTACAAGTCTCCGGTTACCCCCAACAACAAGCACAACCTGATTCAGCCGGATACGACCCGAATTACATACCGAATTCGATAAAATCAATTGTATTTCACCTATACAGACACATACGAGAGAAAAATGTATACGAAATTCATCAGCTGTTGAAAAACTACACGTCGTACTCCACCGGTTCCGACGTCAGCTGTTTAAAAACTACATGTCATGGTGTTCGTTTCTCGGGTTGAAATCAAATGTGTGGCTTATTGACCGGCATAATAGCTCAGATCACCGCCGTGAGTTGTTTTACGTGTCGCTTTACCTTTTAATTTAGGGTGAATCAGCGAATCTATGTTTTGTTCGCCGGAGATAGTAGATCTGAAAATTTCAACCGCCGATGAATCGAGATCATCTAGCTCAGCTAAATCGCCGGCGTTGATCAGCAGACCAATGGAGCAGACTAATCGCCGGTAGGCCTTTGTCACTGTATCTGCTACGTATAATAGTGTTGTTCATCACCAAACTAATAGTAAATCACTAGACTTGGTTACTGTTGGGAACAATTCCTACAACAAGGTGGAGATCAATCATGTGTACTTGTTTAGATTCTCAAGTAGATTTTGATGCCACTTTAATGATATGTAATGGATAATCAGTCACAACCCAAACAGAAGTAATTTTAGAGGACTTTTTCTTGAAATGTTGTTGCTTTTTACGTACTTTATCCACAAAAAGAAGTAGTTTTTTTTTACTTAAATTCTTTGGTAACAACTGTTGTAGACTTTTAATTAACATCACTCATAGCTGAAACCGTTTGAAACAACGCTGAAACGGTGCAGAAACAGTTAAATACAATGCTGAAACAACCTGAAACGCTGCAGAAATAGTTAGATACAGTGCTGAACATAGCCTGAAACGGTGCAGAAACAGTTAAATACCCGGTTCGATACGGAGCAAAAATAGTGCGGATACAATGAGATGCAGCGCTGAAACAGTATGAAACAACTAGTGAAAAAGAAACAAAAATATAAAAAATAATGTGAAACAACACGAAAAAAGTAAAATAGTTTAGAAACAGTGAGAAACAACGCACAAACATGATGAAACAATGCTTAACACAATCTAGAAACAGTTAGATACATTCTAAAAATAGTTAGATATAGTGCAAAATAATGCAGATACAACGAGATGCAACGAGATACGAGATGCCTTGTAGTTGAGATACGGTTAGATACAAGGTGGTTGGTAGTAGAGATACGACGAGATACAATGAGATACGATGTGGTAGGTAGGCAATATACGGTTAGATACGAGGTGGTTGGCAGTTGAGATACGGTGAGATACGATGTGGTTGGTAGGCGAGATACGGTTAGATACGAGGTGGTTGGTAGTTGAGATACGGTGAGATAAAATGAGATACGATGTGATAGGTAGGCGAGATACAGTTAGATACGAGGTGGTTGGTAGTTGAGATACGGTGAGATACAATGAGATACGATGTGGTTGGTAGGCGAGATACGGTTATATAGGCGAGATACGGTGAGATACGATGTGGTTGGTAGGCGAGATACGGTGAGGTACAATGAGATACGATGCGGTTGGTAGGCGAGATACGGTTAGATACGAGGTGGTTGGTAGTTGAGATACGGTGAGATACAATGAGATACGATGTGGTAGGTAGGCGAGATACGGTTAGATACGAGGTGGTTGGTAGTTGAGATAAGGTGAGATGTAACGAGATACGGTTAGATACGAGGTGGTTGGTAGTTGAGATACGATGTGGTTGGTAAGCGAGATACGGTTAGATACAAGGTGGTTGATAGTTGAGATACGGTGAGATACAATGAGATACGATGTGGTAGGTAGGCGAGATACGGTTAGATACGAGGTGGTTGGTAGTTGAGATACGGTGAGGTACAATGAGATACGATGCGGTTGGTAGGCGAGATACGGTTAGATACGAGGTGGTTGGTAGTTGAGATACGGTGAGATACAATGAGATACGATGTGGTAGGTAGGCGAGATACGGTTAGATACGAGGTGGTTGGTAGTTGAGATAAGGTGAGATGTAACGAGATACGATGTGGTTGGTAGTTAAGATACGGTTAGATATGAGGTGGATGGTAGACGAGATACGGTGAAATTGGGGGAAATGGGAGAAGGAAAAGTGAAATTGGGGGAAATGGGAGGAGTAAAAGTGAAATAGGGGGAAATAGTGGGAGGAAAAGTGAAATAGGTGGAAATGGGAGGAGGAAAAGGGACATTGAGGGAAATAGGGGGAAGAATGTAAGGGTTGGTATGTTATGGAAAAATATTGCTATATTTTTGCTAGTTTTATAATTAACTCTTCATTTCCTCTATAGTGGGTAATTTTGCTAAAATATTGTTATGTTTGGTAATTAAGTTCTAAAAATTGTACTTTTTTGTAAAAAATCCTTAAATCAATTTAAAAGTAAAAGGAAAGAAATGTTAAGCTGCCAATGGAGCTGCTTACACTTATAATTCCTAATAACACTACCATCGTCAATCTTTAAAGCAATTTTGATGCTAAATTCAAAAGCTAAGCTATCATCTCCGTCAAATTCTATGAACTTTCTTCTTTTCCTTCAACTTTCTGTGTTTTCCTATTGATATTCTGTTTTTTTCGCTATGAATCCTATTGAAAGATTCAATTTTTGAACTTTATAATCTGTAAACCATATTTTTTCTAGATTACTTTGAATTCAGTCTCTTTTACCATGAATCATATTGAAAGCTTCAATTTTTAACTTTTTCTAGAATTTTTGGAGTTCAGTCTTTTTTATGAATCCTATTGAAAGATTCAATTTTTAACTTTATAATCTATAAACCATATTTTTTTCTAGAATATTTAGAATTTTTCAATTTCTTTTATGATTTTTCCATGTTTCTTATTAAAAGTTCAAACTTTTTGCTATTAATTGTACTTTTATTTGAAATTTTTTATTTCATTCTAATTTTTTTCTATTTATGTTATTCATCAAATTTTCAATTTTTTTTGTTGTTATTCACTACTCCCTCCGTCCTATATTAAGTGTCTTAGTTTGACCGGGCACAGAATTTAAGAAATATATGAAGACTTTTTAAATTTGTGGTTCTAAATGAAAGATGTGTATAATGTACTAAAATGTCCTTTGAATTTGTGGTTTTAAATCTGTCGTGTAGAATGTTTGAATTGTTAACTTACTTAATATAAAAAAAGGCACTCATTTTGGAATAAACCAAAAAGGAAAGTAAGACACTCAATTTGGGATGTTGGGAGTATTTTTTTAGAAAGTTTAAATGTATTTTTTTATTTTCATATTTCTTTTTGTCTTTCTTTTTATTTATTTTTTCTACAAAAATTCAGGGTTGGGTTAGCCTATTTTGTTTGGCCCAATTACTCCTTAGCCCATTTGATCTAACTTTTGGCCTATCAGGTCTAATTTACTCATCAGTTTTCAAAAATACTCCCTAGCCCGTTTGTTCTAACTTTTGGCCCTTTTGGCCCAGTAGTGATTAGGGTTTCCTTCCGTTTTCCTATATATATACATGTATACTCTTTGCCTACATTTAACTCTTTTTCCTTTTTATTACTGAGAAAATGGAGAAGTGTTTTCTTTGTAAATTCTTCAAGTTGTTATAGAATGTGTATCTTGCCCATTGTCACCCTATTTCACTACTAATGATGACATAAACAACCTAATCCTGTTGATCAGAACTTATACTATTGAAAAAGTAACAGCAAAAATCTAGAATTTGGTGAATTTCAACAGTTCTGTTCGACTTTGGGTGGACATGGAGTGTTCATCTGTCTGAGAAGAGAGGGTATGGTTTTGCTTGTTCTCTCTTTATTTTTTCTAATATTTAAGAATGAAACTAACTGTTTGTCAAATAGGCTTGAACAACGGGTTGCTTCGCTGGAGTTAAGTTTGGAAGCTCTTCTATTTGAGAAGATGATATGGTTTTAAGAATGAAACTAACTATTTATTACATAGGCATGAAAAACGAATTGCTTCGCCGGAGTTATGTTTGGAAACTCTTGAATCAGAGTTCAATAGGATGATGAAGAGTAGTGAGGAAATGAAGAGTAGCGACCAATCTCCTCTGCTGGAGACGAGTGATCAGAAACTTCCTGTTCTACATTCCAATGTTCTACATTCCAAGCAGAAGAAGACTATGCTGGTGCTGCTGAAAGAAGAGTGACGATCCTTTTTACTAAGGCTGAGTTTTCTGAACCGCTTAAGGGGCTTGAGGCTGAAATTTTAAAGGGCCTGAAAACAAATACTAAAATGTTAGTATTTTATCTTAAGTAGAGACTCAACCCGCTTGCCCACGTACCATATTTTTTCTAGAATATTTAGAATTTTTTACTATCTATTCTGATTTTTCCATGTTTCTTATTAAAGGTTCATATTTTTGCAATTAATTGAGTGTCTTAGTTTGACTGGACACAAAATTTAAGAAATATATGGAGACTTTTCAATTTTGTGGTTCTAAATAAAAGATGTGTATAATGTACTAAAATGTCCTTTGAATTTGTGGTTTAAAATCAGTCAGGTATGATGTTTGAATTGTCAACTTAATTAATATAGAAAGAGGCACTCATTTTGGGACAAACCAAAAAAAAAGAAAGTAATACACTCAATTTGGGATGGAGGGAGTATTTTTTTTAGAAAGTTTAAATGCATTTTTTTATTTTCATATTTCTTTTTGTCTTTCTTTTTATTTATTTTTTCTACCAAAATTTAGGGTTGGGCTAGCCTATTTTGTTTGGCCCAATTACTCCTTAGCCCATTCGATCTAACTTTTGGCCAATCAGGTCTAATTTACTCATCAGTTTTCAAAAATACTCCTTAGCCCATTTGTTCTAACTTTTGGCCCATTAGTGATAAGGGTTTCCGTATATATACATGTATACTTTTTTGCCTACATTTAACTCTTTTTCCTTTTTATTACTGAGAAAATTGAGAAGTATTTTCCTTGTAAATTCTTCAAGAAAGGTGTTATTGAATGTGTATCTTGACCTTTATTACCCTATTTCACTATTAATGATGACATAAACAACCTAACCCTGTTGATCAGAACTTATACTATTGAAAAAGTAACATCAAAAATCCAAGATTTGGTGAATTCCAACAGTTCTGTTCGAGTTTGGGTGGACATGGAGTGTGCTCTTCTATCTGAGAAGAGAGGGTATGGTTTTGCTTGTTTTTTCCTTCTGTCAATTAAATTGCCTTTTAAAATACTAAGATTAATTAATTGAAGATCCTGAATTCTGATAATAGACTATTCTAGGAGTTGGTTTTATTTGCATTCTTTATCACTTGTCTTTTTTAGGAAGTCCCAGAAAAATTTATCTTTGCATTAATTTAAGCTAATATGGCTATATTTTGGCTAACTCTGTTTGCAAGTTTACAAAATTACATTGTTACCACGAGGTGTACAAAAGACAACTTGGTATTTGTCAACGTTTAAGATTTTGAAAGTATAAGCAGGAATGAGTATGTAATGTGTAAAAAAAAATTCTAAGAGGTTTGCTCCAAAGCTCTTTGAATCAAGAGGCTGACACCCCATTAGTAAAAAAGTGATTATAGTCGTCAATGAGAATAATTCAAGTATAGGAAAAGATGTTAGGGTTTAGGAGACTAGTTATATACCTAATATGAGATATTTGGAATTGCAGGTTGAACTGATTTTTGTAGAATGATGTTCCTTTTTCATCAATCGAGAAATACCAAGGACGAGTTGTTTGAAGCTCGATGTATAATTGAGTCTCTCTTTACCATTATCCACTTAAACTCCATGCTTTCTGTGCCGTTTTTAACCGAGATATACGTTTAACTCACACGTCATAACTCATAAGTTAATCATTTATCTCTAGAAAATGATTAGGCTCTGTATAAAATGGTTTCTACAAGATATGCCTTTTGATTGTTTTCTAATAGTCTGTTCATGTACCATGTGGCCTATAGGACTTGCAATGAAGTCATGTTCCGTGATCCGGAACTGAATGGATGATAAATGATAGCAAAAAAATATTGTACATTGAGGTTATTGAACCTTGTTCCTACAAGAAATTGTTAGATTGGAGAAGTTTTACAGTACCAGGAGGACCAGCACTGACCTAAAGAATGTTTGGAGAACAGCTAACAAGCGTGTTAACAAGGGGAAGCTCAGTCACATGGTGGAATATGATGATTATGACCATGTTGTTCGTGTTTCTGAAGCTTTGGAGGAGTGACGCAACGACCTTTATTGGTTATTGGACATCCCTTAACCAAAGCTTCATTCTTTTCTTTGCGCCACTCCTCCAAAGCTTCAGAAACACGAACAACACGGTCATAATCCTCATATTCCACCACGTGACTGAGCTTCCCTTCCTAACACGCTTCTCAGTTGTTCTCCAAACATCCTTTAGGTCAGTCCTATCCTCCTGGTACTGTGAAACTTCTCCAATCTAACAATTTCCAACACATTCGCATGAATCTTAGTTCTCACATGAATGTATCTATTTAAGTATTTATGATGAATAATAAGGTTGTTTCTTGTTAGTGTTTAGTTTTGTATTATACTAGGAATTATGATGATACACAATATGTTTTGATGTGTATTATGTACTTGAATATACACGTGGCATAAAAATGGTAGTACTTTTTTGCTATCCCTGATTGAGTATTCCTTTTTTCAACTTTATAAGCACTACTCTCCATCACGCGTTTGTCGAGGGAAGTCGGCGAGGGACTTCCCTCTCCAAACGCGTAATGGAGAGGGAAGTCCCTAGCAAGTGGTCCGTCGGAATTCGGCTCGTAGCAGAGTATTTTTGGCGAGGGAATGACTTAGAAAGCTGTTGTGTAGGCCCAATTTTGTATATTGTGTTAGTTTAATACTGCTAAGGATTTCCCTCGCCAAATGCAGTGCACTTTAGCTTCCCTCTCCAAGTATGTTGGCTAGGGAATTCTCTTTCCAAGTATAAAAATTATATATTTTTAATTCACTTTGGCTAGGGAATTCCCTCTCCAAGTACAATAAAAACATTTTTACCATAACACTTGGCTAGGGAGTTCCCTCGCTAAGCGTAGTATATCTGAAACACAAAAATCAGTAACACGATACAAAGCAGCACAACAACAACAACAACATAACAAAGCAATTACAGCAGCACCAAAACAGCAAAACAATCCACAACATAAATAGCACAGAATTACACAGCACCACCATTACAGTGTCACCACAACCTGTCTACATACTAATAAAGCTATATCCGGGTAATTAAACAACACTTGTTTCATATCAACTAACACAAACAAATAAAATACTAAAATAATTCTTAAAAGTACTAAATACGTCCCACTTTCAAGTTTAATTCGACACAAAAATAACAAACTACCGAGAATCATTAATAGTTGTATGGAAGAAATATGTCCAATATTTTTTGTATTGATTTCTTTTTTTCTTCAACATCTTCATCTAAGTTCAACTCCGGTAAATACATCTTCATCCAAGTCCGATTCCAGTACCATATCAATAGAATCTTCAATCGTATCTTGAACGATTTCAATTGAGTCTTCGATTGACTCTTGGGTAATATCAACTGAGTCTTTGAGGTTGATATCCATAATAGATCTTGACGAAGGGGCTGTAATTTTTTTTTTAAAAAAAATTAACCCGTTTATGTTTAAATTTTACCAAAAAAAAGTGAAAAAAATGGGAAAAACTTAGCAAACTTACCTTGAGATGGGTTGACGGAGAAATAAAAATGGAGTCGCCGGAGTAAGTGGCGTCGACGGTGTAGCAGTGAAGGAGACGACGAGGTAGTGAGGGAGATGTGTTTTGTTTGGTGTGGAGTGTGCTATATATTACTTACACTGAAGGAGTATAAAATTCACTTTCCTGATTGGCTAAGGAAGTCCCTCGCCAAACGCCTGACAGATCTGCAGCTTTTGATTGGCGAGGAAATTCTAAAGCCAATCAGGAAAGATAATTTTTCTTATTTTTGCTTGGCGAGGGAACTCCCAAGCTGTTTATTTTTTATTTTTAAATTTTGAAGAGGGAATTCCCAAGCCGTGTAGGAGAGAGAAATTTTAAACTTTTTGCACTGGCGAGGGACTTCCCTCTCCAATATCGATTTTTTTTTTTTTAATCTTATCTTTTGGCGAGAGAAAGTACTTGTTTGGAGAGGGAAATACTTCTCCATTTTTTTGCTTGGGAATTTCCTCTCCAAACAATCCCTCGGAATTGGTCCAATTTCTAGTAGTGAAGTGACTATTCATGAATTTTATTTATACGTGTAATTAGAAAATGAAATATACCACGTATATACCACATGTTTACCATGTACTTGATTTATACATAAATAAAATTATGTAAAAATGTGACTGAGCCAAGGACAAACTTGTTTTCCAATATTTTTTTTGAAAAAATGTGACAAAATTTGTATGGACAAACAGGTAGTCTTGGGTGATTTACAGAAATATGGCACTTTTAGGCCCTTAAGTGTGTTAAAATGTTCTCGGTAAGAAAAATAGACATAACTAGTAGATTTTCTTCTACAACTATCCTAAAAACATGGTTAAACTTTATTTCCAGTTTCTTCGGATTTCGGTTTGTTATGTAACTTGGGCAAAATAGAACACTGAACGTGCCATGTCAACTTGATTATGTCTGATAAAAAAATGAAGTCAAACTACAAGCCACATGAAGAATGTTGTCCACAGAGGAAGCGCTAGCGAAGCTAATGCGAACATTCACTCTCGCCAGCTCTAAATAACTGTATCATAGTGCCTGCCAAGTGAAATAAGAAATTGTGTCATCCCATCTAGAATTTTGTACTGCAACATTCATAGTCGCACAACACTACAATGGTTCTCATCATAAAAAAGTTTAACTACCTAACGGGGAGAATCATGAGTGAGAAGCTTTCGGAATAACACGTTTATTAAAAATAAATTGTCTAGTGTGGTTGATACAAAGCCAACAGAGGAATCTCATCAAGTTTATGAAACTGGTAAAGCAAAAGTAAACACAGAAAACATAGGACAAATAACAAGCTGAAATTTCAACAAAAACTGAAGAGAGTATAACTAGCTGAATGACATACCAATGTTCGTTGCTAGCGGAAGTACAAATTGAAGTAAAATAATAAACTGATATAATGGATCATGCTGCACCAAGTCGGCCGAAGCGAATAGATCCTTTGACTACAGCAATACCAATCAGAGGAAGGGCAATGTATGTGACAAAAATGATGCCAAAAAATAGTGATTTCTGAATTCCCGAACCTGTCAAACCCTTTAAAAGGTTACCTCCCATGATCAGCGTTACAAGTGGTATGGCTCTATCCTTGCAGTCATTTCAGAAGTCTAAGATGCTGCACGAGGACATTCTAAAGCCACTGCATTGTATGCATGCAATCTCAAGGGTATAGCGTATTATTTCTTGATTGGTTCTCAAGAAACAAACAAATTGCTAACACAAACCAGGAGATTTGTCATACCCAAGCAAAATAGTTGTATTTTCGATTACACAAACAGGAGCTACATCACCAATCATCAATTTTCTTATTCGAGATACAAGTCCAACTATGAAACCTGCAATTTTTGGTTATGTTTTGTGATGTTCAGATAAGAAAACTAGTGGAGTATGTTAGTTCAGTTAAGATTGTTTTGTGATGTTCCTATCTGTACCTCTAGCCTCCTTGGTGAAATTTTAAAGGGGCTGAAAAAAAAAATACTAAAATGTAATTATTTTATCTTAAGTAGGGACTCAACCCGCACTGCCCCACCTAGCTATTTTAGCTTGTTTAAATATTCATGTAATTTTTCCTCTTAGTTATGATTAAATTTTTTTTAAGTACTTACTTAATTATAAATTTATAAAAAATATTATTTCATAAATATTTGTACGCTTAGCCCAACGCCTCACACCCTGTCAATTAAATTGCCTTTTAAAATACTAAGATTAATTAATTCAACATCCTGTATTTTGATGATAGACTATTCTAGTTGTTGTTGTTATTTTGCATTCTTTCTGACTAGTCTCGTGTAGGAAGTCCCAGAAAATTTATCTTTGCATTAATTTAAGCTAAAATGACTATATTTGGGCTAACTCTGTTTGCAAGTTTACAAAATGACATTGTTACAACGAGGTGTACAAAAGACAACTTGGTATTTGTTAATGTTTAAGATTTTGAAAGTATAAGCAGAAATGAGTATGTAGTGTGAAAAAAAAAAAATTCAAGAGTTTTGCTCAAAAGCTCTTTGAATCAAGAGGTTGACACTCCATGTAGTAAAAAAGTGACTATAGTTGTCAATGAGAATAATTCAAGTATAGGAAAAAATGTTAAAGTTTAGGAGACTACTTATATACCCAATATGAGATATTTGAAATTGTAGGTTGAAAAACTGATTTTTGTAGAATGATGTTTCCTTTTCATTAATCGAGAAATACCAAGGACGAGTCTTTTGAAGCTCGTTGTATAATTAAGTCCCTCTCTACTATTATCCAGTTAAACTCCAGGCTTTGTGTGGCGTTTTTAACCGAGATATACGTTTAACTCACACGTCATAACTCATAAGTTAATCTTTTACCTAGAAATTGATTATGCTCTATATGAATGGTTTTTCTAAGATATGTCTTTTGATTGTTTTCTATTAGGCTGTTCATGTATCATGTGGCCTATAGGACCTGCAATGGAGTCATTTTCTGTGATCCGAAACTGAATGGATGATAAATGATAGGAAAAAAATTGTACATTGAGGTTATTGAACCTTTTTCGTACAACGTTTTTGTTGTTTTTAGATGTGAAATTGTTAGGTTTGAGTAGTTTCACGGTACCAGGAGGACCAGCATTGACCTAAAGGATGTTTGGAGAACAATTGATAAGCGTGTTAAGAAGGGGAAGCTCAATCACGTGGTGGAATAGGAGGATTATGACCGTGTTGTTTGTGTTTCTGAAACTTTTGAGGAGTGGCGCAAAGAAAACAAGGAAGCTTTGGAGGCATTGCGCAAGGAAAAGAAGGAAAAGAAGGCAAAGAATTCAAAGAAGTGATGCACTCACGGGTAGTTATCTAGTCTGGGTTTATGGACATAACACTTAACTGGTTTTTGGATATTATTCATCGGTGGCTCAAGGGTAAGGCCACTAAAACTTTCGCTTTAGGCTCCGAGCGTTAGAGGCCCCAAAAAAGTTTACTAGAGTTTATTTTATATTAATAAGGTTTCTTTCAAATGAACAAAATGATAACTATTTGTTTCAATACATTCTATTGATTTTAGTTGTCAAAAATATTATTAACATAATTGAATTTAATTTAGAGTTCTAAAATATTAGACAATTTTTTCATGAAAAACTTAGATTTTTATTATTTGAAAAAAGGAAAAAAAAACATAAAAATTCTTGGAATATTTCCACATTACTAATATCATGATTATATCTATTTATCTATATTAAAATACATTTAATAAAATTAATAAAAAAAATCGGTTATCGATTTGCAATTCTAAAGAATTAGGAAAAGTGAACTTTGAATTAAAATGTGTGTGAATATTATTAAAAAAATTTATGACACCATATTAAATTTGACTTTAGGCCTCTTATATTATTGAGCTGCACTTGATATTATTGAACATTTATGTGCCTAGGTCGATGTGTCTTTTTTGGTTGGAACATCTTATACAGCCAAAAAAGTTAGAAGTTTCTGGTAATAGTTATATAGTTTTATGGATATAATATTATTGGACATCCCTTAGCTGCCTGTGTTTGTGACTTTGTTTGCATCTTAATCACTCATGGATTGCCCTTTCATTATGTCAAAGCTTAAGGTTGTCATTTACATGGTCCCTAACAATGCCCATCAAAGCATCACAAAAA